>JAXCHO010000050.1:15292500-16492500 GCA_036630365.1 Acanthiza pusilla
CTGGGAATCTGCGATCTGCCAGTCCAGATGGGATTAGAAATCACTGTCACGTATGAAACGTCTGGCTCTCAATGAAATTATCTTTGAGGGGTAGCTTTATAAAGACACTTTCAACAGAAGTAGGAGAGGAGTAGAAAGGGGGCTGTATGTAACTGTACAGCTGAGATCAAATTCAATTAGAGCCGAGAATTTCCAGTGTTTTCAGTGAACTCTTTCCCTCAGTGAGCACCACGCTGGTTATTCAGCCTCTCCAACACCAGTTTATTGATTCCGTGGCCTGAACACTCCTTGGGACACATTTTTGAAAGCAGAAGGTGGCACAGAGCCGTGCTGGTGCCACTGCGTGCCCTGCAGCCACATTTCTGAAGGCAGTGTGAGCGGTGAGTGACGCAGGTGGCTGCAGGGCTGGCAGCCCCAGGGCCCTGGTGGCACCTTGTCCCCACGTGCACAGGCAGCTCACGGCACCCACAGCACACACAGCACACCAGCAGCACTTATCTCCCCTTAGCAAGGCCTCTGCTCTTGGAAAACCACTCACTTCAGACTTACCATGCATTTTTACCTAATTAGCAGAGAGAGAAGTAGTTAAATGTAACAGAAACCAGGGCTTCCAAAGGAAGATAACATTTTTGGAGCCAAGATTTCTATTACTTTTTATTACCTTTACCTATAGTTTATATGACAAGGGGTCACAGAACAGATGCAGATGCTAAACTGGGTGGCTGAGTAAATGAAGTCAACTTCTGCAGAGAAAAGCAGAAGGAAGTTAGAAGACATGAGTGAATTCACTTCAGTAGCCAAATGAAGTTTTGAGTCACTGCTGACTCAAGTAAAATTTCAATTTCATACACCTCTAAAATATAACCTCTTCTAGATAAGACAACAGTAATCCACTAACCAAATACACTCAGAAGAGAAAGGGAAATTCTGACTAAGAGCACAAATATGGATCATTATTTTGATAATGTTTTTGTTATTATTTTTGCAGATGAATCTGAAAGCTCTTAGGACTCAATTAAGTTACCACACCCAATAAAGACAAAAAGCAAAAGCAATGCAGATACTTTCTGCCTAGACACCGTGGTGATGGGCACATTAGAAATGAGGTAGATTCGATAGATGAACTAGACAGACACATCTAACTGTCCTCCAGTGCACTCATTTGTTTGACAGCCTGGAAAATGCCAACGTTCCTGGGATTAAATGAAAATAGGAAATTGCATTTTCACTGTAAAGTATACAGAGAACTTTCCTATGTCAGATTCTCTTTGTTGAAGTAAACCAGGGCCCAACCACATCCTCCCAGAGTGACCCAAAGCACAGAAAGGTAAATGGCACAGAAACCAAGGCACAACCAACTGAGAGCCATTGGGTTGCTGCCCTTGTACCCAGGTTTTAGTGGAGCGATAATGACCTGCACACACTTTGAGACATTAATCTTATCCCGAGCTCAACAGCAACAAATATCCTAAACTGCCCATCTTGCATTGCTGTCTTGATATAGTAATTCTTTTATCTATTACTTCCAAGGGCTTCGCCTTTATGGGCTGGTGAAACAATTTTTGTTGTGTGATGCTGTTCTCCTCCACTTTGTTCTTCAAGAAAGCAAAAGTAAATATCTTGGATGTAAAAAATAGGGTAAAAAATAAAGAAGAACATTGAGTGGAGTGACTGTCTCCAGAGGCTCCTGGCCCAGGTCTGTCTCTGTGCGGTTTTGCCTCAGCTCCCAGAGCAGCACATGCACACAGTGACACACGATTCACACTCGTGTCCACATTCCATCTTTTTTCCAGCACCAGGACGTGTGCTCCAGCCCAGAGCTGGATGTGGCAGCCTGGAATCCCCGAGCAGGCTCCTGCCCACCCCAGCTCTGACAGAGTGCTGCTGAGCCCGCGGAGCTGAGCGACATCCCGGAGCTGCCGGGGAGAACAGAATCCAGCTCCTTGTGACAGTTTTCCCCACACAACATCACAATCAGCCAAACACATTTGTAATCTACTGCAGCTGGTGTTTCTATAATTGATAGAGATATAAAAGCCCTTTTTGCTAAAGTTGTACTTTTGTATTTTTTTTTCTTGGGGGAGTTGTGAGAAAGCAGCTACAAAAAGCAAGCTTTAAATCTCAGATAATGTAGCTCCCTTTAGAATCCCAAGCTTAAAGCAAGTAGTTACGAGTTTTAGCAATGCAAAAAAAGGGAGCTAAAAACAAACATTTATTTTACTTGACGTAGCAAAACAGTGGATTAAAAAGTTAAATCAATGCGCCGTCTGAATGGTTCCTGCTGTAGCTGCAATTTCAAATGAAATAAGAATGTTATAAAAACTCGCCCATATTAGGCACATTTGGAAATGTCTCCTTGTAACTGTTCTTTAAGTGTTCTGTCTATGAGCACTAACAGGTCACTGCACAGGAAATGCAAAAATATGTTACATTTTAATCAGGGCATATAAAACACTGTCTAGAATGTTACATTGCCCTTGGGAATCTGTAGTAAGTAGGGGAACTTTTACAAAGTCCAGGTCACTCTCCCCATTACATCACTGTTAAAAAAAAAATCTTATTAGGTTACATTACAGAGATGTCATGCATTAGAATTTTCCCAGTTGCAGGATGATGGCTAAGAGATGCTTATTTCCTTGGAGAAACTCGTAATCACTCCCTTGTTCCCCTGTTCATACTCTGTATATTGGAAATAGTGCATTTTAACTGAATCAAAATGTTTCCAAACAATTATAAAGAGGGAGGACAAATACAAAAATGAGACTGTTCATATAGTCACTGCAACAGCAAATTTCAGCACTTTTACCCTAACACACACATACACACACAAATTGAAACTCTGCCTGGCTGTACCTCAGAGGTGATAAAAAACGAAAGAAGGGATTTAAGCAGACATGTTTGGGAATGATTAAGGTAAAATGTCCCTAATCCAAACAAGTGGAAACCCAGATGTTGATGGCATCATAACATTCCTCTGCCTTCCCGCAACTCTTTCTCCAAATGATTTACATTTGTTTAACCTAAATCACAAGTTTGTAAAATCTTTAATAAGTTCACCAAAACAGCAGAAGAGTAATGCAGGGATGACTGTTTTCTAGATTAACATTCTCAGGATTTTAGTTATTTAATATATAAATGCTGGAGGTGACACAAAACAGTACAATAACCTGAAGGCAACCTGCTCTACTGAGCCTGGTTCAAGTTTTGTTGCTGACTTTGACATAGAAGATCATATTTATAGAAAAAACTCCCATGGGGCAGCAAACAAAATAAAATAAAATAAAATAAACCCGTGCTCCAAGTAAAACCAAAGTCAGAGCCCCGGGGGCCCAAAGCAGGTACCCACACAATGACCAAGGGACCAGCCCTCCACCATGGGCATGTTGTGGCAAGAGAAGAGCCCTCAGACGAACAAGCCCTTTTTATCTGAACAGATATCTGTGGTTGAAACTCCTGGCAGCATTCTTTGTCTTGTCTCAGAGCTGCTTTTGTACCACAGCTACTTCACTGCCCAGAGCACCCACGCTCAGCTCGGCCCAACCCACCCCAGCCATGCCGGGCCTGGGCCCACCGCTGACTGCCCCCTGCCCCACACACCAACACCTCCCAAATACACCAAAAATACCCAATATACCAAATACACCACTGTCATACATTCTGTGTGGGGTCACCAACCTCTCTGTGTGCTGCCTGGGCTCCTCCACTCTCCCGCTGGCTCTGCCATCCAAGGGCAGCCCGTGCCTCGCTGGCATTCTCTTCTCCTGACCGCCTCAGCCAGAAATCGCCATTTTCCTCCTTTCTGTTGGGTTTTGCACCTTTTCACTGTGACTGTGGATGGGATCTCATCTCTCCACCATTCAACTGGCATGGGGGGCTCAGCTCTGATGAATTTTAAGGGGATTTTTTCACTTTTTCCCCACAGAAGAAGGTGCCGCCTCACGCCTCACGCACGCTGGGCCTACCATGCTACGGCGGCCCCTCAGGCCCGGCAGCCCCTCAGGCCTGGCGCGGCCTGGCAGGATCTGCTCCCCAGCTGGGCTGGATGGATTTCCCGCACATGTCTGTGCCCTGTGCGAGGTGTGGATGTGTGCAGGCTTTGGAAAAGCCAGCTGGGAGTCACGCATGTGGAGCCACACTGGTTCCCAGCCAGGACTGATCCAGGCAGGAGCTGCCTGACGCGCTCCCAGCACGAGCTCGTGCTCAACGTGGTGCCCGACATCAACCAGGCAACAGAGGTAAGCACAAAACTTTGCCCCTGTTTTCTGTGCGTATTTGGTAATTTTATGCTCTCTGCCCCTGCTCGTCCACGTTCTGCTCCCCAAATTTCCCTGCTGCCTCCCTCAGGGCCTGGGCTCCAGCTAAACACACAACACAGACCTTTTCCTCATTCTCCTTCGACTGCTCGGACCCATCGCTGCCCCTGCAGCCATTGTCCTACTTATCCCCAGCTAAAACGTTTTTTAAGGGAATGCAATTGAAAAAGAGAAACCAAGAACAGAGCATGCGTGGTGGGGATGGCACGTTGGAGAATGCTGTGTCACCTTCTAAAAATTCTTTGGCAACAGCAACTTTTAGGCTTTATAAGTCAGACAAATTTGGGTGGATTTTCTCAGGGAAAGCAGAAGATATCTCTGAAAAATGTTCACGTCACTGCCAGAAAGCTCAGTGGTCCCACAGCTTTGAAATAAACCCTGATGAACGTCTTCTAATATTTTGCCAAATAACATCCTACCCTAAATTACAGGAAGAACGTTTTAAGAAAGAAAACACAGATTTTAATAATGGCAATGGTTGCTTTGAGCAGCTCAGATCTGGAAACATTTGAACCAGTAAAAATCAGACTCCTCAACAGGAAACCCCAAACAATCTGGACTATAAGAACTGTTGAGCCCATAATAAAGAAATTATTGCTGCCGTGCCCGGGCCTATCCAGTGCTCTCACATCTACACACACTGCTCTCAAGGACCCTGCTGGTTTTCTTTTCAAGATTTTCCCTATTTTTTCCCCTTTTTGTTATCACACATCTGAACTTTTACCACCTTCAAGGCCTGCCAGGCAGGTGAGGGTGCACCTGGGCACCAGTCTTGGCTGCTTGTCCTCTCCCATCCACTGCATGTTGCCTCTCCAGTCTGAACGATCCAGAGATCATCAGACAAAATACCAAACAAAAAAATACATCTATAATTCCAACCACAGAAAAGGCTGATGACTTGTGCTGTCGTATTTGAGCTTTTTCTTCTCATGCACGAGTAAAACAATAACCAGGCAAGGCTAAAAATCCCAGGTCTGAGTCTCTGATTCAGTCAGAGCAGCCCTCAGCCATAAATTTCAGCACAGAGTTAAAAATTGATAGAAACTCTTTTTTAATCATGAAGTATTCAGCTGCTCATTACTGATATATGCTTTAATGATGTGCCCTTAAATTTTGGTCTAGTTTTAAAAATACAGTTTCCTCAAATTCCATACAAAACCCAGGCCCTGTAATCTTGTGCCAGTTCTTTTTCCATTCTAAGGTCTGTTCGAAACACAAAATTTAAGGAGTTTGCTATGTCAGGTGATGTTTTGTTAGCTTTTGACAAGAGAAAATATTTAATACCCTATTTTTTTTTCCTGCTCTGAATATTAGTTTAATTGTCACAAATAATTAAACGCTTATGAGTAAGAGACATCTTCAGACATTTTGACAATACATATTAAGAGACACTTTAAGGCAAATCTGCACAGATCGGCTTTTATTTGTTATGCTAAACGATGATGCATCCTGATTGCATTTGTTCCTTATTTGTGTGTGCAACAGGAGACGTACTGTGAATGATCTGTAAGGAATAAAATGACAGTATTTGACAGGCTAGGAAATGTCTGGGCAAGGATACAGGAGAAGGAACCCTGAAAGGGCATTGTTTATGGAGGGGCAATGGGGAGAGACACTCCCTTCAATCTAAGGCAATGAAAGGCGCCAACAACTAAATTACAGTTAATAACAGTAAGAAATAAACAGAAATTACGTATACAAGGCTCGAGCTCAAGGACTTAGGACCACTAAAAATATATATTATTATATCAATTATCAACGAGAGACAAATTCCCATCCTGGGAATTTGCATACGAACTCTAATAACCTACTATTCAGAAATAGAGGCAAGCATTAATTTCCACATGAAAAGGAGCCATGGGAGAGTTTCCCAAGCCCCCAGCTCCAGAGAAGAAAGCCCTACCTGGTGATTCAGCACCTCTGTTTGAAGGAGAGCAGGTGGTCTCCCAGGTAAGGCAGATCAGCCCTATATTACCTACGATTTATTGGGAGTTCCTGTCAATATAATGGCTGAAACGACCATTCCTGAAAGGTAATATGGGGTGGAAATAAACATAAACAACCCTTAATGAATCCATAGGCTATTACCTGCATCATATTTCTTCTCCAGATTAGAGAAACAACGCTGCCCTTGGTCGAGGCCCAATCCCAGTTACACGAGAGAGAGAACTGAGGAAGGTCCATGGGAATTTGGTGCTAAAGGCTTTGGAAAATTCAAGTCTCTCTTTGGCTGCCCATGTAAGGATTTATCCCCCCAGCACTGGAAGCTGAGCCTCGAGCTCTATCACCAGAGAATTCCAACCACCCCTGGCAGTCTGGGTGGAGGGAAATGTGCATGGCCTGTTCAGCTGCACTGAGACCAGGTTTTACAGATTTCTCAGGGCAATGCTTTACAGACAGTCACATCCAGCTCTGACAAAGAAATGCAGAACAGTTTATGGGAAGAAAAGTAACCAGAACCAAATTCCCTGGTCCTGAAATTTACCATTGGCCAAAAACTAGAAAGTAACAAACTTGATTATTCTGTCTAAAACTATTGCCTAGGAAAGCTCTCTTGGATTATTATAGAATGAACAGAGCTCTGCTTTCTCAAACCATGAGCCCTCTCACTTTTGGGAGCCCCGGCCGTGAGCAAAGTGCCTCTTCCTCCACCCCAGGGAATTGCACGGGAGGGATGAAATTGCATTTCCACCCTCCCCAGGGTCCCAGCTGGGCTCTTCCCTCTTCTCCGCCAGCATGGGCAAGGGGATGCCTTGAGCTCCCAGCCCAGATTTCCCTCCTGGAAGTGCTGTGATGATAGAAATGTGATCTAGTACCTCGAGCAGGGAATTGGGAGCAAACGCTGTTTGACCTTGAGCAAATCAGGTAAAACCTCCCGGGGTCAATTCGCCTTTCTGTACAACCAGGGGGGAATATTCCACATCACTGGGGTTATTCTGAGGAGTATCAGTGAGAAATCCATGGAAGAAAGGTGCTAAGTGTGAAGAAATACTGCTCCACTTCCTAACAAAGGACACGAATACGAGCAGGATCCATGCAGCTAATCAAAAGCACTGGAAAGCTTTTAATTTTTTTAGCATTTAATGCTACAGATGATCAATATAACTGCTTAGCTTCTTTCTCCTTTCACGTGTTAATTTAATGCTACTTCTGCTGTGCTTATATATGTTGTGACATGGCTGAAAAACACATAAAAAAATAATTTTGGTAGACCAATACAGCAGCTGGCACAAGGTTATGTTTCTTCGATACGAAACATAAAATCATAAAAGACCCAGCTCTTTCTTGTGAAGTCCATTCACCCTGCGGGAAGCAAATGAGTTCTTCCTATATGTACAAAGAAAATTGCAGACCTTATAAATTGTGCTGGTGATTCGCCGTGCAATTCACACAGAAATTATTTATATATGGAAAATTCAGGGTAAAATCTTTCTACGAAAAATAAAAATTACTTCTGTCCAAGTGCAGGGTGAGTAGTAGAAATGAGGTTGTTGTCTGCACACACCAGACTGCACCAATGTGCAGATTTTCATTCGATCTCCTCTAAGCCGAGTTTCACTAGGAAAAAAAATATCTGAGCTATCAAGGTATTGCAGAGAATTTAATTATTTTCATTAAAAACAAGAACTGTGCTCTGCTCCTTTTTTCAATAGAAATTCTGCACCGATTCCACATAAACAGACCCAATACCACTTCAGCAAAGTTGCTCTGGGAATATGTAACAGCCTTTTTTAAGTTATGAAAGCAATATTGAATGAGATTTACTACAATTTAAGATAAGTGGGTCTTAATTTTATATGAACAGAGAGACTTAAAAAGCAGGCAGGAAGAGTTCCAATTATATTGTGCTAGAATATTAGGCCCTGTGCAAAATTGCCCCTTTTCTGTTTTACATGCATAAAAACAAGCACAACAGGCTTTTCAATTAAATGAGCCTTTTGAGAGAGAGATGCAGGAAGAGCCAGCGAGCTCCTTAAAACTTTATTGCTTTTTATCTTTGTCAGGTAGGGCTTGGGGGTTAAAAATGGCCTGTTCTTTGCAGCACACAGTCCTTCCTGCAAGTTTTTCTTTCTCTTCGACCCATCAGTTTTCAAAACGGGAATGGAAGGCTTGATCCGGATTCATTTCCCCCCATACTCAGGAGTTGTGCTTTTCCACAGCCATGCAGAGCTCAGGATGTTTCCCAGAGTCTCTTTAGCATTGGGAGTAACTTTAATGAGCCTCAGTATCATTAGAGGAAAGCAGTTTACAGAACACAGGGAGAAAAGACACAGAAAGGAATAAGATACAGCTCTAATAGATACAAGCCATGGAGATGAAAGAACGAAGTCAGCATCTCATTTGCATTAATACAATAAAAATACAGCATTAATGTTGCCAGTTGTAAATTTTTTTTCAATAAAGTTCAGCCTGATTATATCTGGGAAAAAGGTAGGCTGTGCATTCCTCGTAGTATTTATCCTTTAAAGAACAGTTACTGCCTATTAACTTTCTGGATTTAATTGCCACTAAAAACAATCTCCAGGAAACTTCAATTGAAAGTCACTCCTCAAGAACCGATGGTCTGAGCTCTCAGAACTGCTCTGTTGATAGCAATACAAACCCAGAGCTCCAATTCACACAGCTCCACTCCATCATTATGTTCTGCATTTTGTTTACTGATATTATGTGTGTGTACGTGGATAATTATACACCCAGACACACACACCAGTTCATCACCAGAATCAGGCAAAAGCAATATCACCAACCTTGTTTATACAAAAAGCACGAAGCACAACCTCAAAAATCATGAGACGGGCTGAAAATGATGGGAAGTTAAAAACAGCCACTCTGAGAATCAAGACATTTTTCCTCTGCATAAGAACTTCTAGCCTGCATGTTTGCAAGTTCCTCTCCAGAGCAAGGAGTTTGAAATAAATTTCCTTTTAAAATGCATATTGGACACTTGCATAATCATCATCAGACTCCAGGAGCTGGAGGTTTAAAGAAAATAAACCCTAACAAAGGATTTTCAGGGGACACCACTCCTAACAGCACAGTTCTAACATCAAAAACTGCTCTGAACACCCGAGCTTTCCAGGTGCATCCCTCTCCCAGGCAGGCGCTTTTCTCTCCTCCTTGCAGGTATGGATGTGTGCACGCCTGAAAAGGATCCATTTCCCATACATTTAGGACTGTTTGTTCTATTTAACTGTGGAATTTTCCCAATACTTGGGACCATCAGGCGCTGCACGTTATAAACTCTGTATTTTTCACAATCAGATCCTGTCATTTTGAAGCTATTGTTGTGCCTTTCTTTTTCCTAGGGCAAGGGGGGAAAACATTTCTTTTAGGGGAACAAAGATTCTCTTCATTTTTCTAAATGAAACACCTAAATGCAACACTCAGATCAGAAGACCAGTTTTTCCACTTCTCTTTTTGCCTGAGAAACCTCACAAGGTAACGGATGAAAAGCCAGCAACAGTTAAAGAGGGATGTGTAAATCTAATGGGAAACACTGTGCTTCTGTGATGCTTTTCTCCTTGAAACCTTAAAAAATACACCGTTTGCTGTCAAGGTAGCTCGGAGTCGCAGAAGCCGTTATTATAACACGGTAAAAATTACTCTGTGCCAACAGCCCCGAGTGAGAAGCCACCTTAATGAGAAATAACTGCTTTTAGCCACCTTAATGAGAAATAACTGCTTTTAGCCCCCGAAAACCCCACACAACTTTTAGGCTTTGGATTTGCAGCCCCATTTGCAGGCGTTTTCTCGAGAGCTGCCGCCCCTGTGCACCGTGCCTTAAAAAAGGCTTCTTAGAGCCCATCCATGCCAGAAACAGTGCTCAGGAATTGCACAGAGCATGGAAACGTGATTGAGGAGGGAAGTTGGCCGAGCGAGCAGAATATCTCAGTCATACAGACTTCAGGAAAGAATCGCTCGCAAGTGATAGGAACAGAAGTTCCAAACAAAACTCTCCCTGGATTTAAGGCCTAATGGAAGAATTTGGTGCCTCTTCAAAGGCAGAATGCTGCTCAGAGAACATGGATGTTTAATTTTTGGAGCTGAACAGCCCAGTCCTGCACAGACAGTCCTTACACAAGCCAGTTACCCACTGAAGCAAAGTGCTGAGTAAGAGCTGCTGAACTGGGCCCACTCTCATGTAAATGATTGTAATTAAATAGGTAATGAAAAATCCCTGCTCTTGCATGAATGAAATGTACGATTTCAGCTCAGAGTGTAATGTGTTTCCAGTTGGCTCCTGTATCAGATTCGGAGACAAATGAAAACGTCTCTCTGCTTGCGTGACCACCCTTCGGATGTAAAACTTCACAAATATTTTCATTTTGCAGAGAAGAGGGAAAAACAAAGGCTTATTTTATCAGCAAAGTCTGTAGGATGCCCCATTTTTATGGCAGAATGTGGTACACACATCTCAACCCGAGAGGCTTTAAACAGAATTTGAATAATTTTACTTTGCCTTAGCTAATAATACGTCATCCAGCGGAAGAACCAGGCCTTATTCCCCCCTCCACCAGCTGACATGATATTTTTTTTACATTTGAGCTCTTAAGATCTGCACAATAGCTTAACACAATAAGTGTTTAGCCTCTGGTTCCAACTGTAATTGATAGAGTACAGTTCCATTCCCTCTGCTGCTGCTAAGTTGGGAATTGCAGCCACAGCAACTGACAGCTTTTTTTTCTCCGCAAGTCTGGAGTTGCTCTCTGGGAGTGATGTCCTCATCGGGATGGGAAGGGAAATGACGGGAGGAAAGCTCACCCTGGCCCTGTGCTACGGAGGAACTCCAGGGACCTCTGCTAGGGGAAACAGTTCCTCGAGGTGGGTGCTGCTAATGAGACCAAAAATCAGGAGCAAGCTCCGGGAGGAAATTTCCAAAATCCTACCGATTTGGAGGAAATGGGCTTCTCAGTCAGCACAGAAGAGGGATAGCATTTATACCCCAGAATTTCTGACAATGAGCATGTTTTCAGAAGTGCTGTAAAATCGTGTCATTTACTGATGGAAATGCCTTTTGTTTCACAGTCACAGGGGCTGAACTGTTAGTGCACCCCATTCTTTAGACAGTGGGGATATACTGGGCTTGGGTAAATCACAGCAAAACTGAAATAGCAAAACAGGCACTAAAATGAACGTGATTTCAAATTGTCCTGTTCAGGCCTGAGTTCTGACATGGGAAAAAAATTTCCGAGCAGCTTTGGGCTTAGGAGCCGACTGCAGAATTTAACGCAGATGGCGACTAATTTTGGTGCCTCTTTAGTTGCAAAAGTACCTATTTTGGAATATATTTAATAACCAGGATTTAAAGGCTCCTCTTGTTTGCGAACACCTTGGCTTTTTTGTCATCTGTCAGCATGGTGATGTGCACTGTAAGTAAAGGGTTCTGAGGCATGAACTGTTTAGGTGGTTTTGATGTGCAGTTGCTTTTCTGGAGGATGTTTAAACAAAACAGTGCTGCCATTTCTACACTTCCATTCAGCACTGCTTCCCTGGAATCTGCTGCTCTTGCCCCTGTTATAAGAAATACAAATAATCCTGAAGAGCCACAGTGCTCCTGGTTCCATTTACAGATAAATCTGCCTTCCTTTGGCCACACAAACACACAGTGCAAGCCTTGCTGGTCATTTACTCTGCTCCCTGCAGAAACAGAATTTTGCTTTCTAAATATGATTCTCGTTTAAATAACCTTTACTACTAAGGTGCAAGCTGCAGCTTTAAAGAACTCCCTGCTCACCATCTTCTCCTTGCTGCTCTATGAGGACTCTTCCAAAAACGACCCTGGGTTATTCTACAGCTCCAATAAACAGAATAAATGTGTCTCAGACCTGCTTCTGCTGTACTTTCCCCCAGCTTTGGTTCTTACATAGTCTGTTGGGGCTGAGAGAGAAAGAAAAGAAGAAATATAGAATTTCACCCGGAAAGGGCTTTAAGTCCAGATTCCTCTTTGCAGGCTTTAAAAAAGCAAACTACCAATTCATGATCACAAAATAAAATATGCACATTTAAACAAGCTGCAGGGGAAAGGAGAGTTTAATCCAGTGAAATTGTGTTTGAAAGCTATTTCATACCCCTAGGAATAAAATCTGAATAGCAATTCTGCTTTGCTCCCACCCTTTTTCCACCCTTCTGTTAATATATTACCATTTGTTATGGAATCGTTAGGAGACTTTTACCCCAGAGGTGGCTGTATTTTGCTGAAGGATGAAGTAGTTTGTGGGCCTGAGCCTCTTCTGGCTCGCAGGAGCAGTCAGCAGTCCCTGCCCTGCTGCTGCTGCGAGGGGAGCGATGTTCGATTCGATATTTGATTCGCACCTGAGCACACGAGAATCAGGCCCACGGTTCGAAAAACCCTTTGTGATGCGTTTGGGGAAAAGCTCCAGCACAAATGGGCTGTTTATTGTAAACAAGGGCTGATCCGAAAGCAGGCACTGATGGAAAGAGCTGCGACTCTCTGCCTCAAGAACTATCGACTTGGAAATGACGCTCTCAAAAAGCAAGGATGATTCAGAAAAGATTCGGCCCTGCAAAGATCAAAATGCGTTTGACATCGTTTCGGTGTTGATGTGAAATAAAGTGTCTCTAAAAGTGTAATCGGAGAGCAGAAATCCCCATCATCACGCATAAATAGTGCCCCATTTATCCAATTACACTCCCTTGTTTCATTACAATGGTCTCTAATATATTTCTTAGGAATACAAGGCTTAAAATTAATAATAGAAAAGGACAAAATTGCCATGTATATTTCTCTAGATAGATTTTCATCTAACAGCAGGACTTCACTTCTGATTCACTCGCTGGTTCTCTCTAACCTTTACATTATTCATTAATCAAACTCGAAACCTGCTTTCAAAGTCAGTGCATGGCAGTAATTATTTACAGTTGTGCATAGTATTTAATTTTAAGCAATGACAAAAGCAGGCATGTCCAGAATCATAAGGCTTATCATTTTTCTTCCCTTGGAGGTGAACTATCTGAAGAAACTAAAAGTTGCAAACTTCTCTTCAATATCTCTGCTGCCATCAAGACAAAATGAAGTGCAACTGATACCTTTGAACTTGTACAACTAAAAATAAATAAAAGTGAAAATTAAGTAATATATAATGTATTAACTCCTTTAAATAAAAGGAATAAGGAGCTTTGCTATCAGCCTTGATGAGAGATTCATTTCTTATTGCACAGTCTGTCTCCTGTCACTTTGAGGTATTTTTCACCATACAAAACAGAACCTCAGTACTATCCCTGAAAATGAAAGTCAGTTTTAAGAACTATATACAACAGGCACGTCTGCTCTTTGAAACTCCCCCTACCCCCCACAAACACACAAATACTACTTCAAAGCAGGAGAACTATTGCAAATGTATAAACCTACTTCAAATAGTTCTGCTGGCTGAAACTGGACTGCATTTGCAGTATTTTGCTCACCTGAAACAACATTGATCTGAGGACAAATCTAATCAAAGAAATGCACCGCTGAAGAGCAATGCACGTTTTATAATGAGAATGAGAAAGGAGAGATCTAATTGTGGTCATACGATTTTCTCCCTTGTCATTAAGATCTGTAAAATGCTGTAGGATTCTGGATAAAAACATCTTTTACTGTATCTCAGCAGGGAAATCCCGGGAAACGACAGCATGGGCTTTGCTCGCAAAAATGCACTTACTGTAGCCTATGTTTCTAAAAAAGAACAGGGTGCCCCTTCCACGAAAAGACACTGCACACATTCCAAGTGAAAATTCTACTTTGAAACCAAAGAAAATGAAGCCTCGTAGAGAGACAGAGAGAAAAAAGGAGCAGTTCTAGCACTGTCACTGTGATGATCAGCATCCATGAAAAAACAGCTATTTATTTACCCTGCAAGTTGAAAACATGAATGTCTTATTCGGATCAAACCTCTTGGTGAAGAAAAGGATAACAGCGACTCACCAGAGCTCTCCTGAATACATCTATGTATTTATATAAATGTGTATTATGTGTATTTCTAGCGTAACTGCCGTTTACAGCGCTAACCGTAAATTTGGGATTTTGCCTGCCAGGGATCGCACTGGCAACCTGCAGAGGTGCATTCACTGGGCACGTCCCAAAAGCTCCTGCCTGCAGCCCATTGTCCTACACCCGAAGAAATGCAGCCAAATCTGTAAGTTGATAAAAGTTCTGCGTGTCCCAGTTTCTCCGGGATGACATTTCCCTCTGCGTGAATCCCAAGCACTACTTCGCAAAGTTTATTCAAGTGTGCCACAAACTTGCCCATACATTTTGTCCCACATACGCTGTGCTACACCTAGGAAATATTCAGGAGGGCGAGGGAAAATTTTTAAAGTAAAGACGTCAAATATGAGTTTTCTTTAAAGAACTAATCCGAGGAAGGACACAAAGGAAAAAAAGAAGGGAAAAAACCCGCCTACATTAAAAGCCAAACAAGATAATAATTGTGCATGTCTGGCTAAGAGAATCTAGAGGGCAAGCCTTACGTCATTGGCACTTGGGTTACCATGGTGAGTGATTTATTGATATATATCAAGAATGAATAGATCAAAGGCAGCAAGATGACAGGTGATCAATCAAATGTCAAATCAAAGCTGGCAATCAACTGGAAAGCTGATTTTTCAGTGGGTGGGTCTGGCAGAAGAAAAATGAACTTCCATATTGCGCTTCCCAGAAACAAAACCCCACCACACTATTAAAAAAAAAAAAAAAAAGCAATTAACCAGCCTGAAAGAAAACTATTTGAAAAGATTTACTATACAGACCCACTCGTCTGTTTCTTTTTCTTGGCCCCCAAAAGAAAAAGAACACCCTACAACGACAAACAAAACACTTCCAAAGTTGCAAACTATTTTCTTCTGTAAAAAAAAAAAAATTGCAAAACCACTTGGCATGTGCAAATATATAAACTCGGCTACAAAACAAAAGAAGGATTTGATTTGAAAATGTGGATTGTCTTCTAACAGTCAGAATGTTTCATTTTATTTCCTGTTGCAATTTTCACCACTGATGATCAAAGGCTGAACTTCCCCACCGGGTTCATCAGCAGAGAGAGTCCCTGTACTATTTCAGGCACACACAGCGCTCACACACACACACACCCGGCCAGAACTGCCACCAGAAATACGGCGAAATAAAAGATTAAACACCCCGACCCACTTCGCGAAACACACGGATCCAAAGCAAAAGCCACCGGGAGGGGGGAAAATCAGAAAGGAGGGAAAAAAAAAAAATCTATCCTAAAGCGAGACGCAAAGGGAAAGGCTGACTGCTTTCGGTTCGGGCAGGGGAAGGGGCAGGGGGAGAAGGGGAACCGAGGGAAGAAAGTTGGGGGGAAAGTTTGGGCAGGGCAGCGGCACGGGGAGCGGCGGCGAGCCGGCGGCGGCGGAGGGGCGAGGGACAGCCCGTGGCACAGCAAAAGCTTGGCAATAAGGAATGAAACTGGCTCCATGGACTTACGAAGGGAAAGGGAGGGGGAGGGGGGATAAATAAATAAAGATCCAGCCCGGAAAAGCAAGGGTGACCCTAAATAATAATAAAGATGGGGGGTAGGAGTGGAAGGAGTGGAGAGACAGAGGCTGTGTAAGTGGATGGCTTCTCCTTACCTGCAGCCCGTTTGGGTGCTTGCTGTTTCCTCCTTGGCATCGCTCTACTTTCTCCAATCTCACTTCTGTCCCCAGATCCGAGAGCCCTGAGACGCTCCTGAGCCGTGTTCCTCTGCCTTTCAGCTGCTTCCCCAGCACCCCCCTCAAGCCTCCCCTGCCCCCCTCCTTTCCACTTCACTGATAGGAACCTGTTTGGTTTTTATTTTATTTTAGAGATCTAGGTTTCTTTCTTTCTCTCTCTCTCGCTCTTTTTTTTTTTTTTTTTTTGGTTGGCTTTTTTTTTTTTTTTTTTTTTTTAACTGTTGCAACACTTGCTTTGCTTTGATTCAAACATCCAAGCTCAGGAGCGAATGAAAGGCGCCCACAGTGCCAGAGAACGGCAATAAATAAATAACAAAATAGATATGTATATATTAAAAAGGCAGCTCTGGAAAGACTGTGGGGCTAGCTGCTTCCTCCCTTCCCTCTCCTGTCCTCCTCCTCCTCGCAGAGCTGTATGGCGGAGCGGTGCCCGGGTGTGCGCGGTGTGTGTGCGTGCGTGTGTGCGCCGAGCGCCGCAGGTTCGGCGCTGTCAGCTGCCAGGCACTGAGTGAGATGGGAGAGGACAGGAGCGCGGCACCGGCGGGAGCCCCGCGCGATCCGCGCACACGCGCGCACACGCACCGCGGGCACACGCGCACACGCGCGCACACACTCACACACACACACACACGCGCGCACACACAGGCAGGGCGAGGCGATGCCAGCAAACATCGATCCACTGAGCAAACTGAACATTAACAAACTCCTCCTCCGCGACCCGATGACAGGAGGAAATTTACTCCGCGCAGCCGGGCGGCAGAGCCGTTCATTAAAGAGACAGGGCGCCGGCACCGCGCCCGCCGCCGCCACCGCCACCGCGCCGCCCCCGGGGACACGGGGACACGGGGACACGGGGACACCGCTCCCCGCCGGGGACACCCCCGAGAGAGACCACCCCCCCAGCCGGACCGGCCCCGCTGCGGGACCACCGGCCCCCGGTGCGGGACCACCTGCCCCCGGTGCGGGACCACCTGCCCCCGGTGCGGGACCACCTGCCCCCGGTGCGGGACCACCTGCCCCCGATGCGGGACCACCTGCCCCCGGTGCGGGAGCGCCGCACGCACAGCCCCCGGTGCGGGGCCGTGCCCTCCCCACGCGGGACCTCCGCCCGCGGCGCAGCCCGGGACCAGCCCGGCCCGCAGGATGCGCTTCCCGGGGGAGGGCGCTGCGGGCAGCCGGGGCCGGGCGCGGTGCCCGCGTTCACCGAGACACGGCGGCTCCGGGGGCACCGGGGATGGGCAGCCGCGGCCCCGGGGCGCTCCTGCCGCTGCCGGCCCCGCGGGCACCGGGAGAGCATCCCCCCGGTGTGCCCGGGGCTGGGGGTGCTCCCCCAGGTGTGCCCGGGGCTGGAGCTGGAGGGATCCCCCCGGTGTGCCCGGGGCTGGGGACAGGGGTGCCCCCCCAGGTGTGCCCAGGGTTGGAGGTGCTCCCCCAGGTGTGCCCGGGGCTGGGCAGGGGGGGATCCCTCAGGTGTGCCCGGGGTTGCCAGCCAGGTCCCGTCAGTGTCTGAGGTCTCCCTGCACACCTGAGGTGTCCCAGCCGTGGGAGCAGGAAGGAGTCAGACAGTTGGACATCGGAGTTTGGTGAAGTTTGGGTGAAACACCTTCTGCCCCCCTAATTTCTCCTGGCACCTGGATTTAGGGAGACTCAGGTACACCCATCAGGTGCTGCTGCACCCTCATGGGAAGCCAAATCTCTGTCCCATCTGACTGGGCAGAGTTTGTCACCCTTGCAGAGCTCCACCAAACTGTCAGGCCAAGCAGGGCAGGTGGCACTGGAGCTTTGAACAGCGTTTGTCCCTAAGACACACAGGGACAGCTTCCACTGCTCCATTTATTCTTTCAGGTTTAGGTTGGTTGTTCTTTCCACAGCTGCTGTTAACACCTTAAGGGTTTTTAAGTGATTTGGGGTGGAAAGGATGGACTAATTTCTATGTGTTCAACTATAATTTGAATAAGACCTCCTAAAAGTGGCTTTTCTGATACTCCAGAGTTTAAACCGAGAGGTTACTGCGGAATTGGGGAATTAATTCCACAGCAATTTTTTTTTTTTTTTTTTACTGTTTTGGCATTTGTCTCTTTCTAATGAAACTGTGGGGTTTAACAGGAATGATTTGCATCTCTCTCAAACCAATCTGTGGGAGCAGCTCCGTTACAGAGCACCAGCGAGAGCCGCTGTGTTCTGGCTGGTGTCACCAGGCCATCCGCAAGGCACAGTCCTGCAGCTCCTGCAGGGAAGGACTTTCCACAGGCAGACCCCAAAGTGACCTTTGTGCTTAGCAGCCTAACACGGGATTGTGTTTATGAACGTGTCCCCCTAACTGATTTCCCGGAAATTATTCGATAGCCTCCCTGTACGAACTCCAGCAATTTTTGTAAGCAATGGGAAAGTATTTATTGGTGCAAGCAAATGCTTCGTTTGAAAGATAAAATAGGATAATACTACTATAAAATACTCATTTTTCCACTTCTGCCTGGCATAATTCACCCAGGAGTGATCAGCTCTGCCTGAATCAGCGGGAATTGCTCGGATCTCTCCCTGTGTGCAGCACGTGTGAAACCCTGCTGGGGCACCCCAGGGATCTCAGCTTTGTCTCCAGCGCAGGCAGGTGTAAACGCAGGGCCAGGGGGACAGCAGTGGGACAATTATCCCAGCACTGGGACAAGGAGAAATGACTTGAGAAGTGCAGCCCTGGACCTGGATCAGGTAGTTCAGGGCAGGGTGGCAAAGTAGGATTTTCTTTTCACATTTCATGCTGTCTTGATTTGTGATCTGGAACCTTCAGCTTCTGTGTGCTGGTCCCCAAATAGAAAATTGCAGATACCTCAGGCTGATTTTCTGTTTCCTCTCCTTCCTGACTGCACAGGAAGATGCTGCACCTCTGATGGATTATTTACGATGAAGGACTGTGTATTAAATGCTGTTTAACACAGCGATGTTTTAATAAGATTTCTCCCAAACTGTGGGATGCCATGTGTGTGTTGGGACATTCACAGGCACGAGGGGGTGGCAGTGACAGAGTCCCCTCACATCTGAACGTCTCCACGTGGGATGTGCAGGTTGCAAAGGCTCTAGATGCAGGCAGGGCAGCAGTCAGTGTAGTCTGGGATCAGCGAGAAGCAGCTATTGTTCTCCAGAGCCGTGGCTTCAGTCCAAATCTGCACTCTGGGGATGGGATTTGTATCGGTGGCGCTTTCAGCCTCAACATGCAAGACGAGAAAGTCACTGTTTTAAATGGTTACTCCTTGGGGAAAGGGAAATTGAGAAGATGGACTTCTGAGTGGAGCAGCAGTGAGATGGCACCCTATCCTGGGTGATAAATGGGAGCATTAACAAGGCTTGGTCGAGAGGAACCCTACAGATTTATGGCTTCCTGTCTCCACCAGCAGATGCCATTATGGCTGACAGAACAGAATGCCTTTCAAGAGGGAACTGGGCTGGGATTATGAAGAAGGGGAAAAAAGCAGGCAGAGTCTGGTGTCCATTTTTATCCACTGGTCAGAATTGGCTGATAGGTTTGAATAGAGCTGGAGCTACACAGCGTTCGTGTGCTCCCTGCTCCTGTTATTTATAACGAAGTTGGTGAAGGTCATTTAGCATCTCTTTTAGCACAGGAAGAACTCATAATATTTACTGAAAGCATTTTTGCACTCTTGAAAATTAGAGATAATAAAATGAACAGATAGCACTGGAGGCTTCCTTGGCTTATCCAATGGAATAATCTCAATGGGTGCTTAATGTTTACTTTGGAAATGCAGCAAATGATTCTGAAGCTATATTGAATTTTATCTATTTTTATTACATTGCAGAATAATATTTCTCTTTCCTGACAAAATGTTATGACCAGTAATAGCAATGGCAGTTATGCATGTTCAAAAAAGAGTAATCAAATCTCATGCTTCAGGGCATGAGCTGAATTCCCCACTGGGATCCAGAAGGAATTTTTTCCCCCCAAATATAGCAATATACAATCAAGTAGGTATGTTCTTAGAGGCTTTTCAATTTCTTGGTTAGGTGCAGATTACATGGAGCAACAGTGTGACCTGGGATTGTGAAAATCCTCTCTTGCTGTAGCTTTGGGCTGGTTTGGGTCCTATTTCTCAAACTAATGTGTGTGATTTGTTGTGCCTCACAGTAAAGTTTACAGCCATTTCTGTGCACAATAAAGGGCCCAGTGCTCTTTGTGTACCTGACTCTGATAACAGTTCCCATCACGTGTAGTCACAACAAGCTCAGCTGTGTTGCTTGCAGTGTTTTATCTTATTTATTTTTGTTGTCTGTCTTTCTTTCAGTGACTGCTCTGCTCATAATTAAATCTGGGGATTTTTTTTCTTTCCTTTTTTTTTTTTTTCCCCGAGAAGTTATATATATGTAGGTACACAACTCCTCTTGAATGAAATTCACAGTGTTGGTGACCCCTTTCACGCTTTGCCTACCACTTAGGAGAAAGAAAAAGCAGAAATTCTGACAAGTCCTACAAACAGAAAAAGAGTTAGAAATATTTGATTTGATAAATAAAAAATTATCACTATTGCCAGTTAATGATATTGTCAGCTTCAGTGTTTACTTTCTTCTGTTTAGAATTATCGGGGGAAAAATATTTTGAAAAGAATTTGGCTAATTTGGAAAGAATCAACTTGAGGAGAGACTGACGATTCTTTAGAGGAAATAGAGAAGTCTGTGGATCTGCTGCAGCCCCTACCCAAGGACAGCGTTAGCTGTGCTCATTTCATTGAGGCACATTTGACCAACAATTCCTCTGGGCAATCCCTTTTAGTGGCTTTACCATAGAAAAATCTATCCTGCTATTGGAAAACTGTTTCTTTTGGGGGCTTTCTCCAATAAAATGGAGAACAGTTTCTTTCCTACCTCTTTGCAGCATTTTTAACACCTTTGCAGACGTGTGACCTCTGCTGCCCAAACCATCCCCACTTCTTCAGTCTGTTCCCTGCCCCTCCTGTCACTGCTCCGTGCTGGACAGCAACGTTTGGAGGTGCAGCGCCCAAACCTGGCTGCTGGATAGCCTTTCCATCTCCCCAGTGCCCAACCCTGGCTGCTGGATTGCCTTTCCATCTCCCCAGTGCCCAAACCTGGCTCCTGGATAGCCTTTCCATCTCCCCAGTGCCCAACCCTGGCTCCTGGATAGCCTTTCCATCTCCCCAGTGCCCAACCCTGGCTCCTGGATAGCCTTTCCATCTCCCCAGTGCCCAAACCTGGCTGCTGGATTGCCTTTCCCACCTCCCCAGTGCCCAAACCTGGCTGCTGGATTGCCTTTCCCACCTCCCCAGTGCCCAACCCTGGCTGCTGGACTGCCTTTCCATCTCCCCAGTGCCCAACCCTGGCTGCT
Source organism: Acanthiza pusilla (assembly GCA_036630365.1). NCBI lineage: Eukaryota > Metazoa > Chordata > Aves > Passeriformes > Acanthizidae > Acanthiza > Acanthiza pusilla. The sequence goes on from JAXCHO010000050.1 coordinate 15,313,831, forward strand.
GGATAGCCTTTCCATCTCCCCAGTGCCCAACCCTGGCTGCTGGATAGCCTTTCCATCTCCCCAGTGCCCAACCCTGGCTGCTGGATAGCCTTTCCATCTCCCCAGTGCCCAACCCTGGCTGCTGGATAGCCTTTCCACCTCCCCAGTATTGCTCTGATTTTCTGATATTTGTGGAGATTTGCGGAAGCTTGCAGGGAAGTCAGGCAGGCAGCACCAAGATGGTGAAAAGAAAGACTTTATTTACAAGAACTTCTTTATATATCCATTAATGGTTTAATAATTCTTGGTCAATAGTTTTTCCACTCTCTATAACAATTGGTTACAACGCTAGAGCATCCAGTACCAAAACAATGAGATCAGAAAGCACAAGAATGCAACTTATCTCTATTCTCCATGAGAAAGAAGAGAAAGATTTTAAAACAGTGCAACTACACCCCAGTGCCCAACCCTGGCTGCTGGACTGCCTTTCCCACCTCCCCAGCAGCGGGTGGGATGCCATGTCTAACACATGACACTGCTGTCCCCTGTCCCAGTGTGACACTGCCCTTTCTGCAGCACCATGACACCGTTGGCTCACGGAGAGCTCCTGATTCACTGCAGCCCCAGCTGCTTTCCTGCAGAACTGCTTTGTAATCAGTTGTCCCCATCCTATATTTGAGCAGTTGATTATGCATCAGTGACAACTTTGCACTGATTCATCTTGAATTGCATCCTATTTTTTCCGAGTGTTCCTGCAATTTGTCAGGATCGTTCTGGATTGCAGCGCTGCCTTCAAAGGCTCTGCTGTCCCCCCTGGCTCGGCACCATCTGCAGATCTCCTGCACAGTATTTGCTGTTCCACCTCCTGAGACATTTGTGGAAGTGTTGGGTATTGCCAGGCCCAGGACATGCTCCAGACATTATTCCAGCAATTCCTGATGATTTGGGCCATGGGGGTGTCATTCTGGAGTGGCATTTTCCTGCCTCTTCCAGCCCCTGCAAGTCATGTGGAGGACGTGTCACCAGGGGACAAGCACAGGACGAGGGAGAATGGCCTCAGGCTGTGCCAGGGGAGGGCAGATGGGACTCCAGGAGGAATTTCTCCATGGAAAGGATGGGCAGGCATTGGATTGGCTGCCCAGGGAGGTTTGGAGTGCCCATCCCTGAGGTGTCCCAGGAAGGGCTGGAAGTGGCACTCAGAGGCTGGGGACAAAGTGGGGATCAGGCGCAGCTCGGACTCGATGGTCCTGGAGCTCTCTCCTGGAAACCACTGGGCCTCTACAAGATTTCAGGGCTGGCCTCTGGTAGTCCTGAGACTCTTCTAAGACCTCTTTAAAGGCTTGACCCTCTGTATGTTCTTTCTAAGCACTCTTGAAACTCTTCTCCTGCAGCCAGAGCTCACCCTCCTGACACTGGCCTTGATTATTTTTGCAATCTGATCACAGCTGATTCCTGCAGCGAAGATGAAAGTAAAGAAGGCTTTCTTAGGGTGATCTGTCAAAAGCTCTCTCCCTTTGCTGAGTGACAGATGTAATCTTTCCTGGGTCTTTTCCTGCATAGAGAAGGCACTTACCTAACACTTTCTCATTATGTTCCTTCGAGTTGTATCTCATTTAGTGACTTTCTCTTTGTAATTATTTTGCTGTGTTTTCATGGTCACTGTGAGGAGCTCAGATAAGTCTTTTCTGCACTTTTTTTCACATTTAGACATGCACACATTTGTTTATGGAATATATATTTAGGATTTTGCTTTTGTAAGAATATTCCTTGCCATGCTCTAGAACTGTCCTTTTCCCTACAAAAGGGTGGAACAGCAGCACTGGGGCAAAATCTTTTTTTCTTCCCGCGTTGTCTGTACCCAGAGAAGTTACTCCAGTCTGGTGGGGTGGTAGGGAAGGTTAAATTTCCCCTCCTGGGATGAAATCCTGCTATCACCAGTAATTTATACTTTGAGTCAAGGCAGGCAGCATTTCCAGAGCCCTTTACCTTCTAATCTTCAGCTCCAGGATTCACCCCTTGGCTGCAGAACAGCCCTGGAGTTTGAACTCCCATCTAACTGCAAGAACTCCTTGTAGCTGCACTGTTTTAGAATCTTTCTGTTCTTTCTCAGGGAGAATAGAGATAAGTTACATTCTTTTACTTTCTTAATCTCTGTGTTTGGTATTAGGTGTTATTTGGCTGTGACCAAAGGTTTTAAAAAGTAAATTCTTTGCTGACCAATAGTTACTAGGTTATTAATGGATATATACAGAAGCTTCTTGTAAATAAAATTCTCCTTTTCACCATCTTGGTTCGTTTGCCTGAATTCTCTCAGCTCAGCTTCTGCAACCCTCGGGAGATTTAAAGCCACAACTCCTCTTTTGGGACCAATAACCAGAATTCAGAGCAGAGCAGGGTGTGCAGAGCTCTGGCTGCAGGCTCCTTCTCCAGCCCATCTGGGGCTCATCTCCCACCCCATGTCATCAGCGGAGGTCTCTCTCTCTCACACGATCTCGCTCGGAGCTTTTCTCCAGCTCACCGTGCATTCTTTAGCCATGACATCCTCTTTCCAGAATGGATAACTCACTCTTGCAAGCACTCAAACAGCCTGGAAGCTTTCAGTTTAGGCACTGAATTTCTCCTTCCTTAAATCACAACAAGTCTCCAGTTTGAAAAAACCAGAAATAGGCACTCCACTTTTTCTGGAATAAGCACAGCAGCTCTGTAACATCCTTTCCCAATAAACCAGCAAAAGCAGCTAATTCAATTAGTTGGGTCTAAAAGTTATTCATGCCACAATCCACAAACCTCCTATTTTCTTCAGTGGATATTAAGTCCCTAATCAGCAGGCTCTTGGACTAGTGCATTTATTTGCTTTTCTAAAAAACAGCAAGATCATTAGGATTTTTGAAAATAATGACAGTTAGCTAGAATGGGCAGGAAGTGGACTGTAGCCTTCAACAAGTCCTTGGAAGAAGACATAATTTAAAAAAGAAAAACTGAGAACTGCAATTTTTAGGGGGGGAAAGCAACATCAAGGAGGCAGTGTTCTTCCAACTCCTTTTTTCTTAAAATACCGCGTTTCATTGAAAAAATCTGTTTTAATAGATTCTTAAAAATAAACTTTGACTGTTCAAATTATAAATGGAGATGTTTCATGCAATGCCTGTGTGGCTGCTGCAAAGGAGAAGTTTGGAGATGATATCAGGAGTTTTCTCCCAGTGAATCCAAAATATGAATGTGGAGTGCTGGAATTTGGAAGGAGGAAATGAACAGCACAGGGACTCCTTTGGGCTGTCCATGATGCCACCTGTGAATTGTTTGTCTTTTTTTTTGGCATGATTATTTCTATTATTTTTAGCTATAGAATAAAATTATGCTGAAAATTGGAATAATTGATATATTTGTGAAATAATATGGGAGCTAAAACCATGGTGGTGCTTTGTGAAACCTCCAGTATTGTGTCTCTTATAAACGGGGAAAAGGTGAGGCACAAAATACTTCCACAATCCACAATTCCCTCAATTGTCACTTGTCCCTTGTCCCCCCAAGTCCTGCTGGGAGTTTTTTCCATGTCAAGTAAAGATAAATGCACAAACACAGCTTGCACATACCAAGAACATTTGTTTGATGAACAATGCTGAGAAAGTTTAACTGAAATTCTAAAGGTCCTAGAAGGGACAAAATGCTTAATTTTGAATCAGCAAAGTGTTTCACTCGAAATGCAATTTTAATAAGTTGATATAAAGGCTGAAATTTTGTACAGCAAGAATTCCATCTGAAAACTAAAGGAAAACGATTTTTTTTTTTCTACAGAAAAACTTCCAAAAGTTTTTTTTTAATGTTCATGAGGACGTTTGTAGTGTGGGCCCAGGACTGAGCTGGCAGTTGGGACTGTCTGCAGGTGTTCCCAACACTCTGATTTCCCACCGAGCAGCTCCTGCAGCAGGGCAGGACACGATTTCGGGGAGCCCCCCAAAAGTGCCAGGTTTTGGCAGCCTCAGGATGCTCTGGGATCAGCTCTTTTCTCCTCCAGTGTCCATCCCATCTTGGCTGTGCACGTCCTTCTCTCAGTAAGTAATTATCGCTTATCGTTTTTTGTGTTTCCTCTGTGCTCTGGTTGGAATTTATTCTGTGAAGGAATTTCTCTGAAGGAAACATTTTCTTTCACTCTGTAAGTGGAGAGAAGCTCAAGTTTGCAGGTTCACCTGCAAGCTCAGGTACCAAACTGAAGTGTTTATGCCTAGACTGGTAACGTGTTTAATGTTTTTTTCTGTGACCAATGCGTCTTTAGTTTTTAAAAAATGGAGTTTTATCAAGCAATTGAGAGGCTGGAGATGGAAAGCAAAGAGCTTTCTGCATAAATGAGTGAAAGTTATGAAAGAAGCAGCCCAGGAATGTGAAAGCTACATGGAAGTCTAAAGTACTAAGAGTAAAAACTATGAAGCAAATGAGCTTCCTAATTGGAAATTTAGGAGTGAAAAGTAGGATGTTCAGAAACAAGACTTATTGTTCAACAATAATAATTGGTCTTGTGTAAAAAGTGTCCAAACTAAGAGAGATAAAAACCTGGTAAATGAGGATTTTTGGAGTCTGAAGGCTAAGAGTGTGGAATAGCAATGCCATGTTTGTGCTTATTCAGGAAAAACTCTTGTGGTGCTTTTTTTTTTTTTAATTAAAGAAAAGGTTTTGTGGGTTTTTTGAAATGCCTATTCCTGGTCAGAATATTCTTTCCTTTGTTCCTGTGATGAGGCACTTTGGAGCACCTGTGCCACAGGGGCCAAATCCCTTCCACCTTCCTGTGCTCTCCCAGCTGCAGCAAAAGAGAATGAAATTCTGCAAAATTCCTCAGCCCAAACTCGGTGAGCACAGCCCTCGTTAGCTGATGGCACTGATGAGCTGAGGGTGAGGCCTCATCCCAGAGAAATGAGATTTGGTACCTGCTGGGATAATGTTTGGTTGTTGGTTTTTCCTGCCTGGTGTGCAGAGGTTTTCTGAGAGGCTGTTCAGGTTGGCTTGGAGGGTTTTCCACAAAAATAAAAAAAGGATATTTAATGGGGGAATGGAATTTGAGGTTTGTGGAGCAATATTACAAAAGGAGTCATCAAGCCATTTTCATGGAAATTGAATGACACTTTTATGGTCCTTTCTCTACTTCTGCTTTTAATATAAATGGTGTAGCGAATACAGGTGAAAAAAAAAAAAAGCAAAAAAGCCCACCTGTCAAAATATAGCTCTGTTTGGTTACCTCTGTCCGTGGGACAATTTTAGTAACCTGTCAATCAATGGGCTGCTAAATAGCCTCTCCAAAGCACAATCTGCTATTTCAGACGACATCAGTGTGTCAATCATTTATTGAATCAAAGCCAAATTTGAAGCAAAGCAAGCCCAGTTTGTCAATCACTGCTCAGTATTCTCTCCACTAACCACCTGACAGCTTTTAACTTTTCACTTTTATATTCCATGCAGCTAGTTAAGATTCTTTCATTTTTAATTGGCCTTCTTTTATGATTGGTAGCTAAGCAACTAATATGTTGTTTTATATGGTAATAATGGGCCCAAACTTGAGAGCTTTCTTGACCATTCCTATTTGTTGTTGGGAAATTATTTTCCTTCAAGTTGCTAAATAGCAGATGTAGCAGAAACAGTTATTTAATTATGGGTTGTCCTGTTGTTTCTATCTATAAACACTTTTGGCACTGTTTAAAAATAAATACTGCATGCGCTGGCAAATATATACTGAGTGATTTTAACTCCTGATAGAGTCCTTTGGAATTTCACTGCTCATTTACAGGGAAAACTGGGTGCAAAAAGGAAAGGATTGCCAAAAAAGCAGTTTGGAAAAATATTAGCAGAGGACAGAGCGAGAAATCTGTTTCAGAATCCCACTAGGCTTTAATCCAACCTGATCAGCTTTCAGTCTTAATTTAGGTACAATTAAATTTCTGAGGCCAAGTACAGTGCTGTGAGCCACCATCTCTCAAAATAAGCCAAAAGTCCTTCCCCAACAAACTCGTCTGCCTTTTTTGTGTGTTCATGTTGAGTGTTTTGATTTAATTGCAATTTTCTGTACCTGAGTTGGGTCAGGAATGGGTCCCTGAGGGTGACCCCAGCTCTCGGTGTGGTTCCCATCCCTGTCCCTGCTCTCACAGTGTGAAATGAGCCCTCAGCTCCCAGAAAATGCTCCTGCCTTTCTGTTTCCAGAGACTGTCATCAGTAGAGCCAAAGTGTTGTTCTCAGACTGAAAGAATCAACTTTCTGTCCTTCCCATGAAAGGAAGTTTGGGAAAAGAACTATTTCTGTGTTACATAAAATTCTATTTTGGGTTCAAAAGAGTTTTCTTCATTTAATTCTTTTGCATATCTGTTTGATGGGCTTCTGGCTGTCTTTTGACAGACTGCTGTCATCTGGTTTGATCCAAAACTGTGAAACTCCAGATGTGCCCAAGAACTTGGGAGAACATGGGCTCAGTTTTGCAAAAAGCTGCAGGAGGTTTTGAGGCAATCTGATACAAAATGTACTTCCCAGCCCTATTTGAATTTTACATTGGTTTTTGTACTTCTTTTTACCGAAGTAAAAAGTAAAAGAGATTGACAGCACATGAGGATTGACAGTGGAGAGGCAAAGGGAGCTGAAGTGTTTCAGAAATCCTGCCCAGTGTTTGGTGTGGGCACTTCTCCCCGTGGAGAGGCTGAGGAGGGTCTGGAGAGCTCTGGGAATATTGGGAATGTGTCTGTGCCCCTCTTAGGGTGAGTCCCTAAGACTGTGAGATTGGGGAATTAATAAAGAAACAAAAGCTCTACAGCAGATCTTCCTGTGCAACTCCATGAAAACAGCAAATTTGCTGACAAATGACTTCTTGAGGAGGTGCCAAAAATATCGTTTGGTTTCTCTCCTCTGGATGGGATTTCTGGTGCCTTTCATGGATATCCACGGCACTAACTAATGATTAGTTGGAGATCCATTCTGACAAATGAGGTGTAAGTTTGATTGCACAATTGGACAAAAGATTTTAATTTTTATGGGTGGATTTGTGCTCTTTCTATCACCAGCTATTAACCAAAGCTTTTTTAAAAAGGTGCTGTGATCCCAGGCTGCCTCCGTCGCTTGGCACAGATTGTTAATCTTGGCTCCAAGGGTGTTCAGGCCTGGCTGAACATGAAGCTGAGCTCTGGTGGCTCAGGCATCTGAGCAGAGGGGAAACCCACACAGCAGCCACCCACACAGCACCTGGCCTGCGAATTGGCATGAGCTGCTCCAGGAGGAGTGGAGAGACACAGGAGCATAAATATTATAGCAATAAGAGAGGGGCAGGGTCAGCAAAGCCAGGAATCCTTGCAGGGCATCCTTGAGCTGCTGCCCTTTGGCCATTCACATCAGTGTGATGCTGAGGAGTGTCTGTTATCCCAGCCTTCAGCTGCTCCTAAGGACCCTTTGGAGCAGGAGGAATGATAACTGAGTGTTCAAGCATGGAAATTGTACAGTGGCATTTTTTGGGTGAAAGCTGTTGGTGCAGAGCAGCTCCAAAGCTTGGCTGGCACTGCCAGGGGGGCAGGAGTGCTGGCATGGAGCCTCTTGCTGGTTTGGTGAGGTGATCTGCTCGGTTCTGTGCCTCCACGGGAGGCAGGGACTGGCCTTACTGTCATGGATCACACAAGGGTTTAAAGGTTCACAGAGCCATTTGTCCCAGGAAAACCAAAATGTGGGGCCTGAGTCTGTTCCTCTCTGAGCGCTTCCTGCATTAGCTGGAACCAGAGAGAAAGAGCAGGAGTTTTCTGTGTGAATGCTGCCCAGCTCTTCATGCCATGATCCCCCGAGAGCTCTGCTCTGGGGCTGCTCCTGTGGCTCTGTGCCTCACACAGGAGTGGCTCCTGGAGCTCCTGGCAGAGCACCACTTGTCCCCGAGTGAACCGTGCAGGGCTCTCCAGCTAAAATGTTAATATTCCCCATTACTTACTTAGCGAGCCCATTTTTCCAGCAATGTGTCAAAAAGTTGATCAGTGTCAACTGCTGCCTTTGTTCACCCCTGTCATGGGAGCAGCACAAAGCCAAAAATGATTAATCCCTTCCCTAATTGGAAATGGAGGGAGAATTTGCTAAAGCAGAATGTGGTTACCTGTGCTGGAATTCATCCAGGACACTCTGGTGAGCACAGCCACCCTTGCAGCCAGAGAAATGGGATTTTTAGCTGAGCTGAGGGCTGGGATTCTGTGAGTTTACATCTCAAACACCCACGGAGCAGGAGTGTGTGCAGCCCCTGAATCAGCAGGAACCTGCCCCTGTCACCTCGTTGTTCCCCGAGTCTGCTCTGCCATTCCTCCCAACCCACTGAGCACCTCCAGGAGCCTGGAAGAGGCGATATGGTTCCAAACCATTTTTATCATCCAGAACTGAAATATTGAGAGCTGTGGCTGGTGGCATTTAGATGCGCTAGCTGCTCGAGCTGCAGCTCTCAGCACAGCAAGGAAAGGTGTGACAGTGACACCTCAAATGCCAAGTGAGCCTTTCCCTGTGGGTGGGACGATCCCAGGTGGGCTTTGTTCAGAGAAAAATCTGTCCTAAAGTAGATCTGAGACCAGAATGGGTTAATGTACACATACAGATGCATGCTGGAGGCAATGTAAGGGATTGAAAACCATGGCAAATCACCCTGAGAGATTTGAAAACAGCAACAAAAAAATTAGGATTGCTTCATTTAGAAACCTGGCTATTGTTTCTCTTAACTAGCAGACTCAGCTGTGGATTTCTATAGCTGTGAACAGGAGCTGGGATGGGGAGAGGTTTAAGTTGGAAATTAGGGAAGATTTCTTTCCTGAATGACTTGTCCAGCCCAGGGCAGTGGTGGAGTTCCCATCCCTGGAAGGATTTCTGTTGTGTGGGACAAGGTTTAGTGGCAAACTTGGCAGGGTGGGCAATGGTGAGACTTGATCCTCAAGATCTTTCTGAACCGAAATAATTCTGTGATTCTGTAAATCTGCAAAGGCACCCAGGATTTCAGGCACCTATAAAACCTGGGGTTTTTGTTATTTGTGTCTGACCAATTGCTCATGTTCTGTGCCCCGAGCTGAGTGTGAGTGCTGCAGGGACAGCACTTGAGCAAAGCTGAGATCTCTGCAGTGTCAACTCTGCACACACAGAGCTGCCCTGGCTGTGACCTTCCCCTGCTGCTGCTGGGCACACTGAGGCTTTTCCTCTTTTCCTGATCCCTCCTGCAGCACATCCCAGGAAAATCAGAGTGAGTGCAGGTGCTGCTGTGGCCCAGGGCACAGAATGAGTTAAAATCACTTAATCTCTGAAGAAAGTGCTGCTTGGAACACACAACACTCAGAGAGCCACGATTCCCACACCATCCCCTGTCCCAAGGATTTCCTAACTCTGACAGAGCAATGGAGGGGCTGTGGCACCCTTAGGACTCCCCAGAGCTGAGATGATAGCTTGGACACCAGAGTAGTTACATCAGCCTGGACAGAAATCTGTGTTTCTTCATGCCTCAGTTTCTCTGGGAATAAATACCGAGAGAAGGTTTTCCAGAACATCTTTTTTAACAGTGGCATGAAACTTTTCACCATTGAAAATGGTGGAATTTTCACCATTTTTGAAAGGCTTTTCTGGTAAAAGGTAGCTTCATTTGAAAGTGATGCTCTAAGATATTGTACAAGTTACCAAGCCTTGCCATTCCTCTTTAATTTACTCTTCAGTCCCATTCAGTACTAGAACAATGGTAAAATTACATATTTATAGTGCATATTATATATATTACTGGGAGAGTGCCTAGCAAAAAATTTGTCCTATTCTTTGACATTACCTGAAGTTGAAGGTCTCAGTTCTCATTTCCAGGAGAAAATTCAGGTGATTCACTGACAGAATGATGCTCCTTTGGGGACCCAAGAGGCCATAAGTGACTCCTCTCTTTTCATTTGTATTTGCTTAATATCCACGCTCTGGTTTCTATCTTTTTTGGTGTTTGTAGAACAGGCTCTGCTGTCTCTAAGTGCTGTGGGGGTCTGGGGTCTGTTCTCAAATCTGCTGCAGTTTCCTGGTTGGGAAGTGCAGGACATTGCGGTGTTTGGGATAGAAATGCTAACCAACCACTGCTCCTTACACAACTATGCACTGCCAAATTGATTATAAGCTGATTTTTATTTTTTTTCTTCCCCTGACTCACTTCACAAGTCTCTTGGAAAAAGCGAACTTTGAAAACATAAAGAGTTTCTGTGCAGAATTCAGTTCTCACTTCTCTGGGCAAATTTCCTCAGCTTGGAATTTAAGAGCTAATTCTGCTAAAGTTATGTTCCCTTCAGTTCACATGGGCAGCCAGTGAAATAGGAGAACACCAAGGAAATAATTAAAAGTTGTGCAATTAGGGCTGCAGCGCATCAGGGTACAAATAAATCCAAGATGAGATATCCTTTCATGGATTAAACTTGTATTTATCTGGTAGCCTTTGGTCTGTGCTATCACCAACGAAAATCCTTTAGAGCCTCAGCCTTGCCTGAGCCCAGGAGCAGTCCTGGTGCAGGTGAGGAGCTGCAGGAATGTGCTGATTGTGGCTCTCAGGTGATCCAAAGGCAGAAACCAAGGTCCAGTTCTTTTAATCAATTCCTATTTGGGTTATACTTATTTGTTGCAGGTGCCTTTGAGCTTTAATTTGGGTTACAAACTTACCCTGAACTCCTGCAACAGATTAGGGTTTAAAAACAGCAAAACAATAAAGAAATGCTTAGATCAAATAGTCAGGAGATTATTCCTGAAACCAATTTGTAGTTTTTGAGCTGTTTTGTCTCTCCCACGTCTGAGTGCTCTGTGTGCTGCTGGGCCATCGTTTGGGAAGAACTTTGTGAAGCAGAGCAGCAATGGTGACCAAAATGTTCAGTTCAGTTCACTCCAGCCAGGTTGGCTTTAGGAGAGGTCCCTGCCGTGGAACAAACCTGTTTCCTTCCCTGGGATGTGTCAGTTAGAAACACCAACTGCAAGGATTTCTTCTGTTCTCACGAAAAAGGAAGGAAACAGCTGGTAAATGTTTCACAGATGGTAAAGCTCTTGGCATCTCTCAGGAGAGGGCCACCCATACAGATGGCTCATTATTTTAACATTTGGATTTTCATCTTATTAAAACATCTTTTTTTTTTTTTTTCCCTGGTTTTATTTAGCATCATAAATTCTCTTACACTTTAGTTAACAACTCGGTGATTTGAGGGAAGCGTGTGTGCTGTAAGGAACATCATTTGGCTAAAACACGGATCTGCATCATTATTCTCTGCTCTGATGTGGAACGAGTGGACTTGAACCTGATTAAAAACACCAAATGCAAGCAAATGCTTGGAAATATGACTTTATCAAGCAAAGGTCAGCTGAGCCTGTATAGAAGCTGAATTATTCAGTAAATGAAGGAATGTAGTGAGTGAAGCAAGCAAACATTTCTATCTTGGGCATTGCATCAATTAATGCTACACTGCTCTCTGCACACAGCACGGGAGCCAGGCACTGCCTGTGCTCTCAGTGACTGCTTTGGGGTGAGGGCAGCACTAAATATGAAATATTGCCTTTAAAATACCTGCTCAGTGCCCAGGTGAGTGAGCTGTAAAATGCTGTTTGTGCCCAGGCAGCTCCACCTTTGCGAGGGCACATGCAGCCATGAACATGCCAATAACATGCTTAGCACATGTTCTGCATGAATCCCAGCTCCACACGCAGTTCAGGGACTGTCATTAGTCCTGTTTGGGTTTGGGGCAGGGGGAGGGATGGAACCACTGCTGAAATGTAGTGCCCTAAGCGGTGGGGGAAACTGGGGCACGCTGAAATTGGGCTGAACGTCCTGGGTTTGGGGTTTTGGTGCCTCCCCTCCCTTCCTCCCCTGGTCCTGCCTGGGCTCTCCACCCCTGACACTGCACCCTTGGCTGGAATGAGCTGAGCAGATATTTGGCACTTTCTGCAATATAAAGCAAGAAATAGATGGGAGATAATGTGGGGATGGGGGAAGGTGAAGATCGCCCCAGATGTAATACCAAATCTTTTCCCTCTGTTTTTTAGAGTTTTTTATTCCAAGTTTTAGCAGGTCTCCCTATGAAATGACTAAAATATAGGCCTGTGGTATAAATATAGATCAGCAATAGCACAGATTGCTGTATGGATCAACCTATAAAGATGAAAAGTAGCAATTGATGCATGTCCTACAGCTGCCTTGTAAATCTCTGTGGTCTCAACCAAGAAGTGCTGCCTGAAAAACCCTGGGTGCTCCATGCTTAGACTTGTCCTCTGCAATTCTGTTTTAATTAAAAATTAAATAATCAGGAGTGCGAAGAAAGAAACCCAAGTCTTTTTTTTGCATTTGTGTGAGCAACTCCCCATTGATTCCAGTAGGTTACATCAACAGTGAAGTCCTGACCTGAAAGCTGCCTACAAATATTCCATTAATAAATACAGGGACAGATTTGTAGCATGTAAATCACTGGAGCTCCACTGATGCCAGTGCAGTTGTGCTGATTTACATCAGCTGAAGAGTTGGCCTCTGGAATTCACATTCCTTCTGAGATCAAAGATGTGTCAGCAAATGGTGAACTTCATTTGTGTTTTTTAGCCTTCTATTTAAAAATAGCCCAACTGATTTATTATTAAATGGCAGGGCTCTTATGGCCAGACTTTGGATGCCACGTTTCAGCCAGACACCGCTCAGAGCCAGGCTGTAAATCCTCCCCAAACGGGGTTTAGCTGCAATGCTGAAAGCTCTGCAATGCTTGTGGGTACTGCTGTGTCGTGTTTATGGAGGATGGGCCGATCCAAGCACATCCCAAAAAATGAATGGCACCGGGGCTGGGTGGCTCAGGGGCTGGCAGAGCTGCCAACTTCAGTTCAGGAGTGACAGAGCTGTTCCCGTTCCTGGAAGCGATGAGCTGCTGAGGCTCAGTCCCTTTGGAGAGGTCAGAGGGAGCAGCCTGGGGCTCTGGGGCTGCTTTGGGCTCGGGGTGACGTGGCTCTGGTGGCACTGCCACTGCTGCCAAGGGCTGCAGAGGGACCCGGCTGGGCTGGGCCTGGGGTGCTGAGTGTTGGGTGTGGATGCTCCAGGTAGGAATTCCCTTCATGTGCAGACCAAGATGTGGAGGATGTAATTGTCCTTTTGGTTGATTTCCCATGGAAACAAACTGAATGCAATAGTACTGTCAGGGTAACAAATTTAAGCCAATATCTACAAAAAAATCTGTTCTGAAATTGAGGGAAATTGGGTAAAAACTGATGGCAAACAGAGGTGAGAAGAACTCCTGAATAAACTCCTTGGGCATAAGGAAACTTATTCCCTAAAGGGAATCCTTTAGGGATGCTCCAGGAGCACAGATGGATCTTGTGTCATCTTGGATTTCAATTGACAACAAGATCCCAATCCATGCAAAGTGGGGTTTGTTAGTTCTTGCCATATAAAGTGCCACTGTCTTTTTTTTTAGTCTTTAATTCAGTATTTAGTGTTGATAACTGAAGAGCCCCAATCTCCAGCTGAGACTGAGCTGCTTTGTACCATCAAAGCCTTCGTGGTTCTGAGGTTTGGGTGCACTGCCCTCCCTGAAAAAGGGCAGAGTGGAAATGAAGTGATAAAGTGAAATGAGGAAGAGACTTTTTTTTTTTTCTTTTGAGAGTTTATTTGCAGCAAATAAATACCACTGTGATTTTTGAGCTCTTCTGAAAGAGTTTCTAACGGTGCACAGCAGAAGATATTCCAATGGACTTGAGCACAAAACAAAAACAAGTGGTGGATGGAAAGAGAACTGAGGAATTGGACCTAGGGATGCAAAGCACCACTGAAATGGGTTGGTGAAAGTCACATTATTTGCGTGTACCCAAAGAACTTTGGACCACTTTGGGTGGCCCTGTGTGGTCAGGGGTGAGTGGATGGAGCAGAGGCTCTATGTGAGCACGGTGAGATGCCTTGTGAAGGTGTCAGTGCTGCAAAGAGGCAACAGCAGTGCATGGACCAGCGGCCTTTCCATGCAGTTCAATATTTGCTTTACCCTTCAGAAATGCATCTCCTAATTTTGTGTAGGCTCAGGCGTTATTAACTTGCAAGGGAGTGTGGATTGCATCTCTGAAAACTAATGTGGGCATGGGGGCTCTCTTTTTGATCATTATAGGGTATGAGTGTTTTGTAATTCTTCTAGTGCAAAAGAAGCTGTTTGGTGACAGGCATCAAGTCAAATTCCTGCAAGAGGCTGGCAGCAGAATACATTTGTCTATTTAACTGCATGCAAAACACTTGTCAAGACAGATTCTGGTCCCTTTTCCCAAGCAGGGCCTCTCACTACCTTGTGCTGCAGATAACCTGGCAGGGCTGGTGCCGAGCTGGGAGCAGAGCTCTCGCCCTGCTCTGCCTCACACAGGGCTCTGGGGAGGGCACAGGCACAGCCTCTCACATCTGGAGGCACATTAAAACAGAGCATTCAAACCTCCAAAGCACTGGCAGCTTGTCTTGTTCTTTAATGCCTTTGCCACCGTGTCCATTGGGCAGAACACAGGAAAATGTTGGGAGAGATGATGTTCCTTTGGGAGAGGACGGGGGCCTGCGGGAAGCGTGGTGCTGCTGAGGCTGCTGAGTGTGCATGGGTGGTAGGCAAAAGGGAACAAAAGCCTGGAAATGCAGCTTCAACCCCTTCTCTGGAGGAGGAAATTAGTTCTGCTTCTTTCCCCTCCCACAGTGCTTGGATGTAATATGAAAGTTTAGAAGTATAGGGCTGATGTTGCTGCTCATTATGCTCCTGTTCCAATTAGAGCTTTGTTGTCTTTGGGGCCCTCTCTGCTATTAAAATTGTGCTTATCTTCATGCTGTGCCTCCCTGTTTCTCCCTGGGATCTCCATTTCCCCTGTATGTGTTAGCCTTTTCCCATTCTCCTCACTTTTGTCTCCTGTTGTCTCCACTCCTCTGCTTCCCTCCTGTGTGTCTTTCTCTGCGTCCCTTTGCCAATTCAAAAGTGTTATTCTATCATTTCAAGTGCTCGGAGCTACCTCTGGGGCTCTCTCCTCCTTTAGCAGGGGCTGACCTCTGCTGAAAGCCACTGTCACCTCTGCAGCATCCAACTCGAGACGCTAAAGAGGCAGGGAGGCTCTGGCACGTGATGGTCAGCGCTGACAGAGCTGGGTGTGTTTGGGAGGGGAAAGGCACCGTGGGCTTGAGGCAGCTGAGAGTGAGAAACCTGTCACAAACCTCATCTCTGGGAACTGCAAAAATATTGACATATCCTGGTGTGAGGAATAAGCCCCCACCCTGAAATTCCTGCCTTTGTCCCACCTGTGGTTTCACAGAATTCCTGCTCGCTACGTTGTCATGGCACAGGTGCTTTGTGCTGCCTTTTTGTTCCTCTTTCAGCATGGAGAAATCTGTGCTATCTTAATTATTAACCTGTTATGCTTAAGTTTCATTACCTATATATTTTTTAATGTCTTCTCTTGAGGTGACAAATAAAAGTGGTGGTTCTGCCACTGCTGCAGTGCTTTCACTCCAGACTCTGCACTCGCTGTGTGCCTGTGGTGATGACTCCCATAAAAGTCCTCTGATTGTTCCCTGATGCAAATTGGGCTCAGCAATAATGCACAGTTCTCCTCAGAACAATTGTGCGCTGCTCAACTTCCCTGGACACCTCATTGGGGCATAAGTCAACATTAGGATGGGTTAATAAATACTGTGGCAGAATTTACACACTTGCAAAGAGCTGCTTATTCTTTCACGTGAAGAACTTTGGGCTTAACCCCTTTTGGGGGAAATGGGGGTGCACATCAAAGGCAATGTGCTGGTGGAAGGGTAAAAAGGCCTCAAAGCACAGCAGCCAGCTCCTATTACAGTTTGTAAGTCATCCCTGCTTGAGTCAGGGCTCAGTCTCTGTGCCTGCATCTCTGCTGGCACTTGGAGTTTACAGTTGAGCTGTTCCAGCTTATTTGTGCATCCACCAGCTCTGACAATGAAACTTGAGGGAAAATAAGGTTGCTAAAAATGTGCTTCTCCTTTTCCCTTGCATATCCAGTGGGGGAATGTTGGTAGAGATGGTGTGAGTGAGGATATGAGGTTGTGTTCCCTGGCATGTTTGGGGTTTATGGCTGAGCTCTGTGCCTGTTTCTGAGTTACACCACTCCGTTATTACAGCCGTGCTGGGAGAATCAACTCAGTCATGTTTGTAAAGTGCAAATGCAAAATAATAATTATCCTCTTGTTTGTATATCCACTTCCATGTGAAAATATCCTCAAACCGAGGACACATAGCCAGATGAGCATTAAAATAAAGTGGTCAGGAGCAGAAAGTCCCCAGCCCACCTCTTGCAGTTGTCCTTTGTGGTGCTCCCCTGACATGTTCAAGAGCCACCCAGGGCCATTTCCCTGTGCTCAGGCTGGGGCAGGAGTCCCCAGCTCCTCTCTCTCCTTTTTTCTTTGTTTGCTCAGTTCTTTGTTTGCAGAGCTCAGTAGAACTTAGCTATAGCCATAGCTTCTTGAAAGAAAAAACCAACCCATTTCATCCTTTTTATGAATGCTCTAAATATAACTATTGAAGCAAAACAATGCAGTCAGATAAACAAAGAAATGCAGGCAGTGTAAGCAAAAGCCTCTTCAGCAGGTCTCAAGTCAGGCAGCCTTCCTTTCTTTTGTATGTTTTAGCTAACAGCCCATTGAACCAGCAAGGAGAAAAAAGGAACAAAGATTTAATGCTCCTCATCACTGCTCTTTTAAAGATATTAATGCCAGGAGGAAAGGTGGGATTTGAAGGAGCTAACTCAAGGGATTGCTGTTCACCTGGCTGCTCCCTGGTTGAGGATTGGGTGCTCAGGGCCACTGGGTCAGGCTGGGACAGTCACAGACTCAACCAGCTCCTGTCCTTTGTCACACTGCTGGTGTCCTGTCTCCTGTACCCCCTGGCTGTGAGTGGAGCCTCCCAGGGCAGCAGATGGACAGCACGACCTGGCTGGAGAACAGCCTGGAGAGAGCTATGGGGGGAAATGTTCTTTTAAGTTTTCTGGACTTGCCCTGCAGCCACACCAGTAACTGGAGTGAGGGGACCTGCAGGAGCAAAATTAGCTCTCAGGGAAGGGGTCCTTAAGCCACAGCTGCCACCAGAAAATTTTTGGTCAATCTTCAACCTCCCACAACAGTTTCAGGGCATAATCAATAGCAAAACAATCCTTTTACAACACAATGAGGGACAAAAGCCTCATTTTCTGATTCCCCTTTGACACTTTGATCCACAGCCCACGAGGCAGGTAAAACTAAGGTTAGAAGGAAAAATGTGTAAACTTTTTAATACATGTAATATTGTTGTGTGTCAGGAATGTATTTTAGATTGTTTATTTGAATAAGTAACGGAGGAAATAATTCTGCTAACTATCGCTCTGTGAGGACATTTCTTGGAGAGTGAATAAGGAAGGTTGAATCCAGGGATTGTAACACTGATAAAACACACCAGACTTTGCAGAGGCACTAAATATTGGTCTTATTTTCCAGTGAAGTTGTTGGGAACAGAGTTAGGCCTTTCCTGGGCACTTCTGAAGATCCCATGACAGGGCAGTCAGCATTTCTCATGCAGGTTGGACAACAAGCATGACTTTGTAACTGCTTCCCCACGGAAATCGCTGTGTAAGTGGATCTGATGCATAAAACCTCCTAAAGAGCAGGTTGCTGTGGCTACACAGAGAATGCATTCAATAATTGATATTTTAAACATATATCTGCTGTCAGACGTGGCCCTTGGAAGCCTTGGCCTGTGTGGTGCCGCAGTGGCACTGCCAGGAGCTCTGTCCCTTTGGGGACAAGCCCATGGTGTGAGCTGGTGTCACACAGGAATGTCCTGCCCAGCCATGGAAACCCCAAACTATGGAAAAAGTGCCTTCAAATTGCTTGGTTCTGGAAGAGCCTTCCTCAGGGTTTTTTAGGTGCTGTGTGGGTGATAGAAGCCCAGGAAGGGCTGGCTTGGGATGCTGTCTGGCACAAGCAGAGCAGGATTTTTTTGGCAAGCACCTGAGCAGGGTTGAGGGACAGCTTGTGGAGGGCTCCAGGGCCAGCACAGAGCTGTCCCCGAGGGCTCTGGGTGGCCGTGGATGGTGGCAGCAGGCACAGAGCCTGTCCTCTGAGGAGCACACGTCGTGCACACATGAGGCTGGAGCTCCACTGGGACAGGGCCCTCTGGAGCAGAAGGTGAAAAAGGAAGAGCCCATGAGTTCCTCCTCTCACAGAGATGTTCTTGGTGGCAATCTGAACAGGGAATGGCTGTGCCCTGCACAGAGATTGGCAATGGGAGTGTTGCTCCCTAAAATAGCTGGTGTTGACATTATCCACAGCAAAGGCCAGCTCTGTATTAATGCACAACAAATGCATTTGAATAACTGATTAATGTTTCTGTAACATTCAACTGCCATTCTAAATTATGTTAGAAACCAAGGATTTAGGGAATTGATCTTTCAGGGTAGCTCTAAATATCCTTCTTCTCCTGCCTCCTTATTAAATAAATAGAATCTTTCCTCCAAATCAATCCTTTTTTTTTTCTTTCCTGTTCACCGAACAACAGAAATAATGGGCAAGGTCTGAGGCTGGGAGCTCCTTTGGAGTTTTGCAACAGATCAAGGGCAACAAAAAAAAACCTCTGGCAAATTGGTGCCATGGGAGACGCCCTGGGTTGCCCATCTGGCCATGGAGCCCACGTTCCTGCAGCTGCCAGAACGAGGGACGAGGGCTGGGGCAGGGGAGAGAAGGAAGTTCAGGTGGCAAAACATCCAACACATCAGGCAGAGCATCGCCTGTGCTGAGAGTGCTGTGTGAGTGCTGGCACTGGGCTGGGCCTGGGGAAGCACAGCTCTTCCCTGAGCCCTCCAGGGCTTTGCTTCACCCCAAATTTGGCCCATCATTCATATCCCCCATCTCCCATGCAGAAACGACCCCTTGCTGTTTATGTAATTTCTTATTTAGCATAGTTCCAATTGGTGTGTCTGGGATGGGCCCATAATTAGTGTTGTTTCCTGGCTAAATCCATGACCAGCTATGTGAGAATTATTTCACTTCTTCTTCTCCCACCTGATTTATCCAACTCTTTTTCTGGGTAGAGGAACATTCCCAAATCTGAGCACTATCTCCATGTGAGCCCAAAGCAGAGTCCAGGATTTCCTATGGATGTGAAACCTGCTGGCTCCAGAATTCAGTCTAAAGCATTCTTAGCTAATCATTAATTCATCTGCTTGCAATTCATTCATCTTTATTTCCCCATTTACTTCATGAGGGAGCATCAAAATCTGAAGACTGATCATTTTTTAAGAGCAAGCGTATGATGATATTTAATTAATTACAATGACAACAATAACCTTAATTTTCCAGGTATTCCCCAAAGAGAACTGTATTTTAATTAGAGATGCCACAAGGACAAATTAAATCTCCCGGATTCAAACTTTGGCTTATGGCATTCATAAGAGTAAGGAGAAAAGGTGTCTTCACGTAAATATGATCTGAATTTTTTGGAAGCTCCTCCAAATGGCAGGGATGAAGAGAAGATAAATTTTGCTGATGATATTTGGTGTGACACTGGTAATTCTCAGAGGGGCTCGGCAGTGTAGTGTGCCAGTGTGGATGTTCTTTGCTTTTATGGAGGTGACAGACTTGACCTGTCATGTACTAGTTACACCCTGGACAGACTAGAAATGTCACTAACTGCTAACAGTTACTACACAAGAAAGAAAAGCTTCTCTTTGCAAAGCTGTGGCACTTAAAAAGGTGGGGAGCTGCTTTCCTACGCGAATTTGTTGGGGTTTTTTTAACTCTATCCTTCCATATGAGAGTTTAGCAGAAATTACTGGGGGGAGAAAAAGGGATTTTACCCAGCTTAAAATGACTTCATTAAAGAAACCAAATATGGTGTTAAAATTGCAGGATTTCCTTTCAAGATGGAAGTAATTTTTCTATAAAATGTCTTCATATCAAGCTCCATGTGTGAGTAGCTTTTATTTGTCCTTTGCTCCCTGTTTTGTTTAGGATGTTCTAAGACTAGTGGTGAAAATGAAATATGTGGTGTATTCGTGTACATTCGTGTAGGTGAATCTGTCATGAAAACTTTCAGTAAAACGAGTATTTAGTTGGTGTGAACTACTCTCAGCTTCAGCTTGAAGGAGACTTGAACAGTTCTGGGGTTGTCAGTGTTTGGATTTACTTTATTTTGCTGGTTTCCAACCAACTTTTGGTGGTTTCCAGCGGAAATTGAGCTCTGAGCAGAGCAAACACAGCGCTGGACTTGCCCACCCCAGGCACACAATGGTGCCCATATCAGCCACGCTCCTGGTGAGGGTGATTGATGCCCAAAACATGAGTGCTGTGGGGTGGTGAGCAGCGTCAAACACGGCCCTGCAGGGCTGAGGGAGCCCAGCCTGAGCGCGGCACTGCCGCTCCTCAGCCCCGAGCTGCTGTTTGCCCACGATAACATTGTCCGGAGAAGAAAAGCCATCAGACTGGCTCCCCGAGAATTTTAGCCACATTGGTTTGATCTAAAAGTCAAACAGCCCCGGATCAGAGCCTTCCGGGGCCAGCTCTGGATTTATCACAACAGAGCTGCATTATTTAACGATATCACCTCCAGTCTTCAAAGTCAACAAGTGCTGCTCTGGAAGACCAGCACTGGTAATTGATGTTTGAAATATTAGCTGGCCACAGAGGTGTGTGTTTACTAAAATATAGTTCAAGTTTGCCCTTGCTTGTTCATACTTCCAGGGAGCTTTTCACTCCCTTATCACCTGATCCCATTTTTTTGCTGGACTGTTCAGGCTGCAGCGCTGTGCTGGATCTTGAGCAATAATTAATCTAGTTTATCTCTTGGAGTAAAAGCTGCCACTTGAGAGTGGTGCCAATCCTGTTCTGCTGGACCCTCCCACTGGGGCATTTCAGAGCAGCCTCTGTTCCATTGTGTCCCTTTCCCCTGCACAGACCAAGGAGTCCTTGGGCAACTCTTAGGTTGTGGTTGGTTTTGTGATTTTGGGGTATTTTAATGACTTCAAAGTGATGGCAGCTGGTTTTGGCCATAATTCCTAGGAAGAAAGAATGAAACTTCCTCTGTGGGGACAGAGAAATGCTTTTAGCGAGTAGTAATGGGCATAGCAACATAAAAAAGGTGAAGGAACGCTTCAGAAAGCCTTGGAGAGAAGGGTTTTCCTGGGAAGCTGCTTCCCCTGTGTGCTGCAGTGCTGGTAGGCCCTAGGGGAAATGATGCTGGGATTGTCAGGAAGGACTTCAGGGATTTGTCCAGCGTCAGTCCAAACCTGGGGGTGCTGCTGTCTGTCTGCAGCTCGAGGAGGATATTGGAAACACCTGAAGATTGGGTCTTATCCAGCATTTGCTGACAACTCTGCCATTTGGAGAATATCCCTCTCCTTGAAAGTGACACCAACTGGAATTGTTTCAAGTCATTTTTATTAATATGCCAACTAACCTTTACCTTCTCTCCCATATGCTGACTTGAGTGTGAAATAACCTGGGATCTGATTGCTCTGTCTTGCTCCTGATCCGATAGTGCTTGCACTGACATTGCTGAAGGCCCTCGGAGGCTGCTGTGAGAAGCAGGGCAGGGAGCCCTGGACACTTCCTGAAGAATGAGAATATTTCTGTAGGCTCCTCTTGGAGTCTTATACTTTAAATGAAGTGCCAAGGAAAAAATGTCCTGGGAAAATAAGTATGTAATGGCTTTTACAGCTGCCTGTGAGGTGCTCTAGGACCTTTATCACTTTTTATTGATAAAAATAGCACGTTAGGAGCAGAATAGCCACAAAGTACACATTGGTAATGCCAGTCTGCTGCCTTGTAGTACAGAGCAGCTTAGAACTGCAGCTGAGTCCTGCATTAGCTTGATTTCCATTCTTATTTTCCTTGCCTTTTAAATAGAAACTCAAGGAAAGGGGTCCAGCATCCACTCAAAGGAAATTTCGAGCGAGTCATTAGCACTGGCTCAGCTTTTAGCACTTTGGTGTGGAAGGTTCCTGCAGGTCCCAGAGGTGTGACATTTCATTCCCTAATTTACAGCAGGGACAGGATGTGCACCCTGCTTTATGTTAGCTGGTGGCAAACCTGCAATTTAGCTCTTCAGTCTTTGCTCTGTCGAAATTTTTCACGGGAGAGAAAATATCCGGCAAAGATTTTGGGATCATAGTCCAAATGTTGTTTCAAGAGCAGGTGATTTGCTGTCTCACGGTGACAACATTTGTGTGGTAAATGCCGGAGTAACGTGGAGATAATGAGGGAAGGAGAAATCCTCAGTTATTATGAACATGTCAAGGTTGCTTATTCCATTTTTCTTGCTGAATTCCACATGTGACAAGCAGCGTCCTGACATGTCAGGTCAGGCTGCATCAATCATGTCCTGGCGCATCACATCCCGCGTGCAGGCTGCTGGAAAGCACTTATGGGTCACTCAGGAGGCTGAGGGATGATTGTGGGTGGTTTGAAGGGAGGAGAGGGCTGAGGAAATGGAGGAAAGTTTGGGAAAGTCCAGGATTTTCCTCCTGAACAGATGGGCACCATGGGGTGGAGCCAGGGCTGGGGGTGCCAGCCTCATCCCATGGATATTTCATAATGCTGGGAGAGCCTGAGAGGCACAAATGAGCAGCTTCAGGAGGGAAGGGCTTCAGAGAGTTGGAAAATGTCTGACAAAATTCTCCAGTTTTTATGAAAAATTCGATTTGTACTTTTTCAGGATTTGCTGAATTGAAGGGGATAGAAAGCAAAAGCTTGGAGCCTATGGAAATTTTAAAAAGCTTGTGAAGGGGAGAGAATACTCTCAAAGTACTCTTCATTTTGTCCAAAGTTTTCTCTAATACATACAATCATAAAGTAAAAGATAGATGTTGAAATTTTTTTTATCTTGGTGAAATTTTTATCCCTGGAACTTTTAATATTTCTTCTAATAGAGACAAAATGATGGAAGTTCCCATTTGCAAACAGGAATTTTCACTCTCTGTGGAGCCCTGTTTTTAAAGACAAGCCCATCAGTGGGAACATCTTGGCTTCTGATGCTTTCTGAGAAAGTTTCTAATCCAGCAAATGGATGCTCTGGGGTCATTTGAGGCTCAGCTCTGCAATGGAAAGCCAAGTGTAACATACAGCAAACGTTTGTTATTTCCCTGCTGGTATCTGGGTCACAGAATCAAAACAGATTTCAGCAGATTTTGGCATTATCTTTTTTTTTTTTTTTTCCCCCCAAAGATTTTGCTTCTGTTCATGTCAGCAGCAGGTCTGGCTGGATGTTTAGAACCATGGAAAAAAAACTTCATCCCAGCCTTGTTAGGCCCCAATTTAAGCTGACTGAGCTCTCCAGGTTTTCCAAGTATTTTCACAGCCAAATCAAGGTAAAAGGTCCACATCCATATTTTTCAGAAAGTAAAAGTTGAATTCTTAGCCAAATATTCCATGTAGGCTTTACACTTTTTTCCTTTTCACGTTAAACTTGAGTTTTAAACAAGGAATTCCAAGTTGAGTGTTAAAGAAAACCAACTTAAGCTAAACTGGTTTTTTTTGACAAGTTGTGGTAATTCCTGCTTTTTCCTCTGGAAAAAAATTCATGGTACCAGTTGTGATCCTTTCTAAGACTTCCTAGCAATGCCAACAGCTGCTACAGTTTGCAGGACAGTATTTCTGTATTTTCATGCATCTTCCAAGCTTTGGAGGTTATTGGACTTTTCTGGATCCTTCCAGGCTCTTGTTTTACTTGCCAAATGTGGTGGGAAATAAACATTCAAAAGGGCAAAACCCCAACCAAAAAATCCACCTCTCATTCTCTTCTCAACCTACAGCAACCTTAGCTGGATTGGGTGGAGGAAGAACCAAAGAAATTGTTGGCTCAGGGCTTGTAGTTGGCACAAAATGGAATTTTTTTTAAAGGTTTATTTAATTCCACTATCGGAGCACTGAAGTGCAGTACAGTGAGTGCTGAGTGTGTGAGTGGATATGCAGCTCCTAAAATGAAGAATCCATTTGATATCTGGGAAGTTGGTGTTGCCCAATGGCCTCAAGAAGGCACAGATGGGAAAGGGGAGCAGTTTAACCCCGTGGCTGTCAAGATCCTGCAGTGACAAGCACTTCATGCAAATGTGTTCAGGCAGAAAGCCTGGAAGATCCAGCAGGGCTCAATGTTGAGATTCTCGTTTCATATGTCTCTGCTTACAATCTGTAGTAAAAACGTGTGTACCTTAAGCTATGCAGTGCAGCTGAACCTGACAGATCTTGTCTAGACTCACTTTGTCATAATAAATGCTACTTCCTCAAGTTGGGCTGAGTTGGCTCTGGAAGGAAAGAAATGCTCAGTTACTCCTTTAGTTTCCTTTCTTTCGTTCTTTCCCATTATTTGGTCTTTCTGCTGATGTCATTAAGGCGAGAGCTCACCTTGCAGCCTGGCTCAGCTCTTCAGGTTTGTTTTTCTAAGTAATAATTGTGTGGGACAACTTTTTTTCGTGGGTTGAGCTACTTAGAGCTCAACTCTGCTTTCTCTCCCTTTGACCTTCCCCTCGAGGCTCTCCCATTCCTTCTCTCCTCCGGTGCTCTGACTCTATCAGAAGATAAAGGTGGAGCTGGGCTTCACTGTGCGATGTCAGCTGGCACAGATCTGACTTCTGAATCTTCCCTGGAATAAGATCTGTCCAAAAATGGAGTTCTGGGGAGATGAGATCATCCCTGAGTTTCCCCAGCAGAAACGAGAGCTGACTCCAACTTTCAACTCTGATTAGAGGTGAACTGCAGGAGAAAAGATGGACAATGAGCCAGGCATTGCCAATCCCCCTTGCAGCCTTATTTTCACTGTCTGGATGATCTCTCTTGGAAGGTCAAGCAACTCAAACCAGCACAGCTTATTTTCTTCAGTTATTATTGATTCCTGATATTAAAAACTGCATCCAGCCATCTCTATAGGGGAAGCTTTTCCTAATTTGCTTGTGAGGAGCACCCAGCCAAGAAGGAGTGTCTGACAATGTGCTCGAATCCACAAGAGGATTGCAAATCTCTTTTAATGAGATGCTCTGAAAGCGCTGTCCAGAGCCTCATTGGTCATGTTATGAAAATGATGATCTGAGATCTGAGCCAGGGTGGAACGAGTGGGGTAACGGTGAGGTGCTTTGGAATGATCTGTTCCCAAACACGAAGGTGTGGCTGCACAGGCATGTTCTGAGTACCTTGAGCTCCTCAAAGTAGTTGTAGGATTCATTTATTCTCACTTATTCCCATCCTCTCGGCATTAAACTTGCTTTAGCTATTCAGCTCTAAGTGAATAAAAATGGTGTACTTTTGTCTAGTTTTTGTTGGGGCTTTAGTTTTGTTTAAGGTTTTTTTGGAAGCCTATTTTTTCCCCCTTTTCCAGAAAGTATTAGCATTGCAGACAAGTTTAGAGGATGTTAAATCTTGGCTTGCTAACAGGAGGCTCAAAGATACTGCAATCTGGTCGCAGTATAATGAGCCCCTTTGTTATATTTAAATACTATCATACTATCCTATACACAGCCAAGCATTGGGATGTTTTATATTAACAATGCACCAGCACTAAAACCTCAGACAACTCTAAAAAGGCACTAATTATTATTATTAGTGTTTTACACTAACAATAAATGTCAAATGGAACCCTGCAAACAAATAACTACCTGTCACCAAGTGAATGAAAAGCAATCTTAGGAAAGTGAATTAAAACCCAAACAGCAGAAAACTCAACAGGCTCAGGGGCTGGGCTGGGGGCTGCTGCAGCTCCTGCACAGAAACAGCAGCACATTCCTGGTGGGGAGAGCTGTGTCCCTCCATGGATGTGTAGGAACCTGGCTGGTGGGAGGGATGAGCTCAGATCAGCTGTGGGAGACACTTACTCGTGGCAAATGGAAATTGGATATTAATGAGGCTTTAGTGGGTTTGTTTATTAGATGGGTTGCAGTGCTTGGAGGTTGAGCAGTGGAAATAATGAAGTTGGGCAGTGGATTGTGGTTATTTTGGGGACGTATTTCTCTCAGGTTTTTTTAAGTGTGTCTCCCAAAGACTTATTTTTATAAATGGTACATTTTATTTTTCAATCTTCATGTATCTTTGATATCTGATTGACATTTTGAGGACGCTCTAATCCTTTCTACTGAAGGAAGCTCTCACAGTGGCAGCTCTTGCAATCAGCTTCCCAGAGCTCTCCTCGCTCTGTTTTTCTGATGGGATGAGGTCTAGGGCTGGAGAGCTGAAAGGAATTGAGATCTGGTGAGTGGCAGGACAGTTTCATAGGCAGAGCTTTTTCTCACTTGGACCTGTCCATAAAATCCAGATTTGTGGTCCCTGAGTCTGCTCTCACTCCGGTTGGAGTGTAACACTGCACCAGACTCAGCTCAGCTGAAGAAATAGAAAGAAGGAACAAAAAAAAAGAGAATTGGCCCCAAAGTCTTGATTCAGCTTGGAATGGCAGGCAGCAGTGGGAGCCTGCACACAGCTAATCCAGGTGAGCTAAACAGGCAGAAAGTGAGGATCATCCTAAAGGCAATGGCTTTCAGGAGGAGGAATCTTGCAAAGTTTCAAGCCTCTGCTCAGGTGGGCTGCCGAGTCAAAGTGGTGCCTGCAATTAGAAATTCTCAATTAAAGCCGTGGTTAGTGCTCAGGAGATGTCTGGCTCTGTGGGTGACAGTCCAGAGCAGCTCAGTACTATTTTAGGGATTGTTTTTACCTCAACCTTTCCCTCTTGTTTTCAAAAGTAAACAAACCCCCCCATTTTGCAGGTGTCCCCAGGTGATATTTAGTGTTAATAAACTGATTTCTCTGAGTACTCCCTGTATCAGCCCACCTGAATTACAGGCTCCAGCACAGGGGAGCTCCTGAATCTTTCCAGATTCATTCTCTCTTTCTCTTAAACTTTGCATGCTGGAAACAAATGTATTAAAAAAAAATAGCTAATTCCATTCACAATGGGCTCCTGGTACAGAGATGTGTTGTGATTCATCTTCAGTCGCTGCCAAATCATTCTTGGTAGGCTTGGCTCCTCTGCCTGTGAGTAATGGCCACATTTCCAGTTCCTCCAAGAATGAAAGGAGGGATTGCAGTAACCAGATTTAAAGGAGAAACTCGAAAAAATTCTTATTTGCTTTCACCATTAGTAATCATACAGAATGAAGAGTGATTTTTCCGTGTTTGGCAATCCAGTGAGGACACATTGTCATGCACAGAAGTGGGGGCCTTCCAGCAACTCTAATTTTATTTTCCCCTGACCTTACCAAAACGCTGCATGGCTCAGACCCATCAGGTAGAACCCATTTTAGATACTATTCAGATCCTTCTCTTGTAATATTTGTTGAGGTTTGAGATCATGATGAGGAATAAATTAAGTTAGTACTGATGGATTAACTAGAAAAGTTCTTTTAAATTACCCCTGTAAAGATTTTCTAAAACTTCAAATACCTCTGCTGCAGAACTCAAGCTGCTGTGATCTGAATTTCCTGGTGAGTGCTGGTGAAGGATTTGTAACTGCAGCCACAAAGTGCCCACAGTGACTTCTTTCAGTGGCTTTTGGTGACCACTTTTAGATAACTTGTAGTTTTAGATGCTACCTTGGAGCTTTGAGCAAAGACCCAACTTCTGACTTGAAATCAGCAAATGCAAATGCAGTGCTGAGTTATTTAAAGCTGAGCAAAGCTCAGGTCCCTGCTCTGTTACAGAGCTCGGAGAAGACAATTCTGTGGGCGTCTCTCCATTGATGCAGACTGAAATCTGGAGGGGGCTGTTGTGTGAGGCTTCTCCTGATCCCCACCTGAAGGCAAAGATGAAGCAAGAGGGAATACATGTGACAACAAGAAATAAAGAGATAATGGGAAATTTATAGGAATAAAGCTGAAAAGAAGAGAAGACTGAGTGGAGAGAGCTCTCCAATGTCATGCGGGGATAAAATTCCCTGTACTGGGTACATAGCTGGCTAGAGGGCTCAGTTCACAAGGGGAAAATTGAGTTTGCTTTCTGCAGGAGGCAGGTGAAGCTCTCCAGGCTGGGCAGTGCCAGGGTGAAGGTGGCATGTACCCAAAGGCTGCACAGAGAGGAGCAGGATGAGGGAGTGCAGCTGGCCAGGGGAAGGGGCTTGCTGTGGGGCTGTGCCCACAAGTGCTGAGGGCAGAACAGGAGCTGAGGAGTACCTGAGCCCAATGAACCTGAGGATGTGCATCCCTGGGCCCTGCTGGGCTGCAGGGCAGGGAGCAGTGGAGTACCCAAGCACAATGAACCTGAGGGTGCTGCAGGACAGGGAACAGTGGAGCACTGTGACCTGAGCACAGTGACCCTGAGGATGCTCCATCCCTGCATCTCTGGGCCCTGCTGGGCTGCAGGACAGGAACTAAAGGGTACCTGACCCCAATAACCCTGAGGATGCTCCATCCCTGCATCCCTGGGCCCTGCTGGGCTGCAGGGCAGGAGCTGAGGAGTACCTGACCCCAATAACCCTGAGGATGCTCCATCCCTGGGCCCTGCTGGGCTGCAGGGCAGTGAGCAGAGGGCTGCAGACCCCTGCAGAGCAAAGCCACGGAGCTCTTGCTCTGGAAGGAATTTGGGTTCCCCTTGAACACCTCCATCCTCTCCCGGGAAGGCTCCTGCTCTGCAGCCCGGGAGCAGAGCCTGGAGATGCTCCTGCAGAGGATTGCTTCCTGACAGAGAACTCTTTCAAAATTTCCCACCAGGCGTCAGCAGCTCTTTAAGCCATGCTGTCTATTTTGAGTTTTATTTAGATTAACAAATTCCACACCCTCGCATACAAAAGCAGAATAGAGTGAAAACACAAGCTGCCCTAACAGAGCAATATCCAACAAACATTATGCTACTCAGAAATATTTGCTGTACAATCCTCCCCACAAAAGGGACTTGTTCAGCCAAAAGATGTCAGATAGCATCTTGCTAAAAGCAATGGTGCCAGTGGAGCTTGCTTCCAAGTTCATGCAGCTGATTTTTTTTTTCCCTCTGTTTGCTTTATGCTAAGAAAATCAGCCATTTATTTCTCTGGATGTCGGAACTTGGAGAAATGAGATGGGTGGACATTGCACAGGACTGGATCTGCTGGGAAAAGGGGCTCTGATGGGAGCAGGAGTGTGCAGGAGAACCTGCTGCTCTCTTCACAAGATATTTTCTATTCCACAGGTTGGGTTGTAACCACGTGTTGCTGCACTTCCTTGTTTTTACCCTTTAGACCTCCTGGAGATAATAGAATGTTCAAAAATATACTCTGTGGCAGTGGTTTATTTCTGTGAAATCTGATAAATGCGTGTACTGAAATCCCAATGGTTTTTGTGTGGCCTGTGAGGAGATGCTCAATATGTTCAAAGACACTTTTCTCTATTTTAATAGTAGGTCTGTTTTGCAGAAGTTGTTTTGTTTAGTCAGAAATGTGATTTGGGTGGATTGATTTTAGTTTACATTAAAATTTGGGGATGAGGGGAGAGAAAAGAAAGAGAAGAAGGACTTGGGTGCTTTTTGACTACTTTTAGATCAGTTTTTCTTTTAATGCTTAGCTTTTACTAATGGGGGAAAAGTAATCCTTGCATGAACTACTACCTGTGTGAGAAGTCAGTGCTGTTTCTTTGATTTATAGAGAAATATTTGTGTAAGAAGCTGCCTTGGAGCTTTTGAAGTGGGCAGGACACAGAGGCTAATGTAAAGCTAAGCATTAAATCCATTTATCCAAATACTCATCGTTCCCATCTGGAGACAGATGAAATAATAAATATTGAACCAAGACACATCCACACCACTTTAATAAAGGAAAGATTTT
The DNA here is from genome assembly GCA_036630365.1 of Acanthiza pusilla. Classification (NCBI taxonomy): domain Eukaryota; kingdom Metazoa; phylum Chordata; class Aves; order Passeriformes; family Acanthizidae; genus Acanthiza; species Acanthiza pusilla. The sequence continues at coordinate 15,343,515 of JAXCHO010000050.1, forward strand.
TATTTTTTTAAGTGCTAATCTTTTAGTTCTTGCCAACGTGTTTAATAATTAAAGCTTAGGCCCATGTGTCTGCTGCCCCTGGCAGGCTTCTGCAAAGGTGTTTATTGATCAGAAATGGGATTTTGGATGGTATTCTTGTGTCTTATGTCTTAGATTCTCAAGCAACGTGTAGCATAAACTGCACTGAAATACTTTTTTTCTGAGGATATTTGGGTTAAGAGGTGGTTTGAAGAGCATTGTCCTCTGAGGACCAAAAACTCTTGTATTTGTGGAACTGCAGCACCACTCATTTACTTGGTGGGGAAAAGTAATCAAATTAATTCTTGTGATGGTCTTATATGAGAAAGGATCTCATTCTAACCTCAAATCTGATTTTCATCAATGTCTCTAGAATCGCTTCCCCAACCCTGTGTTCTGCTCTGTTAATTTGGGGGGTAGAGGAGAATGCAGCATGATTGAAGTGTGTTTTGCAGTGAATCTCAGAGCATTCCCCTCCCACACAGAAAGGAAGAAGCAGGAGAGGCTCCTATTTCCAGCGGGGTGCCACTCCTCTGTGCCACCCAGCCCTGCGAGGAGTGCCCATGCCGCGGGTGGCACTGGGGTGGCAGCGATGGCGAGGGATGTCACAGCAGGAATTGGGAACGGGCCGCGGTCAGAGCCTGCCTGGCTGTGTGTGTGTGTGGTGGAGCTGGTGTGGGATATTAATCTAATTTCTAAACTGGTGTAAGATTATCTCAGCAGTTTAGAAATAGCCGCGTTCCCCAGGAGCTGCTGCTCCAGCCTAGCAACACTGGGCTGTTCTGTGGGGCTGTGCAGCGCGGCCCAGCTCTGTTCCTGTGGGGCTGTGTTCCTGTGGGACTCCATTCCTGTGGGGTTCCGTTCCTCTGGGGCTGTGCAGTGCGGCCCAGCTCTGATCCTGTGGGACTCTGATCTGTGGGGCTCCGATCCTGTGGGGCTCCGTTCCTGTGCGGCTCCATTCCTGTGTGGCTCTGCAGCGCGGCCCAGCTCCGTTCCTGTGGGGCTGTGCAGCGCGGCCTAGCTCTGTTCCCGTGGGGCTGCGTTCCCGTGGGGCTGCGTTCCCGTGGGGCTGCGTTCCCATGGGGCTGTGTTCCCGTGGGGCTCTGCAGCGCGGCCTGGCTCCGTTCCCGTGGGGCTGCGTTCCCGTGGGGCTGCGTTCCCGTGGGGCTGCGTTCCCGTGGGGCTGCGTTCCCATGGGGCTGTGTTCCCGTGGGGCTCTGCAGTGCGGCCTGGCTCCGTTCCCGTGGGGCTGTGCAGTGCGGCCTGGCTGCGTTCCCGTGGGGCTGCGTTCCCGTGGGGCTGCGTTCCCGTGGGGCTGCGTTCCCGTGGGGCTGCGTTCCTGTGGGGCTGTGCAGTGCGGCCTAGCTCCGTTCCTGTGGGGCTGTGCAGCGCGGCCTAGCTCCATTCCTGTGGGGCTGTGCAGCGCGGCCTAGCTCCGTTCCTGTGGGGCTGTGCAGCGCGGCCTAGCTCCATTCCCGTGGGGCTGTGCAGCGCGGCCTAGCTCCGTTCCTGTGGGGCTGTGCAGTGCGGCCTAGCTCCGTTCCCGTGGGGCTGCGTTCCCGTGGGGCTGCGTTCCCGTGGGGCTGCGTTCCCGTGGGGCTGCGTTCCCGTGGGGCTGCGTTCCCGTGGGGCTGTGTGGCGCGGCCTAGCTCCATTCCTGTGGGGTTCTGCAGCGCGGCCTAGCTCCGTCCCTTTGGGGTTCTGCAGCGCGGCCTAGCTCCGTTTCTGCAGAGCAAACCCTTCAGATGGGCCTGTGGGAGTGCTGCAGCCCCTCTGGGAATCCTCAAACGTGTTGAGCTGGAAGGACATTAAAGCCCATCCAGTGCCACCCCTGCCGTGGCAGAGACACCTTTCACTGTCCCAGGTTGCTCCAATGTCCAGCCTGGCCTTGGGCACTGCCAGGGATCCAGGGGCAGCCACAGCTGCTCTGGGCGCCTGTGCCAGGGCCCACCCACCCTCCCAGGGAGGATTTTTGGGGCATTTTCATCTTGGGGTGTTGAGCTTTTGTCACCACAGGTTTCCACTGAGCTTAAGATCTGATCCTTTGTCCCTCCTTCCTCTTCCCAGCTTCCATCAATACTATCACATCTCAGATTAAGCTGGTTCTGCTTTGAGCAAAGGTGCTTTTTCCTGGTTTAAACTCCCTGTTCCAGGGGAATCTGCTACCAGAGCCATCGATCTGCATTTGTACATCCAGAGCGTTGTGTCAGGAGCCGGAGGGGATGGCGCAGGGATTTCCAGGAGCTTTTATTGGTGCTGCTGGAGGATTGTTTCAAATTAACTTCCAGCTCCTCCAAGTGCAGTACAATGTTATTTCCCACTTGTAAACAAAATGGTGACTAATTACTGCAGTCAGCAGAATTGCAGGCTTTGCTTGGTCTGGAGTTTGAGCAGAGCTCTGACTCCACAAATGTCTGAGTGCTCTAAGTCACCTTTCCCTCACTGCTTTCAGGCCAAAAGCTCCACAGGCAGATTGGAGAGGAGCATGCAATAGATTTGTTTGGCTGTACGTGTCTTTCCTGTCCTTGAAAAGAGTTCTTTAATGCTGCCTTGGTTAAAAAAAGTCCATGGGACAGTTCCTGGAGGTGGCTACTGCCATGAAACTTGGATTCATAATGAGACAAGCAACTCCAAAGTTAATTAGTGCTTCAATCTAAAGATTTATTGTAGCTCATTATAGATCCTCAAGCTGTTTGTGAGATGCAGGGAGCAGATTTGGTTGGAATATAGCATTCCTTTCCTTGGCATTTTTGAAGCCATGAAGGATTTGGGGTTTTTAAATATCAATGAGTATTTCTAGAAGGTTACGAAGTACTTGCAATTTGAGAGTTTTAATATCACTTTCTATGGGATTCACTCTCAAAATATTTTGATTTTAATAAAGTTGGGTTTTTTTAATGGTGGGGAAGAATTATTGATAGAGGGAAGTTAGAAGGCCTTTTGGGTTTTGCCTTTTCCTGCCCTGTGAGGACACCTCACGCAGAAGGATTGGCAGAGGTGCAAAGCAGGTGTACAAATTTCATTGGAACAGCAGCCCTCGCTCCAATTGATACAAAGAGGATACCAACTGCCAAAGGCAGAGGGAAGCTGGAGAAAAAAGATCCAAAGGAAAGGCTCCAGAGAGCAGAAGGAAGCTGATTAATCTTCTGCTACCTCAAAGCCTCATATTAGTAGTTTCTCTTACCAAATGTATTTATAATCCATACCCTGTGTATTTCAATTGCAGGAAACTTGTACTTTCTAATGCCACATCCACGCAGGCTCCCTTGCTGATGTCCCTTTAAAACCACCTTACCCTGACACTGTAATTTACCCCACTGTTTGTCACTGTTTAATTTTCTCTGACACCCCCATTAGTTATACCTGTTCACATCTGTTCTGAATTTATCCCTTTCAATTTAATTTATTATTACTTTCAATGCATAAAAATCCCAACCAGGTAATAAGTCGGATCCTCTGGCATGCCCACAGCCAAGGATTTGTTGATGTTCCCATTATATATTCTGGGATGCAGGTGGAAGGAGAAAGGAAGCACTTTAATACCCTGACAACCTCAAAAATCAGTGCAGGGAAGGTTAAGGCCAGGATAAGATGGGTTTCTGGAGAGACTGGATGATTTCCTTAAGGGAATGGCAATAATTAATCCACTGAACTCCTGCAAACTGAAAAGACCTTCAGGAAAAAAACAGATTTACAGAGTCCTAAATGGTGAGGCAGTGCTCCATTAGTCCATGTGAGTGGACTGGGGTGCAGCTGGGGAATCCATAGGGCTGGGAAACTCTTAAGGAAGACACGTTCTGGTGGGCAAGGAAGGAGAAGCAGCAGGAGAACAATTGAGATGTGGCCCAGGCAGAAAAAGAATGTGTTTGGTTTCCCACGAGATGACAGAAATCTGGAGCAGAATTTTGTAAAAATGGGAGGGCAAAGAGCTGAAGGAACAAAACCCTTGTGGCTGTTAATGTCCCTCCAGAGGGGGAGAGGGACACTGAGGTGCTCTGGGTCTTTGCTCATGACCTTTCACAATCCCAGCTGTTTTGTGGGATCTGATGTGTCCTGCAGGATAACAAGAATTTGGGATTTTGTGTTAGTTTTGCAGAACAGCCGCATCCCTTGCACGATACCTGAGCTCTGTGGTGTCTCAGGTCCCTTCAGGCACCCAAATTTGGGGTTGTGTCCAGGGCTGTGTTGGGCAGAGAGCCTGAGCTCAGCATGTGGGAGGTCCCCAGCTTGCTCAGGAGTTTCTGGAGCAGCAGGTTTGACCTTGAACTCTGGGATGTGAGAGGAAAAGCTCAGTGCCACTGGCAGGAAGGGCCTCACTGCAGCAGCCTGGGGGTCTGCACTCCTCACAGGGGAGGAAAGGGAATCCCAGGGCAGGAGGGAAGGGTGTGAGGGGTGTGAGAGACCCTGGGTGAGTGGGGCTGGGAGAGGCAAGGTCACTGCTGGCAGAACACCTGGGGATCCTGCTCCGGCAGAGACCCTGGATTATTCATCCTGTGGGAAGGGGAAAGTCTCTGCTTTTGAAATTGTGCCTTAGTGAATAATCTGGAACGTTATGAAAACACTGAATTCATCTGTTCATGAATAGTGTGGATATTTTTGCTTTTGTGCCATTCCCATCCACAGCAATATTTTTTGTATTAAATACTATGAATCCACTTCACCTGTCAGCACTATTCAAAACACAAAATGCTGCATGAATAGGAAGGATGTTCTGGGATCTCTCAGATGATTACTGTTGCTAGGAAAACCACTTCCTGATATCTTTGTGCTCAGTGTCTGTGTCTCTCTTTGTGTACAGCCGTCGGTGACAGGCAAATTCGTATCAAGGCACAGGGAAGAAATAGGAAAAGTTTAGAAATGTTTAAAGAACAGTGCTTAGAGTGAAAAGGAGGATGTCATTGCAAATAATAGTTAAGAGTTCTGATTTCTTTCCTGGGTGGGATTATTGGTGTGAAGTTGGAGGGAATTGCAGTGCTGGTGGTGCTGGGGTGGGAATTTGGTGCAGCTTGGGCTGCATGAGAGCAGGAAAGGGTTGGGAGCTCCAAAATGCACTGAGTGGGGTTTGTATTGCAGCAGCAAAGAACCTCATTCCGAGGGGTCACTAATGCTGCCCCTCAGCCCTGTTTGCCTCCTTGGGGCTGTTTTGGTTCTGTTGCTAAAGCAGATCTCAGAGTTAAATGTTGGTATTGAAAGCTTTGAAATGTGCATTTGTTTGGTATGCACAGGAATCAGAGTATTTTATCTGCTGTGACATCGTGTGTCGAATGCTAACAGCTCTGAGATAATATGAAGAACTAAATTCTGGAAGTTGTGGTGTGACCAGAAGCCCAGAATTAAATTATTGAAGGCCCTGAGACTCCAAGGTCTTTTCCTCAGGCTAGTGATGTTTGGGCTGTTGGAGGCCCACCCTCGAAGTTCTGCTCTTACATTATGGATCTTAAATTACGGGGCTAGCGTTATACTCATTAAAGAGTAAAACTAGAGCACAAAAATCTGCTGTCATTTGAGGGGAAAAATCACTTCTCCAAGTCCCTGCTCTTCCCAGTCTCTTATCTTGCTGGTGCTGCCTGACTGGATTCCCACACTGGGGAGGTGGGGGTGTGCAGTGCTCCCTTCTGCTGGATTTGGGAATTCAGGGGGCTAAAACTGAAGTTTCTGAGTTAAAACATAAGAAGTTAGTATTTCTGAAGGACTTTGTGATAGCTATAGCTAAGATCTATAACTGTCTGGAAAATGCAGCATCTTCATTCAAATTTTCCTTTATTTTGCTTAATATTTGGTATCCCCACCCTGTCAGTTGTTTCTGAATGGAAACAAGTCTCATAAAGGAGTTCTCTAGAGGGACTCTCCATGGATGGAACAGTGAAGGTGCAGGTTCACAGGGTCACTGAGGCTGCAAAGGCCAAGTGCAGTCTGTGCCCAATGCCCACCTTGTCCCCAGCCCTGAGTGGCACGTCTTGGCCACCGGCAGGGCTGGGGACCCCAACAGCTCCAGGCTGGACCTTGCTGAGGAGGTGAGAGTTTCCCAATGCCCCACGAGGGTTTGGGGTTTTTCCCTGCACACCTATGGAGGTGTTCCCATCTCTGTGCCGCGCACCAGCACCGCCCCAGCCCTGCCCAGATGTTGGGGCTGATTCCTCTCTCTCCACGGCCTCTGCTGCCCAGCTGGGCTGCCTCTCTGCTCCCTGCCAGCTGAAGGAGGTGCAGCTGTGCAGGGGAGGCTTGGCTCCGTGATGGAGATGAGTTTTTATCTCCTGCTCTTGGCTGGGACTCCTCTGCCTGTGCCGTTCCCTCCCCAGCGCCGAGTTCTGCTCCTGCCCTAAGGAGAACAATGGCTCCCACTGGATGCTTTGTCCTATTTTTTCCACTCTCTAGCTGCAACATCCTTTTAATAAAGCAGCTCCCAGCCAAGTACAGTCTTTCCCCAACACATTCTAATTCTTTAAAATAGCAGAAAATTTATTCTGTTCTCCTGGGTCTTTAAGTCCACGTTTTAAAATTCGAAGGGAGTAAGCAGAGGATCCTCTACTGTGGCACAGCCAAAAAGGGAGATATTATATTTTCTAAAAGAAGCCAGCTTAACAGTTTTAATTATAATTAAAAACATTAAAAAATAATAATGCAAAAAGAAACCCCACCAAACCAGTAGTTATTAAAGGGAGAAGTTTGTGGGCAACGGCTATGGATGAAAAAAAGATTTCCTGACTTTCCACGTCAATGTTTCACTTTCCTTCTCCTTTTCTTTTATTGTTATTTATATTTATTTGTTTTACAGTCTAGTGGACTCCGAGGATAAATTCCTTTATGTGCTGCTGCTATGGAAGGAGCATGTTAAAGCTAAGTCCTGATTGATTTGTAGGGCAGGGAAGACAAACAAGCAGCAAAGAGCAGCGTTGGCATTGCAGGGTGGCCAAAGGAGGAGCAGGGCAAGAACCAGGCCTGGGCTGGAATTAGACCTTTTTTAGTAATTTTGATGCCAAAGCTCAATAGGTCTGTGGGGTTTTTTGTTTTTTCTAAGACTTCTCTGCCTTCCTTTCCCTGCTGCTTTCTTTGTTCATCTTTTGTTCAATTTGTCCTTTCTTCTTTGTCTTCTTCAGGGTGCCAGAAAAGAACTAAAACCCCATCAAATAATATAACTGCTTTCCCTGGGATGGCCTAATGAATATGTGATGAAATAATTTAAGTAGACATTTAGTCTCCTAGAATTTCACAGTCTGAATGACTAAATTCCTTCCCTTTCCCCCCCTCCTCGTGTGCAGGAGTCCAAAACTTTTAAATCATTATGTGGTAAATTTACCCCCACCTACCTATTGCTTTTGCTCCCACTTTTCCTTTTTTTCTGCTAATGAGTCACGATATGTAATTACCTTCTGTCTTTGCTGCATTTAGGGAGCATGCCAGTGCAGAAGGATTGAAGAAAATAAAAAAAGGCTTTAAAAAAAGATGAGGAAACAAGCAAGCATCCAGGCCTGCTTTGGCTCCCACTCACCATTCCTGCTTTTGCCAAGTGTAATGAATATTGCTTTTTCTCTGTGGCATTCTGCAGCAGGATTAAGTAAACTTAATCTATATTATTACATTTTAATGGATGTTTGGGCATTAGCATGGCTCTTTCGGGGGGGTGTCGAGCTTTCCTGGACACTTAGGGAGGTGGTGAAATACCAATTATTTCAGGCACTTTGTCTTTAAAGCCATTATTCAGCCTTGCAATGTTTTGCTGTGCAAAATATCCTCTGTGGAAGGAGCAGAGTAATCTGGGAAGGGCTGGACATGGGATGTTTTTGTCATGGCCCTTCTGCAAGGGCTGATTTCACTCCTGGAAAAACTTCACTTGGACCCCCTAAACCTCATCCCAAACTGGGAGAGTTCCCATCCCAGCCAAGGCACCTTGGAAGTGCCCATTTTGCCAGATCCCTCTGTTTTTCAAGTGCTTTTCCTGTGACAGCACGTCCTGGAGAGACACGTTCATTATTATTAAGAGTGGGAGCCAGAAGTTCATTGTCACTTTAGGAATTTGTTTTTAAGGATTGTCTCTTCTCACTGATGTGGGGAAGAATGTAAAAAGCCAGCTCTCTCAGCCACTAAATAATAAATGACTGAATAGCAGAAATTCAATAGGGCTTTTTCTGTGAATAAGATGGCAAAGAAAATAACCATTTCTTTGGGATGGCTCATCCATTCATGGAGAGCTGCTTTTGGAAAATAAATATCTTGCCACCTGCAACTCTGCTCCTAAAGCTGTTGTGTAATTTCTAGTATTTTCTGATGCCTTCTGAAATGAGGTTTAAGACGACTGTTCTTTAAAGTCAACAAAAGGAAAGAAAAGAAAAAGAACTTACATCAAAGATATCAGCGTTTCTCCTCTCTCTGCATGCTTCCCCTGAATATGGAGTTGGCAAACTCTCAAATCACTTTATCATGTTTGAACTTGGAAAAATGTATGATAATACCAGCTGAGCTAATATTTAAAGAGCTCTTCACTTCAGAATTTTATTGTCTCTCTCTCGGTCCTTCCCCGGGCTCCTGACAGGCGCGGTGGGAGGCTGCGAGGGGCTCGGCCGCTGGGGAGGGGCACGGAGGTGTTTGCCCCCAGATCTGTCTCTGGGTCTGGAACAGCCCCTCAGGGTTCCTTGGGGATAAATCTGTTGCCAAAACTGCAATTCTGCAGGTCGCAAGCACAGTGCCAGGTGCTCTGGCTGCCCTGCCAGCTCTGCTGGGTGCTGCAGGAGCCTCAGGAGCCTTGGCAGCTGTGCCTGGGCACCGAGGGTCACAGCCACCCTGGAGGTGGCAGGGTCTGCTCAGCATGGAGAGATCCCTTACACAGGTAAAAGGATGCTCTGAGGGCTTCATTTGTGGGGTTTCCCAGTGGTTTGGGGTTTCAGGTGTATCCTGGGGTCATTTCCTCCAGCTGCAGATTCCTGCCAGGCTCGTGGAAAGGTGGCAAGTGGCACTCGGAGTGGATGTGCAGCAGGAGAGAGGTTACAGCACAATGGTGACATTTGAGGCTGTTATTTATGGCTTCCTCAGTGGCCTTTGTGTGCGTTGAATTGAGAGGAGGAAGAAAGGGTGGGAAAGAATAATTCTGAGGATCTTGGAGGTCCTTGGGGGGGCCTTAGACATTTAGGGCTTGCTTTGAAATGCTCTGAGGCTCGTGGCATGTGGGCACCGAGGGCTGTCCTGTGGCTTTGTTGGAGTTTTCCCTGCTCTTCCCCTCTCTGCCACCACCCCAGACAATCAAATCAGGCTTTGGCAGGAGACCTCCAGAGGCATTTCTCCAAAATGCTTAAAGGTTAATATATCCTCCAGATCAAGTGGGCTGCAGAGATAAGGAGGCTTTGGCTCTCCTTCATCTGTGACCCTGGGAAGGGCAGCACCCCGGGTGAGGAGCATTTCCATGGGTTTGGGGTCCTTGTTGGTCTGAGCTGTAGGATTCCTGTTTTTGGGGTGTGTTGGAGGGACAGCTCAGCCATCTGGAGGTGAGGCTCTCCTTGCAGCTCTCCTGTGCTCTAATCCCAACTCGGGGGAGTGGAGCTGTGGCAACCTGAGCTGTATCATTTCCTTCCCATGCCATTATTCCTCGCAGCCCAGGAGGTACCCAGTGTTTGTCATTTAGGAGTGTCATCTCATTACATTGCATATTGCAGTGTAATGATGTGAAATGATTAAATGACAAAATGCCAGCTCGCTGCCAAAAACCTTAAGTAGCACACTTTTATTTGCGGGTGGGAAAGCTATTATTAATTTCTCCATGGTCTTTGCCAGATGAAATAACATAAGCAGGCTGAGAAGGGAGGTGGGTTTCATCCTTTTTCTAATTTGCAATGAGTCGTGGGAGTGCTGTCCACCTCGAGCCCTCGCTGCAGAGCATATGTCCAGTGCCAGCGGAGCATTGCCATCCATGGGCCTCTCTGCTGTCAAGCTCTGACACATCTCAGCAGCAGAACGAGCTGGCACGTCTTGAGGAGGAATTATTCCACTTTAAGGAAGGCTATGTTAAGCAGCGTAAGCTGTTTTGTTCCAAATTGTTTCTTGGTATTAGTATTCCGAAACGCTCCTTGCTAGATTAGAGATAATCTAAGTGTGGCACCGAAATTAAACAAGTCTGCCTTTGAGAGAGGATGAGGGGCCTGGGGCAGCAGGTGTCTGGAATGTGCAATTGGTGCATCCGAGGTGAAAACAGAATTTGGTGGAGAATAAGTGCATGGAAGGATTGTGCAGAGAGGCTGTCCTGGTGCTCCCTCCCTGCTGAGCCTCTGCTCCTGTGGGATGGGGACTAAAGGCACCTTGTGTGAACTCCACTGGGCTGGACACATCAGCCAAAGGGTCAAAGTGAAATGGGCTCGGGGTTTTGTGTGGGATTTTCAAGTAAAAACAAAACAAAAAAACCCAAAACAAAAAACAAAAAAACAACAACAACAAAAAAACCCCAACAACAAAAGCCCACCCTCCCCAAAAAAACAAACAAAAAAACCCAAACAAAAAACAAACAAAAAAGCCACCCCAACCAAACAAAAAAAACCAAAAAACCAACAAAAAACCCCCCAAAAACAAAAACAAACAAAACAAAAAAACCCCCCAAAAACAAACAAAAAAACAAAAAACAAACAAAAAAACCAAACAACCAAAAAACCCAAAAAAAACCCCAAACCAAAAAAGGGGATTTGCATCAGAAAGAGCAGAAAAAGGAATTCTTGTAAGAATGAAATTCTTCCAGTATTACTTGAGTACATCTCTGGAGAAAAATGCTAGATATGATTGGGTGTAATAGGATGCTTGAAATTAAAAAGGTGGAACTACAGCTGTTGGATTTGGGGTTTCTTTTTCCCCCTTTTTTTTTTTTTTTAAATTCCTGGAAGATCTCAAGAGACCGTTGAGATTGTTTTTAATGCAAAGAGAAGTAAATCTGTAATATTCACATGTCTGACTCAAAGCTTTATGGGGAACCCTTTGGTTATCTCTGGATAAATTCCTCTGATATTCCTCCAGGTTTAGTTCCAAGCTAAGATCAGTGGATGAGCAGCAAGAAATTCGGAATGGAGGGCCACTGGTGGAGGAATAAAGCAGGAAATTCTGAATGGAGGGTCCCTGGTGGAGGAATAAAGCAGAAAATTCTGAATGGAGGGTCCCTGGTGGAGGAATAAAGCAGGAAATTAGGAATGGAGGGCCAGTGGTGGAGGGATAAAGCAGGAAATTCAGAATGGAGGGTCACTGGTGGAGGAATAAAGCAGGAAATTCGGAATGGAGGGCCAGTGGTGGAGGGACAAAGCAGGAAATTCAGAATGGAGGGCCAGTGGTGGAGGAATAAAGCAGGAAATTCTGAATGGAGGGTCACTGGTGGAGGGATAAAGCAGGAAATTCAGAATGGAGGGCCAGTGGTGGAGGAATAAAGCAGGAAATTCTGAATGGAGGGTCACTGGTGGAGGAATAAAGCAGGAAATTCTGAATGGAGGGTCCCTGGTGGAGGAATAAAGCAGGAAATTCGGAATGGAGGGTCACTGGTGGGGAAATAAAGCAGGAAATTCAGAATGGAGGGTCACTGGTGGAGGAATAAAGCAGGAAATTCTGAATGGAGGGTCACTGGTGGAGGAATGGAGCAGGAAATTTGGAATGGAGGGCCACTGGTGGAGGGATAAAGCAGGAACAGAGCAGGAATTCTCTGCCTGTGTCATGCCAGGCACATGTGAGGGCAGGCTCTGCTCTCGCTGTGCCCGAGGGCAGCCCCTGGCACAACCCCTGGCACAACCCCTGGCACAGTGTGTGTGACCCACACGGTTTGTGTTTGCTGGGCTAGGATGGGATGGTGTTTTCCTCAATGCAGATAAGGTGATGCAGGCTCTTAGAAATGAAAACTTAATAAACACAAAGCATCTCTGGCTGGTTCTACACTCAAATCTTGATAGTCTGAGTTATTTTGCTTTTGCTTTGTTAATGTAATTTGTGCTCCAAGTAAAAGGGGAAAAAACACAGGCAAATGGTTTTTATTTATATTTTATTAGATTTCCTTGACACGTTGGAAGTCACTTGTCTGTTATTCAAAGGAAGATAACAGAAACAATCCCCAAACAATAACAACTGTGAGGGTTTATAAACAATAGTAGCACGTTTGCCAAGGTGGCCAGGAGCTGTTTGGACCTGTCTTTTTAGCCTGACTTTTTTTTCTTTTTCTAAGAAGGAAAAACACAAGAGACAAGTTTCTACTCCTAACTCTTTGGCAGAAATACAGAAAGCCCATTCTGAATGTGATGGGACTCATAAATGGACAAGTCTTCAACTCATAAAGCTGTCAAAAGCTCTCGTTGTGCGCGGGGCCAAAAGGTTGGGTGTTGGAAAGGCACCGCCGTGGCAAATCCTCTGCTTTATGTATGGAGTGACTTCCCTCGAATTTATTCCCTGACAGATGATCACAGCACGTGATGGAGTGGATTTCTCATAGCCCTTCTTGAGTTTTGTGCAAAGAGCTCAAGAGAAGCTATGAATATTGTGGGGTGGTTTAAAAAACCAAACACTTCAGTTACATTTTCCAGCAAGAATTAAATGTTGGCATTGAGTCTCTTCTCCCATGGCTCTCACGTGCACAAAACTTTCTCTGAAGCAATGTTCAGTCCTAGGATGAGATGTTCAGTCCAGGATGAGAGAAAACCATGATTTATTTTTTCCTTTTTTGCCTCTTTTTGGTAGAAATGAATGACATGGCTTAAAGAAAATGAGCTGTGTCTGTCCCTGCCGTAATTGTGCCCATCCTGGTGGCTCTGCAGCCTAGGAAAAGCAGCTTCCCTGCATTAAGGACTAAGAAATAAATGGCTTTTCCATAGTTATCCTTGCTTTCTTCCCAGGCTGGAAGGTCAGGGTGGCACATCTTGGGACTGTGTCACCATAAAACCCCAAAGGGCAGAGCTCAGCCCATTCCTACAACCTGCTGGGTGTTGTGACCATGTTTGGTGAGAATTAGGAAAACAAAGTGATGGAAAATGAATGTCTGTCCCAAACAGCCTAGAAAATGCCATTTAATTCCATACATCCCACCCTTACCCAGCAAGACACCTTTGCAGCCATTTTCATCTCTAGTTTAATTAAATCATTGCCACAGAGCTGATTTCTCAAAGCTAAAAAGATGTTTTCTATTACGATACTCTTGAACCTTCTTTCCTTTTTATTTTTCTAGTGTTTTTTGGTTGTTTTGGTATTTTGTGACAATCTTTAAAGGAAAAAGTGTTTAAAAAGAGGATTTGGTCCCAGCCTAGTTAATTAACTGCATTAGCTATGCTTTGGGAAAGGGTGACTGATGGAATGCTGCTTTGCATATTGGATTTTGTCTGCAAAAACTGCAAAATCATTTCACCTGGAGCTCTTATCACCTGGGCACTCTCCTCTGATTTTTGTCTGTGGAAATCTCTAACCAGAATATTCTGTTGCCACTTCGGGAGTTTTTGGGGATTTTTGGGCACTGAGTTCTCTGCCCACAGCAGGGGAATATCTTGGGAAAAGGCTTTGCAGAAGGGCGATGTTCTTATTTCCTTTCTGGGTAAATCTGGAGCTCCAATTCAATTCTTTTTGTCTAAGATCTGTGCTCAGGAGTAACTTTGAGCTGAAGTTTGCAATTGCTTTGGTGGGAGTCCCTCTCTCCTTCTAGTATTTTTTAATTATTAGTGTATCTTAAGGAAAACTGACAAATAGGAGGATGTTCTTCAGAGAAGTGTTAAAAAATCGGATTTTTTTTTTTTGTTGGAATACCTTTGTGTGTGTGTGTGTCTAGAATTACAAGGGTGATCAATTTTTTAAAAATATCCTTTTTCAGGGGGGTCTGAGAGCTTGCATCCCAAAAATCAATGCTCAGCGGGAAGTAAGGCATTATATTGGAGCACTGTGTGTTTGACAATACATTTCATGCCTCATTTCCTGTCACTTGTGGGCTCCAGTAAACACAAAGAGCAAATTCCCTTTTTTCTTTTTTTTTTTTTCTTCTTCTTTTCTTTCTTTTTTTTTTTTTTTTTTCCTGTGGAAAAAGCCCCATAGTTTGTTCCCTCTAGGAAATCAGTGGTTAAATAGATTTCTGTAAGGACATATTCTGTTCACACTATAATCTGTTGTGACACTAAATCTTAATCCGTCTTCAAATTTCCATTGTTTTTGTACGAAAAGATTATTTCTAAAATATTTTATATCTCACATTCATTTTCTTGGCTAAGAATTAATTGCATAAGCAGTGGGTATCTGACCACTATTAAGTCTTCTATCGTAACCCAAAATTAAGAATTTAATGTGGATTATTCATAACATCTATCCAGTTAATTCAAAGTAATTTTTCTCTGCACTGGGCAGAATTTACACTTTCTTGAAACGAGCTTTACCTCCTCAGGAGATGTTGGCAAGTCAACCTGGGCTGTCCTAAAGGCTTTGGAGCACCTGAGTCACTGCTGTGCTGAAGGTTTTGGGTATCCTGTGTTATCCATGGGATTAATCCTGCTCTTCCCAGGTTGGGAAAAGGGAAAATTAATTACAGTTTGGCGCCGTGAATGGCACAGGGATGTGTGGCTCTGGTGGGCAGAGAGCTCAGAAATTCTTGCAGCATTTTCTACAAACTCGTGAGCCAAGGAGTGCTCTGGAAGTCTGGGAGAGGGGAGAGTCAGACCTCATCTTTCAGGGCCCTATCTTGTTATTTTAAATGAGCTTATCCTGGGCTGCTGGGAGAGCTCTGAGCTGCTGAGGAGAGCCTGGGCTGGCTCAGGATTGCTGCTCCTCCAGCTCAGAGGGGACCTGGGCAAGGCTCTCACCCAAGATCCCTCCAGAGCAGGGGAGCAAGGGGTGCTCAGGGCTCCTTCAGGGCTGGAGGGGCCATGGCCCCTCTGGACAGCCCTGCCAGTGCTGAATTATCCTCGGAGAGGAGAAAAGTTCCCTTGCAGCCATCAGAGCTCCTCTGTTTGTGTCTCATCCCCAGCTGGCTCTCAGCAGAGGGGCCCATCCTCCTGCAGCCCCTCGGGGGTGAGGTTTGGAGATCAGCAATGCTAGGAGAGAAATCCACCCAGGAGCTGCTCTGGGTGTGGGGGAGCAGAGCAGGAATCTGGGAATAATCCCCAAATATCCTCAGCTGGAAGGGAGGATGGACCAGAGGGTCCTAGACAGAGCCCCTCGGGGGCTGAGGTTTGGAGATCAGCAATCCTAGGAGAGAAATCCACCCAGGAGCTGCTCTGGGTGTGAGGGAGCAGGGCAGGAATCTGGGAATAATCCCTGAGTGTCCTCAGCTGGAAGGGAGGATGGACCAGAGGGTCCTAGACAGAGCCCCTCGGGGGCTGAGGTTTGGAGATCAGCAATCCTAGGAGAGAAATCTACCTGGGAGCTGCTCTGGGTGTGAGGGAGCAGAGCAGGAATCTGGGAATAATCCCCAAATATCCTCAACTGGAAGGGAGGATGGACCGGAGGGTCCTGGGCAGAGCCAGCACTGATTGATCCATGGACTGGAGCTAAGGTCTGTCCTGGAGGAGTCATGGGCTGCTGAGAAACCCTGTCCATGTCCTTGAGCCTCAGCAAAGGGTGAATTTTATTTTCCCTTCTTAAGCTAACACTCGTTCAAATTATGGAATGTGTGCACAGTCCCAAGCGGAGTAAGAATTAAGTTAATTGGCAAGGCAGCAGTGTTGGTTTCAGTGTTGTACCTCCAATATTTTGAAAGCATGCCTTCAGCCTGTCATTCCATGGGACTTGGGAAATCTCGAACAAATCAGTTTGAAGTGGGCTGTAAAGAATGGCAAAATTCCCTTTGCAGAGAAGAAATAACTACGCAGGACACAGAAATCTTTGCTTAAAGCACATTGCTGATTTTCTCTTTTTTTTTTCTTTTTTTTCTTTTTTTTTTTTTTTAACATAAATGCAAGCTAGGATAAAGCACCTAGCTAAGCAGAAAAGGACCTCTTGGAGTCAGATATTTGTGAATAAAGTGTCGGCTCTAGCGAGGTAATACAAATGATATACAATCACTTTGTAGTCGTTGGCTCTTTAATTGAGCAGACTGATGTGTTGGGAGCATAATGGATCTTGGGAGCAGCCTGGGAATGAGGGGCTGTTATTTTGTTTCTCAAAGCCACACATTTGAAGTGCAGGTGAATACAAACCATTTAAGAAATAATTGGTCTGACCCGGTGCTGGAGTAGCCATTTTGGCAGCACTAAAAGAGGTGTTACTCTGGTGACAGAAGACAATGAGACACAGATATATAACACAATATTTGCTCTGCCTAAGGAAGAGTCAGCCTAATGCAAAGGGGAAGGGAAAAACTACAAAAGAAGTGCTGTCCTTTTTGGTTCTACTCTCGCAGCCTCTGCAGGTCCTTCTGCTTCATTAGGCAAATTTCCGTGCCTTTCCATCTTTCCCGATTGTTCTTTTAAAACAACTGTTTCATTTATCATTTCCAGCCTTGCCCATGACCCAGGCAGCTCCAGCCTGGCTCACTGCAGCTTCCCTTCTTATCCTTCCCTTCTCTTCGAGTCCATTCCCAAACATACAGCTCATTTAATTCCTGTTCTGGCTGTCCTGTGCCACCTTCCCCTCGGCAGCACCACAGTGAGACACTTGCTGTTGATGCTCCAAAATCCAGAGGTCACATCCAGGTGAATAAATGGACAGCACAGCTAAAGATCTGCTGCTCCCAAGTGTGGGCACAGGGAAATCCTTCTTTTTCCTCTTTTCCTGAGGAGCCCTTGCCCCAGGAGCATCAGTTCTTCCCATTTCCTCTGCTCCTGATCTCTTCCAGGCTGCTTTGAATAGCAAGCTGTCATTATTCGGATTCTTTCAATGTTTCGTGTTCATCTAAAAGCAGCACCAAGATGTGGGATTTAAAATCCTTTCACTCACATTTTTAGGATGCTGTAATAAAGAGTTGCTTCATAACATGTTCAAGGTCTATTAAATAAATGCACTGAAGAATTCCTGTTCCCTCTGAAATGGGCTTGTCAAGCTAATCTAATTTCAGTGTCTGCACATGGAAGGTGTGCTATTTTCTCCTTTCAGTGATTTCAAAAATTAATAATTAAAGTTTCCCATTTTTACTTAATAATCAGTGCAAATTACTGCACTTTTCTTCCTTTGTGCTTTATAATATTATGGTAATTATTGCTGTGTGTACCTGTATGCATAACATGCTGGAAACATTTTTATCAAATCGTTGGAGGAAATTGCTGAGCCAGTAAACTCCAGGCTGGAGAACTCCACAGGCCCAATTTCCTGATAAATCCTGGCATGATGCTCATTGTCGATGGCTCAATCAGGGAGAATAATCTGATATCTCTTTATTGTACTGTGGCAAACGATTGTTTATGGCTGCAGGGCGTCTGAGCTTCCTCATCTCCAAAATTTGCTTCCTCCTTCTGTTTTTAAAAGCAGTGGGGCTGTCAGGGGCTGGGCTGGTCCTTGAGGGCACTCAGCAAATCCCAGGGCTGTCCCTCCTGCAGGTGTGATCACCACATTTATCTGAGGTGGGAAGCTTGCGCTACATCTTTTGATTTTTTACTCACTCGGCTCTGAGGAAATATAACATTGGAGCTGTTTTTCCCCTCTTGCGAGAAAATTCTCATGGATGGATGCTTTGCCTTCCCTCTTCTCAAATTTGGGGTTTTGTGATACGTGTACCTTTTCAAAACAAATAAATTCTGCGTCTTTAGAAATTCTCACGCTTCATTTCCTGAGTTCCTGGGGAAGGTGGAACAGTTATGTAAGGCTGAGCTCAGCCCTCGTTGCTGAGGCTTTTCACTCCTGGTTTGAGCCAGAGAGGAGTGGTCAGTGAGAAAGGATTTACCAATAAAGACATTTTCTTTCCCTGCACAAAACTGGAGAGGTTTGTGCTCATATTTTAGCCTTTTCTTTGGGTTGCAGAGCCACCCTTAAAGGGTTAAGGGCCACCCTTAATGCCAAGAATTCAGGATTATTTAAAATATTGCAATGCACCATAGCAATGACTAATGACAGCCTTTAAGAGCACTTTAGATTCTTTTTTTCCCCAAAAAAAGTTAATAAATCTTCAAAAATTTACTCTGTGGTTATAGTCAGGCTATAAAATCCTAGAGCTGGCTACTGGCATGAAACATTATATGATGTTAAACATTATATGATGCTTATATACTAATGAGGTGTTTATGATAATTATATACTGATATTAAATATTATATGTTCTTCCTTCACTTAAAATTGACCAATGCAGTCAGGGAAGCTTCTGAAAAAAAGAAATGTATCAGCTCAGGTTGGTCAATTTGTGATTATTGAGTGACTGTGTGTGATCACTGCTTGGAAACCATGCACAAAATGCCCAGGAAAAGCAAGTGTGAAGGGAAAGGTGGGAGGGGAATGGGCTGAGCATGCAAACTTTGTGCCAGGGCAAGTGACATTTATTAAAATCAGCCCCAGTGACAGGAGCAGGAACAGTGCAGCTGCCCTTTAAAAAACTTCCTATGGAAATTGGGCCTGATTTGAATTGCTGCAGATGAACAGTGAGGACTTAGAGAGGATTTAGCTCATGCTGACTGTGGTTCACAGTTTGAAATTAATTTTTTTGTTTATTTTTGGCCTCCTGATGTCTTGACCGATTTGGTACTTTGGTGCAGAGATTTTTTTTGAAAGAAAAATTTAATTATCAGGGAAGATGGGCTGTGGGTGAAACAAATCAGCCTCTGCCAAGATGTCCCAGTTCATTAATGAGAAATAACCACCCTAAGTGTGTGCATTTACAGAGTGTTGCCCTACAGAGCTAATCAAAATATTTACAGGGTTTACTGCAGTGAAACTTAGCCTGGAAATTTAGGGGTTTAGTGGAGAAAACTCTGGGAAAATCACGAGCAAACTTAGCTAATCCCACAGTGTTTCTTGCGTCTTCTTTCATGATAGCTGTGAAATGGTGAAAATCTAACTGCAATCGACTTTTTGTACGAAAAATATTTTTCCTAAGAAAACCCCTATTTTTCCTAAGAAAACCCCTATTTTGCCTATGAAAACCTCTATTTTTCCTATTAAAAAAAGACCTCTCTCGTTTGGGGTCTGCTGTTCTCTTTATGGTATTCCTCAGCCTTTTTGGTTTGGATTTGAAGGGATGTTCAGGTGCACAGGGAGTTTTCATAGGAGCAGTGCACTTGGCATGGAAAATATCTGCCCTGGGAGGATGGAAATCCCTTGGAGAAAGGGCAGGAGTTTCCAGGGTGCTCTTGTAGCAAACGTTGAGGTAAAAATATTTCTGTTTCAGTCTTGTGCAGGAAGAGGCTCAGTGAGCTGAGCACAAACCCCTGTGTGTCCCCAAGTGCAGAGGGGCAGTGAGGAGGTGCCTGGAACAGCATTTTGGGACTTTGGAACAGCATTTTGGGACTTTGGAACAGCATTTTGGGACTTTGGAACAGCATTTTGGGACTTTGGAACAGGATTTTGGGACTTTGGAACAGCATTTTGGGACTTTGGAACAGGCTTTTGGGACTTTGGAACAGGATTTTGGAACTTTGGAACAGGATTTTGGGACTTTGGAACAGGATTTTGGGACTTTGGAACAGGATTTTGGGCCTGTTGATGTATGAAGATTAAAAACAGAAATTTCCTTCCTTCTTTTTCAAATCAGACTCTTCACTTGTTAGCATCTCCAAAGTAGCAGCTGTGTTGAATGAGAGAGAAAAAAACGAGTAGGGAAATAATCTCTAGGTTAAGACTTCCAAGGTGTAGCCAGGGTTTAACTCTGTTCCCCTAAAATCAGAAAGAAACTTCCCTTGCAAGTGATCCCAGTGGTGCCAGTTAAACATAAAATATATTCTGAAAATATGAAATAGTGGGTTTGATGAACCACATAACTGGTTAGATCCTGTTGATTATTTTCAGAGGATAACTTCTGAAAGTTATCCCCTTTGGCAGGGGCCTGGTGCAGTGCTCTGCTGCAAAGGTGTTTTTCTCACACACTGATCAATTTGGGAGGCCTGGTTTTAAGGTGTTTAGGAAGTTCTGAGTTTTAAGTTCGTTTCTGTGCCTGTTTTGAGTGTCCTGTTATTGGTTTTCTGGCATTCACGTACAAACAAATAGAGATGAAACAAATATTTTCACACAAAACATTCATAACTGCCTGCCCTGTAAATGAGCCCTCAGAACAGACCCAGAAAACATCCCAGTGTCAGACCTCCCTCTGAAAAATCCAGCCTTTAATACAAATACCTGATTTGCAAATCAGATGCAGGATGGGCTCTTATTAACTAGTTAAATATCAAGGTTTGAATTTTCATAAAAGGGCAATTTCAAAGCTCATTTGTGTGTGTAATTATTGTGCTTGTGAGAGCAACCCTGCTAAACGTGCCCATAAATGTCACGTCAGGTTCCTAATGGGTCACGGACATGCTCCCTTCGCACCGCTGGGGCTGAGGGAATGTGTAAAACAGGTCAAAAAAATCTGGCAGAAAGTGTTTTTCTTGACAAAAAGAGCAGCAGAGCTTTGTGTACACATGGGCATATTCTCAAGATGGAGTTGGGCTCTAAACAAGCTGAATCAGTTTTTAAAACAAAAGCACAAACTAAACCTTAGAAATTCAAACGCATCCTTTTCCAAGCCTAAAGATTTGGCAAACGCGCTCTGGTGAGGCTGTTGTCTCTTCCTCTTTCAACAAGGTTTACAGATACTTCTCATTCCTTTTCTCATATTGGAATTTTATCATCCAAAAGCTGTGAAATACTTGAAATCTGAGGTTTCTGTCATCGGAGAACTCATATTAGGACTCTACATTAATGAACTTCCCTTCTCCAACCTGAGATGAGCATCACTGAAACAGTCCTGGGTCACACTGGATGGGCTGTGCAGACTGAGCTGAAAATATTCTTGTGTTCTGTGGAAAACTGGAGGAAACAGAGCCCGGAATTCACTGGGGGAATGTGTTGCCACAATGCAGCTGAGGTCAGAGCAGCACGATTTACACAGGATTTTGGGGCTGTGTGTAAATCAGCTCTGCAGGGTTAATGCAGTCAGTTCTCGAGCACAGAGCACGGGGAGGAGGAGGGAGGGAGGTTAATATTTAAGGAAAACGTACCTTTGTTAAAATTCAGGGTGACATCTTGTGGGCAGAGAGGCTGTGTGAGTTTGGGTGGGTTTAACCCTCCTGTGCCTGCCAGGGGAGGGACTGGGGCTGTGCAGAGCTCTGAACACGGTGTGATTTTGGGAGTTATCCCAGCCCTGCCCGCCTGGGAACAGCCTCTCCCCAAAGGGAGGCTCTTGGCAGTGGGGAAGGAGCAGCTTCTCGTGGGTGGAGGGCCAGCAGGTGCCCTGGGCTGCAGGAAGGAGAAATCCCAGCCCGAGCAGAAGGCAGGACACAGCCCTGCTGGGAGCCGGGCTGGGGCTGGGGAGGCAGGCAGGAGGCCAGGCTGTGAATAAAAACCAGCCTGCCCCATGCTGCTGGCCATATTGTGCCCTGCCACCCCTCGGCTGCCTTTGCTGTGTCCTAGTGGTCAGAGCAAATAATGATATTTTGTTGGGAGGGAGGCCCTTGGAAGCCATTCCGAGCCCCGAGTCCAGCAAAGCGTAATCTCAGCTTGATTCTGTGTTTAGTGGGGGATTCAAATCCCAACTTAATTTAATCTTTTGATTTATCCTGCAGGTACCGCCTGATTATATTCCAGTGCCACCAGTAATAGAAATGCAGGCATTTATTTATTAATTTATTGTTGCTTTTAGCAAGAAAAGGTTTGGCCAAAGTCATTATTGCTGTTATTCTCTGTGATGCATCACGAGTGAATAAGTGCATCTATGAGCATGTGGTGCCCACTGATTCATGGCAGTGACATGGGGTACACTAATTTTAGCTCTGCTCTTCAGCTGAGGCGTGGGGAGCAGGACAGGACTGCAGCAGAGTGGTCAGAGAGGCACCAGGGCTGCAGGATGGCCACAGTTCCAATGGTCAGCGCTGCTAGGGCAGGGAGGGATGGAGCACAGAGGGCTCAGCTCCTCTGAAAATCAGGGATGAATTACTGAAAGGTGCATTTGTGAGAGGTTTATGTGTGTTTAAAATGAATCTCGGTGTCGTCAAAAGGCAGATCACCCTTCAAAAGGTGTGCGTTGCAAAGGCAAAATAAACCATTTCAGGGCTCCCCCTCACTGGAATATTTGGGCACCTCACGTGCTGAGATGAACAGAATTCCATCCCATGCCTTGAACACCCTGACTGCTCTGTCCTGAAATCCTTGCAGGGTGACTGCAGGGAGATCAGACCACAGTCAGACCCTGCTATTGTCGCTGTCCAGACCCAGCAGCATCCCAAACCCCTGTGCTGTCTCACCTTTGTGCTCAAGGCTGCAGGAGTCCATGTGCATTTTCTCATTTGCCTCATGCTTCCGTATCTGCACCTTGAAAGTCTTAAACTCTTTTATTTAATTTTTCCCCAAACCAGATACAGTTCATTCATATCCTTCCCAAAAAAAAAAAAAAAAAAAAAAAGGCTAAAATTAAATTTTTAAAAATCATATTAAATCTTTAATATTCTCCTATGGATGACAATATAGCCAAGCAGACAAGGACAGCATGCAAATCTCGTGGCATGCCTGACAAACATAATGCATTTATATTAAATCTATTGTACAGTGAGAATTTGAAGACTGCAGTGATCAGAGGAAAGCATGGAATTGGATTAATAGATAATTTAGGCTGTAATCCAACAAAGCAGTTAAGCATGTGCTTACTCCTAAGCGTGCACAGCATTACTTGATGTTAGTTGAGGCACAACAAGCTTAAAACTGAGCACATCCTAAATGTGTTTGCCTGGCTGAGTCCATGGTGTGAACCAGGAAGGGTTTGCAGCTGGAAATCCATGAAGGAGTGAAGAGTGTCCATTTTTCCTGTAATCACTGAAATATTCCCAGCTTGGGTTTCAAAGCAGAACATTTTTATGGAGGGTTAAAAACCAGTGCTGGCCAACTGCAGTGGTAACCAGCTCCCAAATGATCTCCTCCCTGCATTCCTGGTTGAACTGAGTTCAGGATAATTAGATAACCCTGGAAAACCTGCAACTAGCACCGTTAATTCCACAAAGATTGTCTCCTGCAGTACCCAATAAACAGAGTTATCTTCGAGCAGAGCTGGGAGGGATTCCTGCGCTGTACAGAAAGTGCTCTCTGCAGCAGGGCTGAGGTGGTGGCCCTGATCTGAGAGAAGAAAGAACCTGAACTTGCTGAATGACCTTAGATTGTCACCCAGACTCCTCTGCACCAGCTCCACCAGTCCTCGTGCTCCTGACGCTTTCCAGTATTTGTGGCCTTAATTGAGGGACATAACCAAACAAATTTATCATCGCAGCCCATAAAAACGACAGAATTCATATGGTAGCATTCTTCATTCTCTCCAATTTGTTTCCCTGAAATCCCTGCAGCAATTTATTTGCTGAATACGCGAGTTTTCCTCCTTATGAAAATTACAAATTGTTGTCAAGGTTAACGAGTTAATATTCTCATTCAATATTTATTTTATAGGGGGGGAGGGGGGAAGGAAGAAGAGCGACTGTTCTTACACTTTCTTCCACAGCAAAGTCTGGTTTCTTAATCAATATGACAAGGACACTGTCCTTTGGATAATACCCTGAATCATCGGGACTAAAAAATGAGCTTTATTAATCAACAGCCCCTGATTAATTATTATAAAGTGATGCTCATACATTTCTGTACATTTTAATAATTCCTGCAGAAGGCTAACAATGTCCCCAGTGATTTGAAGGCTTTGGGGTTTGAATTTTTCTAAGCAATGTCACAATAAATAGTCCAAGGGTACTACTGCTCGCTCACTAATCCAGTCTGTTTCAATCCAGCAAATGAGTAAAACCTTCTTTTTCCTATTTCCCATCTATAATTTATCATTTGCATACAAAGTAAGAAGCAGGAATCGGCAGTCTCATCAGTTTTCAAAATATCAAGGGACAACTGGGGTGATTTATAGCAGGCTGTATTATCTAGATCATATAACCAGAATATTTCTGTAAAAACAGAGCCGTGTAATCTCTCAGTAAGTGTCTGTCTGGCAGATAAATGTGATGAAGGTCACTGGGCTGGAGAACTTAGTGCAGACCTGAGTAGCCATTAGGATTTTCCTTGCAAAGAAATACCCCATCCTGAAACATCTGATAAGAATCATCTCCAAGAGCAATTTCTGCTGCTAAAGATCCTCCTTTTAAGGCTCTCTGAGCCATCAAAGAGCAGGGGCTGTGTTTGCCACCAGTGAGATGAAAAATATGCCACCTGTTCCTCGTGTTCGCAGGGCACTTTTGAGGAGTTAACCTCGCTGAAAGGAACAGATGAGCTCTCTTGTGAGGGGATCCGGCCCCAAATGTGTCTGACAAGGTGACCACAGCTGGGGACTTTGTGTTTCAGCTCCAAGGGCAGCGTGCTCCCCATCACGGGGCCGGGGCTGGGATGGATGTGTGGCCGATTTAATGACAAATCAGCGTTAATTGAAATAGCGTTAATTGAAATGGTGTAGGTTTTAGAATGGCCAGGCGTGAAGCCCTATCCAGCACGGGTTCTGAGCTGTTCATTTTCTGTACCAGGCATGTCCCAGCCTGGCTTTCTCTGCCTGGAAAATGTGCCCAGCCCTGGCTGCTCAAAGGATGCTCTGTGATAAATGATAGCAGCCCTCCCCAGGCAGGAGCCTCTCGTGTTTGTGTTTTAAAATAACGTGTTTGCATTGTAAAAAAACTCAGTGGCCTTTTCCCAACCTTCCTGCAACGAATGTTTTAATTACCCATCAGAGCACTCGTCTCTCCAAAGCCAATCCCAGGAATTTTTCACAGGGAGATGTTACAATCTGTGCGCCCGTAACCCACGGGTTATTGGGGTTTAGCTTCTTGATTTCTGCTTTCATTCCAGGATGTCAATAATGAGTTCTCTCTTCATTGTATTAATCTGAACCACTGGACAAAATGTCAGTGCTGTAGGATGCTCTGCGACGAGCAGCCCCTCCTGCATTTTGCCCTCTAGAAATGCGGGTTCTGATCACAGATAACGAAAATGAGATTAGGATGTTAGCTTTCTCAAGAGATAACAGCAGTCTAGGTCATAAAACTACCATATGGCAGATTTGGCAGTCTTTCCAGAGGTCCATGGTTTAATTATCACAAAGACAGATTCAGTTCCCCACTTGCAAATGCCTGGGTCCTCCTGTGGCAAGGGCTGGCGATGCAATTAAGGCAAGAGCGGAATTTGCTTGGCTGCAACAGAAATGACCTTACTGTGGCCAGCACTGTCACTTCCTAACATTTCACTCATGATTAAGTTTATCATTTCAAACAAACAACATCAAATGTCAGGTCTCTGGTCTGCTTAACATGCGGGAGGAGGGGTAGAGAAGCATAAAGCAGGGCTGGGGATGTACCGAGCCAAGCTGGAGAGTTTTTGCTCTGAGGAGGAGTGCAGACCGAGCTGACAGCTCCATCAGAGCTCAGGGCTGTCTCTGCAGGCAGAGCTGGCTGCCTGGGCAAGGCTTTTAGTTTCCTGTGTCTAACGCTTTGGTGGTGCCTGTGTGTGCAGCCCTTTCTTACCTGTCTGCTCCCTGTCCCACCGCTCGTTTCACACACAGCCCTGGTGCATTGTGGATTTTTGTCATCTCTCATGCTTCCCAGGGAGCTCTGTCCCACAGGCTCCATGCAGAGGAGTCACTAATTGTAGGAAAAGCAGCATTTCACCTGGGTGGGGTGGGTTGGGGTGGCTTTGCTGGGATTGCCCCGCACAATGCCCTGCTCAGCACAGCTCAGCAGCATGGCGCTGGGGTGGGTGATGTCCCTCAATGTGGAGCTGAACTGAGGCTTCAAATTGCCATTTCCCAGAGGAGCTCCTCACTTTGCTGAGGCTGTGCGCTGGGATAGCAGAGAGGTGACAGCTGTCCTCATCAAACAGAGAACAACCTTTAAAAAGCGTGTCCTGATATGGATCAACACTTCCTAAAAGCAAATCCATTGCTGTTCCTCGTGTCCAGGAAACAACACTTAGTATTGCGAGACTGAAGTTCATAAGTTAATTTAACTCCCTGGCAACTAAGAAAATACTTCCTGTAGTTGTTTTGTGTGCAGTTGTAACAATGACATTCCTTTTGGAATATCAGCTCATTGTGGGTTGGTCTCCAATGTTTTTGAGACATCGCTGAGAGGGAAGGATGGACACACACCGAAGGGTTTGCTTCTCGTCAGGAGGACAAAAGTATTTCTGGAGCCAACCGATATTTAATAAGAGCAGAAAATATTGAATTGTAGAAAGCAATAAGTGCTAAATAGTTAACTTGTGGGTTTAGGGGAAGATTCTTTGGACACTGAGTTAAAATCTCACCGTGCCAAAGCTGCTGCTGTTGTGTTTAGTGCTGGGGTTGGGTGAGCACCTTCGTGGCTGTTGTTGTTTTGAGCTGCAGAGAGTCCTGAGCTGGAGTGACAACTCCTCTTTCCCCACGTCTGGGCTAATTTTATGCAAACCCTTGGAGACCGAGTTCAGTTCATAGGCATGTTCATGTCCAATTAAAAAGTAATAGATCTGAAGCACATATAACAAATCAAAAGAATGGAATACTGTCACAGCCAAGAATTAAAATCCAGCCACACAGGCCACCAGGCTTCATGAGACTGTAAAAAATCATTTCTAATATATATTTCATTTCTGAATCTTTACAATGAGCAAAACATATTTAAATCCACCCTCACTCTAGCCAAGGCTATATAAAAATATCACTTTTCATTATTAGGGTTTCTTTTAATATCCAGGGTCTTCCTAAAGCTTGGATTTTAACAAACACAATGAATTGTGTGAGACACCTGATTAGATTGAGAGTGAGCATCAAACAATAGGAGGTGTCAGTAAATTGTGTCTCACCTGTTCTCTCGGTTGCTGCTGAGGAGAGAGATTTTTAGGGGCTGGAGAAAGGAGCTCCTGATTGTTCCTGGCTGTTCATTTTCAGGGATAAAATATGTAACATCAGATGGCCAGAAACTCAATGGAATTTTAATTCCAAACTCTGCTCTCAGTTATTTGTATTTTTAATGCACTGAGTTTGGAGAGATGTGTTCAGGCCAAGATGAATTAGGTGGCACACGAGGATAAAACAAAAAGATGGTTCCTATCAAAACCAAGCCTTCTGTTTCTTTTCTTGCCTTTTTCCTGTCACCAAAGCACTTGTATAACCAAAGTAACAATGCAGGTGCAGCTTCCACAGCTTCTCTCACCCCTATTTATAATGTCCCCAATTCTCTATTTCCTTACGAAGTCAGCAAAGGCCAAAAAATTCATAAAAAATTTAATGCCCAGAGAGATAGCATTACTGCTTTTAAGTAAAGTCTATGAAAGGAGCATGATATCAGCATGAAAATAAATCAGGCTAAATTTAAATCTTTGGACACTAAAAACTATTGGAATGGAGAGAGATTTATTGACATGGAGACACCCATCAGCACAGACCCAGCTTCCAAGTGGGAGAAGCAGAGGTGGAGTAAGGAAAAAATGTTCTGTGTGAGGGCTGGGAGAGATCTCCCAGTGAGTTCTTTGGTGGATAATCCAGAATTTTCTGGTAAATGCAAGGATAACTTCATTTTTGTCTCAGAACTCATGAACTGTTGAGTGTGGCCCCTCAGCCTATTCCAGTGGGGAGACACAGCACTGATTTATTGCACAAATGAGATCGAGGAAATCATGGAAAGCTCTCCCTGTGAGGACCTGCCAGGTGTGGTCACTGGCAAGGATTTTTTTAACAAATAAACATCATTTTTTATCAATTGCCCATTGAACCACGTGCTCAAACAAGTCTCAGTCCCGGTGAGTTGCCTTGACTCTGGAAGCCTGAAAAGTTCTGATTTTCATCTTGCTGCCCTCTGCGTGCTCTTGATGGGACACTTTCCCCCTCATTAGAGTCGCTAATTGGCTGCAGCCCCTGTCTCTCACCTTGGCAGGTGCAGATGTTGCAGATGTGGTGGAGCTGCCCTGAGCAGATCGGCCCAAGGAGGGCAAACTCCTGCCAGAGCCATTAATTGGGATGGAAGGGAGGGGTGGGGGGAGAGAATCACACTCAGCTCGGAAAGGTTTTCAATTCTTATGTGTCAGAATCTCCTAATTCAAATCCAGATGGGAATCCACCATTCTGGGGGATTCACACAGCTCCAGGTAAACAACTAATGAGCAGCCTGCCAGTTTCATTTTTATCAAGAGCCCTCAGAGATTCAACTGTGCCATTTCATAAAATATGCAGATGATAGTGGAGGGAGAATAGCAAAGGCTTTGAAAATGATTCACACAACCTAAAAATGATGTTGAAAAGGGAGGAATTAAATATTCACAAAGTGTGAGAAATTAAGGCATATTAACTGTTAGAATGTGGAAATGAAGTGACTAACATGCACAGAGCTGATGAGAACTAGATGATTACAGATCTGTCAAAAGTTTCTAATTCTGACACAGTGTGATGTCGAGGTGCTACTTGGCTGGTAAGGGCAAAAAATTAGGTATGGGACAAGTAATGCAAACCTGACAGATCAGAGTCAAAGGCGGGCAGACACCGCAGTGATTAACATTAGGCTCAGTCCTGTAGCAAGGGTGAACTTTAAGCTTGCAAAGTGAATACTAATTATGGTTACAAACAGAACACAAGGGGCTCAATTCATCAGCTCGAGAAGGGATGGTGTAATGAGGTAGTTGAGGGAAAAAAGTCACCTAGGGCCAAATTTGTCTCAGTGCTGAGTTCTGGCTTACACCAGGGATGGATTTGACCCTTGGGATATGAGAGTTGGAAGTTTTGCTCTTCTGTAATTAATCAGGGGTTTATCTTGTGTTGCGATTTTGATGGAGTGGAGGAAAGGTTGCTGGCAGATGGATTCATGCAAAGGAATAAAGAATAATAATTTAAAGAAGAAGCTCCGAGTGTCCACAGTGGGTGAAGTTGCTCATGTGGCAGGGCAGAGGCACAGCTCACCTTCCCCAAGGACAGCAGCACACCTGGAGCAGCAGGGAGTGCCCACACTGGGGATTCTCTGGAAATGCCCTCTGGAAGCACTGCTGTGTCCCAAGCTGCAGAGCTCTGGGGCTGGAATGTCCCCAGCGCTGTGCTGGCACCACCTTCTCACCCCGGGTGTGTTTGGAGTGTGTTTGGAGCCTGTCTGGGCTCTCTGAGGAGCTCTGGATTGCCGTGTCCATGTGGAAATGGGCTGGCTCCCAGTCAGGAATGGCTGTGATGGCTTTCCTGTGGCTGGCCCAAAGCAGAAGGGATTTGGGAGCTCTGGATTGCCGTGTCCGCATGGAAATGGGCTGGCTCCCAGTCAGGAATGGCTTTTCCATGGCCTGCCCAAAGAGAAGGGATTTGGGAGCTCTAGATTGCCGTGTCCATGTGGAAATGGGCTGGCTCCCAGTGAGGAATGGCTGTGATGGCTTTTCCATGGCCTGCCCAAAGAGAAGGGATTTGGGAGCTCTAGATTGCTGTGTCCATGTGGAAATGGGCTGGCTCCCAGTCAGGAATGGCTGTGATGGCTTTTCCATGGCCTGCCCAAAGAGAAGGGATTTGGGAGCTCTGGATTGCATGTCCGTGTGGAAATGGGCTGGCTCCCAGTCAGGAATGGCTGTGATGGCTTTTCCATGGCCTGCCCAAAGAGAAGGGATTTGGGAGCTCTGGATTGCATGTCCGTGTGGAAATGGGCTGGCTCCCAGTCAGGAATGGCTGTGATGGCTTTTCCATGGCCTGCCCAAAGCAGAAGGGATTTGGGAGCTCCCTCAGCCCTGCTGCAGTGTCTGTGCCCTCCTGCCCCGTGAGTGCTCTGGGACAGCAGACACTGAACCTGTGCTCAGCTCTGCGCAGGAATCTCTCGTGGCTGATCAATATTTCCCTTTTTTCATGGAAAAGGTCCCTGCAGGTTCTCTCAGCCCTGCTGCAGACAGCAGTGGCACAGCTGAGGTGTGCTCAGTTCCCTGCTGGCACAGTGTCCGAGCAGCCCTTCCAGAGCCAGGGCTGGAAATTCCGTGGGAATTTCTCATGGGAGTTACTCCCTGTTAACATGGGAGTTTACTCCCTGTAGTCTCCTGTGAGTAGCTCCACACTGGAGTGCCATGCACAGCACTGAATACGCTCCACAAATAAATATTATTTTAATTACAACAGTATCAATAGCATGCTCCATACCTTCCAGAGACAAAAAGAACTTCAGAATTTTATTTTTTTTAAGTGATAGTTGTTCATGGCAAAGAGAGGTGGCACCGAGGGTGTGTTTTGCATCCCTAATTCCTTGGAGAGCCTGTCCTGTGCTCAGAATCAGGAGACAAATATAAACTCAAAGGTCACAAAAAGACTGAGTCTGGTAAGGTGGATGTTCTGAATATATTAGGTATGTAAAGCAATATTGTGGCCCATCCAAACTAGAATTAGTGGTAATTATTATATAATATGTAATGATGGGATTTAAATGGCTAACACATTTTCTCTGCTGAGATCATTTAGACATGATTCATATAAATGATTAAATTAATAGATCTTCCTCTTTTAAGACTGCTAGGCAGCTTAAACTAAATTTCTCAACAGAGACTGATCCCGGTGAAATAATATTAATAGAAAATGGAAGAAGAATTTCTGAGAAGTGGGTAAATATATGATGGAGTTTGAGGAAATTTCTATAGACATCTTTGCCGACCAAAATACTTCCTAGATTTAAATATTCTCTAGAAATAACCCATCAAGGACTTTGGAAGGTGAAAGAACAACAATCCTAACTTTCCTTGAGAGAAAAGAATGGCGAAATGTGCTGGAAGACAGGGACTTAAAGGATCACTGTCTACTTAGTTTAGGCTTAAACATTAGGCTTTTCATAACACTAAATGGTTTTACAAAACCTAATGTGAATAGAAATGTTTTTCTTGTTCCTTTTTTGAATCAAATTTCAATAAGAGAGGTCCCCTCACCCCCACACATCCTCTGCAGTGCTGTGAAGCCACACACAGGAGCCCTGTGCTCATTGCTGGGAGCAAGGACAGGGAAATGGCTGGGGCTGGGGTTTTGGAACAGGTCTGGGGGAGCCTTTCCCCAAAACCAGTGAGTTCAGTGTTCAGATCTGGGAGAGAGCTGAAAATTTTAGCTTGAGAGGACAAAGCAGCGTGGCTGGGTGGAGCTGTGAGTGGTGTGAGACAGTGGAGGTGTCCCTGCCCTGGCAGGAGGGGAATGGGATGAGTTTAATGTCCCTCCCAACCCAAACCAGTCTGTGATCCCATGGAAGCCACTCCTGGGCCATCAGGAGGAGTTTTGCCACCAATTTTGGTGCCTCCTCACCCGGGCTGGACCCGACTCACAGCTCTCTGCTGCAGACTGTGAGGCAGAGCCTTTGCTTCTCAGCTTTTTTGGGGTTTCGGGTGCTTCAGTCCCAGCCTGGCCCCACCAGAGGCCCCAGTGTGGAAAGGACACACAATTCCATGGAGCTGGAGTGCTGTTCTTGCTGCATGGGCACCAACACCAAGCCCTAGCTGTGCTGAGGATCCCCTGGAGCCCTCAGACCTCTCTGCAGGTGTTTGTCCTGCCCAGCACACACAGGAGGAGCAGGAGGTGAGAGCTCCCAGGGTCGCAGTGAGCCCTGGGCAGTCCCCACATGTCCCTGTTAGTCACCAGCAGTGAGGGACAGAGCTGTGAGCTGTGTCCCACCCTGCAGGGACAGCCCTGGTGGCTCTCATCTCTCCTCTTGCTCAGACTAAGGATGTGATAGCTCAGCAATGCCTTGGAGTACTCCAAGGATGGCATAATACTTATTTTAGTGCAGCTCTGGAGCAGTGCTGCCCCACTAGAAAGACTTTCCTAAAGCATCGTTTGTCTTTGGGTTGTGTTTCTCTGTTGCTTGGGAAAGTGCAAATGGAAATTTGGATAGCTCTGTCCCTGGGGGTTACCCAGGTGCTGCACACCAAGTGGTCTTGCTATTTTTATTGTTAAATTCATCTTCGTTTCTTCTCCTAAATATTCCCTGTTTCTGCTTAGAAGGTTAAAAATACCTGGAGCTGCGAGTCTGGCCTATTTACTACAGAATTCATGAGTCATGCACTACACTGGAGTCTGAAATATCACAGGCTATTCTTCACTCAGAGCTCAGCAAAAGAATGGCAAAATCTGCCCTTCGAGGCTTGAGATTCCAAATCCAAGTGCTTTGGGGAGCTGGACATCCAGCTCTGTCCTTCAGAGAGAAATGCATCGGGGACAAAATGCTAAGGAAATTGCCATGAGCCTCTGATGAGTTTAGCCTTTCTCTTGCTCCTGTTTGGAGAGGAGCCTTGGGAAGGAAACAGTGTATGGCTGTTGTGTTGCAGTTCCGGTGCTGCACTGACGTCAAGTGATGGTTCCTCCAGAGCCCAGAGCCTCCTGCTGCCCTTCCCCAGCCTCGGGTGGCACAGAGGGAATGTCTCAGATACCCTCAGTGCCGATGGGATCCATGGGATGGGATGGGATCCATGGGATGGGATGGGATGGGATGGGATGGGATGGGATGGGATGGGATGGGATGGGATGGGATGGGATGGGATAGGTTGGGAGGGGAGGGGAGGGGAGGGGAGGGGAGGGGAGGGGATGGGATGGGATGGGATGGGATGGGCAGGGATGGGATGGGGTGGGATGGGATGGGATGGGATGGGATGGGCAGGGATGGGATGGGGTGGGATGGGATGGGATGGGATGGGATGGGATGGGATGGGATGGGATGGGATCCATGGGATGGGATGGGATGGGATCCATGGGATGGGATCGATGGGAGGGGAGGGGATGGGATCCATGGGATGGGATCCATGGGATGGGATCCATGGGATGGGATCCATGGGATGGGATGGGATCCATGGGATGGGATGGGATGGGATGGGATGGGATGGGATGGGATGGGATGGGATGGGATGGGATGGGATGGGATGGGATGGGATGGGATGGGATGGGATGGGAGGGGAGGGGAGGGGAGGGGAGGGGAGGGGATGGGATGGGATGGGAGGGGAGGGGAGGGGATGAGATGGGATGGGATGGGATGGGATCCATGGGATGGGATCGATGGGAGGGGAGGGGATCCATGGGATGGGATGGGGTGGGATGGGATGGGATGGGATGGGATGGGATGGGATCCATGGGATGGGATGGGATGGGATGGGATGGGATGGGATGGGATGGGATGGGATGGGATGGGATGGGATGGGATGGGATGAGCAGGAATGGGATCGGCAGGGATGGGATGAGCAGGGATGGCATGGGATCCGTGGGGTGGGGTGGGGTGGGGTGGGATTGCAGCCCTGGGCTCGAGGCTGTCACCTCTGTGATGGCTCAGCCCATGGATCTGCACTGCAATGTGGCAAGCACAGTTTGTCCCTGCAGGAGGAGCAGGAATTCTCTGTAACTGGGCGTTTGCAGATGGATTAGTGGAGATTCCCTGGATCCTGTGGCTGAGGCTCTGTGCGATGGATTAAGCTCTGTTTCGTACCTTAATTATCCTTTATTTATCACTGTAGCTAACACAGACTGTTGAGACTTTCTGGAAACCATTGGTTGTCATTGCTCACCACTCTGAAGCTTTGGGAAGTGTTTTAACTGAACCTCCAATAGTCCAGAGATGCTCCAACAGTCTGTGAAAAACAATGAACAAGTCCTAACTCTTGGAACAGCTCCCACAGACACCAGGCACGTGGGTGCTCTGAGATGGAGCAATTCCATTGATTGTCACCCCATGTTTCAGAAAACTTTCTAGTTTTTCTTTCTATGTAGTCACTTCCTAACGTGTTTGCCATGGAAGAAAATACCTGAGAATATCTCCTTTCAGGAAGGCAAGAGCTGGTTTTCTCTGAATCGCTACACTCTGGGTGTAGAGAGTTGAACTCCCTGAAAAATAATTCTGTGGGCATGTGGTAAAACATAAGGTGTGTTTGGATGACAAAAAATGTTAAATGTAACCTTTTAATAATATTACCTGGACAAAATATTTATCCTATTCTTTAAGTACAAAATTCGACATTTCGTTGAGCTCTTCTTACTAATATTCAGTTTAAGATGAAAGATCTCTACAGATGGGACGCTTGCAGTGCTGTGAGTAAAAGGGGTGGCTCTCAGTTTTGTAGAGGATTTTTGGCAGCTCTTTGTTAGATGACCTGGAATTGCCAGTTCCTGGTGATGGGGTGAGGCTCAGTGAGCAAACTGGTTTCTATTCTGGGCTTTGCCACCTCCTTGCTGACCTGGGGTGATTCATACAGCTTCCCTGTGCCCTCTTATCCTCCTCTATAAAACGAGGATATTGACATTTACATTTCTTTATAAAGTGCTTTTAGATCTATGGATGAAAAGTGCAAAGTAAACCAAAACTCTCAATTAAATTAATTGGAGAGGAGCTGGGTCAGTGTTACAGCAGGGTTCATTTATACACCTCTTAATTCCTGTGGTCTCGTGTCTCAAACCCTATTTATAGCTGGAATTGCTGCTCTGTCCTTTCACCTGAGTAATCTCCCTGGCATGGATTTTATCTCTTTTCCTGCATGGGTACAGGGCTTGGACTGAGGGCTTCCAATCCTGAGTTTTCTTGGTGCAAAGCTTTCGTACAAATGTGTCACTCTTCAAATGTTTTATAAACTCAGGGAAGTTCCTCTGGCATTGCAGCAGATTGTACATCAGAGAAAAAATGAGAAGTTCATAGAGAGAGTGGTGAATGTTTGAGCTGTGCTGGTGGCGAAGGGAGGAGCCAATGTCGTTCTCTTCATGGTTTTTCAAGGCTGTAATTTGATTATTGCAATGCAAATCCACCCCCCTTGGTTCTCAGAATCCTTTGGGAGGGAAAACACCTCCAGGAC
The DNA here is from genome assembly GCA_036630365.1 of Acanthiza pusilla. Classification (NCBI taxonomy): domain Eukaryota; kingdom Metazoa; phylum Chordata; class Aves; order Passeriformes; family Acanthizidae; genus Acanthiza; species Acanthiza pusilla. The sequence continues at coordinate 15,378,297 of JAXCHO010000050.1, forward strand.
CATCGAGTCCAAGCTGTGATTGATCCCCACTTTGTCCCCAGCCCAGAGCTCTGAGTGCCACCTCCAGGAATTCCTTGGACAGCTCCAGGGATGGGCACTCCAAACCTCCCTGGGCAACCCTGCCAATCCTGACCTCCCTTCCCATGGAGAAATTCTTCTCCAAGTGCAGAATGAACTGCTACATCTGCAAAAAAAATCCATATTTTAAGTTTGTCCCTGGTCCATATGGTTCCTCCGGTAATTCTCAACTAAAGGCCACCATTTGTGTTCCTGCAGGGAAACAGGGATTGGAAAAAATCCTGTGATTCTCATCTTGTCAGTGGTTATTTTAATCACCTGAAGGTTGTTGTGTTCTTCTAGCAGATTTTTTTTTTTATATTATTTTTGCATGTCTCACTACATAATAGTAAGAAAACAGATTATGCAGAGAAGCTGGTTTTGTTTTGAAAATTTTGGGAACAGATGCAATCCCAGAGCTGTGATCCCTGCACAGCTCAGAGATCAGAAGTAATAAGAGGCCTCTGAATTATCTCTCTTCTGTTCACAAAGCTTGAACTTAATCTGCCAGGCTGCCTTAGAGCTGGAACTGTGGAGAATAAACCCCAAATATCAGATCTGTGTGCACGGGGGAGTTGGAGAGCAAGGAAAGTAGGGCAAGTGCCCTTCCACCAGGGCTGGGCAGGTGCTCTTCAGAGGGTCTCAGTGCAGTGAAATTGCAGCTATATATTTAAATTGAGTAAAATTATTTCAAATAAATTACTTAAAATGAAAAATTTATCTTAAATCTAAAGATGTAAGCTATAAATTTAGGCTGTAAAAAGGGTGTTTGCTGTTTGCCCAGCGTTGTCCTCGTTATTTCTGAATTCCTGTGTGGATGGGGTAAGTGTAGACCTATCTTAGATTTTTGGTGTTTTGGTTAAGGAATGTCCAAACCTAGGGGAACGCCCTGAAAAAGATGATTAGTGCTGGCCTGACTATTTTTGACTCCTCCAGAGTTTTTAAGACAAACAGGAAACAACCTGGACTATCCCAATTTTATTTGTGTGAGAGTTCTGATTGATAGGAAAGCAATTAACGCTCGCACCGTTGTAACGTCGGTGTTTCTGTTTAACCCCAGCTGTGTCCCAGCTGTGCTGCCAGGGCTGCCAGGAGGATGTCAGACAAACAGGGAGCACATTTTGGGGCATGACCACGACGAGTGAGACAGCAGCCTTTGTCTTTCTGAAGACAATTAGGGAAGAAAAAATGAGTGCAGGAAAAGATTTTATTTTAATTATTGGAAACAAAATGGATTGATGTTTTGGGCTCACGAGTTCCTGTATGGTTTCCTCTGTTGTCCATCTGCTTTGCAAGTGGGTCAGCTGGACAGTGGGAACTCAGATAGGGAAGGTGTCCCAAGAGGAGATTTTTAGGTTAATAAGCCAAGATGGACCAGTTTTTAAAAAAAAAAAAAAAAAAAAAAAAAAGGAACATGAGAAATCTGAGAAAAAAAATGGAAAGCACAACTCCCACACAGTGTGTCAAAGGCTCTGTGTTCAGCACTGGATCCACAGCTGCCCCACCTGGATCCTGAGACCAGAGCAAGGCACTGCAGCAGCAATCTGAGCTCGCTCCTCTCTGCGTAGGAGCCAGGCTGGCTCTGGGCTGTCCTTTGGAGCAGGTGGGACACTCACACCTCCAAAAAAGCCCTCAGAAGGGCATGTGTAAATGCTGCTGAAAAGGGGGACAAGCTGAATAAAAGCCAAAATAATTCAGCTGTCCAGTTCTCCATAAAGCATTCAATCTGTGCCGGTGCCTCTGCACCCTCTCAGGCAGAAATTTTTCCCTAAATTTATAAATAAAAGGAATTTATAAATTAATAATTTATAAATAAAAAAATATAAATTTATAAATAAAAGGAATTTTTCCCTAAACCTAAAAGAGCATGAAGCCGTTCCTCTTGTCCTGTCACCATTCCTTTGGAGTGCTCTCTGCCGTGTTCCTGGTGGGCTCCTTTGGGGCTGTGGAAGGGCAGAGCATTGCTGGGGTGCAGCCCCAGGGGCAGAAATGGGGACAGGGTCAGGGATGGGGCAGTGCCACTGCCGTGGAGCCTTCCCTGCCTTGTGGACAAATCTGTGCCTCCTCTCTGTGGTGATGATGTTTGAGTTTGGGTAGAGACTCCTCAGCCCTGAGCTCGTTCTCGTGGTTGGACAGGTCACAACCTTCTCTGCTGTTCTCGTGGTGTGGCTCCCTCTGAAGTGTTGGTGCTCATCCCTGAGCACGCATCACATCCGTCTTAGCTGGCAGACAGAATCCATCTCAAAGAAACACTGAAAATGTTTAATTCTGTCTGGAAGAATTCTCATGTTGTTCTGTCAGCGCAGCATATGCTGAGATTGTCTTTAAAAAGAAAGAAGCGCTCAGGATTTTTGTTACTTTTCTGTAGTAAAACACACACCACAATTCCTTTACCATTGAGCTGCTACAAGCATTTCTGCTCGGAAATAGAGTATTAATTATCTCCCAGCTCTCAGGAGGGGTGTGAATCTCTCAGATCCACCCTCTGTAGAAATTCCTGTGGCTTCTGATGCCCTCAGCAGGATTCTCAGGCAGGGAAGAGCTTTGCCCCTCAGTGCAGGCTGAGCCTTACCTGTGTCAGTCCTGATCTGCTCCCTGGAGGAGAGGCAGCAATTCCAACCCAGAGCTGTAGTAACTCTGTAGGAATGGCAATGGAGTAGGAATGTAGTAGGAATGGAGTAGGAATGGGAATGTAGTAGGAATGGGAATGTAGTAGGAATGGAGTAGGAATGGGAATGGAGTAGGAATGGAGTAGGAATGGAGTAGGAATGGAGTAGGAATGGGAATGTAGTAGGAATGGAGTAGGAATGGGAATGGAGTAGGAATGGAGTAGGAATGGGAATGGAGTAGGAATGGGAATGGAGTAGGAATGGGAATCCACGAGGATTCTGTGGCTGAGAGGAGCTTTGGGCAGGGCAGGAGATGAGCAAGGAGGGCTGAGGAGTGCACGAGACGTTCCTCAGCAGAGTTCCACTCCTAAGGGCCTCCAGCCTATTTAAAAAGGATCATCATTCATCAGCACCATCATCATTATCTGCTGGATCGGGAGGAGGAGGGGAGGATAATCAGCGGGAGATGATCAGCGCCTTATCACCCGGCTCCTTCATTTTGGTGCTTAAACTGCAGGATTCTTTCGGCAGAGATAATTCATATTTTATCATTAAAAGTGCTGATCATAACCTCATTAATAGATGGATATTGCTAACACACACAAAAAGCTAACATGATAAAATGGAAGGCTTCTATTAAATTACTTAAACTAGTTTACCTCACGTCGCCATCCCTCCCCTCGCGCTGCTCCTCTGCCATCGCAGACACTGCTTGTACATGGCACACAAAATCTATAAACTCTTTCCAGGAATACAAAAGCATTCTCTATGATGTTGATAAGAAACAGGACAGTCACTCTCCCCTGACATATTTGTTCTTTAAAAACAAATCAATGGTGCAGGGATTTGGCACCTGAATGCAGAACAACGGCTTGATGAGGCAAAGATTGTCTTCATTAAGGACATTAATATTCATAGAGAGTAGAAAATCTGACACAAGAGAGGACTCACTAACCTTTTCTCATATTAGATTTTTACTTCTTAACACAATTACAGTCCGGCAATGACTTAATTAATGCTGCTTTTTGTCAGACTGCTTTAAAGAGCTGTCAATTTGGTCCTGCAGAGGCTGTCAGTGAAAGAGAAAGACAGTCATCTAGGCTAAAAAGACACAGGAAGAAATTCAAACACTTAATAACATTCAAAGTGCTATGCAAAGTCACATATCAACCTGTATTAAGGAGAGTTTTTGTCTTTCCTCTCTTCGTACTTATGCTAATATTTTTCAGGTGAAATGGGGGCTGCTGCCACCTCTAATTCTGAGGTACATGGCAGAGAGCGAAGGAGGGGTCAGCACATCCAGAGAATTTTAGTTGCAGAGCATCAGGGCTATCTCCAGCCCTCTGTGGGGAGCAGAGGCACTGAGAGCCACTCCAGGAATCCTCATGAGGTGCCTGCCAGGAGAGTTCCTGGTGCAGGAAGGTTTGAGCTGCTCCAGCTCAGGGAAGTGTTTGAAAAATCACCCTGGGGGTGCCCCTGTAGGGCTGAGGCTCCTGAGCCTCTGCTGGGTTTGTGAGTTGGTTCAAGGCACGTCCCCAGCTCTGGTGAGCTCAGCACGTGAGGGGAACTCATTAAGGGTCAGGAGCTCATTGCTTGCAGTCACCAGGCCTTATTCTAAATAGCTGCATAGGGAAATATTTCATAATTTTTTGACCTACGTGAAAATGCCCATGTGGTGCTGGAATGTGAGCTCTGCTTAGGCTTTAATTATTTATTGATCTAATACATATATTTTATTAAAATATTTAAAGTACAATATTAGAATTTTTTTTTTTTTAAATCTACTTAGATTAGGAAAAGCTCACGATCTGTTTTTTGCAACTGTTTAGAGTCACAGAATATCTCAGGTTGTATCACTCTGTCCAGTTCCCTGCTCCTCACAGGACTGGGACTTAGAGTGGCATCCAGAATTTCTTGCACCCCCAGGCTGCATTGTGATACCCAAACAGAATGTTTAAATCCAGCTTTACATCACATATACCATTTAATTCTGTGTTTTTTTGCTCCTTTGGGTTTATTTTAGTGAATGGTTTAAGTGCACAATGTAAATAGAATAAGAATGTTCTTTATCCCAGCACAATCACAAAAACTCCAGCAGAGAAACTACACAACAACTTTGTATGTCATGTCCTAGAAGGATAATTATCTAAAAATGTAATTATAACAAGCCCCTGATGTAATCAGCACAGTCTGAGCCCTGTCACAGGTACTGGGGACCATAGGAGGAATGGATCAAAAGACATCGCAGAAAATTTGGAGATTTTTTTTTTTATGTTGAGTTTCAAATGCTAAACGCTACTTTCCATGGTGGAAAACACTGTAAAGTGCATTATAATTCAAGTGGAAACTGAAATTTCTGTCCACACTAATGCTGTGTGTAAGAAACTGGTTGGGTTTGTGGAACTTGCTGTGCCATAAACCCAAAAACACAGCTGACCATTCCCCAGAGTGGCCATCAGACACAAGCACAGTTATGAAACTTCTTTAAAATGTTCAGTTTTTCATTCATGCAAAACTTTTCTGGTTAGTTCAGCTCTTCATTTAATAACGTAACACGGGAAGGGAGAGGCAAGCTTTTGTAAAGATAGAAATGTGATTCAACTTTTCAACTATTTACCTTATAAGCTACTTAGGAGGCACAGGCTTTGCTCTGAAAGCCTCATGTAAAAAAACTCTGGTATTATTTCAGAGAACACAGACAATTGCCCTGAAGTTTGGCTATTTGGAATATTTCAGTGTGTGTGTGTGTTTGGAGGGGGGCTTGGCTCTCTGTAAATGGGGTCACACCTACAAGAAATCTGTCTCCATTCCAAAAAAAATCAGACAAACGTGGGGAGAACCTGGGAAGTGGATGTTCTGAGGACGTGTTTTCCTCCCTGGGGAAATGTTATTTGCTTTGCAGAGCAGAGTCCTGGAAGGTTTGGGCAGAAGTGAGTTATGCAGGCTTTGTATGATTGAAGAACTATCTTGTTGATAAGTGCAGAATTATAGATTGGAATCCATTAGCTAAAAGGGCCCACAAACATTTGAATAATGGCCCTCACATTTTTTCCATTGGTCTATCAAACAAAGAATCCTATTAAAAAAAAAATCTTAGAATCTTGTAGTTGCAGTTTAAAGAGACTGAACTAAATTTCCTTGCACTATAGATAAGAAAGCTTCTTTTTTTTAAAATCTCCTATTAGAAAAGGGAATTTTGGTCTGTGCTTCTCCACTTAGAGCTGTGCATTTTTGGCAGCTGAAAAAAGTACAAGTATTTTGTGATAAACATGAATGTATTCTACTTAAATCCAAGAGGAAAGCCATCAGATTAATTTGGTTTCACAGGAAGAGTTGAAGGAACAGACCTTTGAGTGAGCAGAGCAGTCCCTGTGGGACGGGGCAGGAGCTGAGCTGGTGGAACTCAGCCTCACTTCAAACTGAATTCCTCTCACACCTGGGATGCCTTACCTTCCTTCATAATGCACATATTATTGTAATCCCCTCCTCCAGATGCAATGTCAATATTTTAAAATTTTTTTTAAAAAAAGTTTGGGAATTTGAGGTCAGTTTAGAAAGCTCCAACCCATCCCTCTTCACACGGACGAGGAATTGCTGTTGCACCAAGCAGAGCTGAAGGCAGCGGGGAGGAAGAAATCTTGTTGATTTTTTTGAGTCTCTTTCCTCATCTTTTGAGTTCTTCTCCTCATCTTGCAGATCTTTTGTGGGTGAGCCAAATGTAATCAGGTTTGGCTCACTTGGAGGAATTAGGATGACTGCAAAGTATGCCAGATTTCAAAACAATTTCTAACAGTTTCTGTGATACTGTGTAAGCAACTGAAAATTGACATGTTGTGTTGTGCCCAAGTCAGCCAACTGCTGTCACTGAATAATTAGATTCTCTAGAAGAAGAGAAAGGGTTTTTTTTTTTCTGAACAAAATTATTAGAAAATAATGTGGCAGCTATTTTATATAGGGATAGACTCAAATTCTTCCGCTCTTACAAGCAAATTTTTAAAAATAGTTTGCATCTGGGCCCCAAACGTGTCTTTCATGTATTTTTATATATAAGAGTATAAATAAGTTGTTTGGGCATTTTTATGCCAATACGTGTGGTACTTGCACATGGAGAAGTCATTGTTGCAGATGGTTTAATATTGTTTTTCCTAATAGGAATTAATTATTCTCTTTAATTCTCTTTATTTCATATGGCACATCAATTCTACAAATGGAGTTCTAATATCAGCCATAGGTCATGATCTAATTATAGCAGGATCTGTCAGGGAGTTATGATATTTGTGGGATGGATTTAGTGCCTGATTCCCCAGGAGCTCCTGCTGGTGCTGAGTGCTCTGAGCTGGGCAGAGCTGCTCTGCTGGGCTGGTCTCGGGGCCAGAGGGGACATTCCCTGCTGGAATGGCAGTGCCACAGCCTGGGGACAGGGGAGGGAGGGGTCCTGGCCCCTAAAACCACCCCAGTCCCATTCCCAGTCCTGCCTGGAGGGAAGGTCTGGAGCAGATCCTCAGTTACATGATGATATTTTAGCAATGCAATGAAATTGGGATCATTGAAAACAAAGGATTGTTTTTTCTTTGCTCATACTTTCTAAGCTGTCTTGGTCCGTGTTTTGGTTATTCTATCCAAAAGCAGCACAACTTTAAAACTGTTATTCTATTTTTATCTCAGTCCAAGCCTTCTCTGGTAGCACCTCTTCGTGTGTCCTTTCTAATTGAATGACCCCTTCCAATTAATTGTTGGAGCTTTCTTTTCATAAGGACCCAGAGTAATTCTTAAATCTATACAAACTCTAGTTTTACCAATATTTTTAACAGCAACAAAGCCCAGTGCAAAAACTTACATGACAGCAATGAATGGAAAATATTTTTATTCGGGAAGTGTTTTTTCTATTGGTCTAACTCTTGCCAGAGAGTCCTCAGACTGTAAATATTTCAGAAGGTGATGGTAGGGATAAATATTATGTACTTTTGAAACTTCTACTGCTTTTTCTCCCTTTAAATGCAGCTGCAAAATTCAGTTAATGGTACTGGAGGGGCTGAAGATGAGACTTTTCTTTCTCCCCTGAAAATCCTCCCCTTTATTTCTTTAGCTCCAGCTGTAAAATTCCTCATACTTTTCTGGCACTGTTACAAATGAGAGATAAATAATAAACAGTTTCTCCCAGGGCATCCAGAGCTCCATATATAAATCTATATTAAACCCAAGGTTAATGATTGCTTTTCCGCTTTATTGGCGGCAGGGAGCACTTCTTGAAGGAAATCCTGTCTGAGTGGTAAAGTCTCTTTTCAGAGGTTCTTAAGCAAAATGAGACATTAAGTTTTGGCCATCCTGTTCTGCCACATGTAACAGAGGAAAAAAAAAAAAATCGTGATTTCTTGTATTTGTCAACTGGGGAAAGAAATATTGTTTCTTTCCCCCAAATTATTTTATGTCTGTGACATCCCTAATTTGATTTGGTCTTGCAGAGAAAAGTGCTGCTGTTCTCATTAGTAGTTTGCAGTTCTCCCTTCCCTGGCTGAGGTGGAAGCAGCTTTTAAATCATGTGGGAGAGCAGGGAAGGGAAAAGAGAGAAAACAAGCTTTTTGAACCCTGTAATGTAAATTTGCAGACAATTATTCATTATTAACTGCCTGAAGCATCACACCTCTCTCACCTTTGCTGGAATGTCTGAACATTAGGGTAAACAACACGCCGCTGTCTTATCATAATGCGGTTTGCTTCACTGCAGCAAGAACTTGTCAGAAACAGATTGTGATGTTGACTTCTCAATAGGGGAAAAAAAGGGCCTAAATTAGACTTCTATAAAAAGAATATTGCATATTTATTTCCACAATAACACCAAGGAAAAACGTTAGTCAAGAAGCAAGCAATTGGGTGAATAAATAAGCTTGTCTTTGTTCTCATCAATTAAGTTATTACATCAGTTGGAAAAGCAGTGAATTATAATACAGATGTTTAATGAAACACTGCTGTGCCTATAAGTCAAACTCCTATTTTGTGGTGTGATTTTGGCTGCATAGTTTTGTGTGTGTTAAACCGTATTTATTAGCTGATACCCATTATTATTTTGAGCAAGGTATAATTCAGTTGTCAGGCTCCAGCTCTGGGAAGGAGATTTAATCAGTGAGAGCCCGCTTTGCTGCTGAGCATAAAACAATGCGGGTTTCATGAAGCAATCACACCAGTGTGAAAAAATGGGATTAATTAGTATTGTACAAGAACAGGCAGCATGCTCATTAAAACCTTGTGAGCTGCCTCTTGATAAACTGCCACTTGATAGGGCCGCATTAATGTGACAAGGCAAAGACTTTATTTCCAAATCCTTTCTGATTATATCTCACTTTTAAGTTACCTGAATTGACTCTCCAAGGCTTTTGGAATACAAAGATCAAAATTGCAGCGAGAGATCCCCAAGACACCTGGACAAAGGAGCCGCGCTCAGATAGCGAAGCTTCAAAAGACAACTTTTTTTTTTGAACTCCCATTCAAACATAAATCAATAGCTGTACAATGAGGCGGCTCCAAAGGTGGTAAATTTGCATTTACACTCAGCAGGTTGGGCTGGAACTTATTTGACTATTAGCAGCTACCTAATGAATCCCCTCTCATCCTGAGCCTATCTGCTTACCGAGGCCTTCATCTGTTTGTCAGTGCACAAAGTCTGATGAATATTCCTGCAGCTCCTCTGAGCTCCGAGGGAAGGGGAGAACAAGGTAGGCACTCCCAGCTGAACATCTGTTTCTGATAGTTCAGGTTGGCCACTGAAGAACTCCTGGTCGTATTTCTTTTTTATCCTTTCTTTTAGAAATATTCGCAAACTAAAAATGTAGATCCCTACTAGTGGATTTGTTTCTACATGACAAAACATAATAGGAGACATGCCTGAATAACAACAGTAAATGTTGGAGAGGATGTATTTTTGATCTCGTGTATTTTCCTTTAGGCAGAATGTTTTATTCCTTCCTGAATTTGTAGTGGTTCTGATGATTTACTCGCACATAATCTTAGCTTTTTTTTTTTTCTTTTGCCTTTCCTATTTGAGAATTAGTGGCTCTAATGAAATTATATCTGAACTTGTACTAGTTAAGCAGATCTCTCAGCTGTTTCATGATGCAGAGGTGCTCCAAGATGCTGACTTTCCATGTAGCTTTAGCTGACATTGTATGTAAGGCAATTGTAATGCAATAGAGTTACCTGTCAGCATATATTTGTAGGTGTGGAAAATGCCACTCAGAGAACACAGATCTCCTATTCCCTGAAGCTTTTTTTCCCAACTATTTTATTTTTAAGCAAAAACATCTTGTTAAACCTCAACACCCTATTAAAGCAACGCCATCCAGCACAGGATTCAGTCCCCAATTATGGATTGTTTGCCTCTGTGCAGTGCAGTCCCACCCAGAGCTGCAGGGAAAGCAGGGACTGGAGGGCACAGCACCTGGGCTGGCTGGAGAGGGAGGAGCAGGACTCTTTACAAAGTGGTGTGTTGCAATATTATTAATTTAAGCCCTTAGATTTCATTGTTGTGATCTGGGTTACATGATGCAATGCAAGATGACAGCCATTGAATTAATAGAAAATGGGATTCATCTCTTGAAATTTCACACAAAATAGAAGTAGGAGACAGACAAAATAAAGGGAGATGGATAGACAGACTGATAATGCCACTAATACTTTTAAATTTAAACCGAATGGGTGAGATAATTTTAAGCATTAATTGTATTTATCAACAGTGTGATAGCAGGGAGGGGGAATGACACTCCCTCCTCTCTCTCTCCCTCTTTCTCTTTCTCCCTTTCATTGATTGCTTTGTTGAGCAAGTCAGTGAATATTTTACACTTTGTTTCTTTTATTTTAGCAAATGAACTGCCTCGAGCTAATGTAGTGTAAGTGGAAATTTCAAGCACCAATGTCTACCGCGTGATCCAATAATAGGAACTTTCCTTCGCTCGCAGCTCTGCAGCACAGAGCAACAGCAAACTCTCAGTGCCTCCAGGTAGGCACGAGGCTGATTTATGGTTATAAACTATGGCTCTGGAAGAGGTTAGCTAGGTGGTTTAAATCACTGCTTTCTCTCTAATGAACTGGGGTCACAGAGAAAATCCTCGGTGCCACAGCCTGGGCTGGGTGTTACTTCTGCCCTACATACTCCTCCATGTTTTCAGCTGGGGTCGTGATTTTACAGGAGTTTAATTGTTAATGCCAGTTTAGGAAATGGTGCTCCCGAGCATTGAGTGAGATGAGCTTTCCTGCTGTTGTTTGCTGTTTGTCCTGGTGCAAATCGGAGGCAGGGGTCTGCTCCAAATGTGCTGTGGACAGCAGCAAAATGGATAAAAAAGAGGAGGTCGAGACAGACTCCAACCCCGGAGAGGACAAGAAGTTTCTCTGCCCAGTGTCAACTGTCAGTGATGAGCTCTCCTTGTCTGAAATCTGTGTCAGATCATTGTACCAGCGCCTAAATAGAATTAAAACAATGTTCAAGATGCCTGGGAGATGCAAATATAGGAATATTCAAGATATTGTTGCAGCTAGAAACTGATTCCAGAGTGAGGTCAATAATCTCAGGATTCTGGGGAGGTTGGGATTGTGTGAACCACAGGCACCCCTCGTGCACATCAGCCTTGTGCAGAGCTTTCTCACAGCAGCTCCCTGGAAGCCTTACCAACCTTGACAGCAGTGCTATGGTCATATTTTCACCTAAATCAACTCTTCTCAGGGAATTTTCCCCAGTGGAAAGGGACCTTTCCTGGTGCATGGCCTGTTACCCAATTGTCACTCTGAAGTCCATTATTTAACCCTCCCAAAGACACCACAGCTCAGTTTTCTCTTTCTGTGCCCCTCGGTGGCTCAGGGCAGTGTCAGACACTTCGTGCACACTCACACAGCTCACGTCATTCGAGTGCGTCAAAGCAACTGATCCTGCCACCCTCATCCTAAAAAACCCCACAGTTTGGAATTAGGGAGGTGAAATTGTCCCTGTCAGCGACTCAGATCAGGATTTGGGGAACAGAGGTGTCCCCAGCTGTCCTCGTGCCTGTGGAGTGACATCAAGCCTTGGGTGTCTGACCTGGGAGGAGTTTTGGGCAGCAATGAAGGATTATTTTAGCAATCCATAACATCTGCATGTGGCTTTCTTCTGTCAGCTGAAGCCTGAGGTGCCACCAGGACCTGGGGCTGTTCTTGGCTGTTCTTCACACCTGAGGCTCAGCTCTGATGGAAGCTCTGCAGGACTAAATACACACAGAATTGTTCCTGCACTGGTTATTCCCTTTAATTGGTTATTCCCTCATTGTGACCTGCTGGGTGTCACTGCCCCCATGCAATCTGAGGCACCTGCCCCTTTTGAACAGCTTCCTGTTTTTCGTGTTACTTCTCTGCCTTGCCACGATCATTTTGGATTCTGATCCTGTCCCCGTCACGCTCCCGAGCTGACGCTGTCTGCAGGTGTAATAAGCATAATCCATGCTGTCAATGAGGTCACTAATGAAAATATTGAATAGCACCAACCCCAGGCCCCTGTGGAGCCTCACTTTGTACAGCCCACGCTGCCCATCAACCTCTGACAAATACTCTGAGTACAGTTTGGGAGCTGATTTTGGACCCACACCAGCATTGTTTTAGCTGAACCACATTTCCTGGAGCACAAGACATCCTCCAGCCATCAGGAATTTCTCTAAAAGTTACTGGTGTCTATTGCTTTTGGTCCACACAGCCTCCTTCCCTGTAGAAGTAAATTCAGTCTTCATGAGCAAAATGTCAAACTCTTCTGCCCGTTATCTTTACAGAATGCAGAGAATTTGTTCCAGTTTTCCCATAAATGTAAAAGAAGAAAACTTCTTTATAATCTCCCACTTAGTTCTTTTCCTTATTCCCTTGGCTTCTGTGTTTTGTCACTTTACCCATCCTTCAGTATTTCTCAGGAATAACTATTAGTACCTCTGAGCTTTCATTGTTTAAATAATGGGGGATGAGGGAGAAAGGACTATAAAGCAGGCAAATTATTTTAAAATAGCTAAATTGCCCAAATATTTTCTAACTCTTCTTATCAAAGACTGGAGCATGGTGGTGACACTCACTCCCAAAAAATACTGAATACAGACGCCATCCTGAGGACATCTGCCAAGGCTTTCTCCACCTTTTTGAGTTGAAGCAAATTGAAAATCTAGTGCAAACCAATTTCACTTGGACTTCCCTGTAAATTAGTTATAGAGGAAGCTTTTTTGGCTTCTGCCATTTTTTATATCCCAGTTTGTACCTTGAGTTTTCTTATTCTGTACCTTGGTCCTTGCCTGAAGAGTCAGAATCTCTCATGAGCTTTGGAGTTTGGGTCTCCCATTCCCTCCCAACACTTTGTGCCCCTGATCTGCTTGGTTTGGTGGCTCAGGGAGGTTCATTCCACCAGGGACAGCTAAACTCCTGCAACTGCTCCCTTCAGAAGGGCCCAGGACACTCTTTCCTTGGGTTGAGTATCTTTATTCACAATCCGCTGTTTCCTCAGCATTTCCCCTGACTTTCTGACATCAACATTGAAGGCTGGTGCTGGGTTTGGAATTTGACTCGGCACTATTTGTGCCAATCTGAGGGAAAAAGACAAACCAGGATTGTTCCTTCTCGCAGCTGAGCTGCTGTCAGGGGCTGGATTGACACAGCCCAGTCCTTCAGAACTGCAGCTGCTCCAGCCAGGATTCAATTTGGGCCCTCTGTGTAGCAGGGAGAAATATTTCTCTGCTGTAAATCACTTAGTTCAGACAGAATCCTCAAGTTGTTTCCATGCAGAATCATACAGGGACCTAATTTTCTGTGATGGCTGCTTCGGTTATTGCATCACAAAAATTCCTCACTCCGGAGCAGCAGGTTTCATTCATTCCATCACCACCTATAAATAAGGGTTGTGACTGGAATAGGTCATGAGTGCTCCTCCTGGGAAAAGCACACACAGCATTATCTGCGAGGAAAATGTGTTTTAAATTGCATTCTCCTAACTCCATCATGCTGGCTGCAGAGTTCATCTCTGAGTGTGCTAAATGGCATCCTCAGAACAGGGCTGTGGCGCGGAAAAACACGGCTCCAAGTGCTCATGGAATAATTGGGGCTGGAAGGGACTCCTGGAGGGCACCTGCTTCACCTGGAAGAGTATCAGGTGACACTTCAGAACTGGAAGGTGCCCCAGAAATTAAATTCATGGGAATCTGCTCAAGTGCCAGGATTCTTTGAGTGTGGCTTTCTGGGGGCTCCCCTTTCAGCCCTTCCCTCAGCCCCTCTGTCCCAGCAACGTTTCCTCCTCACTTCAGCAGAGATGGATGGGTGGATGGATGGATGATGGATGGATGGATGGATGGATGGATGATGGATGGATGGATGATGGATGGATGATGGATGGATGGATGGACGGATGGATGGATGGATGGATGGATGGAGGGATGGATGATGGATGGATGGATGGATGGATGAATGGATGGATGATGGATGGATGATGGATGGATGGATGGATGGATGATGGATGGATGGATGATGGATGGATGATGGATGGATGGATGGATGGATGATGGATGGATGGATGATGGATGGATGAATGGATGGATGATGGATGGATGATGGATGATGGATGATGGATGGATGGATGATGGATGGATGGATGATGGATGGATGGATGATGGATGGATGGATGGATGGATGGATGATGGATGGATGGATGATGGATGGATGGAGGGATGGATTGATGGATGGATGGATGATGGATGGATGGATGATGGATGGATGGAGGGATGGATTGATGGATGGATGGATGATGGATGGATGGATGATGGATGGATGGATGGATGGATGATGGACGGATGGATGGATGATGGATGGATGATGGATGGATGGATGATGGATGGATGGATGGATGGATGGATGGATGGATGGATGATGGATGATGGATGGATGATGGATGGATGATGGATGGATGGATGATGGATGGATGGATGATGGATGGATGGATGATGGATGGATGGATGGATGGATGGATGGATGTTGGATGGATGGATGGATGGACGGATGGATGGATGGATGGATGATGGATGGATGGATGATGGATGGATGGATGGATGGATGGATGGATGGATGGATGATGGATGATGGATGGATGATGGATGGATGATGGATGGATGGATGGATGGATGGATGATGGATGGATGATGGATGGATGGAGGGAGGGATGGATGGATGGATGGATGGATGGATGGACGGATGGATGGATGATGGATGATGGATGGATGGATGAATGATGGATGGATGAATGATGGATGGATGATGGATGGATGGATGATGGATGGATGGATGATGGATGGATGGATGATGGATGATGGATGGATGGATGGATGGATGGAAGGATGGATGGATGGATGGATGGATGGATGATGGATGGATGGATGGATGGATCCTTCAGGCACTTTGGGTGCATTGGATGCCAACAGACCCCAAAAATATGAGTTGAGGTCATGGGCTGTGCCTTCTGCTGGGGCAGAGTTGTCTCACCCCTGATTTATACACAGCAATCTTGTGACAGCCACTCTAGTCCACGGGGACATAAAGCTTTGGGTTTCTGCTCATCTCGAGAAGTTTCTGTTCTCTGAATACAGTGCATTTTTAGGGATGTAAATCTTTGGGTTTCTGCTCATCTCGAGAAGTTTCTGCTCTCTGAATACCATGCATTTTTAGGGATTACTGGTGGGGCCCCAGTTCTGGATGTGATCCTCTATCTTCACCCATCTCCAGTTATCCAGAGATAATCAGATATTAGAAAAGGTTGGAAATTTGTCTCCTATTAATAATTAAAAAAAAAAAAGTGATAAAAGACTCTGATCTTGCCAGTGTCATAAGTAATGTCACTTAGTAAAGTGACTGGCACTAGCTGTAGGCTCAGATATGCCAATTATAATTAAAGCCATTATTTTCAAATACAGTTCAGTTTATTCCTGGGGAAAAGTAAAGAGAATTTTAGAGTGACAAATCTCTCTGGAAAATGCAAACTTGACAAAAAGGCTGTGCTTTTAGGCTACCTGTAATAATTTCAGGTTGGAAAGGAATCTTATGTTAAAATTCTTTAAAATGAATGTTGACCAACCTCACATATTGTACAACATCCGAATGTGTTGTGTCTGTCAGAATCATCTGGAGGAAGCTTGTGATGACTTACAAAGCAGAAATGGCATTTAGATCTTAGGTCAACAGCTCTCAGACATCTCTAGTGTGGTTTTCAGCAAGGTCCTGAGCCCCCATCCATTACAAATCTGATGCCTGTTCACTGATTGAAAGATTACCGAATTGCCACTTAGTTTTGAGAATTAAAACCAAATATGGTGCTCTTTCCCAGGTAATTATGGTCTGCTAATTAGAGAATTGTTGGTGAAACTGGGGGTTGTTCTTTCCTTCCTGCACACACGGGGAATGTTGTATTTTGTAAAGAACAGCCTGGAAAACCCTGACACAAGTCACCCTCGAGGGCTTTGTGCCCAACCCAGGTGGGATTCTCAGAGGTGACCACAGGAGATATCAATCCCAGCCTCTCCTTCCATGAAAGACAAACCCCAGAGGAGAGGAGAGGAGAGGAGAGGAGAGGAGAGGAGAGGAGAGGAGAGGAGAGGAGAGGAGAGGAGAGGAGAGGAGAGGAGAGGAGAGGAGAGGAGAGGAGAGGAGAGGAGAGGAGAGGAGAGGAGAGGAGAGGAGAGGAGAGGAGAGGAGAGGAGAGGAGAGGAGAGGAGAGGAGAGGAGAGGAGAGGAGAGGAGAGGAGAGGAGAGGAGAGGAGAGGAGAGGAGAGGAGAGGAGAGGAGAGGAGAGGAGAGGAGAGGAGAGGAGAGGAGAGGAGAGGAGAGGAGAGGAGAGGAGAGGAGAGGAGAGGAGAGGAGAGGAGAGGAGAGGAGAGGAGAGGAGAGGGCAGGAAGGTGTGCCTGGCCCCAGGGATGTCCCAAACGCCCCAACCCTTCCCAGGGATGTCCCAAACACCCCAACCCTTTCCAGGGGATGTCCCAAACGCCCCAACCCTTCCCAGGGATGTCCCAAACACCCCAACCCTTCCCAGGGATGTCCCAAACGCCCCAACCCTTTCCCGGGGATGTCCCAGCAGTGGGTGCAGCCTGAGCAGGCTGAGGGCAGAGCAGAAATCTGTCACTGACCTTGGCCGTGCCACTCCTGCCCAGGTCAGCTGCGATCGTCCCCTCCTGCCCTGGTCCTTGGGTGGGATCTGAGCTCCTGCAGCGCTGCTGTCCCCAGGGACTGCCCAGATCCTGTGCTGAGCTGAGCTGGGGCTGGCGAGCACAGGCACTGCTGAAATCCTGCTGGCACTGCGGGATCCAGGCAAGAAAAGTTGCTGTAGCTGAATTTTTTTCATTCTTGCCTACTGCACCGGGCAGCTATTTTGTTATTATTGGCAGACTTAAAGCCTTGGCTTTGTTTCCTGCCCTGTAATCTCGTGTGGATGTCCCTCCTGTTCCCAAACCCTCTGTTTCAAAGTGTTTCCATTTGATATGATTAATAGCTCGTGGGAGTGATCTCTATTAAGGACTCAAAGCTCAATTTCAAATATTTTTGTGGTGCTTCTGGTGGGCCTTGCTGGGATAAATTAAGCCTATTTTTCCCCTGATTGCTTCGTTGGATCTCTTTGTAACTTCACCTTGTATTCCTTTCTGTTCAATACTTTTCAGAGTACTGAGAGTTTAAAGAGGTACAATAAATCCCAGATCAGTTTTTAATGACCATGGTAAGCCTGCTTGTAATATGTCAGTAAGCTGAGCCTAAAAGCCAATGGGGAATAGGCCATTTCTGCCTTAGTAATTGCCTCCACAGAAAGATTTATAATGTCATTATCTGAATCTACAAGAAATAACTCATAGAGCTGAAATACCCTAAAAAAATATTACAATTCTCTTAAAATCTAGTCATTCATAAATGCTAAATCATAAAACTTTTTTCAAGATGGTTTATGTTAAAAATAAAACACGGTCAAAATATAAATGTACTTTTTCCTAATCAGATCCCAGGTTCTTTATGGATCTGTTTTCTGAGCTGGAGTTTGGGCAGGGAACGGTGCAGAGCTGCAAACAAACGAGAGCTGAGCAGCCACGGCGAGGACAAGCCTTCCCAGCCATTTTTCTTTATTTGTGTGCGATTCCAGGGGGGGAGAGGGTTAGTTAGCACCGCAATAAAATTAATTTTAGCAATAAAAATCAGTCCCCCCTTCTCCTTCCACCATTTTCCCCCGAAAAGCCCCACTAAGTGTCCTGATGGATGTACTGCAGCGCTGGCGAAGCCATTGCAGGCAGCTTCCCTTGCCCTCAGCATTCCCCAATCACAAGATATCATTCATTTCTTTCAAAAAGCAGGAAATGTACTCTTCAATTTGTCTGGTGTTTAATAAAGTGCCAGAATTACCATAGCTACCCTCATCTGCTGCTGCTTTAATACACTGGGAGATTTATACTAATTTCAAGCAGACTATATTCCTCAGTGTAGCAAGCTTGTACACTTAAAAGGGCACTGGCAGGGCTTTTTTCTTTTTTAATCATGAGCTCCTCTAAGTAAGGACCTGATTTCTGTTTCCCCGAAGATTTTGAATTCGTTTTCTTTTTCTTTTGTGCTGTTTGGCCACAGCAGCTGGTTTTGCCATGGTTTTTTTTTCCTCCCCCAATTATCTTTCACCCATTGTTTGGATAAATATTATTCCCTGACATCTCTGGAGATGTGTTGTGAAGCAGCTGCTTCAAGTCAGTCGAGTGGTTCCCAAAATCAGTGAGAGGTTTCTAGTGTGATGCAGTCTGATTCTTCCCTGAAGTTCAAATTGAACTTTTCCAGGGTCCAATATCTGCTCTTAGACTACATCAGAGAGGCTAACACCCTTGGAAAGTGTGGCAGTTCTGTTGTTAACTCAAACAGGTCCAGGATTTCGTTCCATGTCCCATATACTTCAGAGCACAGACATATCCATAAGTAATAAGTTATTACTCATTTCTGGTGAGCATTATAAACTTGCAGGTTCTTTGCCTCAGAGAAATGATCTTCCTGAAACAGAGATTATTTCCCAGTCAGAGCTCTCTCATCTTCACGGAGTCACCTAAATCTGGGGTCTGGAAAAACAATACTGATCAGTTTATTTCCTGAGTTTAAAAATTATTTATCAGCAGACAAATGTGAGCTTCTGCCTCTGAGTGGATGCATCCAATTCTCATTGATAGCAGTGGGAATATTCCTTTGCACAGAGAGCAAAATACTTTGTAATGCACTCATCGTTTGTGAACATCTACTGGGCACCTTTTAAATATTTCCCTGATTTCTGGGGCACTGTGATGGGTTCTTTTCAGCTCTGAGCTCCCTCAAGGAGTTAATGACAGCTAAATGAAACTTGAATTTTGTGTGCTCTGTGTTAAGTTGATGTGTTTAGGAAAGGAAAAAAAAATCAGGTTTTCTCTGAAAGCCTCTTTTCCTTAAGAAATGCTGCACACTGAGTTCAGGCAGATTTCTAATTTGAAGTAAACTTGATTTGTTGTTGATCATTAGCTTTTAAAGCTAACCTGGATTGAGATCGGGGTATAGCAACTAAAATAAAAATCCTTGCACTGAATCTAAAAGCTTGTGGATAAACCCCCAAGGTGACAGCCTGGACTGAGCTGTCTGGGGCCAGTCCTGAAACCAGGGACTGCAAATTCACTTTCATCAGGATTGTTGATAATAGGATTGCAGCAGGGAGAGCCTCACCACAATGGAGGATGAAAGAATATAAAAATATCCTTTTGCTCCTTGTGTTGGAACTCATCCTGTCAGAAGCAGGGAGCAGTAATGAGTGGGCTGGGTCAGGATTAGTCTCTGGTTATTCTCCTGGTGCCATGCTCGCTCACCATTGTGCACAGCAAATGTCTCCTGACAGGCTGACCAGCGCTGAGGGAGGATAAAGGCTCTGCTGACATGCTGAGCATCGTGATTGTTCCTGCAGCCGGGATGGGCTCACCTTGGGCAGGGTCAGAGGTGACCATTCCCGAGCCCGGGGAGGAGCAGGAGCTGCTCCTGGGGCTGCTCTGGCTGTGCATTCCAGGGAAGTTGGCGAAGCTGTGGAAATGGAGCACGTGGGGCTTTTCCCCTTGCTGCAGGTGTGGGGGGACAGTTTTGATGCTCATTCTCCCTCCTGCCATGAGAATCACTCCTCAGCTCTTTCATCCTTCCTTTCCACAAGGTGTGTTTTTCACGGGGATCTCTCAGCAGTGGTCAGCAGCTGTCAGGGTGATGGTGTTTGCAGCTGCAGCACGCTGGGATCTGATCCATTGGTGACTCTGGGTCCCAAACTGTCCTGGAGCTGCAACTGACCCGAGCTGGAGCCAGGGGACAGTGCTCACTGTGTGCCAGTCACTGCTGCAGTGACAGGAGGCTCTGGGCATGGCAAAGTTCCCTGAAATCCACCTCCTCCTTCTTCTTCTCCTTCTTCTCCTCTTCTCCTTCTCCTCCTTCTCCTTCTTCTCCTCTTCTCCTTCTCCTTCTCCTTCTCCTTCTCCTTCTCCTTCTCCTTCTCCTTCTCCTTCTCCTTCTCCTTCTCCTCCTTCTCCTTCTCCTTCTCCTTCTCCTCCTCCTCCTCCTCCTCCTCCTCCTTCTCCCTCTCCGTGAGTGATTCCCAGCCCGGGACAGCTCTGCCTCGTGGAGCTCTCGAGTTCCCTTTGCTGAGGTCCCTTTTGCTCCCCAGCATGGAGAGCTGTGAGCCCAAGCCCTACACACACACCTCTGATGGGAAAGGCTCTTTCTTGCCGTGCCAACCTGTTCTTCTCCACTGAGAAAAAAGCTGTGACTCCTTTAGGAAGTGCCCTGTTGTTGTTTTTCCCCCATTGCTTCAAAGAGAATGCCAAGTTCACTCAGGGTGCCTGCGCAGGAAGGCAGTGCACATTTCAGAACTGAGGGATGCTTTCAGAAAACCTTTCAAATTTCTTTTTCCCAAAAATAAAAGGTGTTGAGTGAAGCAAATTGCATCACTGTTAGTGCCGGGAAGAAATGCCTTGGTCTGTGCAAGTGGAGTAATTAGTTATGGTGAGAAATCTCATCATGAGACATCTTGAGACGTGGAAAAAGGACCCAAATAACTCATAAACACACAGCCAATTCATTTTGTGCTTCCCTGAAGAGGACAGCTCTGGGAGGAAGGTAAATGGGTAAAATTAAGTTGCTTGTTGGAAACATTTAAAGTAGGAAAGAGAGCTGGAGAGAGAGCCCGGGAGGGGCAGACAAAGTGCATGACTCAAAATTCCTGTGCTCTGATGGGCCCTACACAGTTAACAGAGTTTTGTTCTGCTTTCTTTTTATTGTATCATACAAATAGAAAATGTGCAAGAATTTTAGGTGAATAGTTCAAACAACCTTTGAATTTTTTTCGAAAGCACAGCTGTGCTCTGGGGCACTTAAGGCCCTTCTTTCTGTCTGGCTTCCTGCAACTTTCCACTCTCAAAACCAACTGCACCAAGAGAACTGGAGTTTGGATAAATTCCTCTGATACTGCCCCGTGTGTGATTGTGGGAATGAAATATGAGTGTACAGGTCAAAAGAGAAATATTTAATGGGGGTATTTACCAGTTGGTGATGGGAATGGAGAGCTCAGAATGCACCAAGACAGAGCAGTCAGTGAATCTGTCACAGACATAAATCAGCCTCACTCCCTCTGCATTTCTAATTGTCTCCCTAAAAAGGTTTTAGTCAACCCCTTAAAATGATGATCACACAAATGCATTTTTATATCGCCTGTTTGCTTTTAGTTATGCAAATTTGTTCAAGAGAAACGATGTACTCAAAACGCTCTAAAAATTTTAAACCCTGCAGATGTCTGTAGTGTGAGAGAATGCTAAGAAAAAATTAATACTCTTTATCCAGACGTGGGAATGCTCTGATTTGGGGTTTAAAGGTGGTTCTGGGTAAAGCAGGGCAGTAAAGGAGTTGGGGTTATATTTTGTGTGTTTATGGTGTTCTTCGGGTGTCCCATTTCAGCAGCAGCTTGCCACGGAAGTGGATGAAGCTGCAGATGAAAGCAGCCTCCAGTCAGACCTTTTTTTTTGTGTCATTATTAAATTAATTTATTAAATATGGCAATTGAAGTGAACTTTCCAGTGTGCGTAGGCCACTTTTTAAAAAGCCAATTAACCCTCTAAAGAATTTGGGTTTAGCAAGAGTGGCCAGAGCAGCTTTGGAAAATCCAGTCCTTGGTTCTGGGGTTAAATATTTTCCTTCAGTGTTTGGGTGTTCAGAGAGCAGCCCCAGCCTGGGGTGCTGATCCTGGCATGGCCTCAGCCCTCAGAACATCCCTGTGCTGGAGAAGGCACGGCTGGCGAGTGTCTGTCACTGCCAGGACAGGGAGCTGGGAGCAAATCTTGTTAGGCTTGGAGCCTCCGAGCTCAGGCGTGAAGCTTTCAGTCAGGAGTGTGTGTGTTTGACCTCCGCTCTGGCTGAGAGCTGCCACTGCAGCCCAGGCAGCGAGCTGAACGGAGCCTGGCTCCTGCTGGGCCCGATCAGGAGGGGCAGGACACGGCCCCGGGCCACCTCCCTGTGCCACCTCCCTGTGCCACCTCCCTGTGCCCATCACACCTGTGCCACCTCCCTGTGCCCCATCACACCTGTGCCACCTCCCTGTGCCACCTCCCTGTGCCACATTGTCCCAGTGTCACATCATCCCTGTGCCCATCCCTGTGCCCCATCGTCCCTGTGCCCCATCGTCCCTGTGCCCATCATCCCTGTGCCCCATTGTCCCAGAGTCACATCATCCCTGTGCCCATCATCCCTGTGCCCATCATCCCTGTGCCACATCATCCCTGTGCCTCATCACACCTGTACCCATCCCTGTGCCCATCATCCCTGTGCCCATCCCTGTGCCACATCATCCCTGTGCCCCATCGTCCCTGTGCCCCATCGTCCCTGTGCCCATCATCCCAGTGCCACATCGTCCCTGTGCCCCATCGTCCCTGTGCCCCATCATCCCTGTGCCCCATTGTCCCAGAGTCACATCATCCCTGTGCCCATCATCCCTGTGCCCATCCCTGTGCCCATCCCTGTGCCACATCATCCCAGTGTCACATCATCCCAGTGCCACATCATCCTTGTGCCACATCATCCTTGTGCCCCATCGTCCCTGTGCCCATCATCCCTGTGCCCCATTGTCCCAGAGTCACATCATCCCCGTGCCACATCATCCTTGTGCCCCATTGTCCCAGAGTCACATCATCCCTGTGTCCCATCCCAGTGCCCACCCCCGTGCCCACCCCAGCCCCCGGGGACACATTTCTGCAGCAGTCTGAGCAGTCAGGTCCCTCCGCTCGGTTGTGGCTGTGGTGAAAGCTGAGTTCAGCAGCAGATCTGGAGTCGTGTGTTCCCTGTGCTGTGCCGAGCCCATGCTCTGCCCTGAACAGGGCCTCAGCACCCCTGGCATCCTCCACAACACTAAATTACCACTCCAACACTGCTGGAGGATGCAAAAACCCAAACTCTGCATGGACACGGTGACTTTACAGAGTTCTGCACCACTTAGATCCTCCCAGCTCTGCTGGTGTCGGTGGGCACTGCTCAGCCCTCGTTTTCTGCCATTGGAATTCAGAGCCTGAGCACTCAGTCTCTGGAAAACAGCCTGCACCGGCTGATTTACAGCCCGGGAGAGCTGATTAAAAAGTCACTCGTTAAAAAGGTATCTTTTATTATAATTGCTAAATATTTTTTGGTGTGGTTAGTGGGATTCACCTCTGAGGTGATGGATGTGCGCTGGCTCTCCTCCCGAGCTGTCGAGTCCTTGGCTCTGAGATTTGTACCCCAGTGGCAGAGGCTTTGCAGTGTTTTGCGTTCCCACATGGATTTTTTTCCCAGGCAGAGGAATATCAGCACATTCTTCGGGATGGGGTAGGATTTGGAACCTTGGATTTGGAACCCTGAGTACCAGTTTGCTCTTTAAATGAAGAGAAACATCTAACTCCTGCCCTTCCCTTTCACAGCATTTGCAGTTGAACTTCTCTGCCATTAAATATTCCAGGAGTCCTGTATAAAAATCATTGCTTCCAGCCAGCTGAGGGTTGTAGGGTTGAATTTTCCAAACAGTTTGAAACTGGATTTCCAAAGAACACAAGAGAAATGTGGGTATGGCAGCAGTGTTTGCTGGGACAGGATGGGAGGGAAACTGAGGGAATTTAAAAAATAAACCGATTGAGGAGGGGAAAAGATGGATTTCAGTGTCACCAGTGCAGTGATGTGCTGCAGGGGATGGAGAAGGGACAGGGAAAGAGAGGACAGAGCCCTAAAGGAGCCACATCCCAGCCGAGCTGGCGTTTGTAACTCAGCTCTGGACTCTGCACTCAGCCCTCCAATATCATCTGCAGAATAAGATACTGCTTTTCTAGCAGAACAAAAGAACCATTAATGACACCAATTAACCAGTGTAATTCTCATTTACACCTCTTTATTACCTTCCACACACAGTATGTGATACATTATACATCCCATTAATTGTTAACATACACGCAAGTCAAGATCTTTTATTATCCTGGGTCATCTATCATTGATACAGAGATATAGATATTTTATAGCTGAGCCAACTAACACTGGTGTAGAGCAGAATCTATAACCATTCCCACTGCAAATCTGATTGTGTTATTAAGCCCTTTAGAAGTGCTTAATATGTAATTTGGCCTCCTCCCAGATGGCATTTTAGAAAAGGCAACAAAAAGTGGGATTTGGGGTAAACTGTAGTAATTCTGTAGGATTTTGTTTTTTAAAAATTGAAACTATTTTTACCATTTTAAAGGTAGTGGTGTTTAACTGTACATTCCACTGATCTAACAAGTGTCATTGTTTTCTTTTAATTGACTGAAACCAAAGGAATTAATGAAGGGGCAGCATTTAAGGGGAATCTTGGTGGGAATTATTTTTCAAAGTGCCAGGGATTTTTGCATTTTCGAAAGATAGAAAAATCCAAATGATAATGCAATAGGTGAAGCATTCTTTGCTTATTCCCTGCACAACTCTGGTTATCAATGGGCTGTGTGCTGCCCACAACTGTTGATATTTGAAATTGTGAAGCTTGGTTTGGATACCCAGTTCAAACAGCTCTTCTGGCATATTCTGATCTTGATTCCAACTGCATTTTCCTCTCCTCCTCCTCTCTAAGAGACCTGCACAGCCCCCAGAACATTTATTTCCCCTCTGGAGGGAACAGGACACGCACAGGTTCTGTTTTCCAGCTCTGTCTCTGGGTTTGATCCCTGGTTCCTCCTAACCCTCCCAGCCTTGCCTGCAGCACTCCCTGCCCTGGAGCTCACAGCCCCAGCTCTGCAGGGCTGGCCAGGATTCCCAGGAGGGATTGGATTCCTGGGCAGGATTTGCAGACAGGATTCCCAGGCAGGGTTCCCAGGTGGGATTGGATTCCCAGGCAGGATTGGATTCCCAGGCAGGACTGGATTCCCAGGTGGGATTCCCAGGAGAGATTGAATTCCCAGGCAGGATTCCCAGGTGGAATTCCCAGGTGGAATTCCCAGGCAGGAGGGGATTCCCAGATGGGATTCCCAGGCAGGATTCCCAGGCAGGATTGGGATCCCAGGCAGGATTGGATTCCCAGGCAGGATTCCCAGGCAGGATTTTATTCCCAGGCAGGATTGGATTCCCAGGCAGGATTCCCAGGCGGGATTCTATTCCCAGGCAGGATTCCCAAGGAGGATTCCCAGGCAGGATCTTATTCCCAGGTAGGATTCCCAGGCAGGATTCCCAGGCAGGATCTTATTCCCAGGCAGGATTTTATTCCCAGGCAGGATTTTATTCCCAGGCAGGATTCCCAGCCAGGATCTTATTCCCAGGCAGGATTCCCAGGCAGGTGTGGCTGTTCTGCTCTCCCAGGGAGCTGCAGCACAGGGTCACTGATGCAGGATGAGCTCTGGAGCAGCTCCAAGCAGTGCCACCCCTCAGCTCAGCTGGACACCAACAGGGCAAGGGATTTTCTTCTGCTTTGGTTCTGTCCTGCCCGGACA
Organism: Acanthiza pusilla; assembly: GCA_036630365.1. Taxonomy (NCBI): domain Eukaryota; kingdom Metazoa; phylum Chordata; class Aves; order Passeriformes; family Acanthizidae; genus Acanthiza; species Acanthiza pusilla. The sequence goes on from JAXCHO010000050.1 coordinate 15,403,955, forward strand.
GGAGTGGGGCCAGACCTCAGCAGAAAAAATTTCTCGGTTTGAGGTTGTATCTGTAATAAAAAGCAGCACTGCTAATCACCTGAAAAATCAAGAGTGTCCCACCAGTGGCTGAGAGATGAAATCTGCTGGAGTTCAGCCAGGGAACGGCACGGGCAGTGCTGCAGCTGGCAGGGAGCAGGAGCCACAAGCTCTGGGTGGAGATGGGTCACTGTCTGGGGATCTCCAGGGGTTACAGGAAATCCAGGAATCTTGTCTGAGCCCCAGGAGGTGGAACAGGAGTTTGGGAAGAGGTCACAGCCCCAACCTGACAGCTCCAGGAGTGTTTGGGCAATGCTCTCAGGCCCTGGGTGCGATTTTGGGGATGATGATGGTGATGATGATGATGAAGATGATGATGAGCCATGTGGTGGCAGACAGGAGAGCAGATCTCCCTCTCCTCTCAGTGCAGCCCCAGCCCCTGGGCTGTAAAATCTCTGTGCCTGCTCCATCCCTTCCTTGCTCCCTCTCACACAAATTTCCTACATAGTAATATCCAAAGAAAAGCATCTGTGCATCTGCTCTGCTGACTGTACTTCCAGCTCCGAATTTCTGCTCTAGGCACAATTCACAGGATCTGCTGCTCGGGAGGGAAGGGCCTGGGGAAGGCTGCAGCCCTTGGCTCTGCTGGGAATCTCTGCCCATCCTCCCCTGCCCTGTGGAGCAGCCCTGTGCCCACCTGGGGTGGCATCTGAGCCTGCTGGACCCCGGGAATCTGCTCCACTCCGTTCTAAATCCAGCCTCCATTAGCTCCGTTCCGTAATTAGAGCAAATGAATACTAATTATTCATGGCTAGTGTTTTATCAAAATGAATGGCAGCAGCAGTTGGAGACTTTGCCCATTAGACTTTGATCTGTTCCACACAAAATGTTGATATATTCACTTGGTGGGGGCCATTCCAGAGTGCATTTAGGATGGAAGTGATTTGAGGCTAATGCAGTGTCAGTAAACAATTAAATGGCATTGGCTGGGCTGGGGATGGCCCTAAATAGGGAGCACAGTGTTGGAGAGAAGGTTTGTGTGAGCTGAGCCCCAAAACAAATGTGCTAAACCAGATTTCAGCTCACAGAGGGTTGCTGTGTGAAAAACTGCCCAAAAATTGCCAATTTTCCTTGTCTTCAGTTCTGTGACTGGATTTCTCTGTTAGCCAACACTTAAAATTTAATTAATTGCAAAAAAAAAGACATTTTCTATAATGATATAGGCTATAAGACATTTTCCTCAAAAATTTTGATGCTTTTTCTAGTTATATTTTATACAAAATCTAGGCTTTTTAGGTGACCCTTCAGACCAGCATTGGTAAATTCTTGATAATTTTGTAATCTCCAGTAAAAGAGAAAATGAAGCTGCACATGAGTTTTTCCATTAATCCTGGTTCTGTGCAAAGAAATTTGAGAGCCTTGGAGTGGAATTGTGTGAGTTAACCCTGAGGAGCAGAGCTCTCCTGTTGGAATCACAGCTCTGAATATTCTGTGAGCACAGGGCGGCCTAAAAAACTTCAAAATTCCTTTCCATTCTTTCAAGGAAGTGTTTAGCACTTTACAAAAATCAGATTTCCTTTGCCATGGTGTAGTTTCTAGAAGGGATGTTAAGGTTCTAAGACAGAAGAATATTCCTAGGGAGACTTTAATAAATGCCTAAATTGGTAAGATGATCAAGCATCAGATTTTTAGCAGTGATTTCATTTTTTTTTAAAGGCAAAAACCACAAAACAAAACAGCTACCTGGTTGCAGATAAGTTTAGATTTTATTCACATTTGCTGAAAGGTTGTTCAGACTGCTTTAAAGTGATTTTTGTACAGCTGGTGGGCTCTGCTTTTATTTCTCTTTGTGCAGCCCATCCTGGTGCCTTTTCTTTAGTGAATTATCCCATAACTTTTGGTCTAACTTGCTTAAATTTAGCTCCCTTCTGTCCTTAACCACGTCCTATCTTTTAATTATTTCACATCTTACTCTTTTTTCCCTAATTTAAAATTCAGGGCATTTATTGTCATGAACGAAAAGCCAACGAGACCAAGCCATAGTTTACTGATAAATGTCGCATAAATAGCAAGCTCGAGCTCCCAGATTAAATTATTCATTCCAGTTTCTTGCTTGGCTCCATCTCCAGCGAGGGAGGCACAGCGGCAGCTCTGAGCTGCTCCCAGAAGGACTGGGCACAGCACTAACATCCTTTAATTCCCTCTCACTCGCTTTTAATCATTCCTGAGTTTTAGGGATGGGGGTTAGGGGCTGGGGCAGTAAATCCTCGCTGGGCTGAGGGCACCAGGGCTCGCTGTGTCCTGGGCTGGGCAAGGATCCTCTGCCTGCTCTGCACCTCTGGGGCAGGGAGGCTCCAAAGTGCCTCAGTGTGAGACAGGCTGAGTTGGTGGATTTTGCTGACAGAGCCCCCAAAATGCATTTTCAGAGCAGAACGGGAGCTGGGGAGTGATGCTGAGCTCTCCCGAGCCAGGCAGGGCTGAGGCTGTGCCAGCTCAGAGACACACACACCTGGCTGCTCAACATTTTCAAATAAGTTCCTTTATCCTTGCTTTTCCTTTATTTTTTAAAATTTTTCTCAGCAATCCACAGATTTCTGATCACTAAGAGCTGTCCCCTTCCGAACTAAAGCAAGCAGTGAATCTTTAATTGTTATCACATTAGTGCATCCCAAATCTATTAGCAGCATTTTCATTCCCACAGATCTGTAATATCAGCCCATGCCATTTTTTTTTTTTTAAGCTTCCTCTGGTGTTCTGGAGAGTCAGGATGAGCTCCTTTCGAAACGTGTGAGCTCTGCAAAGAGGGGAATGGTCGGGAATGTGCCACTGGAGGTTTTGGTAGAAAAACCCTAATGGGGAAGTGTAGTTGCACTGTTTTTAAATCTTTCTCTTCTTTCTCGTGGAGAATAGAGATAAGTTGCATTCTTGTGCTTTCTAATCTCTTTGTTTTGGTACTGGACACTCTAGAGCTGTAACCAATCATTGTAGGGGGTGGAAAAACTATTGACCAATAATTATTAGATCATTAATGAATATATAAAGAAGTTCTTGTAAATAAAATTTCTCTTTTCGCCATCTTGGTGCTGCCTGCCTGACCTCCCTGCGAGCTTCCGCGAATCTCCACGAATATCAGAAAATCAGAGCGACAGGGGAGCGCTGTGTGAGCTCTACGGAGTGGGGAATGGTCAGGAATTGGAAATTTTGGTAGAAAAACCCTAATGGGGAAGAGCTGTGTGAGCTCTACAGAGTGGGGAATGGTCAGGAATTGGAGGTTTTGGTAGAAAAATGCTCATGGGGAAGAGCTGTGTGAGGCAGCGGAAGGAACAGGGAAGGCAATGAGAACAAAGATCAGCAGAGCTCCTCAGGTTGCTCAGAACAACTAAAGTGTTTCATTTGTGAAATTCCCAAAGTCTGCCAACGTTGGGAGCTTGGCAGGGGCAGGAGGGGCTCCGTGGGGCAGGGCTGGCACAGATGGGAGCCGAGAGCTGAGAACGGGGCTGGGGCTCCATCTGATCCATCCCAAAGCTCTGCTTTGCAGGTGGGTTCCAAAATAAGAGAGCAGGTGGCAATTTTAGGGATTTCAGAGCAAACCTGCAATTTTAGTGAAGAAAGGTGATAAAACTCCAGAAGGGGCCGGGGTTTGCAGGAGCTTTAAGCCAAGTTTTATATCCTGTTCACCCTGTGGAGGATTTTTTTTTTAAAGGGATAAAATACCTCTGGTCCCTCTGCATGTTGAGATTCACAGGATGCTGTCAGTGTAAGGAAACTTCTGGTGTGCTCTGGAATATCCAATCCATGGGGAATGAGGAATCAGGGAACTGGGGCAGCTCTCAATGGGTTAAATCAGAAATTTCTGGGAGAAATGTAGGTTGAAAATGAACCTGTCAGGCTGAGAAACAACGTGAAGATTATTTGGCAAACAAGGCAAACACATGGACTAAGCATCAGCGCTGCCACTGTCCTGGAAAGAAAGGCTTTTTTCTTGTTTTCCAATCAACTGATTGCAGGGTTTGGTGGCTGGAACCCAAATTTGTCAGACTACTTTGTGTAGAGGTGAGTTTTTTCGATGAGGAAGAACCCCTGAAGTCTAATAGAAACCTTTTAAGTAAATCTTACAAAGCTCTAATCTCTCAAAAGCTCCCATGTTCTTCTCCTCTGTTCTTATTCAATTTTTAATAAGAACAATTCCATGCAGCTCTAAAGCATGGCTCAATTAAGAAATATTCCTACCAGGCATCTTTGAAATCTTGGGAGGCTTTTCCTTTTTTCTTTTTTCTTTTTTGCCTTTTTTTTTTTTTTTTTTATTTACCCCTAGAAATCTCAATTTTGGTTGGCTGGAGTTGAGAGAAGGAGTTTCTCTTTAATTGCAAGCTTCACTTCCCACTGTTATTTACAAGTAGACCAAATAACTTTCAAAGTCTTGTGTTTTCTGCTTCAAGGAGACCATCGAACACATTAGTGCTGCATTCTGAAGTTACAAAAAGGATCTTTGATCTAATTCCCCAGACATTATCTGTCCAAAAAGTATCTCTAGGTCATGAGATGTAATTAAAAAAACCTCAAGTCTGAATCAAAATTTCAAGCCCAGGTATTTTATAGTAATCAAACCTTAACTGCTTTATGATTCACTTTTATTTTTATAGTGTGTGGCACTCTTCTTGCTGCTCTGGTTAAGCTTGGATCAGCATTTCCATTATAAAATGCTGCTTTCAGGGCTTTAGAACTTAGCTGCAAAAATTTCCTCGGAGTTTAGGACGGCGTTATGACCTGAGTGGAAAATCATGTTTGTATAAAATACGTGGCTGCCAATATGCATAAAATTTTTGGAATCTTATTTTGGGCTTTTCGAGCAGATTGCAATGGTGGTGTCTCATCAGAACACGCATTGTTAATGATGAGGGAAATCAACTGTGCCTGGAGCCATCTCACAGTGGCTGTGGCAGCTTTGATTTTCTGCGCCAGTGTTTGCTGGAGTCACCCTGACTGGCACAGCTGGGCTGGAGCCAGAGCTGGGACAGGACCCTCGGCTTTTCAGGGGTTTTCCCACGCCCAGTGGGGTGGCAGAACAGACCTCATTTTGGGTGGTGACCCTCTCCTCGTGTGCTCTTCACCTAGAGCTGCCCCACTGGAATCGGTTGGCAGAATTCTGTGTTGATAATTGTTTGAGTCAGAAGGGCTGGGGAACTGGGGATGTGCTGCAGATCCTTCACTCCCACCTGTGGATAACAGGAATGGTTACCCAGAGCGTGGAAAGGAGAAAAGAACTTTTATTTACCAGTATTTACCTGCTGCACAGCAGTTCTGCTCCCTAAAAAGGAAGCAATATTCTTTGTACAGCTTTCTAGAACAGTTTCCTTCAGAAGGCAGTGGCTAGCTGGTGTTTTTTAGGGGAGGGGAAGTCTGGCTGGTATTTCCTAACCTAAACTCCACGGAATTCAGTCTCTGGTTTGTGGTGTGGGGATGTCTTTGACTTTTCAGGAGACTGAGAATGGGCTGTGCCATTCCTTACTACCACACCATTTTTTGCTCAGTCCTTTGGTTATGTTTCTTCTCTTTGTCATTTTCTCTCTCTCTCTCTCTCTCTCTTTTTTTTTTTTTTTTTTTTTTTTTTTTAACAAAAACTTGTAGGTAAATGGCAAAACGCCACAAACCATGGAGATTTAATTTTCTGCATTCCATTTTATTGTGCACTTGTATCTTAATGAGAAGCAGCTCCAGGATGCGTTCCCAGCCCCTCAGCTCTGAGACACTTTGGGATCAGATTTTCCTTCTGTGCAGGACTCCTGCAGACCGTGGCCAGCTGCTGCCAGGTGTGGCCACCTTTTATTCACAGAGAGCAGCCTCGTGTCACTGTCAGACTCATTTAGGCATTTTGAGGAGAGAGAACAAAAGCAGAGTGTGGGTTTAGGTTTCCCGAGGTTCGCAGGAGCTGGCAGAGGAAGCAGGCAGACGAAACCAAGATGGCGAAAGGAGAAACTTTATTTACAAAAACCTCTTTATATATCCATTAATAATCTAGCAACTCTTGGTCAGCAGGGAATCCACCTCCTAAAACCATTGGCCACAGCCAAATAACACCTAGTACCAAACACAGAGATTAGGAAAGTACAAGAATGCAGCTTATCTCTATTCTCCCTGAGAAAGAAGAGAAAGATTTCTAAAACAGTGCAACTACAGCAGAGTGCCTGACGGGAGCGGTTGGGAGTCCCTGGTGCTGAGAGTTTGGGTTCCCCATTCTCACCACCCAAAAACAGCTCCCGGGAGGAGAAGGAAACGCTGAGGGACAAAGAGTGGAGGAGATAAAATGCCAAAAAGGGAGGAATTTGAACTGTCGAGCCGAGCGAAAGTTGTGATTTGAGCAGCAAAGCCTCTTAGGGGTTCCTCTCTGTGCCTCATGGATTCTGTAAGGTTTTTCAAAGGAATGGTTTGAGTTTGGAGATTCTGGGGCATTCTGGCTCTTGGGCTGTCCTGTCCCTGCCCTAGGGAGTCACCTCCTCCCCGGTGCTTCACCCGGAAAGTTCAAATCCTGGGGGTGCTGATGGAGGTGGAGCTGCTGGGCAAGAGCCACAGGCTGGCTTGGGAAGTTCTAGAGAGGCTTGGATTTTTCTTTTTATTTTGTTTTTCACAATCAAATCAATTTATCCGCACAGAGGATTGAGGGTCTGGGGGGGACAGGCCATGGGACTGCAAAACACTTGGTGGTTAAGGACCAATTCCAAAGCATCATTCTTCCTAAAAATGAGGAAAACTCACCTGACTGACAAAGCTGTTTTTAACTAGGGCAGGGAACAGAACCCAGGCAATCAGATCTACTCTGGCAAGTTTGGAAAGGACTGAGTCTGTCATAGGGCAGGGAGAAGTCAGAAGATGACATTTCTCCTTCAAAGTTCACAGAAAATAGCCAAACTTTCTCTTTTTTTTTTTTTTTTTCCCCCTCACCAGGGATTTAGGTATTCTAGCTGTATGTATAGCTTATTGGTTTAATATCTTTTTTTCCCCAAATTCTTGGTTTCTGCTCTTTAATCAATATTATTCTCCTAAGAATGGCTCCTAAGAATCACACTCCACTTGCCAAAATCTCCTGAAAAGAAGAAACTTGTTTACAGTTGATTTACAGTGTCTTATAGCCCAAAACCAGCCCAGTCATGGAACAGTCGTGACATTTCATCCTCCCTGAAGAAGCAGGAGCCTGAATTCATGCTGTTCCTGCAGTCAGTGATTTCTGTCTCAGGTGCCCATCCCCTCAGCCTGAGTGTGCCAAACTTGTGCAGGGCATCAGACAGGAGCAGCTCACTCTTGGAGATGAATTCTCAGTGCTGATCTGCTGCTGGTGTTTGATTTATTACTGTTTTTAAGGTTGGGTAGAATTTAACTCCTGCCACACCAAGTAGGAAGAGTCATAAGGACTGGAAAGAGTGGGGACCAATTTTCAATAAAAAAATAAACCAAACCACAAACCCAAGCCCCTAAAGCTGCAGTTCCCCAGGAGCCCAGCACAGCCCCTTTATTTTGCTCTCAGGAGATATTTCCTAGCCCAGGAAAAGCAGCCAGAAGCCTTTGTGTCATTAGTCCCTGAGTCCCTCGTGGCGCAAACATCACGCAGGATACTCATTGTCCCTAAATATAGCTTTGTTTGGTACGGAAGTGTCTTTGCAATAACAAATTCTCTCGCGTAGACATCCATATTATACTTTAATAAGACCAAAATCACCGCAGCAAATCTCAGATTCCGCTGAAGGGCACAAATTGTGAGTTCAGGTTTGTGGCTCTCCCTTCCATAGCTCCCGGGAGCAGCCTGTAGGGTTTGCCGTCTGTGGTGTTTGGGTCGGTTTGTTTCGGGACGGAGATGAGAGATCTCTGGAGCCAGGTCCTAGAGCATGAGGTTTATTGTGAAAGGTGTGGGGGTAGGGGAGCTGCCAGGAGCTGCCAGACACAGCTCAGAGCAGTCAGAGAGGGGAGGGAGAGAGAAGAATGGAATGGAATGGAATGGGATGGGATGGGATGGGATGGGATGGGATGGGATGGGATGGGATGGGATGGGATGGGATGGGATGGGATGGGATAGGATAGAATAGAATAGAATAGAATAGAATAGAATAGAATAGAATAGAATAGAATAGAATAGAATAGAATAGAATAGAATGCCGTGGTTGCAGTTTCCAATACAACAAATCATCTTCTGTGCTGAATAATCTAATTTTCACTAACCAATCCAGAACAAGCTACAAATCCTACAACATTTACACACAGCCTAGGAGAGTCATTGCATTACCATACGGCGTTAGATTTTAAACTCTAAAAACTGCTTTTTGGACCCTCTGCCGAGTTGGTAGGGTCTGCTCTGACCCTTGGACGTGGAGCAAGCAGAGGGGATTGTTTAATCAAAAGGGGAATTGTTTAATCAAAAGGGGATTACCTTCAGTGGCCATACCACTGTTTTTCCAGTAGTTCAGTCACTGGGGTTTGGTATCTCAAAGCTTCTCTTCATTTCAATCTCGCTCATAGTTTCCATATTCTCTTCATCTTTTGCCAGCTAATCATATTTACAAGGCTTTCCTATTTCATCCTCCCCAACAGCAGCCCAGGGGTGCCCCAATTTCCTCAGCCTCATCCTCTTGGGAGGAGCTCCAGCACTTTGTGGGGTTTGCTGTGGGGTTTGCTGAACCTGCAGTGAGCCCCAGGAAAGCTCCAGGAAAGCCCTGAGTTGTTTAACGCTCTCTGTCAGGTGCCACATTCCTGCGGCAGACTGGAAACAGCTCCCGCGGCCGCGGCTGCACAGTGCCCATCGCTCAGGGCTCTCCAGCGCACCATGGCATTGCAAATATTTATATTTGACTGACTGGGGAGCTTAGAGATCTCACAGGGAGGACTGGAGGAATTGCAGCTCCCAGGCGCGCGGGGGGGGACGCGTGGAGAGGGATCTTTCCTGTGAAGAAACAGCTTGCTTTATTTCAGGGGGGGAAAACGCAAAAAAAATTACAAATCTGTTAAAAGTCTTCGCAGTTTAGAAAGTTTCCCTGCCTTGTTGTGAAAATGAGTGTGTGGCTGTGCAGGTCACAATTCAGTCAGGTGTGAGGGGTTTTACTGCTGGTTGAAATGGTGAAAGGTGTCCTTGAGTCAAACTGAGGGAATTTCAGTGAGGAAGGGAAGGTATCTTTTGTTCTTGGTGTTTTGTGGTTTTTGTTTTTTTTTTTTACCCAGGCAGCTCAGCAATAACATCATCCACTATTGTCAGCACAAATATGAACTCTTATTTTCATTGGGAGGTAACCTGCTTTTAAAAGAGCACCTTGGATGCTGAATTTTATATTACCTAGAGAAAAATCAAGGGGGGAGAGAAGCTCATCTGCTATTTCCGGGCTATGAAAAGTGTATATATTTAATACAGGAAGGGGAATTCTGGCCAGCTCTGGGTGATGCTGTCCTGTGTTCCTGTGACAGAAGGAGCTGCGTGGATTTGTGACAATCCCCTTTACAGGCTGTAAGAAATGTGGGATCTGCTAATAGCACAGCAATTGGGACGTTAGGCATCTCTTCCTAGTGCCGAAATTCAGAATAGGCTGTGCTCGAGCACAAATGCACCCAAGGTTCATGAAAAATGCAGGCACTTACGGGATGGGGTTTTCAAGTGAGGTTTTTAAGAGCTGGGCCATCAGATGAGGAGAGTTTCCTAAAATTAGGGACTGACCATGAGAAGAATAAAAGGAATTGGAGAGGAAATGTGGGAAGTATGGATGCGGCCACAGGTGGAAATGCAGCTGAGAGAGGTTTGGCCATAGTGTTGGGACAGGAAAATAATAATCTTAAAACATAATAGATCAAAAATAGTAATAAATATAATAAATAAAATAAAAATAATATAAAAAATAATAATTTTAAAATATCTTCCATAATCTTAAACTCCTGCTGAGCCTTCCCTGCTGGAGAAGTGCAAAATAGCCACAGTAAGCTGTGGCTGCCCCTGGATCCCTGGCAGTGTCCCAGGCCAGGCTGGACAGGACTTGGAGCAGCCTGGGACAGTAGGAGGTGTCAGGGGTGGAACAGATGATCTTTTAGGGTTCCTTCAACCTAAACTATTCCATAATTCCCTGACATGTGGGTTGCTAAAACAAACACCTCTTGATTCCACTGTCCATGGATAAATCTGGCTCACGTTCTCCTCCACGCAGAAATATAAAAAAAACCTCTGGAAGGACTTCCAGCTTTATCAGCACAAAATTATGCACATTCCTTGTGGCTCCCATATTTAGCTCTGGGAGCAAAGCACAGGATCTCTGCTCCCCTTCCCACAAATTCCAAAGCTGGATGTGAGTTTGTTAATATGTAAGCACAACTGAACGTAGCAGAATTTAGCAGGAAGCACATGCAAGGGCACAGGTGTGCGCTCGTGTTAGGGCTGAGCTGAGCACAACCCTGGAATATAATTTCAATTTATTTCAATTGGTGTGAAGCTTGAAGAGAAGCTGACAGCTGATGGATAGATCCTGATTTTATATTGCTTTGTCACATCCTGAAGACATGAAAATAGCAGGTGAAAATGGCCATGGTCCCTGCCAGCACCTCAAAACTCAGAGCAATTCCTCTCAAAATAAAACTGGAGCCATTCCCTGGGGATGGTGTCTGTTCCTGCAGCACAGGATTTTGGCAGAGCTTCACAGGATGTCCCAGGAAGCAGCACAATCCAGAGGAAAACACCAGTGAGTCTACAAACTCACTTCAAAAATACTTATCCATGGCTCCCTGTAGAACTGGAGAGAGATATTAAGTGGTTTGTGTAGCTCTGGTGATATTTCATTAGAGATCTGTGTGATGGACCAGAGAAAGTGCTTATTACTGCTCCAAATGACACAAACTGAGGCAGGCTGTGATTGTGGTGGGAGACAGGATTAGAATTCCAAGTGAGACGAGCAGGGAAGGAACCTGGAGAAAAGGATGCAGCTCCAGAAAGGCAAATTCAAGGTCCTGAACCTCAGTGAGAAAAATCAGCTGAGCAAAGAGAGGAAATGAAAAGAACAGCTTGGAGGAGTTTGTGCAGGCAGTGGGGTGAGCATGAGAGACACCAGAGCTGGTCTGGGACAACCTCTGGAATTGAGGAATATCCACCCTGACCTTTGGGATGTGCACAGCAATCCCTCCGTGCTGGCCAGGGCTGCTCAGTGACACCTGAAAACAAGAGCTCGGGGGAGAGACTGAACAAATCTAGAGGATGAGGAAAGAGCAGATTAGTTAGGGCGGCTTGGCGAAAAATCCACTGTCTGATGGTCCTTCTCACAGTCATAGAGCCACGGAATGGATTGGGTTGGAAGGGACCTCAAAATGATCCATTCCCACCCCTGCCACTCCCTGTCGGAGCTGTCCTGCTCCTGTCCTGCTCCTGTCGGGGCTGTCCTGCTCCTGTCCTGCTCCTGTCAGGGCTGTCCTGCTCCTGTCGGGGCTGTCCTGCTCCTGTTGGGGCTGTCCTGCTCCTGTCGGGGCTGTCCTGCTCCTGTCGGGGCTGTCCTGCTCCTGTCCTGTTCCTGTCCTGTTCCTGTCCTGCTCCTGTCCTGCTCCTGTTGGGGCTGTTCCTGCTCCTGTCCTGCTCCTGTCCTGCTCCTGTCGGGGCTGTCCTGCTCCTGTCCTGCTCCTGTCAGGGCTGTCCTGCTCCTGTCGGGGCTGTCCTGCTCCTGTCGGGGCTGTCCTGCTCCTGTCGGGGCTGTCCTGCTCCTGTCGGGGCTGTCCTGCTCCTGTCCTGTTCCTGTCCTGTTCCTGTCCTGCTCCTGTCCTGCTCCTGTTGGGGCTGTTCCTGCTCCTGTCCTGCTCCTGTCCTGCTCCTGTTGGGGCTGTTCCTGCTCCTGTCCTGCTCCTGTCGGGGCTGTCCTGCTCCTGTCCTGCTCCTGTCGGGGCTGTCCTGCTCCTGTCCTGCTCCTGTCGGGGCTGTCCTGCTCCTGTCCTGCTCCTGTCCTGCTCCTGTCCTGCTCCTGTCCTGCTCCTGTTGGGGCTGTCCTGTTCCTGTCCTGTTCCTGTCCTGCTCCTGTCCTGCTCCTGTCCTGCTCCTGTCGGGGCTGTCCTGCTCCTGTCGGGGCTGTCCTGCTCCTGTTGGGGCTGTCCTGCTCCTGTCCTGCTCCTGTCCTGCTCCTGTCGGGGCTGTCCTGCTCCTGTTGGGGCTGTTCCTGCTCCTGTCCTGCTCCTGTCCTGTTCCTGTCCTGTTCCTGTCCTGCTCCTGTCCTGCTCCTGTCCTGCTCCTGTCCTGCTCCTGTCGGGGCTGTTCCTGCTCCTGTCCTGCTCCTGTCCTGCTCCTGTTGGGGCTGTTCCTGCTCCTGTTGGGGCTGTCCTGTTCCTGTCCTGTTCCTGTCCTGCTCCTGTCCTGCTCCTGTCGGGGCTGTCCTGCTCCTGTCCTGCTCCTGTCCTGCTCCTGTCCTGCTCCTGGGTGGGGTCCCAGCCCAGCCCTGGGCTCTGCCCTGCTCTGGGTGGGTATGAGCATCGCCCCCCAGCCCCTGCTCCTCAGCAAACCCTCCTTTGGACACTTCCAGAGTGATTTTTTTGTGCCTCTCTCTGCTCAACACAACAGATGCCTTTCCCTCGCTGCCAGAACGAGCTCGCAGGACTGATGCAATGGGAGAAAAAGTTGTAAGGTCTGGATTAATGTGTAGGGAAGAGCATGTGCTCTGTTAGATAAATGTACTTCGTGACCTGTACAGTGGGAAAGCAGCAAAAACTACAAGTTATTTTAAGTTCTAATTTAGCATTCCAAATGAATGTGAAACTATTTTGCAGTATCAATACATTTCTTAATTTAAACAAATCTAATTATGCTAAATTAAAGATTTATTTAGCTGACTTGGTAATGTTAAATGCTTAAATATTTTAGATGTCCGAGATAAACATAATAAAATGACTCCGTTTAATCTACAAATTAATCCAAAAAAATAAATTGCATTTTAATTACATTGATAAGGATCAAGCCCAAGCATGATTGGCATGGTCCTTCCCCAGACAGAGGGAGGCAAACACTGTGGGACAGACTCAGTTTATTCCCCACACGCCTGGAGGTTTGGAGTGATTCTGCTGAGTTCTGTACATGCATTTCTGCCTTCTCCTAATCTAGCTGAACAAAATCTGGCCTTGTACCTGAAACTGGTCCAGCACATTCCTACGCTGGGGATGACTCCAGCGAGGAAAATCTGTCTTGCAAATGACTCATTGTGAAAAGCCTGTGCCGAGGATGTTGGAAATCAGGGTGATGCCTGTGAAAATGAGATTAATCAATATGAAGATGAGGATCAGCAGTCTATCACAGCAGAGCTGTTGGATAATAATGGTGCTGAGGAAACAGGGAAACGCGGGAAATTGGGAGAAATGTCAGGGGTAATCATGAATTAGGAGCTATTTCCAGAGACACCAGGGACTGAGGCTGCACACAAAGAAAGGTGTGCTGGGAGCTTGGGATGCTGCTCACAGTCCCAGAACTGGGGGAACTTGATGTGCAAACAGCCCCAGAAAATCAGCAGAGTTATTTCATCTCCAGCTGTGGTTCCTGCAGCTGGAATGGTCAGACTGGGTCAGTCCTTGTGCAGATGATGTTTGGAGTGTCGGGCAGAGAGAGCAGCCCCGGGTGCAGCAGGGACCCTGCCTGGGCACATTGGCCTTTTCTGGGCCTTTTTGCCCCAGAACTGCCCCAGAAAGCCCTTGGGCCAGGCTGGGGGTGGTGCTGAGGCAGGAGGGAGCTGTGTGTCCATCCCAGCCCGGTGTCTGTGTGTTCATCCCTGCCCAGTGTCTGTGTGTCCATCCCAGCCCAGTGTCTGTGTGTCCATCCCTGCTCCAGGAGCTGTGTGCCCATCCCTGCCCAGTGTCTGTGTGTCCATCCCTGCCCTGTGTCCGTGTGTCCATCCCTGCCCTGTGTCTGTGTGTCCATCCCTGCTCCAGGAGCTGTGTGTCCATCCCTGCCCTGTGTCTGTGTGTCCATCCCTGCTCCAGGAGCTGTGTGTCCATCCCTGCCCAGTGTCTGTGTGTCCATCCCTGCCCTGTGTCTGTCTGTCCATCCCTGCTCCAGGAGCTGTATGTCCATCCCTGCCCTGTGTCTGTGTGTCCATCCCTGCCCAGTGTCTGTGTGTCCATCCCTGCCCTGTGTCTGTCTGTCCATCCCTGCCCTGTGTCTGTGTGTCCATCCCTGCCCAGTGTCTGTGTGTCCATCCCTGTCCTGTGTCTGTGTGTCCATCCCTGCCCTGTGTCTGTGTGTCCATCCCTGCTCCAGGAGCTGTGTGTCCATCCCAGCCCGGTGTCTGTGTGTCCATCCCAGCCCAGTGTCTGTGTGTCCATCCCTGCCCAGTGTCTGTGTGTCCATCCCTGCTCCAGGAGCTGTGTGTCCATCCCTGCCCAGTGTCTGTGTGTCCATCCCTGCCCAGTGTCTGTGTGTCCATCCCTGCCCTGTGTCTGTGTGTCCATCCCTGCCCTGTGTCTGTGTGTCCATCCCTGCCCTGTGTCTGTGTGTCCATCCCTGCCCAGTGTCTGTGTGTCCATCCCTGCCCAGTGTCTGTGTGTCCATCCCTGCCCTGTGTCTGTGTGTCCATCCCTGCCCTGTGTCTGTGTGTCCATCCCTGCCCAGTGTCTGTGTGTCCATCCCTGCCCCGGGAGCTGTGTGTCCATCCCTGCCCTGTGTCTGTGTGCCCATCCCAGCCTGGTTTCCGTGTGTCCATCCCTGTACATTGTCTGTGTGTCCATCCCTGCTCCAGGAGCTGTGTGTCCATCCCTGCTCCAGTGTCTGTGTGTCCATCCCTGCCCGGTGTCTGTGTGTCCATCCCTGCCCAGTGTCTGTGTGTCCATCCCTGCCCTGTGTCTGTGTGTCCATCCCTGCCCAGTGTCTGTGTGTCCATCCCTGCCCAGTGTCTGTGTGTCCATCCCTGCCCAGTGTCTGTGTGTCCATCCCTGCCCAGTGTCTGTGTGTCCATCCCAGCCCAGTGTCTGTGTGTCCATCCCTGCCCCGGTGTCTGTGTGCCCCAGGAGCTGTGAGCTCAGCTCCCCACGGCCGAGGGGTTTGTCCTTCCCCAGGGGATGCTGTGGGTGCTCTCACTGCTCCCGTGGCTCCTGAACTCTCTGTCTCTCCCACTCCAGACATTTTTGTGTGACTTTGTTTCTCTCAAGTTTTATTGCCCTGCTGCTGGGTGGCCCTGCCTTGCAAATAACAGGACAGGTTTGGCCTTATCGCTGTTAGATCTGTGCATGTTTGTTTGTTATTTATATTGATATCTGTTTTATGGAATATTTTAATCACAAAAGTGAAGAGGTGAGGCACAGTGGTGCCCTTAGCAGTTCTCTGCAGTGGGGCACCCTTCACCCCCTGGCACTTTAATATGTACAATTTCCAGTTTGCTGATTACTGGAAGATGTAATTTATCCCCCTAAAAATGGTGTTATAAACCAATGTTTCCTTGCTCAGTTTGCAAAGCCATTATGGATCACCGTCTGTGGGGCTTGAGGAGCACAACTTGGAAATCACTTTAGGAGGGTGGAGGAAGGGAGCAGGGACTGTTCTCAGAGTTCATGCAAGAGATTTTGTAGAGAAGGGAGAGTCTGAGTTTGGTATCCCACAGGCTAATCCTTAAATACAGCTGGAGCAGAAACAAAATAAAAACCAATTTAAAAAAAAAAAAAAACCAAAAAACCAAAAAACCCAAGAACAACCAATCAAAAAGCAAACAAAAAAAAACCCACAAAAAAAACAAAAAACCAAACAAAAAAAAAACCAACAAAAAAAAAACAACCCACCACAAACCAGCAACAAAATCCCCAAGGAAAGGGACGGAAAAGGCTGAAGGACCTGTGAGATGAGGCAGAAGCCCATGGGATGGTTTCCCTCGGATGCCATCCAGGTGTCCATCCTGGTGAGATCCATGGCCAGGTTCAATCCTGAGCATCCTCAGGGGGAGCAGAGGGCTCTGAATTCCATGGGAGGAATTCTCATTCACTCCTCAGCTCAGGGCAGTGGTCCTGGACCCTCTCTGGCTCTCCTGTGTGAGCTCAGGGCACCCAGGGCTCTGCACTTCCTTCCTCTGCTCAGGCACTTTGAAGGATTTCTCCAATGGCTTCAAAAAGCACCAAAGTCACTTTGAAGCTCAGGTTTCAGTGCCTTTCACTGATGTTTTTGGGAACTTTTTAGCCATTCCTGCATGTGATTTATGCTCTCTTTAAGGTGCATTTGCACTGCCAGGGACGAGCAGGATCGTCATAGCTCAAAGGAGACTCGTCCCCTAAATTCTGTCAACTTCCACTTAGACTTAATGGGGCCTGGCAAAGTGCTGACCAGCTCGAGCTGCCTTCAGATCCCTGCTAGGAGCCCAGCCATGAGGATTATTCTTGCATGGAGGAGCTGCTGTGGGCTCCTGGTGATGGGAGAGCTGCTCGGGCTCATCCCAGCTTTGTGTCTGTGCCTGAGAGGTTCCTACAGCAAACAATCAAGAGATGCTCATGCCTGTGTCATTTTAATAGAGAAAATCTCTCTCTATTTTGATTTCTTGAATTCCTTTTCGCTGGACTGCAGAGAAACAAAACTGATTGTTTATCAAATTAGGTCTTGGAAAATGCTTTTCCCCTTGAGGTCAAAAAACAAAAAACCATTCCACTCTTGTAAGTTATTTTGGCTTCATGCTTCTTTCAATCTTCTCCAACTTTTTCTTCCTTTGTTCTTTCTCCAATACCACAAAAATGTAATAACAACAGAAGTAGACAATACAGATTAGACAACCTGGATAATATTTAAGTAAGTGCTCAAGTATTTTCTTCGTGGGTTTAAGGACTGTGCTGGAGTGTCTATGGCATTTCCAGCTCGATGGATGAAAGCTGTTCCTCAAACCGTAGGGACAACAGAGACCTTACAGCAAAAGAGAATTTTTCATGATGTGACTTTTTGCTCTCTTCTCGTAGTTAATAAAGTGTCTTTTGAAGTTGTTTAAAGTAAAGAAAAAAAAGTCCTAAGAACTCTTGTATTTCTAGAAAAAAGGCCATAGGTTTCTTGAAGGAGAAATTAGACTTATCCCTTCTAATTGAGTAAAGAAATATTTCATTACATTATTGCAATGAAATTATTTTCATTCTGTTTTCAGTGGGGAAATACTGATTCAGTAAAACCCAAATGTTCAACAAATGTGTGCCCTCTAATCTTATTTATGGGGGGCAAAAAACAACAGGTCTTTCTAAGAAAACTCTGGTGTGGTATGGATTTTTTTAAACAGTTCTCATCTTGCTTTGAAATTGTCACTGTTGAAATTTTGTTTTTATTTTAAAGTTACAAGTTTTACACATAAACATACTCCTTATCTTTTTACCTGGTTTGTGTGTGTGCATGTCCAAGGCTTCTCTTCAGAACAAAGATTTTTTTTATTTTTTTTTTCCGAATCAAAATGCAGAGCAGGAGGATGAACCTTTCAGGATTTCCCAAATTTTCTAGAAAGTGAAAATTCTTTCTCTGCTCAGATCTTTTTGATATATCTCTTGAGGGACTTTCCAAATCTTACCCCTACAAAACTCTGTAATTTTAGCCTATCTAGTCCTAATTCCTGCATTTTTGTGCACACTCAGGTCTGCGTTCCCATAGTGATTGCTGCTGTCAGGGTTTGGACATCAAAACTAAAATCAAAACACGAGGCTGGGCTGCATTAGCCTGGGATAAAAACTGGAATGAACTCCTTGCTTCATTTTAGGATTACATGGAAGGCTTGCTTGGAACTATATATCAGCTTTAAAGATGGTGCAAAGAAAAACTCTTCATCAGCAGAACAGTAGGAGCTGCTATCATTTTTAATTTTTATGGAGCCCTTTTAGCACCTAAGATGACCATGAGGGAAAAAACAGACAAAAATATTGCCCATTGTAATAAATAATTTGTCTCGAGTTTCAAGCCTGTTATGAAATGAAATTTGAGGGAATCTTCCAAGCAGAGCTGCAGGGCACCTGTGACTTTTAAAAGGAGCTCTGTGTTCCTGGGGAAATCCATCCCTTCAAACGGAGCTGGAGGCGCTCGGTGTCCCTGCAGGTCCTGCTCGGGGACAGTGCCAGCCCTGGGACAGTCCCCAGCAGGTCCCTCTGCCTGCCTGGGTGCCTCTGCTCTGCTCCTCAGCTCCTCCACAGGAACATCTGGCTCTGTCTAGACCTTTCGGAGGCTGCAGAATCCAAAATATCTCCTTTTGATGCCAGCCTGACTGTGGGCTGTTTGGGTGCCTGCTGGAGCTGAGGAACTCAAAATGTCAGGCTATTTGTGGTGCTGTGAAAATAACAGTTTAACCCCAAAAAATGAGTGTGCTTCGCTCACAGAATCAGAATTCTAGCAAAGACACAGGTCCAGCTGGGCATTTCACGGGTGGCTTGGAAGTTGAAATTTCCCTTTCTGTGCCCAGGAGGGTTCAGAGGCTCAGGAGAGGCAAAGATCCTCCCAAACAAATGGCTCTGTCCTCTGAGGAATATTTAGGAATTGGGAACGGTGCTGAGCTCTCAAACCATGGAGCAGCTGCAGATTAATTCAGCACTGCCCCTTCCCAACACTCCGTACAGGAACCCTGGGTGAAAGAACAGCTCAGTAATTAATGCAGCGGTGAGAGGGGATGGAAATAAGGTGTATGGATTCAAATACACGACATAAATTTATATTTTGAGGACGATCTCAACCTCTTTATGCTGCGTTTCTTGCTGTTGCAGAGCAGAGTGGCTCTTTTTGCTGCTGGATCATGAATGCTGCAGCAGCTGGTGATGCCATGAGCTCTGCAGCAACACCCCTGGGCACAGGAGACCCTCCATTCATTGGGATTTTGGGGTTTTGGTCAATATTCCCATCACTTGTACGACAATCCTGCCTAAAGTCTGTAGGAAACAACAGGAAGGTGTCTAGAAAGCCAAAATAACTCATTATTGCCAGTTATCTGCTCATCAAACTCCTAAGGGGGCTGTGACCTGATTGTAACTTTCCCCCAGAGCCCTACAATAATTTTAGCTGTGAAAGGAAATTTTATGGCATGTAAGATTAGCCCACACTAATGCAAGGTCAAAAATAATAGAATCAATAAGCAAACTCAATAGTGTTAACATTTTGAGAAAATTACTACCAGAAAACAATGTCAACAACAGATTGAAATGGGTCTCCAAAGTTGTCCTATTGATTTCCTTTCAGATTCATGACAATCTAACTCTTTTTCCGTTGCAATATGGCATCCATTTTTCTTGGTGGTTTTTCTTTTTTGTTCTTTGCGTTTTACAGCCCATTTTAGCTATGAACATTTGTTGGTTTATTATTTAAAAATATGGCAAAATTACTATCTTTGAGTTTTTATTCTGAAATAGACAAAAGCCTCCGATCCCACTCCAAAGTGGTTGGAAAGCCTAAGGCTATTTTCAAGTTTTAATTCTGTTAGCAATGCACCAGCACAAAGTGT
Organism: Acanthiza pusilla; assembly: GCA_036630365.1. Taxonomy (NCBI): domain Eukaryota; kingdom Metazoa; phylum Chordata; class Aves; order Passeriformes; family Acanthizidae; genus Acanthiza; species Acanthiza pusilla. Next base: position 15,423,367 of record JAXCHO010000050.1, read on the forward strand.
GGGGAGGAGGAGGGAGGAAATTGAAAGCGAGTTTGACATTTGTTTAGAGCTGTCAAAATTAAGTATCCTGAGAATGAGCGAGAAGTCAAAAGCTGCAGTGTGTGTTTAAGTATTACATTTCCTATCAGAAATGGTTTGCGCCAGCGCTGGCATCACAAATTGGCTGTGCTGTGGCTCGGAGGGGAAGGAGCTCTGATTTAGCTGTGGAATGGATCTTGCACAGCGCAGGTGCTCAGCAGGGCTGGGGCAGTGCCTGGCTCTGTCTGCAGCACGAACCTGCTGAGATCCAGGGCTTTCCAAAGCTCAGCTTCCTGCAGTGTGGAGTGGGGAATGGTTTGGGTTGGAGGGACCTTAATTGCCATGGCAGGGACACCTCCACTGCCCCAGGCTGCTCCAAGCCCTGTCCAGCCCTGGGACACTGCAGGGATCCAGGGACAGCCACAGCTGCTCTGGGAATTTCATCCCCACCCTCACAGGGAGGAATTCCTTCCCGAATTTCACCTGAATTTCCCCTCTTTCAGTTGGAACCCTTCACTCCTGTATTGTACACTTACAGGAGTGTATAATACACAATATTGGATATATATGGATTATACACTTACAGGAGTGTAAAATATACAATATTGGCTATATCTGTATTGTACAGTTACAGGAGTGTATAATACACAATATTGGATATATCTGGATTGTACACTTACAGGAGTGTAAAATACACAATATTGGATATATCTGGATTATATACACAATATTGGATATATCTGGATTATATACACAATATTGGATATATCTGGATTATACACCTACAGGAGTGTATAATACACAATATTGGATATATTTGTATTGCACACTTACAGATATCTCCAACAATATTTTCCCTCATGTGCTGGCAAAACAGCGATTTAATGTGGGAGCAGTGAGGCTGGGTGATGAAAGCTCCACGTTCAGGGACAGGGAGGGACAGGAGGGAGCAAAGCCCACCCTGGTGGGCTGGGAAGGGCTGAGCTCTCCCTCCTCACCCCAGAGGGGAGGCTGGGGCTGCCCAGGGGAGAACAGCTCCAGTCAGAGGTGACATCCCTGCCAAGCCATGCCAAGGTGGCACCAAATGCCAGCATTAGTCCAGACTCTCTGTAAACGCTCTTCGAGGAATCCTCTCTCTGCAGGAAAGAGCTTGAGCTCCCACTTTTGTGACACACATGAGCAGAAATGCTTTCCAGAGCATTCTAGAGTCTGGAGAGGAGAAGGATGGGTTGAGTTGAGTTTGGGATGAGCTGATGGAGAGGAGAGGTCTCTGAGCAAGGCTCTCTTTGGGCTGAAGTCCAGCCCTGCAGGCTCTGGGTGCAGCAGCAAAGAGCTGCTCTTCTCACCCTTTGAAAGCCAAATATCAACGTCAGGATGACCTGATGGGATTTTAATGTAGATAGACCTCAAAATAAGTGTTATTTGTAGTGAATCTGCTTCACCTACTCTTACAGTTGTTTTTAAAACTGCTGTTTTAACTGTGCTTTAAAAAGCTATTTTTAAAGCTTTTTGTTCTCTTAAAAAAAAAAAAAAAAAAAGCTGTGTGAGACTTGAGAGATGTTTTGGCCATCTTTGGCATTTCTGTACTGTTTTATTTCATGTGGATACACATGATCAGCATTTTGCCATTGTAAGGCAATGTATGCTGCCTGCAAAAAGTGAAACATCAAAACATCTTCTTTTTTGCACATATATTTTCTTGGAATTTTACTGAATTAACATTGATGAAAATTATATTTAAGAAAAACATCCCATTTTATTGTTCCAGGTCCAGACTGGAGATCAGAATAGAGATTTTATTCTTTAAAAATAGAATTCTTAAAAATGAAAGCAAAACCCCTTTTGATTTCCTTCTACTGCAGGCCTCTGCTTTGACCTGTGTTTCGATTTGTAATTCCCTGTTTAATGAGTCTTACAGTATTTCCTTCAGTGAATTTAGGTGTTTTCCTCCTGGGTTGAACCAAATCACTCCACAAAGCTCAGCAGATCTTTGTTCTCCAGAGCACTGACGTTGTCTTCAGACATCTCTGATTCCCTCTGCTGCCTATGGAGCAAATTTGGAATATAAACCGTGGGGTGTTTAATTTTGTCAGTATTGCTGTGCCCAGCTTCACTTTCATGGGCATATCCCAGGCTGTGTGGGATGCTAAGGAATGGACTTTGTGCTTCCCTGAAGTTCAGCAGCTTTGTGTTCCTGTGCCTCTCACCATCCCTTTTGTCCCCTCCCAAAATCCTGCCAGCCTTTCCTGCCCGACCCAGGGCTGGCAGCAGCTCTGCCTCTGCTCCTGGGCAGCAAATCGTGGTGGGTTTGTGAATCTGAGCAAACTTTGACAACAACCCAGAACTTATTTGAAATGCATTTCTTGTCATTGCTGGAGAGAGGGAAAAAAATATAGAAGAAGGAAAAAACAGCACTGAAGGGAGTTGTCACACAAAAGTGTGTGGTATGAACTCGGGGACCTAAAAAATCAATCATGGCAATTATTTTACTAAATTATTTTAAACTGTAGTGTGTCCAGAAGTCTTTCTGTTAAATGTCTGCTGTCACAGCAACAAGCTGTGCTGTTTCCATCTCTGACCTTTTCCATGTTAAAATGCGTGTCAGTATGTAAAACAGAAGCACTCCACACACACGATGACTGTAGCAGGGCTTTGCTTTGCTGCACTGAAGGTCCTGGAGATCCAGATTTTGCAGGAAATGAGGATAATGGGACAATTCGCCATTTAGTTAGAGGGGGGAAACACCCACCAACAACAAGCAAAGGTTGCTTTTTTCAACATTTGTTTTGTCACATTCGTTTTGGCGATGATCTATTTGAGGGAACAGAATGGAAGACTTAAGTGGCACATGCAGAGAATGGATGAGCTGATGATGAAGTGTGAAATGACCATTAAAGCACTGACCGTTTATCCCTAATACTCAATTTGGAGCTGGGATCTGAGTGAAATGAGTTTAGTGGTCGCAGTTCAGTACCTAGTGGACAGCAGTCCATATGTCACAGAAACCTAAATCAGCTGCTGCAGTTTAGCATCGATAGCAGCATTGATTCTGGAGAGATGTGGGTCAGACCGGGGGATAATGACATTAAAGATGTGAGGAGGGTTTGGGCAAACCTTTGGGATGTTTCCAAAGCAGGTTCTGGCGTTTTGTTTTAAGATCTCCTCGCACACAGCCATGAAGTGCCCCAGCAGGTGTCCTTGGCCTCTCTGGATCGGAGTTCTCTGCTTTCAGAGGAGAATGAAAAGACATTTGAATGCGCTCACCTGAACTGCAGGTACCACTGGAGAAATGGTGACCATCAGGTCTGATTGCCCTTTGAAATGCAGAACCTCCAGGGTGAGACCAAAACTCCTCCCAGGGCTCCGTCCTTGACTCCCCCAGGTCACTGCCCAGGGGCTGGGGCAGGGACTGGTGCCAGTTCACACCAGAGGCAAACTGGTTCGATTTACTGCTGTCCTATCCTTTTTTGAGTGCTTTTCTAAGGCCACATTCATGAGCAATTGTAAGAAATGTTTGGTTTGGTGGCCATGGTGGTATCAGGTCAGGGCTGGACTCGATGGTCTTGGAATTCCCACCCAGCCCTGATGATTCTGGGATTCTGAATTATCATCTGACTGGGAAATCAGCAGTTAATTTGTGCTTGAAGGAACTGCAGACCCTGATCACAGCATCCTGTGCTCTGTAGGAAGTAATGATTTATCTGTTATAAAAGAACTTAATCTGGTGTTCATCCCAAAGGGGTTGAGGATGAGTTTAGAAAGCTGTGGATTGCAGCAGAGGAAGGGAAAATCCAGCGGTGAGATCCCAGTCTTGGGCTTCATTTCCTCCATGAAGGTCATTTTCCAAGGCCTGGTGAAAGGAACTTTTTGAATTCCACAGGCTGCCCCACCAGGGCTGCAGAATCATCACCAGAACATTCCCTACATCTCACCAGCCACAATAAAGTCGTTTCAGCACAAATCTGCTTCATGGTTGAAATTAGAAAATGACGTCCTCTGAGAGAGATTTCAATTCAGGGAAGTGAGGTTTGGTGTTATGGTTTCTTTCTTTTGAGATTTAGATTGATGATTAATGAAAAATAGTATATAATGGTAAGTCACAGGGAAATTATAGCTATTCTGGGAAAGAATGGATGGAGATAGATATAGATATAGATATAGATATATAGATATATAGATATACAGATATAGATATAGAGATGTAGATATAGATATAGATATAAATATAGATATATAGATGATATAGATATAGATATAGATATAGATATAGATATAGATATAGATATATTAGATATAGATATAGATGTATTAGATATGGATAGATATAGATATATCTCCTCTTTCCCAGGAGTTTAGGCTGGAAATTTCTAGAAAATTAATCAAATAATATGTAATTATGCCATTTTCCACGGATGATGGCACACACAGCAGTGAATGCTTGCCATGCACTAGTCAGAGAGTGGAGGGATTCCAGCGTTCCGTGTCTCTGGGTGGGAGCTGTGGGGCAGCAGCACAGAGGTGACACATTCGGGGCTCTCGGGGCGCAGGGAGGAAGGTGAGGCAGAGCTGTGCTGTCCCTCAGTCACACAGGAGGGGTCGGGAGGCTCTCGGATGCAATTACAGTGAAACATTCCCCAGGGGCTGCGCAGACCTGTGCAGTGCCTGTGCGCACACAGGCGTTAGCTGCCAGGGTGTGTCTGAGCAGGTACGAGGGGAGCTGACTCAGATTCATGGCATTTTTTATTTCCTGTTTAGCTTTGTGCTGGTTTTACACCACCTTCCGTCGTGGTTGAGCCTGCAGCAGCAAACGCAGTGTCTGCTGAGGCTGGGATGGTTATTGCAGCTGAATTCCATCCCTGAGGAGGAGAAGGAGCATCCCCAGTGGCTGTGCAGGATGGTGGGAGGAGAGGCTCAGGGGCTGGGCTGGGGGAGCTGCAGCGCTCCTCCCTGAGCCCTTCCCTGGCATTCCACCCCCAGACACCCTCCAGGGCAGGGGCAGCTCTGTCTGCCCCAGCTCTGCCCCAAAGCACCAGAGCTGGTGGGGAATTCTGCCCTGACACAGATCAGGAACCCTTCAGCTGCTCTGGGGATGGCACAGGGAGTTTGTTCAGGCCCTAAATAGAGAGGTGTGTGTGTGTGAGATGGTGTGGGGGGTGGGAAACAGAATGGATGCATTGCCATGTGTGCCTTAAAATTTAAACTTAGCAATCCATAATGCAAGAGCATGCTTTCTCACTTTATTTTGGTATCTGGAAAGTTTCAGCGCTGGCACCATATCAATATTTATTAATGCATTGTGAACCAGAACCTGTGATTATTACTCATGCTATCTCATACTTTACAAGCTTCAGCTCTGAAGAATAAAATCACATCTGCTTTTGCTCTTCCCATATTTTATTCAATGTTTTAACAGCTTTGCCGTAAATATCTCATCCATTATGATTCAGTTGTGACTGTATCAGCTTCACATCTCCTGTTTTATTGCTGTCATTATCCTTAAACAACGCACTGTTAATTCTGTTAACTAACAAGTTCATTGTTCTCTGCAGTCAGCAGTCTCTGATTGTTGAGTCCACAGCATTCCTGGCTGTAAATCCATCCTGGGCACTGAGGGAAGCATTTTCCTTTGCTTCGAAAATGAAGATATCTTCTTTAGAAAGGCTGATTAATAAAGGGTTAATTGCCATCCCAGATAATAAATCTTGCAGGGCAATTCTGACTTACCAAGAATAAAAACAGTGGTTCTGTTCTCTTCTGCCTCAGCCCCCAGACAACAGCAATTTTCTTATACACTGAGTGTTAAAAGTTGTAAACTTAATGCTGGAAGGAGGAGGAAACCACTCAGATCATGACCAGAGAGAAAGAACATTAAAGAATAATGGTGAACACCAACGTGCTCAGGGGTGGGACTGGGCAGGAGCCTGGTGCTGCTGGGGAGTGAGAAATGGAAGGGAAGGGAATTTCTGTGGATACAAAGAAGCAGCAGAGATAGTGGATTTATGAGACCTGGATTTGTGTTTTAAAGACAAATAGAATGGAAAAGGGTAGAATGGCTCCATTATTTTATACAAATTATTCTATGAGTTATGTCAGTGCAAAGCAGTGCTTTTTATATTGGAAGTTTCGCTTTTAAGGAAATAATCAGTTTAACGTCTGTTGCCAAAGGAAATAACCTGAGTGTGCAGAAGGCCAATTTGTACCTTTGCATCCTCTCAGCTGTGGAGTTTGTTTGTCCATGGCGAGTTTGGGACTGTGTCCCTTTGCTGAGCTCTGTGTGTTTCTGCAGGAGGAATAATTGGAGAGGGAACCCTTAATTCCCATCTCCCCATTTCAACTCAGCGTGAGCTAACGCATCAAACACACTGCACTCATTTCACCTGCTAGAAGTGCTGCTTAAATTGCATTTAAACACAGGCCAAGGGCAGTGTGGAGCTGGGCTCTGAGGCACAGGAGTGTGCTGGGCTCTGCTTTTCCACTGCTGAATCTGCAGCAGCACCACAGTGCCCAATAAAGCTCAGGACAAAAATGCACACCCAAAAATGCTTCCCCAGCCTGGGTACAGCTTGGGACTGAAACCAGACTGGCTGCAATTTGCTCCATCCTCTCTAAAAAGCCATTAATCCTCGTGGAATTTGTTTGGGGCAGACCTGGAGCTGAAGGAGAGATCTGGGAGCTCCAGCTTTGATTTTTCACTCAGCCATGGACTGTGTGTAACCTGGGAGTTCATCTCTCAGCTGCTCTGCTCTGGGTCCTCATTTTACAAGGCACTGACAATAATAATAATTAAAAAAAGAAAATAAAAATAAAAATAAAAATAAAAATAGAAGAAGAACAATAATAACAATAATAATAATAATAATAATAGTTGTTGTTGTTGTTATTATAAAAAATTAAAAATAATAATAATGTCTCCATGTTTTGAGACTTTAATTTCTGAATATTGCCCATCTGTGCTGTGCCTGAAGAATGGAGGAGGGTGAAGAACAAAAGGGAGAAGGAAGAGGTTCACACAGCTCTGAGGGAAAGTTGCCTTGGGTTTTGCTCTCAGCATTTCAATGCTCGGTGAGATTTTATCCGATTTCTCCAGAGCCCTGGTTGCCTTTGTTAGGAACTCGTGCTGCAGGAGCTGTGGGTGGTCTGATCCTCATCCCGGAGAGCAGCTCCGAAAGGAAATGCTGGGAGGTGAGAGGGATTGTGGATCCTGCGCTGAGCTCTGCCTTGCAGGATCCTCCTGGGGATGAGCAGTGAGGCTGGAGCCCTGAACTCGAGGAGTGCTCAGGTTTTGTCTGCTCTGAGCTGCCTGAGCTAACCCCAGAGCTGCCCTCGACAGCAGGGAATGGATTCTGCAAACCCCACTGGGGTAGGGTGGCCTCGCCCCATCAGTGCTCCCCAGGGCTGGGGATTATTTACCACTGGGAGAGGGCAAAATTCCCCAAATTTACACACCTGGAACAGCTGGGATAGGGTGGGAACATTCACTGTTCCATTGGTGTGGCTGGAAGGAATCGACCAAAACCATTATTTTGGGGCTGGGCAGAGCTGGAGAGACACCCCAGGGATTGTCCCTGAAATCACTGCCCCTCTGGTGGGGAGTGCCCACAGCAAATATTCACCTTTCTGAGTGCCCACATCAAATATTCAGATTTCTGGGGGTTCATCCATCCTGCAGGGAAGGCTGAGGAGAGGATGAGGGGCAGCTGGGTCACAGCTCAGAGCAGGTATTTCCCAGAGGTGACCCCGAGTGGGCACAGCTTTGTGCACATGGGGAGGTCATTAATCTCTGCCAAACACCACATCACATGTGAGCCTTGTACCTCGTATTATTTAATTTCAGTCCAATTATTCCAGAAAAAAAAACAATTAAGAAAATGAATAATTATAAAAGTAAGGTCAACTCAATTTTCTCTACTAATGTTTTTAGTTACTGGACTCATTATTGCTAATTTCTTTCATAATCTTTGCCATCTAACCTCATTTGTTTCATTGCCAAGTGGCAAGAAGGGAGCATCATAAAACTTCCCTGAAAACAAAGCAGAAAAATCATGACATTTTAGTGATTTCCTGAGAAAGTAATTATCTGTTGTTAACCTTTATGGAAAGAATTCTTCTGATCATCTTCAATATAGCTGTTAAATCTCCATCTTTCCATTTCTGATTACAATTTTCCAAATTAAAAGCATGGAGCTAGGCAGGTATTTTAATTCATCATCACCTTTTCTTCTAATAGTTCTGTTATTGAATTATGAAGTACTTTAAACAGTTTTTAGAACCTAAAAGAAAACTATTTGCTCTATCATTTTTAAATGCAATGAATTTAACAGCACCAAATTTTAAACTTTTTTTTTTTTTTTTTTTCTGAATGAATTCATTTGAGCTCATAAATTTTTCCTGTGATGTTTGAGAGAAGCCAATGGGAGATTTTCTGTAGATTTTGGAGAGTAAGAAATCAGGTTATTTCCTGTAAGCTGTAAATCAATATTCAGGTGTAAATGCCCCACGTTTTGGGGTCTTGTTGAATTCAGTGATGCCCTCTCGGGAGGTTCCTGTGGTTAAATTCTTTGTCTTCTATTTCCATCCAGAAAACAAAGCTGGAGGAGGAAACCTTGGAAATCAGAGGAGGGTGGCGGAGAGAAGAGTCAGGTTCTAGTTCTTGATTTGCAGTGGATCTGTTAAAATTAATCAGGTCCCTTCACTTAGCAGAAATGTGTACCATGATGCAGTAATAATCCTGTTTAGAACTTTAAAATAGCAACTTTTTTTTTTACTTTAGATTCTTAATTTTCTTTTTTTTAATTTTTTTTCTGTTTCTTTGGGGTTTGTGTTCTCCCAAGGAAAATATTCTCACCTGTGACAATATTTCAGTGTCTGGAGCAGCTCCACATCAGCAGTGATGTACTTAGAGTGAAACAGGGTTAAATCTTGTGAATGGCACTGATAGATCTGGCTGAGAAATTCAACAATGACACATTCATGAGAGCCTTCAGAATTCCTTAATTGTGCAGAAAGCATTCTGTGAGAATGCTGAGGTGCACAAGGGCTCCTGGAGATGTTTAAAGCAGCCTGTACCCATCGAGATGCCTAAATTAAAAAGGGTGAGTGGAGGTCAGGAGCAGCCTTTCAGAGCTGATGGATTTATGGAGATGGAGGGAGCAGAAGAGCAGCCTCCTTATAAATTTCTTTGGCTATCAGGGTTCCAAACAAAAGGGGTTTTCTTTATTTTTCCTACTTTAATATTGCCCTTCTACATGTAATTAAAAGGTGATATCCTCTGCACGGCCTGCTCTGGTTGAGCTGAGCTGCTGGGGGTGATATTTTGGGAGCAGCAGGGTGGTTTTGTGTCCCCTGCGTGCAGAGGGACAGATTCTGTGTCTGAGTTGTGACAGGAACAGAGCGAGGGCACACGGAGGAGTAAGGCAGTGCTTAATGCCATTTATGCGAGGGTTTTGGCATGGAGCAGGGTAGGGCTGGGAAAAGGAATCCTCTAGAGATCAAACCTTTAAAACACCATGGAGAGGGACAAGGATTGAGGCTGAATTCAGCACAGAATCACTGAGGTTGGAAACGACCTCTGAGAGCAAGGCATGCCTTCCCCACGAGCCTTTCCCTCGCTGCTCCTGCATCGCTTTCCTCACCTTTCCCTTTCTGTTTCCCTTTCTGTTTCCCTTTCTGTTTCCCTTTCCCTTTCCCTTTCCCTTTCCCTTTCCCTTTCCCTTTCCCTTTCCCTTTCCCTTTTCATTTTCCTTTCCCTTTCCTTTCCCATTTCCCTTTCCTTTTTCATTTCCCTTTCCCTTTCCCTTTCCCTTTCCCTTTCCCTTTCCCTTTCCCTTTCCCTTTCCCTTTCCCTTTCCCTTTCCCTTTCCCTTTCCCTTTCCCTTTCCCTTTCCCTTTCCCTTTCCCTTTCCCTTTCCCTTTCCCTTTTCATTTTCCTTTCCCTTTCCCTTTCCCTTTCCCTTTCCCTTTCCCTTTCCCTTTCCCTTTCCCTTTCCCTTTCCCCTTTTCCCTTTCCCCTTTTCCCTTTCCCTTACCATTTCCCTTCCCCCTTTTCCCTTTCCCTTTCCCTTTCCCTTTCCCTTTCCCTGTCCCTGTCCCTGTCCCTGTCCCTGTCCCTGTCCCTGTCCCCTCCCCTGTGTCCCCATCCCTCCTCACCCCCAGGTTTCCCTGCCAGGGGGGTGTCCTTGGGGTTCCCCAGCAGTGCCCTGTGCCCCAGGCTCACCCCATGTCACCTGTGCCACTCTGGTGTCACCAGACCTGTCCCGGGGTCCCCACCCCATTCCCCTTGGGGCTGCTGAGCTCCAGCCCTGTGCCTGCACAGACCAATCAAAAATAAGAGAAAAAACCCAACATTTTGCTCCTGTGAACCGCAAGTGTTGTGACACCTCCGCACAGATTTCCACGCTCAGTCCCTTGGCTAAAACTAAGCTCTGGATCAAGTTAATATCTGCAAGACTTCCTGCCAGGGATTATATCCTGCTAGGGAAGGGAGCTGAGCTTCGTGAGCTAATAGATCTTTTCTATCTCTAACTACTGCCAGTATGATTATGGTTTTTTAATCAGAAAAATGTGTTGCTGAAAAGTACCGAGATTAAGCACCACAATTGCCTGTAACAAAAGCAAGTTTTGTTGGATGAGCAGAGATCTGATGAATGACATGATTTGAAATGTTTTCATCCTAATGGCTTCCTCTTCTGAAGTTAATTTTTTTTGTCAGTTGCCAAAACATTTATGAGCAGATTTGTGGATAATGACACTCTTAGATGGGGGTTTAAATAAAAATCTGTTCCATTTGCAACCTAAAAGACCCAGTGTTACAGCAGACAAATGGGTTTGAGGCTGATTCTTCTGGTGGCAGGGTAATAGATGAGCTGGGGTCACTGTGCTGCACAGAGAGCGAGGCACAAACTTTTAGGCCAGTTGTTCCTTCCTTGAAGGAGTTTAACAGAGGAAGCGATAAATATATTTAAAATACAATTTTGGAAGAAATGCTCGCTGTGAAGGGCACAGGGCTGCAATCTAGGGAAGGTCTTGTTCCCTTTGTGAGCTGCAAAGCAGGGAAAGAAAGAGAAGATAGATGGGCATTCTGTGCTGAATAAATACCGACATTTAGAATTGCTCCCTTTGTTCAACATCTGGATTGGTAAAAGGGACGAGAAAAACCATCCTTTACCTGCCCTTTTGAAAAGGAAATTTGGCCTGTGGCTCAGTGGTTGAATAATAGGCTGGATAGAATAATCCAGGTTTCTATAAGCTGGGAGAGGTTATTCGGGAATTGTTTGATCACAGAACTCTCATGTCAAATAAACCACCGCACAGAAATCCAGAGCAGGCCGTGAACCACGTGCTCAAATCACATGGATGGAAAAGCAGGCACTCAAATATGCTCAGAGAGTCTCCTAAAAGAGAAAAAAAATGGGCAGAAAAAGAAGAAATGGTTCTCAGCAATGGTGGGCAGAGCTCTCTGGTCACCCTTTGGGGTCAGTCTGTCCCTGCACAGGGCTGGGGGTGAGGCCACAGGAATCCTGGGATGAGCTCTTCCTTTAGCAGATCCATGGATTCATGGAATCCCAGAGGGGTTTGGGTTGGAAGGACCTTAAAGCTCACAAATTCCCCTGTCCCAGGCTGCCCCAAACCCAATGTCCAGCCTGGCCTGGGACACTGCAGGGACCCAGGGACTCTGTGCCACAGCTGCTCTGGGCCTGTCCCAGCTGTGCCACACAGCCCCTGTAGCTCGAACAGTGGGAAATAAAGGCTTCTTTTCTGTCCAATTTAAAAATATCCAACTGATCCCCTGCTCAGGGCTCATTTGAACCTCCTCCTCTTGCATTGCAATATAAATATAAATATAAATATAAATATAAATATAAATATAAATATAAATATAAATATAAATATAAATATAAATATAAATATAAATATAAATACAAATACAAATACAAATATAAATATAGATAAAATATAAAAATAAAAATAAATATAAATATATTAAATATATTAAATATATATATTTTTTTTTAATATTTATATCACACCCCAAACAGCAGCATTAGCAAAATTTGTATTTACATACACAGAACTTGGTTAGTTTGTTCTCCATGTAAATGCCTACGGTGAGGTATTTGCAATTGCATTTGTTTTCTTCTCCCAAACTCTGCCTCCATCTCTATCCCTCATCTCAAGCAGGAGAGCAGCCCATTATCCCACCAGGAAATAAGGTGAGCTGGTGCTCAGTGATTTAGCTCGAAACGCTGTTTCCTTACAGAAGTAATAAGGCCACTTTTCCTCACATGGAAAGCATCAACTTTTCCCATCCTCCAGGATGGCATTGCAGTCGTTTCCTGGTGATAATGTGTATTTTCTGCTCCTGAATTCTGAGGTGCATCTCTGTCACACCTTGCAGGATTTCTAAATCATATTTGTTGCTCTATTGTCCCAAATTCCACCTTTCCAAAAGCTTGTTATGTTTGATCCAGGCTTTTTCTCCAGCTGCAGAGTCTGGATCACAGGGAACTTCAATAATTTCAGTCATTGGGAAGGCTGAAAAGCCTTTTATTTCACTTCATGAGTGAATTGATAAAAAAGGTGGAAAACTTGGAAGGCAAATTTCAGGAAGCTCAGCTGCTTTGCTGAGGCACATTGCAAATACCTTCAAAACATTCCCTAAAATACTTCCCAAGTTAAAATTAGTTATAGTTTGTAAAAACACACTTCTTCTTTGAAGTCAGCTGGGTTACCAAGTTCTTTCAACCTGAAATTAGGGAATTAAATTCTGGCCCTGATTAAACAAATGGTAAAACTCCATTTTATTGATACCAAAATTTCAGCTGTAGCTCTTTAGGAAAATGAACTTGGAATTCCAGGTTTTATTTATAAACCCATGGAGCTTCCACAGGGTTGTTTCTTACCACAGGTTTCCTAGAGTTTATTTTCCAGGCAATTCTAAACAGTTGGGCTTTCCTTTACTGTCCAAAGTACATTTATTCCACAGCCCCATCGATTTTGTTCATGCTGGACTTTAAATCAACTATCAAATGCCCACAGGTACCTTCAAAGGCTCCTGAAAAAGAATGTTTTACAAGGGTGTTTTTTGCCTTGCCAGGATTATGATTTGTGACTCGTCTGGTGGGTTTTTAAGCACACCCCTGTGCTGAGCATTCCTATTAATGGCCTGCCTGTATTTAGCTGGATAAAAACCATCCAGCCCAACGTATGTATTGTTACATTTCGGTGATATACATACTGGGTAAAAGCTTTCTCATTTTCATCATTTGGACAGGTAGGCTCTGCTAAATCATGTGCAGCACTCAGGGCAGGATGACAGTGTGGTGGGGGGTAAAGAAAATAGCAGGCAACTGCTGCAGGAGGCTTTTCCTGAAAGCCCTGACCGAATGTTTAAACCCAGAAGAGGCTGAAAATGATATTAATGTTGTTTCTTTTCCCCTGGCAAGCACCGTGTTGGAGCAGGGAAAGGCTGTGCTTGCCTTGCTGTGCCATTCTCAGGCTGAGCTGCTCAGAGGGGCAAACCTGAGTGACTTTGAGTCACTTTGTGGCAGCCTTTGGGTTTGCAAACTCTGTTCCTGTGCTGGGAACTGAGCAAGGCCCAGCTCTGGAAGCCCAAAATCCTGGTTGGGTCAAGTCCATCAGACTCTGGCTGGAGTTGATTTCCCATCTGCATTTCCCAGGCTAGCAAATGAAGTCTGTTCAGCCCCTGTGTGTTGGTTTGAACCTCCCTGCAGCCCCCACTGGCTCTGGGCACCCCCAGAGCCCACGGGGCACAGCAGAAACAATCCCAGGGCCAATTCCAGCAGTGGGAGATGCAAATTCCCAGTGAACCCAACTGCTCTGAGCTGAACCAACTCACATCCACACCACTTCACACTTTACACAAGGTTTGGCCCTCAGGTGGAATTCCTGCACTGGAGTATCTTCATTTTCTGCATTATATTTGTGTGTCTCTGGCCCAGCTGAAGTGCCAGAATCAGTTTGGAATGAGAGCATTCCTGCTCAAGATCTTTATCTGGAGGGGAAAAATCAGTTCATTATGTGCAAGGATTCCTGCAGGATGAGGGAAACTGAATTAGTGCACAGACAGCAGCAGAGCACACCTTTTCCATCTCATTGGTCTCCACTAAGCTTTTACATCATTTTCTGTTAACTTCTATTTTCAGTCCTTTTATTTTTAATTTAGCACAACCTTTTCTCAAGTTGCAAACACAGAATCACTGAAAATGGCATGGTTTTCTCCTTTAATTTGTATTTCTTGCCTGCTACTCTTCTTCCCTAAACACAGAATTGCTTCTGCTGTTTCTTGTGCTCATGTGTGTGCTCTCAGTGTCCCACACACCCTCATCATCTTTAGTATTTCTGGTCTTATACTGTAGCAGAAGTCTTTTACAGGATGCCTTTTTACTCTGCAATTGTGCTGTTAAAAGGAAAAAAAAAAAACAAAAAAACAAAACAAAAGAGAGAGAACCTGTAGCTTACCTTGGAACCTCCTCACCAGGAGTTCCAATGTGTATCAAGAGAGAGAAAATGGAAATAATCAATAATTGCACTTTGCAATCTGGTCAGTGTCAATGGCATTAATTTTGGTTTTGTCTCAAATTATCAGAGTCATTTCACTTTCTCAGTTACTCGTTGCTTCCTGTTAAAATACAAACAGCATCACTCCATGTGGGGCTGTGAAAACACAAGTACCTTCTGAAAATCCCTTGGAATATTCCACAGGAACTGATTTGTGCCAGCCATGTGTTATGAGGAAGAATATCAGTGTTTTCTTCTAATACCTGAAAAATTCAAAGCCACAAACAGCATTTTCCCAGCAAATCGTTCCCAGATGGTGTTAATTGCTGATCTTGGTGCTGCTCCCCACAGCCTGAACGTGTCTGTGCCTTCACCGAGGTCACCACGAGTGCTAAATGTGCCACATTTCCTCTGTCACTTTGGGGGAAAATGTCAGGTTCTGTACCCAGGGCTTGCTCTGATGCAGAACTTTCTGTGAGCCACGTCACCAAAGCAAACTCTGGAATGGGAACTCAGAAATGCAGAGCCCAAGCTAATTGCTCCCCCAGCCCCAAATATGATTATTCATTGTCTTACCTAGAGGTTTGTGACTGAAGTTGTTGTTTTAATGAAAAGCCTTTCAAATTGCTCTTTAAAAGGATATGCTTCACCACTTTTATTAGTTGTTAATTCCATTTTTAACTACCTATTGTTGGCAATATCCTCTTAGCTTGAATACAATCTCTTTTCCTAGCGACTATATCCATTTTTAGTTCATTGATTCACGGGTTTTTTTTCTTCCCTGGATTTCTAAAGCAGGAGAAGTTAAAAGAAATTCTTAATTGTTTACTTCATTGTTTGGGCACTGGTATCAGCATTGACATCTGGAGGAATATAAACAGATTTGAAAGACTTTTTCTTGCTCATGTACTGAAGGGAGCTTTGCTATGTTAAATTGATTTAAGTTTCCAAATATGGGTCAGTTAAACTGAAATAATCTTTCCTGAGTTAATGTTGTTCTTTCTGGCTACTTAAATGTAGGGTTTTTGGGTATTAAATAATGTCTGGAGGCTTCGAACAGCATCAGATTCTGATATGGTGAGGATCAGTGGTTATCCCTGCAGCAAGGGTTTGGTTTTCACTCCGCCCTGCATTAACTCTTGTGGATGGAGCTGCTGTTTCTCCCACCATGGCTCCTTCTGTGGCTGAAATTTGGGGTCTGCGTTTATCCACAGAGCTGGGAATTGTGTGGAATTCTTTTGGGGAGGAGAGGCAGAGCTGTGTGGCAGCCAGGGGACTCCAGTGTCAAACACACCTGGCTGAGACAGAGCTGCCCCCAGGGAGCAGTGACAAAATCTGTGGGTTTTTCCAGATCTGTATGTGATTGGGTTTTTCATGGAGAAATGGGAGAGGGGCTTGGAATCCTCTGTGTAACCTTTGCCAGCAGAGACACAATTCATAACTAATTCACTTCTCCCTAAATTCCTGTATTTGGATGCACAACTGCCCTGCTCTAAGGTGAACCAGCAGCAAATGCTGGTGGCTGGGGGCAGAGAGGCTCTGCTGAGGTTTCAGATTGGTTTGTGTGCAGCAGGGCACTGAGCTGGTGTGAATATCATCACAGGGCATCCCCCTCAGCATCTCCTGCCAGCCTGGAGGGAGCTCAGGGCTCAGCCAAGCCCTGGCACTGTCCCCTCCTCCCAAAGGTGCAGGCTTTTCCCTTGGCATTCCATTTGGCAATCCATAGGAACGTTTCATTTATTTTCTATAATGTCTAAATCCTTAAAAGAAAAGCTTTGGGGTGCAATATGAGAGTGACAAAGATAATTACAGTTTTAAAGCCTTAAGAGGTTTCATGCATCATATAAAATTTTACATTCCACCACCAATTTAAATCAATTATGATCTTTAAATCTATAATTGTGCTATTTAAAGCATTTTAAAGGGCACAATGCATGTGGTATTTCGCCGTGTTCGCGAGTATTTTCACAACAGATCTATTTATTGTGTGAAAGCATCTAGAGGCTATTAAAAGCTGATCAGAGGCATTATTAACTCTTTCGTCTGTCTCCTTAATGCGAGCAGCAGATACGCTCGAGCATTATTTCTCGCTTAGTTGTGCTGAATTCGCAGCCTTTGGTCACAATAATTGCGGCAGAGCCTGGGGCAGATCGTGCAGTGTCCCCATCACAGTGTCCCCATCACAGTGTCCCCATCGCGCAGTGTCCCCATCACAGTGTCCCCATCGCGCAGTGTCCCCATCATAGTGTCCCCATCACGCTGTGTCCCCATCGCGCAGTGTCCCCATCGCACAGTGTCCCCATCACAGTGTCCCCATCACGCAGTGTCCCCATCACAGTGTCCCCATCACGCAGTGTCCCCATCATACAGTGTCCCCATCACGGCGTGTCCCTATCATGCAGTGTCCCCATCATACAGTGTCCCCATCGTGCCGTGTCCCCATCATACAGTGTCCCCATCATGCAGTGTCCCCATCACACAGTGTCCCCATCATGCAGTGTCCCCATCACGCAGTGTCCCCATCACGCAGTGTCCCCATCATGCAGTGTCCCCATCACGCAGTGTCCCCATCATGCAGTGTCCCCATCACGCCGTGTCCCTATCACGCTGTGTCCCCATCACGCAGTGTCCCCATCGCACCGTGTCCCTATCATGCTGTGTCCCCATCACGCAGTGTCCCCATCGCACAGTGTCCCCATCATAGTGTCCCCATCACATCACGCAGTGTCCCCATCGCACAATGTCCCCATCGCACAATGTCCCCATCGCACAATGTCCCCATCGCGCAGTGTCCCCATTGCACAGTGTCCCCATAATGCAGTGTCCCCATCATACCATGTCCCCCTCACACGGTGTCCCCATCAAGCACTGTCCCCATCACATCACATCACACTGTGTCCCCATCATGCTGTGTCCCCATCGTGCTGTGTCCTCATCACATCACATCACACTGTGTCCCCATCATGCTGTGTCCCCATCGCGCTGTGTCCCCAGCACATCACACAGTGTCCCCCTCACGCACTGTCCCCATCACAGCGTGTCCCCATCGCGCAGTGTCCCATCACACAGTGTCCCCATCACACCATGTCCCCATCGCGCAGTGTCCCCATCGCGCAGTGTCCCCATCGCGCAGTGTCCCCATCACGCACTTTCCCCATCACACCATGTCCCCATCATGCAGTGTCCCCTTGACGCAGTGTCCCCATCACAGTGTCCCCATCACACGGTGTCCCACTCACGCAGTGTCCCCATCACGTCACGCAGTGTCCCCATCGCCAGGCCAGCGCCCGCTCTGTGCTTGGCTGAGCAGGGATTTGCTCTCCAGTCGCAGCGAGGCAAACAAACACAGACTTTTCTAATTTATTCTTTCCGCGCTGGCTCTAGATCACTGCACAGGTAAAGGTGGGGCTCTTTACTCTCCGTGCAAAGCCTTTTCCTCTCTCTGCATTTCGTTTATACCAAGAGATATAAACACTATTCACCCCTCTTTGAGCAACTTTATTATTGCTATCCTTAGAAAGCAACTGTGATTCTCTTCCAAAATCCTAAACCAGAAGTTTCAAGTGAATATAGTTTAAGTGAGGCTTATAATTTTTATTTTAGTGGAAATTAAGACATCTGATGTTTCTAAATGTGTACCAAAACTGAATGTTTCCTGCAAATGAATTTGTGATCAACATCTTTTCCCTCAACTTCGCTCCATTGAGACTTTTAACTGTACAAAAATAAGGAAGCACAAGTGAAGAACTGGAAGTCAGTCAAATTAAAATATCTCAGTAATTGTTCTTCAAAAATATGGAGAGTCAAGGGGCTCTGTATTTCCAGTAATTCTAACAGCAATTCTTGGCTGCCCAACTGTTCATATATTCAGGATTAACAGCAAACAAAGAAAAAACCACACATACACAACAAAAGCAGCCAACCAAAAAAAGAGAAAACAATACCCACTGTCTTTCATTAGCAATTACTGCTGGTGAAAATTTGAGATATTCCCATGTCCACATCACTGCAGCTCACATGGTCATTAGTGGAGGCTGATGGCAATAAAATACACTTCAAATAATTAGTCAGCTTTTGGGGAGGGCTGAGGGGAGGGGAGCTGCTGGTTGGTTTTCAAACATTATTTTCGGTGGGAGTTTTGTTGCTCTGTAAGCAAATGCCAGCCTCATTTTTGACAGGAGTATCCATTAGCATGGAAAGAGTTTTTGAAAGTGTTGAATGAGTGGACACAACCTGGGTGCCTTTTTTATAAAAATGGAGCTGTGGATAAAGTGCCCCTGTGGAGTGCTGCTTGGAAAGTTCTTTTCTGCTTTAATTCCAAACCCAAATAACCCACAGCAGAAGCAGCAGAAACTGGTTTTCTTCTCAAATAACCCCGATTCCCTCACTCATGTGTTCCCCTGGGAATCAGCAGTGATGAACGCAGTGGCTTCTCAAAGAATAGGCAGGATTTTCTGTGCTTAAAACCTAATAAATAAAATAAATACTGAAAAAGGGGTGCTGCACTGTGCCTGCCCTGGGGAAGGGATTGCACTGGGCTGGTAAATGTTGATCATTTTTGATCATTGATCCCAGCCCTGTGTGATTGGGAGAGGAGCTGATGGGAGCTTATGATGTGCAGTGCTGAGACAGAGACTGCTGAGCTCGGAGGGTCCCCAAAGCCATGGATGGTCCCCAGCCCTCGGCAGGTATTGGGTGTGGGGTCAGTGCCCCAAACGTCTCCCCAGATGGATTTCCAGTGGGGCTGTCCTGGGCAGGTCCCTGTCCCCGTGTGAGAGCAGTGGTATTGGGGACACAGGGCTGAGCTGTCACCCCGCGGAGCAGCGGTGCTGTCCTTGCATCCCCAGGGACACAAACTGCTCCATCAGCACTGGTGACACTGAAATTAATTGTCCTGAGCCCTGAGATAACGCTGGGAGAGCTCTCCCCGCACAGCACGGGGGAAATTGGACACAGCACCTTCTTCCAGAGGATTTCCTCTGGGAGCATCGCTGGAGGAGCTCATCCAAAACCATCCCCTGGCTGCTGCTCTGCACCAAGGGCAGGATTTGTTTCATGTTCCAGCACCTCCAGCACTGCCTTTCACAGAAATCACAGAGCAGGGGGTGAAAAAACCAGGCAAGATTCTTCCAAAAGCAGAGCGTGAGCTCAGATGTGCCCGTGTTGGTCGGTTGGAGGGTTAAATATTAATTTCTCTGTTCCCATTTGCCAAACTTTAGGATTGCAGTGAGCTATTTCCAGTAAGTTTTACCCTTTGTTGCTTGTTAAAAGCCGAGCAGATTGGTCTGTTAGTCCTGCAGGTCTCTGGCTGCCAAAGACACTTGGTTTTCCTTGCTGCTTTTCCGTGGCGTGAGGAGCGTGGTGCTTTGCTGGGCTGAACAGCAGAAGGTATCAGCTCCCCTCCCGTCACACAAATCAAGAATAACTCCAAACCCAGTCACTGTGCCAGGTGGAGGGAATTTGGCAGCGACTCTGTGTCCCCTGGCACTGCCAGGATTCGGTCTCAGCACATTTGGTGCCATCGGTGGGGCTGTGCCACCCCCGAACCCCCCGGGCTGCCTTTTCCAGGGGATTTGGGCTGCTCAGGTGAAATGCCTCACCTGGAGCTGAGGGGAGCTGAACTGGATGTGTCTGCACAAGGCCAACCCCATCAGCACCGAAATAAAATAGATGGCAGAGAGAGGAATTGGATTTTGGGGTTTCAAAGATATCAACTGGTTCTACCTTAACTTACTGCAGTCAAAAGCAGGAAAGAAACTACCACAAAAACTATCAAGCCTGGCATATTTGAGGGAAATCTAGGTTTTATTTTTTTAATATGTTCCTTTGAGGGCAAACTCAATAAAGCTCTTGGTGTTGGAGGTTAAATGCAACAATCTCCATAATGAAAATGCCATCCAAGTGCAATATTTCACAAAAACAAAAAAGCCTATCCTGCACTAAAAATATTCCCCCCCCCCAAAGTATCCAGAGAACCAGTCCAGTAAATAATGTCACTACAGGCTAAATAGATTTGGAGATGATAAGTCTTTTATTTTTGCAATAACAGTAGCAAATAAAAAAAAGGCCGTTTAAAATCTGAACAATGTTTTTTATGTTCAAATAACAAATATAAATTTCCAAATGGTTATCTTCATATTTCTTAATGGCAATGCATTCCCAGTTCTAACTCCAGCAAATACCCATTTTCACTCTAGAATTAAGTTATCCTATAAAGTAACAGCAACTGATAGGAGGAATTTATAGTGAGTAGAGAGATTATTGATTCTTAATGCATAAAGGATTCATAATGCAAACATCAGAGGCAAAAATATTTTTACATTTTATGTTTATATTTATTTGGAAAGTCTATAACTGCAATGGCTTATTTTACTAAACAGAAAAAAAGTATAAAATGCTTTGGAATACTCTTAGCTACAAAGGTAATAAGTGCTTAGATTATTGGATAAAATGTGGTTCTCTTTGAGTAGAATACATCAGAAGAATCAGTTTGGGATTTCTGAGCATCACCATTCAAGGATATTCCCCTTCCTGCAAGTGCAGCAAAGCCAAAGCATCACTCAGAGCTCTGTGCCAATAACCAAAGGTGGACAAACATCCAAAAATGGTCATCCTACAAAAGTAATTCGGTTTTTATTCACAGGTTCTTAGCAGTCCTGGCCAACCCCTACACAGCCCTTTCAGACATACGTGAAAAGCAGGGAGAGATTTTCCAGGGGAACAGCTCCACTTCCATTCCCCAAGCTCTTTTTGTGCTGTAAAAGAAATCACTGTAGGAACACGAGACTTTTAAACTCACAAAAATAACTCAACGTTGCCCTTTTAAATTGTTTCCACTGACAAGCGAAGTCACGGTGGCATTTGTTCCTGCAGATCCCAGCACACACATGTATCCATAATGATCCATCCCTCGGATGGCTCCGTTCTTCTGTGCTTGCTACCTGTCAGCCTTGTACTCCAGAACCTTGAATATCAGTGACTCACTAATGTTTTATGATATTTTACCTCACTTTATGGTAGTCATTTATGACAAGACCAGAATGACATAAACTGCCATAAAGCAAAGCAATGCAATCACACAAATGACCATAAATCAAGATAGCAACAGAAAAAGGTCATAAAAAGGGAAGAAAATTGGAGAAAACAACATTTGAGTTCAGATTCCGGAGTCTGGAGTTAGCAGCACCGAACTTCAGGACAGATGGATGTGAGCAGGCAGAGAATTCAGTGTTCCACTGATACCAATCATTTTGGGAGCACTGACAGTGATGAATGGATGGGCTTTCATTACTTTTAAGGCTGTTATGATGTACAAAGAGTTTATTGCCAGCGTGTGGATGGGCTTTTTTTCTCCTGTGAAGTTATCTGAGCTTTGTCCTACACGCCAAGCGATTCCCAGTTCGGATGACCTTTGGAACAACTCTTCTATAATCTCTATTTATCTTTTTTTTTTAAGCAAAAAAAGTGTTCCTGGCAATCGGGGCCACCTCTAAAGGAATGGGATGGTGATGGAAGGGTTGTGTTGGAGTGAAGGAGAGGCTCCTCACCAGGCTGGGAGCTGGGGTGCCCAAGGGTGGGGATCAGTGGGGATTGGGCAAATTTGGGATTGTGCATGGGTGGAGTGGGAGCTGTGCGTCACTGTGAGGTGCCCTTGCTGCTGGGGACAAGAGCAGCACCAAATGACATCAGGGAGGACAAGGAGCTCAGGATCAGAGCCTAATGGGGCAGCAGGAGCTGTAAGCAATGAGGTGGAACGGGACGTAAACCACACCTTAAAGTTATACTCCCATAAAAATGAGAAACTGCTGGTGGTGCAGATAACAGCATTTATGAGGAGAATTTATGGGCTGCTCATGTGGTATAAATATATACAGTACACAAACACCAGTGGGAATAAATTCCACCGGACAACCCTGTTATTTTAACAGTAACCTTGAAAATATTATGTTATTTAACTGAAGAAAGTGTTAAAGGAACAATACATAATTTAATCTCCTCCTCTCCCCTGTCCAGCTCACCTCTGTATCAGCAGCAGTGGTGATGCAAGAAGTGCATTGATAAACATTGCAAGTTAATTGCATTTATTTTAGCATCCTCGTGCTCCTCCATGCACACCCTTGTGCTGTTTCCGAGGGAGCTGAAGTGTTTTAAAAACCCTGAGGACATATTTTTATCTCTAATCTTGATCCAAGACCTCTAATTCTTTCCCTGCTCTGCTTCTGTGTTCCCTAAGTCAGATGCTTTCCTCTTTTGCAGTATCACTTGTGCTCACAACTGCCAGAACCATTTCTGGTCATTTCTTTAAATCCTTCCTTGTCAAAGACACCAGAGTAGTAAACGGAGGTGACAGAAATGTAGTAGATAAACAAAAAAAAAAAGAAAAATAAACTCAGGAAGCCCAGAGCACTTGAACTGAGGTCCTGGGGGATAAAAAGCCATGGAACTGAGAGGTGCAGCAAAGGCTGAGCTGTTCCTGTCCTGCCCTGTGCCTCCACAGGACTGTGCTCGGTGTGTTTCCCTTGTTGTCCCTCTGGAGGAGAGCATCTGCAGGATTTGGGATCATTCCAATCGTGTCTGAAAGGTCCTGTTCAGAGCCAGAGTGGCCTCACCTGCTGTCCCAGGCTGGCAGAGAGGGAGGAGATCCAGCAGGGCAGGGGAAGGGATCCTGGGTGCTCCTTAATTCCCTGCTAATTCCCTATCCAGAGCAGGAGACAACATTTGGGGAAGGAAAATGCCATGCCCTGCACTTTAGAAGAAAATTTGTTAGCCTTTCCAGCTATTTCCAGCTCCAATTTCAGGAGTTATTCAGCAAGGCGTAAATTCCCTGTCTCTGCCTGTGCTCTTGCTGCCAAGAAAGTAAACTAGGACAAGTTAACAGAGTGATCCAAGAGTAAAGGAAAAGCTGGGATCTTAATTTTTGATGCAGTCTATGTGTTCTCATTATTACATTGTCTGTTTGTATTACTTTTGATTTATAATGTAATTGGGGAACTATAGAAATGTTAATGGGAAAGATACTGTTCTGAATATGACAAAGTTGTTTACTAATTGTTGCCTTTAACTTGGGCTAATTTTGTAATATTGAAATATTTAAAAATGTTTTATTTCCTTATTTTTGGGTTGTCATGAAAGCGTTGTTTGGTTTAAACTCCATTCTCAGATGAGCTGAGCTTCCTCCCCCTTTAAAAGTAGGAAAATAGTGCAAATTAAAAATTGGTTACACTGGGGTTCAATCTCAAACCTTTAGGCAAGCCCATCCATTTTGTTAAATATTTAGATGAGAAATCGTTGTTTGGGTGTTTATTTATTTATTTTTCCAACATCCACCGTGCTGCTCATTATCTTAGGGGAGATGGAGAATATTGCAATGATTATTAGTAAGCCTGGTAATGAGATTACCGAACCATTTGCAGTTGACTTTTTTTGTGATGCGTAATTACAGGGGTTTATTTACAGTGCCTTTAGAGGGTTTGGTTTTGTTTTTGCCTTTTAATGATTCACATTTATATCCTTTGTTCTTCGTGGAAGGGATGAGATTGTATCTCTGGGTGTTTTGCATTTCTCCCTTCCCTGCACTCCACTTCAGCTGAAGAGAGCAGCTCTCACCCAGCCGAGTGATCCCCACTCTGAAATCTCCTTTATACCTGAGTCATCTGACTGATATTAATTGGGAATTCTCAGGTAAATAGGATTATTTGTGCATTTATCCTGGGGGATTCTCCCAGCCTCGTGCTCAAGTCAATGGAGAGAGTCTCATCGACTCTCTTTGGCCTTGTCTGTCTCATAAATGTGATTTATTAATAGAAAACAGTGGAAGGGAAGAGCTGCTCTGCAGGCCTTAAATATCTCATAACTGGGAGTTGTTAAGGTTGGTCACATCATTGTCACATTTATTACTCCCATTCTCCACTGCTACCCACTTTTCCACCAAAACAACTGTGATTTTAGTGGAGGATTCCTGTATGGAGGGAGGGGGAAAAAAAAGAAAATAAAATTCGGGGCAGTTACCAGGAACAAGTACAGGAAAATCCTTAGGGAACAGAGAACTATGGAATAAAGATGCTCTTGGTTCTACAAGACTCATTCTGGAAGACAGGACCATTTATTTAGAGATGAAGGTGTATATCTATAATGAGGGTTTTACATGTGAAAACACAATATCTTTGTTTTCCTGGTGCCTCAAAGCCTTCAACATCGAGTTAAAGATCTCCCATTGCCTCAGTGGGCTCAGCTTCATGAAACCTCTGAAGCTCTTTTTGCCTGCTTGTTTTGCCACATTTATTTACAGTGGATTTTAGATTCTAAATTCGGATAGAAAGATGTGAAAATTTCATGTACCCAGCTTTAATCACCTAAACAGTGCACAGGCAAAAAGATGAAAATTGAGGGTAATATGTGACATTAAAGTTATGGCTGTAATCCAAGCTATTATTTAGAAATCAGTAGGATGTTTCATTTGTAAAAATTGCAAGTTCTGGGATTCCTTTCATGTTCAAAAGCAGATCTGCGTTGAACACTTGAAATTTATATAAATCCACAGTTAAAATGCCTTAAATGCAAAATTTATTTTCTCCTTCAGCAGCAAGCGAGTCACTTGCTGTAAAAATCCAAAACCACCCAGAACATTTCAGTTTAGCTGCAAAAAAAATTAGAAAGTATTAAAATTAAATTTAAAAAAAAATCAAAAAAAGGACAAGAAGCTCCAGAATAATTGCATTTCCTTGCAGAGTGATGCCAAAGCTAAAAAATTGTTTATTTTATCTCAGGATGTGTCTGTTGACTGCTTCATTATAGCAAGGATAAAACTGCACCACAAAAGGATCCAGTTCCAAGGGAATTTAAAGCCAGATCCCAATTTTACAGAAAGGCTATTACAGAAATACTTTCTGCAAATTAAAGGATCGAGGCTGTGGAGAGGCAGTGGAAGGGAAGATGATCACTCCCAGTTTTTAACTTGCATTCCAGCCACGAGCTGTAATGCTGAATCCACCTAAGTCAGGATTAAGAAAGGAACACACCCCTTTATTTTTAATGTTTTGTTCCTTTGAGCCGACTTGGTGTGAGTTGGTTCTCAGGATTGCACCATTCTGCTCCTTTTTTCTCTAGAAGCACATGAATAATCTCACCTGAGGAGCACAGGCAGTGACAGCCACCACGCACACGCTCGATTTCTGAAGTGCTGCATTATAAAACCAGAGAACCTCATTAGAATAAACCCTTTCTCAGAAAGGAAAAGGTCCAAAAAAACCCAACATTGAAGCACCAGGGTTAATCTCACCCTGTGACACTCCAGATTGGGCTAAACTCCATCACCTCGCTGGGATAACTCGTCACACTGCCGGAATTTAAGCGCCAGGGATGTGCTGGGAGCAAACATCTCGTGCACAGTGGCTAAAGGATGGGCACCCTGGGGTTTCCACCAAGCCTCCCGACCATATATTGCTGCAGGGCTCATTCCTTCCCTGGGTCTGAAGCACAATTAATCACCTCACTAAGGTGCCCTGTGTGGTCCATAATTAATATTGTGCATTGACTTGGAGGAAAGCTTTTGGGAGGGATCTGGCTGATCCAAAAGAAATATGGCACCTTCTTGAAATTCAACGGCGAGATGAGGCTGAGTCTGCGTGGTGCAGATGGAGCTGCTGCTTTTGAGAGATGAGGAGTGATGGGAATGTTTTCCTTTCACCCCTTGCCCCCAACACTTGTAGTATTCTCTCTGTTCAAACACTGCCCCGGTGCTAATTTTTGCCAAAAGTGAAAGAGAGGGTGAAAAATCATTAATTCAATTTCTCACTGGTTTGCCTCTGGTGATTGCTGTCACTTCAGGTAATAGCTTGTCTGTGGTTCTGACCCAATTCTTACACCAGTCCTTCCATACTCAACCAATTAATCTAATGGTTCATTAATTGCAAACATCTGAAATCATTAGAACCTGATTGAGCACAAAAGCATCAAATCCTCGAAGCTGTGACTGCTTAGCCAGCAAATGGTCTCATTGCAAAGGAATGTCAACGTTTATAGTAAATGTAACCTAAACTAGGGTGTTCATTGACATATCCCTCCATTTGTATACAACGGCTCTGACATCTATCAGTTCAAGAGTGCATGATTTATCCACTGCTATATCCTGGAACTGACAAGCCAAAGATTACAGCTTAACCTACATGAAAGCAGAGGCTGTATGTATTCCTAAAATAAATATTTAGTAACTGACAAGCTCTGGTTAATATTAATTCCTGATAGAAAGCAGTCAATTTAAGCTTACTCTGTGCCAAAATCTATTTGTATTTTGTAAATCATTTTTCATGAATATAGTCTAGAGGATCTCGAGAAAATGTGTGTGTGAGTGGGGGTGGGTGGCTGTATCACTTGCATTTTATATCTCCACATCTGCATTAAGGAGAGCCCTTCGTGTGCCTGGAGTGGGGAAGGGCACGCACTGCACTGGGGTGGGAGCTGGGAAACAGAGACTTAATTAAGTGAATTTAGTGAGTGTGAAAAGTGCCAAATTGGGCATTCTGGGCCACGAAGGCTCCTGTTTACCCACGGGGACCCAGCACAGGTAGCACTAAACATCACTGCCAAATGGCATCAGGGCCTGCTCTGTCACCTTGGTGATGGAGACAAGTCCAGACCTTGTCATGTGTGCTCACAGGGTCTGCCTGGGATTTTTCTCCTTTTTTTCTTTTTAGTGCTCAGCTCTGGTTGACAAGGTGGTGATTGGTCAAAGGCTGGGCCTGATCTCGGAGGTGATTTTCAACCTAAACGATTGTGTAATTCTTCTGTTTGTTTTCAGAGGCTCCTGATTGTTCTGCTGATAGATAAATAAGTTCTGCGTTCATCAGACAGGACAAAACTGTAAGTACCCTTGCCTAGGTGTGCATTTCATAGATAAATAAGTTCTGTGCTCATCAGAGAGGATAAAACTGTAAGTACCCTTGCCTAGGTGTGCATTTCAGATCCTCACCCCACGTCTGACACAAACGTGTGTAAGCCATCACTGAGCTCCCTAAGCCCTCTGAGCAGAAGGGAAAGGACAGGCTCTGTCCTTCCCAAACTGCAGGCACAGCGAGCAGCCCACACAGTCCTGTCCAGCGCTGCTTTTTGAAATATTTAAATTCAGAAGATGGATAATGCGGGTGCAGAGTGACGCCAAAGTGCTCAACCAGCTGTCCATGGGAGCAGGATCCTTCTCCTGCAGACACAGCAGGGAGGGCCGGGCTGGGAGCTGCTGGGAAGGAGCTCTGGCAGGAGATGAGCACTATCAGTAGCCCTAATGATCCGGGGCAGTGGCCTGAGGAAGTCCTTGGAGTGTGGTTTCCTTTATCACTTTTACTGGGCTGCCCTCTGGGAGTGAGTTATGATCTGCTGGTTTGATCTTTTGTATTGTGTGCGGGGTTATTGCACCTTTTAGTTCCTGACAACAGTAGTAAAGCTGCCAAGTATTACTTAAAGTGTGGGAATGTTTATAAGAGCTCAGCAGAGGCGAGCGCTGGTGCTCAGGGGCTGAGCGAGCGAGAGCCATCAGCAGCCACCGGCAAAATGAGGTGCTGGCTGCAGCCCTGGCTCTGGAGTGACCTTTCCCAGCTGCTTTAGCAGAATCCAGGGCCAGGAGCGATGGAAATACTGAAAAGCACAATTCCAGGGTGGATCCGTGCTCGTGTTTGAGGAGAGTCGCGTGCGATTCTCTCTGTACCTGCGCCTTCCCACCTGCCGGAGAATTATTGCAGATGAAATCCCAAAGCATGTTTGTTCTGAACATGAAATTCTCAGCTTTTGACAGTGTTCTAATGGAATCATAGTTCAAAATATTCCGTGAAAACATTACACTCCCCCATCATTAAGGTGAATTTTTGTTTGCATGCTCTTTTCCCAGAACACTGATGTTAATTTTTGCTTAACTTTAGTCTTACAAGGTATGAAGCAATTTAACAGACTCGGTAACCTTTCATTAAAGTTCAGTGCAGTACTTAAGCATGTTGGGTGCATTAATTGTTAGCTGACAGCTATTATTTCTGTGAAACCCTTTTGTAGGAAAATTTCTGCTTGACGGATTGGATTTTACAAAATTTGCATTTCACTGAGCCAGAGTTAACTGGTACTTAGAGCTACAGTAGATATTTAAATTAGAAAACAATCATTCTTTAAACTATTGTTAAACAGCTGTTCAAACTATGAAACTTGTTTGGGATAAACTTGATTATGGAGCTCATATCCCTGCAGCATTGGCTTTGACATTATAACAAAACTGGATTTTAATACAGATAGAACTAAAGTCTGCACCCAGTCCTGAGTGGATGTTAAACCCAAGAGAAAACAGGAAAATCAGCAGGTTTTTGTGATTCCCAAAGCTGTGTGTCAGAGCTGGGGGGGGATATGTGATTTCCTCCCGAGGATGCTCTTGGGGCTGCAGTGAAGGTGAGCAGGGAATTTCTCAGGTGGTAAACTCAGGAGATTTTAATGGATTGGCAGAGCTCTCCTGCTGCTGACTCTGCAGCCTGAGCCCCCAGCAGCTCTGCCCAGCCCAGGAACATGGAATGTCACTGTTCCAGCAGGGTTTGCTCCCTGGGCTCAGCTCTGGTGGCACCAGCACGAGGAGACACCGAGAAAGGAGGGGAAACAGCAAACCTCTGAAAATGAGGAGGAGGGAAAGCTGGCAGGGATGAGAGAGGGGAAATCACCTCGGGAAGAGCATGAGAGCTCTGAGTTTCAGTCAGTTGGTTACGAGGGCTCCAGGAGAGAGCAGAGCTGTGCCAGGGCTGTGCTCAAAATCAGAATTAAAGAGGCAAAGCTCAGGCACTCAGCAAAGGAGAACATCAGCTCTGAAGGCTCTGGCTCACTGTACTCCCTGCAGTGGAGATGCTGGGAGGGTGAGGAGCTCAGAGAAAATCGTGAGAAAACCAAATTGTCCAGCAAAGAGGGTGAGCCGAGGGAGGAATTACAGAGCTCAAAGCATTGCTGAATTGCTAAGCTCAAGTAACACAGAGACACTAATTCCTGAGTGTGGAGCACTAGATCTGTGTTGTTGTACACACTCTGATTTTATCAGTGACCCACCAGGGTTAAAATCAGCTGAATTTTATTTATTTTTCAGTGCACAAGTCTGTGCATCCTCTCTGGTCACAGCTCCATCCATGCCATCGTCATTCCTGATTGCCAATAAACTGATTGCCAATTAATTCCTTATTTTTACTCAGTGGAACCTGGTGAAATAGAAATCCAGAAACATTTCTGGAGAGTCATGAGCATAAATATACAAGGAACAGCACAGATATTGTATTATTATTATTTTTACTAGAGTAGTTAAAAGATTAAAGTTTAAAATTAATACTATTTTTTGGTAATGACAGAATAAATTAATATTTCCTTTATTATGTCAAAGATCTGAGTAAAAGTTGAGTCATGCCTACCTATCAGTAAATCAATTACGTGCTATAATTTGGTAAATTTAGCTGACTTTAACCACTAATCTTAGATGCTTTATTAAATACACGAGAGTAGCAAGAAATTCCTGAGATCATCAGTATTATCTCATCAGGAGTGGAGAGAGAATGTTCCTCCTTCCCTGTCCCAGAAATCTGATGGGGAAAGGAGAGACACAGAAAAGTGAGTTTCTTAATTATTCAGGAAGGAGTTTCCTCTTCAGCAAATTCCTCTCTCAGCTCAGCCAAACCTTTCTAATTTTAGGAAGAATTTGGATAGCAGGTCAGATTTTTAACATTTCACTGCAGAGTCACAGAAAATGGCCAAGTATTTTTACTTCATTAATTAAGGGTTTTCTTAAGTGTCTCATGGTGAGACCCCACACCCTCAAGTTCTTTGTGTGTTCTCTTTCTTCAAAAATGTTCTTCATTTTTATGGTCAAGAAGAGAGAAAAGAGAAATATCTCAATAATGCTGCAGTTGTGGAGAATCCACCCCAGTGTCCTTTCCATCCCCACGGGGCCATTATCCCACAGGTTCCTTGCATCTGTCACTGCATGGAATGAGCCCCTTGGGTGGAACTCAATCAATACCTTGACCTTCAGCAAAATCCTTTGTTTGTATCAAGAAGACAATGAAAAAAAAAAAATATTAAATGGGAAAAAATAGCATTTTCATGATAGGTAGGATGCAGAAACAAGGGGTGCTAAGTTTGGGCACCGCTCGGTGAATGGAGACAGTGAGGTAGAAAATGTGGAAATGTGAATTATTGCCATTCAGATTGCTCCTGACCTCGGGGTATTGTGAGATAGAGACCAAGAGCTGTCACTTTGCACTGAGGTCACCCAGACACAGGGAGTGATTGTTCCAAGATGTAATGTCCCTTAGAAAAATGAAAAAAAAAAAAGAGGAAGCAGAGCTCGTTTAGGGAATCTTCATTATTGGGTGTGGCAGAAGAGGAAAAGCAGGAAGATCTACTAAGGAATCGTGTGAAACAGAGCTTGAGAGATCAATTTTACGTTGGTTAAAGCAGAAAATCAGCATATTTTCATAAGGGAATTGTCATAATTGTGTTCTAATGTTTTTAAAATGAAGCATTCCCCAAGGCAGTGAAGGCTGGGGAAAATATCTCAGCGGAAGTGCTGTGCTTGAAAAAATATAAGAAGTGGGCTGGTCATTCATGTGGTGCTCTGAGAGGCAAAGTTAGAGAACTTGTGACAAAAAGAATGTTCTTGGGATGGTCATGTTCCCATGAGGATGTGACTGAACTGCCCAGGAAATGTGGAAAAGCATGGGCAGGAATGTTAGCAAGCAATTTGTTTGGGGTCTTTTTGGGGTGAAAATTGTATTTTGATTGAAAGTTTTTGAGCAATTCTATAAAGGAAAAACATTGTCTTCAAAATTTCTGTTGAAAGTAAATTCCTTCTGGAACTGCACTAGGAATGGATTACAGCGATGCTTAGGACAACAGGGGAACTCCTCTAACTTTAAAAATAGCTTTAAAAATAGAAGAGTTAAAGGAAAACATAGTGTGTTTACAGTCTGTTACCTTGAGAGATACATTTTATTTCTCAATCTAACACATATTTCCAAACGAGGCAGCTTCTTGCTCACATGGCATTGCTGTATCTGAATATTTGTATTTCAGTGTACGTTATTTGTAATTTAGGTAGGGAGATGCAAAATTCATGATCTGAGCTCTGGCGCCATTTTTCCTGCAAAAAGGTGTTTGAAAAAAATTTTACATTGTTAAATACAAAAGTCATATCTGGGAAAATCTATCCTAGCTAATTTTTCTTTTGAGTTCTTTATAAAATCTCATACTTTTTGCATGCTCAATCCTAACTAGAGATGACCAAAACGTTCTTCCTTCAACTTGTTTTAATATAAATTTTTCCAACAATGGGCGGAGAAAGAGTAAGAAGAATTTATTAAGCATAAGAAGTTTCTTACAAGGAAATAGATAAAAAGGGAAATATATCCCTTCTCCTCTGCTAATTTTTCATCATCTCAGATTCAGAAGACAGCTTGCATTCTTCATTGACAAACAGAGAGCCACTCCAGGAGTGTAATCATAGTAGAATTCACAGCCAGGATAATGTACAACTGCAACTCTGTCTGGAGGAACTGAGGTATGCCTTGGAGGAATGCATTAGATGCTATGGTTAATTAACTCATTTACTCAATCAACTTTAACAGTGGTTTTAACTTTAATGGCACCATTACATTTTAATATGAAAATAACAGGCTGTGTTCCTGGCGTTCCCTCAGCCCTCCTCCTCTCCCCCATCCCCTTCACATTTTTTTGGTTTGTGGGGTCCCAGACCTGCTCCTGATGCCAGGCACAGATTCGGGCGTGGGCAGGGACCCTCTTGTGCCCATCTTGCTCCTCAGGAGCCACGGAGCTCACACTGCACATCCAGGGGGCTCAGCCCCTGTGCTTGAGGGGTGTTCTCAAAGCAGAGGATGTTCTCAGAGGGATTTCCCAAAGCACAGGGATGTTCCCAAAGCACAGGGATGTTCTCAAAGCACAGGGATGTTCCCAAAGCACAGGGATGTTCCCAAAGCAGAGGATGTTCTCAGAGGGATGTTCCCAAAGCACAGGGATGTTCCCAAAGCACAGGAATGTTCCCAAAGCAGAGGGATGTTCCCAAAGCAGAGGATGTTCTCAAAGCAGAGAGATGTTCTCAAAGCAGAGGGATGTTCTCAAAGCAGAGGGATGTTCTCAAAGCAGAGGGATGTTCTCAAAGCAGAGAGAGGTTCTCAAAGCAGAGGGATGTTCTCAGAGGGATGTTCCCAAAGCAGAGGATGTTCCCAAAGCAGAGGATGTTCCCAAAGCACAGGGATGTTCCCAAAGCACAGGGATGTTCCCAAAGCAGAGGATGTTCCCAAAGCACAGGGATGTTCCCAAAGCACAGGGATGTTCTCAAAGCACAGGGATGTTCTCAAAGCAGAGAATGTTCTCAGAGGGATGTTCCCAAAGCAGAGGATGTTCCCAAAGCACAGGGATGTTCCCAAAGCACAGGGATGTTCTCAAAGCAGAGAATGTTCTCAGAGGGATGTTCCCAAAGCAGAGGATGTTCCCAAAGCACAGGGATGTTCTCAAAGCAGAGGATGTTCTTAAAGCAGAGAGAGGTTCTAAAAGCAGAGGGATGTTCTCAGAGGGATGTTCCCAAATCAGAGGATGTTTCCAAAGCAGAGGATGCTCCCAAAGCAGACAGATGTTCCCAAAGCAGAGGATGTTCTCAAAGCAGAGGATGTTCCCAAAGCAGAGGATGTTCCCAAAGCACAGGGATGTTCCCAAAGCAGAGGATGTTCTCAGAGGGATGTTCCCAAAGCACAGGGATGTTCCCAAAGCAGAGGATGTTCCCAAAGCACAGGGATGTTCCCAAAGCACAGGGATGTTCCCAAAGCACAGGGATGTTCCCAAAGCAGAGGGATGTTCTCAAAGCACAGGGATGTTCCCAAAGCACAGGATGTTCTCAGAGGGATGTTCCCAAAGCAGAGGGATGTTCCTGGAGTCGCCATTCCCTGGCAGAATTCCCTGTCTGTGCCTGTTTCTCCCTGCCCCAGCTGGTCCGACCAGACTTCGAGGGACAATGAAGGAAGGGAAGAGTTCTTCCCTCTGTGCTCCTTGGTTTGGGGAAGGAAGGCACTTCTGTCTTGTTAAAAATGCCACTCAGGAACCCTTGAGATGTTCCTGTCCCCACGGCAAAGTCCATCCACTCTCCCCCATGTGTCTTCGTGAGGTTTTCTGCTTTGTGACACATAAATATTCTATGGATTCCTGGAGTTTCATCTCTTAATATTCTTAGACAACCATGACAACCATACTTCACTCTGTATCTTATTTTTGTCTGATCTAATTAATATTAAACACGAAATTAAACGTGACTGGGGAAATCCTGCTCCCCAGTATGCCACTGGTTTCCAACTGCAGCCCATCAGCAAATGAGTGTAGGGGGAGTTGTGCCCAAAGCTGGCAAGAGGAGGCAACTGATGCCTTATTTCTGAAACAATTTATTGGGATATGGAAAATGTAGCTTCAGGCTGTGCCAGGCAGAGAATGCACAGCTCTTGCTGTCAATGGCTTGCTGTGGGTTAAGTAGAAAAAGCCTCATTTTTAGGTTTTTCAGACAGTAAAACCCTTTAAAATGTAAAAGGTGACCAGGTTTGCCAGGGTGTGGGACATGGGAAGTCACGTGGCTTGAACAAGGCCCTGACATCCACGGTGATGCTGGCACAGCTCAGAGAGCTCCATTCCTTCGTGGAGCAAATATTTGGTGCTTAGAATACACAGAACCCCAGACTCACTGGGTGGGGAAAAATCCTCCAAGGTCACAGAATCCAACCTATGTCTGATCCCAAATTTGTCCCCAGCCCAGAGCTCTGAGTGCCACCTCCAGACACCTGCAGGGATGGGCACTCCAAAGCTCCCTGGGCAGTTCCAAGGTCTGAGCACCCTTTCCATGGGCAAATTCCTGCTGATGTCCACCCTGAGCCTCCCCTGCCCACCCTGAGGCCATTCCCTCTCCTCCTGTCCCTGTTCCCTGCGAGCACAGCCCCATCCTCACTGTGCTGCACCCTCCAGGTGTGCCAGGACAGGGCAGGGACAGAGCTGGGACTGTCCCCAAAGTCACTGCAGAGGTGTTGGGGATGAAACAGCAGCTGGAAAAGGCAGGGATTGCTGGTGGCACAGCGAATCTGCCACAGACACCCACATGCCACCGATCACAGATCTCATCTGATCGTGCCAGGGGACGGTAAATCACAGCTAAACACTTATATGTGATTTTATAGGGAATTTTTATTATCATAGGTACAAAGGCCGTACTTTGGAGATTAACTGGGAAAAGTTTTACAAGGCAGCGGAGATAATGAATCACAAATTCCGTGAGGGTGAACCTCCCGTGCTGAATCCGAGTACAGCTGTCTCATATTTGCTCTGTGTGCATTTTGCTACCAGTAATTTTGTCATCAATTTTCATATTTTGTTTAAACATATTTGTCTTTTGGACAAGATAGGTCATATTTCACCCATTTGATGAATTTTCTCCTTGGTCCAGTTTTACAGGATTTGCACTTAATTAATTGCACAACCTTTAATTCGACAGACTGTTTTTAATGGCTGTGTAGTTTCAAATGCATATACAGGGAGAAATTTCAAAAAGTAATTGTTTTTATGTCACTACCATTGAAAGTAGCAATTATTAAAATATACAGATAATGGCATGGAATTTCTTAGCTGATGATATTAAATATGCATAAGTTTTTAATCCAGATTTTTAGGGGTTTTTGTGGAATTTTGGGGATGACCTCCACATAGGATTATTCATATACAGACCTTGCAACTTTGTCCAAACTCACAGCTTCCGCTTGGCAAATTTTGTGTACTTTTGGCAAGACGAGCCTCGATTTAATTTTTTTCCCAGCAATTATGCTGCAATTCCATTAAGAGTTGGTGACGACTTGATCAGGCTGAGAGTGCTGTGCTTTAAAGTGCTGAACAGATTTCATCCTCCCAAAGCTCAGCAAAGCTCAGGCAAGGGAAGGCCACCTTTTCCTCAGGAAGGAGCTCAGTGCTGACAGTCCTAAAAGCTTCTTCAGTCCTTAGCAGGCTGGCAGGAGAGGCCACCTGGCCCTGCAGACAGATGTGCCCATCAGACAGATGTTTGTCAAGCCTCAGGCTCCCTGTGCCTGCGAAAAGGAGACAGCAAGGAGGCAAAGGTCAGTCCCTGTCAGCTCTCTGGAAATGTAATTGTGGAGGCACTTTGCAAGGCTGCCTCGTTCCCTAGCAACTTTGGCTGTGCAGGGAAGAGTTAAATGCATATTGCTCGGGGTTGATTTCCCCCTAATTTTGGCAATAGGGTTTTTGGATGTTATTTTGTTTTATTTACTGGCCTTTGTGTGTGTTTGGAGGTTTGTGTGCATAAGCTGCGAGCTCCCATCAGCAATTGTGTAAGGCTTCAAACAGAAATCTGTTCCTGAGGACTGACTGACTTCTGAGTTGGAGGATAATCATAATAATTAATCTAGATCCTGACTTCTTTTCTTATGTGGCTCTGAACAAATGCAATTTGTGAAACAAATTCCACACATCCTCTGTTTTTCGTATGGGTAGTGGTGAGCTGCCATCAGAATCTGCCCCGATATCACTGAGTGCTTGGAGAGACCTTTAGTGCTGATGGTGATTAGATGGGGAATATTTAAAATATATATGTCAGAAATACCTCCTACTAATGACAGCCATAAGAGCAGTGATTTTAAGGCAGATTTTTGTTTAGAGGAATGAATTTAGGGATTAAGCTGAGGCATTCAGCTCCTGTGCAATTTCTAGAAGTTGTCCCTACTTCCACAAAGGATGAATTAAACTCATTCATCTTATTGAAGCCTGAGACAAAACGTGAGGCTCACGTGTGCTGGGGACTGGCACAGCTCCTCTGACCACAGGGTGCTGAGAGAGGTGTTCCCAAAAAGGAGCACCCCGCTTGTGGGTGTGGGGTGGAAAACACAGCCACTCTGCTCCAGGTGGGATGGTGAGCACAGTTTGGGATGGAGATCACAGCCCCACTGCTCTGTATGGGGTGGTGAGCACAGTTTGGGATGGTGAGCACAGTTTGGGATGGTGAGCACAGTTTGGGATGCTGATCACAGCCCCACTGCTCTGTATGAGATGGTGAGCACAGTGTGGGATGGTGATCACAGCCCCACGGTTCCCTGTATGGGATGGTGAGCACAGCCCTTCTGCTCTGTATGGGGTGGTGAGCACAGTGTGGGATGGAAAGCACAGCCCCACTGTTCCCTGTGTGGGGTGGTGAGCACAGTGTGGGATGGAAAGCACAGCCCCACTGCTCCAGGTGGGATGGTGAGCACAGTTTGGGATGGAGATCACAGCCCCACTGCTCCGGGTGGGATGGTGAGCACAGTTTGGGATGGAGATCACAGCCCCACTGCTCCAGGTGGGATGGTGAGCACAGTTTGGGATGGAGATCACAGCCCCACTGCTCCCTGTGTGGGATGGTGAGCACAGTGTGGGATGGAGATCTCCAGGTGGGATGGTGAGCACAGTTTGGGGTGGAGGTCACAGCCCCACTGCTCTGGTGGCAGTGGCTGGCAGAGCCTCTGGTGTGGCTGCACCCACTGAGGGCAGGTCAGGCTGGCCAGGAGGGTGGGCACGGCTCATGGAATGTCCTGGGCTGGCAGGGACCCCCAGGGATTGTCAGTCCAGACCCTGTACAGACACCCCAAATCCCACCCTGGGCATCCTTGGTGCCCAATCGCTCCTGGAGCTCTGGGGCCGTGCCCGTTCCCTGGGCAGCCTGGGCAGTGCCCAGCACCCTCTGGGGCAGGAACCTTTCCTGATCTCCATCCCAAGCCCTGGCACAGCTCCAGCCCTTGCCTGGGTCCTGTCCCTGGTCCCAGAGGGATCAGCCCCTGTCCCCCCAGCCCCTCACAGGGAAGGTGCAGACAGGGCTGAGTGTCCCTTCAGTCTCCTCTTCTGCAGCTGAATGAGCCAAGTGCCCTCAGCCGCTCCTGCAGACCCTTCCCCACCCTGCCAGCCCCCTATCTGTCACCTGGGAGAGCTGTCCCTGTGCAGAGTGTCCCTGGGCAGTGTGGGGACGGAAGGAGCAGTGGCTGTGAGGAGCTCCGTGCAGTGTGTTGAACAGCGAGAGGAGCACGCTGAGCTGCTGCTTGTCCTTCTGTTTCTGTCACATTAACCTGGCTAAAGAGCAGCTAAACACAGTGCAGGCTTTAAGTGTAATTAATTGATCTGCCAAGTCGTAGGCTGTTCTCTTTCCAGGAGCTAAAATTCCCTTTCCCTCCATTTTCCAATGGAGTCACCACACTTTCACAATGTTCAATGGCAATATTGATGCAGGTGGAAATGCCTCCAGAACATTGCATTAATCCATAAATTCCCTCATGTTGTTCCTGTGGTTTCAGCAGAGTTCCCCGAGCAGGGAATTTGTTCCAGTGAGTTTTACAGTGCTGCTGCCCATCAGGAATTCCTCCCTGCACGCCTTTCCTGGCTGAGCTGACGGAACCTTCAGGGATGGGCACGGTGCTCAAACTGTTCAGTGTCAGCAATAACTCTGTGTTCACCATCATGCACAGCTTTCTGCCCATCTGTAGGTCTGTAAATGCAATATTTAGGGTGGGACTGTGCCTGCTGAGGTACCTGGAGAGTTTAGCACTCCCCCACGGGTGGGACTCACTCCAAACCCATTTGCTCCCATAGCCTCACCATGTTCTGCCCAGGATGGAAGGGAGCAGGGCTGATCTGTGCTGCTGAGGATGCTCTGTGCAAACAGCACTGCCGTGCCTGGCCCAGGCCACAGAAACTCACAGCTCATCTTAGAGCCAGGCTGGCTTTTCCTTCTCCCTTTTTTTCTGAGCTCTGACAATGAAAAGCAAAAAGGAAATTTACTCCAAGGTGAGAGAAGAAAATGCTACAGGCCTGCTTCTGTTCTGTTTGCCTTTTCAAGAGCTTGGAATAGTCTGTTGCAGAGAGAAAAGAAGGGGCTGAGGTGCTCGAGGGTGGATTTTCAAAGAGCTTTCCCCTCATTTTCGTGAGCACAGCTGCACATTTGGGTCACAACCACAGGCAGGTAGCAGGCAGGTGTGCACAGGTGATGCCAGGGCTCCACAAGTGGAAACAGGAGGTTTTTGAGAGCAGGTTGGGCAGGCTGATGCCCTCGGCCAATCTTCAAATTGCCATCAGCTTCCCCAGCCTTTTCAAATGTGATCACAGGAGACCTGACTGGCGAGGGTTTGGAACTGGAGCAGCTCCCAGCTCCAAACTGGGAGCACATCCCTGTGACCCCCAGGACTGACAGCACACTCTGTGTCTGCTCCTGGCGCTGTGCCCTGGCCTCAGGTAGAGGCAGAGTTTGTTCCTTGTAAAGATTTACAACAACTTCATAATTCCGTAGGAGAAAGAGTTATAAAGGAGGAGCTGGAATTCAAGCTGTGTCCTGGTGAGATTCTCATCTTTGTTCCTTGCAGATGTGAAGTCATTTTGAGATGCAAGTCATTTCTTTGAAAAGGCTTTCTTTGGGGCTGAAACCTAATGGCAGGAAATTAGCTGTTAATCCTGTCTTTTCTTGGACAGAGCAGACATGCATAAAAAACTCCCCCTTGCCTCCTCCTCGCCTGCCCAGTGATTCAGCTTGACCTGAAAGCAAACATTTTCTTCCAAGAAAGACGATGTTTATGAGGTGCAAGGCTGGTTTGGCTGTGCTGATTGGAGACACATGTATGAGCTGTGTGAAGGCTGGGGTGGCCATGGAGGAGCCCAGCCCAGCTCGGGAGGCTGAGCTCCCAGCCCTGCAGGAACCCAAAGCAGCACCCACACTCCCAACCTGCCGGGAGAGCCTCGCTCCTGCTGAGCCCAGCACGGCAAAACTGATTTGTCTGGGAAGGAGCCACAGCTCACCCTGCCCCTGATTCCTCCTACTCAGGGGCTCTGGGAGAGGCACGGCCCAGGACTGGGATTAAGGTTGCATTACCTTTGTCTTCCAGTGGATTTTGGCTGCTCACACAGCCCCTGGATCCTCCCAAACTCTTGGCAGCTCTGCAAAGGCTCTGATTGAAACAGGCAACGGGGGAGATGGGAAGGCTGGAGATGTCATTTCATCAGAGACAGACGCCCCTGTGTTTAGGAGATGTTGTCAATATTGACTGCATTCCATTAAATTCTCTAGTGGGTTTAAAATAAATACTTATTTTTGCGGAACTAATCAGGAAAAACAGCAAACGTGATGGGATGGTCTGGTGGCCAGGTATCAGAGACAACCTTCACATTTTCTCGTGTGTGCACTGGACCACACATCTCAGTGGAGTAGAAAAGCCTTTTTTTCCCCATTTTAGCCCTCATAACTCACAGCTGATGCTGGAATAGCTTCCTGGGCACCGGTAGGAAGGGTGAAGAGACTGTTATGTTATTTTCTGCTCATGTGGCTGAGAAGATTTTGTTATTTCAGGGTATTTCAGCAAATGAAAGAGGCACCTTTGGGAAATTGGGAGAAGTTCTTGCACTGAGCAGGAGCATCCATTCAGTCTTGAGCTCATTGCTTCTGGTGCAAGCATTAAATCAGGCACTGAGATGGATCCCTGGCAATGCCTTCAGCTCCTGTCAGTGCTCCTCTGTCAGAAATCCTGGGAACATGAAAAGTGATAGGGAAATCAAAATTAATGCAGGTCCTTTTCATTGTGCAGTGGGGGTACAGTAATGTGAGAGGGGAGAATATTGGGGTGGAAATGAAGAGTTTGGGGAAAATCGAGGAGGAGGTGTGGATGGCAATGTGTTGGATGAGCCTGCAGAGAGGGCCCTGCTCAGCCCTGCTGCTCTCGGGGCAGCTGTGGGACAGGTACTGATGGGTTTGTCCTTCAAACCACAGCCCACACCTCTGCCCAGGCTCCTCAGCCTGGGGGCTGCAGGAGACAGCAGCGTGGAGATCAGTGGGAGCCTTGTCCCTGCACTGACACCATCCCTTGGTGAATTTTGATCCACAGAATGTGCTGAGTTGTTGAGGGACCCCCAAAGATCATGGATCCAGCTCCTAGCCCTACACAGACCCCCCAAATCCCACCCTGGGCACCCCTGGCAGCGCTGTCCAAATGCTCCTGGAGCTCTGGGGCTGTGCCCATTCCCTGGGCAGTGCCAGCACCCCTGGGGAAGAACCTTTCCTGCTCTCCAGCCTGCCCTGCCCTGGCCCAGCTCCAGCCACCCCAGGTCCTGCCTGCGTGAATTCAGTCCCACAGACTCCCCAGCGAGGCCCTGGGCACTGTCCCCACGGTGGGCACACGGGGACAGCAGCAGTGCCAGGGGGGCTGTGGATTGTTCTGTCACACCATGCATGAGATGCTCTTTGCTCTCTCTTTTCCAGCGTTGTGCTTTATTCCTGTGCTCCCTTATCTCTAAATATAGCAATGCTGGAACATCTGCTTCTTTAAGTAGTTCCATTTGGTCCTAAATCCATCAGGTTCTTGTAAAAAGGACTTTAATAGGTCATTTTTCGAGTGAATAGCAGGGAGTTACTCAAACTCCTTGGGCTGGGAAATGGCATTACGTACTTCTCCATTGCACTGATTAATTATTTTTTTTTTTTTTTAGAAATAGGCTGGTTTGAAATTTTAGTTAAACCAAAAGGAATTGAAGTGAAATTCATATACCAAGCAGCAGTGTTGTGAAATGTAAACTGAGTCATAAACCTACAGAAAATGGATTTTATTATGGAAATGTAAACTGTCCCCTAAGCATAGCAGAGGGAGGTGATGCTGTAACAACATACAAGTAAGTAATAAACAATAGCCAGGATTATATCAGATGGCTGGGTACAGCTAGAAATGTATCTGTTTGGGTGTTGAATTATCCCCAAATTTGAATTATGGGCATATAATTCAAATTATCCCCTTCCAGCCATATAAAGCCTGACAGACATATTTTTTTAATATACTTCTTGTGCTGTTTTGCATTATGTCACATCCTCCAGCGTTAAAACCACAGCTTTCCTAACATGATTCATCAGAAATCAGGGGGGAAAAAGAGTTGAGATCTGATATACTGAGTACTCTTAAATTACAGAGCAGCTTCAAGTGTGGTGTACGAGGAGCCAGGGGCAGGGTGAATAAGTATGTCTGAGGCTGTCATGTCCATGAACTGGGAACTCTCTGGCTCACTGAATCATTTCCTGGTCCTCCTGCTCATCCATCGACACGAGAGAGCCAGGCTGGGCTGCAGAGATGAAAGCCAGAGTAATTCAGAGCCAGCTGTAATTCTTTATAAAACATACACCGAGTATTTTTGTTGACTCCTGCATGACATTTCCAAGGTGGCTGGGAAGCCAGGCCATTTGTTACACAGGATCCAGATCAATAGAGAGCCCAAGGAAAACAAGGGAAGTTAACATCCAGTGGAAAGGACAGGACAAGTTCCAAGTTCGCACATCTGAGCTGCGCTCAGTGTACATTTCGGGGGAACATCCTGTTCTTCACAACGTCATTTTCAATTACTGAAAAATATTAAGCACGAGGAAAAGCTACTGCCTTATGTATCAGTAATTGTCAGATTTTGCCAGTGAATAGAACAGAGGCTTTGCTCACCCTTTTCTCACCCTTTGCCTTCTGTAGCTTTTCTGTCTGAGCGATGGCTCCCTGTGCCTTTGTAATGCACATTGCGTAAACACTGAGTGCTCAGACGCACCTGAATTCCCATTTCCATTATTGTATCTGCTTTGTTCACCCCAGAATTACTGCATTTTAGCATGTGAGAGAACATAATATATTATATATCATTTATATATCCTAAAATCCTAAATATGTGGGTTTTCATTAGGCACGATCTATCAAAGATGAAAATAAATTTCTCTATTGGTTCTCAAATAATCTTGATCAAATTTCATAGTGAAGACTCTT
Organism: Acanthiza pusilla; assembly: GCA_036630365.1. Taxonomy (NCBI): domain Eukaryota; kingdom Metazoa; phylum Chordata; class Aves; order Passeriformes; family Acanthizidae; genus Acanthiza; species Acanthiza pusilla. The sequence continues at coordinate 15,465,741 of JAXCHO010000050.1, forward strand.
GCTGACTTCAGGGGCTTGAGGACCGAAAGTTTTCAGGGAGTCTGGGCTCACATTTCAAGGTCTGATTTGAAGGCCAACTTTTCAAACATCCCTTGTTTGATTCAGAGCCTTGTACGGACTCAGGACTTTCTTAATTTCATTTTAAGGATCAAGTGTATTCCCCCTTGCACTTTGAATGCCGTCCTTTCTCAGGAAAATTTACAACCAGGCTTTTAGTGTGTTCTATATTAAAAGGTGGAGGGGTAAAAAATTGCACCTCATAGGTTTGTCCACAAAAATTACTCCTGGCTAAGATTTAAAAGAATTAACACATCACCTGGACTTTGCATGTGAAGATCTAACTTTTTGATAAACAGCAAACTCATCTCCTGCTGTGCCAGCTATTTTTAACCCACCTTGTGAGTATGCTTTTTTTATTGCTTTATACAGCATATCTGATTCTCTCTAAAGCACAAACTAAAAAATCTATCGGGCTGTCATTTGCTGCATAGTGCCATCTATCATCATGCAGCTTGGCAGCTGTAGTGCCGAGAGGGAGGGGGAGCCGGAGCAGGAGGCACAGTCAAGGACTTTCACATGTAACACCAAAAAAAAATCCTTGTCACAATTATTTATGGCTCTTGCTGGGGCACATAATAGGACACATAAAACCTCTGTTTCAGCGCGGAGCAGCCTCCCAGCCCCGCCGCCGTGGCGGAGCTGGGCGCAGGCAGTTTTGCTTTACACATACAATTTCCTGAACAATGCCGAGCGCTTGGGAAGTGACAGTGACAAATACTGGAGGCTGTGGTGCAGCTCTGCAGGCTGTTACGGGAGCAGGGGTGTCAATAATCGAGGAAGGCTGCCAATGATACCAAAATGCCAGCGTGATGCTCCCCGTGTTCCGCCAGCTCTCTGAAACGCTTTTATTTGGAAGTTGCAGGAAACTTCTCGTGTCCCTGCAGCTCCAGGCTGCGAGGGAAGAAAGTGTTTGAGGAACCTGTGCCAAGAAACAAATGTTCCCTATTTGATCTTCTGTGTAGTTTGATCTCACGATAACTGAAACATTGCTGGTTCAGAGTGGCTCAGCGAATATTCAGCAGTGTGGTATTAGTGTTAGGTTGGTGCGAAGTCTCTGTCAGGTCTGTGGTGCCAGCGCAGTGTCCCTTGGGTGCAGGCCCAGCCATGGATTCCTCACTGCTCCTCTCGGGGTGGCAGCGATGGAGAGCTGTGCTGCTAAGGAAACCATGATTTGGTAATTAAACATAAAACTCGGGTCCCATCCAATAAATTGTCTCGCTTGCAGTTTCTCCAGAAAGAGCGTAGACAGATATTAACCTCGATGTCCCCATTAACGTCCTCTGATACACTTTTTATTTCCCATATCTCATAGCATTTCTGATCTCCGGTGTTAAGTACCAGACTCTTTAATTAGCACAAGAGAGGCCAGGATAGGTTTGCTCCTGTGGAGCAAATCAGTTTTGAAGGAATGATCCACAAAAACACCAAGAATACAAATTAAACCAAAGCACCTGAAAAACCCATCACCTTAAGCACAATATATTTTCATTCTTCTTGAGACAGTCACAGACAGAATTCAGGTACAGACAGTAATTCTGCCTAAACCCACCTGTTCATAAATTGGGGTTACATTTATTTAAGTGGAATGAACCTGCTCCCTTCCTGCTGCAGGAAAAGGTGATGACTTTGGAACACCTTCAAATGGTCGAACATGCCTAGGAAAAAAAAAAAAAAAGAAGAGCTGAAAGCCCAAGTTAGCAAGAGATGAATGGTCGTGTTTTTTGTGGTTAGTTCGTTGAACTGAGTGACAGAAGCTCACTGGAGTTGTTCCTCACGAGTGTGCTCCCAGAGCAGTTCCTACAGGGCACAAGTGCTCCTGCAGGCAGCAGGGCTGGTTTAGGAATGGTTTAGGTTGGTTTAGGGCTTTGCATTGCCCCACAAAACCTCCCCTGACCCTAATTCTCCAGTCCAGAGTAGGACAGAGGTGCTCTGGGTGCCCTGCACCTCCTCTGCCCCTGAGGGTCACAGCTCTTTTCTCCTCAAGGCTTCCTCCTTCACAGCCTGAGGGGACAAACAATGACTTTTGGGGTCATTTGGGAAAATGCACAAATAATGGAGCAGTGTGAGGATTTTTTGGCATTTGGGATTGTATAGATCTGTGGAGTAGCTACAGAAACAATGTTGATGTTCCTCAGTGTGATTCATCTTGTGAAGTTGATCTTTTTCTTCAGCCCTTTACTGAATTTATTCCGCAGTCATATGGACATGACTGGGCAGGTTTGTAGCATGGGGACACCACAGTTAATAGAATATATTGAATGGTGCAGCCTTTAGGATGGTGAATTTGGAACCTCCCACTTCCAAAAAAACCCACCCAAGAGAATTCTTTTCAATGCCAATATCAGTATCCTTGGGAAGCAGAGGGGAAGTGAGCTGCAATGGATACAAAAATTATAGATTTGATCATTTCCTTACAAACCGTTCTCGGTAATTGTGCACAAAAGTGCACCGTGTATTTTTATATTTCTGATTTTGTACGAGTGCTTAGCACCTGCTTTACCCACTCTGAGGTTGTAGATTACCAAGTCATTAATATCACAAGGTAAAAATACCATTTAAGGTTTACACTGATGTGAGGAAACAACCAAGGCCACAGTGCCCCATCCATTCTGCCCGAGAGCAGCACCTGAGGTTCCCAACAGCTGAAAAGTGCACTCTTGTCAAAGGCTGCCTTTCCAATTTTTGGAAGACAAAAGATTATTTATTGTGCAAACACTTTTAACTCTTTACCACCCAATGACACTGACCAAATCGGAGCTTTTCCATGAGTTACCACACAGCATTTCCGGCCTGGTTGGGTTTTTTTCAAGCTATCTTTAATGAACTTCCAGCCTATTTGGGTTTTATTTCTCGTGATGCCACAGCACATTGTTCCTCGCTGGAGACTGACACCGATGCAGTGAGATGTGGCAAACACGCAGCTACCAAGGCAATAGTTTCCTTAGCAACAGGAGCATCGGCAGCGCCGCACGCGGAGCCACCGCAGCCCTCTCGCGGGGCCGATTCCCAATTCTGCACAAACTGCACCCAGACTGGGCTCTCTCCATCCCCACGAGGGGAGGAGGTGATGAGCAGCCCCTTGCCCATCCAGACTTTGGATTTACCAGTGCACGTTGCTGTTTGTAATGCCCGCGGGGCAAGGCTGAGCCCAACGAGGCTCCCGTGGCTCTAAGCTGAGCCCAACTGGCACACCCAGGGTTGAACAGAGCTCCACACCGAGTCATGGGGGGAGAAAAGTCTTGGTGGCACTGCTGACACACTTTTGGGTCAGAGGTATTTATGTGCTGTTGATGTAAGGGGCCTGTGGAAATGCGACATGAAGTTTAGGAGTGATAAAAATAAAATAAACATTCCCCCATCCCAAACAGGAATTGTTGCATCCAACTCATCTATCACAGAAAATAGCAACAATGGTGCTTGGCTTTGCTGGGAGATGGAGAGGCTGAACCCCTTCCAGTGGAATTTTGGTTTTAAAAAGTGCAGTACAAGTTCCAAACAAGTAATTTCACCATGATGTTCCCTGTTGGTTGTATTTCTAACGATATCTGAGTTCTGCTTTCCTGATTTACACCAATATTTTATGGGGTGGCCCCGTGTTAATGCTGTATCCTAAAGCCAGAGGATATTTGAAGGCAAATCCCTGTTTGCCACATGTTTTCCTGTGCTGGTCCCCATGGACCCAAATCTCCAGAGGGATTGGAATGTTCCCACTTTGGAACAATCCCCAAGAGACCCTTGATGAGGATATGATTTTTGGGAAGTGTTAAATGCTAATTTATCTCTCAAAACCAGATCTCCTTCAACTGTTCCCAGTGAAGCACCCAAATCTGGATAGCAGTATTGCTGATGCTTAAAAGATGCGATGTTTATTAATTAAATATTTCTTCTTAAAATAAAAGGACACAGGAATGAAAGAAGTTCTTTGCCACGCTTTCTGTAAGAAAAAACAGCACTGAAGTGCTAAATATTGACATTAACATAACTTACAAATAGTTTCTAGGTAAAATTCAGTAGCTTGTCTTTGCCAGCTTTTAAGTTTGGGGCCAAATTTTTAATAAAAGTCTCTCCTGAAAGAGGCAGCAGCACCTGCATAGACTTAAAAGAATAGGTGTTAGATTAATTTTCACTGTAATTGGTTAATTAACACTCTACAACAAAAGGAGAACCTTGCAAAGGTGGGAAAAAAAATCTGTTCTATTTCAAACATGAGAATCAGCAAAAACTCTTTGAAATCAATATGAACCTTTATGATACTCAGGCCGTAAAGATCTGATTCTGAGAATAAAGCCCTTTTTTCTCATACATAAATGAATGTAGAAGTTACTGCACAAATATCTTGAGAAATACATTTGCGATCATTAATATTTGCTGGAATTAAATTATTAGTTTGCCTTTAGCCCCACTGAGCTGAACTCAAGATAGATATTGCTTTGTGCTGAGCAGTTGGGAATATTCTTTTTCCAAAAATAATTTATATAACTGTAAAAAATGGTGCATCTTGGAGACTTGACATCATCTGCTTTTGTGACTGTTTTGTTTTGTTTTCTTTAATTTCTGTACCCCTTTCTGAACTCTAAATTGCTAAACCTGTGACATCTATTAAAGAACTTTTTCGCTGCTAAAGTGCTGTAATTAAATTGCTGTTTCAGCAGTTCCACACGGAGCCTCTCCCTCATTCCAAATGGTTATGATTTGATTATCTCTTCCATGAACCCTTGCAATTCTGTGGATTTGCTTTTGTGTAATTAGATGAAGTATGGCCTGAAAACCAACACTATTTCCTAGCCACTGGTTTTAGAAATCCTTGCTGGAAAGAACGCTCATGATAAACTGATTTTTTTTTTTTTTTTTAAATGTGAATTACAAGTATTATAACCTGCCATCAACTTTAGCATCAGTTGTTCTTCAATTTGAGAAAATGCTGATTTAGAGCATAGCTTAATACAAATTTTTCAGTGAAGGGTAATAGTAAAAAAAAACCCCGAAAATTCCTTCTTTAAAATTATCACGTTCGTTTGCCCAAAGCCAGAGTTTCATTTTAAAAATAAATTAAAAACGTTGATCTAGGATAGTCTTTAAAAATATATGTTTCAAAACTTCTCACCAGAGAAATCATATTAATAAGTATTGGGTAATATTTATATTAAATGTATCTAAGTAATAAATATGAAGTATATCTGTAACTGCATATGTGATACCTAATATAGGGTCAAATTTGGGGTTTCCTTGGTACACTTGTAATTTGACTTTTAGTAAGAAGAGCCCAGCTGGTTGCACTAGAATAACAAAAGATAATTAAAGCATCATTTACTCCATACTCTAATTTTTCCGAGAGTATCCACTAAAATATTTCTACCGACTCATAATGTGGAATATTGGCTGCACCCTGAGCTGTGCTGAGCCCGTGCTGTGGGGCAGCAGCTCCCAGCCCTGCTCCAGCGACCCCAAATCACCTGGATCAGCGCCTGGCCTTCCCTGGGCGGCTGTGGAAATGAGGTTCTCCATGGCTCCCCAATTCCCAGTGACCCCCCCATTGCTCCCCAATTCCCAGGATCCCCCATGGCTCCCGGATTCCCAGGATCCCCTATTGCTCCTGAATTCTTGGGGATCCCCTGTTGCACCCGAATTCCTGGTGATCCCCCACTGCTCCCCAGTTCCTGGTGACCCCCATTGCTCCCCAATTCCCAGGATCCCCCATGGCTCCCGAATTCCTGGTGACCCCCTATTCCTCCCAAATTCCCGTTGGTCCAAGGTGCCTTCGTGCCTCACACTGAGGGCAGCAGTCTCAGGTTGGTCCTGCCCTGCGCTCTGCCAGCTCTGTCAGCTCTGCACATCGTAACCCCAGTGCCGCCCAGCCCAGAGCCAATCCATGGGCAGCTCACCCCAAAGGCAGCTCACCCCAAAGACAGCTCACCCCAAAGGCAGCTCACCCCAAAATGCAGCTCATCCTGAAGGCAGCTCACCCCAAAGGCAGCTCATCCTGAAGGCAGCTCACCCCAAAGGCAGCTCACCCCAAAATGCAGCTCATCCTGAAGGCAGCTCACCCCAAAGGCAGCTCACCCCAAAGGCAGCTCACCCCAAAGGCAGCTCATCCTGAAGGCAGCTCACCCCAAAGGCAGCTCACCCCAAAATGCAGCTCATCCTGAAGGCAGCTCACCCCAAAGGCAGCTCACCCCAAAGGCAGCTCACCCCAAAGGCAGCTCACCCCAAAGGCAGCTCGTCCCAAAGGCAGCTCATCCCAAAGGCAGCTCACCCCAAAAGGCAGCTCATCCTGAAGGCAGCTCATCCCGAAGGCAGCTCATCCTGAAGGCAGCTCATCCCAAAAGCAGCTCACCCCAAAGGCAGCTCACCCCAAAGGCAGCTCACCCCAAAATGCAGCTCACCCCAAAGGCAGCTCACCCCAAAATGCAGCTCGCCCCAAAGGCAGCTCACCCCAAAGGCAGCCCACCCCAAAATGCAGCTCATCCCGAAAGCAGCTCATCCCAAAGGCAGCTCGCCCCAAAGGCAGCTCACCCCAAAGGCAGCTCACCCCAAAAGGCAGCTCACCCCCAAAGGCAGCTCACCCCAAAGGCAGCTCACCCCAAAGGCAGCTCATCCCAAAGGCAGCTTGTCCCAAAGGCAGCTCATCCCAAAAGCAGCTCACCCCAAAGGCAGCTCGCCCCAAAGGCAGATCACCCCAAAATGCAGCTCATCCTGAAGGCAGCTCACCCCAAAGGCAGCTCACCCCAAAGGCAGCTCATCCTGAAGGCAGCTCATCCCAAAAGCAGCTCACCCCAAAGGCAGCTCACCCCAAAAGGCAGCTCCAAAGCCTATTTTGGAACCTCTGCCTGTGTGGATGTCAAGCAGTGATAATTTCCAGTTGACCCCTGCTGGGGTGGAAGGGATTTAACCTAATCCTCCTGCAGCTTTCCCCAGCCCTTCACTCCCTCACACTCAGCCCAGGTGAGAGTTCTTTTTTTTTCTGGAGACAGACATTTCAATTTCATTCCTTCATCTCTGGTGGTTAACTATGCCAAAAAGTAACATTAGGGATACGTTAGGACTTCAGTTTTTCTGACACTTATTAAAAACTCCATATGAGGACAGGGCTGCCTGTCGAGGTCGCTCAGGCAGAAGGGCTGTGGCACAGAGCCACAGCAAACTGGGCCACGAACCAACTCCTGGGATCCCTCGGGCTGCAGATGCTCCAGACTTCTCCAGCAGTTGAAATAAAGGGGTGGGAAGGGTGTGCATCTCTTCTAAGGTCTTTCCCAAGCAATGGCGTGGGGCAGACGTTGTATTTTGCAGGACTCTGGGATGCCCTGAGATGGATTCTGCCAGGACAGGGAATAGCAGCTGGAAAAGGGATCTGCAGAGGGCACAGTCCAAGCCAGAGCATCCTCCTGCCCACAGCACAGAGCAGGGAATTTATAGGAATTAATAGTCAAAATAAGAGCTACTGCAGATTTCTTAATCAAGTTGTGTGAACTTCTCCAGGCTCTGATTTCAGGTGAACTTTGCCAGGCTCTGATTTTGGGTGAACTTTGCCAGGCTCTGATTTTGGGTGAACTTTGCCAGGCTCTGATTTTGGGTGAACTTTGCCAGGCTGGGATTTTGGGTGAACTTTGCCAGGCTCTGATTTTGGGTGAACTTTGCCAGGTTGTGATTTCGATTTAACTTCTTCAGGCTCTGATTTTGAGTGAACTTTGCCAGGCTGGGATTTTGGGTGAACTTTGACAGGTTGGACAGGGCTCTGAGCAGCCTGGTCTAGTGAGCCACAGTCCCTGTGTTTCTTCTCATTCCAGAAAGGTTTGGGTAGGAAGGGACCCCAAAGCCCACCCAGTGCCACCCCCCGAGGGACACCTCCACTGTCCCAGGATGCTCCAAGCCCTGTCCAGCCTGGCCTGGGACACTGCCAGGGATCCAGGGACAGCCACATTCCTCTGGGAATTCCATCCCAGGGCTCCCCACCCTCCCAGGAAGGAATTTCCTCCTTATGTCTAATCCCTGTCCAACCTGGCCTCTCCTGCAGCTCCTCTCCTCCATGCCCTGGCTTGACTTCAATGAATGTTAAATAAGACCCAGAAATGTCTAGAAAATTTCAGTAATTCTGTTTTGGTAGCAAATGAAAAACGAAGAGTCTTTGGGCAAATGGGAAGCGTTGATTCCTCACCATTGCATTGTGAAGTGAAGTCTTCAGAGCTCTCTGGGAGAATTTCCCTTATCCATATGCATATCTGCTGTTTTCTGATAAAACACCAACCTCATTTCGAGCGTTGTGCCTTGAGCAAACTGCAGAAATATGAACATTTCTTTCACACAACATCCCCGGATATGTAAATGATGGGACAGGACAAGCTCTCCTCAGAGCAGTAATTGTTGAACACGAGAGGGTCACCAAACTGGAATTTTGGTCAGCAGCAGATTTGGGACTCAGGATTGTAGTGTCAGCTCCCACCCCCAGCCTGGGGAGCAGGGAAAATCCAGCGGCTCCTGCTCTGGATTGGTTGGAAATTGCTGCATCTTTTGGAGGTTAATGAGAGAGGAATTAAGCACATTCACACGTGGTATCTCTGAGCTGTTCCTGTAAGAGCTGCTAATGTAGCACAGAAGTAATAAACCAATAAATTAAAGGTTCTTAATTATCATTAGAAAATATTGCTATCTTTAAATGCAGATGCAAACTGGGGGGAACAGAAGTAAAGAACTTTCTGTTTTTAAATTAGCATGAATTAAGAAAAAACACAGCTCAGATTTTCATTCTGACTTGTTTTAACTGGGGAAATGCTGAATATGCAATGATTCGATTTTTTTTTTTTTACATTAATAATAATAGGAAATGGTAGATAGTGGCATCTCAGCACAATTCTAATTTAATGAGAAACAATAAAATAGTTTTCCAAAGGGGCCTATTTAGGTCCAAGAAAGGGGGATATTAAACTTTCAAGATTTATTTTACTTTCTTTAAGGTGTGCTGATGTGCCTTTTCTATGACTATATCCTATCTGCTGATTAGATCTTTTATAATTTCCGTGGTTGGAAAAGAGCTGATATTCTTCCAGCTGGATAATGTTGAAAAGGTTTCGAGCAGGGCAGCTTTTTTTTAATTGTGGTTGCGTCGATCTACATTGCAAAACATTTCCTTTGGCTCTGTGCAAGATGATGTCAGGAAAGGAAAGGGAAAAGGAAGAGAAAGGAAGGAGGAAACCAAAAGGAGGGGAAAGGGAAAAGATAGGAAATTCCTGATGCACTTTGGCAAGCCTGGATCTTGTGGAGGTTAGAAAAGAAGGAGAATCATAAACTGAAAAATCATGGGAAATATGGCAAAAGCTTCATACCTTTGCCAGAAAAATTCCACCACAGCCTTGCAGGGGACAGGGAAAAGGGAAATGGGGAAAGGGAAAAGGGAAATGGGAAAAGGGAAATGGGAAATGGGAAAGGGAAATGGGAAAGGGAAATGGGAAAGGGAAATGGGAAAAGGGAAATGGAAAAGGGAAATGGAAAAGGGAAATGGGAAAAGGGAAATGGAAAAGGGAAATGGAAAAGGGAAATGGGAAAGGGAAATGGGAAAGGGAAATGGGAAAGGGAAATTGGAAAGGGAAATGGGAAAAGGGAAATGGGAAAGGGAAATGGGAAAGGGAGATGGAGTCCCTGGGAGATGTTTCGGTGTCTGCAGGACAGACCTGAGCCATCACCAGCTGCATCATTTGTCTGACACTGGGAACGGATAACAGACTTTTAGGATATATTTTACTTTGCTAGAAATTCCTCTTCTTTACCTGTTTGGTCAGATTTCTCTGCAGAAATTGGTTGTGTGTTCCACATAACTCAAGTCTGTCCAGGGAGAGTGAGAACTTTAGTCCTGAGCAAGTGGTCCCGAGCACTGCTCACTGTTGGGCTCTGGGAAAGGTTTTGGAGTGCTCTGCCCAGCCAGGGACCCTTGCTGCTGTTTGGGCTTCAAAATCTGCATTTCCCCTAAGCGCAGCAGAGCAGGAGAGCAGCATTTGGGCAGTTTTAGGTTAATAAATGAAATCATTTGTACAGGAACAGCAAGAATGCTGATTTTTTGATCATTCCTTGCTGACTTTGTTTTCAGTGATTCTGTTTGACGTCAATCCTTTGAGAGGCCTTTTTGGATAAATTTCAGCAGACATCATTATGATCAAAATATATATTTGTACTTAAAGCACATCATTAACTCTTGGAATTCATATTTAAACCACGGTTTGCTCATTTCCGTTTTCTGTAATGCCTCTTTAGTTCCCATCATCTTTTTTTTTCTTTTTTTTTTTTTTTTCTCTTTTTCTGTTCCAAAGGTCTCTGTTTAAAAAACGCTCTTCCTTCCGAAGGACACTTGCTGTATAATCCTTTGTTAGGATAACAGGACCATCTGGTCCCATCCATCTCCCTACAATTTGATGCTGGGTTAATTGCACCCTGTCAGCAGGCGTGATTGACACTATGTTTTCTCTCCTCACCAAGAGGAGTCTATTAACAATGCTGTTTGTCTGAATTCTGGGACATCTTTTCACAGCTGCTTGTGTGGGACCATCTCCTCTTCCCAAGTTTTGCTATCAGCCATTACAATGAAAATACATAAAAAGTGAATTAATCATAGCCGTGCTCAGATTTGGTGGCTAGGTGCAACCCAGTGCATTCTTCTCTCAAATGGAATAAGCTGGTTTGGAAACAGTAAATTAGGGGGTTCATTATTGCTTTAGCAGAACAACAATGGGATCTCTCCTCATCCTGTTGTTAGTGTATTGTCCCTGCAGCATGGCAGGAATTAATGGGCACAATTCCTCTGACTTCAACAGAGCTGGATTCATTTATCTTACCCTGGATTTGACCTCAAGTTGTAAAATACTTCATACACAGCACTTGAGTTCCTCTGTAAATACAGGCAGTGAATAAATCTGGGCAGATGCTCAGTGTGGCACTCGTGCTGTCCCTGTCCCCATGTCAGCCCCGACAGCTCTGCCCTGGCCACAGCTCTGCTCTGCTTTGCCTCTCGGATCTGTGCTGGGCTCTGCTCAATCCCAAGGACCTGTGCTGCCCCCAGGCAGCTCCTGTGAGGTCTCACCCCAAGCTGAGGCTCCTGTCCAGTTCTGCTCCCCTGATTTACAGCCCAGCTCTGATGGACAGCCAAAATTCTCCGCTTGCTGTGAAAGGAAATGGGCCAACTAATTCCTCATTTTAAGCAAAGCCGGTTTAACAACTCCACGGTTTTACTACTCAGGCTTCTGCAAGCTTCAATTTGTTCTGCTTAAATCACTTGATGGGCACAACCTCAGCCTCACAGCTCTGCTGGTTCCTTGCTCTGCACTTTCTGTCGCCAGCACAGCCCTGCCACGAGGGTTTGACATTAGGAGATCACATTTGGTATCCACGGACTCCTTCTTTTACATGTGTTGACATTCAGCTGAGGCAACTCGTGCGTCATTTTCCGAGGCGCAGTTTCTATTCAGAAAATCCACTTTTACTGACACTGCGTTGATTAAAGCTTCTGCAGAGATACCACAAATAAAGCACAAACAGGTAAAACATGCAACAGGGAGTAAGATGCTGGAACTTTTAAAAGAGGCCAGTGCTCTGCTTGGTGGGGAATTTTACACTGGAATGCTGCCTGAGTGCAGTGCCAGTTTCTCTAGACTGATTTTACTAAAATATGATTTTACTAAAATATCTTTCAAGGATTGTTGAGAGAGGTTGGTGGGGTTTTGTGTCAGCTGGTTAAAGTGAGATAGGCTGACTTCAAAACAGCTGAAAACGTAACTGCAGTCATAGCCCTCCCCAGAGTTCTTCTGTTTGCACAAAAGTATCCCAAAATTAACTGAATGATCTCCCAGCTTTGTAAAACCACAATGCAGAGAGCCCTGAGCAGGTCCCAGCAGGTGCCAAAGCCCTGAGCCAACACCTGACTGGGGGAAAGTGCTTTTGGAACAGAACAGCAGCAGGAAAAGTCTTGGGGTTTCTTCTGATTCAGAACAGAAAATTTTCTTACCAACTCAGCTTTGGCTAATTTCTAATTTGGGGGTTTTTTGTGCTGTAATTCTCTACTTCCATAACTTCAGCAAACTATTTATAGATCTCCAAATCCCAACTCTCTACACACAGTTGAGAAATACTTCCTTCTCTTCAGTGAATATTAGGCCTTTACATAACATATGTGCATATCACTTACTTGCTCTAAATCTGGTCTCATCTGCTTCCACTATGAAAATGTTAATCTGTGAACCATTCCTCCAAAATTGTTCGTAGAATTATCAGTGGTTGGAATTTATATTGTGAAAGATCAAGGGACAGGCCAGTGTTGCTTTGTAGAAGCAGTTGTAGCTTTTTGGGGGGAAAAATGTAAAATTCCCTTTGAAGATGGCTCAGTGAGGAGCTCCAGGTTTGATTGTCACCTCCTCAGTGACAAACTGGGAGCTGTTCCCGAGTGAGGCTGGGCTGGGGCTCTTTGTTTCCCCTCAGATGTTGGGTAAGTGGCACATCTCCATGTGCAAGACGTGAACACTCTGCGATATTATCAAACATCATTTCTAAAGGAAATGACAATTCTTTTTGTTACTTTCATTGGTACTTTCACATGGCAGTTGCTATAATTTAACGTAATTATATCTTTCCCTGGGTTTTATCCTCCTATTGTATAGATATTCAGGCTTCCTCCAATGAGAGTTTTGATTGCAGCTCCTGCTTTCCTTATGGAGAAATTAATTGCTTACCTTGCTGCACCTCCAGAGATGTGACCCCCTCATATCCTTGCTGGATATTTTTCCATCTCAGCCTCCTCACTGATGAAGCAGTGAGATGCCTAAACATTTCCATTCATGCTCACTGTGTCCCCTACTGGATTCTGCAATTGTCATGAGAATAGTAGTTCCTTGAATTAATCTTGTTCCTAGTCATCAAATTATTATAACTTAGTTTCAGCAAATACAGTAGCTACTCAAAAAACACATTACTTTGTGGATCTGGGTGAAATATTGTGCACATACAGCAAATGCGACAAAATTTGCCACTTCACTGGGTTTGCAGAAAGGGAGAAAAGGAGGAAGAAATCCCCCCCTTTTCTCCTGCTGTAATATCACTAATTACCTCATTATCAAAAGGCCATTCCATCAACAAAAATGTGCTTTTTGTACGTTTTATGCAAGTGACCTTGAAAGTTATATATGAAATAGAGGTTTTGTTGTACTTTTTGGGGACCAAAAAAAAGCAAATACCTGCTGATGCAAAAGAGAGTGGAGAAGGAACAGCTCCAGCTTCAGCCTGGAGACAGCAGCAGCAATGCTGAGTATTCCCATCAAGCTCAGCTCAGTTCCCCTCAAGCTCAGCTCAGTTCCCCTCAAGCTCAGCTCAGTTCCTCTCAAGCTCAGCTCAGCTCCCCTCAGCTCTGCATTCTTGGATAAATCCATTCAGGCTCCTACAAACCCCAGTTCCACTCCCATTTTCTGCCTTCCACACTAAGTTAGATTAGCAGATCTTAGGGCCCCAAATTGTCTTTTGTTCTCTCCTGTCTTTATAAAATATATTGAAGTACCCGGTGGAGGCTGTCCAGGTACAATGGTGGATGAAATAGTTTTAATTGCAGAAGTCAATGAAAGTGTGTTGATTCACATGAACTGTCCATCTCCTGGAATTCCTGTCCAGAGGGAATATTCCCTTTCCTGATTTCTCTGTGTGATTACACTGCTGTTTCTGCTGCTGATGAAAACAGAGTCGAGCACCAAGAGAAAATGAGTGGTTTCTCCATCTGCTTTTCAGAGCTGATCACCAGGACATTTTAGCTTCCTGGAGAGGAGCATTTGTAGCCACATTCCATGGGTATTCTCAGGAAAGCTGATGACAATTAGCTAAAATTGAAAATATTAATCTATTTGGTAAAATAATTTAGCTTTCTGAAGTTTCCAATGCAGATAGAGCCCAGATGGTTGGTTAGTTGGTTGGTTGGTTGGTTGGCTTGTTGGTTGGTTGGTTGGTGGTTGCTTGGATGGTTGGTGGTTGGTGGTTGGTTGCGTGGTTGGTTGGTTGGTTGGTTGGTGGTTGGTTGGTGGGTTGGTTGGTGGTTGGTTGGTGGGTTGGTTGGTGGTTGGTTGGTGGTTGGTGGTTGGTGGTTGGTGGGTTGGTTGGTGGTTGGTTGGTGGGTTGGTTGCGTGGTTGGTTGGTTGGTTGGTGTTTGGTTGGTTGGCTGGCTGGTGGTTGGTTGGTGGTTGGTTGGTGGTTGGTTGGTTGGTGGTTGGTTGGTTGGCTGGCTGGTGGTTGGCTGGCTGGTGGTTGGTTGGTGTTGGTTGGTGGGTTGGTTGGTGGTTGGTTGATGGTTGGTGGTTGGTGGTTGGTTGGTTGGTTGGTGGTTGGTTGGTGGTTGGTTGGTGGTTGGTTGGTGGTTGGTGGTTGGTGGTTGGTTGGTTGGTTGGTGGTTGGTGGTTGGTGGTTGGTTGGTTGGTTGGTGGTTGGTTGGTTGGCTGGTTGGTGGTTGGTTGTTGGTTGTTGGTTGGTGGTTGGTTGTTGGTTGGTTGGTGGTTGGTTGGTGGTTGGTGGTTGGTTGGTGGTTGGTTGGTTGGCTGGTTGGTGGTTGGTTGGTCGGTCGGTCGGTTGTTTGGTTGTTTGGTTGGTCGGTCGGTCAGTCAGTCGGATGGTTGGTTGGTGGGTAGGTTGGTGGGTAGGTTGGTTGGTTAGCTGGTTGGTTGGTTGGTTGGTCGGTTGGTTGGTTGGTAGGTTGGTGTTTGGTTGGCTGTTTGGTGTTTGGTTGGTGGTTGGTTGGTCGGTCGGTCGGTTGTTTGGTTGTTTGGTTGGTCGGTCGGTCAGTCAGTCGGATGGTTGGTTGGTGGGTAGGTTGGTTGGTTAGCTGGTTAGTTGGTTGGTTGGTTGGTTGGTTGGTTGGTTGGTTGGTTGGTTGGTGGTTGGTTGGTTGGTTGGTTGGGGCTTTTTGCCGTTTCAGACCAAACTCGTGGGATCAAGCTTTGCTCCTGCCAAGTGCAGACTTTCAGCTCAGGCAGGGGCTCACGCTGCCTCAGGAGTTTTTTCCAGGACTGAAGGGATAAAGCCTCTAAGGAAGGAATCACCGAGCAGTTTAAGGTTGGGTTTGGTCTCCAGCCCTTGGGTGGGGTGACCCACGGGTTAGTGCAGCTGAGGGGAGTCAGAGCTGCCCCAGCCTGGGGAGAGGCAGCCCTGGCTGCTGGGGAGGCTCAGAGTGGCTCTGGCAGGGCTGATGAAGGCTCTGTGATGTGAGCACTGCCCAGCCCAGCGTTTGTTCGCTGTTGCCTCTGCAGATGAAGGTTTCAAAGCGCTCAGGGGGCAGATCCTGCCTGCCTTGTGTCCTGCCCCAAACGAGCCCGAGGTGTCCCTCCCTGTGCCTTTCCTGGGCAAAGCCAGGGCGTGCTGGGACTCCCGAAAGCCAAATGAAGCCATAGAACAGTGAGAAAAGGAGTGCAGGAAGGGAAACACAGCTTATGGGATCGCGTGTTTCTACACCAAAAATTGGGATTTGGCACTAGATGCAGCTGATAGCAACGTGGGGGTTTTGCTGCCGTGCCCAGAGCCTGTGAGGTCTCACTCCTCAAGGCACAGCCGTTCCTGCAGAGCTCTTTCCTACTGTCAGAGTCGCTGGGAAGAGATGCAGTCAGCCATTAAAAGGTGGGAAAGCATCCTGCTGTTATGTATATGAGAGCAGGGCTTTGTCTTGTCACATGTCACCGACGCAGCAGTAGAGGGAGAGAAAATCCTATTGGTATGTGATGGAGTTTGCAAGATGTCCTCCAAACCTTAATTATTGGAATGTGTCCTGGGATAAGTGATGCTGTCATTGAGCCCTGATTAGTTCAGAGGCAGGGTGGATGCAAGAGGGAGGAAACATAATGTCAGACTGGTTAATTAGCAAGCAAGCAAGAGCAACCCAAATTGTACAATCTGATGAGCAATTTGTCACCCACTCATTTTAAATGAGAAATGTGGTATCACTTTGCATTTCCTTTGTATTTTCCATTTTTGGATCTCTTCATACAGGAACTAACTTTGTGGCTCCTCCGTGGGGTAAGCAAGTGTTAGAGAGATAAACTCAGGGCTCAGCAGTGACTTGTCCACACATGGAGACCATTGGCAAAAATCCTGAGGCTGAACCAGCCTAACCTGGACTAGAAATAAGGAAATGCGGTGCAGGA
This sequence comes from Acanthiza pusilla, assembly GCA_036630365.1. NCBI lineage: Eukaryota > Metazoa > Chordata > Aves > Passeriformes > Acanthizidae > Acanthiza > Acanthiza pusilla. The sequence goes on from JAXCHO010000050.1 coordinate 15,481,940, forward strand.
AATTTAGAGATGGAAAAGAATGTAAAACTCAAGGTCAGAATATTCAGTCTGTGGATTATCCTGTCCCCAGCCCTTCAAGGTTTCAGTTTATTTAGCATTCCTAGTGGGTATATGAATTTTTAGGGCACAGGCTCGGGGTAAATATATTTTGTGCTATTTTGGTGGTACCAAAGCTACTGAAAGCTGATTTAAAGTAGCGAGTGGGAGTTTCTGTCTGCACGTGGATGTTCTCCAGTGACACAGTGCTGTCAAATGGCTTCCCCACCAGCTCAGCACCAGCAATCTGCATGGGGAACCAGCACTGCGGGAGCAGGGACAGCCACACGGAACTGGGAGCAATTTTACCACTGTGGGGACTTGGCTTGGGCAAAACCAGAGAGGTTCCTTCCACCTTTGAATTCCTGCTCCTGAATTCCATCTCAGATGTTTCTTAGGACGGTTTGCGTTGCACTTCTGCCGTCCTGGTGATGTTAATGATGTGAACAATTGCTGCTGCTGTTGTTTGAACACCTCCCAAAGCAAAGCTGCCTCTCTCACATCTCTGTAACTGCTCGGCAAACATCTCCTTTAAAACAGAGAGGATAATCATCCAAACATGGAACCTGGGAGGTGTTCAGCCAAAAAAGCAGCAGAATCATGTGCTATTGTTCTTTCACAATGGGAAGATGAGGTTTTTTTCAGCCTTTGAAAAGCACAGAGTACTTTGGCATTTCCTGGATCACTTTTGAAGACTTGCAGCTTCTGAAGGAGTCCTTGAGTGATCTTAGGAAGGAGCAGTGCTTTAAAGCATCATATCAGGCTTTTATAATAATGTCTTCAAGATGTCTATCACATTTACAGTCTAAAGCAGGGCTTGTCTTTCTGAAGGTTTGTCTGTCTTTTTCGCATCTAATCAGTTGATCTAATAAAAGGCACCTGCAAAATGCATATTTCACATCTCTGTGGAGCTCCACAGTCACAGTTTTGTGACTATTCCCACCATAACAGGTGCATCTGGGCACAAATAAATGTCCAGAAAATGATAAAAATGACCAATTCAAGGATTTGTCTCTTTGAAGAAGACAATAGGGGGAAAAAGCTTTTAATTTTAAAACAATAGGTGTCTTCAGGGTAAAGATTTCCTGCATCTTGTGAGTGGCTTACACCCCATCACATGGGAGATTTTAGACTTTGTCTAAAAGCCCAGATGAATTTATTACAAATAACATTTGGGGTTTAAAAGTTTAAAAGTTTTGTTGCAAATAAAATCCAGGTGAGCTTAACCATTGCCTGGATGCCTGAAAGTGAGGTCACAACCATCAGGATCTCAATGGGTAAAACTGAGTTTTGAGGGGTTTAGTGTTGCTTTCCTTTCCAAAGGTGAATTTAGGCTGGCCTGGTGCATCTCTAGGTTTTCTGTGCCCCCTGGGCTCTCCATGCTTTGGCTCATGAGCCGCTGGTGGCAGCTGGCAGGTCCAGGCAGTGTCACCCAGACCCTCAGCCTGCAGGGGTGGCTTTGGTTTTGAGACAAAATGTGGCTCAGATCTGCTTTAACCCAAGCCAGCACCACCACTTGGGATTGTTTTAAGTTATTTCCAGGCAGTTGCTGATTATCATTTGGGCTAACAAATATTGACACATCAGTATTCCAGCCATGGCTGAACTGCCACGAGCACGGGAATACAGAGCTAAGCTGGCAAGTACCTTTTGTTCACAGCTCCTCAAATTAAAGACAGGTACTTTGGTGTGTCTTCAACCAGAAACAAACTGTGAAAATTCATTTCCCAGTGCTATTTGGGTATTTTTGTAGCTCACTATGATCACACTGCATATGCAGATCCAAGTTAAAAATAAGCTTTTCAACTCTTGCTTGTTTATACAATATTAGAAGCACTTTATAAAAGTGGATGTTAATTAATGCTGTATTTTAATGGTATTCCTATGAATTTGTAAGTACATTCTGGAGAGGCTATCAAATATAATTTACTTTCAAAACAATTGGGGATTATCATGATCAAAATAATTCAAATATTATTTTTTGATTTCCGCTACCTTTACTATGGAACGGGTTATGTTTAGATGTCTCACACATACAGAAAGAAAAAAAATCTAAAGAATTTTTTTTTCAGAAGTGATTTTTAAAGAGAGTTTCCACCTTCATTTCAATCTAATAATTTTCAAAGAGAGCAAGGAATGCAGGAAGTTTTCAAAGAGGCAAGCTATACATTTGTGCTCCTGAAAACTGATTTTTTTAAATATTCTATGTAAAATATCTTGTGTGCATCCAGCTCTGAGCCATCTAACCCCATGCAGTCAGAGGAGTTGTACAAACCTGTTGAGCACAGCAGCACTTGCAGAGAACTTCTCCACAGAAATGCTCTTCTTGATAACTCTACCTAAAATATTTCGAAAGAGATTTAAATGTTTTCAGTGGAAATCATTTGTGGTGTGAACTCTACCCGAAACACGAAGAAAATATCTTGTCCAGACAAGTAAATTATTAAACTTTCTTTTTAGGGAAAGCATAGGAAATGTTTATTTTATCATCTCTCTCTTAATTAAGAAAGGAGAAGTGGTTTCAGGTCTCTTTGGCTCCTTCAGTGGCACAGAAGTTTCCTGACAGGAGTTCTTATTCAGTCCGTGTAGAGGAGGGAAGGGGCCATGGCAGATGAGACCCCAAAGGTGAATTGGGGTGGTCAGAGCTGCTCTGTGAGCTCAGACTGCAGAGGCAGGGCCAGCAAAAGCTGCAGCTCATTCCAACCCAGCCCCACTCCCATTTATTGCAGCTCTTCACGGACCTGACCATAAACCTGGCTGCCAGCAGCTCCACCTGGGTGCCATGAAAGATAATAAACAGCCCTGCCCCACTGTCTCCTGTCACATCCAGAGAGTGCACTGATTGCTTTGGGGCTTCCCACCAGGCCTGAGGAGCTTTTCCCCTGTGCTTTCCCCTCTCCAGGAGCCGCGGCTGTAAAACATTCTCATCTGTGCTCTCTATCAGAAAGCATCTGCATTTTATTATATCTCATCTCGGTGCCAAGAAAGGAATATGTTTTGGAACTTCCGAGCACCGTCATATAATTTTCATTAATAGGGGGAGGAGGGAAGTCCCATCTCCCAGCCCTGGAAATGACCTTACAAGGAGAGCCACGAAGGAAACAAAGGATGGGCATGGCAGGGCCCAGCTCATCCAGGGGGGAGGTTCCTTGGTGTTACAGCAACAAAGGGCAATCAATGACAATATTTTGGTATTAAAACAGTGAAGGAAAAAATGAAATTAAAATAAAAGTGATCCTGATTACACAGAGAACATAAAGCACTGCTCTCCTGTAGTGGCCATCTATCAGCTGAGCTTACACAAGTTCAGCAGTGTAGCTACAATGAGCCATGACTGTCTGGTTTATTAAAACCTTGCAGGAGAAAGCAAAGCCTTTGCAGCATTTCTTATTAACATTTATTCCTTGAATAATCCCCGCCAGAATTTCCCCCTGTCAGCCAAGAGGAGGCTGAACCAGAAAGGCAGAAAGAACATGTGGTGGTGCAGCCACGAAACCAAGAATTCCCTGGCCTTTCACAGGTGTTGGCAGCACCTTGTTCCTCTCATCCTTCCATTTTTATTTTTTTTAGAAGTATGAGTTTTATCAGCATGTTCTGTCAAGTACCTGCTGGCCTGTAAGGAGTAAATGTTCCCTTCAACTCAACATCCTTGGGAAAGCTTTGTGAAAAAGAAGAGTGAGCTCAGCCCAACCACTCCTTCCCTGTCCTGTTTTCCTATTGTGTTTATTTTCTCCATGAATTCAGGAGGCCATTTAATCTACCTCAGTTTCCCAACATGTAAAATTGGTCTTCATGAGCCCCTAATGAGGCCAAAAAGTCAATCAGAGCTGGAAGGTGGGAAGTGCTTTGCGAGTGCAAGTTATTTCTCTGGCCTGGACTTTTCTGCAAAGTTCTGGAGATAATATTTTAGCTTTATTTTTTTCTCCCCCAGTTTTAAATTGTTATCTTGAAAATGCACAATAGCAAATTTTCCCAAACTTTAGCCAATCAGGTTCAGCCCTCCCAGATAATGTAAATACAATTAGTTGATTTAAAGCACATTTCATGTTATGCTTATCTGCTAAGTGTTTCAGTTATGGCGTTCATACAGAATGAGTCACTCATACATATTCCTCAAGGAAGAGCCAAAAGATGGAAGGAAAATACAGCCTGAGGAAAAAGTCTATAAAGATTTCTCGCTTTTCTAATCCCTTCTCTCTAATGTTTCTTTGTAAATTTGTCAGATGGGAATGAAATTGCCTCATAACTCTCCAGATGTGAAGAGCATCACTGCACAAAATTACGTACTTGTCAAAGCAAGGGGGAATTTATGTTGGTGTTCCTGAGATGTGATTTTATTCAGTCTATTTCCTTTGTGCACATCATAGCAACTAGAAAGACAAAAACAGCTAGTTTATGTATATCTTCTTCTTTGCCCCCCCTTTTTTTCACCTCTGGTGAATTTTTTAGCTTCTATTTTTCCCTTTTGTTTTCTTATCCCCCTCCCCTCCCTCCTTTTATCTACTGCTTATTGCTAGTGACAGTAAACTTCATCCAACAACACTCTGATGAGAGCAGCTATGATTCTACCAGCACCAGGCAGTTCAGACAAGTGCTACAGTAATTTTCCCTATGGTGCACAGAGAAAGGTGTGGCTTCTCTCCTGGTTAGGAAAGATTTTTGTTTAGAAACCTGCAGCGTTTCTTGCAGGCAACCGAACCGTGATTTATTTTGGTATTTTGCTTTATATTCTAGTGTTTTAATTTTAACTTTGTGCATTCTCCCTCCGAAGCTCCTGCAGTCAAATATTGTGGTTCAAGTCACCAAAAAACTTCTCCCAGTGATACCCAAGCCCAGTTTCTTTGTTCTATTTTAAATAATACAGTTGGCAGGCTTTGTGCAGTATTTCTTCCTTTAGCTCAAAGCTCTGGTATTAAATGAAGTCTAAAGCATTAGGTGCATAAACCACTCTGAATTCAGCTCCTGCTGGCCGTGAACTTCTTGAGACACTTAAAAAATTTCAGCTTTTTAATCCCCCTATTTGTGTTTCTTCAAGACACGTCAGATGGTTTTAAAACCAGTGTTAATGGGGAAAAAAACAATAAGCCAAGCAAATGAGATCTTCAAGGCTTTATTCACACTGGATCTCTGAAGCTCTTCCAAACAACTGGGATGGCTCATCTCACTTAGCAGGGACTTTAGGTGCAGGATGGGAAGAGATACAGATCTGTGTGTGCTCCAGAATCCCTGTCCTAAGCACAGCCCAGTTATGAAAATCAAATGCCTCCTCTTTTTTTTTTTCTCTCTTTGTTTTCCTCCCCTCTCTAGTGCTCACTTTGGAAATCAGTGTTCCCTTCCCTATGTGTGTTTAAAACCAGCCATGTTCTGAGCCTGCTGAAAGGGTAAACTTTGGTTTGCTGGTGCACAAGACAGGCTGTGGATTTATAAGTAAAAGAAATATTCTCGTTACATAGGAGTAGGTGATGTGCTGAGGATGTCGGGACTTTTAAAGGGAATGGTAGGAAAAAGATTGTTTCACTGGATGTTAATATTTCTGGGAGGTGGAATTAGGGAATGTTAGGAAAAAGATTATTTAACTGGATGTTAATTTTTCTGGGAGGTAGACTGAGAGGTTATAAAAAATTGTCAGTATTAAAGCCCAGCTTGGCTCTGTCTCTGCTAAGAAAGTACTTGTGAAAATACATCTAAACTAGTCCTGGACCTGGTTTTAAGCTGCAAAAACCTCCATCACACATTCCTGTATGAAGAACACCTTGGAGGCTCTGGCAGGGCAAAGTCTGTGCAGATCCTCTGTCTCTTTTTCTATCTCTGTGTGACCTTCCAGACACTATCCTTGGGCAGCCAAGGCCAAGCTCTCCTTGCAGAGAGCTCCAAAAATAAACACAGGGTGTGTCATGGCCGTTCCCAACCCCCCTTGGGCCTGTCCAAGCCATGGAATAACTCATGGGGAGAGTCAGTCCTGCAGTGCTCAGCAGGACAGAGATGCTTTGTGTCACCTGTTGGACCCAAGGATGAGCGCAGTGCTTCAAAAATAAACACAGGGTGTGTCCTGGCCGTTCCCAACCCCCCTTGGGCCTGTCCTACCATGGAATAACTCATGGGGAGAGTCAGTCCTGGGGTGCTCAGCAAGACAGAGATGCTTTTGTTGGGGAGGATGAAATAGGAAAGCCTTATAAATATGATTACCTGGCAAAAGATGCTGAGAATATGGAAACTATGAGCGAGATTGAAATGAAGACAAAGCTTTGAGATACCAAACCCCAGAGACTGAACAACTGGAAAAACAATGGCATGGCCACCGAAGGCTCACCACCCTCTCTGATTGAACAATACCCCTCACTGATTAGACAATACCTCCTGCTAGCACACAGATCCAAGGGTGAGAGCAGACCCTGCCAACTCGGCAGAGGGTCCAAAAAGCAGTTTTTAGAGTTTAAAATCTAACGCCGTATGGTAATGCAATGACTCTCCTAGGCTGTGTGTAAATGTTGTAGGATTTGTAGCTTGCTCTAGATTGGTTAGTGAAAATGAGAATATTCAGCACAGAAGGTGATTTATTGTATTGGAAATGAGAACCACGGTATTCCACATTCCGTATTCTGTATCCTGTACTTCTCTCTCTCCCCTCTCTGCCCTGCTCTGAGCTGCACCTGGGGCTCATTGCAGGTCTTCTACTCCCTCACTTTATTATAATAAACCTCATGCTCTAAGACCAAAATCCAGAAGTCTCTCATCTCCGTCCTGGCTGTCTAAAGCAAACCACACCACAGACAGCAATCCTGGAGATCCTAATCCTACATGCTTTGTGTCACCGGCTGGACCCAAGGACAAGGCAGTGCTGCCCCTCCATCGCGGTGTGCTCCTGGAACACTCATTGCACTCAGGGGGCTCACATTAATATCCACCAGCATTTGGTCTTGCTGAGGCTGTAAAACAATGCCTCAGGACAAGGGGGAAGAGCTCCTGGAGCCATCCCAATGGTTTTTTACGGCAGTTTTCCCTGTGGGATATGGGATACAAAATGATCATGGTATTGATGGAGGTTGCTCAGAGCAGCCTTGAGCAGGGCCTGGAGATCACTTGGGAAAGCAGCAAAGCAAATGGCAAGCCACATATTGTAAAGTAACAAGAAGAATTTTTATTATTGCTTTTTTTTCCCTTTTGTATTTTTCTTACCATTTTGATCAGATGTACATTGTTTATAACCCCTAGTTTACTGGCCCCAAATATCATTACAACGTCTGCACAATGATCTATGTTTGGTTGTTACCCTTTTAATGGATAAAAAAAGATTTAAGTACTTCATTCTGTTGCATTTTGACAGCTGTTAGCCATCATTTTTCCATTCACCTGCATTTAGCGATCCCATAAAGGGAGGCAATCTTAGAACTAACAAGAGCTGGGCACTGCAAGGTGATAATTCTGTATCACTTTGGCCTATAAATACCTGACAGGCTTTGGGCTGAGTCAGCAGTCTGTAACAAAGTGGCAGCCGTGCCCTTTTATCTGTGTGAGTGTTTCACAGCAATTGGACTATCAGCCCCTGCAGTGAAAATCCATAGTATCGATCAGGCTATTTCTCCACTGTAATTCTTTTGTAGGAAATCCCTGATGACAAATTTTATCTGCACCACTTTTTGATTGCTGGTTTGATGTAAGCGATCTCCAAGGGCAGAGTTAAGCTCCTGGCCGTTCCACATTATCAAGCACCAGCTTTATTTACTGAAACTACACTTGTGGTCACCAACCAAAATAAAAAAAAAAGTGTGAGAGAGAGGGAAAGGAGGAGGCGGAGGAGGCTGAAAATTAAGAGCAAAATAATATTTCAAACTGCCGGAGCGAGGGGGTGAAATCACTTGTATCAGCTGCTGGATTGTTAAGTAAAAGCATGTCCTGCATTTATAAATGCACAAACAGGAGGAATAAGTATTGATAAAAATATCTGTGGGACCCAGGGCTGTGTCTGGACAGTGGATTGGGTTTGGAGCTGATCCTGCAGCTCCTGTTGGTGGGAATGGTCCCACAGGTGCCCCAGGACGCTGCTGGGAGCTCGCTGTGCTCATCAGCGAGCAGCATTTGATTTCATTCCCTTCCCAAACGGATCAACATTCCTGCTGAGCTGCTCAGGGCACACGAGGTTTGCTGCTGTGATCAGGCTCGAGGTGTTTGCTGTGGTCTGGGGCTGGAGCAGGCTCTGCTCACTCACTGCTCACACAGACACCGCGGGAAAGCCTCCAGGTACAGCCCTTCGGCTGAAATGGGATCACAACAGAAACTCCTGTCAGTGAGACCACCCTGCGCACTGCTCGATGTTCTTTAGCCTCCAGATTTAACTCAGAAACCCTAAAAAGGAAGCTCACGGGTTTCCAGTGTCCCTCAGCTGGGCAAGGCTGAGGAGCATCAGATATGGCAGAGCACAGAGACGGCATTGCTGTGAATTCAGAAGTTATCCCAGTTTGGGTTTAGGTGCAGGTTGTCGTCTCAGAGCACAGAAATGCCATTGCTGTGAATTCAGAAGTTATCCCAGTTTGGGTTTAGGTGCAGGTTATTGTCTCAGAGCACAGAAACGCCATTGCTGTGAGTTCAAAAGTTATCATAGTTTCAGTTTAGGTGCAGGTTGTTGTCTCAGAGCACAGAAACGCCATTGCTGTGAATTCAAAGGTTATCACAATTCCGGTTTAGGTGTAGGTTATTGTCTCAGAGCACAGAAAGGCCATTGCTGTGAGTTCAAAAGTTATCACAATTTCAGTTTAGGTGCAGGTTATTGTCTCAGAGCACAGAAACGCCATTGCTGTGAGTTCAAAAGTTATCACAATTCTGGTTTAGGTGCAGGTTATTGTCTCAGAGCACAGAAACGCCATTGCTGTGAGTTCAAAAGTTATCCCAGTTTGGGTTTAGGTGCAGGTTATTGTCTCAGAGCACAGAAACGCCATTGCTGTGAGTTCAAAAGTTATCACAATTTCAGTTTAGGTGCAGGTTATTGTCTCAGAGCACAGAAACGCCATTGCTGTGAATTCAGAAGTTATCCCAGTTTGTGTTTAGGTGCAGGTTGTTGTCTCAGAGCACAGAAACGCCATTGCTGTGAGTTCAAAAGTTATCACAATTCCGGTTTAGGTGCAGGTTATTGTCTCAGAGCACAGAAATGTCATTGCTGTGAATTCAAAAGTTATCCCAATTTGGGTTTAGGTGCAGGTTATTGTCTCAGCAGAGTTATCCCAGGTTATCCCTTGGACACCCTGAGTTTCTGATTTCTCCAGGGCTGCTGAATGAATGCAGCCTGAGCTCCCGAGCCCCAGGGAGGCTCCTCAGCACTGCTGCTGTCCATCAGGGTTACTCACTGTGACTCACAGACATGTTTGCTTTTTGCTCAAGCAGTGCAGCATGAGCTGGGGAAATGATGTCTGCTGTTTTCCTTTAAAGCCCTGAGTCACTGACATGTCCCAAACATGGCACGTGCAGCACTGAATTACTTAGGAAAATAGTCGAGGTTTTTTCACCCAAAACCTGTTAAGCACAAAACTAAAAATAGCTTGCACAGCAATGAGATCTCCATCAAGGAAATATTTGTTTGTACTGCTGGGCTTCTGCCTCTGACTATGTCACTCTGCTCGAATTCAGTTGCCTAGAAAATATATACCTTTGGATATAAACATATATCCAGAGATATGTGTTTACTGAGCAGCATATATTGGATTAGGCATGGAGCCAGTCCAATTTCATGACTACACCTTTGAAAAATTGTCTGATTAACACTGAGAGGAATAATTGTATGTGAAAGGAATAGTAAACATTCCCCACTAGAATGGATTTTCAGCAAATAATGAGAAATACCTTGTCTGTTCAGAGCCCTATCCCAATGAAAACACCTTCATTTATAAATCATTTATTTAAGCAATATCTCAGATTAAATAAATTAATAGCAATTAAGTATTGAGAATAATTGGGATTATTCAGGAGAAACTATTTTGGTTTTTTATACAGTTGAGCACATTCCAAGTCTGAGCAAGTTCAAAGTTTGCAAATTTGATTCATAAAAGTGGAATCATAAAACCCAGAGAGGAGACAATAAGATTTCCAGGGGGACTTGGATGAATTTAAAAATCAATGAAACCCTTTATGCAAGTTTGACGCACTACATCTCTCTACCCAAGACTTTTGATATCATTTAGTGGACCAAATTCAAAGCAGGTAGTCTAGCCCAAAGTCTTTTGTTTTTATTGGTGAATTACCATAACTCCCAAACCAATTTTGCCCTGTGCTCGACAGGTTGGTGTTATTTGTGACTGGATTGACCACGATTGGTGGGGATCAGTGTCAGGTTGGACTCGATGGTCCTGGGGGCCTTTTCCAACCTCAGTGGCCCTGGAACTCTTTCTTAGAGCCTTACCTGTCCACTTTGAGGCAATGCCATTTTTGATACAGCAGTGGCATGGATTGCTTATGAATTATTTGGATTGATTCCTTTTATGCTTTGTCTATAAATGTGCTGCTGATGGAAGGCACTGGATTGACACCAGCAGAGTCTCCTCGGAGGGTGAGGCAGGGCCAGGTGTTCCTCAGGCTGCACTGAGACCACCAACCCACGTCACTTAAACTCCCGAGCAGCCATCAAGCCATAATGACTTCCAATTACTCCTAATGGGAGCTGGGCTGAACCGGTGACCTTGCAAGGCTCTGGATCCCATTAGCAGCTCCCCAAGCCAGCCAGTCCCAGGGAGTTTGATTGTTCTCAGGGCTACCAAAGAGCTTGCCTTCATTCTCCTTTATTTCTTTCTTTAAAACTGCTTAAAATTAGGGGTGGAGAGGTATTGAAATACTCAATTTGCAGTTTCTCTGGATCTCTAATACCACGTCTAGAGGAGCAGCTTTCATTTGCACTGGGAATACCTCCTGCTGAAATGAAATTCTCTTTTCTCAGTCCTCACTGCCTTGTCTGTCACTGATGTATTTTGCACACCTAGACCTCCAGAATCGGTGAAAGCTGCCTTGATTCTGCCTGGCAGGACATTACAGAGTGCTCCCAAACTCTCGTGATGATTTCTGGGATATCCTCCTTGTTATGAGAGGACATAAAGGGTGACCCAGACAAGAAATAAGCCATTAGATGCTGACTTCTACTCGCAGAATACCTCTCATTAAATTTCCTATATCAGTTTTCTTTTTAATTATTTTTTTAATCTATTCTCAGAAAAAAGCACTGAAATATTTGGTGTTTTCACCAGGGAAAGCACCAAGCTGTTCTGTCTGATAGCAGCACTGATGCAGCTTGTACCAAGAGTGGTCAAAGGTTGGACTCAATGATCTTGGAGACCTTTTCTACACCTCAGTGATTGTGAAGAGCTGGCAGGGAGGGAGACAGCAGTGCTGGGGCTGCAGGCTCACCTTTGGGGTGCTTTGTGTGCTCTCAAGAGGTGCCTCACTCACGGCAGCAGGAAGAGGAACAATATTTTGTACCAGAATACTAAAAATTCAGCCCCTCCTGCAGCACCCTCAGCTGCCAGGGTTTGCCAGTTGGTTTGCACTTTTGCAGGCTGAGATAGGCTCGGCTGCAGCCCTTGGGTGCACCTTTGTGACACCTCCAGGGAACAAAAGGTGTCAGCTCAGGATGGGTTGTACCCCACAGCCTGCCTGCCTCACCTCCCCATGAAAAAGATCCAGCGATAGGGCTGGAAAATTTCATTCCACTTTCTTCTCCAAATTTCTGGTGCTTTGGGGCAAATTCAGTGTTTTCATTAACATTTCAGATAAGTCTGGAAAGAGCACAGACATTAATGCAGATTACAGGCCAGAAATGCTAAGCAGCAGCAGCTCCCTTTGATCTGCTGATATGTCAGTGGTAAATATTCCTGCAGCCCCGAAAATCAGCAACGTGGAGCTCTTGTCCAGATAAAGGCGAATTCAGCCATCCTGGGGACTCCTGTCTGTCCCTGCTGTGCCTTCCCAGGGCTGATCCAAGTGAACCCCAAACCTGGCAGGGACGAGCAGGCAGTACCTCACATCTGTGTGTGAGCAGGTCCCTTTGAAAGGCTCATTTCAGGACATGTTTGCATTTAAACTGCTGTGCTCTCCTTTAGAAAATGCACCTGCAGCACATGGAAAGGCTCTTTGCACAGGGGGGAATCAAACCTGGACCCCTCACCTCCACCTGAGGGTTCCCCCTGGAATCTGAGTGGGCATGGATGCTGTTATCTAACTTTATAAATAAATAAAGAACTGAAGCCCTTCTCTCTCACACCAGAAGGGGTTCCTGAGCAGGCAGAGAGCAGGAATATTATTTCTAGGGAGGATTTAAGACTCTCCCAATATCCTTTTTATTTCATCATTGCCTGTGCTTCGGTTTCAGCTCTTCCATGGTGATTTTGGCCCTGTTCTCAGGGCCCTGGTTCACCCCATACTCTTTATAGGATGTTTAAATGCCTGGCCAATGTAGGATTTTACTAGAATTGTCTCAATTTAGGTTTCAAAATTGAATCCTTTCTTTACAAGGACCTTGAGGTTAACAATGTTCAGTAGTGGGCTCAGTGCATGGGGAATTATTCAGGCTGGGATTTACAGCTGAGACACTGCTCACCCTGAGAAGTGAAACAACTCTATTCCAAATAGGATTTGCAGAATCAGATGTTTCCTTCTGTGCTCCAAACCTGCCATCCTGGTGCTGTTTCCTGTAGAGAGAAAATTATTTGGGCACAAGGGCACTCACCTGGGGCAAACCAAAATTCTGGGAATATGTCTCCCAATGAATTGAACCAATGGTTGGTGAGGTTTTTCCCTTTAACACCCTGATGATATTAATTAAAATCATAAACTGCATGTCTGGTTTCATCAGACCTGTCTCCCACCATCAAACAAAAAACGCCTAACGTCAAATTATTGAAGTCTTCCAGCTGCCAGAAATTCCCTTTCCCATCTCCAAGTGTTTTCCTTCCCCACAAAATAACAAGCAAGTCCCGTGTGTTTGGGTCAGCCCTGCAATGCTGTCTGTAAAAGTCATGTCATAACCTCAATCAATCACTCAGCATCGGCCAACCCTCGGCTGGATGGTCCAGAAATCCTCCTGCCTGGGATTACACCTCAGGAAATAACACAGCTCTGCCTGACAGCAGCAGCCAAATACGTCAGAAAGGCCAAATAGCCAGAGCTGCCCAAGTTGTTCCTTCCTGGAGCTTCTGGGGCTGCATCTGTGTCCACACGTGCCATAAAGTGCCAGCTGGGTGGCAGGGAGAGCACTTGGAGCATTTATTTATTTATTTATTTTGCTTCCTCATGAAAACACAGTAAATTTTCTAGATTTGAATCCAGTTCAGTAATTAATCCATCTGTTATGCAATAATAAAATGCCACTGACCACTTAGGGCTGTGGAGAACACAGCCTGTAGATCCTAAGCCTGTCCTTTCTTAGAGTGGATATTCAAAATTTATGTATCTGCCAGTCAGGATGTAATAAAATGCAGAAACATGCTTGTAAAAAGAAATGTGATATTTACTGTTCAGCCATGTAATATCTTCTACTTATACATCTCCCTCGAGGATATCTTGATGTTATTGGAAGGGTAGTTTTCTTAGACATGCTCCCTTTTCCTCTTTTCTAGTTCCCTTTTTTTTGTCATCTTCTTTTTTTTTTAAATTTCCTAGTTCTCTTTGTGCCAACTCATATATTGCAATACTAGAAATGATCAGGGTTTGAGACTTACTAGGAAGTTTATTTTAATTAATTTGTGATGTAAAGCTGAAGAGCAGTTTAGAGTGTGTAAGTTTAAGAGCACTGAGGATTTAGACTTGAGTTATCTGAGCACAGACTCCATGGACATCCACCATCACTAAATCAACAATAGGAAGTCAGAACTGAGGCCTTTCCATGTTTTCCTGCTGATTTCAGCCAGCAGGGCTCTGGCTGTGTTTTCCAGCAAACTTTGGGAACTGCAGACCTATTGCCTGCACGTAAATGGTTAAAGGAGAGGCGAAGCAGCTGTACCCAACCTGGGACACAATTGCTCTGATTTTCTGATATTCGTGGAGATTCAGGAAGCTTGCAGGGAGGTCAGGCGCTCAGCACCAAGATGGCGAAAAGAGAAACTTTATTTACAAGAACTTCTTTATATATTCATTACTGATCTAATAATTATTGGTCGACAGTTTTTCCACCCCCTGTAACGATTGGGTACAACTCTAGAGCATCCAGCACCAAAACAAAGAGATTAGAAAGCACAAGAATGCAACTTATCTCTATTCTCCATGAGAAAGAAGAGAAAGATTTTAAAACTGTGCAACTACAGGACACAACTCAGGATTTCAAATTCTCCAGTCTGTCTCCTTTACCCCAAGTGCAGGAGCCCTGAGGTCGCTGTGTCCGTACGTCTGTCTGTGCAGGCACCTCCCATTGCAGTGCAGTGCCAGCGTAAGGTCCTTGAGGAGCCACCAGAGTGTGTTTTGTAATACTCAGGGAAACTAAAAGTAATTTAATGCTGCCTGTTGGTGAAAGAACAGAGAATACACCCTGCTGCACACTGTAACTCCAGCTCTCCTTGCTTTTATCACTTTCCTTGCTTTTATGATGTGTGCAGTGAAAAAAAAAAAACCCTCTTGTGAATGGAGGTTTAAGTTTCCCTGCAAGGGTTATGAAATATGGAGAGGCAGCACAGGCCCCTCTCCATATTTCAGGCTGCTCCTAAAAGGTGTCATCCATGTGGTCACCCGGCTGGGGACAGGAAGGGGCTGCCTTTTCCTGAAACCCCATCCCCATTTTTACAATAGTTTGGGGAAATCCCGGTGCCAGCCGAGGAAAGGCTGTGGATCCATCCTGAGCTGCCCTGCTCATCCAGGCTGGGGAGATGGAGCTGCTCCTGCAGCACCCGCAGAGGGCTACACCGTATGCCAGATTTGTTTCATGAATTTCTCTCCTCTCATTGCCTTGAGCACAATTACAAATACATTATGCAGTGTGAATTTTCACCCTTTTTTAGCATTCGGCGGTGCTGCGAACCACCAGCCTTTCCCCTCAGAGTACTGGGTTGAAATTAGTGCATTCCCCAAATATCCTGCTGCCTGTGCCACCCCACCGTGACCCACGGAGGGGACGCCGTGGTGCCAAATGCTTCTCCTGGCGGGGTTTAATCAATCCCACCCATGAGATGAGGGTCAGCAGCCGAGGCTGAGGCTGTGCTGCTCTCAGGGCAGCGCGCCATGAGCCGCCGCCACTCTGAGCTCCCAAATTTCAGCTGGGGGAGCACTCTGATGGAGCAAACCCCACAAAGCCAGGCCAGTTTATCCTTTGGAATGCTTCTCCCTGCTCTGGGGGGCTCTGCTTCTCATCCATCGATCCCCAGGGGTGTTTTGGGCAGCCAGGCCCTGCCCAGCACCAGCGCCATGCGGAGCAGCCAGGCCCGATTGGCCTCCCTGCCCCAAACGCCATTTGACAGAAATTTAGCAAAACCTGGGCTGCGGATTGAGAGGCGGTGATCAATTCTGACAGCGTCCTGCTCTGCTCAATATTCTCTCTGAAGTGCCTGCAACCAAATGCCAGTGCAGAGCATTTCTCGCCGAAGTTCAAGAGGGGAGATGTAAACACAGGCCATAAAAGACCTGCATGTCTCGAGCTTGTAGGGGTCGTAATTCTTCCCAGCAAAGTTACCTTTCCTGTTTCTATGAATTACTCTTACATTCTTGTAAGAGATACGGTTTGAGGTATTTATGGTGCATTCAATTCTGCTATCATTGATTTACTGGGCTAAACCTGCTCCAGGATATGATGTAAAGCCCCTAATTCCAAAAAACTCTTCCATCTCGGCGAGAACAGCATTTTCTGCCCTGTTGCCCTCCAGCAGATGACCAACGGAGATAAACAGAGGGCACTCCACTCTCGGTTGCAATGTGCTTGGTGATGTGAAGGAATCAATCAGACAAAAGCAGATTATTAGAGTGTCTGAGAGAGATCAAACATTGCTGGCATCTTCACCCACACACGGTTGATTTACAGGCAAGCTGATAAAGTGCTGCAGCTCACTGTCAGAAGTACATGACAGCTCCTCTAGCTCTATGGATAAATTATTGCTGAAGCCCATGATAACATTTCTCCACCTAGCAACCAAACATAACAGGATGTGGCTTTTAGTACTCGGAGCCAGAACGATACAAAGAGAAAACACAGAAAGTCTCCAGGCAGGGAGGCAGCACCCAGGAAAGGCGGGCAGGGATGGATTTTCACACACACGCGAGGGGGTGTGTCTGTCCGGGCTCGGATGTGGAAAATCGCCTGGGCTGGAGCTGTGTGCCTGCAGAGACTCTGCCAAAATGCCCAGGACTGCAGGCAGGAAGGCAGGGATTCTCATGGGGCTGCCCCACAGCAAGGAAACCCTTTGGGAAATATCAGGTGTCTCCTTCAGCTTGGAAAAACACCAGCAATAAATAACCCCATCGTGCTTTTAAAAAAGGCAAAGCCAAATAATCCGATTATTTGGAAGACAGTGCTAAAGAAAGATGCAGTTCAGTGATTCTCTCTTTATTTTTATCTGGTGTCTTATAAAATAATAAGTGATATAATCTGCTAAATATTGCATCATGGCTATTAGACATCAGGGCTGTGCTCAAAAATTAAGTTGGGTTAATTAGAGCATGTACTATGTGCCTATAAAAGACTAAATCAGGCTCTGTCTTGGGAGCCAGACGTGAGTGCTTTTCAAAAACTGAGAATGTGACCCTGACAACTTAAAATCTAAAGTACATTGAAAGTACTCACAGGTTAGAGGTTCTGCTGCCTCAGATGCCTTTCATAAATTCTCTTGCTTTGAAATACACTTCCTTATTTAATTTTTTTTTTCTCTTTGTTGCTCTATCAGAAGTCATCCCACAGAAGAGTAGGGAAATGAATATGGAAATAACTGTATGAAAGAAATTATGGAACCTGTTTATCTGTACCGTTCTGCCAAATGAACAATCAGAAAATGTGATTTATTTTTTTTTCTTTTCTCCCTGTGGCTTTTTCAGTTACAAGAATTTAGAAAAGGTGAGAGGTAAGTGAGAAATTCTGAGATGTAAAAGATGTAATTTGATGATATCCCTGAAGTAATTCTTTATACTGTTTGTTAGTTTGTCATATTAAGGGCTCGGTGTTGTTTTTATTAAGGGTTGGTGCTGTTTATCTGCACACAGATCTAAGCCCAGTTTGCATTTGGAGCTTTGTGAGGTTTCTTTGGTGGCTGCTGTGGTGGAAGGTGCCCCAGCCCCTGGGCTGCCCCATTAACCCTTTGCTGGGGTTAATTCCTGCCTGGCTGCGTTATGAGAGGATGGAGCTGGCTGCAATATTGCCCCACTGATATCCATGCCCCTGGATTGCTGGGAATGCCCTTCCCTTTCACCTGCTGAGGGCAAGGATCTTACCCTCCCCTCCTGTGCTCCTCAGACACATTACAGGACAGTTTCTGTGCCACCTCACGGGGAGGATTTCCAGAGCAACTCTTGTAAAAGCCAACAGAAATTGCGTGGTTTAATCCCCGTGTGCTGCATTGAAAAATTACCCATAAATATTTCACCATTATGTTTTATTATTACAGTCAAATTTGTTTTATGTACTTATTATTTAAGGGATAATAGGGCAGGTGTCCCGTTTTATGAGGCAATAATCTGGTTCACGTTGGCTCCGTAGTTTATCCCTCCCAGAGAGCTGCATTATCGCCGAGGGACATGGGCAGCTTGTCTTATTAGAGTAATAATAATAATAATAATGACACCTTCTATTCCTACAGCACCTTTCCTCTAGAACAGTCCAAAAGCATTTTATAAATCTGATTTGATTTCTGACAACTGGTCATCTCAAGGATTATTTCAACAATGCCAGCTCTGGAGTGAGGACAGAAAGCAGATTTCAGACCACCAGATATCCTCCCCTGGATCTCTGCAAACCTTTGGTGTTTATCTCTGTCTCGCTCAGATCCTGGGGGTTCAGGGCATGAGCTCCAGGCAGTGATGGATGTCCTTGGCTGTGGCACCAGGGGCTCACAAGCTCTGGGAGTGGAACGTGATCCCTTTAATTCAGATGTGTTGGAAAGCCCAGACAGAGCAGAAAGCTGCTCTGGGGAGGCTGGGGGAGCTGGGCTGCAGGCAGGGACAGCCCCACGGTTTTTGGAAGGTTGGCCTGAAAGCAGCCCCCGGGGCAGGGATGTGCAGTTCTTCATAGGTACTGCTGCCCCTGGAGATGGTTTGGGGTCCGTGGCCTCAGCAGGGCTGGGAGGAGAGCTGATGGTGGTGCACAAGGTGCTGCTGGAGATGGTTTGGGTCTGTGTCCTCAGCAGGGATGGGAGGAGAGCTGATGGTGGTGCACAAGGTGCTGCTGGAGATGGTTTGGGGTCCGTGGCCTCAGCAGGGCTGGAATGAGAGCTGATGGTGGAACACGAGGTCCTGCTGGAGATGGTTTGGGGTCCGTGGCCTCAGCAGGGCTGGAATGAGAGCTGATGGTGGTACCCAAGGTGCTGCTGGAGATGGTTTGGGTCTGTGTCCTCAGCAGGGGCAGGGTGAGAGCTGATGGTGGTACCCAAGGTGCTGCTGGAGATGGTTTGGGTTTGTGCCCTCAGCAGGGCTGGGATGAGAGCTGATGGTGGTACCCAAGGTGCTGCTGGCAGAGAAACCCTTCTGAATTCCCTGTGCACTCAGCTGTGCACTGCTGGGCTGTGCTGGGCTGGGAAAACAGCTCCATTGGAGGCTAAATTAGCAATATCTATCAGATATACAGAGATATATTGGATTAGCTAGTAGGTATTAGCTCTCTCTATTAGATATTAGCTATAGCCAATGCATTAGCCATACCAGGCTGCTGTAACTTGTCCTGAGCACCAGGGTATGAAACTGAGGCTGCCTTCAGTGGCCCTGGAGCCATCCTGTGCCCCCAGAGCCCTGGGCATCCCTGCACGAGGTGACCTGTCACGTTTGCCTTGTGCTCTCAGCCCCTCAGCCAAGGCGAGCCCAGGAATGATTTCCAAGGTTGGGATTCCAGCATTTCCCTCAGAGCCAGCCCCTCCTGGGGAAACATTGCCCAATTGAGAGGAGCTTGGTACTTTATTAAAGTAAAAAGAGGATTTACCTACAAATATTGCTGGGGTTTGGCTTCTGCTGCTGCTTCTCTCTTTTAGATTTTTTTCTTCCTTTTGTTCTCTTTCTTCAGCTGTGAATCCAGAAAGGCAAAAAACTTGGATGTTTGGCTGTAATATGAGTACGTAATAATTTCCAGTAATAGAAGTGGTTTATTTCTACTTGAAAGTTGAAGCCAGCTCTGATGAAGTTATATATTCTTTGATTAAATAAGATATATAAGGCTGAGTCTGCTCTCTTAACATCCCAGAGTCACAAGGGCTTTAGCTACTCGGAGGCTGTGTTACTCATTCCTCCCTTATCCACAATCCCAGGCTGACCTAAAAAACTTTCCCAACTAATGCCTTACTGAACTTGCCAGATTTCCACATGAAGTCAGAATTTTACAATTTGAATTTTCCCCATGGGGGGGGAAAAAATACCTTTACAAGAAATTTCCAGAGTTTTGCTTACTTGCTCCTTGCATGATTCAGCATTCACTGAATTTCTCTGAACCCTGATTTTCCTTAGTGTTGGAGGGAAAAGGACCAATTTCTGCCATCTCCATAGCTGATCAACCAAATATTCAAAATCTTTGTGCAGAAGTCTGCCAGTAGCTGCTTAAGAGGATTTTTATGGGTCCCTCTCTGTGTTTGTGAGTGCCTCAACACCTCCAAATGTTTCATCCCATCACACGTTGCATTGTGGTGAAGGGCTCATGCTTTCATTAGATCCATCACCCATTCACAAAATATAGCTCTGTGCCACATTTACATCAGTAAAACAAATCATACTGTGCCTCAACTTTCCCCCATTAGAGCGGAATGGATGTCTTGCCTCACCCAGGCAACGGGAGATGTCAAAAGTTCATTGGATTTACGGATAACAAATCACCAGTTGTCTCTCAAGCGTTGTGCAAATTATCAAACGTTGTTTTATGGCACTGAGGGAACTGCCTGGGCAGGGATTCAGGCCTGGGCTGAAGCACCTTGTTGACTTCAGCATCTAAATATCTCAAATGAATATTTTAAGTGAGAAGAAGAGATGTGCTCTCCTTTTTCCCTGGACCAAAGCGTAGCTTAGTCCCCAAGCTCCTCCCTCAAGATCAAACTTTATCCATGGCCTCAGCATATCAGCACCTCATATTTGGAATATCTGCATCTAAATTGTCCCTTTTCATTTGTTTGGGTTTGTTGGTGGATTTTTTTTTTTTTTTTTGCTTGCTTATTACAAAATCTCATGTTTTCATAACTTCCAGAAAGTTCATATTGCAAGAAAAAAAAAAAAACAAGCTGCATCTCCCTCATTATATTAAAATGTTAACATTTCTAATATTTCCTAATGGCACCACTATAAAGTAAACATTGGAATGAAAAGTTGTATGATCAAAGTGGAGCCTAGAGACAGCTAATGGGAATGTGTTGCTGGGGTAGCTCGGGGTTTGCTTTGGGGATGTATAGATGATTATGGAAAATTGGTTCCATTATGGCCCCAATTACAATGTGTAAAGTCGTTGTACCCTGCAACTGATGGCAGAATGGGGAGCAGCGAGAAATATGATGTGGATTTGTGTGGATTTTGTATTTTCTGCCTGTGTATCGTGCTCTGTGTTCCTGCCTGTTATTCACGCAGGGTTATCCTTTGTCATCTGCTTGTTATTGTTTGAAATAATAATCCAGACGCAGCCTGGAGGGCAATCTCACAAACACCCCCGTTCTGATGCTTTATGGACTGGTGAAGGTCCTGTTCCTAAAGGACACAATGGGATTTTTTTCACTCCAAGTCCAAATCCAGGTGCTCAAACTCAGCAGAAACCACTGCACAGAAACAGGGTTTTGTGAGGCTGGGGATGTTAGGGCTGAGCTGTGCGATGCTTGTGTGATCAGCACTGCAATTCTGTATTCATGAGGAAGGAAAAGATGAAGTATAGTGTAGAGTAGCTGTTGCATTCGTGCTTTATTATCTTGAACCAGTAATTGAATAGCTGCTAAGTGCTGAGTCCTGACGGGAAAACCCACCCTGTGCAGTTCCTTGGCGCTCTTTTATGCTCCGAGAGTTCATCCATCCAGCCTAATTTATGAAATGCCTCCATATTTTGGCCTTCCAAAACTCGACCCAATATGTTTGAGATGCAATGTCTTCATTATCTCGTGCTTTATCGCAGCGGAGGAGGAGGGCTCTGCATTTCCACAGCTTCTCCTTGTTGTTATCTCTCTGAACACGCAGCCCAGGCAAAGATGCCTTGGAATGCAAAGTCAGGGAAGGGCTAATGCCCAGCTGTAGCTCCATGCTGAACTTTGAAAGCTCAAAAACCCTCTCCCATGAGAGCTGTGGCTGCTGAAATCCCACCAGAAAAGGCTGGCACAGCCCTGGCACTGCTCAATGCTGAACTTTGAAAGCTCAAAAACCCTTCTCCCAGGTGAGCTGTGGCTGCTGAAATCCCACCAGAAAAGGCTGGCACAGCCCTGGCACTGCTCAATGCTGAACTTTGCAAGCCCAAAAACCCTCTCCCATGTGAGCTGTGGCTGCTGAAATGCTACCAGAGCAGGCTGGCACAGCCCTGGCACCGCGGCGGGGTGGGGAGCAGTCTGCTGGAGGTGCCGTTCATCATGGATTGAGTGAATTTGTGATGGACTCCCTTTGAATGGCACAGAAGGGCTGCACAGGCTCTGCACCTTTCAGGCCACCAGCAGTGTGACAATCTGTGTGTCCCACAGGAGCCTGACCTCTCACAGAGGGGATGCTGTGCTCGGGCCAGATCTGCCCGTGATAAATTTCCTGGTGTTTGGTTCTCAGGACCTGAGCTACCTCAGCACCAGCTCAGATGTCCCAGAATCACAGAACCACGAGGCTGGAGAGCCCTCCCAGCCCATGGAGGCCAAGCTGTGCCCCATCCCCACCCTGTCACCAGCGCAGAGCTCTGGGTGCCATGGCCAGCAGCCCTTGGTGCTGCCCTGCTCCGCTCTCCTGGCTGCAGACACACCCAGAACGTGGAGCTGTCCCTCCAGGAGCTCTGCCCCAACACACTTTTGCTGCCTGCAGTGTCACAGGAAAGGTAAAGAGCCTGGAGCTCAGCAGTGGCCAAATCCCTGGCCAAAAATATTGACAAAAAAAGAAAGAAAAAGCTCCCCACAGTCACAGAACATCCCCTGGAGCTTGGGGTAGATCCATGGCCTTCCGAACTGCTGGATGCTGTGAGAAGTGTGGGATTTGGCTCGGCTGGGCTGCTCCTTCCTGCACCAAAACTTCAGCACAAACAGAAAATGAAAATTTCTTTCTTCAAACACACTTAATTGCTTTCAAGTTTTGGCACTTCTGTCACTATAGGATTTCCAGGGCGTCCCATGGTAATGATTAGAACTAAGCAAATACCTCAAAATATTTTCCATGAAAACTCCCTTGAATAAAACATTGAATAGCCTTCAGCTGTGTTCACACCCCTTTCATATTTGCTTTCTCTGAATATTCCAGTGACTGATTTATGGGCAGAAATGCAAACTGAAACAGCAATTTTTAAGGGAATGTTGCATAACATTTATGGAAAGCAGATTTTAAATATGGATATAGTATCTAAATGCAGCCTAGCTGGAGCAAAAAAAAAGCCAGGTGATTTGAGTCCCTTCAAGCTAAGAAACCATCTCCGTGTCCAAAAGTGCAGAGATCACTGAAAAAAGGATTCTTTGTCCACCATAAAACCCAAAAATGAGGATCAGATGCAGGCAAAGCTCAGGAGGTACTCGGTGAGTTTTGAAGAAGTGCCTGAGCAGCAAATGTGTCCAGCTCCTGTGGACAAAAATACCTTCATAAATCTGGCCCTGACTCCAAATAAATGTTGGATATTGAACACATTTGAAAAATGTCAAAGTAATTCAAAGTTAATTGTGAAGAGGAGAAGAGACTGAGCTCACTGAACTGAAGTTGTTTACTCTGAGTAAGTTGATTGGCCTTACTAATGATACAGGAGCCTTGGCTGCCTCTTGGAGATGTCATTGTCAGAGAGCAAATATTTGCATATTGCTCTTCAACATCATTAGTTTTGTTTTGGAAGGTGAGTCATTAAGACCAAGGTTTGAGAAAGTGTACAAATATTGCACATCTCATTTGCATCCGTGACTAATTTGTGCATAAATCAGGTGAGGTGGCTCCGAGCTGACCAATCCTTCCATCCTGGGACGTGCCAGGATGCTCACAGGCCACTCACATGATCAGCTGCTTCTCCAAAATAAATTAATAATAATTTAGAAAAAGCTGAGCAAAGCTTTAAAACTCGATTTTTGCATATGAAGCTCTTCTCCATTGTGTAGCGTGTTCAGGGAGAGAGAGCTCTGCTGGTACAGGGAAGTTCGACAGATCTGCATTATTCCCCTCGGAGTGCGAAAATATCTTCATGCAATCTCGGAAAAAACCTCATTTAAATGCTCTGTGAATCCAGCCCTTCCCAAAGGCCACGATGTATTCATGTATTTTGGATGATCTGCAGCTAGAAAACCGTGCAGCTAATGCACCCATCTCACCGCGGAAAAGACTGAAACAAAAACACCGAAAAAAACCAGAGAGAGAAGCTGAAAGCCACCACAGGCTGTAACCCAGATTCCTGCTCTGAAATAAAGATGGGCTGAGGATGTTCTTGTTACCAATTCCACCGCCAGCCACCGTTTGCTCCACAAAAATGAAGAGCCAGAGGATTTTCAGAAGGACACTCACACCCCATTGTAACCCTTCTGGTTAACTCTCTCTAAAATATCCTTATCAAGCAGCAGTTTCAAGGCTGGAGAATGATTTGTGCTCTCTTTCTGTGAGAATGGAAGAATTTGCAAAGATAAAAATTACGAGCAGATCTCAGAGGAGCTTTCCCCAAGAAGTGGTGAAGCTCAGTTAAGATAGTCCAGCACCGTATCTTTGGCAGGGTGGATAAATGAACACACTTTAGTTTCCCTTTCTTCCCTAAAAAATCATTTACTTACCCTCCTGCCATCACATGCTAAATTAAGTCATGTCTTTCTTTTATTAAGAAGACAGCTCTTTTCTGAGCTTCTTAAACTTTTCTAAATTTTCTTACCACAAACACTGCTCATTTTGTTTCTTATCCAGAGACTGATAACAGGGTTTCTATAAAAATGAACATTCATGATCAAAGAGCAACTCTGTATCATAAACAAATTACAACAACTGGGCATGCTTTGAAATAGCTTAACCTAATTAAGCTCAAACACTTTCGCAAAAGCTTTAAAAAAATGGGTGTAATTGGAGCTCCGTTCAGGTTCAGCTGACTTCATATTTTTAGTTTGGTTGGCATTTTTTTTCTCTTTTAGAGCTTTGCATAAACAAAACATTTTGACAGTGTTGCCTTCCTGGGAAAAAAATGTTGGTGGTGCTGAAAATTCAGATTTCCAAATGAAACACAGTTCTAATTGCTCATTTTTGCAGCTCTTGTGATGTGTGTGAGATGTGCCAAAAGCAGCCCCGAGTGCCTGTGACGGTGCCACGCGTGTGACACTCATGTGCCACACGGGCCGAGGGGAACGGGGCAGTGCCCATTGTGTGCTGGGCCACCAGCAGCTCCTCTGGGCACTGCAGATGCCAACTTGGTATTTTTAGTAACAAAATCAAAGTGGGTTTGGAGGACTGAAATGGAAATCCCTGTGGTTTTCCTCCATGTTAACCCACTCTGAGTATGGAGCATGTCCTAGGGTAAGTCCAGCCTTGGTTTTCTTCATCCTTTCTACGTCATGTCGTTGGCTCCTTGGAAAATTAACTTTAGGCTGAGAGTATCAGACACTCAGCTTCTTGTACCTTGCTTCTGATCTCACTCTGTCCCCCCACTTTAAAAGTGTTGTGTAAAACTTTTCTCAGGTATTTAGTGATTTTAAACCTTCAGTCGCCAAGGCTTCATCCCCTTAAATCTGATTCCAGGGGGATTTTAAATATTATTATTATTATTATTATTATTATTATTATTATTATTATTATTATTATTATTATTAGTGGTGGTGGTGGTGGTGGTGGTGGTGGTGGTGTATTACTACTACTACTACTACTACTACTACTACTACTACTACTATTATTATTATTATTATTATTATTATTATACACCTAGATCCTTTAATTCCTCAGGTCAGTGTTTTAAAGGTACAGCAACAACTGTGGATGCTAAAATGGCCCCCCAAAAATCTCTCTTTATTGAAGCATCAATTTTCTTAAACTTCGAATGAATAAGTCTTCTGTAATCTCTGTAGAATTCTTCCCTTCCCTCATCACCATAAAGCCAGAACGCTTTGGTTATTATCTGTTATAATCTGTTATTATCTGTTCTCTGGTCTTTTCTTCTGTAGGGAATTATTTCCTCTGTTTTAGAAGATTTTAATTTTATTGATTTTTTATTTGGTAATGGAAACAATTTGCTGTTTGCCCAGCTGTGGAATTTCCATAAGGAGACAGTGATTTCCTGAATGCTCTAATTTACACTTCTCAGGAATATTTGTGGAAAAAGAATTTCAAATTCATTTTTCTCTTCTCCAGGTTTTTCTGCACAACTGTTAACACTGAATTTTGCTCTTTGCTTGTAAAAGTTTACTAATGATTACTGAAGGCCTTAATTGGAACAAATTTACTTATATAGCTCAACAAATATTTTTGCTCTCTAACACTCTTTTTTAAAATATTTTTCATTTCTTTTCCATTTCTGAGGATAAAATTTCCAGCAAAAATTTATTTTCATAATCGAACAGCACTAGAAGCGCTAAGCCAAATTACCTGTAATTATATAACCTTCTGATTGTGCCTGTGTCGAGCAGATTAAACGCTGTGTCTTTACAACTCCCAAGGTTAAGTGCTGGTAATGGGACATGCTGGAGAGCAAGGTCACCTAATCCCAGCAAGAGGCACTCAGCCGCCCAGACGGGAGAGCCTTATTAAAATCTACAACATGCAACTTTAATCTAACGCTCAAATTATAAGGGAGCCACTCGGAAAGAGCCAAAGGCTATTTGCAGGTTCAATATATTCACTTTGCTCTCGCCAGTGATCAAAGTTTGGAGCGGCACACGCCTCGGACTGCTGCGGGAGCTCATTTGGAGGAGCTGCAGCAAGCGCTGCTCTGTCCCCAGCACAGCGATGGTAATTGGGGTTTTCCACCTGAGAGGAGCGAGGGAGCAGAGCTGCACTGCCCAGCTTCCCACAGGACTGCTCCAGCTCGTGGGCAAGGGTTAAAAGCCAGGGAAATTAATCTGAGCGCCAAGACAAATTACACTTCTAGTTTTTACAGAAAGTTTTCTAACTGGAGTGGTTCTGTTTTAATTGGGGACTATTACTTTAAATGAAATGCAAGATTGAGAGTCTTTTTTGCAGGGATATTTCAGTCACTGTCAAGACCTCCCAATAAGTTCTTTCCTCCAATAAGTTCTGTTCAACTTTTCTTTTTTTTTTTTTTTTTCCTTCTGGAATTTTCCAGAGTTTATTGATATTTTCTTTTCCTAATCTACCCCAAATACCAAGTCTATAAAGTTGGGTCCAAAACCCATCTAGCCTTGGGGTGACACGTTAAAAAACCAGAGCAGTGTGGTTTTCTTTTCCCCCAAAAAGGCCACTTTTGGCTGTGTCACTGTCACACTGAAACAACTGCAGCGACAGCCCTTGATCAAAACAACCACAGCACCTTTGCATTGCTGTTTTTGCTCTGTCAGTCCTTGAAATGACCTTGGCTTAATTACCTGCATCTCAATGAGTGAATCTACATAGCAAGTGAAGGTTAATTAATGAAGGATCATTTCTTACTTAAACCCATCAGGCAGTGGCTGACAAGCAAGTCTGGCCCGTGCAGTGCCATCCTCTATCTCATTAGAAATGGTCAGATTGATGTGCTGGGGCTGCTCACGAGCAGGGCCAGGACAGTTTGTTAATGAACACAACTGATGGGCTCCTGCAAACCTCCCAAAGCCTCTGTCTGTCATCCCCAGCGTCACTGAGCTTCAGCTTCCCCACCAGCTCCTCCATTTCCAGAGTTTCATTTGTGCCTTTTCAACTCAGCAAACTCCAGAGATTTCCACCTGTGGTCAGAGATTTCCTGAGATTCGCAGAAGCTGGCAGAGGAAGCAGGCAGATGGGCCCAGGATGGCGAAAGGAGAAACTTTATTTACAAAAACTTCTTTATATATCCATTAATAATCTAGCAACTATTGGTCAGCAGGGAATCCACCTCCTAAAACCATTGGTCACAGCTATACAACACCTAGTACCAAACACAGAGATTAAGAAAGTACAAAAATGCAGTTTATCTCTGTTCTCCCTGAGAAAGAAGAGAAAGATTTCTAAAACAGTGCAACTACATCCACCCAGAAGTTGCTGTGGGTTTCCACCCTGGCGAAAAGGGGCAGAGCACTCAGGTCCTCTCTCACAAACTGGTGTGGGTCTCACAGAGAGCATCATGGCATCATTGCACACCTGGAGGCCACAGAATTCATCCTGGTGAGCTGTGCAGCTCCATCTCCGAGGGATTCCTTGTCCTGGAGCTCATCACTGTCTCTCAGAGCTGGAAATGTCCCTCTGCTGCCACTCCACAGGTGGGATGGGATGAGCCAGGCTTCCCACTGGGATGTGCCCTCTTAGGCTCTCAGGAAAGCTCTTCTCCAGCCCCAGAAAGGGGAACAGCCACGGTGGAGGTGACACAGAGGTCACACAGACTCCAGCAGCCACATCCTCACCCTGCAGCAGCCCACGGGGGTAAAACACCCACAAAGAGAACAAAAGCCAAGCCAAAAATCCAGAAAATAAGAATTGGAGGAAGACAGCTCCTCAAAGCAGCTGAAACTGAAGTCCAGAAGTTGTGCTGAGAGCCCCAAAAACCCTCTGTACTTCTGCTTGTAGAGCCAGACTTGCACTGCCCATAAATCTTTTCTTTCCAATCTCTTGTGGGGTTGCTGTGTAAAGTTTTGTGCTCCTGATTTTAGAAAAACTCTTGCAGTTCCTTTCTTTGGATGGCCGTGGTGGAGAATCTGACTTTACAACAATAAACAGTGTCTTACCCCTGCCCATGGCTTAGGGTGATGGAGGGGATTTGGTCCTAAATCACTTGGAACTTTTCAAACATAAAGTGTGGCTCAGCTTACACAGAAAAACTCTGAGCAGACATTTGCAGAGAGATGGATCACACCTGCAGTGATTTATTGCACTGGGAGCACTCTGCAGATCAAACCAGAGCCCATTCCTGCACCTCCCAAAGGCAAATTGCACCCCTGGAATAAAGCTCAGAGGATTTCTGGGAACACTCTGCATGGCACAAATCAAACCAGAGCCCATTCCTGCACCTCCCAAAGGCAAATTGCACCACTGGGATAATGCTCAGGAGATTTCTGAGAACACTCTGCATGGCACAAATCAAACCAGAGCCCATTCCTGCACCTTCCAAAGGCAAAATGCACCACTGGAATAAAGCTCAGAGGATTTCTGGGAATGCTCTGCATGGCACAAATCAAACCAGAGCCCATTCCTGCACCTCCCAAAGGCAAATTGCACCACTGGAATAAAGCTCAGAGGATTTCTGGGCACTGGGATAAAGCTCAGAGGATTTCTGGGCACTGGGATAAAGCTCAGAGGATGTCTGGGCACTGGGATAAAGCTCAGAGGATGTCTGGGCACTGGGATAAAGCTCAGAGGATTTCTGGGCACTGGGATAAAGCTCAGAGGATGTCTGGGCACTGGGATAAAGCTCAGAGGATTTCTGGGCACTGGGATAAAGCTCAGAGGATTTCTGGGCACTGGGATAAAGCTCAGAGGATGTCTGGGCACTGGGATAAAGCTCAGAGGATTTCTGGGCACTGGGATAAAGCTCAGAGGATTTCTGGGCACTGGGATAAAGCTCAGAGGATTTCTGGGCACTGGGATAAAGCTCAGAGGATTTCTGGGCACTGGGATAAAGCTCAGAGGATGTCTGGGCACTGGGATAAAGCTCAGAGGATTTCTGGGCACTGGGATAAAGCTCAGAGGATTTCTGGGCACTGGGATAAAGCTCAGAGGATTTCTGGGCACTGGGATAAAGCTCAGAGGATTTCTGGGTGCTGTACCCAGAGCAGAGGGCTCCAGCCTCACCCCTGAAAGCCTCCTGGGGCTCAAAGCACTGATGCTCTGAGGTCAGCAGTGTTCTCCTTTCCCATCCCTCTGGTTTTTTTCCTCAGGAGCCATAGGTAAATTGTTCCATAATTGCCAATTTTCTCCCATCAACAGCTTTCCAAAGGCAGGAGTGGCCAGAGAGAAAAACATTTCTCCTGCTGCTGAACAAAGAACATGTCAGGAGCAGAGGTTCCACATTTTGTCTCTATTTGATCTTGCACAGTTAGAGATTTTGGCTCTCTTGCATTGTTTCTTTTGTCTTTAGGTTCTAATGTGCTCTTCAGTATTTTGCCATTTTTAAGGGCTTCCCTTCTCAGTCTTATCTACTGATAATAACAACAAAACAAATCTCAAATATTTGAACTTTTCTCTTGAAGGTTTACAAGAGTGAAGGTGGGGCTGAGCTCAGAGGTAAAACTTGACCACACTCTAGAAAATCATTTAAATGGGGAATTGCTCCCACCTGATTTCAAGTGAAAAATACCTTGTGTGATCCTGCTTCTGTCCGTTCTATAAAAATTGATTTTTTTTTTCTATATGCAGAAGGATTAGGAATTATTTCTGGTTTGGGCATGTGCCAGAATTTAACTCATCACACTTCTAATATTTTCAAGTGCTGGAAAAAAATTATATAAAAACTTTTCTGTAACTGGGAAAAAGAGCTCATTTACCTTTGTAATTTTCTATTAATTTACTACTAGGATTCATTCTGCATTTAATTCAGTCCTCTAATGGTTTAAAACTGTGTCTTTGGTCTTTACACATTTGTGGTCTCAGCCGTGTCAAGCTTTTTCATCTACTTTATGTTCATTTATTTTAACTTTTAGTGGTCTTCTAGCCAATTCTTTATCCTTTTTATTACAAGAGCATGAAATTTTATAATGCCCTAGAGCTTTGTTAGTCAGCTGCTACAAGGTTCTTAACCTTAGTTAATTTATTCTTTCACTTTTGACTTTCAGATATGGAGCATGCTTTAATATTTTGGTTTTGAATATGAAAGCAACTTTTATTAAGTGAGTTTATGGCATTAATAGATCCTTATTTCATTTTTACAGGAGTGTTTAGGTATCCTGCTAGACACAAAATGTATCATTTTCCATAATTATCTGTGATTTTTGCAATATAATTTAAACTATACTATATTAAAATATTGTTAATATAACAATCTTGACCTTTTTCAGTAATTTTACTCCAGAATTATTGTAAACAAGCATAAGAATGTTCTTTTTCATTGTAAGACCTGATTTTTTTTGGTCGCTTATTACATTAACAAGTAATTAAGTCATGGAATTTTGCCTGTGTGGAGGAAAAAAAACTGAGAAAGTTCTAAAATCATCACTTGCTGTAATTTTCCATAATTATTCTGAACACATCCTGTATCCCAGCAATGACGTAATTGCAATTTGGGAAGTCCCCCAGGAATTCATTAAATCCCTGCAGCCACATTATTATCCAAGAGTTTCATATTTTCGTCTTTCAGAAGTAATTATTATTATTCCCATCCAGAGAGCAAAGCTTGGAAGTCTAAATGCTGATCTCTGCCTTGAAAAGGCTGATGAAAACCAAAATATTGCAAGGAAGAAAAATCCCCAACCTCGGTCACTTCTATTTTTAATTCCCCTTGGCTAAAACATATTCCAATTTTATTGGTCTGGCTCAAATTATCCTTGGAGCGAGAGCACTACATAAATATAAGCATTGAACTCAGGGAGGAATTCTGATTTTTTTGGGATCTATCTCTGGACCTACTTTGAAATGCTCTGAAATGAAGGCAAAGACTTCATTTTGTGAGAAAGGCACCCCTGAAGAAATGGCCAAGCTGGGCAGATTTTGCTCTGAAATTCCACCTGCTGCAATCCAAGGGATGGAACCTGCTGCTCGTCCCTTGGCTGAGGCACAGAAAATGCTTTCTACTCAATTCTTCTCACCCTCAGACATCACCAAACCTGGCCCTGTGCCCTTTCATATCTAATCTGCCTTAGATGTGTTGGCTTTCCTCTTCTTCCTGCTCCTGTTTGGCCATTCCAATATTTGTTTTAGCTGATTTGAATCACCTCTCTGTGCATCACTCTCAGAGATGCTTCAGCAGACTGAGGCAGGCTGTCCTGCCCAGAAAAGCCTCTCTGAGATGAGCTGAGGTCTGCACGAGCTCTGTTCCCCATTTTTATCCCATGTCCACTCCTGGAGCTGAGGGATGCTCCATCCCTGGTTTATTAAGAGGCTTCCAGGAATCTCCATTAATCTGTAATTCTAATAAAAATGCATTTTCATTTCAGCCCAGCTAAGAGCACTTGCTGTGATTCTCATTCTCACTGTGGTGGAGTTGTTATTTCCCCTCCATCATTTACTGTGTGTGAGCACCAAACCAACTCCACCACACTGCAGGTTCGTTCTGTTCTGCAGGGAGCTAACACTTAAAGGATTTTATATCTATCTATATATATATGTAATATATATGAACATTTCTTTGTCAGGTAGAAGCTTTTAGTTATTCTGACATGAGGCTTTCACACAGCAAAAATATTACTAATACTATTTTGCCTCTAAAGTGCATTTGTTATCAATATGCACTTAAACTGGTGATCAAGAGTTGGTGGGAGAGACACCTGCTCTGCATTTCTTATCTTTTTAATACCTTAGGGATACATCACTTAATAATTTAGTGCTAAACCATTTAGCATTTTAGCCCATCATCTCTTATATTACACATAGGATTTCAGTAATGTCTGATAAAATTATGTGTTAGCTGCCTTATGTGTGTGTAAAACTTAATAAGTCTTCTTCCCCCCCTCAAGTTTAATAACTGATTTCTTACATTTATGGATGTGAAATTTTATTGCTCATGGATATAGTTTGAACCTAAATCTTCATATCTTATAAATTGATTTTTAGTTTCCTTTTTGACCTTATGAATTTCAATCAGACATTGACCTCTTGTTGCTCATGAATCTGACTGATTTAGTGCCATATAACAATAATACTGTAGAAAAGCATTATCATAAGAGCCCACAGGGTTTGCTGAAACCCATAACTAGATTTTGGAGGCCTCTAGCAATAATAATTCTTGACCCAAGACTATTCTCTAATACCTTCATCCTTTACTGTTCTGGACTGGCCAATCCTTGTTTCAGTACATTCAAGGAAAGTGGTAGAGACTCCCAGGAGGATACGAGCTCAAAGTGTGTGGAGAAGATAATGCTGAATATACTCCTGTAAAATGAAGCTTATAAAAGACCAATTCTGTCTGGGATTTGTCACGTTTTGAAGTGAGAGGGAAAGGCTATTTAAAAGGAACCTTTTGTGACAGAAATTAGTATTTACTCAGGGTTTGAGATTTTTGAAAAATAAAAATTTAATAGTAATTGTCTTTACTGGAATGTGTTGTTATTCTTCAGTCTATCACTGAGGCTGCAGCCTAAATAGAGGGCTTGAATGATTACTGCTTTGTTTGCTTGGCTGTGCTAATTTAATTTAATTTAATTGCTTATATGCTTTGCTTTACTGAATAACTGGGTGTTGATGTTCATTATTCCTTATTAAGAAAGAATCTTAAAGTGAAAACAGAAGTGGGAAAGCCACGGGCCTGTGGCGTTGGTTTACAAATGCTGACTTTGGGCACAAATATTTCCGAGCGCCTGTTTTTCTGTGTGTGTCCATAGGAATGTACACGGCAGTTTTATTTCTGAACTGATTGCCAGGACATGAGAGCCAACACCAGGAGATCAGGTAGAGATGCTCTGGTGAGCAGGGCAGAGGCTGAGGGAGGTAAGGAAGGTTAAGGTGTGGCTTTAGAGTCCCCGAGGGTTGCAGAGGCTGGCTGAGAGAATTCAGGCAGACGAACTAAGATGGCGAAAAGGAGAGTTTATTTACAAGAAGTCTCTTTATATATCCATTAATATTCTAGCAACTATTGGTCAGCAAAGAATCCACCTCCTAAAACCGTTGGTCACAACCAAATAACACCTAATACCAAACACAGAGATTAAGAAAGTAAAAGAATGCAGCTTATCTCTATTCTCTCTGAGAAGGAACAGAAAGGTTCTAAAACAGTGCAACCACGTTAAGGAGCTGTGAGCTCTGAGCCCCTCCAGGCAGAGGATGCTCAGCAGCACAGGGCACGCAGATCAAAGGGCCCCACTCTGCCAGGGCAGGGCTGCCCCTGCCAGGGGTTATTTTGGGGAGCACAGTGACATGGGCACGGTCCTGCAGGGTGAGGGGTCTCACAGACCCAGCGTTATGTGAAAGTTAGCTGAGAGATAGAGAGAGGCTGCTTTGATTAATCCTTTTCACTTCAGCTTTGTTATTCCCTTGCTTTTAACAGCGAAGTTGCCACAAGGAGATGCAGAAGTTGCAGTAGAACGTGGGAATCTGTGCTGCTCATCACTGACTGTAGCACGGCATGCAGAGTGCTCGTGGCCTAGGAAAGCAGAACTGATCCCTCTGAGCTGGCTGAGGAGCAAATCTGAAGGCACAGCTCCTGCAGGACACGGCCACAGCCCTCTGCTGTCGTATCCCAAGGAAATGTGCACACAGCTCCTGCAGGACACAGCCACATCCCTATCCAGTGCTATCCCAAGGAAATGTGCACACAGAGGGGCTCCTGCAGGACACAGCCACAGCCCTATCCAGTGCTATCCCAAGGAAATGTGCACACAGAGGGGCTCCTGCAGGACACAGCCACAGCCCTATCCAGTGCTATCCCAAGAAAACATGAGCACACAGCTCCTGCAGGACACAGCCACATCCCTCTGCTGTCATATCCTAAGGAAATGTGCACACAGAGGGGCTCCTGCAGGACATGGCCACAGCCCTATCCAGTGCTATCCCAAGAAAACATGAGCACACAGCTCCTGCAGGACACAGCCACAGCCCTATCCAGTGCTATCCCAAGGAAATGTGCACACAGCTCCTGCAGGACACAGCCACATCCCTATCCAGTGCTATCCCAAAGAAATGTGCACACAGCTCCTGCAGGACATGGCCACAGCCCTATCCAGTGCTATCCCAAGGAAACATGAGCACACAGAGGGGCTCCTGCAGGACACCCAGCAGCCTCTGTTCCATGCTGGAAGGCAAGAGAAGGGCAGGATGCTCCTGTGCGTGTCATTAAGGATATCATGTCCTTGATGCTTTGCATTTAAAAATTAATTAAAAGTGAAGCCCTGCTCGTGGCAGTCCAAAAGCAGCCTGGCACGGAGCCAGGCCCCTTCCTCTTCCCCTGCAGAGCACTCTGATGGCACTGGGCACCACCGCAGCTCCTGCTCAGACCCAGCTCCCAGAGCTCCCAGTGCAGACAGAGAGGTTCAAACAACCCCAGAGAGCACCCAGGGCTGCTCTCAGCCTGCTGCAGACATCCCTTCCTGAGGGGATGGAGCGCAAGGTGAGGCCTGGGGCAGTTTGCAATAAGTGATGCCAAGTGTTGCTTCAGGACCTAAACTTGGTGTCATCCAGTGAGATCAGAATTCACACGAACAAAAAGAGCTCCTGTTCCCTGTGCTCCGGGCTGTGAGCTGCTAAAAGGAGACATTTCTGTCTGGTATATTAATATTCTAGCCTTTCCAATTTACACACAGAATACAATGGGTGAGAAGTCCAAAATAGAAATATATGAGTGAAGCTGTGTAGTATTACTACTCTGTTTATGATGCTCAAAAGTCAGAACTGTGCCAAGCCATTCTGTTTTCTTATAAACTATTTAAATAATTTATTGATATGCAAAGTCAACAATTCTCTGTGTTTACTCCAGCTTGTGTTAGATCTGATATGAATGAGGCTCTTTGGACCTTGCATTTTTATCTAATTTCCTCAATGTTGGCAATAATTTTGCTGTTTCAATAACTGATCTTATTCACCTGCTGCTAAAAACACTTGTCATGTTGAATTACATGCCCTGCACAGATATTGTTGCAATTAGCAATTACAAAATATCACAACAGAAGTGTACAAAGGTTTAGGATCCAAATTTTTGACTGTGTGTAATCATGTCCTAATTTGCTGAAATATGAGCCAGCAAGTTCTGTGCATTTGTACATTTATTGATCTGCATGTGCAGATGCAGTAATTGCACTTGTAAATTTGGAGCCATGTGATATAAATGTAATAAGAAATTCCTTTTTTTTCTTCGTTCCCAGCATTCCTGACTGGGCCACCCACCAACACATGGCCCAGGGGCTTGGGGGAATCAAACCCAGCTGGATTTGAGTCTTTTCCCAGTTAGACAATTCCTGAGCTCATGAATCAGTTTCCTTCTGCAAATGAGGATCTCCAAGGTAAGAGTCAACCCATTTTTTGTGTACAGATTGACTCCCTTCCTCTTCCACAAACATTTCCATGTGTGACAGATGTCCCCCATCACCAGAAAGCGTCTGTGCCACCAGGTAATTGCCTTTAGCACGTGGCCAGAACAAATGAGATGTGACTTGAAAGTGGCGCAGGGAGTGATGCTTTCCAGGAGCCTCTCTGCTGGCAGAGCTGGGCTGTGGATGCACTATTCTAAAAGTTTTTCTTTTCTCCAATTGTCACGGAATCTCGTAGGTAATCAGGCAGCCAGCAATGATGAAAAAACAAAATTTATTTACAATTCTTTCTTTATATATGCATTAATAGTCTAGCAATTATTGGTCGACAGTTTTCCACCCCCCAAAAGGATTGGCTGGAATCTTACAGCATCCAGAACCAAAACAAAAGATTAGAAAAGCACAAGAATTCAGCTTCTCTCTATTCCCCATGAGAAAGAAGATTAAAAACTTTTAGAATAGTGCATCCACACTGGGTCACCCTGCAGAGTGTGGTGCTTTTCCTTTTCCTTTTCCGCTCTGGGGGACAGGGAGCGCAGGGCAGATTTTGGGAAGGGCTGCTCCGAGGGAAGGAGGGCACAGGAGGAGCAGATTGCTGCGTTGGAATGGTGGCCCACACTGGAAGGAGAGGTTCCTTCCCCTTAGTCTACGTAGCACACATAGAAATTACTCACAGTGCCATAGCTTTTAAGAAATAAAAAGACAATAATTTTTTTTTTTAAATTACATAGAGATATATAGATAGGAGAGAAGGCCTGGAAACATTTTTTGCTGCTGTTCCAATCCAGAATCTTGGTCTGGCTCTAACCAGAGTTTCTGGGGATCAGCAGCTCTGGCTTCTCTTTGGCTCTCCAGCCACTTGAGTCTATTTTGATTTCTTGGTGTCCTTTCTGGTTGTGCTGGATTACTCATAACTGCAGCGCAGTGGTAGCTGCCAATACAAATTTAGTCTTTTCTGTTTATTCTGTACTGTCCTGTCAAAGCAGATAAGTCTGCTTTGCATTAGAGCTCAAAAATTTAATTGTGGGAAAATGATGAGTCACTGCAGCGAAGGTAAAGCAATGTCTGTGTCAGGGGACGTTCCTTTGATGCTCAGAGCCCTGAAACGACAGCAGGGCCACGAGCCAAAGCTGCAGCTCTCCCACCAAGGTGTCGCTCACATTCCCTGGCACAGTGAGGCTTCTTGAACCAGCCCGGAGATGGACTGGGGTCAAGTGGGAAAAAATAATTATAGAACGGGAAAAGGGAATCTTGCAAGCTCTGTTAGCAATTCAGGCCACGTCCCTGGGGATGGCTGATGAAATTCTCTCAAGTGACTGCTCAGGGCAGTGAGTGGCCATTCTCATCCCGGGTGAGGGACGGTGGCAGGGAGTGTCCCTTGGAGCCAGGAATGGCAGAGAGAGAGCAGAGCAGAGCCCAGAATTTACAGAATCACAGAGCCCTCAGGGGTGGAGGGCACCTTCAGGATCATCAGCCCCACCATCAACCCATCAGCACCACAGTCACCCCTCACCTGTCCCCATGGGCACATCCAGGTGCCTCCTGAACACTTCCAGAGACAATGATCCCACCACCTCCCTGGGAGCTCATTCCAATGCCTGACCCCTCTTGCAGTGAAAAAAAATATTCTGATATCTAATCTGAACCTCCCCTGGTGCAACTTAAACTGATTTCACTTGAGACACAGCAGAAGAGGCCAAGCCCCCCTGGCTGCCCCTCCTGCCAGGGAGCTGTGCAGAGCGAGAAGGTGTCCCCTATTCATCCTGGGGGTCCTGGAGCTGCAGTGACAGCATTTCTGTCCCTTGCAGAGCTGCTGCTCTGGAACCAAGGAATTCCCAGAGTTTCAGCAGCCTGAACTCCACACTCAGTGCACCTGGGAACGAGCCCTGAGCCTGCTCCGTGCTGGTGGTGCTGTGTGACAGAAGGACAAACACACCCAAACTGCTCTGGTGCTCCTCAGGCACAGAGGGAACCTCCCCCAGGCTGAGGCTGCCATCAGCCCTTCCCTGGTGCCTGGAGCCGTGGCTCTGAAGTTTGTTTGGAGGGCCCATAGCAAATATGCATATCTGAGCTTCCCTCGCTGCTTTCCAAGCAGACCTTCTCAAGGACAAACCTGGCGAGTCACACCAAGGCTAAATTAAGTGGCTGCAGGATTTCCTTGTGATATGATAAATTTCCAGCAGAACAAATAGCAGAAACGCATAAGGAAATCCCAGGAAGGATTGATAGAAATTAATTCAAAACCCTTTTTTCCAGCGTAATTTGGACAAGGCATAATAGAGTTCACAGTTTACAAGTAAGAAGCAAAAAGCAAGAAGTACATAACTACTAAAACAGCTCAATTCATTCCCATTTTGTGCTGCATCTTTATGGGGAAACTCAGCTGTGTGTTAATGATCCTCAGAAGGATCCAGACAACACTGATGCTCTACTTGCACTTCTTATTAAGGGTAAAATTCACCCTATTGAAGAGGACAAGCTTAAGATCTATGCATCCACTTAGTACCACTTATCCCAATTTTCACTTAACAAGAGCCTAAGCAGTGTATACGTCTGGATTGTCCTTCTGCACTAAAGTGAATTTTCTCCCCAGTAAATTAGATTGGTCTGATGTGTGCTTAAAAGGAAGAAAATCTTTGCTTTCATTAGGGCCTGTGCTGGGAAATTGCTGCTTGACCTATAACTTAAACAAAAAAATTTGCAGTTCTTCACAACTGTTCTGGCAGGGGGACGTGGGATATTTGCACCATTTTCCTCTTGATCAAACAGCAAAGCTCAAATGGCGGAGCCCATCAATCCTGAAGGGAAATAGAGCTTGTGAGGGAGCTGATCATTGCTTTGTTATTCAGATCCTGCTCGTGGAGGGTTTTTAATACACTTTTATCTTGATGTTTGAGCCAAATTGGCACAGAGTGGGTTGAGTAGCATCATGAGACCATCAGCAATCCCTCAGCAGAAAGCACAGAATGGTGGAATGAAGTTTTATATTTAACTTACATCTGAGCGAGATAAACATAAACAGGAGAGTTTTGCCAGCCAAGAAGTCATGACAAAGTTGAATTAAATGGAAGAAGCTGTGAGTGTGCAGCCTCTGGGTGTGCCCTGTGCTGTTTGGCACTGAGGACAGGACACTCCACCTGTGAGTGGCCCAGCCTGTCCCAGGCACAGCTCCTGGCGCTGGGAAACACAAATTCTCCATTCCCAGAGATCCAGGGCCCTCTGGCTTTAGCCTGGGGAATGGGCAGCTGCCAGCACAGCACACTCCAGGACAGGCAGGACTCCTTCCTGGGGCCTCAAACGCATGTTTTTATTTGCAGGAACACAGGCTCTGCGAGATATTGCAGTCACAGTTAATGAAGTCCTTAATGAACTGACAGGCCTGGTGCTTATCTCACTTATGCCAGATTTAAACCTATGTAACTCCATTAACTTGGTGAGTTGATCCTAATTTTACATAAGTGTAAAAAAGATGAAAACCAGACGTTTTATGTTCTCATTATCTAAGAGAATACAAAGTGTGGAGTTCTTAAAAATCTTTTTTCTGTTTTCTCTCGGTTACAAAGAGATTGAAGGGCTCCTCCACCTTTGACCCTCCCCACTTTCCCTATGCACCAAGCCCTGCAGCTTCTGACTCTGTTTTCCAAGTTAGTCTGATCATGCAGGTTTTGATCTCGTTGTGGTTTTGTACCTCCTGAAACGAGTTCCGTAAACTTTATTCCTAGTGAGCACATTCCTTCTGGCATGAATCAAAACTCTGCATTCTTCCCCCCTTCCCACAGAGCCTCTTCTAAGAGTTCAGCCTCCTCCAGAACATTCATGGCTTTCTTTAATGCAAAGAAATTACCAGTACACAAACCAGTCATACAACAGGGGTGTAAAATTGTGGAACTGAAGGCAAAACCATTTTCCTCCTCCCAGTTTGACTTCGGTGATGTTTCATCTCAGCCTGTTGCTCTCAGCTGATTCTGCTGAACTTTCTGTGTCTGCAGCAGTTTACTTTCCACGTGAACTCTGAAAGATCAGCTTCACCCCAAGGAGACATTCTCTGTGTACACAGAGAAAACGATTTCAGATGTTTTGGTTCACTTTTATTGTGTTTTGCTATTGATAGGATTTCCAATAGAGAAATGCACTGTACGGTGCTGTCTCCACAGCCAAGCTCACACACCAGCAGGAGCCTGATCTTCAGGAGATCCCTGGCACTGAGCAGCTCACTCACAGCAGGTCCTTCTGCCAGCTGACTCCAGGCACACACCAGGGAATGGCAGAAGTGGCCACACCACCCCAGCCAGGCTGAAATCCTGAAAGCACAAATCCGAGCTGACCTCCCCCGTGTCAGCACGGCAGGAATGCCTCTGACTTTGATGGAGTCACTCATAATTTACAGCTCGGGGAGATCAAATCCACAGCCCAGAGCACAGAGATGTTAACAGGGACAGTCCCTGTCAGAGGAGGATGCTGATTCTAATGGTACCTCCTGTCAGTCAAGCCACAGACGCCGTGTCACTTGTGAGGACAATGGGTCACCCTTTTCCCTCCATGCTGAATGCGATTAAAAATATCAAAATGAGAGTTAGAGTAGGGAAAATGAACTATTAGGAAGATAAATACGAGGAGTGGAAAGAGAAATCAGAAAGGAGACTGAAAGGCATGTGCCCCCGAGAGCCCCAAGGCAATTAGGTGGCTCGGCAGAGGAGGGGCAGCTGGCACTGAACCCCACTCAGTCACTCAGAGCTCCTTCCCCATCCCATCCTCCCCAGAGAGTGCCAAGTTCTGCCAAGGGAGGCAGTGAGAGCTCCAGGATCCTCTGCAGCCAAAGCCACCGCGGGGTGAGGGCAGTGCCCCTCTGGGGACATCAGAGCCACGGCCAGGCAGGAGAGCTGTGCCAGAAAGGACCAAATAAACATCACCCAGGGACTCGGCTGAAGGGACAACCAGGCACAATTGGGGTGTGGAATGCTGAGTAAGGTGATTATTTCTCCTCTGTGTGGTCCTGCAGTGTGCCTGACCCTTTGCATTTCTTACGGCAGTGACCAAAGGTTAAAATGAAGGCTGATGTCCCTTTTGTGCCCTTCATCATGAATAAAACAAAAGACTTTTTTTCCAGGTAAAAAAGAGGACCCAGGTCCACTGATCATAAGGCAGAAGACTTTTCTGTTCCTATTTACAGCCTCAGGTGCACTGGGAGCTCCCATCAGTTTAAAGATCCATGAACTCTGCTCTGTGTCACAACCTCACAGCCAAAAATCCTGAGTGTCCAAGAGACTGCAGCAGGACAGGCTCAGTTCTGAATGCCACAGATGCCTCTGGCTAAGGACCAGCTCCTCAGAGATGCACCTGCAGCCCTGCGATGGCTCCTGCTCCAGGGACACTGCTGGAACACAGCCCTGGTCCCTCCAACCGGAATTTTGAAGAACTGGAAGTAGCAGATTTCCAAAAAGGTAAGCTGGGGATGAGGAGCTTTTCAGAGCACAGCAATACCTGAGTATGACAAATACCACAGAAGTGCTAATGCTGTTTGCAGTTTCCTGGAAGGTCTGAGCAGTGGAAGTTCAGTTCATTAACTGCTGCCAATGCCTCCACCAGTCAGCTCAGATTGTTTTCCTGAAATAAGGCTTGAACCCAGATGGCAGAGGTGAAGCTGCTTTGCCAGCCTCCCCCAGGAGAAGATGCAGGTTCAGAAACAATATTTATACTCCCAAATCTCAATCTCTCTCTCTTCTTTAAGCTTATTAAAATTAAAAGCATGACCTGCCACATCACATTACATCAAAACATGATGTAACTTCTTAATTTAAAAAAAAAAAAGTTTTAATTTATGATGTTGCATTATGCCACAAAAAGCTTTTGTTTTCCCCAGAGAAACTATAAATTTTTTACAGTGACTGTTCCTCCAGTATCTTTGGCAGACTGAAACAGTGAGCGTTGGCAAAAAGCAGATATTTAACAGCTCCTGACGAGCAGCTTATGAATCACCAGGCTCGAATGCTGGCACACAGCTCCCTGTTTTACCTCTGAAATCACCCACCTTCCCTCACCTCCTGCTGCTGCAGTAACCGTGCAGGAGCACTGCCTGCTCCTCGCCACAAACCTGAGCTGCTCCAGCCCTTCAGCCTTTATATTTCTGCAGGAAAACACTCTGCTGTGACAGTGCCACTGCAGTCACATTCCAGGAACAGTGTCCAAGATGCATTTCTGCTGATTTCGAGCAGCCCAGGAAAATGCTGTTCATTGCCACAGCATTTGGCATTTTTGTGTTTTTCACTCTGAGATGTGAAAGTGCTTTGTGCAAAACTTCACCTCGGCAGCTCTGCAGAGGGAACTGAGGCACGAGCGACAGGAGAGGCATCAGGAGAGCCAAGGACAAGCCAGGGGTGCTCTGCTGGTGCCTGCACCTCCGGGGATGGGCTCCTAAAGCCTGGCAGGGTTTGTCCCACTCCTGCAGGGAGCTGGGCCAGCCCAGCTTGTTCAGGGATGTGTCCGTGGGCTAGGGATCCTCACAAACTCTTTGGGACTGCTCTGGCTGAAATGAAGCCCCATGGAACCTGAGGGAAGGGACTCGTTCTTGCCCAAAGCAGCGTCTCCAAGCCCCTGGATCCTGAACAATTCAGACCCAGAGTGGGCTGTGTGCTGTAAATCAGGGCATGGGCAGCTTGGGTAGCTGTCTCTGTAAGGCTGGGCTGATTTCTCAGCCAGCTGATAAAAGCCATAATGCTGTCAGGCCTGCTGTGCTGCCTCTGCTCAGCTTTTACAGCTGCCCAGGGCCGTGATCCATGGTGCACATGTGGGGTATAAAGCCTTCCTAAAATCACAGCCCCTTAACTAAAAGCTTTTTCTGGGAGACGCTGTGCCTTGAATTATACTGAGGACCCCAAAGAGCAATTACTCTTGGGCCACTGCCTTTGAAATAGATCTATTTGAGGTGGATATTCCTCTTTGGAAGGGGTAGTTCTAATCCTGTTTATGAGCCTGTATTGAATAACCTAAGAGGGGTGAGCACATTTTGGGTGTGAATGTGCAGGGTGATCTTCACCCCAAGCACGTGGTGGTGAAAAGGGAGCAGGGTTTGTCACGTTCTTCGTGTGGCTGTCACTTTGGGAGCCCCAGTGAGAGCCAGCCACAAGGCTCTGACCCACTTCTCAGGAGAATCCTGAGAGATTCTGCTCTATCTCGGTGTCAGCCCGGGGAAAGTTCCACCTTCACAGCCTGCCCATGGCTCAGGAAACTCTCCTGATGTCATTTCTACACTCAGCACCTTTTCCATTACTCCTTTTCTTCCAGGGAGAGATCGGTGAGTTAGCCTGGGTGGGTTTTACATGAGATCACACCTTAGGGTGGCTCCAGAGTGCTGTGCAAACACCTGCACCAGCACCACTGGAACGAGCTGGGGGCTGCTCCAAAAAGTCTGAATTCAGCTGGGGGCTGCTCCAAAAAGTCTGAATTTAGCTGGGGGCTGCTCAAAAAAGTCTGAATTTAGCTGGGAATTGCTTTAAAAAGTCTGAATTTAGCTGGGGGCTGCTTAAAGTCCATTTGTCCACCCACACCTAACACATGCTCTGCCCCACTAGAGCCTGAGAGGACACTTGGCCAGAGAGAGGAAATGGAAGAGGTCTCAGGTGAAGGAAGAAGCTGAGCTAAAAACCTCCCAACTCTCTTCGAAATGTGGAAGGAATTATCTTGGGTGAGTCTCCTCTTGACTTGACATAGGAGGTTTCAAGTTTTATGGCATCTTACATTATTGTTTAAATTTGTTTCAGGCAAGAAACACACTTTTTAAGGCCAGGAATACAGATTTGTTAGATGCTAAGACACCTGAAAAGCAAGAATACAGATTGTAGGATGAATATTTCACAGAGTAATTATTTAAATGTATTCAAGTATGAACATCTTTAGATCCTAAATTTAGTATTCCTTAAAAACATAATATTACAATAAAATCGAGCCCGCTCTCACATTGTTCCCAACATCCCAATTCTCTGTTTGAACCAGCAGTTTTTTTTAAATTATGTCTTGGTCGCTTATTTAAAGCATCCCACTGCTATTTTTGCGCCAGACTTGAATTTTTGGGATGGCACTTGCACATTTGCTGCTGTTGATGTGCGTCTGAGCTTCCCAAACACGATGGCACAGCAGGGCTGGGGTGGCAGAGGATCCTGCAGGGATCCCTGGGCTGAGCTGGGCTCAGTGCCTGCCCAGGGCACACAGAGCAGAGCAGAGCCCTTGGCAGCTCCGGGCAGGAGCGCTCTGAGCGTCAGGAATCAGGAGGAAAACGCTCCCTGGAGAGAGGTGACATGGGAGAGGTGACAGGGACTCGAGTCCTTGGGCGAGGAGCTCAGAGTGAGAGCTCTGGAGATGCTGCTGGAGGAGGGAGGCTGTGTCACAGCACTGCGAGGGGGACAAAGGGAGCGATGGACGCATGCTTTGGAAATTAATAAAACCCTAGGGAGGAGCAGCAGCTGCTGCTGTGAACTCCTGAGCAAATGCTGAACTTTTGGGGAGCCTCGTTGTTGGGACAGAGGTCAGAAATCCATCGGCTCCCTGAGTTGTTCATAAATCCCATTCTCAGTCAGGTCCTCCCCATCCGCACAGCAAGGTGAACTCAGTTTTAGGCTCAGCTGTTTTGTTGAGGCCTGTGAAAGGCTGGATCTCTGAGGTTTGTGTGATTATAGCCCTCACACCTCGGAGCTCTGTGTGCCTGCACGGACAAAACACACACCTGCAGAAACGTGAGCCTGCTGCAGCTGGGGACAGCAGCACGCTGGGATCACCACACCTGCCCCATTCAGAGCCAGCCCTAAATGCTCATTACACTGAAATAGAGATTGCCCCATTATGCTGTGCAATTACACCGGGAATGGCACAAACACCTCCTGTTATTCACGGCATCACCCAGCCTGACAAACGCTCCAATTCTGGATTTAGGTGGGGGCACTTTATTATCGAGTGCTGGCCATGATATAATTGTTGATACCCTATGGCTTTAGATTTCTCGAGGATTGCAGGAGCTGGCAGAGAAAACAGGCAGATGAATTCAAGATGGTGAAAGGAGAGCTTTATTTACAAGAAACTTCTTTATATATCCATTAATAACCTAGCAACTATTGGTCAGCAGGGAATCCACCTCCTAAAACCATTGGTCACAGCCAAATAACACCTAATACCAAACACAGAGGTTAAGAAAGTAAAAGAATGCAGCTTATCTCTATTCTCCCTGAGAAAGAACAGAAAGATTTCTAAAACAATGCAACCACAATACCCTTCTGCAGCCACCTGTCCTCCTGTACGGTTTTTGGGATGTCCTGACAGAAGATTTCATCTCCTGAGGTGGCCTCCCTGCATAGTGTTCAAGCAGGGTGTGC
Organism: Acanthiza pusilla; assembly: GCA_036630365.1. Taxonomy (NCBI): domain Eukaryota; kingdom Metazoa; phylum Chordata; class Aves; order Passeriformes; family Acanthizidae; genus Acanthiza; species Acanthiza pusilla. The sequence continues at coordinate 15,526,791 of JAXCHO010000050.1, forward strand.
AAAGATGATGGGGAAGGTGCAAGAGAGCTCAAAAATTTTCATACCCTCAGTGTTACCTCATGTCTTTCCTGGTCTCTGAAAATCCAGCAGGCTTGGATATATATGTGAAACATCCTCCACAGCAGGAATTTAGATGTATTCTCATATTTGCCATTGTGAAATGCAACACTGGAGGCAGAGAATGCTCACAAATTCTGTGTTTGGACCAAGGCCTGGCTTTGGCACCCCCAGGTTTCTGGGAGCTGCAGGAGAGTTAAAGAGCAAGTCCAGTCCCAGCCCCACAGGGGCTACCCAAAGCTTGGACCCTTGACTAATTTTTCCAATTTGTTTCCATTTTCAAACCCTCCACTAATCCAAAGTGAATCTTCCCTAACAAAAAGGCCTTTTCTCCTCCCGACTAAAACCAGAGCGCTTTAGGTAATTTCAAATACAAATGTGCAATGCAATCTCAGCCTGGGTGATGCTACGAGAAGGAAGAGTGTACAGTTTGCTTTATGTGCTTTTAGCTGTTCTACCCTACACTGCAACATGTGCACCCACTCTCGTAACCTTTACTGCTGTGCAAAGATGATCTGTCATTTCTACAGAATATATATATATATATATATTTATTTATTCCGAGGCAGCTCCGAGTCCTGACTGCCCTCTAGAGAAATTCTGCTGCAAAAGCTCAGACCCACAGAGTCAGCAAAAAATAATTGCAGTCCTAATCTTAACTACAGCAGCTGTGTCGGTGACAAGATCTGGAGGAGCAGAAATGCACTTAAAGGACTCTTTTTCTCGATCCTCTCACTGTGCTTGGGAGCTGTGGCCAGACATAGACACCCCAATGCAGCCACTGCCTGGGGGAGCTCAGCAAAACTCCGTTTCCTTTATCCACCAGTTGAAGTGAAAAAGAAATGAAAACATTTTTTGCAAAGAAATGAAAAGCTCCCTCATATTCACCTCGCTGGCATGTGAGGCTTGAATTATTTAAGCTGCACACCTGAAGCTCTGTGTTCTTGCCTTGTTCTCACACTTGTAGCTCACATCAATGTGCCTGAGGAGGGTGGGTGGGACTGGCTGGGACTCCCTCTGGAGACATCCCAGCCCTCGTGGCTGTGCTCCTGCCTCAGACTGGATCACCTCCAGAGCTCCCTTCCAGCCCAGATCCTCTGGGATTTGGTGCCAAGAGCTGTGAGGCTGCTCAGGGCCCTCTGAGCTCCTGAAGGCACCACTGACCCCTGGAATGGCTCCTTGATGCTGCTCCCAGAGCAGCTTTTGGCCAGATTTATTTGTATCATTCTGTACAATCACAGGAGCAGAAGAAAGTATGTGTTTTGTGATGCTGGGGGGGTGTTATTCCATATGCACAGGGAAAATGGCATTTTAGCCACGAGAAACACTGCAGAGCAGCTCAGGATGCACTCAGCAAACTGCGATCCTATTTTGATCTGACTTTTAAAAGAGAGAAAAAATGTAAAACGTGCATCTCTGTGTTTATTTTTTTCCCAGAACAGCTGAATCCTGCTATCCTGCAGGACCTTAGCCACTTCCCAGGCTGGCAGAGAAGTTCCTGCACAGAGCTGAGCTTTCCCAGCTCAATGAGGTCAGCCCTGCCCAGACCAGACCCATGGAAGGTGCAGAGCAGCAGGGCTGGAGCACTCCTGGAGCAGCTGGGGCTGCCCCAATGGCACCTGAGCCAGGAGAGCACCTCCATCCCTCGGGGGACCCTGCTGGGATTCCCTGCAGGAGCCATGGCCATGTGCAGGGACAAATGGCAATGGTGTGTGTTTGTGCATGGGAAATGCAATGGTGTGTTTGTTATCAGAAATGCAATGGTGTGTTTGTTATCAGAAATGCAGTGGTGTGTTTGTTATCAGAAATGCAATGGTGTGTTTGTTATCAGAAATGCAGTGGTGTGTTTGTTATCAGAAATGCAATGGTGTGTTTGTTATCAGAAATGCAATGGTGTGTTTGTTATCAGAAATGCAATGGTGTGTTTGTTATCAGAAATGCAATGGTGTGTTTGTTTGAATTGTTTGAATTCAGTTGTTTGAATTGTTGAAATTAAGGTTTGCTAATGAATTATTCTGCCCAGTCTCTAAGCAGCTCAGGAATAGTATTTTAAATTGAGCCCAGAACTTCTGAATCCCAAACTCTTCTTTCATTCCCTGGGCCACTGATGTCCCTTTACGTTCTTTGTTGCTTATAAAATTTTGCTTGCCAGGTTGTTTAAATCTCTTGATTCAGGAGGGAAAGAAGCACCAGATTTTTTTTTCCCTTTTTTCTTTTTTTTTTCCTCCTAGAAAAAATGATTTAAACTTTTCTGAAACTTAAAAAAGGTTCTGCTCAGTTTGAGACAAAGTTGCAGTCAGGGTTTTACTTCATCTGAATCACTTCTTATTCCATAGATTTATTAATTGTCATTTCTATTAACTCTTTCTCCTCTTTTCCACTGAACAGTGTGGAAATCTGCAAAGGATGAACTGAAGCTTTGAGCTCAGTCTGAGTTATTCAGACATTTTTATTTATTTTCCCTGTACGTTTACTCTGCGGCAAAGCTTGCTTTGCTCCCTGAATAGGAACCATCACTCTGATTTTGTTATCACTGCCTAAAATCCTTCCTGAAGATCCCTGTGTTTCCCCAGGGCACTGATGCTCTGCAGGTATTGAGAAAGACACCAAATAAAGGCCAATGCAGAAAGCAAAACTGCTGTTCCAAAAGACTTGCACCAGCTTGGAAAGCTCTGATTTTAAAAAAGCTCTGATTTTTTCCCCAGGGCAAAGCTGCCCTGCCTGTGCCCACGGGAAGGGAGCAGGATTATCTCATTCCAGCTCAGAGGAGCTCCATGTCCAGGGTCCACATCGCTGCAAAGGTCAGCACTGCATCCCCAAACATTGATTTTTTTTTATTATTATTATTCTCAATGATTCAGCTCTGCGCTGGCCAGTGTGAGGCTGGGGAGGGGAATTGAGGTGGATGGTGCTGAAATCAGAGCGAGGAGGGAGCTGTGGGCAGAGGGTTTGCCACTGAGCTCCCCTGGATCCATTAGCACCCCTCTCCCTGCTGAGAGGGAATGGCAGCTCTGCCTTTCTGCTTGAGCTGGCACCAAAATCAGCAACAACCTCCTGTTCTGGAGTGGCTGCTTGGGCCCAAGAGAGCTCTGGGCAGCAGGGCTGGGCTGAGGGGATGGACAAAGCTGTGTCTCACCTCTCTAACCACAACAGAGAATTCAAAGCTCTGGTGCTTTCTGTGCTGGAAGAAACACTCCAAATATTCTGATTTCTACTTCATTTCTCTCTCTATTTGCTCTGTGTCAGGAGGACCTACAAAAGATGAATTTTAACAAGGAACCTCACGGAGGCTTTGAACTCCATCCCCAGTGCTGGTGAGTGACTTATCTACCACAGCTTCTGTGGTTTTGCTTTGGACTAGAAAATCTCCTTGAAACTCAAAATATCTTCTTGGCAAACACGCATTTCCACACAAGAAATTGGTTTAAATACTGAGTAATTCTGAGTGAAAACTTGTTCAGGCAAAACAAATACCCAGATATGGCCGTTAATGACCTAATCCTGCCCTGGCAGTGACACCTGAGCACAAGGAGTTAGTGCTTGCTCAGCTCAGTGAGGACAGACTGTCCCCAGAGGAGCTTTGGTGGTGACATTGTCCCTCTGAGTGATCCATTCTCCACTGCACCATCCCCTCAACAGCCAACCTGGGCTTGTATGTTCATTTTTAAATCCTTCCTGCCCTGCCATTATTCAGTTTTCATCAGCTCTGAAACCCTTTGGGGCCCAGCCAAGAGGGGACACTGCAATGTGGGAACTGTTGGCAAACAGGTCCTTTGGTGTGGCAGTTCTCATCACTGCACACAGGCAACTCTGCCTTTGAATTTTTCAGCACAAGTTGTGGCTTCCCCTGGATCCCTGGAGTGTCCCAGGCCAGGCTGGACAGGGCTTGGATCACCCTGGGACAGTGGGAGGTGTCCCTGCCATGGCAGGGGTGGAATGGGATGAGGTCCAAGGATTCCAACCTAAACCATTCTGGGATTTCGTGGTTCCATAACTGAATTTCTGATGCATCTCATCCCTGCCCATTGTGTCAGATATGGACTAAACTGGGTACTTTAGGGTGGAGTCCAAGGCTGGCAAATTCTCTTCATTGCCGTTGTCAGCTGCATTATTCAAAACAGCTTAATCCTGTCTGGCTCCTTGCACACAAACCTAACATGCTGATAATATCCATTCCCTTTCTTCTGTACCTTTGTCTCTCTCCATTATCATAATTCTGTCTCCCAGCTTTTTCCTCTGCTGAGCTTTCAGAGACCTTCCTAATCAGCATTTGACACAGAGGGAAGATGGGTGGCACCAGGGTGGGTAAAAGGCTGTGCTGTAATTTGAGGGGCTCTGCAATCATCTCCAGGAGTGACAGCACAACCCAAGCAGCAACTACAGCTCGCTCACTCTGGGGAAAAACTATTTGATTTTAGATAGAAATGTATTTATATTTATGTGCATATGCTTGTACACGTCAAATATTAATTTCTTTTATTCTAATTTCCTCTCATTTCCATCTGTCCCCGTGCCTCATCACTCTGGCGCTGGGCTGGCTCTGCACGAGCTTTGCCTTTGAGGTGGCACAGAGCATCTTTCCAGGCAGAAAATGGTCTCCACAAGGCCAGTTTGAGGTGGCACAGAGCATCTTTCCAGGCAGAAAATGGTCTCCACAAGGCCAGTTTGAGGTGGCACAGAGCATCCTTCCAGGTAGGAAATGGTCTCCACAAGGCCAGTTCTCCTCTGTTCCCCATCTCGGGACTGTGGGGCACTGGTGTGGCTCTGACACCCCCGTGCCCACCAGGCAGTGCCACCAAAACTGGGACAGAAGCGCTAGGCCCACTCAGGAGCTCCTGGAGCTGCTGGAGAGAGCCCATGGAGGTCCAGGATGAGCAGAGGATGGAGCAGCTCTGCTGGGAGGGCTGGGATTGTTCACCTGGAGAGGAGAAGCTTTGGGGTGAGCTCAGTGTGGCCCTGCAGGGACTGAAGGAGCTGCAGGAAAGATGGAGAGAGAAGATTGCCAAGGGATGGAGGGGCAGGACACAGGAATGGCTCCAAAGTGACAGAGAAGAGGTTGAGATTAGAAATAAGGAGGGAATTGTTCCCTGGGAGGGTGGGCAGGCCCTGGGATGGAATTCCCAGAGCAGTCCCTGGATCCCTGGCAGTGTCCCAGGGCTTGGAGCAGCCTGGGACAGTGGGAGCTGTCCCTGCCATGGCAGGGGTGCATGGGATGGTTTTTAATGTCCCTTCCAAGCCAAACCCTCTCTGGTTCCATCTCCAGGGCAGTGGAGCCACACTGCCATGGGGATGTGCATGTGCTCGTACACTTCAAATTTTAATTTCTTTATTCTAATTTCCTCTCATTTCCATCTGTCCCATGCCTCAGCACTGTGGGGTCAGAGCCCTGCAGGTGCCAGGCTGTGGTCCCAGCTCTGGGGGCACAGGAAAGGCTTTGCAGAGCCTCGAGCAGGTGAGGCAGGGCAGGAGCACACCTGAGCCGGGCAGGGATCCCAGTCTTGATCCCACGGTGACACTGGGATCACTAAATGTGACCCACCCTGCTCCCACCCGGGCAGGGATCCCAGTCTTGATCCCACGGTGACACTGCCCAAGCCCAGCACTAAATGTGACCTACCCTGATGCTGGTGATTTTTGTATTTTCTTTTCGTACCCTTTTTATATATTTTTATACCCTTTCCCTTCCCTGGTACCCTCTACACACACTCCTTGCACCCTGTACAAATACTCCTTGCACTTTAGCCTCACATGTTCACAACCCTTGTAGTTTGATATTTAGCTTAATTTGGGTCCTGCACAGCGAGGAAAATCAAACATTCATATTCTCTCAGAACTAGAGGCTCCAACCTGTTCTCTCTTGGAACATGTTTTTGTAAACTAGGCTGTAGTCTGAATTGGGGGGGTTCATTAGAATAGGGGGCAATTATTCATTTATTAAGTTTCTCATTGGGGGATTTTGAGTAGATATGCCAATTTTGTGAAGTCCATCAAAATCCAGTATGCGTTGCACAGGGGCTGGGGCTCATCATTCGCTCCATGGCGTTTTCCACCTTTGATGGCTCTGGGCACCTAGGATCCTATTAAACCGAGGTAAATTCCCTTTTCCCTGTACTGCTCTGGCTGCTCCATATTTTCACAGCCTGTTTAAGGCATCAACCCTGCTCCCACCCGGGCAGGGATCCCAGCCTGACCCCACGGTGACACTGGGATCACTAAATGTGACCCACGCCGCTCCCATCTCCAGCTTCCACCATCTGTAACCCCAAAACAACGTCCCCATCAGCTCTGCTGTGTGTCTGAGAGCCTGGCTGTCCCAGCAGGGGAGGATCACCTTGTCCCCCCTGCCCACGGGAGGCCAGCAGGTTAATTCCGTGCTAAATTAACGAAAGGAGGGGAAGCACAAAGAGTAGGTGAGGCAGTGGCAAAGGTTGAGCAGCTCTGCTTTAAACACTTCATGGGGAATTGTAAAACTTCTGAACAATTTAATAGATTAACTTCCCCTTTCAGTGGCATCAGTAAAACTGAATTATCATCCTCACTTTTAACTGATGCCCAGGCCCAATACTCATCCATCAGGGATCATTTACTGATAAAGCAATCAATCCTGCCGTGGAGCAGAGGGGACAAACTACTCCAGATACCATCACCAAATATCCTTTCCACCCCACAGCTTTCTGTGAGGCTTTGTCAATGCAAGTGCATTTGTCTCCCCTTATCTGCCGCAGGAGATGTGGAATACAAAGAAGAGAGTAAAATCTGCATTGGATGAACATGTGCAGGTGGCAGAGACATCACCCACCCTGCAGGACCTGCCTCGTGCCAGGAGCTCAGCCCTGCCCACCCCAGGTATTGAAAACAGAAATACAGGGCTGGGGAGAGGAGAGAGAATGGGGAAAAAATGTGTTTCTCTTATCCTTGCTTTAGAAAATCTCCTGACTTGAGCCAGACTCTCTAAAATGCTCTAAAAATCTTCTCAGGGCATGCAAAATGTACTTCTCTTTTTTGACTCCTCACTAGTAAGAGGTTTGGGTTGGATGTTTGCCTTTCTGATCTATTAAAGATTTGGTTTATTTATTTTTATGTGTGTCAAGAAGCTCACTGATCAAAAATAACTGGGAAAAATGATGAAACTTTCTTCTTTTAATTGGCAATTGGATTTTATTAAGGTCTGTCTTAATAAGCACAACTATAATTTAAGGAAATAACTTTAAAAAAATTTTTTTTTTTACTCAAAATATCCCCACTTGTCCACTTCCACCAGAAAACAGGGAGATTTTAGTAATAGGAAATTATGTTTGAATGAAGCATATAATAACTTATTTGCTAAAATTTGGATGATTTAAAAATCATTGATTTTCCTGCTCCCTGTAATAACATTTCTCTATTGTTTGACCATCAGGTAAAAAATCAGAGCAAGTTTACTTCTCAGCCAGACATGAACTGTACTAAGAGCAAACTCCTTAGACATTTTGTGAATGATAATGTGGCTACTGGAGCAAAAAGAAACCTCTCCCTGCAGCTGCCGAGGAGTTGGGATTTTCATCAACAAAAAGGTTCAGGGTAAATTAAGAGGTTCAGTGTAGCAGAGTTCTTCAAAGTCTTTCAGTCGTTCAACTCCAATTAAAAGTCAATTGAATTGGACACTTAATTCCCATTTGTGTCTATGAAAATCTCTCCTCTGTAGTGTCCTGGGTTCCAATTCTGGGCTGAAAAGCACAAAAATGTATAAAGAAATGTATTTCTTTTGAGGAGCATTATAGTATTTACAATATTTAAAAATAGTAACTCCACAAAAGCACACAGATAAGAACAAATTGCGATTTTATTATTTGTATTTATATGTGTGATTGATCAGCCAAGAAATTGTGTGATTTTTACATCCAAAAAATAGGTTTCTGTAGTGTGCCAAAGGCAGCCCCGAGCAGTGATGGAGCACAGGCAGCACAGCCCTGCTGGTGACACAGAACTGAGCATCTTTTTAAGGGAATTAACAGGGGCAGCAACTGGAGTGGGGCTCAGAAGTGATGACAATAGAAAATTCTTCAGGGAAGATAGTCTGACTCTGCAGAAAGTTAGTGACATATGTAGGACAGGAGAAACAGCCCAAGAGCAAATACAAATCCTGTCTGGAGATCACGCGGCGAAATGTATCAGAAGGAATTACAGAGATGAAAATGCAAAGGTAAAGGGTAAGGCAGAGCTGTGCAGAGAAAACCAACAGTGCCAGAGTTCCAGGAGCCCCTGGGAGGGCCAGACCCTGATATCTGGCCTCAAATACCTTTGAATTTGCATGTGGGGCAGGTTTGAGTGAGCAGGCCAACACCCAGGGGCGAAGGCTCTGATTTTGAGACCCTGGGGCCCTCCAACCTCCGTCCAGGTCCCACCAGGTCCCACTCTCATCCCCTGGGAACTGATCAGGATCAGCAAGTATTAACAGAGCTCACAAGCACATTTTCCAAGCACCTCAGGGCCAGTTCCTAGGTGCTCATTGCTCACAACAAACCCATGATTTCCATAAGCACTTTGCCTCTATTTCATTAAACAGGGAAGAGCAGCTTTTCCCCAGTGCCCCACAGATGCACCCCCTGGGATGCCCTTGCTGAGCTCATCTCGAATCTGCTGTGAGACAGAGGGTGTGGGAGAGGCTGGAAAATCCAGCTCACCCGAGCTGGCAGCGGAGCCTGAAACTCTATCTGGAAATCCACTCGCAGCATTTGTAATAACGACCCATTTGCATATACAAAAGCTGACTTTTGGCATCGCTAACGTTTTCTTATAACTTTCCCTTGAAAATCTGATCCAGGCTGTCTAGACAAGTCAAAAGGCTCATTTGTGCTTAATATTTTATAATTTATTATTTTGCCTTCCATTCGGATTAATTTGGAAAGGGCTCCTAGCAGAGCTGCAGTGATGGGAGGATATGGTTTTATAGGCCACTCATATAATCCCCTGCTCTGGGCAGACAGACCCTTGAAGTTTGCTCTAAAGCTCACACACATAAACCCAGCCTCATAAATCTCCTTCTACCTACTGGCATGCACGTTAGACATCCCCAGTTCATCCAAACACACACATTTGCTTTTTATTTCCTCCTATAGCTTTTTTTTTTTTTTTTCAATAGGAGCATTGTAAATGTTTCAGCAGGTGAACATTGTAGAGCTAAAAGAAATATAAATGTGCCATGTATTTGCTAAGCAAAGATACCCTGGCAAGACACTGAGACACCTTTAAAAGGGTCTGTCTCTCTCTTCCTTACTCAAAATACAGCTTTTACAAATATGACATGGGAAAATTAAAATGTTTGTTCTGAAAGTAATAGCCAAGATCATGGAATATTTATGTGATCATTAATATTTGAATTTTGAATAATGTATACTTATATATATCCACCAAAGGTTGCAATGTGTGTTTTACAGTAAAGTCATACTATTTCCCTGTAACGAGTGCAGGAGCAGCTTTATTTCATTACTCACCTGCAGGGATGGAATCTCAGATTGCACTGTTAATTCTCTTTGTTTCCTGGGAACATCCAGGGCAGGCTCTCCCCCTCTGCACACACAGGAGGTCCATACTCACAACAGCTTCTTCTCAAAGCTCTCTGCACTTGCTTGTTGGGTTTCAAACAGCTCCTCCTCGAATTCACTCCATCCCATTCACTCCTGACTGTATCTGCTCCTCACCAGAACATTATCCCTGGGAAACACAAACCCATCCCATCAGGAATGGTTTATCTGTGCCCGTCAGGTGGCAGCGCTTGGGGACAGATTCTGTTCAGTGGTGGCAGTGCCAGGACAAGGAGCAACGGCCATGAACAAACCACAACAAGTTCCATCCCAACAGGAGTTGGACAGAGCCCTGGAGCAGCTCCAGGGGGGGCCTGGAGTGTCCCTGTCCGGAGACATCCCAAATCCCCCGTGTCACCTGCTCCAGGGGACCCTGCCTGGCGTGTCCCTGTCTGGAGACATCCCAACTCCCTGTGTCACCTGCTCCAGGGGACCCTGCCTGGAGTGTCCCTGTCCAGAGACGTCCCAACCCCCCCGTGTCACCTGCTCCAGGGGACCCTGCCTGGCCGGGGGTCTGGACTGGGTCATCTCCAGAGGTCCCTTCCCATTCCAACAATTAGGATTGATTCTGTGATCCCGTGTGGGATCTGCTGCCCTGGAGTGCCTGAGCAGAATTCCTGACCCTACTGAGCAAACGTGAGTCGTTTTTCGCACAACCTGGGTCTGTATTTTGTATTTCAAACTGGGGGCTCAGCATGCAGCAATTTCACCTGATTTTCACCTCCAGATCTGGGTGCTGACACAGCCATGCAAACGCAAACATTCCTGAAATATTCCCCTGAACATTCCCTCACAGGCATCACCACAGGACATGGTTTGTGCCCACCAGTGAGCTCCTGGTGCTTTGGGAGGCTCCCTGGAAATGCTCAATTCTGGGAGTAGGGACACCAAGTGCCTCTGACCAGAGCCCACATTTCCCACTCACTGCTCCATCTCTCTCTGTGCTTTCAGGTGCAGGACAACTGAGCAGCTCCTTGAGCCCAGTTGGAAAACTTTAAACCTGAAGAAGGGATTTAATGTGAAAACCATCTGAGAAAGATGATGTGAAGTAAAACAAATCCACGGAATTGTCCACTGACGGTTCTTCTTTAATTGTAAGTGATTGGTAAAGATTTCCTACACTTAACCCTGTAATTAAAAGAAGATTCACAGCCTCGAGTGCATTCTCCCATTAGAAATCTTGCATAGATTTCCAAAGCTGCATTTTGAGCCTCAGAAAATACATTTTAAATCTTGGCTAACGCCTTTTATCCACTTTTCTCAGTCAAACTGCACAAGTTGAGGATAAGGACCACATTGCTGAATTATTTGTGTAAGTGCTTGTTAGCAGAGATGTGGGAGGGATTCCGTGCTTGGACAATTAATGGAGATTTCTGACTGAAGGAGAACATTTAAATCAGTTGAGCCTGCAGCTGGAATCTTTTGCCTCAGTTTTTAAAGGGAGCCAGTGCTTGGCACCTTCCTCCCCAGCACGGTCCCACCGAGCCAAGCAGACTGCGGCCAGACAAATCGTCTGCAGTGCTGACTGGGAGCTTCCATCAAGGATTCAGACATCTCCCTGATCTAAACTCCAGTTGTAAATAATTGCAGGTGAAATATGCACCCTTAATTATTGTTTTGCTCACACACACAAAAAATGTTGGCATTTGATCCTTCCCTTTCTCTTGTTTTTATTACAAAGCACGAACATGAGGAACAGACCTTCACACTGTGCACATTTTACCCTTTGAGCCTCCAAAGAACCATGGGGTCAAAGCAAATGACCTAATTAGGGTGTGTGCATTCTGTGAGCCCCAGGTCAGTGTGCAGAGCCTGCAGAAATAGCACCGTTTGGATCCGCGGCGCCTCCGACGGCGTTAGGGACAAGGACGAGTCTGTCAGGGTTGGTAAAAAACACTGCAGGGGACTCGGGGGGCGGGACGAGCTGGGAACGGGAATGAAGGAGAAGGGCTCCGAGGCTGGATCTTCTCAGGACAGGGTTTATTGGGGTGTAGGGCAAAGCCACACAGGGATAGCGCCACAGAGAAGATCGAGGCTCGAAGCCGCGAGCAGCCTTGTGCAGGAGTTTAAAAGGGAACAGGAAATGGGGCGTGGTTAACAACAGGAGCCAATGGGGAAGGGGTAGGGGGGCGGTACAAAGGTGATGGACAGGGGACACAAACCAATAGGGACTCACGAGGGGAGGAGTTAGAACTGGGGAACCAATCAGCAACACGGAAGGGGAGAACTTTCTGGAAGCATAACCATATAAAGGCAATAGGGGTGGAGCAGGCGAGAGTGCAGGGCCAATCGGGTCTTGAGGATTTGCATATTCAAATTAGGGGCTGCAGGGAATCATGGTTTCTCACCAGAGGGGTAAGGCTTCAAACCTATTGCCCCTAATTGCCCTCCTAGCCCTGTTCCCCCTGCGGTTGCCCTTCTGGGCTTATTTGCAACACAGCAAGGCAAACACAGGTTGGGGAATCATCTCCTGTGTTATAGAAGTGCCACATTGGTGCTCTCCTGTGGGCAGGGCTGTGCCCCTTGCCACACACAGCCCCTGTGAGCAGCTGTGGGGTGGGGAGGGCTGGGAGAGCTCTTTGTCTGCCCAGGCACACACACCACAGTGGAGTCAGCCCTTGAAATCTTGACCTTTGCATCACCTGATGCCTTTCAGTTGGGCATTTCCCCAGAAAGTTGAGCCAGAGGTGCTGAGTGACCCTCTCTGGCAAAGGGAACAAATATCAGCCCTGCCTTCACTTTATTTTGCCACGGTCCCTAATCACGGCGGTTATTGCTCAAGAATGAGCACTTACAACCACACAGAGAGATGGAAGATGTGACTTTTTCCTCTTCTCCTGGCACATGAATCGGATTTCTAAAAATTCACTGTAGTAATCACAAAGAGCTGCTGCAAAGAATTACTTGAGGAAGCCTTCTGAGATTTCAGCCTACCTCGTCCCTTTGTTTCGTAACTAGAAGGAGCATAATGAATGCAAAAACTCTGTGAATAGAGCTCAGCTGGGCCTACTTTTTTCTCCTGGCTCCTGTGATTATAATAATTTGATTTTATAGGTGTCTATCCTAAGACCCCAGCTAGGGAGCAATCTTTACTGAGTCATGAACTTTCACATCATTAAATCTCTCTACATTTATTTTAAACATATCAAAAGTGTCAAGTAACTTTAGCTACACTAAATTTTATTTGCACTGGGTGAAATGAAGTTTAGCCACTTGGGGAAATAAGTGGAATAGTTTCCTTAGCAGTTGGGAAAGGATTTGGGAGCGATTCCACCCACGGAGCAGAGCAGCACATTCCCTGTGCAGGACAAGTGTTTACAAGGACAGGAACCTGAGTAATCTCCTACCAGTCTGAAGGGAATATTAAACTCTTCTGTCAGGTGGATGTATATTATTTATGTCCCTTTTTTTATTGTTGTTGTTGTTGATTTCAAAAAATATTTCTTTGTTGGTGCAACGCTGACTCCCGATAGAAAGTGATGAAATGCCCAATATGTTAAAAAACCTTATCACTAAATCAGAAGCAGAACTATAAATTTGGGCTTTTGAAACTGAACTGACTGTTGAGGATCATTTTGCTCCTGAAATATTACAGCAGTGATCAATTTGCTGTAAAATTAAGCAGTTTAGCTCTGCAATCTATAGATGGAAAACATGTTGTTCTTGAGCAAAGTTTATGCCCTGCCCAAGGGATAAATTAAATTTTATGGGTGAGACATGCATTATTATATGCTTATCTGTTTAACATATCATTCTTTTCCACATCACTATTATAAATATTTTTAATCATACATTTGATCTCTTGTGCATATAGTGATATGGTAATTCCCCCTGCCCCCCTCTAAAAATACAACCAAACACAGCTAATTCATCACAGAACAGGGGAGAATATTCTAATCTTCCCAAGAAATATGCTGAAGATTGGAGCAGAGGCCCTCAGAATTGGGGCTACTTTGCAATCACTTAGTGGGATCAAATTTTGCTGAAGGAAGGGGTGGAGCTGCGTTCCCCATTTTTATTACAGTTGTTATTATTGAGTATTTATATTGCAAAGCTCTAATCAAACCTGGGGGCTGCAGTCCAGGACAATTCACTCACAGAAGTTAGGGAAAGCAATGAAATATGTGCATTTAGCAAAGCTGTTAATGGTTTTATAGACTTCTGCCGATTTTCCTTGAATTCCATAAATCAGAGTCATAATATTTGATTTCCTTGAATTCCATAAATCAGACTGACCCCAGCCCTTGCTTTCCTACAGTGGGAACTCCTCGTGAAGTTTGCAGAGAAAAGGATCTCCTGAAGGCAGGAGGAGGAAGAGGGAGAAGTGGGAAGGCTTTGCCTCTCGCCAAGGACAGGAGCCTGGAGCTGAGGAGGAGCAGGGAGCCCCGAGAGCTGCAGGGACAGCAGCTCAGGTAAGTCACCGCTCCAGCCACAGCCCGTGGCGCTCGGGTGTCCAAACTAAACCAGATCGACTCCACTTGGCCACGTTTGCTCTCGGCCACAGCCCTGAAGGCATTTTTAAATGTTGGTGTTGGAGGAACAGAGATGAGGTGGAGGTGGACAGGAGCTGGGAGAGTCAGGATTCTCCCAGGGTTTGGGGTTTTTGTTTCTGTTAAAGGTGCGCTCAAACACTCAGTTCTGAGCTGACCTGCTCAGGCTGAACGGGAAAAGAGCAATTTCATCTTAATTTGGTATTTGCTCCTCTGTCTCCTTCAGCATCTGTGAATGCTCCAAGCCATGCTGAGCTCTGTGTGCAGCTTCCACTGGAGACAATGCAAATTCTCATTTCCTTGGGAGTGCTGTGCTTTGCTCCTCTCCTCAGCTCTGCGGATCCAAGGCGTGGGTCCCTGGAACATTCTCCCGGTGGCTGACAGCCCTTTTCTGCTCTCACCGCCCACGTGCCTCCCTGCAGTCACTCAGATCATCAGCCTCTGGGGTTTGGTGACACAGGGATCACTGACATCTTATTTCCACTCATCTTCATCTGCACTTGTTTCTTTATTTGTATTTGCTGTAGCATATGCTTCCGTGGTTTTTTCTTATCACACAGAAATGCTTTCAACAAGCATGTTTTAGCTCATATTTTAGGCTGTTTCCCTGTAAATAACCTTTCCATGGGTTTGTGGAATGAGAAGGTGAATATCCAAAAAAAAAACCAACAGGGAGAAAAAAGTACCTTCAAGATGAGCTCCATCCTACTGTGGGAAAAGCATTATTATATAGATTATATAGATTATATAGATTATATAGATTATATAGATTATATAGATTATATAGATTATATAGATTATATATTATATATCCATTTACAATGTAAGATGTTTGCAATTTCCCATTTTTAAAGCCATCCTGCATGAGCTGCTCCATCTCCAGACTCCTGAGGAGCTCGTGGCAGGACAAACCTG
The DNA here is from genome assembly GCA_036630365.1 of Acanthiza pusilla. Lineage (NCBI taxonomy): Eukaryota > Metazoa > Chordata > Aves > Passeriformes > Acanthizidae > Acanthiza > Acanthiza pusilla. The sequence goes on from JAXCHO010000050.1 coordinate 15,541,816, forward strand.
AATTCCTGTAGCAGGAGTTAACAATTCAGTCACACACACCAAATTCAGGGCCAATTTGCCACTGGAAACTGGAACGAGTCCCCAGCTGGGACAGCAGAACACCTTCAGTCTCTTCCTCGTCTCTTGGAGGAGAACAAAGGAGGAGGTTCCAGGCCCAATATCTCACCCAACTCAACTACACTTGATTATTATTTGCTTCTCACAACCTGAAAAGAATCCCACTCCCAGATTTGTCTGTCTCAGCCCTGCCGAAGCTGAGCACTTTCATACATATGTATGGATAGCTTAAGTTTTTATGAGCATAATTTGGGCTTTTCAAAACAGTGACACAATAACAAAGCAAAATTGAGACACGCATGTAATTTGAATACTGATTTGGTTTTATCTCTTCCTGGTGCTGGCACTTTTGATGCTTCTCCTTTCCATTCCATCTTCTCTCTGCTCCTATTTCCCAATGAATGGAATTAGTTGGGAGTGCATCCCTTGCTTCTACCAACCAAACACGAAACGTGATCCGTGACCTCCCTGGGAGTTTTGGGGAGTTTCTCATTCGCTGCTGCCTCTGAGTTTTCTGTCAGTGCCGAGAGAAGTGCTCCTGATGCTCCTGTCAAACAGAAAACCTCTGGCAGAGGTTCTCACCCTGTTCTGTGCAGTTCCCTGCCACAGGCCCTGATTTTCACTCCCAGCACTCCCAGGAGGTGCTGCCAGGGAATTTTGCTGCTTGAGTTTGAGGTGCAGCCCCTCCGAGCTGCCTGCATCTGATGCCTTAAACAGGCTGGTAAAAATATGAAGCAGCCAGAGCAGTACAGGGAAAAGGGAATTTACCTCGGTTTAATAGGATCCTAGGTGCCCAGACCCATCAAAGGTGGAAAACGCCATGGAGCGAGGGACGAGTTGGGAACCCTCATACAGCGCGTACCGGATTTTGATGGACTTCACAAAATTGGCATATCTATTCAAAATCCCCCCGTGAGAAACTTAATAAATGAATAATTGCCCCCTGTTCTAATGAACCCCCCCAATTCAGACTACAGCCTAGTTTACAAAAACACGTTCCAAGAGAGAACAGGTTGGAGCCTCTAGCTCTGAGAGAATATGAATGTTTGGTCTTCCTCGCTGTGCAGGACCCCAAACTGAGCTAAATATCAAACTACAAGGGTTGTGAACATGTGGGGCTAAAGTACAAGGAGTGTTTGTGCAGGGTACAAGGAGTGTGTTTAGAGGGTAACAGGGAAGGGAAAGGGTATAAAAATATATAAAAAGGGTATAAAAAGAAAATACAAAAATCACCAGCATCACATCCCCCGGGAGCTGCAGGACAGGAGTCCCAGTCCATCCCAGTCCATCCCAGCCAGGGCTGTCTGCTCTGCTGCTGGGGCACCACACAGAACCAGCTCTGCTGAAGCTCTGACCTGTCCCCTCACCCTTTTCTCAGGTTTCTGAGGCAAGACCTCAGCCCTGTCACACCTGAGCAGCCCCTCAGACAGATCTCAGCAGTTCCGTGGTGTGGAGAATGTGATCCTCACAATTATTCATTAAAAATACCCACTTAATAATTTCAAAGAGAAAGCTGAAAGATGCTCAGGGGCAATCTGTGAACAGAAAAAGGGGGTTAAATTCACCTAATAAATTATTTGCAGACTGAATAATTCATGGGAGATCCAGGGTGCATTTAGAGGGGTTTGACTGAGGCTGTCAGCTCCTCTGGAATGGGGAGATACCTCAGAACTTGGCATTTTCTAAGGCACCATTTCAGCACAGAGAATTTCCACCCAGAGCCAGATGTGGGTGGAGTGTCCTGTCCCTGGCCCCAAAGGGAAAGCCACGAGAAAAATCCTGCAAGTGGTTTGTTCTGTTCTTGCGTGATAGGAAGCTTCTTGCAGTGGGCAGAAATGGGAATCAAGGTTTTGGGAATCAAGGTTTCGGGAATTAAGGTTTTGGGAATTAAGGTTTTGGGAATCAAGGTTTTGGGAATCAAGGTTTTGGGAATTAAGGTTTTGGGAATTAAGGTTTTGGGAATCAAGGTTTGGGAATTAAGGTTTTGGGATACCCAGGACAACCTGGCAGCTACATCCACGTGTCTGAACTCTATCATGTGAGCAGATGAAAGCCAAGCAGATGTAGGACCAAGGGGACAGTCCAGGTGGGGATTGTGTCCTGGTGGCCTCAGGAATTGCTGTGTCACAGACAGACTCCAAATTATCAGCTATAAACGAAAATGAAGATCTAAGATCCTTCCTGGAGGCTGTTAAACACTTGGCTTCATCTCGTGGCAAAGGGTTAAAGCCAGCACGAGCACTGGGTTTATTTGAACTTGGGATAAAGTTTCCAGGAGGTCCATGAAAGTCAGCTGAGGTTTGTCCAAACGCAACAGAAAGCCTGGAATTTTAGTAAGTGAAGTAGGTAACGAAAGAAGCACATGAAACTTTGTAAACAGAGGTGTTAAAACAAATTTAATAATAGACTTTTTAAACTCCCAGATCACTGTCAGAGCATATATGTGTTAAAAGACCTATAAATATATTTTAAAACAATCTATTTTCCTTTCACTTAGCTGCCAAGATCTCCATTAGGAGGTTTGTGTTTCCTTCCAACATTAAAGAATCTCTCTAACATCTGTAGCGATGAGCAGTGAAGAGTGTCAGTTCTGCTTCTGAAACAAGCAGTGCCACCATTTGAAGGAGGAAAAATGTGAAATAATGAATATGCTTTTGCAGATCAGGCTGCTGTGTGTAACGGGAGATGTGCAAAGCCTCGTGCGAGGCTTGATCTCCTCAGCTCCTTCTCTCCACCTCTAAGGAGTGCAGGAATTAGGCAAAACTTGGAGAAAGGATTGCCCAGAGATGCTGAGCCCCAACAGAAGTGGCACAGAACTGTGCCAGGGCTGTGCTTTGTGTTTGTTTCCTTCCAGGAGTCAGGAGGAGAGAGGGATCACAGCACAGCCCGAGCCAATCTCAGCTCCACTGCAGCAGCCACCGCTTGGAAAATGCTCTGCTTTTTTCCCCTGCAGGTTCCCAGAACCCAGGGCAGCTGCACCGGATGGGGATTCAGGAGGTTTGTCAATGTTTTTTATTCCCACAGTTGCTGTTGTAGAATTGTGGAATTACTTGAGTCAAAAGGGACCTCAAAGCTCAGCCCCTGCCATGGCAGGGACAGCTCCCACTGCCCCAGGCTGCTCCAATGTCCAGCCTGGCCTGGGACACTGCCAGGGATCCAGGGACAGCCACAGCTGCTCTGGGAATTCCATCCCAGGGCCTCACACCCTCCCAGGGAACAATTCCTAATTCCCAATATCCCATCCAGCCCTGCCCTCGGGCAGTGGGGAGCCATTCCCCGTGTCCTGTCCCTCCATCCCTTGGGAGCAGCCTCTCTCCATGGCCTTGAGGCTCCTTCAGGTGTTGGAAAAGGCAATTAGGTCACCCCAAAACCTCCTGAGCAGCCTTGAGTCCCTGTGTGGTTCAATCCCTGCCAGGAAAGGAAGGCAGCCCCATTTGCTGATGGTTTCATGGCTGAGCAGGGGGAGATGGTGAAGTGTCTCACAATTGTCACAGGTCACACACAGGAGGACAGGAGCTCCTGTGGTTTCATGGAGAAGCAGGTGGAGATGGTGAAGTGTCTCACAATTGTCACAGGTCACACACAGGAGCACAGGAGCTCCTGTGGTTTCATGGAGAAGCAGGTGGAGATGGTGAAATGTCCCACAGTTCTCCCAGGTCACAAACAGGAGGACAGGAGCTCTGCTGGAACCCCAGCACAGAGCCACAGCTCCAGGACAGGATGGGCAGGGTTTTAGCACTGCAGGGAGCTAAAAAGAAAATCCCCATGTCTGATCTGTAACCAAAAATGTTACAGGACCTGCAGAGCTTCCCAGACCAGGAGAATTCAGACGTTTCCAAGCAAAGAGATCTCTCTTTTCAAGAAAATGCACAGCAGCCGCAGTGGGTGTTTTCATCTGTGTCAATGGTGAGTAACACTCAGGAGACACAGCTGAGAAAGGCTCATTCTGCCTAAAGCTGCAGGACATTTACAGCATGGAGATTTCACAAATATTGCAGATATTCCCAAATTTTATGTGGAAAATTGCCTGCAAATATTCATGGAAATGTCTCTGACTTAATCTGGGCAGGGTGTCCTGTCCTTTCAGCAGGGAGAGGACATGGACTGCACTGACACTCAAGCTTAATGACCAAAAAGAACCAATTCTTAACAATTTTCAACAAAACCTTTGCATGCACTTTCATCTCAGGACAATCTTATCTGGCTGCACTTCTCATTTCAGCTGAGCTGAACGGGATAGTTTTATACCCAAATGCATATATAGCGTGATGAGTGTGTGAGGATGTAATTCATAAAGACATGGGGGATTCAAACCACGACGTTTGCAGATCTGAAGATTTTTAAAACCTGATTCCCAGTACTCCTGTGTCAAAGAGAGAGGTTCAAAACCACAGTGGTTAAAAGGAAGATAATAAACTGCTTACTGCTTGACCTTAACTACAATGAAGGGGGAAAAATCAGTGTTAATCTTGCTACATAAACCTTAATCAATTTTCTATTTTGCTTAGCTTTTCTTTTTTTCAGCATCTATATAATTTTTTGTGTAAGAGATGCACGGGTTTACATTTATTATCTGTACATGTGATCACCCCAAATTGCTAATTCATCCTTAATTTTTTTGGTTCGAGTTACACACTCCATGTTATTTTAACATAAGGTTTTTTTGTAATGTAATGATATTTAATTTGCATTAGCACAAGTGACATACAATAGATCATGCTATTATCATGATTGATATCAGATGAACTGGCATAAATTCAACGTTATAAATTGAGCCTATAAATGAAACTCTGATTTTACAGGAATTACTGTAGTAGAAAGGCTAAGGACCCTCAAGTCAACCTTACTCAAACCCACTCTTTGGAGCTTTATATATTTTATGCCTGCAATAAATGCTTTTGTGAAAGCCCATAACCCGCAAAAAAAAGAAAAAAAAAGTCATTGGAAGTCTATTAATTATAATAATACCATCCAAAAATCTGTGAGGGCTTATTTTTGTGACATCACTCTTTGATTTCTTACTGCCTTAAATTATCCCTTTGTTGGCTGGGTGAGGGTAACAGTCATACTTTTGTCATTAAATATAAGGAGTTTTAAAGCCTGATCCACCCCAGCTCTAATTGATATTGCTTTCATTTGGCAGATAGTGACCTGATTTATAATTTAAATATGCATCATTATATGCACCTCTTCTGTATAATGAAAAAGTGAAGTTACTCTCATCTTTCCCTGCAATGTTAACATCAAGGAAAAGTATCTTCCTTTTTTCCCTTTTTATACTTAGAGCCTAATTGAAAACTGTTCATTGAATTTCAACATGATAGAAAAGTCTTTTTATCTCTCAATTTGTCCATTAGCTATTATAATTGAAGTATCTGCTCCACAGCTGAATTGATATTGTTCTTGTTTAAATTCGGGATTTCTCTAAATCTTCTATGAGGCAGAACTACACCAAATGTGGGTTAGGGGACATCAGAGAGCCATCCTGCCCAAATGGGACACCAGAGCAGCGCTCTACACGTGCAGGGCTCCACAGAGGAGGAAGCCATGGAATTTTCCTGGAGAACGTGTTGCATAATAATCTTAACAGCATGACCATAAGGTTTGCTAATTGCCACATCTGTTTAGCAGCTGTCAGATGTTTGCCATATGCTGCCATCAATATTACAGCAGAGTACATTACAGGGAGTTTTATTGTGTTCCACTGTTATTTATTTGCCACAGACATTACCACAGCCAGTGACGTCTATTTATGTTAGATCACTAATTATATTTTAAAAGCTGCATGCAAAATCCGGGGGTTTCAGCTTCCTTAGCCCCCATTTCTGATGATGTCACTAAGAACTTTTCCCCTACAGATCTCTGAGCTGGTTTATAAATTTCTATCTCTTCTCATGGTAAATAATTCTCCTGCAAAATAACTTATTGATGTTGTTTTTGAAGGATGTTTCTCAGCCCAAGTTATGTTTTAATGGCGATGCTTGTAAAAACTCTAACTTTTTTCAAATAACCCACTTCACTGCAATTTTTTTTTCCTCAGGGCACAGGTCAGGGATGGAGCTTTGCAGCTCAGAAGGTTGATACCCCAATTCTGCTCCCAGCCCTGCCACTGACTCAGCCCCTGCCCTCGATTCTTGGTGTGACCCTGATTTTCCAATCTGTGAGCCAAATAGCTGCTGTGCCAGCCGAGCTGGGTGTCTGGGCAGAGCATGGGCTGAGCCAGCCCCTTCCCTTCCCGAATATGGCTGATTTCTGCTGCTCTTTTCAACCTTCTTGCAGGGATTTGGAGACAACTCTTTTCAAGTGCTCCGCGCGTTACTTTTTTGTCACCGCGGCAGCGCGAGAGGAAGCAGAGATTGACAATGTGCAGACGAGGCAAAATCTGCATGATGTGATTTAATGTGAGTTGATAGGTGTCACTGATCTCTATTATAAATAGACTGTGTGAATTCCATATGATGTATTATTTATCCATTGTAGATGCCTTTTTGTTTCATTAATAAACCTGGAAATCAGACGTATACATTTCCAATGATGAGATTTTGGCAATACAAGGCATTGTGACATTTGTCTGCAATTGCTCAATTATTTTGATGATTTTCTTCTTCTTTCTCTATAAATGATTAATGCTTGAGATGTTTGTTCAAGATTCTCCTGATTTTAGCTCATTTGTCCAGCTGAGTTCTCTTTTCCTCCTCTAATTAGGGAAGATTATTGCAGTGTAAGGACTTCCACTGTGACCTGAATTCCAGTTCCTGGGAAATGCTGCACTGGAACACACAACAGGGTCCTCTGGCTGAGGTCTGGGGGGGCCTGGGACCTCCAGAAAATTCATTAACAATGAGGTTTCCATTTAAATCTGCCTCAGAGCAGAAACTCTTCTGCTGTTATTCTACCTACACTCGAAAACATGTCCCTGGTATTTCTGTACTCGAGAAAGTTAAGAAAACACTTTTGCTGTTTACTTAGATAGGAAAGGACTTGAATTTTTCAGATTTCTGCAGAGAACAATAAGCAACAGCTGGTGCCTTCCACTCGTGCTTTCAGGAGAAGCACAAGCAAAGATATCTTTGAAGACACTACAGGGCAAAGAATTTCCAAAAAAAAGGTAAAGCTGGGGGTTTTCCAGGAGGCAAACTGTCCAACCTCGGGGTCCTTGGGGTGGGCGAGGATGAGGGGGTCCCCAAGGAGGGAAATGGGGCTGTGAGTTCAGGCAGCACGTGCCTGCAGGAGCAGGAGGTGCTCAACTCCCACGAGCAATCCGAACCTTGCCCGAACGCCTCCATCAGTAATCTAAAATTTGTCTGCCTTCTGCATTTGGTCTCCTCATTTTCCTCTTCTATGCCTTTTTAATGCTGTTTGTAGCCATTTCAATTATGTGATTTCCTTATCTGTGTACCATGGAGAATACTGTACAAGGCTTTATAAACAGCTCCGGAGTTTATCTGCCTGTCATTTGGTTTTCATTATGCGAGATAACAATCTTCCCTGTATCTTATAAGAAGATATAATGTGATTGTTTTGAAATGGGGAGGGGGAAAAGTCTACTCTGCATTATCCTCAGCCTCGTGGCATTTGTAACGTCACAAGCGTCAGCACAATCTCCAACATTTTTCCTTGCTGTGGTCCAGGAAGAATTATCTCCGTAGTTTTTTTGTGCTTGCTGCTATCTCCTCTTTTTCTCCATTTCAGACACAGTGAGGTTCTTATCTGGAGCGTGGTTCTGCGGCTACAGATTTGCCTAAATTCAGTCTGATCACTCCGAAGCCTTTGGTGGGGCTCGTGCACCGAGGGGAAGGATGAGAGGCAATTGTCAACAGCTCGCTGGATTAAATATGGACAGATATTATTCATGTCATTTGACAGTTCCTGACTTTCAGCTGTATAATGACAGCGCAACGGTAGGAATTCCAGCAGCCCAACTTCTGTCTTACTTCAAGATAAGCTTATCAAGTGTAGCCTGAATCCATTCAGCTCCCAAGCAGATCAGGACTCGTGTCATGCTGAACTGCTGTGCTGATTCTGCTTCCTGCCCTGCTTTGCATGCCCATATGGGCTGTTGTTTGCCTCCTCCAGCTGTCTGGCAGGGCTTTAGCAGCCAGACTGTGCCTGGCTGTGCTCAGCACCTTGGCCGGGGCAGCCCCGGGTCCCCCTGGTGCCACCGAGTGCTCCTGGAGCAGGGAGAGTGCCAGGAGTGAGAGCAGGGATGGGCAGCCCTGGGTCCCCTGGTGCCACCGAGTGCTCCTGGAGCAGAAACCACACCAGGAGTGAGAGCAGGGATGGGCAGCCCTGGTGCCACCAAGTGCTCCTGGAGCAGAAACCACACCAGGAGTGAGAGCAGAGATGGGCAGCCCTGGTGCCACCAAGTGCTCCTGGAGCACAAACAGTGCCCAAAGTGAGAGCAGGGATGGGCAGCCCTGGATCCCCTGGTGACACCGAGTGCTCCTGGAGCAGAGACAGTGCCAGGTGTGAGAGCAGGGATGGCCAGCCCTGGTGCCACTGAGTGTTCCTGAAGCAGAAACCACACCAGGAGTGAGAGCAGGGATGGGCAGCCCTGGATCCCCCTGGTGCCACCGAGTGCTCCTGGAGCACAAACCACACCAGGAGTGAGAGCAGGGATGGGCAGCCCTGGGTCCCCTTGGTGCCACTGAGCGCTCCTGGAGCACAAACCACACCAGGAGTGAGAGCAGGGATGGGCAGCCCTGGTGGGGCTTTCTCTCTTCATCAGTTCCCTGATCCACGAAATGCTTTCTTTGGCTTCTTAACAGGAAAAGCCCATCCTGAGGTCTACCCCGTGCTGTTTATCCCAGAGATCCCCAGGGATCTCTGAGCAGGACCCAGGAATCACAGCCATCACTGAGCTCTCCCAGCTGCAGACTCACAGTGACTTAGGTTAACAATTGCCCAAGTGTCTGTGGAGTTTCCGTGTCCCTGGGTGCCCTCCAGGTTACAGCACTTCCCAGACTTGTTGGAGTTGGTGTCAGGGGACAGTCGTGGATTTTGAGAACTTTTGGCAGTTGAATGTTCAATTTTTTTTAAAAAAAGCAAAGTTGTGAAAGGAAATTCAGCCGGTTTGATCATAGAGGATTTGATCAGACAGAGTTTGATCTCACAGGAGCTGGGAACTCCTCCAGGCTGGGATTACCATTCTGGTTCTGCCTGTACAAAGAGCATAAAATACATTAAAATGTACAAAAGCTGCCCCTGGCTGTGGCCACAGGCAGTGTCCTGTCCTGTCCCCAGCCAGCCCTTGTCCACTCACGCTGTGTCCAGTGTTCCCCTCCAGCTGGAAAATAAGGGACACCAAAGAAAGTCAATCACCACAGACTTCTCCAGAATATTTTCAAATAATTTGTGTTCATTAAATCATTGTTGATTTGGTTTTTCAGCTCTGAATTTGCTCACTTTTTGAGGAGCAGCAAACAAAAGTGATCATTACCAGAACAATGGAAGTTTTGGAATTTCAGTGGGAAACTCTTTGCTGTTTGACTTTTCCCTGGAATACATAGGTAGAAATATGAGTTCAGATTTCAGAATTAAATGCATGCCTCAATGGCTGAGCTTATGCATTCACAATTCTATTTACAATTAGAAACAATGCAATCAGAAATAGAACTTTTTCTGTAGGCTGAGCGCACAAAATGAATTGTGGAGAAAATGTCGTTTTAAGCCATGCTTTCTTCCCCACAATTTAGAAGCATTTAAGCTTCATCTCCGACACACATTAGGAAATTATGGGCTAATTAAGTCCATATGGGGCAGCACTCAGGTGAAGGACTGCTGGGTCCCTCCCGAAATTCCCTTTGGCACAGCAAAGCCCCAAACTGGCACACGGCAGGACACAAACCCACCCCGTGCGACAGTTCCCTGCAAATATTTTAATTCCTTTCGAGCAGAAAAGCGAAGCTTTAAGTGGAAATGCAGACGGGGAGAGGGCACATGGCACGGAGTAATTGAGAATTCACATGCCCTGCCAGGCGGGGTTAATGGGCAGTGCCCTGCAGAAATCAGCTCCTGCGAATCCTTGAAATGTCACAGTGCTACAAAACAAGACGGTGATCCAGGTCCTTGTGGTGTTAAGTGGAGGCTGCAGGGCAGCTCTGAACCCAAACGCATAATCTGTAGACACAGGATGTCATTTACCATTGCTTACCTCTCATTAAAACTAATCAGAATGGTTTTCTGGCAAAAAATGGTTTTTAATTGGAAAAGTTACATCTGTGAACCTGTTTTCTTTTCCCTCAAAAAGCTGGGAACGGATGGACAATGTCCTTGTTTGCTGAGAGCTTCAAGAGCACTGAACGACCTTCTTTCCCTTAAGTTTTTGGCCAAAATTAACATTAAAAAATATTTGTTTGTATGCTTTGCAGGATGATTTTAGCCAGAAAACTAAATTTCCATTTAAGAAAGAATCAGGGGATGTTTTCACTTTCCAGCTTGGGAAGCAAAGAGGAGGGCAGGGTCTCACAGGGGCTTCCACACTTCTCAGGGTGCTTCTCAACAGGACTGGCACTGGCAGCACAAGGGGCAGCAATGTCAGTTTTAATTAAAACCTTTTGTGTTACCTGCACACAGAACAGCTCTACATCCACAGTGTGTACAAGGAATGGGAGACGTTGGTAATGGGAACCCCACACAAAGCTGTTTGTGCCACAAATCCCAGAAAATGCTGCTCACTGCTCCCTGGGCATGGCACTCGGTGACAAGGTGGGGATTGGGCACAGGATGGTCTTAGAGGGCTTTTCCAGTCTGGATGATTCTGTGGAATAGCTGTAGGTGTCGAGTGCTTTTGGAATTTCAGTGTGACTGAAACTGTGGCTGTACAAACCCCTCCACAGAGAGAGGGTAATTCCCCATTAAACACCAAAGGTGTCCCAAATCCTCAGTGTGATCCTTCCTTTCCTTCTTCCCTTCCTTCCTTCCTTCCTTCCTTCCTTCCTTCCTTCCTTCCTTCCTTCCTTCCTTCCTTCCTCCCTCCCTCCCTCCCTCCCTTCCTTCCTTCCCCCACCTGCCCTCCCCGAGGAACCAAAATTGAGGGATTCCCGCAGGATATCAGGAGCTGATGAGTTCAGCAGTCCCTGTCCCATCCCACTGGAGTCAGGAGAGGAGAATTCCCGTGGAAGCAGAAGGGCTCTGCCCTGGCCCAGCAGCTCTGGGCACTCCCAGCCCTTGCACCCAAACCCACGCAGGAGCCAACAGAAGCATTCCCTGGAGCAGGGGGCACTGCCAGGGCTGTCCTGTCCTGGCTGCTGGAGCTGGGGATGCTCCACGTGGGGAGTGGGGACAAGGACCTGCAGTGGCCCCTGGACATGGACTGGCAGCATGGCACTGCCAGCTCCCCTCTCCTCCCTTCCCAAAATGCAGATAAAGACATTTATCTGCAAGGAGGGTGAGCTTGTTAATTAGATAATAACACCCAAGTTATTTTGAACTGAACAATTGCTAAACCTGGTGTGCAACGTGGGTTTATTTCTTTGTTTTCCTCAGATATTTTTTCCCTTTGCGAGCGCTCACAGAAATATCCTCGCAGGACGTGCATCTCATTTTCCCGAGGATTTCAGGAACATCCCAGGGAACAGAACTGTATCACCTGAAGTTACCTTTCTATCACAAGATCCAGGCAGGAGATGCAAAGGACCTCCGGAATTTAAACTTTTTTGGTGCTCTCAATAGAGCTGAGAGGAATTTCTGCTGGCGCTGAAGCTCTCAGAGCTAGGCTGCGCTGTTTAAAATGGAATTTCATCCTAATGAGCCTAAAATAAAACAACGTGTGGAAGGAGGTTTCGAAGCATCCTCGGCTGTATGAGCGGCTCGGAAGGAGGGAATGCCAAACGCTGCCGGAGAGCGCTCTCTCCCGGACACAGGCACAGCGGAAAGCTCCTGCGGCACAGCCCCGGCAGGGACACGAGGTAAGGTGCCCTGGGGGATGCTCTCCGAAACATAGAAAACACTCCTCTGTTTTCATCCTTCTGTGCTCTTTATATTCAATCGGGAAAAATTACCCGCAGTCAGTTTGCATTAAAAGGTTCATTTTCATCATTCATTTTCATTTTACCATCACTGTGAGATCTTTCAGGTCACTCAGCAAATCGGGGTTGAGAACTTTTTGTATCCAACAGATGCTTTGTTTTTATCTATTTCCAAGATTATCATTAAAAGATTTTTTTCCGCTATAGAAAAATAGCTTGTATAGGTATATTTTATTTTGTAGTGTTTTATGAGAAAGTATCTTTAATGTATTTGATATTTTCTTCAGGAAGATGCTCTTCTATTTCTGACTCTGGACTGAAGAGATTTGATTGTGAAGTTTTCAATGCACATTTAAAATCTGCTCTCGATGAATACTCTGCCACATTCTCTGAAATTCACAGATGAATGAATTTTTACAGGATTCCTGGAAAGCAAACACATCTGACCACGGGGAATATTAGCCTGATAAAGATTTAATTGTAAAATGACAATGAGCAGCAGTTGAAGTTCAGATAGTATTTCCCTGGCTGTCATTTCTGCGTGCAGACATTATTCTAATAGGATACCCTCTCATCTTTGTTACCCTTCTCATGATCTTTTCAGTGCCTGAAAAAGTCAAGTACCAATATCTTGTGACATGAACACAAAGCAAATGCCTTTTTTTCCAGAAGGATTATAATTTATATATACATATATATTTAATTTTTTTTTTTTTTTTTTTTTTTTTTTTTTTTTTTTTTTTTTTTGCAGTGGGTGACACAGAGTTCATGAATAGCAGCATTAAGTTGTGGTACCAAACCAAAATACTTTTTTTTAAAATTTATTATTATTATTATTATTATTATTTTACACCAGGACTGAGCAAGCTAAATGCCTGTTAAGCAGAGATGGGCAGACAGGATTTTTTAGCTGGAATATCCAAGGATTCTCTGTACAACAGCACTGTGTTCACACAGCTCAAACGCAGAGCTCTTTGCACACCAGTTCTGCCAAACATGTGCAGTCACATTATTTATCTGTGCCGTGTCCAAGTTAATTAAAATTTTCACCCAAACGAAGTGTTTCCTCCACTTTGTTCATCATTCTAACAATATCAAATGTCATCCACAGTGGCACAAATGGAGACTCAACTCCTCACTTGAACAATCTCACCACCCTGGGACTGGACAGGACTTCCCTTCCTGCAGCTCCAGCGGTGTGGGACCTGCTGTTCAATAACTGACGGGGAATTACACAGCACAAAGGAATTCTCTTTTTGTCTCCCAGCAGCTCGTTTAGCTGAGGGAATGCTGTCAGTTCAATTTGAGAGGGCTGATCTCTAAGAGCCAGGACACAAGCAGAAGTCCTCCTGTCATCAGACAGTGAAGCATCCCTCGTCTGTGAACCCAAAAAAGGTTTCTGTGGCACATTGATAGGCACTGCTTGTCCTGGAATTCTGCAGCCTTCTGGATGCACACATTTCGTGGAGGATGGCAAGATTTATAGGGCAAAACCGAAGGCAGAAGATTATTTTTTGTAAGCTCGGGAGTGCATGGATTAATAAATCCTGGCTGTCCCAGCTCTTAGGAATTCCATTCTGTCTAAATTTCAGTTTTGTTTTCTCCTTTCCCCCCCTGGCAGAGCTGAACCTGGGAATAGCATCACTCAATGGCTCGTTAGTTTGATAAAGTGGCATAAGTGACTCCAGCTCCGATGGGTACTTGCAGCTCCGAAACATTTATACATCCCAAGGGAATTCTGAAAAACACCACAAAGTCTTTAGGTACTGAATCACAGGCAAGTATTTTGAATCTTTAATTTTTTTTTATATATTCTTTTCTATGAGGATGTCAGAACTAAAATATGGAATATGCTTTTCCCACTTGGTTCCTATTACTTGTAAAGCATTCAAAAGCTTCCAGAATAAAATTACCTCTATGCCCTGCCAGGGAGCAGGCAGAGCTCCACGCAGTATCAAGGGAGTCCCTCTGCTGGTGTTGCTTTCCATTTTTAACCCAAATATAATAATAAAAATGACTAAATATGAGACTGGAGCTGTACAACCTTAGATTCAGCATTTATTTGTTATCATGTTCATCCCAGTGGAGTTTTACTGTACTTTTATATTTATACAAGAAGTGCTGAAATATATTCCATAAATTAACGAGTTTATTTTCAGGTGCGACATATTCATCATCATCATCATCATCATCATCATGTGAGTTTGTTTTAAAACTTCGCTCATATGAGAGCAGCCAATTTGCACTCAGGAAAAAAAATATTTGAGAGAGAAATGCAAAGAGATAAGAGGTGCAGGAAGCTGAATTCAATCCTGAACTGATATCCCTTACATTTCTATCCCAACTGCACATTTTCCACTGAGGAAAAAGCACTGAGGCACATTTAACCCCAAAAACGCCTGACATTTCCCTTGGGTGGATTCAGGTCTGCGTCCTGACAGTGAAGAATTAAACAATTCTACCCAAAAATACATTTCTATTTTGTTCCACTATTCGTTTGAGGCTTAATCACAGTTGTCAATGTGCTATTGCAGTGAATAATATTTTCGTATTGAGTTATTCTTCAGTTTCTACAGCAGTAAGGAATATCTTAAGGTACTAACTGATTGTTCCAGCTTTATTTATTGTACAGGAAAGCAATGATATTGAAAATATTGTATAAATAGCAGATACACTGAACAGCAAAATCCCTACCCTGCATTATGAATTGAAATGACATTATTTTAAAACATTTGAAAAAAATCATCATAATTATATGTTCTCAACACAGAGACAGATTCCCTATTATTTTAACATAATTAATTTGAGCTCAGAGCATTTATGTTGCTGTGTCATTATCCATCAAAATACTAAAAATTGGGGTTTGAATCTCTAAGTTTTTTTCCCTAAATCCATCACTTGTTTGTCTCCACATCTGAAATTTTTAATTACAATTCACATTTCTTTTTTTTTTTCCTGTGTCCTAGGCCACATTCCAAGCTCACGTGTGATGTTCTTACACCAGGGCCTTCAAGAGAGAGCTCTCCCTCTTCAGGAGCACAGGCTTGTAACCAACTTTCTGTTTTTTCCCTATGATACTGCTGCGTTTTCAGGGGGGTTTTGCATCTTATTGGTGCATCCTGTTCATTTATTCATTTGTACTGCTGGTTAATGTATTTTTTTCTTTGAAACCCCTCCTCTTCCATCCCTGAAAGGCAAAGGAACAATACATGGTGTGTCGTTTAAAGGGTCAGGGTTTACTCTCCTGGCTGCTGAACAGGAACCTCTCTTCCCAGCACTTGGACAGCTCTGGGCTGGGTTTGCTCTGAGCTCAGGGTAGGATCCGCTGCTCCTGTGCGCTCTGGGATGACAGGAGATGGATGGAAGCTCAGTTTGGAGGCAAAAGTCTCCCCATTTCTTGTTGTCCAGTCTCCAGGAGAGCACTGAGGCCACAGCTGTCCAAACTGCCAGGGAACTCCTGTCTCCGAGGCTCTGATGAGCTCTGACATTTTTATGCCTCTGATTTTTTTCCCCTTGTCTCTCATGATTGACATTTGTCTTTTCTGGGCCCTGTTTGCTGGCACTGCACTTGTGGGGAGCCTGGAGCAGTGCAGTATTTCCATGTCAGCCGGGTTAAGGGTGACGAACATTACACATGCACGCTGATTTATGCCTCCGAGGCTGGAAATAGTGTCAAGTGTGATCTCAGCAGAGCTCTGCTCCATGACTCAAGCACTCAGTGCAATGTTACACTCTCAGACATCAATCCTCAGCCAGGCAAAGGAGAACTCCTCCAGAGCATGGTTCGATAAAGTCCTGAGCTGGGAGTGCTGTTGGTTATTCATGAGATAATAATGGTGTTTGCAGCGTTCATGCCAAAGCTAAAGCCCAGAATCACTGAGGCTGGGAAAGACCTCCAAGCTGTGCCCAAAGCCCACCTTGTCCCCAGCCCAGAGCTCTGAGTGCCACCTCCAGGCCCTCCTTGGACACCTGCAGGGACAGGCACTCCAAACCTCCCTGGGCAGCCCTGCCAAGGCCTGACCACCCTTTCGATGATGAAATTCCTCCTGGTGTCTGACCTGAGCCTCCCCTGGCACAACTTTTGATACAGGTCCTTCCACTGCTCTGTTTGGCAGGGCCATGTCAGCAGCTCCTGTGAACAGCAGTGCATCTGAAAGCTGCTGTGCTCCCGAAGCTATGAGACCATTTTTTCAGTATTTCAAGCTCAGTGTTGTGTTGAAGTCGGGGCCTAGTAACTGCTTTTCTTTTTCTAACCATCCATGTAAAACAAAGCCCGGAGAGAGGGATCTGACAGTTAGAGTTCCCTTGGGACACCAAAGGACTTGACCCTCAGGCGCCCGCACAGCTACTGTGCTCCTGCTGCAGGTGCCTCTCTCCCTCTGCCTTTAGCCATATGGAGCTGCCAGGACCTTTCCCAGCACAGCCATTACCAAAATTCGGGAATCCTTACAAAATGCATTAATTTGGCCCCACCTCATCTTCTCCCTGAAGGAAACCAGGCTGAGAATTCCCAGCCAAGCTGTACGTGCAGCTAATTCCAGCGGTGGGAAGCACAGAGCAGTCCCAGGGAGCTCTTCCCTTGCGAGGCCTCCGGGCCCTGCCAGCACAGGGAACTGAGCAGAGCAGTTTGCTGCTGCCCGAGCACTTTCTGCAGGACAGCTGGAAGGAATGAGGCAAGGGGTGCAGGGAATTCCTCTTTCCAGCGCCAGTTGCAGCAGGGCAGCTCATCTGAATCTTCTCCGGTTTGTTACTTGAACACACCTCGTTAGTAGTGTCCAATTAATAACAGAGAGAATAACACACCAGACACAAATTTGACCCGGTGGTGCCACCGCAGAGCTCAGGATTGCTGTCCTGACACCCATCTGGAAGGAGGAGCACATCCCTGGGCTCCTTCCCTGCCGTGTTTGCTCTGGCAGCCTGAAGGGGCACACAGCCTGCCCAGCTGGCAGCACAGCGCCCTGGGTGAGTGAAAAATCTCCTTTTCTAACAAAACACAACGCCTGTTCTTGTCTAATCAACTCAAGCAGGCTTATAGTCTAATGAAAAGGCATTAAACTGATGGAGAAACAGATAAAAATAATTTATGCTGTGTTGCAAAGCACACCTGTGGCTGCAACTATAACTGGTGGATAGACAGACAGGCAGACAGCTTTGGAAATGGGTCACAGTGTTCTGGAAAAAACAACAAAATGAGTTAAAAGTCGGTTTTCAGTTCCATGGCTCTATCTATACTGCAGGAAAAAATAGATTTGTGTTGATTACTTTTTCTCTAAGATTTAATTTCTTTTGGATTTATTCCCAAAATGGTCTCATCAGCACTAACCATATTCTTATTTCTGTACTATGCTTTATAGGTACTGGCTGTGCAACCATGCTAACATAAAACTATCTATATTTCCAGAATCAAAGCAAATTCCTTAATTTTTATTACTTTGGAGGAAAGGGAGGATTCTGAACAGATTTTGAAACTCCTGGTAATGTTCCACATTCAATACTCATTGCATGGAATTTACTTACTTTTCTTTAGTGTTTTCATGTGTCAACCAAATTTTTAATCCAAACTTGGACTAAAATATACCTAAGGTCTTGAAGTGAGATGAATTTGATGTTTGTAACCAGCACTTTGATGTGCTATCGAGTACAGCAGGTTTCAAAGACCGGGAGTATCACCTGTGTGTCTTACTTTGGTTCCCCGATAATACCCTGTCTGGGCTATAGTGTTTTGGCAAAATGTCCAACAGGCACTGCTTTCCCAGGAAATAGGACCTGAAGTATAATATGAACTGCCTCTCTGTGCAGTTATTAGTGTTGTGCTAAGGAAAAAAATGAGTGATTTGGCATGAAGAACAATAGTGAGCAATTCCTTCAACTTCTTTGCAGCATGCCCACTGAGGCACCTGCTCTAGGGGAAGGTGTCCCTGCCCAAGGCAATGCACTGGGCAGAGATGAGCTTTAATGTCCCTTCAACCCAAACCATGCTGGGATTCTAATGTGAGCCAGAAGAAGCTGCCAGAATTTCAGGCTGCCTTTCACTGCGTCTCCAACCGCGAGGTTTAATCCCAGTGTCAGCGCTGAGTCCCTAGAGCATCGCTGGACAAGTCAGAGCGTTAGACTGGGACTGAGAGCTCCGGGGGAGCCTCGGCGGGGCCGGGCACGGGCAGGGCCCGGGGGAAGGCTCGGCTCTGGCCCCGCCGGTTCGCCGCCTCAGCGGGGCCGGGCCCGGGGTGAATTCTCGGCTCTGACCCCGCCGGTTCGCCGCCTCAGCGGGGCCGGGCCCGGGAGAATTCTCGGCTCTGACCCCGCCGGTTCGCCGCCTCAGGGCCGTCCGCGCCCGGGGCCGCCGAGGGCCGGCACCGCCGCAGCCCCGCCGCCGCCACTGAGCATGCTCGGCTCCCGCACATCCGCCCGCGCCCGGCGGCCGCGGCAGGTCCCGGCTCCCGGTGCCGGTGCCCGGCGCGCTGCGGCCCGCGGGAAGCGGCGGGGCCGCCATGAACCGCGGCGGGGCGGGGGCGGCGCCCGCCTTCCCCGGCCCCGTGCAGTGTAAGTGCTGTTATGCGCGCTCCGGGGCCCGCGCCGCCACAGCGCGGCCGAGCCGGGGCCTGCGCAGGCCCCGAAACCTGAGTAGCGCATGAAGCGGGCGGGAGCGGAGCCCGGGAACCTGGCTGGGGGGCGGGGGGGAACCCGGGAATCTGCGTGAGCGCCCGGGGCGGGGGCGCCGGGGTCAGCGGCCCGGCGGTGGTCCCTGGGTGCCGGGCGGTGGTCCGGGGGCACCCGCTGGTGGTCCCTGGTTCCCGGGTGATTGTCCGCGGATTCCGGGCTGCGGTGCATGGTCACTTGCTGGTGGCCCGTGGTTCCCGGGCGGTGCTCCGTGGCTCCCGGGCAGTGGTCCATGGGTCCGGGGTGGTGGTCCATGGGTCCTGGGGCATTGGCTGCGCTCCAGGGGCACACGTGTCCCGGGCAGGCTCCGCGCAGCGGTGTCCCCGCGGGACCCCGAGCCCTGTGCAGAAGCATCCCCTGCCCCGGGGGTCCCGCAGTGCCCCCGCAGCTCGCGGCGTTGGGCAGCAGGATGTCCCTGTGCCAGCCGCAGCACTGTCACCCGTCCCCACCCCCGGGCCGAG
This sequence comes from Acanthiza pusilla, assembly GCA_036630365.1. NCBI lineage: Eukaryota > Metazoa > Chordata > Aves > Passeriformes > Acanthizidae > Acanthiza > Acanthiza pusilla. The sequence goes on from JAXCHO010000050.1 coordinate 15,560,963, forward strand.
CTGACCGCGCCGTGTCCCCGCAGTCCCCGGCAGCACCACGGTGCTGGTGGAGCTGACGCCCGACATCCACATCTGCGGCATCTGCAAGCAGCAGTTCAACAACCTGGACGCGTTCGTGGGGCACAAGCAGAGCGGCTGCCAGCTCACCAGTGCCGCGGCCGGCGCCACCAGCACCGTCCAGTTCGTGTCCGAGGAGACCGTGCCCAGCGCGCCGGCCCAGAGCACCAGCAGGACCCTCGCCTCGGAGACACAGACCATCACAGGTACCGCTGAGCCCCGAACGGCACCGCCTGGGCCGGGACAGCGTCACACAGCCCCTGTGCCCAGCGTCACACAGCCCCCGTGCCCAGCGTCACACAGCCCCTGTGCCCAGCGTCACACAGCCCCTGTGCCCAGCGTCACACAGCCCCTGTGCCCTGTCCCCAGCATCACACAGCCCCTGTCCCCAGCGTCACACAGCCTGGGCCAGGGACAGCGTCACACAGCCCCTGTCCCCAGCGTCACACAGCCCCTGTGCCCTGTCCCCAGCATCACACAGCCCCTGTCCCCAGCGTCACACAGCCTGGGCCAGGGACAGCGTCACACAGCCCCTGTCCCCAGTGTCACACAGCCCCTGTGCCCTGTCCCCAGCATCGCACAGCCCCTGTCCCCAGTGTCACACAGCCTGGGCCGGGGACAGCGTCACACAGCCCCTGTGCCCAGCATCACACAGCCCCTGTGCCCTGTCCCCAGCGTCGCACGGCCCCTGTCCCCAGCATCACACAGCCCCTGTGCCCTGTCCCCAGTGTCACACAGCCTGTGCCGGGGACAGAGTCACACAGCCCCTGTGCCCTGTCCCCAACATCACACAGCCCCTGTGCCCTGTTCCCAGCATCACACAGCCCCTGTCCCCAGCATCACACAGTCCCTGTCCCCTGTCCCCAGCATCACACAGCTCCAGCCATGGCTTGTACATCACCCGTCGTGTAACCAAGGAAATGAAATCCTTGGGTGTATTATAACAATAGTTGCTTAATTTGCTAATTGAGATACAAGTTCTCTCAGAGAATTGCTCAAGTCTATTGTGTTGTATAAGCAGCTTGCGCAAATTAATTAAAATTGTCAATACTTATGAAAAATACTGGAATTACTATGCATTTTATTTTTTTTAAGAGTGTTCTTGACAGAAAACAGACACAGAATTGCTGTCAGGCACCAATCCAGACCTTTTTATGTGAGAACACTGCATTCCCTAGCATTGCTCCCACAACTAATTGGCAGGAAAAATATTACTCAAAATTTCTGCCCGTGTGAAGATTCAAGCAAGGTCCTGATCCTGGAGACATTTAAATAAAATTAGGATTTTGTTCCGTGTATGAAGGCTTGCCCTTCTATATATAGTTTTGTTTTATTTTGGTGTGGGACCTTACTAAACCCCAAATTTTTTGACTCTAATTTGGATAGACAGATTAAGGCAGAGAACCTGGAAGAGCAGTGAAACAAACTGAATTCAGGGATCACTTCCAGGAATTTTTGTATTATAATCCCTCAACTCAGTGTGGGTTTTGGGTGAGTCATTTTTCTGCTTCATATTTACCCATCTTTAAAATGAGGACAGTTGTATCCATTTGCCCTTTTGGGGTATAGTGTTGTTTAATTGATTTAAAAGCTGCTACTTTGGCTGAGATATTTTCACCTGTTATTCTTGTGAGTAACAGCTAAAAACAGTAGACTTGAAAGAGACTGAACTTTTTGAACAATTATAAAAATAATTTGTGTGATGCCTTTTGACAACATTTGCCACATAAATAATGATTTTTTTTTTCTTTTTTGGGCTATAACACAGCCTGAGTTGAAAAACAAATATATCTTTATTTGGTATTTGGAAGAGGAAAACATTTTTCCTTTTCTTCTTGCCTAGGTAAATAGGAGCCCAGGAATGGGAATGTCGCTGTAAAAAAAAAAAAAAAAACCTAAAGTAGAGAATTCATAAAACTAGACAATAATTAGACTTCTTTTTCTGCTTAGAAAAGTTAATGTTCTTAAATGAACTTTTTCGTTTAGTTTCTGCCCCAGAGTTTGTTTTTGAGCATGGCTACCAAACCTACCTGCCCAGCGAGAGCACAGAGCCTCCAGCTGCAGCTGTGGTCTCTACACCACCAAAAGCAAGGTCCAAGAAATCCTCCTCCTCACTGCCACTGAAGAAACTCAGCTGCCTCTACCCAGGTGAGATGGGGATTGTACCTTTTTGTTTGAACGTGGACAGCTTTCCTGTAGTGACACACACAGGAGATTCGATACCTGGTGTTGATTTCACAGAATCCCAGAATCATCTGGGTTGGAAAAGCCCTCCGAGACTGAGCCCAACCTGTCACCAATCCCCACCTTGTCACCCAGCCCGGAGCACTGAGTGAAAGGCACATGTCAAATGCTGAGGATTCATTTCTGTGCTCCAGAACTGTAGCACTTTCACTTGAACAGAATTCCTGAATGGGGAGCTGTTACCTTAGTTCTCAGCTGCACTACCTTGAAGTCTTACATGGAATTAATTAGTTCCTCCAGCATCGTCTTGGTACTGTGTAGAGTATCTCAGATGCTAGGCAGAGATTCCAGAGAACTTGTTCCAAAGCTTGCAGAAAAGGGTAGGAGTGAGTTGCCTCCAAAGGGAAGCGTTAGAAAACTCAAGTTCACTGGTAAGCTGGTCACTATTTTAAGCAGATGTGAGTTAATAAGATCAGGAATTAATTTTCTGTTAACACTGAACTTTAAAGAAAATGTTGTTGAAAATAATATCCAGAATATGGTAATATATTTTTTATTATTTGGTTATGTTTTCCTTGCATTTAATGATCTTTATCTTCCTGTTTTCAGGTTGCCAGTTCAAGACCTCTTATGGTATGAAGGATTTGGAACGTCACCGGCGAACACACACAGGTTGATGTAGTTCCTATATTTTCTTTTGGGTTGGTTTCCTCCCTTTAGCTTTTTCACAAAAGCCATGTTCCTATGAAGTAATGTCTCTATAACAGGATGTACTCATGTCTGTACCTTCTGGTATTGTCCTGGCCTGTGCCTGAGGAATTGCGCTGCTCTGGGCAGTACAGGCACAGCTGTGACACTTGAACACTGGAGGCTGATTTGGGGCACATTTCAATTTCTGAGTGCCCACCACGTGTTTATCAGGGTGCAGTGTGGCGGGAGCGTATGAACCTCATTTGCTCTTCAGCAATTCCACGATTTCAACTCCCAGTTTCAGAGCTGGAAGGGAGGAGGCTCCGGAGCCTCTGCTGTTTGTTGCAGACACACCTCAGCCTCGTGCCCAGCCTTTCCCAGTCAGAGCTTTTGCTTTTTTATGTTGTCCCTCTGCCCAAAGGCTGAGCGTGAGCGTGCTCTGTTGCAGGAGACAAACCCCACAAGTGTGAGGTGTGCAGCAAGTGCTTCAGCCGCAAGGACAAGCTGAAGATGCACATGCGCTCGCACACGGGCGTGAAGCCCTACAAGTGCAAGCACTGCGAGTACGCGGCGGCCGACAGCAGCAGCCTCAACAAGCACCAGCGCATCCACTCCAACGAGCGCCCCTTCAAGTGCCAGATCTGCCCCTACGCCAGCCGCAACTCCAGCCAGCTCACCGTGCACCTCCGCTCGCACACAGGTGGGCTCCGCGTTGCGCTCGCGGCCACACGGTTTGGGAGATTTTTTTGGGGGGATTTTAAGGCGTGGACTGTGGTTGCACTGTTTTGGAATCCTTCTGTTCTTTCTCACGGAGAACATAGATAAGTTGCATTCCAACTATGGCGTCGAATGCCCCTCGCAGAGGCTGCTGAGAGAAACCAAGCAGACCAAGTATGGCGGAGAAGAAGGGCAGTTTATTTACAGTAAAAGCTTTTTTTACTCTAACAGACTCCAACAACTACTGGTTAGTGAAAAGTCCACCTCCCAAGCTCATTGGTCACAACCCAATGACACCCAGTGCCAAACACAGAGATTAGAAAAGTGAAAGAATGCAACTTATCTATGTTCTCCGTGAGAAAGAACAGAAGGATTCCAAAACAGTGCAACCACAGTGGACAGGTGTCCCGATGAGCAAAAGGGACAGTGCGAATTCCCAAAAGCACCTCTTTGGACGTAGAATGTGTTAGGTCAGTACAGCTCCACTGAAAAGATGTGGAAGCAATCAGGTCTGACTCTTGGTAGGCTTTCCCCTAAACAGATTTTGGAACTCTCAGATGTTCTCAGTCAGTAGAACTGAAGCGGTGCTGGTAACTCCCAGGCTGTGTCTTCAATCCCTGTATGGCCCAATCACTCCAGAGTTGGACTCAGTGATCCCCTTCCCACTCAGAATATTCTGTGATTCTGTGATGCAATTAATTAATTGATTAAGACCATCGAGGTTCCTATCTAATTCTCTCAAATCTGGTCCACTCTATGAGAAACACCGAAATAACTTTATAATTGTAGTAGTTACATCAGTGCAAATCTTACTGCCTAATTTAATCTTCCTTGCATCAGTAAAATAGCAAGGAATTAGCAATTTAAGTTCCATCTTTTTTTAACCTTTTTTTGCAGTACCTGCCCTGTGCAGAGTGATGGACATTAACAGTGTAGAATGAGCAGCCAGAACTGTATTCTGCCCATAGAATTTTTGCTCTATGGGTAGAAAGCCTCTAGGTTTATAAACTCTATATAATTTTCTATTTGCCTGAGTTTAATTTAAATCAGATTTCTCTTTTAGGGATTGTTCCTAAAAGAGATTTGCTGAAAGTATACTGCTGTCCTGTTGTTTTTGTGCAGTTGTCTCTCTGTGTTGTTTTGCACCTAATCCAGGGTACTAGATTAGTTTCTGTGTTGTCTTTTATACATTTGATTAGTTCTGTGAGTTTTAGCTGCAAGGTGGTTCTGGTTCAGTGATCACTAGATTATCTTTGAACCTCTCCTACCTGTGACTCTGGATTCGAGTACTAAACAACAGCAGTTTGGATGTGTGCAAGATGGGATTTATTTGGAGTAGAGAAACAAAATAAATCCCTTGTGCATTGGGAAGGAGGGGAGGGTTAAGCCAATCTGTCTCTAGCAGAAAAGAATCTTTTCTGCTGCCCAAATGTGCTGTGGTGGAACAGGCAGGACTGGCAGGTTGGTTTACAGCTCTCTGTTGCTGTGTAAATGTGATGGTCAGTCAGAATGGGGGCTGCCAGCAGTGACCTGTGACAAACACTCTGCCTGCAGAAAGTGTCACATCAGAGCATTTCTGTGCCCTCCTTACCTGGGCAGGTGAGCTCTGAGTGAGCCCCGGGGAATGCTCACGGCTCTCTGGTGTTTGCAGCAGAGTTAGATTTCTGTGCCATTCAGTATTCCAGTAGTTGGGAATGGATTTTAGGCTAACCTTTCTTTTTAGCAGATCAGTCTGTTGCATCTTTAGCAGTTGAATTATGCTAAAATTCAGTCTTTAGTTTTGTTGTTTCTTCAATTTCTCCTAAATTAATCTTTTTTTTTTGTAAAAGGATTTTTTTAAATTCGCTGAAATGAGGCACAAGAATTTTAAAAGTAGTCATTTCATCCCTGTTAGGTGGCAAAGCTGTCATGCACACAAACAACTTTAGGAGAAAAGTAAGACTGGTACGGAGAATAGATGGGAATTAAATTAGTAATCCTCTAGAAGGTGAGTGTAATCCCCATTGCTCAGGGTGAGATCACCTACACAGAATTACTTGTTGAACTAGTCACTGAGCATCATCTTACTGTTAATTTGAGTGGTACTGCTCTTAGAATTAATAATCCCAGGGTCAGACACAAGTTTTTATCTAGATCCTGTGTCAGTTAGGCAGTTAGAGGATGGGCAGAAATGTAAAGAAATACACATTTTAAACTCTTTAACTACTCTTTAAACCAACAGAGCCAACATAGTTTGCTATATTATTTTTCATGTATTGTGCTACCCAGTATATGAAAATTAAGTCATTGAAATATGAGCTGTGCCTTCATCAGCAAAGCAGATAAAAATTCAGTGGCTGAGTGTGCAGCTGAGGATGTAAAATAAACTAGATGAACAAACAGTGCATCTTCATTAATAAAGTCTGTTTAATACAGATAGTACACCATGTATCTCAATTATTAAACAGATACATGGATTAGCACAGTAGGCCACAACTTGATTTGAAAAATATGCAGCTAAACCTATGACATATGTAGCTGGATAAGCAAATTATGCAAAATTATACAGCTCTCACAAACTCTATAAAATATTAACTTCTAAAATAAATCAGCCATTTGCAGTTTGATTATTAAAGAGGATAAATGCTGGTTGAACTAAATACACTTTCTTTTTCCTCCTTTCACCACAAGTGTCTTAGAACCTAACAACACAATTCTTCCACTTTTTCAAAATCATACCTGCCTAAAGACTTCATGCTCAGGTGTTTTAGAGGACCACATATTTATATTAAGGCAAAGAAAGGGAACAATTATTTAGTTAGATTGCTAAGTTTGCTTTGGATTTTTTTTTAATGCCTTCAGAACAGACTAAGGGAATTGATTAGGAAATAGCACAGCTCCACCTTAATGTGGTCATGGATACTGTGACACCAGCCTGCAAATAAAATGCAATATAATGGTTTAGATCCAAGTGTGTCAGACCAATTTAATGACAATCCCGTGTCATTAAATTTCTCTCGATGTTGAGAACGCGTTGGGAGTTTAGAGCAAGGCGGCTGTACATAACTCATCCCAGCAGTGGATTTTGGTGTCTCCTGGGTAAGCTGAGCTGTATTCTGTTGGCAGGAGATGCTCCTTTCCAGTGCCAGATGTGCCCCGCGAAGTTCAAGATCAACTCGGACCTGAAGCGGCACCTACGGGTGCACTCGGGGGAGAAGCCCTACAAGTGCGAGTTCTGCGACGTGCGCTGCGCCATGAAGGGCAACCTGAAATCCCACATCCGCATCAAGCACAGCATGGAGAACACCCTCAAGTGCCCCGAGTGCGAGTTCCAGTGCGGCAACAAAACCAGCCTGCGGCACCACATCCGCAGCCACCAGCCCGAGCAGCCCGTGAAGTGCTCCGAGTGCAGCTACTCGTGCTCCAACAAGGCGGCCCTGAAGGTGCACGAGAGGATCCACTGCAAGGAGCGCCCCTTCAAGTGCGAGTTCTGCAGCTTCGACACCAAGCAGCGCAGCAACCTCACCACCCACGTCAGGAAAGCCCACGGGGACAAGGTCAAGGGCAAGAAGCACTCGGGGGACAAGAAGGAAGGAGAGAGGCCAAAGCAGGGCGGCTCCAGGCAGGTTGCCAAGCTGGACGCCAAGAAAGCCTTTAAGTGTGACCTGTGCGACGCGTCCTTCGTGCGCGAGGATTCCCTGCGGAGCCACAAGAAGCAGCACAGTCTGTACGGCGGCTCCAAGAGCAGCGAGCTGGCCGTGCTGCAGCTGCAGATGGAGCCGGGCCGCCAGCCCAGCGCCCCCATCACCGTCAGCCACCTCCAGGTGCCGCTCCAGGCCGCCCAGGTGTCCCCGTACAACGAGGGCAGGGTCAAGATCATCGTGGGCCACCAGGTGCCTCAGGCCAACAGCATCGTCCAGGCCGCCTCGGTGAACGTGGTGCCGCCCGGGCTGCTGGGCCCGGGCCAGGAGGAGGTGCTGGGCGGTGGCCGCCTGCAGCTGCTGGGCCAGGTCAGCGTGCTGGCCCCGGCCCCGGCCCCAGCCCCGCCGGCCGTGGCCGCGGGGGACGCGGGGGCCGTGGCGCAGCCGGCCGTGCTGCTCGCCACGCACGAGCAGGGCGAGGCCGGCGCCCTGCACCAGGCGCTGATCCCTGCGGCCACCCCCGGCCACGAGCCCTCGGCCGGCCAGGCCTTCATCGCCAGCTCCGGCATCAGCTGCTCCGACCTGGAGGGGCTCAACGCGCTCATCCAGGAGGGAGCCACCGAGGTGACGGTGGTCAGCGACGGCGGGCAGAGCATCACCGTGTCCACGGCCGCGCCCCCTCCTCCCATCTTCTCCTCCTCCTCGCACACCGAGGGCCCCAAGCAGACCTACTCCATCATCCAGAGCGGGGCACACACGGCCCTGCTGTGTCCTGCAGACTCCATCCCCGATTAGCCCCGGGCTGCTCCTGGCCATGGCTCTCCTGAGGCACTGCTGAGCGTGGCAGGAAGGCACAGGACATAACTCAGTGCAGGATTGCTCCTCCAGAGCCAAATACCTTCCATTTCCATGTTTTATTTGTCTGTACATGGAAGCATCTTGAGTGTGAAAAGGAGGATATGTTTGCATTTCTGTGCCGCACTGAAATCAGAGGCCCTGCTCTTTGGAGAAGCAAAGCAGCTGCTGCCACTGTCCCCAGGCAGTGACATTCCCAGAGCATGGCTCTGGTACTGTGCTGCCTGAAAGGAGAAACCCTCACCCTGTGCTGCATTACCCTCACAGCAGCCTGGTTCTCTGCTGCACTCACAAAGACAATAATCTGAGCCATTCCGGAGTTGATAAAGTGCAGCCTCAGTTCTGTGCTTTGTGTGCATTCACTGCTCCTGGCTGATCTCCACAAACCCCTGCTGTGGGTCTGCTCCAGCCCAGGTGAAGTTTTTGGGGCTGTTCCTCAGAATCTGTAGAAATTGGTAGCACCTGGCGCTTGAGATGCTCAATCAGAGACCAGGTGATTGTTTTTAGCAGACAGAAGAATGTTGTCCCTCTCTCAGTAGTAACTAACTTTGTTAGCAGCAACACAAATTCTCTCTGGCATGGTGATGTCTGTCAGAGGTGCCTGTGAATTAAAGAGCAGAGTAACTGGAAATATATTTTTTACAAACACAACTTACCTTTTGTTTTTATTTTGATGCTGCCTGTTGGGAGTTGCGTGGGTGGTAAAAGTGCATTGCATTTTGGGTCTTCTTTGCAAGTTAAAGGGGGAAAAGGAAAAGATTGAATTTAATACAAAGTTTTAAAAAAAAATTCCAATCCAAGGTCTGACACTCCAGCATAAATTCAGGTTGGGCCACAAGGAGATCATATTTTATTATTATACAATGCACACTTCTCCAATGAATTAATTCCAGGCTGTATTTTGAACTATGCAATTGCACGTGCAAAGGTACCACGAAGTAAAAAGAAAGCAATAACTTTCACATATTCGGTGGTGTAAGTGAGCTCTGCAGGCAGGATTTCCTCAGCTCCAAGTGTTCTGTGTCATCCATAGGTGGTGCCAGAGGCCCAGAGAAACTCTGGAGAGTGCTCTGGCTCCTGGATGGTGTTTCCTGTTTAACAGTTCCCTGCAAAAACATTTCAAAATTCACTTTTAGAAGACGTTCCCCAAAGCTCAGCTGTAAAAATCTCGCTGTCACTTAAGATAAAAAGCAGCAGATAAATGTGCAAAGTTTTCTACAAGAAGTAGGTCTGTGGCCAAACCTTAACCTCACAATTTATGTTAAATTAATGCTGTTTTACTCCTGTTAATTAATTTTACCCTGTACAGAGTTCACAGCTGCAGAATTGCCAGGCACTACAGGAATGATAAAAAAGGAGGGATTTTGGCAAAGCTGCTGGTTTGAATTTCAGTTTGTCTGTGCTTGCCTTGGCCAGGGCATGCAGGAACCTCACCTTCAGTCCAGTGCCACACGTAACTGCCACAGCTCTGTTATCTGCACTGCAGCTTCTCAAAAAGCCTTGTGAACCTCCTAAAATAGGAAACCAGTAAGTTTGTCATATTGTAAAGTCTCACCTTGGTTCTGGTCCTGTGTGTGCCTCAGAGATAAACAGGAAAGATAACAAAATGGTGTGAATGAATAGACAGAGCTTAGTGCTGCTGCTTCAGAGCTATTTAGCTGATTGCATCAAGTCCATGTGAACAATCTAGAGACTTCTTTCCTCCACCCTAAAAAAAAAGAAGAAAAAAAAACCACCCAGCTGATAACCAAGGCTGACATGGGGGCAATTTATTTTCAATTTTCTCTTCCAGTATTCTGGCTTTATTTCTGTGTATGACAGTAATGGTGTGTGTTTTTGGAGCTGGCAGGAGCAGATTGTTTTAATCTCTGATGTTCACTTAATACATTCTTCATGTTATCAGCAGAACTATCCCAGGAGGGAGCCTGGTAATTCAGAACAAGTGTCTCTCGTAGAGCTCTCCTGCTTTTGAGCACACGGTAAATAAATCCTATCCCTCCCTTCCTCCCCAGAGCTCTGCCGCAGCCTCAGAGCTCTGGAGCAAGCTGTCTCCTTCCAGGACAAAATACTGGGATGGATTTTTGTTCCTGCAGCCTGGAGAGCCCCAGTGTCCCCTGGTAAGTGCTGGGCTGGGAGCATAGCTCAGTGGGTGCTGCTCACACTGCACAGCCCTGGCTCCCAAGGGGACGTGGAAATGTGAATATCCCACCCCAGCACAGCCCTGGCTCCCAAAGGGAGGTGGAAATTGGGGTGTCCCACCCCAGCACAGCCCTGGCTCCCAAAGGGACATGGAAATGTGAATGTCCCACCCCAGCACAGCCCTGGCTCCCAAGGGGAGATGGAAATGTGAATATCCCACCCCAGCACAGCCCTGGCTCCCAAGGGGACATGGAAATGTGAATATCCCACCCCAGCACAGCCCTGGCTCCCAAGGGGACATGGAAATGTGGGTATCCCACCCCAGCACAGCCCTGGCAGGCTCTGCTCTCTGCACAGCCCTGGCTCCCAAAATGCAAATCTGGGTATCCCCAGCACAGTCCTGGCTCCCAAGGGGAGGTGAAAATGTGGGTTCCCAGCACAGCCCTGGCAGGCTCTGCTCACACTGCACAACCCTGGCTCCCAAGGGGAGGTGGAAATTGGGGTGTCCCACCCCAGCACAGCCCTGGCTCCCAAGGGGAGATGGAAATCTCAGTATCCCACCCCAGCACAGCCCTGGCTCCCAAGGGGAGGTGGAAATTGGGGTGTCCCACCCCAGCACAGCCCTGGCTCCCAAGGGGAGATGGAAATGTGGTTCCCAGCACAGCCCTGGCAGGCTCTACTCTCTGCAGGTTTTTCCCGGTTTGCTGGGGGTCCCAGGTGACAGTTTCTGGTGTGTCCCACCCTCCTGCTCTGGGGTGAAGCTCTGCCTGCTCAGAGAGCTGAGGTCAAGCAGAGGTGCACAATCTGTGTGCATTTCCAGCTCCTGGGCCTTCCCAGCCCTTTGGGCTTTGCTGCTCTTCCTCCCTGGCGCTGTTTTTAAAGCCAGACCCAGCTCCATGTGAGCAGAGGCTTCCCCTCCTCCAGACCTGCTGAAATGTGCTTTTCCCTCATGTTTTTGTGAGACAGAAATACACAGCAGGAAAAAAAAAACTGAAGTGTGTCTTGGACACCTTAAATTGTGTTTTGGGGAGGCTGGTTCTGACTGAGCCCCAGCTCAGGGTCCCCAGTGGGATTTGGATTAAACCTTATCAGTGGTGCTGTATCTTTTATGTGGTTTTGATAAATATTTTAGCTGTCATTTGCATCAAAGTGGCAGATTCCTGCTCAAAACCAGCTTCAGTTTGTCCCATGCACGGGGGGCTCCTGGATGTGCCCCAGGAAACACTCCTGGGTGAGGGCATGCGATCAATCCTTGCCTGAGAGACCTAAACCCAGCAGGACTTGGCCCAAAACTGGCTGCTTTGGGAGCTGGGGGAAAACCAAACTTGTGTTGAATACACATGGGGCTTGCAATTTAAAAAAATGTAAAGTATTTCCCAATCATTTTGGCAATGAGCTATTTATTGCTATTGTCATCAGACTGCACTGGAAAGTACCTTCTGTTGTGGGGTTTGAAATGTCAGAAATGTGCCAAGACGTTTTTTTCTCTGCATTACAAAGACCTCGAGAAAAGCTTCTTTTATTTAGATACCTTTATTTGTATTTCTGATTCTTTCTTTATTTGTGTTTGAAGTCAGAACATTGTCATCCTTTTTGCACTCTGCTGCTCTGGTGGCTGCAAAAATATTTGCTGTGTCCTCAATGGCAAGACCTCTATCCTATAATTTCAGCAATATTGACTGGCTACTCTAATGGCTTTTTACATCTCCAGCTGGAAAATCTTTAGCCTTGTTATTTAAATTTTAAGAAGAGAAACCAATATTGTTAAGAGAAACTGATGTCTCCTGTCACTTACCCAATGACCTTTCATGAGGTGATAAAGGTTTCTATAGTGACCTAAGGAAATAATGTCTCAGGTATCAGTGTGAATTAAAAGTCTGTGGCAAGAAAAGCTTTCTTCTCTCTCTCTCTCAGGTATCCAATTCTGCCTTTGTCTTTATTGCGGTTGCTGGACATGGAGAAGGACACATAAAACATAGAGGATTTGGTTACATGGCTGTCTTTAGAGACTTCACAGGGCTGTAGGGCAGGAGAAAAGTCCCTGGCAAAGCAGAGTTGGATTTTTTTAAAGCTGTGTCCATGGCAGTCACACTCATGCTCAGGGTCTGCTGCTGGAGTGTCACTGAATTCTGTGACCTGTGATATCAGCTGATTTATTCTACAAACTTCAGGAGCTGTGTTTGCCTCTGAAAACAGGAGTTATGATTTATTGCAGATTCAGCTGTGACAGAGGTGTTTAAGTTCCTCATTTCAGACCTTGTGTAAACTTACCTTTAATTCTGAAAGTGAAAGCTCTTGGCTGGTGAGAGAGTGGCTGCATTTTGTAGGTAAAAGTTGAACATGGCCTGGGAAATAATTAACTGAGGACATGGAGAGTGTTTTGAGGTATTTGGGTTTGGTTTGGTTTTATTTTAAAGACTCGAGGATGCATTTCTGCCTTCTTGTGCTCCTGGAAACCACCAGTTATCAGTGTCTTGCAGTTCATCAAACCTGGTGTGACAGACCTGAAAAAGGCTTGGAGAAACCTCCATTTTCAGCTGGAGTTTCTCACTGATGTCTTTGGAAATGAAGGAAAGCTGATAAATCTTTGTGTGTCTGGATTTGAAATAAAGGCTGGCCCTGTCCCTCTCGCTCTGAGCTGTCAGACAGTTTTCTGTCATTTTGTTTTCCCTCCCAGGCTGGGAGTTCATCAGCCCTGGGCCAGCAGAAGCAGAGCCAGGCCAGCCCTGCCATCACCTCCCTCTGCCTGGTGGCTGAATTTGTGCCTTGAATGTCAGACTGAGAGAAAATCTTCATCCCACACCTTTTCCTAGCACAGATCACAGCTTCCTCCTTCCAGAGTGTGTCTGCACTTACTGCTGTTGGCCAGAATTAATTATTGTGGCAGTAATGTGTATTTTCACTGAGCTGTGCTGCTGATTCCTCACCTGGAGAAGGTAAGTGCTCTCAGAAGGATATTTGGGGATGGAATAACTTGGATACCTCAGTGATGAGTGAGATGCAAATACCCAGATAGATCCTGGAGATAGTCACATCTCCTGATGGCCCAGAGGAAAATTTAAAAGAACAGGAATGCATAAAGCTCAACTGCATAATGCATAGCAGTCATAATTAATAGATTAAAGTTCTTTGTGAAACATGCTTTTTCATTCTAATAAAGGGCAGGAACAAATGGTGACAGAGTTTTAGCAAAACAGCAATGTACAATGCCATGTTAGAGCTGTGAAGCTGAAGAAGTGATAAAAATGTACCTTGGGTTTAAATTTTTACAAGAATGATGTGAGATTTACTACCTTAAATAGCAGCACTTTTTCTCATCTCCGGTCATGTTGGATCATTCTGGTTCTCAAAGTACTTACAATTACTGGGGAATTATTAAAAAGTTGTCAATCCTTGCTGCTTAGTCCCTCCTAAAAAGTTCAGATCTCATCCGTGAACCACTTTGCCGTAACAATGTTAAATGTTGCTTTTGTTGTAAAATCATGCAGATCAGCCATTGATAGAACTTTAATTGGCTGGGGATGTTCATGATTTTTTTCCTTTAAAAAAAAAAAGCCTGCCAGCAAAATTGCTTTTTGGTGATGACTCTGCTTGAAAAGTGCTCTGCAGGGGCCCATTCCCAATTGATTATCTTTCACAGCTAATAGCTTCAAAGGCTATTTGGTGGACAGTCCAGTTTTACATTTAAATGTAAATCTCGATAGCCTTGACAGACTGATGATCAGAAAAAAGGGGAGGTAAAACCAGTAAAATAAACGTGCAGCTGGTAGAACTTTCCCCTGCTCCTCCAGGGGCAGCTGCAGTGACATGAAAATGGTGAAAATGGTTGCAGTTTGCCAGAGCTCTTTGGAGGGGAAGATGTGCAGGAATAAGTTGCTCGGTGCCTGAAAGTTCAGAGTGATGTCAGAGGGTCCCAACTGTGTCACCTTTGGGTTCAGCAGGAGGGACAGAGCTCTGGAGCCACCTGGGCTAAGTTTGGGGGAAGTCTCAGCAGGGAAGGACTGTGGTGGGGAAGGTGAGGACAGCATGGGTCAAGGTGGTGGCCCTGGGTGGCCCAGAGTGGCTCTGGGTGGCCCTGAGTGGCTCTGGGTGGCCCTGGGTGGCCCTGAGTGGCTCTGGGTGGCTCTGAGTGGCCCTGGGTGGCCCTGGGTGGCCCTGGGTGGCTCTGGGTGGCCCTAGGTAGCCCTGAGTGGTCCTAGGTGGCCCTTAGTGGCCCTGAGTGGCCATGGATGGCCCTGGGTGGCTCTGGGTGGTCCTAGGTGGCCCTGAGTGGCCCTAGGTGGCCCTGAGTGGCCCTGGGTGGCTCAGGGTGGCCCTGAGTGGCCCCGGGTGGCCCTGGCAGGGCGAAGGTGGGCTCTGAATTCCGACAGCTCACAAGAATCACCAGGGATTGATACGATCCTTATTCCATTCTCCCTGGGAGAAAAGGTGGACATGGAATTCCTCAGCTCCCAAACATCTCAGCAGATGTGAGGAGGTGCCTTTTTCCTCATTTTTAGTCTTTGTTGCCATGGGAACAGAGCCACAGACATTCTCTGCTCATTTTCTCTGTAGTCCTCAGGGCCAAACAAGTCCAGAATTTTCCAGACTTCCAAAGGAAAGGAAAATAAGGAACTAGAAGAGAGAATGTTCAGTGCAGAACCCATGGAGAAAGAGGAGCTCAAGAAAGGAATGTCTGTGTGTCCATGGAAAATAGGAAGGTGGTTTAGGGATATTTGGGGTGATAGTAGGGAAGGTGTTCATCTCAGGAGGGTTACTCTGGGAAAACACCCCTTGTCCTCTGCTCTCTTTGTCCTTTGAATTTCTGAAAGCATCCACATAAGGAAGAGGAGAGTGCTTTTCTTTAAATTAGGTTTCAATTCCATTCCAATTCCTGTGCAATGGAGTAAAGGTCATCTTTTTCTTTTTTCTTCTTTATATTTTCTTTTTCTTTTTTTTTTTTTTTTTTAAACTTCTGCAGCTCTACAAATCCTCTGCCCCAAATCCCGAACTCCCTTAGGAGTACTGACCAGCACACTGACCATGGTAAAATGGTACTAAACCTGGGCAAAAACCCCCTGCCTTTGATTTGTCCTTCAGGGCAGGACCATGAATTAGCAATGATAACCCCCAGTGAAATCATATCCTCCTTCCAACACCAAATTAACAAAAATCCATAAAACATCTTGAACAAAAACTGAGACATCCTCCTCCTCCTCCCCTGCTGAATTCATTGGTCTATTTGTTTTTTGCTCAGCCCCAGAAGCAGCAGCCACAGAGCCCCATCAGCCCTGGGGAAGGTTTGTGCCCTGCAGAGCTCAGGTTTGGGGTGCTGTGAGCCCATGGGGTGGGCAGGGCTGGCAGCAGATGAGCATTTGTGCCCTGCAGAGCTCAGGTTTGGGGTGCTGTGAGCCCCAGGGATGGGCAGGGCTGGCAGCAGAGGAGGAGCATTTGTGCCCTGCAGAGCTCAGGTCTGGGGTGCTGTGAGCCCATGGGGTGGGCAGGGCTGTAGGCAGAGGAGGAGCATTTGTGCCCTGCAGAGCTCAGGCCTGGGGTGCTGTGAGCCCATGGGGTGGGCAGGAATGGCAGCAGAGGAGGAGCATTTGTGCCCTGCAGAGCTCAGGTCTGGGGTGCTGTGAGCCCATGGGATGGGCAGGGCTGGCAGCAGAGGAGGAGCATTTGTGCCCTGCAGAGCTCAGCTCTGGGGTGCTGTGAGCCCATGGGGTGGGCAGGAATGGCAGCAGAGGAGGAGCATTCCCAGGGGCAGCATTTGCAGGGAAATGCAGGTGGGCACAGGGAGACACTCAGGGATGGAAACCCAGCACAGTTCTGAGCCCCAGCTGCTGCAGAGCAGTGGCAGCAGAGAATTTAAGTTGGAATTAATCCTCTTTTCCTCCCCGTGTAGGTCAGTCTTTAATAATAAATCCAGCTATCAATCCCGTGGCTATGAAAAGGGAGGATCCATAAAATCCATGGGCAGAAATACAAGTTTCTGTCTGCATTAAGCTCTGAATGAATTATCCATGTGGCCACTGAACTTTGTAGTGATCTTTCCACTGACTTCAGGTCAGATCCCTGCTTAAAATCTGCTTTTTGATATGACTGCTACAGGAAACAGAAAGGAACAGAAGAAAAAACTTTACTTGTTCTTTCACCTTTTGGCAGTTTCCTGCTCTGGGTTCAGCTTTCCGAGATTTATTCCAGAAGCCTTTGGCCCATTGGTGCACAACTGGTCTATTTGCATGTGCAAATTTCTATTATTTGCCCTGCTCCATTGTGTGCCTTCAGTTTTTGCGTTTGGTAAATAGAAATACTTTGTATTTGGAGAAAAACTGGGCCACACACACAATTCTTCTGTTTACTCTAACAGCAAGTTAATAAATAAACAGACATGCTCCCCATTGAATCAGTATTAATTCGTGCAGAAAACCAACTTCATCCAAGGTTTTCCATTTTGTGCCTTGCCATGGAATAAAGATGTGGATTTCTTTGAATCCCAAAAACTATCATTACTTTAGCTCATATTTAGACACAGAGAGTGCATCATAAAATTAAGAACATTCCTCTCTTGCTTTCTGCATTGTTATTAGTGGGGAAAAATTACAAAACAGAATTTCCTTGAAGAGGACTTCCCAAAAACTTCTAATTTTGTAAACACTGAAGCGTTTTCTATAATTTAAATATTGAATATAATTTCCTGTCTCATGCTAGGTAAGAATCTGCATGTTGGTGGATTTCTGAGCTGTTTTTCTGAAGGAGGACACTATCACTGAGGCAATCAAGAGCAGTTTGGGGTATGGGCTGTTAGCATCCTGCTGATGACTTATGCCATCAATACCAAACTGATTTCCAAGATAAACCCCAGCGAGGCATAACAAAGCCCAAGTGATGGCCAACTGTGCTTATGTGATCATCTTACAGTGGTAAGACAGCTCAGAGCTGCTTTTATCACTGGCCTGGTGATGCATTTATTGTGTTTGGGAAGAAAAGGATTAAATTAAAAAGATATCGACATCGTGGTGTTATCAGCTGAAGTCTTCAGTTCAGCTCCTGGTCATTAAACGAGTTGCTCTGTTTACATTGAACGAATCTAGGAAAAATGGAGGCAGAAGTGATTTGTTAGAAACAAATAAATGTGGGTACAGTTAGAGCAGGAGAAGGTGGGTGAGCACATCACCCCTGTGCACAAACAGCTGATAATCTTATCAATGCAAAGGTGCCTCCCCTCCGTGCTGCATTCAAAGCAAGCTGCCTCTATTCCAGCTCCCACTCCACTGAAATCTGCTATAAATACCTACTTTATAACACTGACCCAATGTAGAAATTGCTCAGTTCAAAAGAAAAGGTTTTTTGGAGAAAGGGGGGAGCGGAGTAAGGGCAGTGTGTTGTAAAAGCTGAGTGGTTTTATTGGTACTTTAAAATACCCTTTTCTGCTGAACTCTATCAGCTCTGATTATATATAACAACAGCAGTTATGTATTAAAAATGTGTGTCAATAGTTCTGGGAGCACTGTGATTTGTCATTTGTCTGCCAGAGGTCCCAACAGGCTTGATTGACAAAATCTAGCCATGGCTTTGAGGGATCAGCCATGGATGCTGTGTGGCTGGTGCATTGATAAGGACAACCATCTCAGTTATTTCGATAGGAACTCCATCTCTCAGCCTCACAAACGCCGGTGCAGAGCCCTTCCCTGATGCCAGGGGAGAAGCTGAGGCTGCTGCTGAGGAGTTTATCAATCAAATAATGAATTAAACCTCTAGTAAAGATGGAGAACAAGCTCATTCCTCTTCACACAGGAGGCTGCTCAGGGGTTTAATGTGTGCCCTCACGTCAGTGCTGACAGAGCCTGGGAACTCCTGCTCCCAGACACCTCTGCCGTGGCAGGTGAAGGTGCATC
Organism: Acanthiza pusilla; assembly: GCA_036630365.1. Lineage (NCBI taxonomy): Eukaryota > Metazoa > Chordata > Aves > Passeriformes > Acanthizidae > Acanthiza > Acanthiza pusilla. The sequence continues at coordinate 15,579,102 of JAXCHO010000050.1, forward strand.
TCACTAAAAGGTATCAAATCTTCTATTTTCCACTGATGAGCTACTCAAAAGCACCACACATTTTTTGTGTGAGGCTGCAGCCAGGATGGAGCCACTCAGACATCTCATCCCACCCAAAATCCTTAAATAAGCAGCACAGACAGCAAGCTGTACCCAAATTGCTTCCACAGAGCAGTCAGGCTCTTCAAAGGCTGCCTTCAAGCCAGGAGTGGATATAAAATAGTGTCCAAAGCTTCCCAGCACTGGGCACGAGCGAAGCTGTCCTCAGGCAGCAGGTGTGGAGCCTTTCTGTTCAGGGAGGGCAACCTCTGCTTTTCAGCAGCTTGTTCTGCCTGCGTGTGAACTCACAGGCTGGGAAATGAAACATCCCCCAGGACAGCTCCCTCTTTGAATCCTCTCAGCTGTATCCTACATAAATTACGGTGTGCTGAGACTGGAGGAAGTAATTTAATGCTGGAATTCTCCACAGGCTCTGGCTGCTTGTTTAGCTGAGGTGTAGCTGCGTTACACACTGGAGATAAATAGGGACTTTTGAACAGCCTACCCTCCTCGTGGTCTGATTCCCACAGGAGTGAGATCAGGGAGTTTGTGTTGATAATTGCTGAGTGTTCAGTACTTTGGTTTCTTTTCAGACCATTCTCAGCTGAAGGCCAAGCCCAGAGGATCATCCAGCTGCTCCTCGTCCTGGCTGAGCTGCTTTCGCCAACAGAACATTCCCCTTCCTCCTCCTCTCGAGATGTTCCAGCTCCAGCACCCCACAGTCATCTCCTCAGGTGGATCCTCTGCTCCCAGCTCCTTACAGACACGACAGCCCTGTAAATGCTGTGTGGGATGCTCACGTTCCCTGCTCTGCTCCCCTCCCGGGGCACGGGCACTGCTGGCATCTGCACTTCACTAAGGCAGCATTTGGCTGCCTCTGGTCCCTATTCCTAAGGAAAATGCTGATATTTTGGGTGCTCAGAGCTCCTGTGCTGTGCTGGGGCCAAGCTCTCAGAGCCTCCAGGAGGGAGCAAGATGCAACCTGGAGCAGCAGGGTTTGGAGCTCTTGGGTGAACCTCCTGGCTCTGGGATAGAGCCAAGCACTAGTCCTGGCTGGAGCAGTTAGTCCTCCTGTGGATGGGAAACTTGCAGGATTATCACTTAGGGTGATAGAGTGGCCTTGTGCTATTTATAAAGCACTGACTGCTCTCAGTGGTGTACAAATAGAAGGTAAAAGACACAATATTTGAAAACATTTTTGTTTTAAAACTCTGTTTATAACCTTGCAAAGTGATGGGGCAGTCACACAGGCTGGCCATCCCTGGTGGGGCTGGGCACATCCTGCCTGTCTCTATCAGCACAGGGAAGCACTTTTCTCCAGGGCTGTCAGAGCAGCTTTGAGTCAGCCTTTGGAAGATTCTCTCTGCATTGACACTCAGCAAAGCTCAGTGCACCCTCCTGGAGCTGGGCTTTGCAAACACCCCTGGAACCACAAGAGATGTCCCAGACTCCCTTCTCTCACCCATGCTGCTTATTTTAGAGGCACTGGCTTTCAGTTTCCAAGTGGGAAGACTGTTAATAGCAGGGGGGGTTCTTTATTATTATTATTATTATTATTATTATTATTATTATTATTATTATTATTTTAAACCAAGTCGAACTTCCTTTGTAATTTGCATGTTTTGCCCCAGTCTGTGGGTGAGCAGCACATCACCAGCAGTGCCCAGGTGTTTCTGCCTGAGCTCTCCGGTGAGGAACAGCAATATGCTGATCCCTGTGTTGTATAACACCAAATCCATCCCATAAACTCCCCAGCCAGTTCTGGGAGTAGCCTTAAGATGTCACTGCCTGCCTTGGCCTTGGCTGTTCCTGCGTTTCAGCGGGGCTGGAGCAGCGGAAATAGGCTGTTATTTTTAACACATCTCCCCCTCCTGCAGGGAGTGACAGACAAGGTGCTGATGTCAATTTGGGCTCTCACAGCCATTAATTAACTCGGCTAAAAGTCCTTTCGTTTCCATTTCCTTCTGCAGGCCCGGCTGAGCTCCAGCCCGGGGGAGTGCCCGGGGAGAAGCAGAGTTCTGTGTGCTGGGGATGGATGGAGTCAGGCTCTGGGGAGCTGTGTGTGTGCTGGGGATGGATGGAGTCAGGCTCTGGAGAGCTCTGTGTGTGCTGGGGATGGATGGAGTCAGGCTCTGGAGAGCTGTGTGTGTGCTGGGGATGGATGGAGTCAGGCTCTGGAGAGCTGTGTGTGTGCTGGGGATGGATGGAGTCAGGCTCTGGAGAGCTCTGTGTATGCTGGGGATGGATGGAGTCAGGCTCTGGAGAGCTCTGTGTGTGCTGGGGATGGATGGAGTCAGGCTCTGGAGAGCTCTGTGTGTGCTGGGGATGGATGGAGTCAGGCTCTGGAGAGCTGTGTGTGTGCTGGGGATGGATGGAGTCAGGCTCTGGAGAGCTCTGTGTATGCTGGGGATGGATGGAGTCAGGCTCTGGAGAGCTGTGTGTGTGCTGGGGATGGATGGAGTCAGGCTCTGGAGAGCTGTGTGTGTGCTGGGGATGGATGGAGTCAGGCTCTGGAGAGCTCTGTGTATGCTGGGGATGGATGGAGTCAGGCTCTGGAGAGCTCTGTGTGTGTGCTGGGGATGGAGTCAGGCTCTGGAGAGCTCTGTGTGTGCTGGGGATGGAGTCAGGCTCTGGAGAGCTGTGTGTGCTGGGGATGGATGGAGTCAGGCTCTGGAGAGCTCTGTGTGTGCTGGGGATGGATGGAGTCAGGCTCTGGAGAGCTCTGTGTGTGCTGGGGATGGATGGAGTCAGGCTCTGGAGAGCTCTGTGTGTGCTGGGGATGGATGGAGTCAGGCTCTGGCTGCACCCCAGCCCAGGGAGGGCTCAGCACCTCTCCTGCCAGGGTCAGCTCAGCACCTCTGGGCTTTCACTCCTCTTCTCTCCAAAGCTGCTGGTTTTCCAGGTTTCCCCACTCCGTGCTCTCCCCACGGCTCATGCTGAGCTGCTGACCCCTCTGTGGGCTCGGCTTGCTCCCTGAGTCTCCTCGTTCCCTCCTGCCTGTCCAGAGCTGAATCCTTGCTGGACACACTGCCCTGGGCTGGGCTGGGATTTCTGTCTGTGCTGAGACCAGAGGACATGCAGCTGGAGCCAGGGAAGGCTTTGGGAGGGTTGGGCTATCCCTGCCCAGGACAGGTCCTTGCAGCTCCTGGGATGCTCCAGGGAGGTTTCTGGGGCTGGATAAACCTTGAGGAGTCAGGAAAAGTCTGGAACAGCCTTATTTCTCATCCACCACACTGCTGTGACTGACTGCAGGGCTGGGCAGTGCCACGTCTGTGCTAAATCCATTCAAAAGGGTTAATTCATGTTTCATTTTACATTTCCAGTGGGACAGGCTGTGCAGAGCCAGGCCAGGGATGGTGGCTGGAGCTGCCAATGCTTTCCCCCTCAGCTCTCTCAGATCTCGTTGGTGCCACCCTGAACTTTGCCAAAATCAGAACCACTGACAACCTGCAGGGATGTTTAAATTAACTCAGAGCTGTGTCATCCTGACATCCACACAGCTGGGACTGGTGCCAGAGCTCTTTCCTTGTGCAACTCCTTGGGCACTCCAAGGAGTAGAATTGAACATGGAATTTCCACTCCAGTGCCTTAGGAGATGCTGCATGTCCCCTGGCAGGGAATAAAGGTTAAACTGGGGAAGGTGTTCTACCCTTCAGCCCCTCTGCCCACGTTAACAGTTGGTAGATATGGGAATGAAAATTTATATGTGAATATTTAAAATCTATAAAGATATAAAATATTTATATAAATAAAAGTATTGGTTTTAAAATACTGTCAGATGTCGCAGTTTGAGCTCTCCTTGCCCTGTTTCCTGCCCAGCCAGTAAAGCACAGTAGGAACAACTCCATATCTAGATCTTATTATATTAATAAAACCCATGCATCAATTCACATTAAAGCATACTTTTCTGAAGTACAAATCTGTGACAAAATCCATCACATCTGTTGGTCTGGGATATTTTTTTTCTATTCTAGCAGCTCCTCCATCCTCTCTCACAGAAACTTTTTTCCCTTCTAACTTTACCACTGCTTAATTGGCCTCTGGTCTGCATTTTGTTTCCTTACCATAAAATTCTTCTAACCAGTGGCTCTTGCAGAGCCATCTGTGGTTCCTGCACAGCACATTCCCACCAGGAGCCACCAGGCAGCAGCTGAGGTGACACAAGTGCCACGGACAGAGCCACCATCCCTCAGCTCAGCCTCAGTCCTTTTCCACCTGCTGAGGATTCACATCACATTGATCTCGGCAGGATGTGCCAGGCCAGGAAAAGCTTCTGTCTGTCAGATTCCTCAGTTATCTTTCCTGGGGGAGAGGTTGTGGCCACTGAGGGGGAGCTGGACACCTCTTAATAGTGCTCATTAATTAGGAATATAAGTGAGGATAAAAAGAATTGCTTTTGTGTTGTGGAGTGAGACTTTAAAGCGTTGGTGTTAAACGTTTAGATCGTCAAGAAAGCAATGTATTCACATCTTATAAAATTTATGGCTTTAAAATAAAACAAGTAATGGATGGTAAACTCCAGGCAGTGTGGAAGAGCTCAGCAGTGAGGGTGTGCTGGCTCTGGGCTCTCCCATTCAAGGTTTACTACTCTGCCGTGGTTTCATGAACCTTTTTGTGACCCCAAGCAAGTTACTCCCCTCTCACTATTCTTCCATTTCCTCTTTCTGTAAAATGATATTAATAGCACTTCAGCTACAGAGCAGGTTTATTGTACAAGGCTTAATGAATGTTTGTGTCCCTGTGATTGAGATTCTTTCCTGCTGGAGGCAAGAATTTTAAGCAGGTTGATTAAATAGAAAAGGTCTCTAACTGAAGCTATTATTAAAAACAGAAGGAATTATTTCTTAGGGAATTTTTAAGCTTATATCTATTAGAATTGTCAAAATACAGGAGCTTTAGTTCTGGTATTTAGCAATTTTAGTTTTGTTTCTGGAGAAATTCTGAGTTTTGAAATGGTCCAAGACAGACTGTGCTAAACTCTTCTTGCTCTGAGGAACAACAGTCACACAGTGAGAGAATGTGTCACTGTGTCAGCACCACCCACAGAGCTCTGGAATTGTAGGAAAAAGGGATTTTGGGTGTTCAGACAGATCCAATCCTCCCTAAGGCTGTCAGTGATGCTCTGGCGTGAGGTTTGGAGCTCAGAGGTTTGCAAGGAGCAAACTGAGCAGCCCATGGCAGGGTGGGAGATGAAGGCTGTGCTGGGCTCGGAACAGCAAATCCTCCAGGAGGAGATCCTGGGACAGCTTTAGCAGCCCTGAATGCCTTGTGGAGGCAGCAGCACCCCCTGTACCCACCTGGGGTGGAAATCCCAGCAGATCCCAAATGGCTTGGCTTAGGAAAGAGGCTGCCACCCTCTGGGAAAGATTGCTGCCAAGAGCTGTGCCCGTGCCCTGCTGGCTGTGTCCCCCTGGCTGTGCCCCCTGGCTGTGTCCCCTGCTGTGTCCCCTGGCTGTGTCCCCCTGGCTGTGTCCCTCTCCTGGCTGTGTCCCCTGGCTGTGCCCTGCTGGCTGTGTCCCCCTGGCTGTGTCCCTCTCCTGGCTGTGTCCCCTGGCTGTGTCCCCCTGGCTGTGTCCCCTGACTATGTCCCCCTGGCTGTGTCCCCCTGGCTATGCCCTGACTGTTCCCATTGTCCTGGCTGTGCCCCCATCCTGGCTGTGCCCCCATCCTGGCTGTGCCCTGCTGTGCCCCTCTGCTGTGTCCCCGGGCTGTGTCCCCTGGCTGTGCCCCCATCCTGGCTGTGCCCTGCTGTGTCCCCCTGGCTGTGTCCCCCTGGCTGTGCCCCCATCCTGGCTGTGCCCTGCTGTGTCCCCCTGGCTGTGTCCCCCTGGCTGTGTCCCCTGGCTGTGCCCCCATCCTGGCTGTGCCCTGCTGTGTCCCTCTGCTGTGTCCCCGGGCTGTGTCCCCTGCCTGTGCCCTGTCCTGGCCGTGCCCTGCTGTGCCCCAGGTCACTGCAGAGTGGCACTCAGGTCGATCAGCCCTGTCTGGGTGCCTCTCTGTGCCACACTGAGCCTCCTGCTCCCCGAGGAGGCTTTACAAGCCTTGCACTTGTGCCAGGAGCAGCTCTGTGAATTGAATCTCTGCTGTGGATGTGATGAAAAGCTTAGCAAGGATTGAGACAGTGGCCAAGGTGAGAGTCACAGAGCATCATTGTGGGCAGGGATTGTGGAGCTGCTGCTGGTGGCAGGGACAAAAGATGGGATGTTTCAGGAGTTAGCCCCAAGAGTTACCCAGTGTTGCCATTATTACACAAACAGGGCTTAAGGTCCTTGTCTTTCTGCCTGATGTGTTAAAAGCAATTGCACTGGTTAATAAAAATCGGGGACAAGTTTTGGTTTTCTCAGAAAGTGGAGTAGCTGGAGCCTCTTCAGAAGCCGTGCGATGTAATTTTGCTAATAAGTGCAACTTATGGCTCAGAAAACAAATTCCCTGTTCCCTTGTCACCGCTGAAATGGAGGCTTTATAAAACTTGTGAAGAGAGAGAACACAGGGCACTGTGTAAGGGAATATTGTGCAGTGGGAGCAATGGCTTCAACATCCAGCACACACGTGGCCAGCAAATCCTCCTTTTTGTCCCTCTTCACTTTGATTCAGTGAGCTGATGTTCCCTCCTGAGCCTGATGTGCCTCTGGCAGCTCTGGGATGAGCAGGTCTATGTCGGAGGCTGCAGGAGGTGTGGGAGCAGTGCTGAAGGTTCCAAGGTGCTCGTGGAGGCACATCCACAGCTCCCAGAGAATTTTACAGCAGCTGGGAGCTCTGAGAGCCCAGGCACCTTCACGGAATCAAAGAATCACAGAATCACCAGGTTGGAAGAGACCTTCAGGATCATCGAGTCCAAGCCATGTCCCAACCCTCAACTAAACTAAACCATGGCACTGAGTGCCACATCCAATCTCCTTTTAAACACATCCAGGGATGGTGATTCCACCACCTCCCCGGGCAGACCATTCCAATAGTTTATCACTCTTTCTGTAAAAAACTTTTTTCTAATATCCAACTTATATTTTCCTTGGCGCAACTTAAGACTGTGTCCTCTTGTTCTGCCAGTTGATGCCTGGATAAAGAGACCAACCCCCACCTCACTACAACCACCTTTCAAGAAGTTGTAGAGAGCGATAAGGTCGCCTCTGAGTCTCCTTTTCTCCAGGCTAAACAACCCCAGTTCCCTCAGACGTTCCTTCACACCCACAGAGCTGAGGAAGGGCACTGTCTGCCCTCCCTCCTGGGTACCCCGGGGTGCAGAACGATCAGAAATGGCTGAAATCTCTGCTGCTGTCAGACTCTGCCCAGTGCCCACCCCGGGTGACAATCCTGCTGCACATCCTCAAGGAGCTTGGCTTGGAGCTGGGGCAGAGGGTTGCTGTAAAACCCAACCATGCCAGTTTTGCTGGGGCTTGGACTCCAGATAGCAAACTGGGCTCAGTTCAGGGAGAAAACTTCTGAGGTTTTAAATTAATTCATCGTTCGCTTCTGTTGCTGTGTTGGGAGTAATGTGTTCTTTGTTTGGCAGAGCAGTTAAATGTTTAGCGTCAGCCTAATCCTTCTGATGTTTGGGAGACTTTCATTTATGAAATCCTCAGGTTATTCAGATCCTGCTCATGTAGAAGTGACTACAAAATGAGCATGAAATCTCCCAGCAGAAATCAGAGGTTTCATGGAGCTTTCGCTATGAAAGAACAATTACAACAATAATTTCTTGAAACCTCTTCAGAATGTCATACTAAGTTTAGGATGTGTTTGAAAAATCAAATAGATCTTTGCTGTCATTCAGTTCTCTCAAAAGAAATTGAGAGTCTAATTCAGAGGGGGTTTTGCTTCCATTACATTCTGGCATTCTGGGGCTATGAACCCAATAATCTTCCCCACGTAAAAATATGTTTAATAAGCTATAAAACTCCATTCTGTTATGGGGATCCATCAGCATCAGAAAAGAATTGCACATATAAATGTCTTCAAATGAAACCTGCAGAGAAAATCAGACGTACTATATTCTTTCACAAAGAATCATGTTTTTCTCAGGCTGTCTACAGAGTTGTTAGAATCCACGAAAAACAGAGCTCCTCTTTTACCATCCTTAGTCTTTAATTTCTCAAACATCAGGAGAGTGTTTGTGTTTTCCTAGTAACAGTTGTAGGATTAGTTTGGAGGGAAACTGCACATTTATGTAGACACTTGAAAGCAGCTTTTAATTCCAAGTTTATTAAAGACATTTTGGAAGGGGCAGTTCTGAAAAAAGAACCCATGTCTGTAGTTTTCCACGTTAAAAGTTTATTTACTGATTTATTTCAGCTGCTGATCTCTCCCTGACTATTGCATCCCCAATCACTTTTCTCCCATCAGAGGAAACAATCAGCAAAACTTGCCATTGCCCCTCCAGGTTTCTCCTTGGCTAATTGGAGTTTTTGGCTCTTTATCCTGATGATTAAAAGAACAGCTGAGTGGTAGTCAAAATGCATTTACAGAGCTGCCCCACCCAGCCCTGCTCTTTGCTTTCCTCTGATTAATTTAGCAAATGAAAAACCCTGCAAACTCCCATAACTTTTTGCCCATACAAACCCAGGGTTCCTCTACAGTTTGGGGTAAGCCTTGGGCAAACTGTCCCGGAGATAAGGAAATCAGTCTAACAAAGGCTTCCAAAAAGCTTTCTGTTGCAAAGTGATTTTCTGTAAAGCAACATTTTGTGCATATAGACGGTATGAAATGGAACAGCCCTTTGGAGAAGCTGCCTTTAATTCGGTGTATGAGAAAAACAACTGTCACTGTTTACACTCCTCACTCAAGGTAAGCATGTTTGTCTAAAGTATTACTCCAGCCAGGCTCGCAAACACTTGAGGCTTGCTTACCATTTTTCTATATATAGACTGCTCTGTGGAACTGTCTTTATCAAAACCTTGGGGGAAATCTTTAACAGAATCTGAGAGACTTGCCTAATTTATGCAGCCATCTATTCTCCTCCTATTGATTCCCTCTCTGATGTATGTTTATCCTCCCTGCCTGTGAAAACCTGGCATTAAAACTGAAGCATTTCTATTTTATGCCTGTAATTGCGGCTGGAGAAGAGGTGGGGGTTATGGATAAAAGCTGTAATCTCTTTAGTGAGCTTTAAACAAATCATCTTGTAAATCCCAACACAAAACTACCCCAAGTTTACGAGACAGAAACTTCCAGACAGGAAAGCCTTACTTCAGCACAGTTTTTAGAAACTATTTTAGAGCACAATTCCCACACCTTTTGTGATGAAATAACCTAAAATGAAGCAGCCAGCTCCCTGATTTGAGAATTTGAGAGGGCAGAGAGAGAGTTGGGGACGTGGTCCCCACATCAAAACTATCCTGGAGAGATCAACCATTGATGATTTAAATCTTCACTACTTTATCTCTTTGTTTGCTGCTTGGAATGCTATTGATACCTCCTTTGTCTTTGTAATTGTTTTAATTAGCCACCCAGCATGGGCCCCTGGCAGCGCTGGTGCTGCAGCATTATGGAGGAGCAGCAGGACAGGGAGCCTGCGAACATGAAACACAGAATCGTGGCAAGCTGTGCCCTTTCTTCGCCTCATTTTGCTCCTTGTGCCCTTTGTTTGCGTCTTTGGGCCTTATTGCTTCTGAGGAGGGGAAAAAACCCCCCCAGTTCTCTGCCTTTTAAGCAGGGAAAGGCCTGGATGAATATTTCCCGGGGATTGTAGAATTAAAGCTGATATTGCCAAGTATCAGTGCTGGAGTCAGACAAGGAATGAAGCATTGCCCATATTGATTAGTCTTTTCACGAGTCGTGTCTTCAGCAATTAGGCTGATATTTATGTCTGTTACTGTACTCTGTGCTCGGCAAATCTCTTCTTAATTATTACTTTTTTGGCTCTCTAATGTTATTTGTTCTTGTTGACCACATCCTTCTTTTGTAAGTGGAAATCTGGGTGTTCAATTATGATGCAGATCTGCAACTCATTAGCAGTGAGCTTTGGTGCTGTGGCCATTGGAAGACAATTCTGTCATTTAACTTGTGGGAACTTTTGGCAGTGTGTATATTCTGGTGGGGGGAGAAGAACCAAACCCCAAAAGTTTGTTTTTTAGCGATAAACAATAACATCAAAACCTCAAATCCTTTCAGAGTATGGTTCCCCCCACCAAAGGAAAAAAAAAAAAAAAAAAATCTGGGATAGAGGAATGTGAATAGAGAGAGGTGCTCCATGAAAGCACAAGTTTCCTTTGGATTTGGTTTGCTCAAATTAGCCCACGGTCAGTCTCTGCCAATTATTGCCCCACTTCAGCTGCTCTCTGGACATTAATAAAAGCATCTGCTGTATTAGGCAGGAATCCAGTCTCGGGCTCTCAAAGCAAGGAGCTGGGGTGCTCCCCCTCTGGGATGAATTTTAGCTCATTAGTCTGTGTGCTCCATCTCATTGCTCTCCTTGAAATGTGGCCACGATAAAGGATTCGTTTGGGACTTGATGGACTAGATTGAAATGATTTTCCACTCGCAGTTGAGTGTAAACCCTAAATGCCTGGGAAATCCAATGTTGTGTTAACCTGAAGGCACTGCTGATTTTCCGTCTTGCCAATTAGATTTTGCTCTTGCTGGAGGGGTGTGGAAAAGGTGTGTGGAGGGGGGAGGCCTGAAAGTTCTTTATTAGAGCAAACAGACAAAAAATGTCACCTTATGGAGGGTGGGAGGGATTTGGGTTCCTTCAGGGAAGGAAGCAGCGAGACATTCGCTGCCCCATTTTACCCTCTCCAGCCCAGGAGTTAACGCTGAGTTTCTCTGCACCATTTCCTTGGCTCTCACATGAGGAGAGACAGATCTTTGGTTTGCCTCAGCACAGCTCCGTGGTGTTGGTGGGGATGGGGTACGGCAGAAATTAAATTGTCTCAAGATTTGCTGATTTTTATTTACATTTATAAGTGAAGCAAATATCTTGGATGGAGACTTCTGGTTTGACCTTGGGCACCTTGTTCGGCCATGATGAGCCTCAGCCTCCTCCCCACTTTTGCTTTTCTAGAATGTGGCTAAAAACCACTAAAGATTGCAAAGAGCTCAGAGGCTGCTTTAAACAAAGCTTGTGGGGTTGAAAGGAAGAAATCTGAGAGTATCTCCTATGCCAGTGCTTAGCCAGCCTTTACAGAAAACAAGTAATCTTCTTTATGTCCGTTTATGTCTATTTGTTTTTCCTCTCCAAATAGAAACATAATTCTTGAGTGGCACTCAGGCTCAGCTGTGCTATGCCATGTGTGCCAAACTGATACTTGTAGGTGATATTTGAGTATTTTAATCAAAAATAATTCAGTTAAACACTGCAAATGTCTTTGCACTGTGAAATCATACACTTGCAAACTGTGAATTTGTATTTCTGGAGTCTCCATTCAGATTATTTTGACTTTGGATGTTCATTTACTGCAGGCAGCAGTGGTGGCACTGCCGATTGGGTAATTAGGGTTCGATGTACTTATTTCCTTCTGTATTCATGGACAATGCCTGGATAAATTAAAGGCACAATTTGGTGTTTGGTGATTTTTGCATGCCAGATGCTGTGCCTACTCCTCGATAAAGCTGAGTGTACAGCAGATGCTGCATTTCCATGATGCCATCCCAGTCCAGTTGTTGGCCTGGACCAGTGTCCCGTAGAGTTCACAGTGTGGTTTAATGGGAGGGAAACTGGTTCAGCACATCAATTCAATGCCTACTGTGTAAAGGCACAAAACCCGACCAACTGAACCCAGAAAGAAACCCTTGCACACAGAAAGCTTGTGGAAAAAGGCAGAATTTCTCCCAAGGAAGCCTGACACGTTATTAAGAGATTAATGTACTCTTTGTGATTAGGATGGAGCCATCGGTCTGGAGTCGATTTTCTTTTCAGATCAACAAACCTTGTTCGCTGGTTATTTACTAGAGGAAGGCTCCTATAAAGCACCAGTGCAGAGCTTTGTGTGTCCCTCCATCTGAGTCAGATTTATAAATAATAGCTGTGTTTACAAACGAACCATGAGCAAAACTCGCGGGTGAGGCAGTGTCTGAGCCGAGACACTTTAATTAGTTCTTACTCAATAGTTGGTGCTCAACAAAGGCTCACCCCAGTGCCAGCAGAGTTGGTGTTTCTTCATGGGCTGCAGGGTTAGTGATGTGATTTGCCCACTCTGGACACATCACGGTGTTTTGGTGTTGGAAAGCTCCCGTGGGAAAGCTCTTTTGGTTTTCTGTGAGCTCTGGACACTGGAGGGAGGAGCAGGGCCTGAGTCTCAGCCTCTCCTCTCCCCAGGCAAGCTCCTGTGTTGGAGAGTTTAAATATCCACTGGCCAAGCCCAGTAGAACAGATCTAATCTCACATTTCTGGGGTTTCCCCGGGGCTCAGGCCTGTCATTAATGACCCAAGTGCCCAGGATGGCAGTGCCCAGCCCACACTGGGGAGGTGGAGATGCCCCTGGAGGGCAGGTCACCTCCTGGAGATCACACCTGCCTCGAGAGCCCAACATCCCCAGGCATCCTGATGGAGAAGCTGTGCTGGGGAGGGAATTTCCTGTCCCGGGAGCAGTGGGAGGGTCACTGTAAACGTGCTCTGGGCAATGGACTGGGGCCTGAAGTGGGAGAAATACGTGCCAGAACTAAAAGTGCTCATTTCTTACACAAGAGCTCTTGTGGTAATGCATTGACCCAAAGGCAGCTTGAGTGTAAACAACTAATTGTAAAGGTCGCGTGATTATTTTCTAGTTTTCATTTTGAGCTAGATGGTGAAATGTTTACATCTCCTATAGATATGATTGATGTGGAGAGCAAACAAGAAAAAAATCCTTTGCTGGGTCAACAGGTTACTTAGAAATGTGTAGAAAGGTTAATCCCAAAGCTTCTGTCCTTCTTAAGTGACCATTGTTATTTATGTATTCATAACCCTGGAAAAATCATAAAGACCTTTCCCCCCACTCCAGGAAGTTATACTCATGCATTTACCTGTTACAAATGACTAACTAAAGTAATCCACGATTTTTATGACCTCTCACTGCACTTTCAAATGAGGTTTTTCCTTTGTGAGAGCTTGCTGAGGTATTACTTTCTGCTCAGGTGTAACTGAAATCCTGGGTCATCCTTTCAAGGATGTTGTTGCCTGTGAGATATTAATTGCTTCTCAAACCTCCGAGCTGCTCCAACTTCCAAAGGTTAATGGAGCAGATAGATTTAGGACATGTTCCTAACCACACAGGTTATCCTCCCTTCCAGAAATATGACACTCGCTGGAGATGGGTCATTCATTTTTATTGTTTAAAATGTAACGAAGCATGGCATTTATAATGCACTGGCTGGGAACATCTTGGAGAAAAAGAGGTGACGATCCAGAAGTGCTTCAGTGGGTCTGGCACATCCATCCTCGCCCCTGTTCTCTGCAGACAGACCCCCCTGGCACATCCCTGTGGCACCTGCAGGGCAGGGGCTGGGCTGCCTCCTCTCCAGAGGTGCCTCCAGCCCCAGGGCTCAATCTCTGGTTTACCTCACCCTCAGCTGACATGAGCTTGCTTTTCTGTGCTGTGAGACACACTCAGTGAAATTTAGTTTCTTTAAATATTGCTAGGCCAGGACCCTTGAACTCCATGCCAGACAATGCTCCTGAACAGCCCCAACAAATTCCTCATGTGAACTTCCTTAGCCCCTCCTCATTTTCAGAGTTACCTGAATTCTATCTATCATAAACTCTTAGCAAAACAGCTGCTAAGTTTTGATAAATATTCCATAAGCTCCAGGATTTACTGGGAAGATTCATGAGGGTCCCCTCATCCCTCCCACACACACTGTGGGCTCTGGAATTTTAAAACTATTTCCACAGGTTGTGTGTGAGCAGGATGTGTGGCTAGCCTGGTGTGGATAACCTGCAGCTCCTCCTCTTTGTCTCACAAATGGGAGCAGTGGTTTGGCTTGCCAGGTTCTGTGTCCTCAAAACACAGCCAAAGAGGTCTAAATCTGGTTTAGATCAGTTAAAAGCCATATCTTTTAAACCAGGTAATGTTTTGACTAATAAATGTTATCAATGTTCTGTGCAAAAAGTACAAAAATACTTTTTATGGCTTTCTGGTGTCGTCAGTGAAGTCAAATATTTTAATAGGTTGAAATTCTGATATAAAAGTGTAGTCCCTGTTGTTTTATAACTGGTCATATTAAAAATAATGATGGAAGAGCTTTTCAGAATAAGGAAAACAAAAAAAGAACTTTCAGTTTGGTTTGAGAGAGCTCCATGCAAGCACTAAGCTTCAGGTGCCCTCCCAGGGAAGTCAGTCACGTTCTGTGCAAAGGCAGCTCTCACCCAGACTTCTCTTTCATGGAAAGGTGAAAGTAAAAAAAAATATTGCCCCCAAATCTAGAAGTGATTTTTTTCAGATGTATTTCATCTCCTTTGCTTGTCCAAAGACAGGACCAGTGGGAAAACCACAGTGATCTCAGCTGCCCACAGAGAGAGATGGAAAACTGTGCTGCTCCTCAGGGTCTCCTCTTGTGGAAACTCAACTTTATATGCTCCGGAGTTGTAAAATAGGAAGGGGGAACTTTTTACCTTAATCCCAGAGTGATCCTGAGGATGCCAATATTTAATTCTTAGGCCATGGTAAATGGAAGATCAGTAGATAAAGAGGCTGAGAGTGCCCAGAGCAGGCACGTGTTGCTGAGGGGTCAGGATGGAGCTGCTGCGAGGGTTGGGCATGGACAGAGTGAGATTTTTGCTGCTCCTGACACAGTCTGGGCTCCCCTGCAGCTGCTCAGCACAGCCACTCAGGGCTTAGACACAGCACCAGAGGAGAACAGTTGTTTAACAGAATTTCTTCACTGCTGCATTTGGATTAATTGAATCCTGTGCAGGCCTTATCAGGAAGAGCTGTCAGCAAAGAATTCCAATAATCCAATCAGGAGGTCACGAGTGCAAGAATAAGGATCTACAAATCGGATTGAGAGAGCCAAACCTGAAGCCAAGCAATATTCCAGAGATGACAGAACAGATGATTTCACCACATTGCTGATATAATTAATGGAGATGGATAAGTTCATCACAACACCCATGTTTTGTTTATTGTGCTGGAAAGGTGATAATCTAAAGTCCTGATTCAAAAAGGCAACAGAACAAACCAAGAAGTGTAAATTGAGTGGTAATAGCAACTAAAGAGTCACGATTCTCATGTTACAGTCTGTGCAATTTTATGAATAAGGAGGACTTTTAAGGAGGTGTCCAATGTTAACCACCAGGTGAAGTACAAAACTAATAACTGAGCAACAGATGAGTTAGAATTTGTTTAAAAAAATTAAAATCATTGGTAATGGAACTGCTTGTGTCAATCAGCCACCTAAAAACAACAGCTCTTCTGTGGTGCAGATATTCAGGAATATTGTTTGTATCAAACAGTTCTTAGGAAGAAATATTTCAAGTGGATGACTCAAACCTTACTCACTTCTTGTTGTGTGTTTCCTGTTGTATTTCTCAGAGAAGTCTCTCAGCCTGAGCTGTCATGTAAAAATGAGGCTGTCCTGAGGTGAATGAAATACTAAGTCCACCTTGCACCCTGGTCTCACCTGACAGTTTGATTTAAGTTTTGGGATGGTTTTTTTTTTGGGTTTTTTCCTTGTAGGAAATGATAGCCTCAAAAAGAGACCTGCAGTGTGTGCTCAGGGCAGGGTATGGGTGGGAAAAGCATCAGCTCAGGTGAAATTCAGCCAGCACTGACCTGGGGACTTGTGGCTCTCCAGAGGGAAGGGTCTGAGCTCTGTCAGTCAGGGCAGCTTTAGGTCTGGGAGTTGGTGATGAGAAACCCAATTCTGTGATGTGTCCTGGGGCTGCAGGAGTGCTCTCACTCTTGTGGAACAATTTCAATTTCCTGCCTGCAGACACAGAGTGTTTCCCTAGATATCCACGCAGAGCTTGTTTTCTCCCTGTGTCTGTGGTACAAGGTGCTGTAAGACAGGATAATCTGCATTTGCCAATAAAACAGAATGAACTGAAGGGGAGAAAAGTGAGAAGTGCTCAGTCCAACTGCCCTCACACAGCAATGACTGGGAGTAACTCTGTGATTTAAACCAGTGTGACTGGGAGTTGATTTGGTCTCTTGCTGACTGCAGAGAGGCTTTCCTGAGCCAAGAGGTGCCTCTCTATTGTAAAACCTTGTATTTCTAACCTTTAACATCTTACCAGCAGTACTGTCCACTGCTTTCACATCATTATCTGAGTTTAAATACCTCTCATCTGAGCTTAATCTTTAAACCTTGCTTAGTGCTACCTTCATACTTAATCATTCTCCTGCTTTGCAAAGCACTTGGGCATCATTCCGATGATAAATTTCAGCTTCATCAGCTACTGACCCACATATGCTCTGCAACTGCTTGTCCCCATAGCTCCTGGGGTAATGTCATCATTAAAGAGCAGCTGCTGGCACATATAGGCTCTGTCATCAAAGGGCAACTGATGTCCCACATTAACTGAATGGATCTCTAAGGAATTTCAGTGACAGAAAGCAACTTTGGTCCTCAGGAGGAATTACAGCACATCTGCCTTGTCCTGGTGGCTGTGCCTCAGCCAGTCCTGCCTGTGGGTTTGGTCTGGGGGAACACAGGGACCACCACCCACCCCACGAGTCTGATGGTTAAAGCTAAATAGCAGACGAGTCCAAAAAGTCATTTTATAAATCAGCAAAAATGGATACAAGCAAATAATCTTGTGTTTGGTGTATGATTAACCCATGGAATTTACTGCAGTAGGATATTACTGAGGCAAATAGTTTAGTAGGATTTAGGGATTAGGGAGATGAATAAGAAGAGCATTTACTGGTTCCTTCTCTAGGTTTAGGAAAGGCAATTTCTTCCCGGTGCAACTCGATACATGAGTTCAGCAAACAATCCCCAGCGTGAGGACAGGCAATGTCTTCTCCAGCCCATGGCCTCCAGCAGCTCTCCCAGAAATGGTTTTTTTTTTCCTGGAGCAGGATGAGGCATCAATGTGCTTGTCAGTCAGGCAGAACACTGTCCTGAGAGTGGGAGGATGATTTTCTTCCTGTGCTCAGGTCAGGACTGTTTCACACCCTCAGCAGTTTGGGGCTTTGCCCTCTCTCCATTTTTTATTCCTTTCATAATTTCAGAAAGCCAATGCCCTCCCCAGTGATCATTCTGAGTAATGGACAAGCTTATTTATTATGAAGTCTGCTGAGGGGTGCTTGACAAGCCCAGGTTTCTGTTTAACTGTCCCACTGTAACCTGCTTGGGAGCAGAGCTGCACTCCAAGCATAATGACCTCTTAATGCTCCTTATTTATTTATTTAGAGGCAGTATAAACACCCTGGGCCAGAACCTCTGTGGACACATCAGGCTGCCCCCAGCAGCCAGGATCTGCTGAAATCAATGGGCCTTTACTGATTTACATCCCCTGAGAACCTCCATGTAAAATAAATTCCAGCCAGGAGGTAGGAGATCCATGGATATGCAGCAGTCAGATAAATGGCTGTGTTTGTATGACACACAGACATTTCAGGGTCAGCAGTAGGTACAGAAATCAGAGCTCCTTTAACAGAAAACCTAACGACTAATCCAACTTATTAAAGCTGATTTATGTTTGTTAAAAAACAGTCAGGTGACAACAGACTGATGCATATCTTTATTTGCTTTGGTGTAATCCTGCATTTTTGTTTTGCACTCGCGGCTCTGATGTCTCACTGTTTTCAGGTCAGAGTCTGATTTCAGCTGTCCCAAGGAGGGTGGCGTGGGGAGCAGCACAGCCCAGCTTTGTGTGTGTGCACAGAAAAAACAGCTTTTGCAACCCTGAACCCCTCCACACTCACAGGAGCTCTAAACTGCTCCATCCACCTTAAAAACAACAAAATACCTTCAAATCGAGAACTTGCAAAATGCTTCTCAAACTGTCGGCCCAGCCAGGCAAGTTTTGGAAAGTTGCAATAGTCCTGAGTTTTTTCCCCCCTGACTGAGGTCAGTGTTCAGAAAATGCCATGCAGGTTTTGCTCCAAGTGAAATGAATTTGCATCCAATTTTCTGAGGCCATGGCGTGTGCACAATTGGAAGTTGGATGAAGCTGAAATAGGTGGATTTCTACTAAGGAACATTAGTACTGGATATTTTAAGTACACAGTCTTAACTGACTTGTTTCTTTGCTGCTTTCCCCCCTCCCTCAGGATGAAAGAACAACCCAGAACTTTCAAAACAACTATTTTTTGTGGGTTTTAGTGATGTAGCCTTGTCCCTTAAGCCATGACTACTGTACTATGACTTATTATAATGCTGTGCCATGAAACACCTCATAAAAATGTTATTTCCTCTGCTTTCTTCTGAACCTTTACAAGAAAATTGCTTTCAGTCTGCTCAAATCCTGTTACTTTTCATAACAACCTCTTCTAAATAAAAGCAGTGTAATTAGCTTAGGTTGATAAGAACAAACCAGAAAAATAAGGGAGATGTTTAACTTTCTTTCCCCCCATTTTGTTTATTGCTTTGTCACTTACCAAAGGTTGGAGGGGGAAAAAAAAAAAAAGTAATTGGATGGTTTATAATTTGTGACCATTTAAAAGAATAAATGACCTGAATCAAAGGTCAAAGCCTTTGTGCTTTCTGCAGTAGAGAGGTTTTTGTTTTGTTTTCCCCTGAATCTTTTTATACTGGAAAAAAAAAAAAGAAAAAAAGAAAAAGGAAAAAAAAATTAAAGCAGAGTGAAATAAAATTCCTCCCTGCGCATGTTCACGCACGACGTGGTTCTGAAAGGCCCTTTACAGCTTCTGATTTAAATGCCTTTTTCCTTAAAGCTTGCAAATATCAACAACATTCCTGCACACTGTAATCAAATACTTTCCCAAAAAGCCATGGAATGTGCCATAATTTGTCAAAGATCCTCACTGACAAGTTTTTAGTAAAGTCCACTACAGCAAACCCTCCTCGGCCCCCTTGACCCACGTAGCAAGAGACCTTTGACCCTATTTGGGCCTCTTTTATGAGCTTCTTTCACTCTGACCAGATGGCTAAACTATCAAAGGTTTTTATGAGTAAAAACTGCTTTTCAAACTCACAAGTTGTATATTTCTCTCCATGTTAATGTGAACTATCAACCCAGAGGCTTTAAATTGAAAACACAAAAGGTGCGGCGCAGCTGCCGCATTGTGCCGGCTGGGTGGGGATGTTTGCAGAGTAAACAGCTGATGGCCACATGAAGACAGTTTAAGGCCAAATAGTTTAAAAAAACACCCATCCGAAACCTAATAAATTATTTTTCCCCCGGATATTGTTGGGAGCCTCGAAATGAGGTGTTTGCATATTCATTCTCAGCTCCCTGCAGCCCACCCTCCCTCCCTGCCTGCAGAGCACTGCCCCAGTGGCAAATTAGGACTAATTAGACCAAATTGTGTCAGAAACAAAAATAGAGAGATTACAGACTTCTCCATCAGTTTGAATTTCAATGCAAACATCTCCGAACACCTGGACATCACTTTCTTAGAGCCGACTGAGCTGTCTTGTCCCTCGCTGTCTGTGCTCTCTGAGTAGCACTGGGGAGGATTTTTGATCTGAGATCATCAGTGGAGATTTGTTACTGTACAGTTCAGATAATTTTTTTGGTTTTTTAAAAAAAATAAATATACTCCTATATATCTTTTATATAAACTCTTAATATACCAAATGTGTTTCACAGCATTTGCTCTTCCTGTTTTTAACAGGTACTTACCAACTTTCAAATCAAGATCCTATAAATCACAGAGAGATTAATAAAGAAAATTCATACCTTCCTAGGCTTTCCCAAGAGAGCTAGGGAATATAATCTACTCTTCCTCTTTCTCACAGGTCTCTCAGAGCTCCTTTTTAACCCTTCCCATTCTGGCATTCCATTCTCTCCGTGGAATATTTGTTTTGTTAATGTAACATCATGCATTGTCCAAGTGGGAAAACAGCACATTTGGGAACAGCTCAGTTTAACTTTCTTAATGAAATTAGTTTTGTGCAAAGTATTTTTTTAATTCACACGGAAATGAGGAGTTTAATTGGCTATGTATCTTTCTGAGTCACATATCCTTTCCTCTCACTTAAAATCACAAAAAGGTTTTGTTTGAATGAAAGCAGTGGTGTCCAAGTAGGATAAAAGATAAATATTGGAAAGAAGTCCCTACTTTAGTGAAGCCAAGGTGTCTGGTAACACCAGGCTGGTAGATCATGTGGTCATCCATGCATCCCAAAATCCCAATTCCCACAGGCCAGGGCTGTGCCTTCTCTTCAGCAGAGTTCAGGCCTACTGTACTCAGAGCTGTCAGTCACGTCAGCACATGTTGCAGGAGACCATAATGTACAGAAAAAGAGATGTAAAAATGTGTCAATTTTTCTCATACCTGAGAGAAAAAAGAAATCAGCTTATCCTTACCTTCTGTCTAAAGCTTTTCACTCTCTCAGATTTCTTTACATGTGACTTGTTAATCCATCAGTCTTGTTTATCCAACCAGGTTTATTAATGACAAATGTTGCTGGCCTTGCTGAGTTATGACTGTAAACTGAAAGAATATGAGGGCCAAGGTGAAAAGGTGATTTCTTTATAACAGCTGTAATTTATCCTGGGCTTTGGCCAGGCCTTTGATTTTGGACTGGCCCTGGATATAGTATTCCTACTGATTGCATTAGAATAGCCCTCAGGGGTCATGCTGAATTCCAGGGCCCTGGAACCAGTTAGAAGAATGGAAGATGACCATATGTGCCGGGTTAGGGAATGATAATAAGGTGCAGCACAATACCAGCCCGGGTGTTGTGGAAATCCTCTGCTCTGCCTTCTGCAGGCTGTCATTCATATCAGCAGTGCATGAGAAATGCAGCCCAGCTTGGACAGGGGGAGGCGAAAGGAAAGCAGAAAAAAAGAAATTAAGTGTCTTAGCTCATCCTTGGGTTCATTAAATGTCTCCTGAAATGAGAGGGTTTGAGTGTCTCGTGCTTCCTCTGGGAAGGTTTTGAAAGGACAGCAGAGGCCAGAGCCATCTAAAGCAATTGTTGTCCCCAGGTATCACTGCCTGTGCAAAAGCCATCGTGTCCTTGTCCCACAAAGACAGAGGAGATGGAGAACATGAGGGTCTCATCCTCTTGTCTCTCAGCTGAGTGTTCCTGAGTCCAGGCTCGGCCACACCCATGGGACTGTCAGCGCTGCTGGCAGAGCCAGGGCTGGGCTGCCCAGGGCTGACTTCCCCTCCTGCTTGGAGCTGGAGCACTCCCCCAGCTCTGGAAAACTCTCATCCTTCCTTTTCCAGCCTGGCTGAAACCATATCTGAACCAGCAACAAGTCCTCAGTCTTTCCTCTCAAAACCGATTCACTTTCCATAGATTAATTAGGGTTTAAAAGGGAATTGTAAGAGCATAAGGATGACTGTAATTTTCCTAACTAGAGGTTAGGGCACTGTGTTGGAAGGGTAAATGAGTATGGGGCTCTGCTCTAGCAAAAATTTGCATTATTTTTATTAAGCAGTCACAGTTACTGCAGGAACAAACTTTATTTTTTAATGTCCTGTTCTGAACTGCAAATCATAAGAAACTAGAGGAAACAGGAGGTCTGGGCTGGATTTCCACTTTGTAGGTGCGACCAGCTGATCCCCCTGCAGTGCCACCTGTACACTGCAGTGACACACAGTGCTAGGGACAAGTTTCCACAGGTGTGAGACTGCCTTTGAAAAGAGATCAATCCACCTCTTAAAGCACTTTTATGAACTGTTGACAATTCCCATTATTTTTCAGGCAGGGCTGGTTGCACTGTCACTTTTGGCAAATCCTGGACTAGCTCGAGCTCTCTGCTGACTTCAGGGGCTTTGGACAGGGCCATGCTGTACCTGAGCTCTGCAGGGCACAGCTGGGATCTCATTCAGGGCAAGCCTTGGCTCGTGGGGTCCCAGCCTGGCTCTGGGGCTGCACCCAGAGCTGCTCCCAGAGCTGCACACAGAGCTGCACCCAGAGCTGCACACAGAGCTGCTCGTGCTGCTGCTGCCAGCCTGTCACTGAGTGCTGCAGCTGTGATTTGCAGCAGCTCTGACTCAGGGCCCTGTTTTCACACCACTCAGTCCAGAGGAACACACAGTGTGGCCTCAGCTCTTCCTTGCATGTGCATCTTGTGGCCTCTGCAGTGTTTCATCCTTAGCATGCATTAATTTATTAATGGTCTGGCTGTGCTTAATAAATTAAAATGGTCTGGGTTTTCCCTAGTGTTAGTATGAACCTAGTCTTATTCACCTTGTCAGGGCACATCTGAGCATCTTCCAGGAGTGCAATAAATGCTGCTCCTAATCAATGCAGTACATGCTCATCCTCTTCCCTCCAAGGAAGAGCTCAGGCAGTGGAACAGCTCCGATCAGGAGGGAGACACAAGGATTGTCTGAGAGGTGACAAGGACAGGGTGAGCCTTCATAAGGCTCTTGCTGCAAGAATTTAGCAAAGACACTCAGGCCTCTGGTTCTGTGTTCTTCATGGCCAAAATTTCACTAAATACAGCCTTAAATCCCTTTGCTCTGATGGCACAATCAACAACAAGGCATCAGTCTTCATTAGGAGAATACAATTTTAATTCATTGACATTTCTTTACTACGTATGGAGAGGCTATGGGGTTTTACCTCAAAAACTTTCGATTTCTGATGAAGAACAATAATGTTTATTTTCTTGTCCTTGTTTCTGAGCTGTGTTCCATACAATTACCTGTAGTGCTCAGAGGCTAAAGGCACAGCAATAAAGTGTACCTGAGTATTTGGGGAGTGGGCCTGCTAGAAATGCCTCATACCTCATCAGTTAATTAAGCAGCACTAAAATCAGTCTCTTTTGCACCAATTCTTAGCCCTAGAATGAGCAGAGCTGTGGTGAGGTGCTGCTGTATTCCCAACCCATCACACTGCTGTGGCACAAACAGAAATCCCTGACTAGAGCAGGGCAGGGGGGGCTGTCAGAGCTGTGGTTTGTCAGGACCAGCAGTGGTGATGGACAGATTCTTGCAGGTCTGGCTGGTGCAGTTCCCTGCCTGCCCCCATGTCATCCTGACTCTGCCTGGCGATAAGTGCTGAGAGGTGGGAGCAAACAAACAGGGAACTTCTTCCATTGTTCCAGGCAGATCCATTTGTCAGCCTGCTGTGTGCTCAGGCTGAGGCTGCTGCTTGTTTGCCTGAAAATTGGGCACTGCTCCTTTAGACAGGCTCATTAGAGGGAGCACTAATGAGATTGGGTCCCTCGGTTTGGTGCTGGGAGGAATGAGGCGAAGGGAAGTGAAATCCTCCCAGGTAAGTGCACCTTGGGCTCAGAGTGCAGGGCCCTGGCTTTATCTGCACATCTGACATGCCACCGGCCTCACTTGCAGAAAGCTGACCTTGTGTCAAACGAGATGATCTGACTGACATTTTCTATTTCTGGAAATGATTAATCTGTTTAGAAAAAGTTCAGTTAAGAAAAGCCTTGAAGTTTCCTTCTACATTTTCCTTGATTTCTTGAAGATTGAGTTACGTTTTCCATTTGTTAGAGACTGAGAGCTTGCGACTCAAAGAGATTCTGACTGCAGTGCTCTGGCACGTGCTCTGTGAGCTCTGTGAGCCCCCCGCCCATGGCAGGGGTGCCCAAGGGGGTTTGGAGTCCCCATCCCTGGAGGTGCCCAAGGAAGGACTGCCCGTGGCACTCAGTGCAAAGCAATGAGCAACTGCATCTTCATTTTTACCTTCCCATCCACTCCAGACAGCAATCACACCTCAAAAGCCGTGAGATGCCTTCTTTACCCCCAGAATGGCAGTCTGGGTTCTCTTCAAATTTTGCATGTATTTCGTTTTTTTCCAGCCTGTTCTGAGCTATAAATACTCCCAGGAGCCATTAGGCTCCTATCAGATACATTCATATTTGTCCTTCTTTGGGCATTCCAGTCCCCAGCCGAATCTGATAAGCAGATCAGTCATTGCCATGTCAGCAAAGAAGAGCAACGTTGTACCTTAATATTTGTCATCATTACCCAACACACCCATGCAGAGCAAGCTGTGAGGAATGCAGGTTTTCATGCTTTATCAGCTGTAACTAAACATCTGGTTACAAAAAAAATGAATCACTCAAAGTTAATGAAGGTTATGATTTCATATAATCCTTTTCAAGCAAAACAAATTCCACTGGAAGAATATAATAGATTAACTGTGGAACTGAATCAATTGAGGTTTTGCCATCAGTTATTTATAACCCATCCGGTTTCCATTCTAAGCTCAAACTTTGTTTTGTCATTGCCAGCAGGACTTCTGCATTTCTTTTTAAATGTGCTCTCGAATGCATTCATTTGGTAGTTTCCTAGAAACATAACCACTGGTTTAGTTGGGAGTTCAAGCAGATTAGTTGTTTGTGGTACTGAAATGCTGTTTTTAATAAGTGAAAATAAAATGCAGGTATTCCTTAAATTCTTGAGTGTAATACCTGACCCAGGGTCCACTGCAGAGGTGGAGGAACGTGGCCTTCTGTAGCCTCTCCAGCCGCAGGTCTGAATTATTTCACACACGGTAGGAAGATCTTGGCAGTGCCCTGCCAGGATGAGGAAGGAAATCTCAATTTTCCTTCTGAGATGGGAGGAACTGAGGCACCCTGGTGGGCAGAGCTGCTGCCCAAGGAGGGAAGAGCTGAAGTGGGCAGTGCTGTGCTGGGTAGGAGGACAAAAAGCTCCAGGGAAGCCAAGGACAGAATTTTAGGAGGTCTAACAGGGAAAACTGCTTTAATGAAACCTCTGAATTTTATTCCCTGTCAGATTGTTATTTATCTTAATGTAACTTAGACTGTTTATTTCATTTCAAAAACAAAACTAAATAAAACTGCTTGCTTTTTAAGAATGCTGCTCTCTGCACCCCCGAGTCTGGGATTTAGCAGACTAATGGGATCAGTCATCCCCTACTTAAATACATCCTGGACAGCATTCAAAGGAATGTTGTTGTTTGTGTCCAAACTGGGCTGTCCTCCTCTTTTAGCATCTCTGAGAATAAGCGAAGCTCCTGGAGCTGCTGGTGCCAGGCCTGGGCAGGCTGTGCCCGCAGGAGCATCTCTCCTGTCACCTTGGCCCAGGGCCTGCTCTCCTTGGCTTCCCCTGCAGCTCCTTCTGGGTTTGGGGTTCGGTGATCCACGTCCAGGGTGCCAAACCCTTCCCTGCCCATGGCTGGTGACATCTGTGGCATCAGCCCAGCCCTGTGCTGGCCCCAGGGCTCAGTGCCAGCAGGGTCCTGCCAGAGCCAGTGCCACACTCGTGTTGGAGGGGGCGAGAGACAGCCAGGGCCAGCTGTCCCTCAGCTGAATTGGCACCAGGAATAGCCTGGGAGTGCTGGGAGCCATGTGCTGGCATCCAGCCTGTTGCTCCTTGAGTCCCAAAAACTCAGATAAAACAAGAGATAATTCATGTTAAATAAGAGACAGTGGTTTTGGATACACAGCAATTCAGGTGTGACCCCCAGAGCAAACTAAAATTCCCTAGGGGAGAAATCCCAGCGGCCTCAGCTCTGTCCTCTCACGCTGTGGTGTAAATCCAGGAGCGTTTGCTTTGATAAATCAGAAGAAAGCCACTAAAATTAATCATTTAGTGAGCAAATACAAAAGCAAATGGATTCAGGATCTTTCTGGAAGGAGAATAAGAGCCCAAAAATAGAGTTGCTTTGGCAGGCCCCTTTTTGCTGGGTAAAGTTTCACATCCTTCCAAATGACACCCAATTGTCTCCTCTGTGTAGCAAAGATCTCTCACTTCTTTCACAAAGCTTCCATGACTTATCTATTTTTGCTTTTCCCAGCTGTTGTTGTAAAATCTGTTATCTTTAATGTATTACCCTGAAAAACAACACACCTTTGAGAAGGCCAGTGGACTGTGACATAATTAGATGCAAAATGCACATCTAAAAGCTGTTTACTTCCTGTAACACCAGGATAACTACTAATGAATCACTGACTCTGGGGATTCTCAGTTTGTAACTGGATACTCCACAAACTTCTTATCAGATCAACAATGATTTCTGTCAAAAAAGGGGGGAAAAAAGAAAAGTGGGGGTGGGCAGGTTTTTTTTTTCCCCTGAAACCAGAGTTTAGCTTACATGCACCAATTCTAAAGCATTTTTAGCATGTCAGGCAGAGTAGTCATGGTGAGTTTGAAGGGATAAGGGAAGATAAAGTGTATCAAAGCAGGATCTGACACTCATGATGCTATGCAGACCTTTCTTTCTGAGAGCATCTCGCAGGCTGGACTGACAGCAGGGATTAATCCATGCAAAGGCAATAAACAATAGTTGAAGTGGGGTTGAGGCCTAACACCTGGATGTTGTGTTAGCAGCACCAGAGGAGCCTGCTTCATGCTGGGGGCCAATATATATGATTCTGACACTGTTGCTTTGCCGGCCACAGGTAAGGCTGCTCAGACCTCTTTTGTGAAAGGATTTTTTTCCTTCTTTTCCCTTCTTTTTGTCCATGGAGAAGCCTGGGGCTGTGTGATAGAGATGAAATGCTTTAGCGCGTTTCCTCATCGCCAGGTACGAGCAGTCTCAGCACACAAACTGACATTTTGTGGTTATCTCCAGACCCATATTTGTCCAGAATCGAGCATTCCCTGCCTGGCACGGGCACCTGGGGTTCTCAGGGTGGTCCCGGGGTGCAGCAGAGTTTCCCATGCAGGACAGTGGGGCCGAGGCTCGGGGCTGTCCCCACATTGTCCTCAGCAGAACCGAGTTTGGCACGTCCGCTCAAGCGTGTCAGCCCCACCGACGGTGCGGGAGGGACAGCGTGAGGAAATCTCCCCTCATCCTCCCTTTGTGGCTGTAAAACCGACCCAAAAATTGCCTAAAAAGCTGACAGGCCGTGGTGAGGCCGGAGCTCCGGCAGGCACCGAGGGATTCGCGGGCAGCAAGTTCGAGGGACAGCACAAGGAAATCTCCCCTCATCCTCCCTTTTTGGCTATAAAACCGACCCAAAAATTGCCTAAAAAGCTGAAAGGCCGTGGCGAGGCCGGAGCTCCGGCAGGCACCGAGGGATTCGCGGGCAGCGCGAGGCCTCGGCGGGAAGTTCACCGTGTGGGGGCTTTTCTCCATTTTTGACCTCATTTACTCTCGTGTATTATCTCTGACTCCTCAGGGTCAGCCTATGTAGGTCAGGGATTCATTGACATAGATGTTCATCTCTCTTCTTTACAAGGGAAAAAAGGCAGGGGGGAGAAAAGGGAAAGTGGGTTGGACAGACTGCCAGAAGGAAGGCCCAACAGCCACGGCCAGGGAGGGCCCAGGGAGAGGAGGCAAGGGCAGTGGGAGAGGGCCATGGGCAAAGGAAAAGTGCTTCAAGAGATCCATTGGGACAAAAACTGGGGAAATACTCTTGTGGGAGCCGTCACACTGATTTGGAAGCACTTCTTACCAGCCTGAGCAGAGAGCTGGAGTCATGGCATGTAGTCGCACTGTTTGAGAAATCTTTCTCTTCTTTCTCAGGGAGAATAGAAATAAGCTGCGTTCTTTTACTTCCTTAATCTCTGTGTTTGGTATTAGGTGTTATATGGCTGTGACCAATGGTTTTTAGGAGGTGGATTCTCTGCTGACCAATAGTTGCTAGATTATTAATGGATAGATAAAGAGGTTTTTTGTAAATAAAGTTCTCCTTTCGCCATCTTGGTTTCGTCTGCCTGCTTCCTCTGCCAGCTTCTGCAAATATTGGGAAACCTAAACCCACAATGGCACACGCAGAACCCCGAGATGAGCCAGGGTAGAGTTCTTCCAGCTAGACGGTTTCAGTAAAATTACTTGGAGAATTTAATTATCCTGGTCGTGTACTATGAGATCCCCTGAGAAAATGAAGGGAAATAGGATGTGCTTGCTGTTTCGTTCTCTGTTTACAAGCATTTTTTGCATTCAGCAGCATCAAATGATATGTCCTGAACATCCAATTGCTGAGATACTTGGCCAAGATCAAGAGCAATTTTGCTTAGGAAAACAAGGAATTAAATCCAGATTTCCCAAAGACATATGCAAATTCCATCCTGCCAGTCTGGGCTTAGCCACAGTGAATTAAATCAGCCTTTGATGAGGGGCAAGATCACTTTTGGCTGTAGTTATCAGGAGGTAGAAGTGGCCATTCCACTTTCATCTGTGTCATCGTGCTCTTTATAACTATCAGTCCTTCCTCAAAAATAGCACAGAGAAATATCGAATATATTTTTGTGAGTTAACTGTTCTTGTCTGCTCCTGCAGAAACATTAATTTCAATAAGTAGCTATGATATTTTTTTCCTTCAATCCTTTTCTCTGTCTCGGCAAATAGCACAATTTTCTCCTCTTCCCCTTCTACTTGGCCACTGTATTTAGATGTTACAGAAGAGATTTTGAGCACACTGAACGCTTGCCAGAGCCAAGGTCCGAGGCTGGGAGGCAGTGAGGTATCTGGAATACAGAAGTCTGTCTAATTCAGTCCCACTCATGTGTTACTGGAAGCCTTTCTGCTAAATTCAGGCTTACGATCAGCCTGTTAATGTTTACAATGTGGCTCTTTTGGAATAGATGGGAAGGATTTGCAAAGTGAATGTGCCTATAAAATCTCTTATTTACATGCATCATTTGAGTGATTGTGTGTGCAGAAGGACAATGACGTGAGTTGTTTCCTATGCAGTGTATTCAGCAGTCTTTTTCATGCAGCAGCGTGGGCACAATGGGTTTTTAGGGGCATTCATCAGTGCCCTCCTCTGTAACCTGCCTCACAGAGTTTACAGCAACTTGATTTCAGAGACTGAGATTTCCAGAAGGAAAAAAAAAACAAAAAAAAAAAAGGAAAATTCATCAAGCAAGGCTCGGAAATGTGGGCAGGCAGGGGAACGTTGCACAGCTGGGCAGCTGTCAGCCTGGCACAGCCTCTGGAGCCTGTCCTGAAGGCTGCACCTCTCTGGGCCTTGGGGTATTTTTTTGCCCAGTTCCTTCAGGCATTTCAAAACCTGTTTCTAGCAATGAAGGCCATGCTTGGGAAGGGAATGTCCTTTCTGTGGTTATGAATGGGGGAATGTCTGCTGGATGAGTCAGAAGCACCTACAATTAAGTGGGAAGCACATTGTGAAACATCTGAGGGTGATGCAGAAGGAGGAGCCGCGGATGTGAGGTCGATCTTGGTTTTCCCAAGACACATCAGAGCTTAGGTGCCAACTTGTGCCTTTCTCCTGTCTCAGCCCTGCCTGTCTTGTCCTTCCATGAGGACAGGAGCTTGGTGGCTTTGTCCTCAGGGCCCAGCACACAGAGATTTCTCTGAAAATCCTGGAAGCCACTGCAGCCCAGATAATACATTCTCAATATTGGCTGGGTGCATCAGACAATTAAGCCTTTAGGCCAAAGAGCACCTAGCAGCAGAACCATGCAAATCGTGCTCACAAAATTGCATCTGTGATTTATTTCTTGATTCACCAAATATTGCTTCACAGGTCTCCAACATCTTTTGATCTAAGTGTTCCAAACTGCTTTCAGAATAGGAACTCCCAAGGTCTCGCGGCAGCACTGAGTGGTGGATACCCACCTTGGGCATTTACATTCATTGAACTACTATATTAAAAAAAAAAAAAAAAAAAAAACTAAGGCAAATGAAGTCTATATCCAGCTCTGTTTGGTGATGAAACCTCCTTGGGGCTGCAACAGAAATTAACCTTTTGTGAACAGCTCTTAACGGGAGGGTTGCAAAGACCCTGACTTCCTAAAGTGCGGAAATAGCCAAGAAGCAGCACAACTCTGACATCTGAATTTTAATACACCAACCCCTTAGGAAGCTGATCAGGAGGAGGGGGGGGAAGTATTTGTGCAAAATGCTTTTATTTGACTGTTTTCTCTCCATTCAGGAAGAGTAGTTGCCCTAACAATGGCACGAATGTAGTGTATCGGTGAGTTGTATCCCTTGAACTCCAACTTACAGAACAAAAGACTTCTAAGAAGCATCCATGCAGCAGATGTTTAGTTATCTGAAGTGTCAGAATGCCAATTAGATATTGAACATGGCAGGAGGAGGGTGGAGTTTCCAAAACAAATGAATGATGAATAGGAACAGTTCCCGAGTTTGGTCTAAAGTCCTGCTGTTCTTTTGTAAAATGATTTGTGGCAAATTTGTTTTGTCACTGAGGCATAGTTCCCCTTCAGGATTTAAGTGATTTTTATAATCACTCCAAGGAAACTTAAAAAAAAAAAAAAAAAGAAAAAAAAAAAAGAAAAGAAAAGAAAAAAAAGGGAGAAAGAATATGAGGATAAAATGCCTTATTTGTTATGAAGAACAGGGTCTAAAAATGAACATGTTTTAAAGTGTAACCAAATAATCCTGTCTTCCATGTGGTTCATACATAGGGGCTACTCCCCCACAGTGAAATCCTAGCCTTGCATTGCAATAGAAAGAGGATTCTTTCTCAGGAGGGAGTTGGGGGGGTGGAAACATGAATGAATTCAGTGAAAATCGTTTGTTTCAGAGATTAAATTTTAAATTTTATTGCTAGTCAGTGCCAGGGTAATCTTGTACATGGTGGCGTGAAGGGGGTTAAAAAAAATCAACGAGGTTACAAAATGCTTCTGTAGCTGACTTGCATTTTTATTGTCATTGACCTCAGTAAATCATTGTTAGAAATTAATATAACATGGACATTTTCAGCTCAGTGCTTTACGTGGCGTTGTGATTAAAATACTCATCTTTGACTTGCAAACTTATTGTGGATTATTCTTCTGAACAGTCACATTCAACTTGTAAATGTACTCAGGACAACTGATCCTGTGTGTCCCTGGCAAACAGAATAATACTGAACAGTATAAAATACCAGGCAAGGCAGCAGAGAGGAAATTGGACTTGCATTGACTTAAATAAGCAAGTGCTGTGACAAAATTGTTTAGTTCTCTTTTGACCTTTTGGGGTCACGTTTGGCTATTTATGCTATCTCCTAATGCTCTACTTCTCCCTGCCTGGTAACAATTATGTGTTCATGCTGTTCTTTGCCTTCCCAGTTGGTATATTAAACAATCACTAATTACTGCATAAAAATATACATTCCTGTTTTGGAGCTTCCTGTAAACAGCCAGCTACTTCCAAATGCTCTGTTTAAACAGCCAAATGAAAACCTCCGTGTTTTAGTCATGTTGGCTGATTTGTTTAAAACCAAGGCATAGAAATCAAAATATTCCAAATTGACTTTTTTTATTCCCATGCAGATATGGGAACAAATAGCAAGGCTTGTTTTGGGGAGGAGGGAGGTGAATGATGTGGTTAGATTGGGATTTTGTTTGCAGCAGTGTTATCAAAGGAAAAGCTTAGCTAACACAATTTTAATAGACATTTTGTAGTCATCTTTACTGTAGTATTTGGCCCTTTTGTCTTGGGTGGGGTATTGCTAAGAGAGCTGAGAATAAACCTCTCTTACTGTCCTCCATATCACAATTCCTGTCAAATTCAGCAGGAAAGACAAGAAGAATTAAAGTCTCAGGGTGACTTCTGAGTGAGTTCTGCTGCTTTGAGAGCCTTCCCTGTTCCCACTGAGGTCTGCAGATGTGACTTAATTCCAAAGGCTGCCAAGCCAAAGTGTAGCTTATTTAAGGCTGGATCCTGATGCTCATATTTAAGTATTGAGTGAAAGAGATTTGATGTTTAAGATATTTGGAGATTCCATTTTTGATTGAACAGCAGTTACCAGACACTTACAGAAAACATTAATAATAAGTTTTCATTGAAAGTATCCAGCTACTGTAAAACCTCTTTATTTTCTTTTTTAAATTATTTTCTTTCCGCCTTTTTTTAATTTTATGTCCTTTAGTTCAATGCTACAACTAGAAAATAATTCAGGCAATTTATTGTGGCTCCCATTGAGAGACAGGCTGAGCAATTCCACCCACGGGGGTATTTCAATGCATTTCAATAAGGCTGTTAAGCACCACACAGGTCATGCACTTTGCCCACCTGATTCTTTGGTGTGTAGTGCTTAAAAACATAGAAGTCTTATGGAAAATTAGTTACAAAATACAAATTATTTTCTTGCACTTTTAGTTTACAAACTTTACTTCCATGCTGAACATTGCTCAGAGAAATCAGTGACAATGACAGTGCTGGATGCCTTCTCTGCTCCTGGCTACCCTTGGTCTTTCTGCTTTAATTTTACAAATTCTGGGCAGTTCCAGTGATCGTTAATTGTGTCTCCGTGCCTCAAACACGGCCAGTTTACAGTGAACCACCATCAGAAGTGTCCATTGAAATCTGAACGCTCTCCTGCTGCCTTGCACTGAAATTCAATCAGCACCACAGCCTTTAATTGTGGCATTTGATACTCCAGGAGAGGGACAAGGTGCTGTGACAGCCCAGAGCCAGGAGCCAGCACAGAGTGAGAGGCTCTTGCTCTCGATGACGTTACAGTACGTAGAGCAGTGAAACGGGGCAGGAAAGCCATTTCCCAGGCTATTTCCTGATTTCCTGCTCTCTGCATTCCTGCACATAAACCTTTAATTCATTTCAGAATGCAGAGGTCATGACAAAAAGTCAGAGGATAAATATACCCTTTTGACAAACAGAAGGTTGACAGCAGTTTTTACCCAGCAGTTTCAGGGCCAGGTGTTTCCCATACACTGTATGGAAATGTGTCCATGTTGTGTTAGTGCTTCAACTGTAAACACTCTGCAGAATTATGCTCCAAAATAATTCCTTGATGGCGAGGCACAAACATATTTGTGCAAGATCACAGGTCTGTCAATCCAAGGAGACTTGGGGTCCCAGTGGCCTGGGGACTGCATGGTGTGAAACGAGTCACAGAATCAGCATTTGTTTGTCACGTCCCCTTTGAATGCAGGGAATTGCTGCTGATGCAGAATTACATATTTTATATTCTCTTATGATGGAGTGATGCAAAAGCAGCCAAAGGTTTAGCTCCCAAAGAGGCCATTCTGTGATCCCTGATTCTTTATATTGCAATGATTTGCTGTGGTTTATGATTATGAGGACAGGCTGGGAGTGAAGGGAGAGTTTTGTCACTATTACACAAAAGGAAATAGGTTGGACACCAGGAGGGATTTCCCCATGGAAAGGGTGCTCAGGCCTTGGAACTGCCCAGGGAGGTGTGGAGTGCCCATCCCTGCAGGTGTCCAGGGAAGGCCTGGAGGTGGCACTCAGAGCTCTGGGGACAGGGTGGGCATCAGGCACAGAGGGCACATGATGGTCTTGGGGGGTTTTCCAACCCAAATGATCCTGGGATTCTGAAATAGAGAGCTAAAGTACAAAGTCATGGCTGGTGGCAGCTCTTTGCCCAGGCCAAGCACTGCATTATTCCTTGCAGATATTTTTCCAACAAATGCTTGAGCTGTTGGAATGATGGAACAGAGGCATGGCCTGCACTGAGCTGAGTCAGGCAGTGAATCTCCCACAGAGATGCAGTGAAAATTCTGCAGTGCCAGCACAGAATCCATAGGGATTGGCACCTCCCAGCAGGGCTGCACCCCAGGGAGCAAATGGTGCACCCCCAAGGGCACCGTGGCTGTCCGTGAGTCCCAGCTCAGCCTGTGGTGATGTGCCACAGTCCAAGGCAATAAAGTGCAGGAGTTTTATTTAGCTAAAAAATCTTTAGGATTAGATGGCTCAACTTCAAGTGATCCTCTGATAAGCAGAGAGAAAAGACACACCCTCAGTTTGCTATTATTTGGAAAAGAAGAGCCTGAAGAGGAAAGGGATAACTGGGAGTGCCTGGGAGCAAGGAGTTCAGGGTATTACAGACGGTGCTTATAACCATAGCAGCCTCTGGGGCTCCCCTGCTGGGACACTGCCTCAAAATAGCTCAGTACCTTTACCTCTTGTGGCTTTTTGTTGGTTTGTGTTCTTTGTTTTTTCCCTGAGCAAGAGAAAGATTTGATCATTCAAATAAAACTAGAATAGGACCTGCCTTTAAGGAAATCATGACAATATGAGGAGAGGAGGTTGATCTCCCTAATGCAAGTGCAAGATTTTGTGTTGTGCTGCTGCTTGTGTGAGGTGTGGGACGTGGCAATGATCTGTTAGACCAAAACAATTCTGGGCTGCTAAGTGAGAATAAGGAACAGCAAAAAAGACTGCAGAGAAAGTGGATGGGGAAACAAAAATCAGTTTATCTTTTTCTGCTCTCTTTAGCTCCCTTCTCAGCATCAAGGCTGTGTGTTTGTGGAGCTCTCCCTGTGCCAAGGATTTCACACAGGACATAACTGAACCCCCCAGAAAGGGAGGGGGCATGGCACTGAGGAGCTGTTATCACCCAGATCAATGTTTCCTGCAATCCAAACCACTGTAGCTGGCTCGAAATGAATTGATTGCAGCTGTCCAGATGCTCCCAGCATCTTCCAAAGTGCCTCCTCCCTTTGGAAAGCTGAAAACTCTCATATACTTACCCTCGCACATCAGATCTCCCAAGGTGTTATTATCTATTAATCCTGGTGTTTTCATCTCTTATTTTGCCAAGGGTGCTTGCAGTGGCTGACCTACACCAACAACCTCTGCAGTTCCAAAAGCTGTTTGATAAAACCTGGAAAAAGCTACTGAAAGATAAAACATTCCTCTCTGCACGTAACTATTAAGATTTGCTTCAGAAATCAGCTCGGTTTCATTAGATACCGAAGTTTGAAAGCAACCTTCAAAGACAACCCTTTTTGCCCCCATCCTCCAAATAAAATGTGAAGGAGATAAATAGATTAGGGACCTGTTTGCATATTGATAAGAAAAAGTACATTACATCAATGTAACCAAATGTCTTATCACAGCCATTACAGACTTCAAGGTCCCTATTAATATGAGAGCAGGGGAAAACCTGAGTGTTGAAATCAGCTCATTAAAGGGTTTGCTTCCCTTCAGTTTTTATGAAGTGATGTGAATTACTGTTGATCAAGCATTGAAGGAAGTGTGGCATCCTCTGAGATGGTTCAGCTAACCTAAGGCTCCTTAAATTTCTCATGTGCTTTAAAGTGATTTATGTACAGCAAAGTTTCCCCCAAATTGTGGCAGCAATTCCACCTGGTCAGCAAAACAGCATCTCCTTCATTTTCAGATTTTTTTTTTTTTTTTGGGAAGCTGAAGGGAATGAAATGGTTTTGGGAAAGGAATTTCTAAACCCGGCATGTCAGTGTTACAATGATGAATGTGAGTTTTGTTCAGCTCTTCACCTGATTTTGTTTTCCTGCTTGGCCACCTCAGAGGTTTTGCTCTTTTCACTGGACAGAAGGAGATTTTGGTGACCTTTTAGTGTGTTACCTTAGCTCCAGGGTTGCTATTTTGTAATGTCAGGGATGATTTGCTTTGGTGTTGGTGTTGCCTGCCCAGCCCTGGGATGGAACAAGGGCAGGTTGTGCAGGAGCTGCTGTCTAAAAACGGTTCAGACACCAAGTCTGTGACCTTCCTTCTTCCTCTCCTCTTCACAAATTGGGTAACACGATGAAATTCAACTTGGGCCTTGCACTTTATCCATTTGTGATGGGTTTTCCATTTCTGAATTTGCCCTGAAAAATAACAAAGAGAGTGGGGGAGTGTTATGGGATCTGACACAAAGAAAATCTGCAAAACTGCACTCAGATAAAGGACAGAAGAATAGGGAAAAGCAAAAGTTGTCTATATTTAACAAGGATCGAGCTGAAAATGTGAAGAACTAAAAACCCAAACCCCATGTATCAACTGTGAGGCACAGCCAGCACGTCCTTCCCAAAATCCATATGAGGGAGGAGCTGTCCTGGGGAACAGTAAGGCAATGTTTTCAAAGTTTCCTTTTTTTCTTTCTCCTCTCAGAAAATCCGGGGCTCCAACCTGAATGATTGCTGCATGCTAAATAATATTAGCATTTAAATAGGCCAGCATTGTAGTTAACAACTGGGTGAGAGTAATGGGAGGGTGGCAGTGCTGGGTTCACACCTCTGGCCCTTTCCTACCCTCAGCTGCGGGGAGGAGGCAGAGCTTCTCCCCCTTTGTTTAAGATCTCTGCAGGGATAATGAAGATCCAGCAGCAGCTATAAAAAGCTGAAGTCCTAGGCCTGTCTGCTAGCTTTTGCCTACAGCTGCCTATAAAGCCACGTCTTGCTCAAAATATGACCCTGATCAAGTAACTCTCCAGTAAGCTGCTCGAAACACATTTAAAAATTCTCTTTTTATTTCGTTTAATAAGCTTGACAGGCTCTTGCCCATAAGGAGGCTGCACAGAATGTGTGTATACTCAGGTGTCCTCATTGTCACAGCTGAGATGTTGATATGTTGCCATGGAGGGAGGCTATTAATGAGAGGAAATGAAATTAGATCACCTCTGTGCATTTATCTGCACACAGCACAGCTTCAGTCTCGAGGAGAGGGAGTTCTTGTGGGAAAGCAATTAATAGATGCAGGTGCACAGGAAAAAAAAATGCATTTCTTACAGATCTCTGAAGGATGCAGATGATATTGGGGCTCTTTGACATGCTAATCACCAAATTTCACAGACGCCGGGTGATTTATTTCACACAAATTTCATAATTAGCAAAATGTATTGTTTCTCCAGAGTTCCTTTCAAAAGGTAACAGATGCAGTTGTGTAAGGTAGGGGATGTAAATCATTTGCAGCTCGTGTAGAAAGCTGTCAAAGACACCCCAGTCTTGTCTGATGCTGTCTCCCACAGCAGAACGTGGCATCAGAAATGCCCCAAAATCCTGGACCCTGCAGCCAGGAGTGATGAGAGGCAGCCTAGGTGAAAAAACTGGGT
Organism: Acanthiza pusilla; assembly: GCA_036630365.1. Lineage (NCBI taxonomy): Eukaryota > Metazoa > Chordata > Aves > Passeriformes > Acanthizidae > Acanthiza > Acanthiza pusilla. The sequence goes on from JAXCHO010000050.1 coordinate 15,615,772, forward strand.
GTGCTTGGCTGGGCAGAGAGGGCTGTGGCTAAAGGAAATGATCTTCTGAGAGCAGGACAGGAGGCCATGGAGAAGGACCTGTGTGTCCACAGGAAGGTTCTGCGAGATCCAGGGAGAGGGAGATGAGACTGAGCAGAGGCTGAACCAGACCCTCAGTGCTGGATCTTGTTGGGCTGTTTGGTTTGGGATTTTTCCTTCTGTTCCATCTCTAGAGGAGCTGTTTGCTCCTGGAGGGCTCCAGGGTGGGTGGACAGGACCCTCCCCTCCTGCAGCCCTCCAGCCCAGCCCAGGGATCTCCTCCTTTGGATTCCCTTCACAAGGAAGGCAGAGGAATTATCAGCCGTGGGGATCTCTGACCGATCCATTCTGACTCCGTGAAAATTCTTCACTTATTTTGCTTGGTGGTAAATGACACATTTTATAACTGTAGATAATTTCCCACAATTTAAAAACAAGAAAATTGAGCCCCAAGGCCACCAGAATTACAGTCAGGTACAACAGGAGGTATGAGCCATAAGGGGTAGAAATCCACTTTATGAGCTCAGTGAGTTCAGTAGGAAATGGCAGAAACTCTTTATTCTGGAAGGAAACTCAGTAGATTACTACAGAAATGTAATTAATATTAATTACATATTTACAGATATGTAAATTACACAATAACAATGCGTTAACAATAAACAAATATACTAGATTTAAATAATTATGTCACCTAAGATTTTTTAAGAGGTCTTGGACTTCTAAATTTCTTGAGAGATGTACTTAAACTAACTTGGTTTAAGAAAATGTACAGTATATTTCCTGAGGTTTTGTCCCAAAGGAGAATGAATTAATGGCAACTTTTCTTTTTCTCCTCTGCTCAGCCTCAACCCAGCCAAAATCTGAACAATAAATTCTGCCCCTGGGCTGAAATCCTGTATGACAGGTCACAGCCCAGAGCGAAATTTCAGAGATGAGCCACGTAAGCCCTGCAAACAGGAGCTGATAATGATAACAATCACTGCCAAACCTTTAACCATGCCTGTGCTAGTGTGTGCCACTATAATACAATTTTGTATGTTAAACAACAGATGTCAAACAGAAGAAAGGAAAGAGGCCTTTGCTTTTCTTCTGTTGTGGACCTTGTTCTTCCAAAGCAGCCATTTTTTCAGTTGCCATGACAGTGTTAATAGGAGTTTATCATTTTCCCATGCCTGCTGCATACTAATGAGGGATCAATTCAGGACTGGTATCTGAATTGGGAAGGGTCCAGCACCGTGTCCCTGCAGCCTGCAGGGCTCAGGACAGCACCTCCATCCCCACTTTTGTAGAGAGCACTTTGTGCTGTTCACCTTTAATCCAAGGCAGGGAGGATATGCAGCAGCCAGGGCTAACGACCCCACGCAGCCACCAAAAAGTTGCATTTGCTATTTCCTGATTTGTGCTGGGGAAAAGCAGCTGTGAAATATTCACAGAGATAAGGAATGGATTCGGCTGCTTGGGGAAAGCTGAGATGTTGGTGAATTTGGCTGAACTTTGGGACCTGCAAACTTTTTATTTGGAGCACTTTGTTTTAGGCTGCTGGGGAAAAGGCAGATCTCACCTTCTGCAGGAAGCCCTGGGATTTCTGAGGTGTTTTGGAAGGGTATTGAGTGAGGTGGAATTGATTCTGCCCCCACCAAGCATTTCCCTCAAATCCAGTGGTTAAAATAGATGAAGAAACTGAGATTAGGAACTGACGGCAGAACTGCTGGGGGTGTGATTAAAGTGATGCTGAACAGTTTTATCCTAAAATTAAGGAATGCCATGGTACAAAATCCAGCCCAGCATCACAGACTGCAAGAACTCAGCCCCAGATGTAGAGGCTTTTCCCCCTGAGTTCACCAACTGCACTGGCAAATATGGGGTTGAATTATGATTATTCATATTTATGCCGTGATTTACTCTAGGTAGCAAATTGAGTTCAAAACGAGGCCTTCTTGAGATGTATAAGACTTACAAATACATTAGATATCATCACACTGATAATGCCATGGATTTCTGGATGTAAATTTTTCACCCATTTTCCTTTTGGGTTTCTGTGTTTGTTTTGCTACTATAAAAGCCCAAAGAAATGAGGGTAGACAGTTTTCTCTTTTTTTCCACATAGATATTTTTTTGAAAGAAATCTGAAAGCATTTTGTTTGGGTTTTTTTTTTGTTTTTTTGGTTGGGTTTTTTTTTTGTATGTGTGTGTGTGTGTGTGTGTGTGTGTGTTATTTGCAGTTGTTCTTTTATCATTATCTTCAGGAAGCAGCATTACCATGCTGCAGATAAGAGGCACATCCAGATGTGCATATCAAAGGATGAACAACTACTTATTAAGAAAAACTTCTTTTACGCCGAGCAGGGTTCAAAGGAAGAGTAAAGTCTAAGGCATAAGCGACAAAACTGTCTGGCAATTCTGTGCATTGTCAACCTAATGCACAGAATGGGGGAGCAAACAGTTTCATCCCCAAGAAATGGCTGCAAAATGCATGTGCAAAGACACAAAGGCACTCGAAGGGCAAACACCCTTCTAAGCAGTGACAGCATCACCCATTCTTTAATTTTTGTTCATTAAAAAAAAGTAAGTTGTTGAAATATGCTTTTTTTTTTTCCCTGTAACCTATTTTTAACAAAAAGTTCCCAGAGAAAGGCAGATGGGGCTAGACTCGTGATCCCATTTGGATAATGCTGTGAGATGCATGAGCTTGCAATGATTGTATGGCAAAATATTCCTGTTTTACCCCTCATCTTCATAAAATATCCTGCTCTCTTTAAACCCAAAGGAAAAGCGTGTTTAGCTGGCTGTATCCCTGCAGCCCTGTAGCCATGGAAGGACTGGGAGCTGGATCTGGGCTTGGGGTGACCCAGGGCAGGGATTGCCTCCCCATGGGGAGCAGGAGCAGTCCTGGGGTCTCCCCAGGGGCAGGCAGGCTGCTGGGGAATGTGTTTGTTGGGAAAAAGCTGCAAACACCATTTCTCTTTTTTGCCCCAGCCAGCACAGCCTCGTTTCTTTAGGGACAGCTCTCACAGAATATCAGAGAGCTGAGAGCTCTTCTGTCTGAGCAGTGCCAGGACTGATCCCTGCCCTGGTGCTTTAACACCCCCGAGCTGACCTGGAGCAAAATCCCAACTTCCTCTCTAGTGCGTGTTCAGTGGGACAGCCCTGGCTTCCATCTGCTGAAGTGCATGAAAAATCAGCTTTTTCCCCCTCTGCTTCCCTGTGCTCCCCCACCAGAGGTTGGGAAGGCTTCTCCAGGGAGGGTTTGTATTCTCTCCGTGGAATCACTGCTTTCTGACAGTGATGGTTGAAATGGCTGGACTGAATATCTGAAAGCACAGCTCATTTCAGGAGTTGATGCATGTAAAAATGCTGCCGAGGTTCAGGACTGTAAGAGTGGCAATCTGATGGAAATGTTGTTGGGTTGAGCTGGATGTGCTCAGGACTCATCCTGCAAGGGATCAGGGAAATTCACTTGCAAGCAGCAATATTTTTCCTCTTCTTTGAAAGGCCTTTTGACAGATTGATTATTTCCAATCAATCTTTCGCTGAGAGTAAATTGAAATAAAATCATATTTGTGTTCCCATCCTGTCAACAACACAACACAGGGTAGTTTGGCAGCTGGCATAATCACTGCAAATTTCTGAGCTCTTTTCATTTTTAGCTCTGTTGAAAATATGAGATTGCATAATGCACTACTATGTTTTATATAACAGCCTCACATGGCTTCACTTTATAATTTCACATCAGTTTTACCTCAGAGTTTCTAACAGGTCAAGTAACCTTCTGATTTCATTTAAAGTTTCCATTATTCTCTCCTGAAAAGGAAAATCTAGCTCTTGTTTGGACAGCTTTGGTAACTCCAAAGGAAAAATTGGGCATTATAGTGAATACAAAAGATTCACTTTCCATGCATTAGGCTTTTGAATTGCTTTCTTAATGCAAAGTTGGACAGGAGAGTATAGGCAGGGAAAAAAGATCATTTTGTGTCCATGGTCAGATGTCAATATTGACAAAAATAAATGGAATGTAACAATAGATCCTTGCAAAGATGAAGGTCATATGACTAAAATGTCTAAGCAGACCTTGCACTGTGGCTGTATCTTCTTGCTGTTTGTGATAAATCACTGGGTTTCCCCCCACCCCTTGTTTAAAACCTCCAAAAAGAGTAAATCTGGAATTTTAGTCCCTTTTAGGCAATAATAGTGAGGGTGAATCTGCACTGCAGCACTTAAACAATGAAAAAGAAAATTTAAAAAAAGAAAGCAAGAATAAGCCTCAGTCGGTCAGCAGTGTTGGTGTGGCTGTGGTCTGTGCACATCACTCCCCTCTGCATGGTTTGAATTTTATTTCTTCCAGCCTCAGCTGATGCAAACTGCTCCCCCTGCCCAGGGCACTGGCTGAGCTCCAGTTTGTAAATTGGGTTAATTAGTGATAGTCTGTAAACTCATTGTGGCTTAAACTGAGAGTTTTCCTCATGTCAGACTTTCTTGCCCAAGTCTGAGATGAAATCAGTCTCTGAGACTCTTCCAGGTTTTTGTTTCTCCCAGTCAGTATCGTTGTTTTAAATGGAAAGAGCTGTTCAGCACTCAGAGCTTGTCCCCTGGAGGTTCTCCCCCAAGTGAGGAGCAGAGCCCAGCCCTGCACAGCCCTGGGTGTCTGTGTCCCCCCAGAGTCCCTGCAGGGCTGAGCCCTGAGCAAAACCTGCTCTGCTTCACAGGGACCACACAAAATCCACTTCTCTTGGAGACCTTTGGCTCAGCAGCCCTTGAGACTCCTCAAGTGTCATCATTTATGGTCCCCACACAGTTTCTCATGTCTTTGGCGTTCCTACCTCTTTCTGGTTTTATTCTCTGAAGGTCCCTAACCCAGGCAGTACTGATTGAGTGTCTGGGTGCCTTTTGTGAGACTGAAAGCTAAGCTCATAGATGCCCAGTGTTCCCTGTTCAGAAGTATGGACAGACACTCACTGTAAACCAATTTTAAAAAATCAAAAAAACACTTCAAGTACTTTAATTTGCAGCTGATTTATAGACCTGATGAAAGCTATTTTCTTGACGTGAAATAATTTTTTTTTAAATGACTCATTTTTTTTATTACCACTACAGTCTGAGGAGCTCCTCATGTCTTGTCTTGCATGCGGAAATATTGACTGTTAAGTTCACTCCAGAAGACAAAGCAGGGGACAAAGGTTTCCCAACCATGGCATTGTCCTCCCCGAGTGCTGAACAGCCCCACCAAGTTTGTTGCAATTCCACTGCCATTTCCTAACTCAATCCAAAATATTTCTTCCAAAGGCTCATCTGTTTGGGGTCATGATCACAGGTGCAAGGTCAGTTAGCCATTTGCAGGGACATTCACTTCTTGCTCCAATCATCTTTCATAAATCTTAAAGGAATGCAATCGTTTATGGCAGGAGGAGCAAGGGAGGGTAAGAGATATTCACACAAAATGCATTTCTTGGAATTCTATGTATTAGTTTTCTCCCTTTGTGCCTGTGAGAAATGAAGGTGTTTCCCCACCTCGGAGGAGAAGGAGCTCCATTGCTCTGAGCACAAAGGTTTCTGTCCAGCACAGATCTGTCAGGAAATGTCAGTCCAGGTGTCCATAGTCCCTTGTTCCTTCTGTGGTGTGTATAAAATAGTGCTGGGCTTGGCCACCCTCCCCTCTGTGCCAGCACAGCTCCTGTGGGACAGGGAGGGAAAGGACTGGGAAAAACCCACCTGGAATTTCCACAAAACCCACACGTGTCCATCACTTCATTTGCCGATTTGCTCGGGTCAGGATGTGGAGCTGTGCCTGTCCCAGCCCTGTGCAGGACAGGACACAACCCCTGAGGTGTCCCAAGGCAGGACCAGGCTCCCAGGGGATGCTCTGAGCTGCCACCTTGTCCCCACCCACCCCAGAGCCACCCTGGCAGTGCCACCAGTGCTGCTGGGGGAGCAGGCTGGGCTCACCCTGGGATCACTGTGAGTGCTGCCAAATTTAATGCAACACCACCAGGCTTTGGAGAGAGTTAGGCAGATTCATTTCTCTGCTTCTGAATATGAATAGTGCCACTGTGGGAAAATCTGACTCTAAATGTGGTCAGTCTGGAGTGCAGCAGTGAGCCTGGGGCTTATCTGATCTGCTGTAAGTACAATGAGCCTGGCCCAGAAAACCAACACTGAATGGCAAAAAGAGAAGTACGTTAAACAGATAGTGAAATAAATTCTTTATCAGATACAAAGAGGAGAGGGAGGATTCCAGTGTACAGCAAGTTGTACTGGAAAATGTACAGAAATTGTCTGGGTGCTTCAGCTTTCTTGTGTTAAAAAAAAAACCACCAGAAGAAAGGTTTAGTTATACTCATTCCACAAGAGTGTTTTCCCTCATTTAGAATAGTTTGTGGAGTTTGTTAGGTGAAAACGGTTAAAAAGATGTCAAGTGTTAGCAGCAAAAAAATCCGTATTTGTTTTTTTCTTTTAAAAAAATTACTAATTTCAAAAATCCATACTATAGATTTATCTAGTGAAAGCAGAACTTTTAGTGCCTCTCATAAAAAATATATGGGCTGATTCTCCCTTCCTGATTATTGGTAGAGCACAACAAAAGAGTTCTGAACATGGGTTTGATGATGAGGTGTGAAATGTTTCAGTGATTTGTTTTGTGTTTGTTCCTTTCATTTCTAGATCACTCATGACAAACAGCAATGTATCAGCAGGACGAGACAATTTACCACTGCATGAGCTAAAAGGGGGAAAAAGTTCCATACATTTTATATCCCTTTTGTAGTCACTATACTGCACTAAAGATGACCATGGGTCACAGAGCTTGTACTCAGCAGAGTTTATGTGTTAATAACTTCTTTGGATGATCTCACCCTATTTATTTTAGGGTCCTTAGATAAAGATGGTGTTGTCTGGGCTTTCTTTCATAAGACCTCCTTTCCTCACATGACTGAAAAAATTACTTTCTTATAAAAATAAAAAGGCCCAAACCCCTCAGCTGAAGCTTTTCCCCCTTCTCAACTGAATGGATTTTTCCTTTGTTTGTACATGACAATTTGGGGAGGGAGAGTTTTGTGCTTAAACTGCTCATGTGACTGTGTCACATGCGTATCAGCTACAAAAGGAGCTTTGGCATGTTATGTATAAATCTCCATTAAGAGAGAAAATAGGCAAGTTTTACGTGACTGGTATCTCATTCACAATAATTAACTCATTAACCATCTCAAACCACTGTACGAGCAAGGGCAAAACAAGCAGCAAAAGAAGCATTTTGGTCACGTTGTGGTACCTGCAGGAACAGTCAGGATTCTTATCACAGCCTCTAGTTCTCATGGTAGAAAGTCTTTGTAATTAAAATCATTAATTTAAGGCTCTTGTCTGGATTTATGCAGGAAAGGAGAGCTGTGTGGTAATGTGTGTCTGTCTCTCTTTGCAGACATTTCACCCCAAGCAACTCTCACATTTGTTGCCTGGTCTGAGCTGAGTTTGAGGGGAGGCAGAAGTCTCAAAGATTTCATGAGGAGTGCTGGATATCAGAGAAGGGCATTTCTATTTCCAGACTGCAGAAAGGGTTCTGATGTGCTCAGTGTATGTTGGACCGCAGAGTATCCAACTGCAAAGTACTCAGGAAACCTCCATTCATTTCATTGCTCGTGCAAGAGCTGCTCTTTCTGTAAGATTCCAATCCCTTACAGGGGCAGAACCAGAAGGGCACGAGCACAACCGAGGAAAATTACTGTAAGGCAGGTTTTTAAATTTGAAACAAACCTTGCCATTTGTTCCCAGCCCTACCTGTGCCAATCCCTTTCATCTCCCACCTCTAAAACTAAAACCAAGCAAGCTGCTGGATCAGCCTGGCAATCTTTATCTCATTCATCAGCATTTGATGATAATTTTGAGTTCAAACTCTGCTGAAGGCAAGCTCCTGTCTGTGAGAGTGTCACCACATCCCCAGCAGTGCACAGGCAGGTTCTTTTTCAGAAAGGCAGTGTCACTCTGCTGCAGGATGGTGACTGCTCAGGCAATTCCTGCTTGGACATTGTGGGCACCTCCAGAGTCCTGGGCTGGGGCAGGGCTGGAGGAGTGCTCTGGGGGTTTGGCCAGGTCAGGTTTATTCCCTCAGTGTCAGCCAAGTGTGTGTTCCTGGAGCAGGGATGGGGACAGAGGTCCAAGGGAAGTCACTCTGGAGGTGAGGAGGGACAGGGCCAGTCCCAGGCAGGTGCCCTGAGCTGCCTCTGCGCTGAGCTGAGCTCAGGGCTTGCTGCCATAAAGCTGTAAAAGGAGTCTGCATGAGAAGGAAATGGGCACATAAAGCCATCCCCTACAAAAGGTGACATCCCTGAGATTATTCTGGGCTTAAGGGGCTTTTTAATTTGTCCGTGGGTGAAAGGAAACGTGGCTTTTGTGCAGAGGTTCTGATAAATCTTTTTCTGACAAGAGGCAGTGGACAAGTCCCAGGGACAGATTCCCTGCAGGTGTGAAAGGGTCTGTGCCCACCCAGAGCTGTCAGCTGAGGGCAGGATCTCTGCAAAGTGGAGCTGAGCCTGCAAGTGGCTCTGATCAAACAGTTTGGGGACTTTTTCTTTAATATCATGGCCTATCTGAGAGATACACTTCTCTTTCACGATATGTTAATAATGTCGGAGCAAGGTGGAATCAGGAGGTGGAGGTGACAAATTCTGAGTAGGTGTCATCCCCAGGAGTCTGTGTCAGTGTCTGCACGAGTTCCACTTGTGACAGTTTGCTCCAACCCCCAGGGCTGGAATTCACTGCCAGGAGTACAACAGGGGCTGCTTGTGCTTCATCCCCAGCAGGAGCTGGGGGTGACAACACATCCTGTGGGACCTGTAATGTTTGCTAAAAATTTGGGGGGCTCTACTGGGGTTAGAAAGTGAAGTTAAAGATGCTCTTTTGTGGGGGGAGGAGATCCACCAGTGCAGTCCAGGATGGGCATAACCATCCTGGCATTCCCAGGTATTGCCAAGCTCCAGCAAGCCTTGAATTTACAAGGTCATTCTGAGTTATAAATCGATCTAGACCTGCTTGCACATCTTCTGAACACCTTGTCTTGGTCTTTTGGCTTCATTGAATGGAACCCTTTCTCCTGGGGACAGTATGAAAGTCCTGCTTGCATTCAGCTCCTCAGCAAGAGCAGCTTGCCGCGGTGCTCTGGGCAGTTTCTAAAGGAAGTCTCTCTGAAATTGCTGGTTAGCCTCATAACTGAAAGGCACTTCCTTTCATGCCTGCCTGTAAATGCAGCTCTGATGCTCGCTGATCATAAATGCAGCCTGGTCCCCGTGCTTGAAAAAGCTGGGAAAGCACATAAGTGATTCTGGTATTTTCCTGCTCCCATTAAAAATGCCCAACGTCCTGTATTTGCACGGTTGCCAATGTGATTTTGCTCCAGCCTGCTAAGCTCTTTTCACTCTACTGTAGGTCTAATTGTACAATTTTTCCAAAGAGAAACCCCAGCTTTTCCCCTTCCATGGCACAGAAGCGCTCCTGCTGTGAGCCTGCAGCCAGGCTTGGGGTCCCAGCGGGGCATGGGGACACTTCCAGCCCCATTTCCTTCCCCACGGGGGAGCAGGGTCCCCAGGCCCCCCAGCCTCCCTCCCTGGTGCTGTTTGCCAGCCTGCACCACACCTGCTCAGGGCCCTAAACCTTTTATTGGGAGAACCCTAATACCTTCCAGTAAAAACCATTGCCGAGGCTGCCCCCGTGCCTCCCTTCCCGTCCCCTGTTCCCTCTGCAGCTCCCACTCCACGCTGGGGAGCAAACTCATCTCTGGGTTTGGTAGTTTGGTATGAACTCTTCCCGAAGCTCATAAACACCTTTGTGGTTTGTCAGTGCAGCGAGAGATGTTTATTGCCCAGACAGAAAGCTGTGCTCTCAGAGCCTCCCTGACTCCCTGTGCCAACACCCCCCAGAGAAGGGCCAATGTGGGGCCAGGTTTCCATTTCCAATAGGGCCCCCCAGTTTTTAATTGCTCGTGGTGATGATTGTGACTTCCAGCACGAGCACTGTCTGAGCAGAGCTGGTTTTACAGCAGCCCTGGTATGGACCAAATTGAGGGAGGTAAAAGGAAAGGGCTGGGGCGGTGGGGGAGGAAGAGGAGATCTATAACTGGCATGTTAATAAAACTCCAGTTTGTCACTTCAGCAGCACACCCTGAGTGTAATAACTAAGCTTCCTTTCTATACCCCCTATGAGTTCCTTTGTATTGACAGATGCCATTTGTTCATTTACGACGTGATAATAAAAACCTTCAGCTTTGCTGAATGTTGTTCTTTTCCTCCCCTGACACTGGGGCACCAAATGGTTTGTACTGCACTCAGCAGGCACTTTTCATTAAAGATCATGCCATGAAAATGAACTGTATTTGAAAACCATTTAGGAGCAGAAGTTGTGCTGTTGAATAGGCTGCACAGAAACCTTCCCTGGCGAGGCAGCAGCTTCCCCAAGCCTCACATGCTCCCACGTGGATCAGGGATCAGGGGTTTTATGTCCAGGAAGCATTTGGGAGTCCAACTGCTCAGATTCCTGGAGCAGTGATTCTATATTGCTATCAGCTTCCTGTGATGATTTCTTTTTTTTTCTTTTTCTTTTTTTTTTTTTTTTAATCTCTATCTGATTTTAAATACCTCAAAAAATCTTTCTTTGTGAAAAAATATCTGCACTTCTAGAAAGTGGCGGTTTCAAAGTTTTCACACTCACACAAATTAAGCCTAAACTCGTAAATTTGGATGGCTGAAAGCAAACATTTGAATTGATAATTAAGCTTTTATTCAGGAATGCTTGTAAAGATGGCTCAAACTATATTTTTAAGGACTGGTCAAAATTCAGGCTGACAGCACCTGCAACTGTGATTTGATTTGCAAAGTTACAGAATGCCTCGAATTCCCCCTGAGCTGAGGCAAACATGAATGCACAGCTTTGGGCTGGACTCACCTTGGACAATCAGGCCCACAAGTTTGCAGTGCTCTGTCCAAAATGTAACTATAAAATGAGTTCGAAATTTACAACAGATAAGCAAAGCAATGAACCTCATTTGTTCAACAAATTAATTAATTTTTATCCTGAGGAATGAGTAATGGTTCTCTCCCTCTGTAGAGGAGTCAGTTATGGGTTTAGTGGCTGGCTGTAGGTTTTGCTGTGAGTACAAAGCAATAATCTACATTCATTATTTCTAATTAAGCAAAAAAAAAATTATTGAAGGAAAAATAATCTGCCAAACTGGAACACAGCCACAGACTGTACTTTTAAAATACCAACAGAGTGCTCTTAGCATTCTTCCCTGGGCAGAGCTCTAGAAACTCATCATCAGCTTCTGCATAGCTGCAACAGGACAATGTTAGTCTCTTTTTTATTTTTATTACTATTATTTAAATCAAACATTTTTCATTGTACTTTACAAAATACCTGTAAAAGAAGCGTTTAGTAAGCACAAGAAAAGGTACTAATAACTGTTATCGTCCTTCCCTGATCATCCAGGAGGGACTTTTATCACCAACATTATCACTTGTTGCCAAACAAGTACAGAGATGTTAGCCTGGAGGATGAAATAGTTTAATCATGGGGAAACAATTTGCAGTGCACAGATCTCAGCTGGTTCCCTTTCATCTGCTCTCGGTTACTCAGCGACTCCCGAAAATCTGTTTTGTAGCTGTAATAAAATTCATTCGCTGCTCTCGCACGCACACAACAAATGGTTTGCCTGATTCTGAGGTGTTACAATCACCTGGAACAAAGACAGGATTCATAAATTTTCAGGGAGGGTATTTTGGTTTGTTTTTTTTTAAATCACAAAAACATAATATTTGTCTTTAAAAAAAATAAATAAAAGGGAGATTATAGATGTAGGGTCCGGATTTATCTCTAGATTTACAACATCCTTATGATCAGATAATCCATATTGCATGTGTGTTCTCACTCTCTGTATAGCTGCACTTTTACATTTATTCAAGATCCCCTTTTGCTTAGAATGCCCAAACCCAAGCAATTGCTTATGGGCAAGTTTTTGTTGGAATATAAATAATTTTAATTTAGTTGGGGCTATCAACTTCTACTTTGCTGCCTGAGTGAGGCTGTTACTTAAACTTTGATTAGATGGCGATATCTTTTGTAATATCTCTTGAGAAAGTGCCCTCTAAGTCTTCAAAGCCCTGTACATCCGAACATGAGCAGTGGAAATACATGTCCAATGGTTTTCATATTCTCTTATCTCTTCCTCTCGCACAAAAATGACTTTTGCTGGGCGCAGATAAGATCTCAGTGCAGGCACAAAGCTCTGGGGTTAATTCAGAGCTGCTCGGGGCTCCCGGAGCAGTGAGTGTCGTTATTGTGGTGTGCAGCACCCGAGAGACACGGGGCTTGGTTCCACCCCAAGGGAACTGTGGGGACATGGAGAGTGGGGCTGGGGCACCCTGGGGACCTGCTCACCCTGGGACACACGGGGCTTGGTTCCACCCCAGAGGAACTGTGGGGACACAGAGTGGGGCTGGGGCACCCTGGGGACCTGCTCACCCTGGGACACACGGGGCTTGGTTCCACCCCAGAGGAACTGTGGGGACACCGAGTGGGGCTGGGGCACCCTGGGGACCTGCTCACCCTGGGACACACGGGGCTTGGTTCCACCCCAAGGGAACTTTGGGGACACAGAGTGGGGCTGGGGCACCCTGGGGACCTGCTCACCCTGGGACACACGGGGCTTGGTTCTGCCCCAAGGGAACTGTGGGGACACAGAGTGGGGCTGGGGCACCCTGGGGACCCTGGGACACACGGGGCTTGGTTCCACCCCAAGGGAACTGTGGGGACACGGAGTGGGGCTGGGGCACCCTGGGGACCTGCTCACCCAGAGAGACACGGGGCTTGGTTCCACCCCAAAGGAGCTGTGGGGACACAGAGTGGGGCTGGGGCACCCTGGGGACCTGCTCCCCCTGGGACACACGGGGCTTGGTTCTGCCCCAAGGGAACTGTGGGGACACAGAGTGGGGCTGGGGCACCCTGGGGACCTGCTCACCCTGGGACACACGGGGCTTGGTTCTGCCCCAAGGGAACTGTGGGGACATGGAGTGGGGCTGGGGCACCCTGGACCTGCTCACCCTGGGACAGCAGCACAGCACCGCGCTTAGCCCAGCGTGGCTCTGAGATTGTGCCTGGGGCTTACATCTGTCCCCTAGGCAGATTTGGGGTTCAGTTCTGGGCAGAGGGGACACCAAGACCCCAGTGCTCATCCTCCAGGGTAGAAACTCCTCCTGAGGTGTGGGTGGAATGAGGAGAAGCTGAGAGCTCGGGCTGGCGCTTGGTCTCTGAGAGCTCTGTGTTCTGTCAGTGCAGCTGCCCCTGCCCCTGCCCACGCCTCTGGTGTCCTCACCAGCCCTGGAGACCCCAAACCCTCTGGGGTGAGGATCTACCCAAATCTCTGGGGTCCTCACCAGCCCTGGAGACCCCAAACCTCCCAGGGTGAGGATCGGACACTTCCCAGCCCCAGCCCCAGCCCAGCCTCGCCGCAGCAGTGCAGCCTCCAGCCCGAGGGCTGCTGCTGACATCCATGGCTGTTCCATGGCATGGGAAGCAGCACAGCTTCTGTGCAGGGCAGGAGAGGGGCACATGGGGCCCTAGGGACCTCTGACACCCCTTGTCCATCAGCGGAACACCCCGAGTGCTTTGCACAGCTCCCCAGACACATCCTCATGTGTCCCCAGACACAAACCCCACAGCTGCTCCTTTAGACAGCCAGAGGTGGCCGAGGGCAGGGACAGCCCATGGCCATGTCCTCCTTCGGTTGGAAGCTTCCTGAGCCACCTGGAGCAGCCTCGCTGCTCTCCTTGCCTCGGCTTCCCCCTTTGTGCAGGGAAATGTGCAGATGAGAATGTTTCCCAATGTCAGTGCTGTTGTGACACATCATATTCAGATCCTGCCTGATGGGGACCATAGAAATTCCATAGCTGCTTTATCTGATCCAGCAGTCATGAGTCTGCCTGTCTGAAAGTTGCTGCTCTTGATAAGAAAGCATTCCTGCTCCAGAAATTCCTTTTGGAGGAAGGAGTGGGGAAGGTCTCAGTGCTGTTCTGCTGAGCAGGTGCCTGGGAGCAGCACAGTGATGGTCACACACCATGGCCTGGCACTCTGGTGGCTCAGAGCCTCTCTAAATGTGCATTGTGCTCCCTGGGGAAGGGACAGTCCTTGGGCAGGGATCTTCTCCAAAGTAACCCTGGAGCCCAAATTTTTGGTCATCTCTTTCCAACAAACTAGGCAGAAGTTGCTGTTTTAATGGGTTTGGTTTCTGGTGTTTCTTTAAAGCAGAAATAATGGAAATTAGTTATTCTAATCTCATTTGAAAATGAAATGTTAAATAGGCATAAAAGTTCTGGACTTTACCCAGCGCAGTGCCCTCTGAGTACCTCTGCTCACCCTGAGGTGACAATGACCCATCCAGAGTGGCATTATTTCCCCTCGGGTGGCAAACTAACCCAAGAGCTCCAGAACAGCACCCATTCCTCCAGGGGCAAACAAAAAGAGCTCTCTGGGTCACAAACACCTATGGCAACACCAGCAGCATCCCAGCTGGGCACACGTGATGCCAGTGCCCATGGAAATCCTTGGGAAAATGCCATTAGGGCTGCTCCTGTGAGCTCTGTTGTGTGGGAGATTCTGCTCCACACAGCGAAGGCGCAGACATGTGGAGCTTTGTGTGTTCCTTCCCAAATTGTGCCCTTTCCCCCCACCCTTGCATTTCATTTCACCTCCCTACAGTCGGTCCTGCAGGGTTAATTCAAATAACCTGTTTATTACTCCAGCAGTTCACAAGAAACATGACTTGTCTAGTTCTGTTTATAGAGCATGTAATCATTAGAATAAAATAACAACAAAGATCAAATCTCCATCTGTATTTAAAAGTGACCTCAAGTCTTTCCTGGGACAGAAATACTGCTGTGAACACCTCGGAAGCTTTGGGGACCTCAGCTAAAATCTTTTCCATTTTTAACAATGTACATCATTAGCTTTTGTCATGGTGGGCTTTGCTGTGTACAGTTATTTATATTTTGTTGCTATGGCAGTGGCTTCTGGTTTTGAAAGGTGGGGATGTTTTGTCAGTCAATTGGAATCAGATTAATTGAGCTCCTTCTGATATAAAAGTCTCAAATCAATATAGTATTCACCTTGTAAAATGCACTTTTTTAAAACTTTTTTTTTTTTTTGTTTAATGCCTCCTGAGATCAGATGCATTAAAATCCACGTGGAACTAACTTTTCTTTCTCTTCTCACCCCCACACTTCCCCATATGTGGTTTTGATTTTCCCCTCAGGGTACCTATGGGAGGTCTGGAAAACTCTTGGGAGCTTTCAAAGAATGTTAATATGTATAACACTGCATTTTTAGTTTTAAATGCAACATGTAAAGATCTTTCTTTTTGAGGATAAACAAGTAAAGCTGCTAGTTAAAACCTATTTGTAAGAAAAAGTTCCCTCTTACCATAAAAAAGCTTAATAACATTTAATTGTATTTCATAGCATTTTGCACCCATGGTATTAAGCATTTACAGTTCCTTGTAAAATGTCTGGGCAACACTGACTTTAATTCTTCTGAGCTGGTTTTTTTTTTTGTTTTGTTTTTGTTTTTTGGGGTTTTTTTTGTTTGGTTGGTTTTTTTTTTTTTTTTGTTTGTTTGGTTGGTTGGTTGGTTGTTTTTTTGCTCTTCTTGATAAGAAATTTCTACCTAATGGTCCAGCCGAGCATTTGCTATTCAAACCTTGAGCATTTTGTTTGCCTCAGAGCAGAATCAGGTCCTGGGATCTGCGCTGATCTCAACAAAGCCATCTCTGCCTGATGCTTTCCTGAGACTGAGATTGCAATCACGAGTGGCAGCAAAGCTTTTTGCCATAAGTGATTCTGCAGATAAGGAGAATAAACATTTATGAGATCAGACTCTGGGGCTGAGGCACAAAGCACCTTTGGGTAGATGGCGATTTTGTGGGGCTGATCAAGAGGTGTTAAATTATTGCTATAGCTGCGCTCCCTCATTTTCTCCTCACTTCAAGAGTTAGCTGGGCAGTGCTTCAGATAAAGACTGTGAAATTTGATCACTGGAACTAAAATGGATGGCTTAGCTGCCTAATCTCCTCCATCCCGTTATCATCAGCTCCCAATCCCCTCCCCACACCATCTTCAAAATTGGGAAATAGCCCCAGACTTATGGGAATATGCTCTGGGTTAAAGTAAACACTTCTCACAGACTGTGTGGCCCCAGCCACAGCCACAGGTGGACCTGGTGGGAGCCCCGAAGAGGGAACAGGAACTTTTGGGGAGATTATGGCACGTTTGTCGGTGGGATCAGCTTGTTAAAGTCGATAACTGATTGTCTCGATAGCCAGAGTATCTGAAAACATCTGATAATATATTGCTAACTTGTATAATCTGCCTTTATCCCAGCAAATTGCCTCCGAAGGCTAAATCCCCCCAGACAAGGAGGAAGTTTAGGCTGAGCCAGGGGAGTCAGAGCTCTCTGCTCACCCGTCCCAGCAGTGCAGCACAGAGTTCTGAATGCCCTCCTGCATGGGGAGCAGCCTGAGTTTGGGGTTTGCTTGGCCTTCCCCCAAAACAGACTATTTCTCCTCAAATGGAAATGAATTCGTTCTGCAGGATTGGTTATTGATCCCTTCCCTGTGGATACTCTCGAGGGGAGGAAGCAGCCCCAGATGTGTTTGCTTTGTGCTGGGTTTCTGACCCTCACCAGAGGGGATTCTGTGCCCATAACCTGCTACCCTCCTGCTTCTTCCACAGCAAACTTGGAATGCATAGGATTGCTGCCTAGGTGGCATTCATGGAAATTCCTTCACCAGAATCACTTAATGTTGAGAAAAAAAATAACAAATTTACTACTGCCATCACATGTCCCTTTGTCATCCACAGATCTTACTGAGCTTCACAAAGGGGGAAATTGTCTACACTTTCTTGATAACAATAGTAAAGTACAACTGAAATCCTAGTTTAATGTGGGGTGTTTATTCTGTACTGCAGGAGTACATAAACACTTACACAGAATCCAGATTTGGAGTGTATTAGGTGCTGAAAATATTTTTAGGGGGAGAAAAAGTGCTTTCTTTTCCAAATTGCTTCAATCTCTGTGTGAGAAACGATAACAAAGTGGGACAGAAAGCAAATGGGTTGGGTTAATAATCTGAACCTGTGGAAATCTCATTAATATATGTTTGTGATTAGATTTTAACTGGACACCTTATTGGACATATCCATAGAGTGTCCCCCCTCCATTCTGTACCAATGCACTTCCAGAAGGTATGAGCTGCTGCTAATTCAGCAGCTGGGATTATGTACAATGTGATTTGTGGGGTTTTGCCAGTTTGGCACTGGTCTGTCAGCTCTGGGCTCCTGCTCCTGGCTGGGAGCAATTCTGTGCTCTGGGCAGGAGGGAGAATCTCCCAGGTACAGCTGGGATCTTGTACGTGGGGCTGGGGACTTGGCTTTGGTCTTCACAGTGTGGCACCAGGATTGCTGTGAGAGTAAGGAAATGATGGCTTATTTTAATTGTTATTGTTATTATTGATATTGTCATTATTATTCCTTCTGTGTTTCTTCTATCGCTTCAAATCAAATGTCCTCTGTCCAAAAAAAAAAAAAAGCATTTCAGAGCCTGCACTCCCCACCCCCCTTACCCCACCAAGGACATATTTAAAACTTAAGGGCAAATGTTCCATAAAACACTGCCCAACCCTTTGCAAATTCCCTGCATAACTCTCACATGCATCCTCTAACTTCAGTCCATCCCTGCTCCAAAGTTGTAATTTGCCCTCCAGTCCTTTTCTTTCCCTCTCTCTCTTTTTTACAATCTCTGAGATGGCAATTAGCTCAAGAGATGCACTTAGAGCTTCGCTTCAATTACAGATCCCTCCTCTCAAGCGCTCTGCTGGTCTATGCTAATTTAAACGTCCTTTTGCATGAAGCATCAGCCTGAATTCTCTAATTGTTCCCTCCTTATCGGAGATTTGGCTCATGCTTTCCACCCATGGGTGTGGTAATCATAGTCCCAAAGGCCAACCGGGACGAGGTTTTGTTAGAGAAAATCCCCTGGGGCAGAATCACTAAAGGCAAAGAAAAAATAATAGCAGTATTAGCGTGGACCATTAATACAGCTCTTTTCTCGGCACAGAGCTGGCAGAGCTTCACAAAGAGGAGTAAACGTTGGCATCTGCATTTTAGAGGTGCATGAGTGAGGCAAAGAGCAGAAAGCCACATCTGCTAGATGTGGACAAAGGCAGGGCTGATAAGAGCCGCAGAGGTTTGGAGTATTTGATGCTAGAGACGTTATTCCCTGCTTTTCCTGAGATGATCACAGAAAGGGTCAGCACGGCTTCCCTTCTCCTGCCGCTCCTTGGGCTTTGTGGATTTAGTCTGAAATACACGCAGGGAATATCTGGAATGAAATGTTTGTCCTGCTGTGAGCCTCAGCGCTTCAGTCTGTAGCTTAACTCCATCAGTGCAGCCCAGCCTCCCTCGTCCCACTCAGAGCAGATTTCAGTGACATGCTGGGGGAGAAATATTAGGTTGAGGCAGCAGATATTGAGTACCAAAGGCTCTGGAGCAGCCACGGGGAGAAGCAGCCCGAGATGCCCTTGAGGATTTGGAGGAAGCAGTGCCTGTGGCCATGGCAGGAGCCCTGCCTGGCAATGGGGCTGGGCCCAAGGGCTGCAAAGACACAAAATTGGATTTGACACCTCCCCACTCCTCAGACTCCACATTTCTGCCCCTGTATATTGAGCATCCCCTCGTGAAGTTAAAGTAGCTCATAAAAGTGTTCAGCAAAAAGTCCAAATTTCCATGGAGACTGCTCCATTTTCTCTGTGTGGCCATAATGAGGTTATTTATGGTACATGTAGGAAAGATTAAAGGTTTTCATAATAAAGGAAGGCGAGAGCCCAAGAACTGGGTGCCTCCTAACAGCACTGACTCTCAAGACAGGATAAATCACCCCAGCAACCATTAAAACTTCAAGAAGATTGCTTGTAAACCTCCGAGCAATGCCAATAAAGCATATTCCTTGCCACGGAGCAGCCCAGATGGTGGAGCTCAGCACTTTTCAGAGCTGAGGGCTCCTCACTTTAACCCTCCTGTCTTTTTCCTGAGAGGGCACAGTGCCAATGAACCACTAAGGAATCGATGGGATCTTGAAATGTGGGATCTTGGAATGTGGGATATCATGGACAGCAGCTTGGGACTTCCCAGGGACTCTGTGGGCTCCGAGCTCAGAGCTGGGCTCCATTTCTGCCCTTGACAACTCCGGGCCATTTTTCATTGTGCTGCTTCTTGGGGGTCTCCCATCATAACACAAGCTCAGAGACAGGTTTTTATGAGCTTCAGGAAGTTAGGAAAATATTCCAAGGCCCTTCAAGGTTCTGGTTCATTTGCATTTAAAAAAGTCAAGTCTGCCCATTCCTTGCACTCTGAAAGACCAAGGGAAAAGTGCAATAAATCACAGCTCAAGCTTGTGTGTGGCACAGCATCAGCCAGGGATCCCTCCCTGAGTCCTGCACCAGAGAAAAGCCCCAAACCAAAGTTATCCTATTGTTTCTCCTCATGTTTTTGTTGTTTGGTTGTTTGGCTTGGTTTTGCTCGGTTGGTTGTTGTGTTTTGTGGTGGTTTTTCTTCCCTGTTTCTATTTCAGAAAAACCTAACCCAGATTTGGAGGTGTGTCCCTTCTTACAAAGGTGAGGCCTGAGGAAAGTGATGCAGGAGTTAATCTGGGCCAGCACAGGGCCAAGAATAACCCCAGAGATGGATCATGCCTGGTCCCAATTCTGCAAGTGGATTTCCCTTGTGTTTCATTTCTTTTCCAAGCCTTGCTCAAGAGAAGTTACCAGATCCAATTTTCATGTTAATTCTTCAACTTGATTTAAGAGAGAGGAGTAAATTTATGGAAAGTCTTAATTCTGCAGAATTCAGGCTCCCCGTGGTGGTGTTCAGTGATTTTCTGGGGAAATCTGGTAACAGACTCAATTCCCACAACAACAGCTTTGTTTTTATTGGGGGATTTCTGATGTTGTTACATAATAAATCACAATTTTTATAATAAATATAAGGAAAATCTACCAGTATCCAAACCATTCACATTGAAGCATTTGCTCAGACTTTGGGATTTTTTTTTTTCCCCAGACAATATAAGAAAGTCTTTCTGGGACAGAAATGAAGTTAGTCTCTCAACAATACATTACCATTGGTCACCTGTGTAAATCAATGGGAGCAGTTCATCAGTGCACTGTCATTCTGTTATTTTTCATGGAGTAATTCTGAAGTTGTGCTGGAAGAATTATCTTATTCAAGGGATGTCTTTGTCCAGTGACTTTGGTGCCCTTTTGAGCTGGGATTTATCAACAGGGGGAGATGGATCCGAAGCTCCTGTCCATACAGACCAGGCTGTCACAGTGTCCCAAACACCCTTCAGATATCTCGGTTAGCATAGCCTACCTGCAGGCCTGGCTTTCAATCAGTAACTATTCAAGTGCCCTGAATGATGAAGGAAAATGCAGAGGAGCTAGAAAAGCACCTCTAAAAATTAGCTGAGGCCATGGAGGTTCCTGGGAATTTTCCCCCCAGGCACTTGGGGTCAGTGGGAGCACAGTGGTGGTGAGGCAGGGGAGATGTTCCTGTGACCCTCAGCAAACTCCACCGTGCTGCTCCTCCACGGCTCTGCTCCAGGAAACTCCAGTCCAGCTTGGCGTGTGAGTGGGGAGAGGGTTTCCCGTCTGGAGACACCAAATTGTGTTTCATGTGTGGCCAAAGTGTATTTTCTTTGTCTGTGGGAAGGTCAAAAGCACTAAAGCAGCAGACCAAAGTGAATTGGTATAAAAAAATTATGGCAAATGTGAGGCAAGACCATGAAAATCTCATTGCTATTTATTTCTGCTCCCTTCCTTCCCAGATATTTGTGTGCTGCCAGCACAGAGTCTGTATCTGACTTTTTTAAAGTGCCCTCCTGAATTAACCATCCAGAATCATCCCAGAAATGCCCACGAGATTTGAAGCTAGCCTGGAAATCTTTCAAAGGACCCCAAAGATAACTGCACTGGGTCTTCTATTGCATTTCCATTTTATGGCATCTTTTTATATTCTGCAGTAGCCTTTTCTGAATAAAAATGAGACAGCCTCTTAAGAGGCCTTTTTATTATTTGCATTTGGCAAAAACAGCCTTAATGAGCTGTTAAGAGTCATTCCCCAGTCCTATTGTTGGCGATGCATGGGAGCCTGTAAAGTGCTGAAAAGCCAAAAGACAATTTATGATCCCTGATGCTATCCCTTCCTGAGACAATTCCTCAGAAAGGAAGATATCTGGGGAGTAGGAAGTCCCATTATTTCAATGCCTGAGTAACTTTTACTGGAGTCATAACTGTGGAATTTGCTATTTTCATTTCAGAAGTGCTCCCTGGGAGAGCAGCGCTGTCCCTGCCTGGGCTCTGTGCTCTGTGTTCCTCCTGATGTGCAGCCCTGGAGAACAGGGACATGACTCAGGGAAAACTCCCCATTCACTCCCGGGACTGAATAAATAGCACCAATTTCCAAGCAGGCACTAATCAACTTCCCAAAGTCCTATTTCTCCCGTGCTCACTGGAGGCAGTGGTTCTGTGGGCAGCACTGCTCACATCCAAGATGTGGGAAGGGCAAAGGAACTCGAATTTACCAACATATGGGACAGGAGGGTAATCCAGCACCAAGAAAACCCCAAAAAAGAGAGTTTCTGGGGAAAGCAGAGGGATGTGAGGCTCTGGGCATTGTTTTCCCTTTGGAAAGGGCAGCAGCCAGTGAATGTCGGAGGTGTTTGTGGCGACTGAGGGTGCCCAGGGACAATCAGAGATTTGTGACAAAGGCAGAGACCTTGGTGTTATCATTGACACCCAGACGGCTCAGGAAAAGAGCAAATATTGCAGCCATTGTATGGTCCCCTACTGTAAATGACAAAATGCCATCTTTTAGCAGCTCATGTGTGCTGATCAGCTCAGCCCTTGCTGTCCCTGGTGAGGGCAGGTCTGTCTGTGGGACAGGAATTGAATTCAGTGTTCTTCTTGCTGGCCCAACCAGGCCTTGCCCCAGTGGGATTGCTCCTGTTTTGGGGGCTGGAATCACTTATACTATTAATCAAAACGAGGAAGATATTAAAATAATGAGAGATTTAAAGTCTCTCTTAAGAGGACATATTTTATACAGGATATCTTCTCTTTTAACCAAACCAAACCAAACCAAACCAAACCAAACCAAACCAAACCAAACCAAACCAAACCAAACCAAACCAAACCAAACCAAACCAAACCAAACCAAACCAAACCAAACCATATCCTCCATTGAGACATTCCCATTCCTGGCCAGATAATCGCAGCACAGCTCAGGCATGCAGTGAACATCCTGTACACCCAGCACCAGGCACTGGACAATCTTTAAAGGGAGGGAAAAGCCTTTGAATCCTTAATTAAAGCCCCTGGGGGAAGTGGATGTAGTGACTGACCAAAAAAACCCCAACAGCCCAACCAACAAATGGCTGCAAATGTTCCAGGTGCATTTCTCTGAGGAGAATCCCAGCCACGATCCATAATTCCAGGGTACCTGTGTGCCACCCCCCGGGTGCTGGGTGGGCACCAGTTAAAAAAGAGAGCAGAAGAACCCAAAAGCTGTCACAAAATAGTGTTTGTGCTCAGCTCCAAGCCCCTGATCTGAGCAGGAGGTGGCTCCTCACCTGCCCTTGATACAGACAGGCTGAGGGGAAGGTTTGGTGAATTTGGGGTGCACAGAGGGACTCGTTCCTTCCCTTGCCTTGGTCCTTCAGGGTGTAGAAATCTCCAGTGGGGATGGAGGGAGCAGTCCCTGATTTTGGGTACCCCTCTGGTACAAACAGGCCTGGCCAGTGAGAATTCAGGCCATGGTTCCACTTGGCTTTTCAACAGGTTTTGAGCTGTATTTGGATTTGGATATATAATTTACAAACTGGTTTTTACTTAATAGTTAAACGTGTAACTTGATTATCTTTCTATTATTGTTACATGGAATAGTCACGTTCTGCAGTAACAGAATAGTGTTTGAAAATAAGAACTTAGTCTCACTCAAAATACCAGCACAGGTTCTACTTTTTAGCTCTGTCTCCCAGGCCCTTTGATAAAGGATCTGATCCTGCAGTGATTTTCCCACCGATCTCCAATTTTTCAGGCACAATCACATTTCTCTGTTTGATTTTTGAATTCCCCTGAAATTTCAGGGTCTGGCTCTGCCCTCGGAGCTGAGTGACTTTCAATTCCTCCTCCTTGCCTTAACAGCAATAGAGCTGCTGTGTAATTTTTTCTTCCAGTGGGGAAATCTGGTGCTGCTGTTTTGCTGCAGCCCCAGCCCTTTGTGTGGAACGCAATCATCAGCAATTACCCATGTGCCACATTTTGTCACAGCTCCTCAGTGCTCACAGCCAGCCAGGGACACTCCGTGTGCATGAGAAGGGTGACAATAAAGTGATGCAAGCCCCCAGCAGCTGGATTCTTGGCACTTCCCTTGGCTCCTGATTCTCTAAAAATGTTCTTTCCTCGGGGAATTTTATTTGCATGAAAACACAGCACAATAATTTGACGACTGCTCACCCTCATGATGTGCGGAGAAAAAAAGCAACTTAACAGCGAGCTAAGCAGTCAGTTATATTTAATTTTTTTTCTGAAATCACACCTCTTTCACTTTCTTCCCTCTGCTGTGATTTACAAAAGTGACTTACAGTGCAGCTGGGTTGTGCAGTAAAACGAGGAACTCAGATGGTAAAAGAAAAGGATTATTCTTCTGTTAACTCAGGGAACAAAGCTTCCCAATAAATGTCGTGTTCTGCCATGCACCGAGTGCTTTTGTGCAGCTCATAGCACAAATCATACTGTTCCCAGTGCTCATCCCCAGCAGTATTCTTTAATGCTTAACTCAGTGACCTCACAAAAATAATTGGTGTGAAGCAAATTTACTTAGCCCTCCGCCTTTATTTGCAGACTGAATGGCTCCAGGAATTGTGCATATTGTTTATGGAAATGAAGAGGGAGAAAGGAAAACAGAACATTTCTCCCAGCTAAAGATGGGCCCGGGCACAGGAGGAGCACAGGGCTTAGCATGATGTGGCTGCCTGCAGTGGGGACACTTAATGAAAGATGTGATCGACCGATACAACTGCAAATCAGCGCAGTGACTGTGAAAATCCAGCCCAGCTGCTGCCGTTTCAAACACTTAACAGCGTTTCCAGCACTATTCTCAAGGTAAAATTTCAGCTTTCACTGCGAGCTTTGACTGATAATTATCCCCCAGATGAGAGCGGTAGTGGTTTATGAGCAGCTTGACAAGTGAATGGAGCAGCCTGGTTCTCCCTGCTCGGGATAGATCTGTGTAAAAAGTCCTGTTTGAAACTTTGGGGGTTCTTGGTGTGACCTGGGGTCCAATGCCAGGCTCCTGTTGGCAGCTCTGCCCCAGCCTGGCTCAGCAGAGCATCCCAGAGCTCATCCCAGTGCCCATCCCAGCGCCCATCCCAATCCCACCCCAGAGCTCATCCCAGTGCCCATCCCAGAGCTCATCCCAATCCCATCCCAGTGCCCATCCCAGAGCCCATCCCAGTGCCATCCCAGTGCCCATCCCAGTGCCCATCCCAGTGCCATCCCAGTGCCCATCCCAGTGCCCATCCCAGTGCCATCCCAGTGCCCATCCCAGTGCCCATCCAAGAGCCCTTCCCAGTGCCCATCCCAGTGCCCATCCCAGTGCCCATCCCAGAGCCCATCCCAGTGCCCATCCCAATCCCATCCCAGTGTCACCACAGTGCCCATCCTGAAGTCCATCCCAATCCTATCCCAATCCCATCCCGGTGGCCATGCCAGGCCTGGCCGCCCTGGGGAGGGAGGCAGAGCAGGGGCAGCGGCACAGACCGCGCTCATTTCTCCGCCTATATCTCTGTATGTATAGATATGCAAATTCCCCGCGGAGAGCAAGCCCAGGCTGGGTTTAAAGCGCAGAGATGTACCAGAATCGCTGTGCATGTGATATCACGGAGCACAAAAGCAGCTTACCAAACAGCTTGCGGAGATTAGCTAACAAGAACTGAGCCATTCTTTTCAGGAGGTGTTATTAGCATATTTTTCATCAATACTATACTTAACAGCTACTACATAGCAGGAAGTGGTATTTAACCTCTTGTTCCAACGTAACGAGATTACTTTGGTTGGTTATGTTACATTCCATTCATAAGGAGCCTCCTGTGTCCAGTTAATTAGATTCACTGGTCGGCAGCATGAACTGGGAGCAAATGCGCCAAAATGCATTTGGAATATTGAAATTTTAAGCTTGGTTTGTGTTTAATTCTTCACTGAGAGCAGTGTAGAACTCGATGGTGACAGACAAGGGGTGCCTTTAGAATATTCTGCCAGCTCCTGATGGACGTGGGCCTTTAACCACTTCAGTGCCCAGAGCTTAAAGGAAAACTTTCTCAAATCTAAAGTTCTTTGAAATAGATGAACATCACCTGACTTTTTGAGGCACAACCAGGTCAAACTACTTTTTCTTCTATTTGGATATAAAACTCTGAGCCAGAGGGGACTCTGCTGCCATAAAACTTTTGCGTTTCAGTGAATTCAGGCTTGATTTGGAAAATGGCAGGAGCATTTTGATCTGAATGTAGAGTTTGGAATAAAACTGTAAAGCAGGTGTGCCCCGTGGGATATTGTATTTCTGTTTAAAACAATATCCACGCTCATAATACTTTCCTTTTTCAATTTTTTTCCTTAAAGAGTTTGTGGCTTGCAAGATAAGTACCAGGGATGTTTTTGTTATTTGAAAGATCCAGCGTTAATTAATAAAAGAAAAAAAAAAAACTTGTAACAGCTGAAATCAATTTAGCAGAGAGTTACAGCAGCATCTCTCTGTTCTAGAAACTGGTTTGCTCTTCTACAAAAAAATCCTGCAAAATAATGAAAGTAGCCTCTTTTTCCATCTTCTGTAAAAGCAGGGGTTTACCTCCATGTAAAAGAAAGGAATAAATAAAGAAGCTAATTAAACGCAGCCATTTAGCTTAACAATGCAAGTGTTTTGCTGTTTGGCTGTGGTGTTATGTGCAGCAGATTTTGTGCAGCAACACAAAAGAGACACATTGGATTTTTTTTCCCCTCTTCCACCCACCTTCCTAAGACTCATCAGCACAGCCCTGACCCTCTACATTGTTTTTAAGCAAAAGAAAAATCTACAAGTGAACAGTGATGATGTTTTTTCATGCCCAAGATTAAAATGAACAAATTAGGAAAAATTTGAGATGGGATTCTTTTCCCCTGTATGCTGCTGCTTCAGAGAAAGTCTTTAAACCTTTTGTTTGTGCATCTCCAGGCTGCAAAGTTAATTTAAAGGGACACTGCCAAGGCTAGCAAGCTCAGAATTTGATTTGACTGGCTGTGCATGTTTCCTAATAACTGTTTAGAAAGTCTGCATAGTTCTACATCTTTTTCTCTTGAGGGGAGGAGAAAAAAAAAGTTATTTCTCCAGGGAAATATATCAAAGCTGCAGGTCTGACTTCATGGGCAATCCTGCAAAACCTGCCCAGTGTTTGTACAAAATAGGGGAAAAGAATATTTGAATGAAAAGCAGTTTCCTTTGCAAGGCTCCCAAAGGAATGAGTTTAGTTAAAAAAAAATAAATAAAGAAAACTAAGGTGATGGAGGAGGAGGATTCTATAAGTGCAACTGTAAGCAAAATTCTGTAACATGAAAACCAAACCACAGCAAGTATTTGCCAGTGGGTTATGGGTCACTTATTATCCAAATAACTTCTGGAAGACAGCCTCCAAGTAATTTTCTTCATTTTGCTTTGCAGACAACACATATTTACTGATGATGTGGAGTTACAACCAAATCCCATGGAATTATTCCTGCAAAACACAGAGCGTGAGCACCTGACAGGATTTTCTGTGTTCTTCCAGCTCCAGGTGGGTTTTCCCTGGGCACTCTCTGCTCTGGCCCCAGCAGGATCCAGCTCCCTTTCCCTGGGGCTCAGGTGAGCTGCAGCTCCTGGAGGATTTTCCCTGGGCACTCTCTGCCCTGGCCCCAGCAGGATCCAGCCCTGCTCTCCCTGGAGCTCAGGTGAGCTGCAGCTCCTGGAGGATTTTCCCTGGGCACTCTCTGCTCTGGCCCCAGCAGGATCCAGCCCTGCTCTCCCTGGAGCTCAGGTGAGCTGCAGCTCCTGGAGGATTTTCCCTGGGCATTCTCTGCCCTGGCTCCAGCAGGATCCAGCTCCCTTTCCCTGGGGCTCAGGTGAGCTGCAGCTCCTGGAGGATTTTCCCTGGGCACTCTCTGCCCTGGCTCCAGCAGGATCCAGCTCCCTTTCCCTGGAGCTCAGGTGAGCTGCAGCTCCTGGAGGATTTTCCCTGGGCATTCCCTGCCCTGGCTCCAGCAGGATCCAGCTCCCTTTCCCTGGAGCTCAGGTGAGCTGCAGCTCCTGGTGGGAGCTGTCCAGCAAGAGCTGCCCGAGCAGCCTCTCCTCTCC
Source organism: Acanthiza pusilla (assembly GCA_036630365.1). Lineage (NCBI taxonomy): Eukaryota > Metazoa > Chordata > Aves > Passeriformes > Acanthizidae > Acanthiza > Acanthiza pusilla. Next base: position 15,643,287 of record JAXCHO010000050.1, read on the forward strand.
AGCAGCAGAGCCAGGGATGCTCTGGAAGTCCCAAAACACTGCTTTGCTGCCTCACACTCGGGAAAAACCAGGGTCTGAGTGTTCCCATCGCTGGGAATTGTCCAGAGAGCAGCAGCTGAGGAGGGAGGGGAGGGATGAGTGTCTCTCAATCCCTAAATCTGTGGAATGACACCACCTTTAGAGGTTTCTTGCATCGCCTCATGAAATGAGCATCTGAAGAAGCCTCTCCATCTGTTCCAGGCTTTTCTCAGGAATCTCTGTCCCCAGAAGCTGTCCCAGGTTCCAGCCCTTCCATCCCCACTCTCAGCCGCTCCATTCAAGGCCAAGCCCAGCACATCTGCTCTGCTCACTGGGTGAAAGGATAAGGGATAACTCCAGAGGAGGGATCCATTTTTTGGCTGTCATTCAGCAAAGCATGAACTCATGTACCAAAATTTAAATAATTTAAATGCGCACATTCTCCTGGGATTATTTAAATGCTTAAAGTTGGGTACAAGCATAAGCAGTTTGTTGAATCAGGACCTGAAATGGCATCTTCTGCTCATATAAATTACACTTTAAAGATCATTCTGGAGCATCATGGTAAAATAAATCTTTGTTTCAGTACTAATAAAACACAGTATTATTGGTACCTTTCCTACAGCAATTCACTGAAAGAGAAATGTACAATTGCAGAGAGCAGCTGACCTTGCCTCTCGATCAACCTGATAATTAATAGAATAGAGAAAAGCCCTGTATTGCTGAGTGCTGATCAGGCAGCAAAGGCACTCCAAACATCTGAAGAAAAAACAGTTTGTTAATTGCTGTCTAGACAGTTTATTGCTGCAATAAGATCAAAACACAGAATACTGAGGTTTGTGGTATGAATCATGCAGACTAAACAATTGTTTTATTGCATTTACAGAGCACTTGATTTATAATGCAGTCAGCTCAGTAATAAAATTCCTCCATTGTATATCCTGAATAATTTCACCTCGTTTCACATCTCCCTGGTTTAATTCTGTACCGAGATGTTTTAAAATGTCTGGATGGAGAGGGGATTAGTGCCATGTGTATATAAAGTTACTTATCTCGGGTCTCTCGTATCATCACAGGCATCCTGTGCTCATCCAGCGTTCCCTGCATCAGCTGTGGGGCTGGGGATACTCTGAGGAGCAGATTTATTGGGCACTGCAGGAAAGTCAGGCTGCCCCAGTGCAGGAGCTTCCATCCCACTCCACCTTCAGCCAAAAGGGATCAATCAGGCAAGTGGCTTTGGCTTTTCCCCCATTTTTAAACTTTATGACTCTATGGAACTTCTTTTTTTTTTTTTTTTTAATCTGAGAAGGAAGATTTCTGTGTCTGCTTCTGTGGGCATCTCTGGGGGTGAAGGGGAGCTCTTCTGGAAACCAAGAAACTTTCATGATGACAGAAATTCCGCTTTATTAAGTGCTGAGCTGGGAAAGGGGAATAATTGCATGAACCTGCATGGTCACTGTTGGCTTCCCCTGCAAAAGCTGATGGTCAAATGAAATTTGAAAATACAACAGCACCAGGTCTGTGTCAAGACTGTTCCACCAAACTGTATGGGCTCTCCATGATCTCCTGGTATGAACTCCAGAGCAATGACAGAAAAGGTTCTGGTACAGATTTTTACACCTCTGTGTGAGTGGAAATCAGTCCTGGCTCTCCCAAATCTCCCAGTATTAATTTGGTTCTCTGCCTTTAGTTCCTCCTTCCTGCAGTGGCTCCACTCCACACTGCCCCTGACCCTGCAGCTTCCCCCTGGGCAGAGCTGCCCTCCTGAGCATCCCTGGCCAGGGAGAGCTGAGTCTGGAGGGACAGATGGCCCTGGGAGGGCAGAGGCAGAGCTGAGGGAGGAGCAGCAGGAACAGAGGCTGCTCGGGGTACCAATGTGTGTCTGATGGCTGCTCCTGCAGGTTTGTGCTCCTGGAAGCAGCAGCCTCAGAGGAGGGAGCTGATGCACTTTTGGAAAAGACCCAGAGGGTCTTGGAGACCCAAACTCAGACTCCCCACCCAGGGAGGAACAGGAAGACACTCAGGTAAACCCAGTGCTCCCCAAATGGCCCTCCCCAGGCTCTCTTATTTCTTCTCCAAATGGCAGAGACACAAACACAAGCAGAGAATATAAAGTGCCTTTTGAAATAGCTGTTTTTGGTTTTTTTTTAAGCAGTGATAGTCTGACAAAATCAGATAGCAAAGCCACCAGGACAGGGCAGGCACCACAGGCTCCCAGCAGCACAGATCGATGCCTTGGGAGCAGAGAGACATCAGAAAGGGAACCTGAGATGCAAACAGAATTCAGCAATCTTGCCAGCAATCCAGGAACTGGCTGCTCATTTAGACCTAGAGATTTTCATTAATAGAATTGTAAAGTAAATCCATAGCATCGATGTCAATAATGCAGAAGTGTAGATTTACAGTTTTGAATGTCCAGATAAACGATTTGGTTACTTTCTAACTAAAGTGAGAATCTGTTGCTGCCTGAGAGGATTTGACATTAAATTTGCTGATGAAAATAGCAGCAAAATACTCTATTTAGAGTCCAACTTCCATGCAGGTGTTTTTTAAAGCTGAGTAAATATCTCTAGGAAGGGCGGTGTGGTTTTTGTGTCAGGACACTGGCCTCTATCCTCCAGCTGCCAGAGCTTTTTGGTACAAATTCAGGCAATTTTCCCCTGAGGATGTGCAGTGGCTGAGGTGCAGCAGGATGGCAGGAGGGAGCACTCTGGGCAGGACTGGTGGCACTGTCCCTGTCCCTGCCCGTGGGGATGCCCAGAGTCCCGGGGGCACCTCCTGCCCACCCCTGACAAGATCCAGGGAATCCTCATGAAGAGCTTCGGGAGAAGAATATCAGAATTTGTTCTGGCCACTCGTTGTTGCTCTGATTTTCTGATATTCGTGGAGATTCGCGGAAGCTCACGGGGAAGTCAGGCAGGCAGCACCAAGATGGCGAAAAGAGAGACTTTATTTACAAAAACTTCTTTATATATTCATTAATAATCTACTAATTATTGGTTGATAGTTTTTCCACTCTCTATAACGATTGGTTACAACGCTAGAGCATCCAGCACCAAAACAAAGAGATTAGAAAGCACAAGAATGCAACTTATCTCTATTCTCTATGAGAAGGAAGACAAAGATTTTTAAAACAGTGCAACTACAAATCTTCAGCGTAATTTTGATCTCCTGCTCCCTGGTGGAGTTAGGTGTGCTCTCCTGGAGCACAGCTGGAGTGTGGACCCAGCAGGAGGAGGGCACAGGCAATGCTTCCTCTGCACCAAAGCTGTCCTTGGGACAGCAGAGCAGAGCAATTTATGGTGGGGAAAGGGACTGAGGGAAGGATTGTGTCTGGGGAAAGACACCAAAATGTTGTAGGGACCAAGAGCAGCAAATGTGGGTGCTGCAAGGTGTCCCAGGCACAGCCCCAGGGTGTGCCAGGCAGGGTGTGCCAGGCAGGGTGTGACAGTCAGGGTGTGACAGTCAGGCTGTGACAGTCAGAGTGTGACAGGCAGGGTGTGACAGGCAGGGTGACAGGCAGGGTGACAGGCAGGGTGTGACAGTCAGGCTGTGACAGGGTGTGACAGGGTGTGCCAGTCAGGGTGTGACAGTCAGGGTGTGACAGTCAGGCTGTGCCAGTCAGGCTGTGACAGTCAGGGTGTGACAGGCAGGCTGTGACAGGCAGGGTGTGCCAGGCAGGGTGTGCCAGGCAGGGTGTGACAGTCAGGGTGTGCCAGGCAGGGTGTGACAGTCAGGGTGTGACAGTCAGGGTGTGCCAGTCAGGGTGTGACAGTCAGGGTGTGACAGTCAGGCTGTGCCAGTCAGGCTGTGACAGTCAGGGTGTGCCAGGCATAGTGTGACAGGCATAGTGTGACAGTCAGGGTGTGACAGGCAGAGTGTGACAGGCAGGGTGTGACAGTCAGGGTGTGCCAGGCAGGGTGTGACAGTCAGGGTGTGACAGTCAGGGTGTGCCAGTCAGGCTGTGACAGTCAGGGTGTGACAGGCAGGCTGTGACAGGCAGGGTGTGACAGGCAGGGTGTGCCAGGCAGGGTGTGACAGTCAGGGTGTGCCAGGCAGGGTGTGACAGTCAGGGTGTGCCAGTCAGGCTGTAACAGTCAGGCTGTGACAGTCAGGGTGTGACACGCAGGCTGTGACAGGCAGGGTGTGACAGGCAGGGTGTGACAGTCAGGGTGTGCCAGGCAGGGTGTGCCAGTCAGGCTGTGACAGTCAGGGTGTGCCAGGCAGGGTGTGACACTCCGTGCCCCTCTGGCAGAGCTCCCTGTGCCCCCAGCCCAGCACAGGCTGTTCCCAGCACGGGCTGGGGGCACTCAGCCCTCGGTGCTCTCTTTCACGTGGCTTTAAACGCTGCGAGCAGCATTGCTGTCGTTTATTGCTGCTCAATAAACTTTTATCTCGTGCAAGTCATGATTTATTTCCTCCATCTCGCAGAGCAGACATGTGCTCTCTCCCAGATCAGCACCCCTTTACCAGATTCATAAAACGTGTTAACAATTCATTTAAAATTCATACCCAGGGCCGGCCCAGCTGCCTGCCAGGCTGCAGCATGGAGCAGCACGTGCCCTGCCGTGGCTCTCGGGTGTGCTGTGCCTGTCCCCTGCCCAGCCCCTCAAACATCTTCCACTCAGCACTCAGCTTCTGCTGATTTTCCTTCTCAGCTACCAGGAAAGCACAGATTTGAGAGTAGGAGTTCAGAGAGTACCTGGTCAAGGGTTTATCTGCAGCCTTTCAGTTTCTGAGCTCCCTGTTTCAAGGGCTTTCACCTGCCCTGACAAGACACAGCTTTCTGCTGCTCCGTGCGTGAGTCAGGAGCAGAAAGGTGAGGTGAGAATCCAAATGAGGCTTTTTATCCCTCTGTGCCCCTGTGGGAAAATCTTCTTTGCCTGTAGCCCTTCCAGCAGTCCTGAGAGGTGCGGTGATTCTGTGGCTCCAGTGACCTTTTACCAATGGCTCTGAAATCTCCCTGGCTATTCCCTTTCCCTGTGTATTTGGTGTTACTGCTCTGGGCCTGCTCACAGCACTGCTCTTTTCATTTTCCAGCCCCACAGGACCCTGGCTCTGAACCTGACCCAGAACAGCCCAGCCCAGGCTGCTCTCAGCAAGATGTCCCACGTTGAACCTTGGCCAGGCAAAGAAGCCTGATGGGAACACGACCTCAGGCTCCTTATCCTCACTATCTCACGGTATTTGCATAATTCCCAGCCTAAGGAGATGTGAGGGATCTGGGATATCTCTGCAGTTTGCTTGCTCCGTCTACCCCTGTTCTCACTGGGAAAGACAGTCTGGCGTTTGTGAATTCCACAGGAAAAATGACTGGCAATGCTGTGCTGCCCTAAAGAGGAGCACAATTTGGGGGTGTGGGCAGGTCCCAGGCGCGTGCTCCAGGCACCAAGGGTCCTTCAAAAGAGCACCCAGCTGGGCGTGCATTCCTCACCACACATTTGTGCAATATTTGGCTTATTTGTGCAATATAATGAATGAAACATGTCTCATTGGCACCAGCATCCCTAGGGACTCTAAAGCAAGTGGAGGCCTTTGAAGCCTGAAAGGGTCTTAAAAGCAGAAAATATTTACCACAAGTTTATTAAGCCAAGCTTTACTGGTAATAAATTAGCAGTCTGCAGACAGGCCCTTATCTTGGGGAGCTGGCACGGATCTATTAGAAAAACACAGCAACAATTCCCAGTGGCCACAGCAGCTTTCAGGCTCTCATTCACAGCTGCTGATGCACTTGGCTACCAAAACCTCAGGTCTGGGGCTGAGGTGTCCCTTCCTGAGGCTGCTCCTCTGCAGAGAACAGTCATGAATGAGCCCAAGGGCTCCTGTGCATGTGCTGTGGCTTTAGAGTCCCCGAGGATTGCTGAGAGAATTCAGGCAGATGAACTAAGATGGCGAAAAAGGACCTTCATTTACAAGAAGCCTCTTTATATATCCATGAATAACCTAGCAACTATTGGTCAGCAAAGAATCCACCTCCTAAAACCATTGGTCACAGCCAAATAACACCTAATACCAAACAAAGACATTGAGATTAAGAAAGTAAAAGAATGCAACTTATCTCTATTCTCTCTGAGAAAGAACAGAGAGATTCTAAAACAGTGCAACTCCATGTGCAACTCCCAGAAATCCAAGGAAGATGCCAAGCCTCGTAACCATCGTGTCATTCCTTTCCCACAGCCACTGATCCATGACTGAAGGATTTTAAAGACATTGACCCAGAGTCTGAGTGACTGAGCTGGGGTGGCTGATAATGTCCACTCTGCCCCTCCGTCTGCAGCTCAGGTTATGTGATCTCAAACCCCGAACCACCGCGGGGGTGTTTAGGGATTTGCACATCCCTCACACTGCCCCATTGTATGGGAAATTATATTGGAGCCTCTCCTGAGCTGCTGAACAAAAGCTCATTGTCTGGGGGTGTTACACACCCCACGTGCTCTGCCCGGGACCTACCCTTGGAGCATGAAAGTGGAGGCAGTTCACAGGAGAGCTGTTTGCTAGTATTTCTCTTTGGGTTTTTAATGGCATTTGCGCAGGTGCACAGCTTTAAAAAGAGCTTTTTTCTCGGTCTACAGAGTTGGTCCAAATTTCAGCTGGAATAAGTGCCATTCTCAGCAATATTTGATTTTTAACAGTGATCTCTAAATTTTGTTGTATCACTGGGTATTGCTCAGTTTGATTTACTAATGGTGTGTTTGAGTATCTTTCCATTAAATAGGTTTTACGGGTGGGGGGCAGTTTGTACAGTCCAGCCCGTGCCAAATCAAGCCCAAGGCAGCTGAGGATGTGTGCAGGTATTAATAAATTCATCTTCTCAGTGCAAATGTTGTCTTAATTGAATAAACAATTATGTTTGATGGCAGTGCCAAGCCTTTTGTGCCAGGCAGCACAAATACAAGATATTTCAGATATTTAATCTTGAAATCCTCATCCTCAGGTTCCTTGGCAGAGCCTGGAACTGCTCCAAAGGTCCTGTGAGCTGTGCCTTCATGGCAGAAAGGACTCGGAGTGTTCTTGCCCCATCCCACCTTCCCCAGGCTCCATCCCCTGATTTCTGGGGTGTTTTTAACTGGATCAGTTCCCTGAGCTGGTGACAGATCTCAGACCGAGGTGGGGCAGCACGGGGACTGTGCAATGTGGAGGGAATCCTGAATTCCTGGCCCCACAATGTGTCAGAGCTCTCGGTATCAGAAATCTGCAGCTGAGGCTGGTTCTGACCCCGACTGCAGCTGATGTGTGTTCCCATGGGAGAATCCCTTCCCAGCAGGGCTGTGCACGGGGCTGATACTCTGTCTTCCTAATTCCTGCCGGGCTGAGGCTTATTTGTACATCAAACAAGGCCCGGTTGGGGTCTAGCACACACAATTGTCCCTCTAATATAACTCAGCTGTGTGTGTATTTCATTGCAAAGAAAATACAGCCACGACTTGCACCAGGTTCCCTCATCAGTGCTAAATGTTCTCTTGACTTGTGTGCTAAAAGAGGTGCGCTGGGCAGGATTCGGAATAAATGCAAATTTATTCTGAATCACCTGAAATATTTGGAGTTGCAGGCACAGGCGGGATCTGAGTCAAGCCACTTGTCCTAGTTCCTGTCACCCAAACACTAAACCTCTATAAATCATTAATTTCCAGACTGTTTATTATCCAGGGGAAGTAACAAAACAGTAGTATCACATAACACATCCTAAGAATGCCTTGTTCATTTTAAGAGCAAATAAAACTAAATAGCACCAAATTGTTACTGATGCAGCCTCCGAGGCCGAGCCGAACACAAAAAGGGAGCCTTAATCAGACAGAGGCCACAAAACAAACAGGGCAATGGGCACAAAAAGAGGGAGAAAAAAGAGTTTGGACAAGACTGACCACACGTAGACATCTCCACGTAGATATTCTTTGTTTACTGTGAAGGGAAATTGCCTCTGCTCATTCCGTGGTGAGGCTTTGGAGCAGGAATGGTTTCCACAGCTGCTGCTCCCTCAGCCTCCTTTCTCACAGGAATAACTTCACACCTATCCCCGGGCAGAGAACAGAGCAGAGCCTCTGTTTCAAAAAATAATCATCAAAATTAATTACTCCGTCAAGAAAGCAAACTTTGGGGTGTTTGGTTAGCAGGGCCCTTCTCTAATGGGTTTGTCATGTGTCACCAGGAGCAGCTTGTGACGAGGCAGCGACAGGAGCTCCCAGCTGAGGATGAGGAGGAGCAGAGCGATGTTTTTCTGTGCCAGAACTGCACTGAAGTTCACCTTCCTGAGCAGCCCCAGGGTGCGGAGAGGATGGAGCCACGGGCAGAGGATGCTCAGCACCCAGAGCCTGCCAAGGCACAGATCCTCCTTGGTCCAAAACATCACAGCAGAGCTGCCAGCAGAACACGGAAATTAGATAAATGAGGTGGGAATTGGGATTTATTTAGTGGCCTCTCAATGGATAGTGCTGACAGCTGGGACGTGCAGTCACCCTGGCAGGTTTGCTAATGCAGCACAGCCAGCCCGAGCTGCCTCAGTCCTGCTGAGCCTCCCCAGCCTGGCTTTTTGTCCATTTAGCTTAAATGCCTTCCAACTTCCCCCGGTAAAAAGTCCTTTTCTGGGCAATATTTCAGAGTTGGTATTGAGCTGGGTGTTCTGCTGGTCACACTTGTCAGGAAGGTATTGCACTTCTAAAAGTGATGCAACAAAACTGTAAGCCAGGCCTCACACGTTATTTTCCTCCATATGTTATTTATTTTAATCCCTTGAGGTCCCAAAATACTATATATTTACAGTTGCCCTTTAAAGTTATTGTTAGCTACAAAATATTAGAAACATAGTTTCATCTATAAAATGTATAATTAAATTAATCTTTACCATACTTTTTTTACCTCACACAGGAAGCATTTTAGTCTGATGAATACCATGGACATATAATTAGTACTTTATACCATAAACTAGATTATAACTTACACTGTCCACCCTGGCTCCAAAAATCCTTGCAGATTTTAATTCAATTGCTGCCCTTTATCTGGATGAAAGCATTTGAACTCAATTATTGGTTTGATTATTCAGGGCGGATTTGTGCCTTTGTATGGGTTAGATGTGGTGGCAGTTTTGAACACGAGTTTAGTGGAAGTCTCAAATTAGGCACTTGCATCTATATTTAGGCAACTACCAGATTTTAAATGCTGAACATCTGATTTTTCTAGCTGAGGTTTGCCTGAGTTGGGGTTTAATGGGAATGAAGGCTGCAGGATGAAGTACAGGGAAAGTAATTTTGAGGTGTGTCTGAATTCCAGAGGGAATTGTGCACCTGAAATGCTCAGACCCTTTTGAAAGCCCCTCACACACCTAACAGTGCCTAAATCCCTTTCAAAACCTGGCACGACACTTTGGAGAATTGTTCAGCAGCAAACCCAACAAAATCTCCTCCTTCTCTTTGATTTGCCCTTTCCACTGCCAGAGACACCTTCAGATATTTCCTTAGCCAGACACCCCTGAGGTAGATCTGCTCCTTTGTATTTTAGCTGAGGATGAGTCAGATGTGCATAAAATAAATGTAAAGACATTTTAAACACGGAATTGGGGAACAAGGCAGGATCTCCTGTCTGAGGTGTGTCCCTGGATGGATCCCGGGGCTCTGGGGACGGAGCAGAGCCAGGCCATTCATTCTGCTCTTGTGTTTATCCCAGCTTGTTTAGCTTACTCCTAATGCACATCCTCGGACCCACCTCTCATACACATCCCAAGACATGTTTATGAAAATTCTTTATAAGCAAAATATTTTACTTGCATTGAGTGAGCTCAGCTCCAGAAGCCTCAGCACCAGGGCTGGTTCAGCACTCTCCCTGTGCTTTTTTATTGAACAGCTCAGCCTTCAGCCCACCCACATCACCAAGGCAGGAACTGGAACACGTGGCCATTCCTGTGCTGCTTTTGCTAACGTTTGCAAGCAGTGATTATTAGATTAAACAGCCCTTGGAGCTGCAAAGGTGAGCTGTTGGCTGGAGAAGAGCAGCTGGGATTGGGACTGGGTTTGGTGTTGCTCTGATTTTCTGATATTCGTGGAGATTCGTGGAAGCTCGCAGGGAAGTCAGGCAGGCAGCAGCAAGATGGCAAAAAGAGAAACTTTATTTACAAAAACTTCTTTACATATCCATTAGTAGTCTAATAATTATTGGTCGACAGTTTTTCCACCCCCTATAACGATTGGTTACAACTCTAGAGCATCCAGTACCAAAACAATGAGATCAGAAAGCACAAGAATGCAACTTATCTCTATTCTCCATGAGAAAGAAGAGAAAGATTTTAAAACAGTGCAACTGCAGTTCGGGGTTCAATTCTTTCATGTCTCCTCGGAGCAGATGGAATATCCTTTCCAAAGCACATATTCCCGAGCTGTGATCCTCCTCTGTCAGCAAATTGGGAAATCTGTTCCACCCAATCAATGGCAGCACTGAGCATCAATGCCTGCCTTAATCTTAGAAAGATTTTGGCTTTTACAGAGCCCCCTGACTCTGTTTGTGGGCGCTCAGCACTTTGAAAATCGGGCAAGGAGCTTTTAAAGATTAAACAATAGCCCGACTCTAGCAGGAAGTAACATAATTTAAAATTATCAGAGAGACACATAAAAAGGGGACATGACATTCAAGAGATATTTTATTATATTAGACAGCAAATTCATAGGAAATGCTTTCTCAGGGAAGTGATTTATTGAACTGAAGGACTCATGGCCACTGAAACAGGGATTTTAAAAGTTTCCTGCACAGACTGGATGGCAGAACTATCTTTTCTGAACTGGTGTTGCTAATGGCATTTCTGCGAGGCTTTTTTTTTTTTTCTTTCAACCTCAGGCTTCAGTCTAATCTGTACTCTGATTTCCAGCTCAAGACAGAAGCTGATGTGGTGGCTGATTATGCTGCTGCTCTTAGACACCTCCTCCCCTGAGCACCAAATGTCCACTACCAAAACTAATTATTGCATGAAACAGGCACCCACCCACCCACCCACCCCTCCTCCTCCATTTCTGTCCCATGCAGTCATTTCTGTTGTCCCAAAATCAACTTTTGGTGCTCAGAGCATGCAGGAAAGGTTCAAATGTCCCTCAGAGAGGTTCTGCCTCTGGAAGAGGAGGTGATGAGCTCTAAAGCCCAGCGATAACCCAAAGCTCAGTGTTCCCTTGCCTGGCTGCTGCTCCGTCCCACAGCCTGACCCCACACAGACCTCACCCCACGTGCCCTAATCTCTGATTCCTCAGGACTCAGGTGGGCACCACGGAACTGCTGCGCTCAGCCTTCTCCTGCATTATTTATGACAATTCTTTCCTGAGGGGAAAAAAAGAAGAAAAATATTTTACATGCTTTTTAAACTCATAAATATAATGAATCAAAGGCAATTTGGCAAATCTGTTCCATGGCTGCAGGCCCACTGAGGATCTGCCCACTTAGCTCAACTCAGCCTTGCTGAGGCTTCTTTCCACCTCGAGGAATCTGTCACCAGAGCTCATCAATCACGGGGTGTCCTGTCCTTCCCAGCACCAGAGTTTCACTTTATTCACCTTTCCCTCGCTTCCTGCCATCTATCTCCCTCAACACTTCTTATTTTTGATACCTTTCCCGAGCTGTATCTCCACAATCCATTTACCTAAAACCAGAGAGAGAGTGAGGCTCAGATTCCCAGCAGGCTGAGACTGATTTCCTGCGTGTTTTAGTCACACACCATTGATAGTATCTGGAAAACTGAATATGCACCAGGTTTGGATGAATAAATTCCTCGTAAGAGTGAGATAAACACAGCATTATGCTCATAGGTGTTCAGAGGAAAAAAATCCCAACAAAACATATACATACATACTTACACTGCCAGGCATTAGCTTCAATTAAATTACCCCAAAAGCTCCAAAATTACCTTAAAGTTATCTGACATTTTAATATAGATAAGTAAATGTATATATACACACACTGAGTTTATATATAAATACTGGAAATATATACTATATATTTCCTATATACTAGGAAAAAATATATAGAGATATATATAGATATACTGGAAATGTTCTGTTTACTTTCTGAGGGTTTATGACCTTGGGATGAACCCCACCGAGACCCCACATTTTCAAGCTTTTCTTTATTATCCCATACTGTAAGATTACTTTAGAGATCTGCAAAAGAAAGGCTTCTCTTACGAGCATTTGTTTCTCTAGGAACTTCAGTTCGAAATGGAACCTCAAATATCGTGGGAGTTGGAAATCCGAAACCAAAGAGTTTGTATCAAGGAACTGCTGGATATGAACAGTGAGGGCTCTGAATAGTCCTCATTCATTTTCAGAACTACATCAGCTGGCTCTGCCACAGCAGGTCCCCAAAATCATGGAAGTTTGCAAAAATATCCCCTCACACTGTGAATTAAAACCGTTTTTCCTCGTTTTTTTGCATATGCATGGATGGAACGTCCATCACATTTCACAGATAACATAATTCTGTGTGAGGTTTGATTTACACGGAAGGATTGATGGCAGAGCTCCAGGATCAGCTGGGATTGTTGGGGTGTCTGCAGGGCCAGGAGCTGCACTCGATGAGCCTTGTGGATCCCTTCCAACTCAGGGGATTCTGGGGTTCTGTGAATAAAATCACTTTTCTGGAATAAATGGCGAAAGTAGAAGGTAGAAGGGAGCTGATGGCTCACCCGAGGCATTTCACAGATGACATAATTCCGTGTGAGGTTTGATTTACACGGAAGGATTGATGGGCAGAGCTCCAGGATCAGCTGGGATTGTTGGGGTGTCTGTAGGAGCTGCACTCAATGAGCCTTGTGGATCCATTCCAACTCAGGGGATTCTGGGGTTCTGTGAATAAAATCACTTTTCTGGAATAAATGGTGAAAGTAGAAGGTAGAAGGGAGCTGATGGCTCACCCGAGGCATTTCACAGATAACATAATTCCGTGTGAGGTTTGATTTACATGGAAGCATTGATGGGCAGAGCTCCAGGATCAGCTGGGATTGTTGGGGTGTCTGTAGGAGCTGCACTCAATGAGCCTTGTGGATCCATTCCAACTCAGGACATCCTGGGGTTCTGTGAATAAAATCACTTTTCTGGAATAAATGGCGAAAGTGGAAGGCAGAAGGGAGCTGATGGCTCACCAGAGCCTCAGGTGCTCCCCATCACCTCACGAGCACATCCACCCATCCCAGCAGAGCTGGGGAAGAGCCAAGTTTGGGGATGGAGCTGGGAGATGATGCTGTGCTCTGGCCATGGGATAACAGACGAGCTGGACACCCTGCTCCTCAGGACTTGGTAAGACTGAAATGGTGAATTTCTGGGTTCTTTGTCCTTCCCCTGCTGTGTTGCAGTGACATTCCCGGGCTGGGCTGGAGCTGGGAGTGCAGCACCCTCTGTGCACATCCCCTCGGGACAAGAAACGGGGTTTGTGCTGGGGCAGGGTACCCTCACAAAGCCTTATTTCGGTGTCCCTGCTGAACTCTGTGGACACCCCAACATCAGAAAAGCTGATATTTCGGTTCCTTGGGGGGCCCCCAGTGGTTCAGTGCAGAGCAGGGCACAGAGGATTTCAGGAGCTGTGCCCAGGCTGTCCTGCCATGCAGGAGGCACCTCCAGCCCAGCCCAGGCCATGTCCCCTCTCGCTGGGACTGTTCCCTGCCCAGGCTGTGTCTGTGCTCCGCTGCCCAGGCCATTCCCGAATTCCTGTGCTGCAGCAGCTCCGTTCAGGGTCTGGGGTGACCCCAGCTCAGAGCTGTGGATGCAGCCCCTGAATTCACTTTGCTGCGTGCTCCTCTCTGTTACTGCTGCTGAAAACAGAGCCAAACAGAGCTGCAGGGAGAAATCCCCGCGGTTCAGATTTACCAACAGCCTTCCCCCTGCTCCGGAAGAGTTACAAAATGCATTAATTGAGCTTCGGGGTGGCTGATAATTACATAATTGCAGACTAATTTCCCCTTTCCTAGAGGTGAAGTTACACTGGTGGCAAAAAGACCTGCAGAGCCTTTTCAAAAGCAGAACTGCTCCTGCCCAGAGCAGAGCTGACCCTGGAGCAGAGGGAGCCTGATGGACACTGAGCCCTGGCTGGGCAGGGGTCGGGCTGGGAGCTCCAGCCCCTTGGGCAGGGTCCCCTCCTCACTGCAGGGACCCCCACGCACTTTCTGTGGCTGTGGGCTGAGGAAACCACACAGCTGAGCCAGCAACTTTTTTGTTTGTTTGTTTGTTTTTGGGGTTTTTTTGTTTTGTTTTTTTTTGTTGTTGTTGTTGGGTTTTTTTGTTTGTTTGTTTGTTTGTTTTTTTGGGTTTTTTGGGTTTTTTTGTTTAAACTGGGTTATTTTTCAGCCAGAGCAGCATAACCAGGACAAAAGCGAGGTGGGAGCACAGGGTGGTTTGGCCATGGAGGTGTTCAGGGCTGATATTCGGATGGCATGAGCTAAACGTGAGGCTGAGGACACAAACCCTGCCTTGCTGCCACCATCCCTCCCTTCCACGGCTGGCTGGGAGCAGGGGTGGCAGCAGGCAGAAATGGGGCTCACCCCAACCCCAAACTGCACCCAGGGCCCTGCCTGAGCCCCTTGGGCTGTGCCTGAGCCCCTTGGGCTGTGCTGTGTCTGTCTGAGCAGCTCTGGGCACACCAGGGCCAGAGAGGAACCAGGGGAGACTGAGACTGAGGGGCTGTGGCTGTGAGACCATCCCTGCCCCAGGCACCAGCACCCAAAATTCAGGGGCTGCAGCTGTGAGACCATCCCTGCCCGAGGCACCAGCACCCAAAATTCAAGCTCTGCAGCCATGAGACCATCCCTGCCTGAGGCACCAGCACCCAAAATTCAGGCTGTGCAGCTGTGAGACCATCCCTGCCCGAGGCACCAGCACCCAAAATTCAGGCTGTGCAGCCGTGAGACCATCCCTGTCCCAGGCACCAGCACCCAAAATTCAAGCTCTGCAGCCATGAGACCATTCCTGCCCGAGGCATCAGCACCCAAAATTCAGGCTGTGCGGCCGTGAGACCATCTCTGCCCGAGGCACCAGCACCCAAAATTCAAGCTCTGCAGCCATGAGACCATCCCTGCCCAAGGCATCAGCACCCAAAATTCAGGCTGTGCGGCCATGAGACCATCCCTGCCCCAGGCACCAGCACCCAAAATTCAGGCTCTGATGTCACCATCTGTCACTCTGAGCTCAGACAAGGACTCTGCTCCGAGGCAGAACCAGCGGTGCTCTGTAGGGTGATGAGGATGTGCCACCTCAGGTCCTTTGGTTCTGTCACCTGCAGCTCACATCTGTGCCTTACTCTCTGGAAGCCCAAGTGCTTCCTAATCTTTTGCTTTCTCCCCCACCAAAAAAAAAAAAAAAAAAAAAAAAAAAATTTCTCAGCCATTTTAAAACTTGCGGGTTCAGACTCCAATAACAGCCTGAGAAGGTCTGTAGGAAACAAGCCTGCAAATGTATTTAGGGTATGAAAAATGATTTTCTGAAGAACATACAAGATGTTCTATTTCACCTAATTCTCTGTATTGATTTCTGTGGCATCATCTTCTTCCTTCTCTTTTTCATCTTTTAATGCATTTCTATTTCTTCCGAACACACAAAACCCCTGTTTCTTTTACAAAACAGAACAAAGAAGTTTTCCTTCCCAATCAGTAATTTCGTTTTCTTTTGTAATTGTAAAAAGAAACTCCTGGAAAATCAATATATTGTTGCCAAGTCGTACACAACCAGGAATGAAGCAAGCTTAGTAAATAAAGGAAATTGCAATTTTTTCCTCTTTGGTCACCCTTTAGTACACGCAAGGTGACTGCCAATCTCTTTGGTGCTTCCCACCCCAGCTATTCGCCCTTTCTTCCCTGAAAATGTTCAAGTTAATCTTGGAGATGAAAAGTTTGAAAAGAATTGTTCTTGGAGCCAAAATTCCTGATGTCCTAAATTACAGCAACCCCCACCCCGGAGTGGCTGGCTCCTCAGAGTAATCTGAGCCCTCCCAATTAACAGCACCAAGATAAAGATTGCTCATGCTGAAGATGTCACATAACACCAGCCTTAGAAATTGGAAAATCTCCGCTGAAGGGAAGCTACCTGCTCGGCTGGATCAATAGTTTCGATGTCTATCAATATTTGGATATGATTTACTCTCTTGATGTGCAAAATTGAGTGAATTTGTGCATCTAAACCTAAGAAGGGCTTCTTGTGGAACAGCCTCTTTAATTAAACTGTGCAAGGCACCGTTTGCAGGTGAGGGTTTGTAGGAGCTCAGGTCTGGGAGGCTTTTTGTCATCTGCAAAATCTCTGCAAAAATTCAGAGTTTGGGAGCTCGGATGTGAGCTGCTTCCAAATCTGAGGGGGCAGGAAAGGATGTGTTCCCAGCTTGATTTGCACCTGCAATTAAACAGACACCCAGGCCAGGCTAATTTACACTGAAACTTAATTGCAAATATAAATCTCGTGTATACAAATGACATATAAATAAAACCTCTCCCAGATATCCATGATCTGTTACTCAAAGGAGCCAAGAGTCCCATATCTCCTTTTCTTTTTTGTGGTTTTAAGTCTCACTTTGGGACACAGAATTACTTTAATGCATTTGTCTTTTTGCCTAAAAATACCTAACGGTGGGATGTCAAAAAAATAAATCAGGATCCAATTTGTCCTGGCACAGGGATGTTGTTAACAATTAATAAGCAGGAGTGTGGGGAAACACAAGTTACAATTTATTAACTGTTATTCCAGTCCTGGGAAGGTGCTTTGCTGCTCTGGAGTTTTGGTGGAGAGAGCCAGGACTGAGTGTTGTGAGGAATAGGTCAGGGGATTGTGATTTGCTGGGGCCATTTTTTATTTTCTAAACATATTTCATGTGTGGAAATGCTCTGAGACTTCAGGGCTGAGCTGTGCACAACCACAGCAGAGCTCTTTTTGTGAGTGGAAAGTTTTTGGTGCAGTCCAAAGGAGAAGCTGAAGAAAGGGAACATCCAAAAAGGACAAAAAGCACCCCAAACTGGGTGTCTCCCCTGAAAAATACCTCTCACATAACAGTTTATTTCCATACAAAATTGGATTTTGGGGGCTTTGAGGCTCCTGGCTAAGGAGATGGAGGAGGGTAAGATGGGAGCTGAAGGCATTTTGTGTCTGGACCAGGCTGGAGCATCCTCTCAGCAGAGCTGGGATCTCCTTGGAGCTCACACTGAGCTGGGACTGGGCACTCGGAGGGTGAATTTTCATTTCATTGGTCCCATGGCTGGTCAGGTCAGAGGCAGCCGAATGGAATGTTTGCTTCTCTCCCCAAACTGTGTTCTGGAGGTTTTGCCCCCTGGGGTTGTGAGCCTGCTGTTCTGTGACAAACCTGCTCATGGTGTGGCCTTAGCCAGGGCTGGGGGCTCACAGGAGAGCGAGGACGAAAGGCCACAAACAGGAAAAGATATCATATGAAAAAAAGTTTTCAGGCTTTTGTCCTTTCCATGCTGCAAGGTGTCAAGCACTGAAGCAGCGCCGGGAGCATTGTTCACCCAACTGCCCTTTTCAAATGGAAATGCCTGCAAAAGCCATGTCAGCAAAAGGAATTCTTTGCTTAAACTGTGCCTCCTCGCTTATACCCCACAATAAAACCCGAGGCCTATTAGTCCATACTTAGGACTTGTTACGAGGTTTTAAAGCTTCTTTCAGGCACAGTTTTAGCCTAATCTGGCTGTACCACCACCACGGGCAAGATTAAAAAGTGGCAAGGTTACATTGCCTTCGACTTGAATGTACGTCAGGAATCTGATTTAGAGTTTCTAGGAGTGAACTGTCTGTTAAAAAATATCTTTCTGGAGCTCCACGGGCCTGGCTGTGTCCATACAGGAAATAGGATCAAGGATTTCCAAAGGTTTGTTGATTTTTCAGCTTTCATGCTCCGAAGATATATTTCCTTTGAAGTGTCTCAAATAGGGTAGTATCCAATTATATTTGTAATCCCAATCTAATTCAATCAGGGACTCCAATTATAGCTGATCTGTCTCTTAATCTAGTTAAAGTCTGCGCAGTAGACTGTACCTTAGCTAGCATAACTACATTAAAGTGTAAGCTGTTGATCCAGGATAACCAAGTTACAAGACACAACTAGCTGGAAAGTGGGAGGTTTGCACTGCACTTGGCTTCATCCTCATTTAATCCAATCCCTGCACCAGTGCTCCTTGCAGCCAAATCTCTGCCAAGCTTCTCATTATGAAGGGCCTTAAAAAGTGCTTTTGTTTTGAGCCAAGTGGAGCTGTTTGAGCTTTGGCTGCTTGTTCTCCTCCTCCTGAATTCTCCATCCCAGCTCCCTCCACAGAGAGAGCCTGGGCAGTGCCATGTCCACAAGGGCATCACTTGAAACTCTTTGGAGTCTTGCAGCTGCCTGGCACCTTCCCTGCACCCCGCGTGGCCCTGGCACAGCTGGAGCAGCCAGGATGGCACAGCTGGGATGGCACAGCTGGAGCAGCCAGGATGGCACAGCTGGAGCAGCCAGGATGGCACAGCTGGAGCAGCCAGGATGGCACAGCTGGGATGGCACAGCTGGAGCAGCCAGGATGGCACAGCTGGGATGGCACAGCTGGGATGGCACAGCTGGAGCAGCCAGGATGGCACAGCTGGAGCAGCCAGGATGGTGCAGCTGGAGCAGCCAGGATGGCACAGGTAGAGCAGCCAGGATGGCACAGCTGGGATGGCACAGCTGGAGCAGCCAGGATGGCACAGCTGGAGCAGCCAGGATGGTGCAGCTGGAGCAGCCAGGATGGCACAGGTGGAGCAGCCAGGATGGCACAGCTGGAGCAGCCAGGATGGTGCAGCTGGAGCAGCCAGGATGGCACAGCTGGGATGGCACAGCTGGAGCAGCCAGGATGGCACAGCTGGAGCAGCCAGGATGGCACAGCTGGAGCAGCCAGGATGGCACAGGTGGAGCAGCCAGGATGGCACCCAGGGGCTGCACAAAGCCACCCTCACGTGTCACCAGCTTTGAGTCTTGGCCAAGAAATGACCTGTAGGAAAGTTGGAATGAGGACAAGGAAGGGATGAGTTCTTCACACTGTACTCCTGGCACAAGATCTATAAATTGTGCAGATGCTGAAGAGTGTTCATTCTCATTTATCCCCTGCATTTCCCCATCCTTCTTGGCATAAAGAACAGAGCAAGAATTTTGATCATTTTAGATATCCCAAGTAATTCCAAGCCAACACGTCACCAAAAAAAAAAAAAAAAAGAAAAAGAAAAAAAAAAAAAAAAGAAAAAAGAAAAAGCCAACTAATTGTGTCCTTTTTTTCCTATCAGCTTTTATTTGGATAATTTTGTGTTGATTTCTATTCATGGTTTTAAGTGTTAATGTTTTGGGTTAAGTTTTTTTCCTATTGACTTCCAACCATAACCGTTGAAGACAGGGGACTTGGGGACTTTTCAGCTGGTGATAATTCTTTTTTTAAGTAAAAGCTGAGTTATCAAAGACCAGATGACACCTCCCAAAGCTGCTAACGCTCTGAATCTCCAGCAACAACTGGGTGTCAGTCCTTCACTAAGTGTGGCATGAACCAAAATTCATCCATATCGAAAGGAGCCAAATTTAGGACTGGGACGTAACTGATAAAAGTAATTGGAAAAGTTGCTGTAGCAGAAGAAATGGAATTAGGTCTACCACATTAAAAAAAAAAGTTATTAATCATAGTCATAAAAGCAGAAAATGAAAGCTAATTTTACTAAGTAAAAGCCCCCTGCTAAGTGGTATTTTGACATCTGAAAATAATTCAGTTTCGATCTCGGTGCTCCACTGACACGAGCAAGGAAATTGATAATTCTCTCTCGAGCTGCTGTTTCAAGCCTTCTCCACGCAGATGATTTTCCTTGCGAGCAGCAGCAGCACAGACCTGGAACCCAACTCAAGCAGAATGTTCCCTGTGCCTCTCCTGAGCTGCTTTTGAGGATAACACAAAGGGTAATGCACTATGGAGCAGTTCCATCGTGGATATTTATCTGAGACAAGGATATGGAGGAGGGCATCATTTTTACTTATTAAGTTGTATTTTCATTGCCATCTGATTCAATATTTCACTGCCACATTCAGATATTTTTACCCTGATTCACCCCACACCACTGCTGGCCCTACATCCCCTGGAAAGAGATAATAATGAGACATCTCCCACAGCTCCATTACAGCATAGTGCTAAAAAAAGGGTTTGTGTACCTTGTTGGGGAGGAAAGGATCTCACAGGATTCCTGCTACTCTCCTGATGCATCACTGGGCCATGAAATTCAAAGAAGACAGCAGACAAAGCCAAGTTACACCTCCCTCTGATCTTAGGTTTATTAGAAGCAAGTAAGTGTTTGAAACTGAACAAATATTGCAGAGGAGGGGGAATGGTATTCACTTAACATTCAGGTAATCTATTCCCAAAAATATTTGTATTCTTGGGGAAAGCTGGACCTCTCTTCCTTCAGGTTGCATCTGACTCATATTCATACAAGATTCTGCACAAGGACACTTTTCATGCTGTGAGAAATGAGAGCTGATAAAGTTTACTCCTGCGTGGGTGAAATGCTTGGGCATTTTAACAAACACCCAGAGATGTGTTTGTTTACCTGCCTGGCCACATGCCTCTCATTCCTCCTGCCTGGGAGCTCCTTGGTGGGTCTCTCAAAAAGTTACAATTCCTTTTTATTCCTCCCCTTGCGTGGGACAGCTGAGGGTGGAAAGGAAGTTTCTAACTTTGGCCTGAAGCTTCCTCATGACCAGGGGTACCCAGCAATTATATTGGCCAGAAAACACATACACGAACCAGGGCCATGGCTGTGGTGGTGGCAGTTGTGTTTGCACTAACAATTAATGCAATTAACAACAATTAACAATTCCCATGTGGAAGGTACTTCAGCAGTGCTGTGGCTGCATTGTCTGCAGCTGGAGCAGAAGCAGCACAGGGCGAGGAGGGAGCTGTTCCTGAGCTGTGGGCAGAGCTTGCTGAGGTTTGTGCTCCATCCTTCTCCCTCTCCCCGTGTTGTCACAAATTCAGTGCTGTCCCTGCTCAGTTTGGTCTCTGTGCCTCAGCCTTGCTGGCTGCCACGTGGGTGAGGTTTGAACCCTAATTCTTCCCATGACCACATTAATTGGGATCTCTCTTCTCTCTCCAGGTGATGAGTGTCACACAATTAGCATTAACTCATGTCTTCAGAACTATTCCCCATGGATCGGGTTCGACTGAGGTGCTCAGCAGCTTCAAAAAAGGAAGATGGATGGATGGATGGATGGATGGATGGATGGATGGATGGATGGATGGATGGATGGATGGATGGATGGATGTTATACAGGAGGAAAAAAAACCCTTCATTATCATAGTTATAATGGTGTAAAAACTGTTGAGGAGCCTCCTGGTTTTGGACTGGGTTAGAGTCTAGTCTGGAGGAGTCTCAGCCCTTGCCAAGGTGCAATTTATCATCCTCATGAGCTGCTGCAGAATTTGAATGTCTGCGTCTCTGCATTCAGTCTGGATTAACTGGCCCAACAATGAATGGTAATGGCTCTGATTTACATTGCCTGCAGAGCCATGGTCAGCTTCATATCAGCAAACCTGAAGCTTCCTTAGCTTGTTCCATCAGGGAACGTTCAAGCCTTGCACACGGTGGAGGTGAGCCCTGGGAGATTCACCTGGCAATGAGTGCAGGGGTGGGATGGAGGAGGAAAGTGAACTGCTGTGCCTCAAAGCTCTTCTTTCTTTTTCTGCTCTCCAAGCTATAAAGATATAGGTAATACATAGTGCAGCTTAGGAAAAAAGCATTTTTAGTTATATTTGCATTCTGAATACATAAAAAAAAAGACTAAGTTTTAAACTTGTGTGTTCCAGCAATAAGCTGAGCTGGTCAGAGGAGACACTGCAAGATTTAAGGCACTGTTCTTTACGTTGGTGGAAGTTAGTAAGTGTCCATATGGAGATAAATACAACATATACATCTTCAACAAACATCCCTATCAGATTTTTCCATAGATGTAACCATTCCTGAGGACTGAATTCCCCAGGCTGGGCAGAGCTGCTGGCAACAGTTTCTGGTGGCAGGAGTTCCACACGCTCTGAGGCAGGGCGAGCAAAAATCTGCTGTTATCACCGATTCCTGGAAAGTCGCCTATCGGCAGCGATGCCTCCGCTCTGTTGGTGGTAGAAGATTGTTCCTCTGGACTTTTCTTAAAAAAATAAATAAATGTCAAGCCCCGAAAGGAAGCCTGCTATTTTTCAAGTGCAGGAGCTGTAATCATGCTAATCCATATGATCGTGCTAAAGCCAAGCAAAATGCCTTTTGCATATGATGTAATCATCCAGGGTAGCCTATTTATAACCACAGGCTGGGAACACCTTCCCAGAAAAATACAATCAGGACAGCTTTGCCTTGCTCACATTCCTGCTCTTCCTCCCTGTGTTTTTCACTTTGTTTGTGCTCTTTCTCCTACTTTTGCTGTCTTCCCAGCCCTAAATAAAGCAACTTTTTAATTTTTATTTTGAACTAATTCTTTCCATGCATTCTATTTTATCAGTGTGTTAGAGCTGTGCTGAGTGAAATCCCAGTCCCATGAAATCAATACCAAAACTTCTATTGATTTCATATAATATATTCCTTTAAATTCAGTACAAATGCTCCACAGGAGTTGTCTATTTTAAGTATGGATCTACTGTACAGGGCTGTCAGTCTCCCAGCTGGATACATAAACCAGCATGGTTTAATAATTCGTTGGTGTGGGGTGAGAGCTTTATGGCTAATAACTGAAAATCTGTTGGTCAGACTGAGCATATCAAGTGTAAAAGGAGAGGATTCATCAATGTGAATATCTATCTGTGGATCAATTGGTATCAATCTTGTTTAACAGTCTATTTCCTCAGGACACACTTTGGGAACAAAGAGCATTTCAAACTGTTGGTTAAACAAACAAATATAGAGAAGCTCTTTGGGCAACATGGGGGTGGAGTAAACACCAGACAAAAATGGGCAGCAATTTCAAATACCTGTTAATCTCTTCCATTTTATATTAGTAAATACAGAGTTTCTCTTGCTGCGATGTGCCCATTAAAGTGCATCAAGAGTGGGGGGGTTTAAACCATTTTTTGCTTGTAAAGTGGCGTGGAACCCAAAATTTGTCCCCTGACCTCCATGTTCAATATCTGTCCAAGGAGGAGGGTGACACCTTCTGCTCTGCAAGATTTGTGTTATCCTTAGCTAAATAAAACCCCCTTATGAGACACTATAAAAACAAAGCCAACCCCCGAGAGGACGCAGAGCTAATTAGACCAGGATGCTCTGCCTACCTTCATCTACAACATTCAGATATTTTATGCCTGTCCCATCCATATCCCCCTTCATCAAACAGCACCAAAATAAAGATAATCCTGACCAGTACTGGGCACGGCTGTATGCACAGGCACAAATTTTAGTACAGAGTAAATGTTGTACAGATGCCAGGGGTTTTTGCAGGGTAAAAGTGCCACTGAAGGAACTGCAGGTAAAGTGTTGTGCAATGTCCTGTGGTGCCTGAGGTGCCATCCCTTCCTCCCTGCTGCTGCCGAGTCACATTTGGGTTTTGCACTCCGCACACCTTCTGAGCCGCCCCATCACCTCGGGGGGAGGTTCCCCAGCACTGCAGCTCCCCAGCTGGGGAGCCCTCGGTGCCACGCAGGAAACTGAGGCACAGCCCTGCTCAATTGTTCACAGATGAATGCAATGGCAAGTGCACAGTGAGTCTGCCTTCAGCTGAACCTCATTCTCCTGAACCCTCACCCTGTGTCCTCCTCCTCCAAATCAACAAAATCATCTCTTCATCAAATAAATGTTTCTCTCTCCAGTGTTTTCAAGCAACCCACTTCATTTTTCATAGATAGACCTGGGGCGTGTGTGCTGATCTTCATTAAATCAAAGAGCAATCATGTCTGCCACAAAGATTTTGCAATCCACATCTCCGTACATTCAAGGATCCTCACATTTTTGCTTATGCAAGATCTGTCTGACTTCAGTGGGGGTCGGAGGGGCTGGGGTGACTCTGCTGTGACCCTCGGGACTTTCCAGCACAGTTCCATCCGAGGCTCAGCTGAGCTCCTGCAGTCACCTCCCACCGCAAGGACTGCCCCCCATGTGCCACCAGCGCCGGGGGCCACCGGGCTGGGGCTCGTGGAGAGCATCTGAGCGTGGCTCACGTTCCCATGGAGCCCAACAGCCGAAAAGGGGAGCAGAAACGAAAATTATTCCACTATGTACTAACGCAGTCAACTCAGTGTGGGAAAACACTTTCAAAGCGCTGCTGCTTCAACTTTTTCACACGAGCCTTTCCGTGTCTCACGTTTTTACTTGCTGTTAAAAATACTACTGGCTCAACTTTGCCTGCTTCCCAGAAAGTGAGACTTTAAAGAGTCTTTAAACAGCTGAACCAATGCCAGCCTAATTACGCTTTGCCGTCTGCATCCGCTTTTAAACCCCCCGAGTTGCCCACCCCACCGCGAGAGCCCGGGCTCGCCCCGGCAGCTATCAGTGCTCTTCCCCTTGCCACCTTATCGAGCGACAAAGGGAAGAATGAGCATTGTCCCGGGCTCCTGCTTGCTTTAGGGACAGGGGAAACTCTTTAAAGCACGATGTAAAACGCGCAGGTGAGACAACAAAGGTAGTGTGGGTGAGCAGGCTGAGAGCCGCGCTGCCGCGCTGTTTGTTTACCCGGGAGGGGCCGCGCTCCCCCCGCGCCCGGGGGTGGCCGGGGGTGGCCCGGGGCGGCCCCGGCCCCGCGGGGCTCACGCCTTTGTCGCCCGCCGGGGCGGGCCGGGCCGGGGACTACATGGCCCAGCGTGCCCCGCTGCGCGGATCAATGGGGCTGATTTGAATAATCTGTGAGCCCTTGGACTCAGGCCAATCAGCCGTCAGGGACCCATGATAAATCGCAATGCATTATTGATAATCATAATTACTCTGACATGCGCATTCCGCCCAATGGGGGTAATTTCCCAACTCTAGGAATTTGTTGTGAAGAGGAAAATAATTGCTACTATTGCACGCTCCCGATGCTGGTGCACCATGTCGCGACGGAAGCAGGCGAAGCCCCAGCACATCAACTCCGAGGAGCAGCCCCCAGATGCTGCAAGTGGTGAGCGCAGAGGGGCGCGGGGCGGCCGCGGGTCCCAGCGCGGCTGATGCGCGGGGCGAGGGGCGCTTCCCGGGGGGCTTTTTCCTCCCTCGTGCTTCACCCCCCGCTCCTTTCCCCCCGCGGGCTCTGCCGGGAGCCCACCCTCGGCTCCCCCCAGGTTTTCTGGGGGGGCTGCACGCCCCGCGGGGCTGAGCGAGGCACCGGCCCCTCGTTATTTTCGGGGGGGGCTCGGCTTTGGGCGGCCGCGGAGCGCCGCGGTGCTGCCCGGGGGTACCTCGCCCTGCCCGGCCGGCGGCCCCGCAATGCCCCGCACGCTGCCCCCGGGCCCGCGGAGCCTCCGCCGGGTCCCGCGTGGGGCCGCAGCCTCATGGGAGGGGAGCCCCAAAGCCTCCCCGAGGCGGAGGGACTGGGGGGGATGGGGGTAAATGGGTGGGGGAGCAGAGGGAGAAATTTCACACAACTTCGGAGGGGTAGGAAGCGGCTCGGCTTGGGTTTCCTCGATGTATTTAGCACTTTGTCGGGAGTTATACGAGAATTTTTGTGGGGCTTTTTAAAAAACGGGGGGAAAAACCCTCCACGCTCGGACTATTTTTGTTGGAGATCACAATCGCCCTGGACCTTTTGTAGCTTGACCTCCAGCCATCTTTGATTTCCGACTTCCTAAAATAACTCCGGTGAGCTAATGTCGGGTGTGCGTGAGCGCTTTGTATTTGGGCGGCGTGGGGGACTTCGCCAGCGCGAATCACTGTCCCCTTTTTGGGGGAGCTCGCATTCCTGGGCCGTGCTACGGGAAAAGTAGAAATTTTAGCTAAAATCCGCCGTGAGCTCCCGGTGCGGTGGGCGTGCAGGGAAGGGCGGAGGGGGCACTCGCTGGTGGCCCCGGGAGCGGGGAAGGGCCCGGGCTCCCGGAGCAGCATCTCCCCGAGCCGGGCTGCGGGGCTGGCGGCTCCCGGGCCCGCTGCGGGCTCCTCCCGCGCTCGGTGCGGAGCTCGGGACGCGCCGCGCTGCCGTCCCTCCCGGGCGGAATGCGGCGGAGGAGGGCACGGCCCGTCCCGCCGGGGAGCGGGGGCTGGCCTGGGCAGCGTTTGGTCAGAGTTGTTGTGCCCAATGTTTCTGTGTGCTTCCCAAGAACTTTCTTTGCGTTCCCGGGCTGCCTTTGGGACCGGTTTTGTTTCCATCCCTACAACTGATCAAAACCCGTGCACGTTACGGGAGCTGCTTATTCCCAGCCCGCAGGAGGTTCGGGCTCTTTAATTTTTTTTCCTCCTCCCCCCTCTCTTCTTTGAGTCGAAATGTGCAATTGTTGGGTCCGGTTAATGGTGACTTAAGAAACAGCATGCTGGCCAGAAGGCAATAAATCCCATGTTTAATGCATGACTGTTTTCCTTTGTGCATATGGTTAGGTTGGGGGATGGAGGTGATGTTTCCACATGTAAATCTCTGCCCGCTGCTGGAAAGGCACCTCCGGCCCCGCGCTGAAACAAAAGGGTTAATCACTCCTGATGCGGCTGCTGGGGCGGGGGAGGTGTGCGGAGGGAGGGAGGGAGGATCGCTCCACACCGCGCTCTCCGGGGCAATGGCCAGCTGCTTTTTTGTTATTGTTGTTGGGGCTTTTTTTCCCCCCTCCCGTTCTCAATTTTAACAACCAAACCCTGGATGAAATCCCTCCGGGAGCTGGGCGGTGGCTGCCCAGGCCGGGGGACCTGGGGAAGCTGTGGCCCCTCCTGGGGGGCTTCTCCTGCCGCTCGGGGGGTGCTGTGGGTTTGGGGGGTCGGGCCAGGTCCCGCACTGAGCCCCATCCTGCGGCATCTCCGCTCAGAAACACAGCCTGGGGCTGCGGCTCCGATGGCTCGGACCGCCCGCGAATCTCCCGAATAGTCCTGATATTCCCCGCTCCAGGTGTGCCCGTAAATAATAAGTGATGAAGCTGCATAACAAAGTCGAAATTCCGCAGGGATTTGTCTGGGGCTGTTATCGACGATATACACATAATCGTAATAATAAAATCAAGCCCTTATCTCCTTTTTTGCAAGTGTTGCCTTTTTTCGCAGAGCGATTTGGGACCCACCTCTGTGAACAATGCAGCGGGTTAAAGTGTCCCGCGAACCTGGGGATCCATTAACAGGTCAAAAAATCAGCAGGTGGTCACAGGGGAATAATGCTACACACTGAAAATTAGCATTTCCACAAAGGGCTTGAAAATGCCTATTGTGCCGGATTGCTGCCATTAAAATTCGGATTCATTCTTAAAAATACAGTATCAAACTGCAACTTTTTTTTCCCTCAGGGTAAAATTAGCCTAGATTTCCTTTAATTAAACCTCCGATTCGTGCGCTGAGCTCTGTAGCAGAGGTGAGGGATGTTGAACAAGGGAAGGAAGCCCAAGTTTTGCGGTGGTTCATTTTAGGTTCGATTTGGGTTGCTGTCGGGACAGGCTGGCCCGGCCGGGAGCCGCGGGGTGCGGGAGCATCCCCGGGGTGCTGCAGCCCTGGGAAGGGGCAGGGGGTGCCGGGGGCGGAGGGGGGCGATGCCAGGCTTGTTTTTCCTTTTACGTAAGTGAAACATTATATTGGTAGCAGGGATGGAGCCCTTCTGCCGGGCTCGGCGGCTCGTGACGTTTTGACAGAGCTGCTGCTCTAACCTTTGCCTCCTCCTGCTTGCTGTGGGTGGTAAGTTGATGTCAGGCTCACAATTAGGACTCTCATGCAATTGACCTTGGCAGCGGGGTTTGTGCCGTTTAGCTCGCTCTGCAGAGCGCTCCGGGCCGCGGGCAGGAGCAGCGGCCGCGGGCAGGTAGGGCAGGGCCGGGCCGGGCAGGGAGGGGAAAGGATTTTGGGGGGCTCGGAGGGAGCTGGAGCGACCCCGCGGGCGCAGCTCGTTCCGGGGCGGTGCGGGGCTGCTGTCAGCCCAGGTGCGCGCGGGGGTCGCGCTGGCCCCGCCCGGGGTGCCGGTGGCCCGCGGGGCCGGAGCGCGGGCCGTGAGTGCCCTCCACCGACCGGCCCCGGCAGCTCGGGGCGAGCCCGGGCCGCTCCGAGCCCCCCGGGGCCAGCGCCGCCCGTTCCGCTCGGCCCGCGTGCTTCAGCGCTTGTTTTGCCCTTCCCAGCCGCTTATTCACCGCGCTTTGCTGTGTTTGTAGCCGAACGTGTCGCCCGAAGTTGTGGATAGGCTAAAGGGTGAATCAGTGAGTAGATAATAAAATAATTAAAGCCTCGAGGGAGAGCCTGTAAGCACGTGAGATGCTGGTCGTAGGTGTAAGGCGTCTGTGCCTCGTTCTTGGGTACAAAAACGCAGCTGATGAGCTCAGCGTAGAAAACATCAAGGCCTTTGGAATATCTCTGTAAGTTGTCCTTTCCTGCTCACGCAAGCGATTTTGTTGTAGTTAAGATGCGTTAAATGGGAGAAGGGGCAGTTTAGAGTTCTTGGAAGTCCTTGCTTTGCTGCTGGGAGCAGGAGAAAAGCATCAGGGAAGCACGATGGGAGCCACAGCGAGCTGATGGCACAGGGTTCATGTCTAGGGCCGCAGAGGAGGCTTGGTCATCAATCCTCCGTGAGTTAATTGAAACGGGGGAAGTGCACGGGTTTGTTAACCTTAAAGTAAAACTAGTTGATCAAATCTAGGCTGTGGGGAAAGTAAGATCACCAAAGGAATCAAAACTCCTGAAATAAAAGTGGGTGGGAAAGCTCGAGTTGTGTTTCATCCCAATTCAAGTGAAATAGAGTTAAACAAAAAAGTCACTGATGGCTTAGATGAGTGGTAGAGCAGCAGCACCCTTCTTGAAATCACATCAAACCAGATTTACTTCACTCCTTTTACTGTTTCCCTTAAAAAAAAATAATAATTTGAGCGGTGTGGATTTTATCAGCCTTCCTTGTCGATGACCGCCTTGTCCTACACAATAGTGGATTTTTTCCATCCATTTGCCAGTGATTCAATCTAACCCCCCTGCTGGGTTTACTGCATTCTTCTAACTTATTGGATAACTAGATGCTGAGAGATAACATTCCTGAAATTCGGGGGTGGGGAGATAAAAAAACCGCGGTAGAAGTCCTATCCCTGGGAAGCCTTTGGAGAGGGTTAAGTGAAGTGCACAAGCAATTGTTGTGGCAGGGCTGTCCTGGGTAAATCCCTGTACAGTCTGCGGGCAGAGCTGCCCTCCTGGCACGAAGGGAAAAGAGTTCAGACCTCAGACCGTTATTCCATGTGGAGATAACTGCTGGGCTCTGGTGCTCTGATTGCTGGGGAGAGGAGCTGGTTACAAGTCAAGATGATTTTCACAGAAGCTGTTGGGTCTTTTACAGAAACAGTCAATTGCTCCTTTATTATTCCAGCTACTATAAAATAACCCAGCGTCCTGCTTGTGAATTCATCTAAAATCCTTTGTGAGACAGGCGAAGAGATTCACTTTTTCTAAGGTAAAAGTGAAAATAAGGCTTAACTCCCCTATTTGTCACACAGCAAGTAATTTCAGGCTCTGAATTGAATTTATTCAGAGTCCTGAGCTAATGCTTTACTGTCTGGGAAACTGGAAACTGAAATATGTGACAGGGGCAGGGCTGCCAACCTGCCCAGCACAGGGACCTTCAGTTTACTGGAGTTCCTTTCTCTGAGATGGCAACTGCTGCTTAGAGCCAGAAAAGTTACCAGAGCTCCTCAGAATTATGAAAACGAGGAGTATGGGCTGTTCTGGAGATTGGAAAAGGGGCATTGAATTTAGTGTGATCTTATCAGTGCAGAAGTAGAAAAATAAGAAGTACTATCGAGGGAAAGGAGATAAATGATCAGATGCTTTGAAGCACTGAAAGTTTGGGAACTTGTCCAGACATTATCCTGGAATATCTCCTTAGGAGTGGGCAACAGGCTTTGGTGCAGACATTTCTGTGCCACTGGAAAAAGTAAAGCTGAGGTTATTTTTTAATATTTTGTAATGTGCAAACAGTGTAGTTCCACCTGGGAGATGGGACTGGGAAAGCCCCAAACACTAAAGGATTTGGAAAAGAGATTTTCATGTCTTAGTGTGTTCTATGGAGTAGGAAAGTAAACCTCTGAAGTCAGTGTAGAGTAGTTCTGAAAGTTTATTGTCTTTTTTCAACACAGGTACTTTCTTTCCCATTATATTTGCTCAGATTCTTGCAAAAGGAGTTTAATCTATTCTTGATCCTGGTTGACTCTGTTGACCAAGTTCTGAATCACGTACTAGTTGTACTTGTTGTCAGACTAGATTTCTCTGTCTGTTTTCCTGTGCAGAGTTTAATCAGCTTTAGAGACATCACTTTAATGATATTTGGGATGGGAAATGTGTGCTGCTCTTCTTGTTTCTTTCACTTATAAAAGTTGTTTGGGCTGAAGGGGAAGTATTTCATTCTCCCTGTTTAAATAGGAGGCATCCAAACATTTTTGATCATAGCTGTGCTGAGAACTCCTTTCCTCTCTGTTCAAGGGCTTTTGCAGATTTGGATTTATGGCTCTGCAGATTATAGCAGAACAGGGCTCTGATACTTGCAGGTGTTTGTAACTGATCAGATGTTTAATTTTGAAAAGTAAACTTTCACATGCACTTCATGCCAGGCAACATTAAACGCTTGAAGTTTGATTTGTTGAATGCACACAGAGTGCCCTCGTTGAGCTAAGAAATGCCAGGGTTTGTGGTGTCCTCCCTTAGAGAGGTTTTACACACCCTCAACTGCAGGAAAATGTGCCTGAGTTGTCACCCAGAGATGTCCCCTCCACGTACAGGACACACCTGGCTCTCAGAGCTGTGGTTCTGTCACACCTTGCAAACCAAAGAGCTCCTGAGCCTGCAGAGTCCTGGTGTCACCTGCCCCAGGGGGTGAGCTGGGATGGGGACTGGGGCCGGGAGGGCTGGGCAGGACACGTGGGACACCGTTCTGATGGGCTGTGCAGGACAGGTGTGACACCATTCCTGATGGGCTGTGCAGGACAGGTGTTGTGACACCATTCCCAGTGGGCTGGAGGGCTTTGCAGGACACATGTGTGACGCTGTTCCTGATGGGCTGGGCAGGACACGTGTGTGACACCATTCCAAATGGGCTGGGCAGGACACGTGTGTGACACCATTCCCAGTGGTCTAGGCAGGACAGGTGTGTGACACCATTCCCAATGGGCTGTGCAGAACACGTGTGTGACACTGTTCCTGATGGGCTGGGCAGGACAGGTGTGTGACACCATTCCCAATGGGCTGTGCAGGACACATGTGTGACACCATTCCCAATGGGCTGTGCAGGACACGTGTGTGACACCAGTCCCGGTGGGCTGTGCAGGACACGTGTGACACCGTTGTCACACCATTCCTGGTGTGCTCCACAGAGGCTGTGGCAGGTGAAGTTACTGTGCCCTTGGCACCCTCAGAATGGGAGTGATGACAGTGAGTTCCAGGATGTTTCAGCTGCTGGGGCTGCAGTCTGGCTGGAGCCCTTCCCTCTCCCTCCTCCCTGGAAAGTTTTCCCTCCCGAGCACTCCTGCCCCTCCTGAGCACTGGCCTGCCCCGAGCTGGGTGTGAGCTGTTGTCTGAAGGATGGCAAGGCTGAGCAAAAACATCCTGTTTTGATTACCATTTCTCTTAACCTCTTCCAGTTCAGATATTTCCCCGAATGGTTTTTTTTTTTTGTCCACGTGCAAATTCTGCACAATCCGAGTTGTAGGGTGCTGGTGGTGGGAGGGCAGGAGCAGACTTGGAGCCCAGCGTGGCTTTCCCTGCCCTTGCCAAAAGTGGATGAGCTATGGGTGCAGCTGAACAGTCTCCTGAGAGGGTCAGAAAGGGTGTGGTTTTGCAAGCAGGACTCCTTACTGTGATTTTAATAATCATCAGTATCAATGCAGGCTCATATCTGTGTGTGGGGTTCTGCAAGTTAATCATGTCTCTTTTTGCTGCTGTGTCCTTTTAGAGATTATTTTCAGGGCATGTGTGCTTCTGAAGGATTTAAGAGCTAATATTGGCCTTGCTTCGCTTTTGTCAGCCCTCTTCAGTGGTAATTACTTTAAGAATGGCAGAGCGAAAGTAGTTTAGATCAGTGCAATTAAGAATTGCTCGCAATTCCTGTGTTAACAATCTCATATGAATTTTTGAAACATGGTTAAGAATTGGAACCTGAAGTGCAAACAGCAAATAAGCTCATGTGGTGTTTTGCTCAGTGCTGTCTTCCTTATGTTCCTTTTAAGCTGCGTTGCAGGTGCTGCCTTGTTGGACTTTTTTTTTATGTATTTATTTTAACCTGTGTAAAGGATTTGTGATAAACCTCTTTTCACTGAGCCTCTTGAGAGTCCTTTTATATTATTGTTTTTCTTTAAAACTGAACTGAGATGAAGATTTCTTTGGGGTTGCAAAGGAAGTGGCATCAAAACAAAGAGCAGAACTTCAGACTGATCTGCAAACTTGATTCCAGTGTCTCGTGTGTTTAATCTGTAATTCAAGTGGAGTCAGTGATCTTAGTAGTGAATACTTGCCCTAAATCTAGCAATTAATAATGTGACTTTCTTTTATTTTAAGGGAGTCCACAAGACGTCCCAGGTGATAGAGATGGTGAAATGAGTTCCAAAAGGTGCCGCACCGAGGAAACCAAAATCTGTGAGAAATGCTGTGCAGAATTCTTTGTTCTCTCTGAATTCCTTGAGCATAAGAAAAATTGCACTAAAAATCCGCCTGTTCTAATCATGAATGACAGTGAGGGAACAGTTTCCCCCGAGAGCTTCTCCGAGGCTTCTCTGGGGACCTTCCCGAGTGACCGGATGGACGGCAGGACACGCAAGGACATTCAGGCAAAGGGCTGCACTGCTTCTGTGGAAAAGAGAGAAGGAAAAATGGATGCTGACTCGGTAGGAGGAATGTACCTTAAAATAGAACCCCCCATCACGCCTGCGGCTCCCGGCCTGAGCTATCTACCAAAACCCAAAGTACCAAACACTAACGTGACTTTGCAGACGATCCGTGGCACTAAAGTGGCTGTGAACCAGCGCACGTCCGACGCCATCTCCTCCTCGGCGGCCGGCTTCAACGCCATCCCCATGATCCTGGAGCAGCTGGTGTGCTTGCAGCAGCAGCAGCTGCAGCAGATCCAGCTGACGGAGCAGATCCGCATCCAGATCGCCATGATGGCCCCGCACGCGCTGCACCCCTCCATCGCCGCCGCCGCCGACCCACTCAAGGCGCTGGGCGCACACATGTCCCAGCAGCTCTCGGCGGCCGTGGCGCTCATCGGACAGAAAGCTGGAAGCCAGAGCCTATCGCTGGAATCCTTGAAGCAAGGAAAACTACCTCATTCTAACACTGGCATTGCGGCCAGCTCGCTGGCTGCTGGGCTCTCCTCCTCCTTCCCCCTGAAGCCCGAGGGCAGCCGAGGCCTGCCCGGCTCCATCTCTCAGTTCCCAAATCCTTTGCTACCTCAGTCCTCCGGCTCCGTCATCTTCCAGAACCCGCTGTCGGCCGTTTCGTCGGTCATGGATTCCTCCAAGAAGGGGAAGGGCAAGCCCCCCAACATCAGCGTGTCTGAAAGCAAGCCCACTGCAGAGGAGCCGTTCTTCAAACACAAGTGTAAATTCTGTGGGAAGGTCTTTGGCAACGACAGCGCCCTGCAGATCCACCTCCGTTCCCACACGGGGGAAAGACCCTACAAGTGCAACATCTGTGGGAACCGCTTCACCACCAAAGGAAACCTCAAAGTGCATTTTCAGCGTCACAAAGACAAGTACCCCCACATAAAGATGAACCCGTACCCGGTTCCGGAGCACCTGGACAATGTTCCCACTAGCACTGGAATCCCGTACGGGATGTCTGTGCCACTGGATGAGTCTAACCTGATCGTGGACAGCAAACCTCTCCTAACAACTCTGCCTACCTCTGCGGCCTCCGCCGCACCCCAGACCATCTCCAGCCTGGCGGGCATGAAGGAGTCTCTGCCTGGTACGTTCTCGAGTGATCTGCAGTCACGGCCCTCTCCAGAAAGTGAGGGCGGCTCCTCCTCGTCGGGGGCGGTCGGTCACGAGTCGGGAACGGAGCACAGCCTGAGCTCACCGCAAGCCACCTGCAGCGTGAGCATCTTCCACGTAAGTGGGTCAAACGAGCAAGGCTCGGAGACATCAAAGCTCCAGCAGCTGGTTGAGAATATCGACAAATCCACTGCTGACCCCAACGAGTGCCTGATCTGCCACAGGGTGCTGAGCTGCCAGAGCTCGCTCAAGATGCATTACCGCACTCACACCGGCGAGAGGCCGTTCAAGTGCAAGATCTGCGGCCGTGCCTTCTCCACTAAAGGGAACCTTAAAACTCACTACGGTGTGCACCGGGCCAACACCCCGCTGAAGATGCAGCATTCGTGTCCCATTTGCCAGAAGAAGTTTACAAACGCCGTGGTGCTGCAGCAGCACATCCGCATGCACATGGGCGGGCAGATCCCCAACACGCCGATGCCAGAAACGCCCTGCGACAGCGCCGAGCTGGATCCTGGCGCTGACAAGAGCGGAGACATCGCTCGTCCCGAGGAGATCGTGGAGAGCATGGACATGGAAGAGGACATGGACTCTCAGGATGGCCCCAGGAGTTCTTCCAAACCTCCCACTCCGTACGATGCACAATCAGAGTCGCCCGCCGCGGCCGCTGCCCTCTCCGGGGTGACGGCGCTGGAGAATCAGATGAAGATCGTCACCTCCTCTCTGAATTTGCAGCGGCAGAGCAGTCTGAAGTCCAGCGACAATGGCTCGGCAGAAAGCGACGGCATGACCAACGACTCGTCCTCCGTGGCAGGAGATGCCGATTACCAGAACGGCAGGAGCCCTGCTGCCTCCGAGGCTGCGTCGCTCCAGGCGCTGTCCCCGGCCAACAGCCAGGCTGAGAGCGTCAGGTCCAAGTCACCTGCTTTCAACAGCCAGGAGGATTCAGGCACGGGGAATAAGCCAGAGGGTCCTGAGAGCGCTCCTGCAGAAATGGAAGGCGTGGTCGGAGCGTTGGATTTAACGTACGGCAACATCGGTCGGAAGGTCATTAAAGAAGAGCCTGGGCTACACTTTGCAAATGGAGAATATGGTGAGTAACGCAAAATGCTGGCAGGGATTTGGGGTGGGGCAGTAGGAAATCAGTCTCTAGAAGGACCAACAGGAAACAAAACTTCCTCAGCTTTCCCCTCTTCCTGCTCCTCTGTTTGGATAAGGGCATAGGCCCTGTGAAGTCTTTCTGACCAAGTCAGGCCCAAAATTCAACAAAATTCAAAGGCTTAAGTGCTGTCATCTCCTACAAGGTCCTTAAAATTAATAGAGACTGTTCCCTTTCTATCTTTCACGGGCTCCCCTGATGTCTCCTTATAGCTCTTTAAAAATACACTTCTGTGTTTTATGGGAAAGCTGCTTATCCCAGGAGCATGACACAGAAACTCTGAATTCCTTTGTGAGGCTTTCAGGCTCATTGACTTTAAGGTTGATCTAAATTTGACCTGAAAGACTTTTCAAGCTCACCAAAAAACACAGAGATGAGCTGATCTGTTTCAGGGTACCCCCAGAAATGGGGTGGGCTCTGCAGGTGTGCAGCTTCACAGGCAGGGCCTCGGGAGCCTCAGACTGAGGCTTGGCAGCAGAATGAGGTTGGGATAAACATTCCCTTGGCTTTCTCTGCAGGTCGCAGCAGCATTCCAGCTGCCTTTGTCAGAGCCCCCCCGGCCCTGATCAAGATGGAGCTGCCGAGCGATCGCCCCATCAGCACTGGGCACTTCATCGGCCCTCCCGCGCTGTCCCCCGGGGTCGCCCCTCTGCTGGTGCCACGCCCCAAGTTCTGCCGTCCTGCCAAACAGCACATCTGCACTACCTGTGGCAAGAACTTCTCCTCCGCCAGTGCCCTGCAGATCCACGAGCGCACCCACACCGGGGAGAAGCCTTTTGCCTGCACCATCTGCGGGAGAGCCTTCACCACCAAAGGGAACCTCAAGGTGGGTCCTCTCTGCTGTCAGCTCTTTTGTCTGTGAAACTCATACTAGAGATGGAAAAGGTTTCCTTTTAGTTCCTCAGATACTTATTCTTGACTCTTGTCTCCTTCTTGAGTTTCTCCACACAATTTCTTGAGTAAGTGTTCCTGAGATCACCCACAGGTCTTTGCTACTGTCCTTGTCTTTCCTTCTGGGATGGAAGGGGAGGCTTAGCTCTTACTAAGCAGATTGCTTTCTTTTGTAATTCGGATTTGGATGTGTCAAGACAGAGGCATTTCATAGACTGAATGCTACAAAACGCTGCCTGCAGAGCAAATGCATTACAGTGCACTGCTTGAAATGTTGTGAGATGAGGGGGGATAAGCCAGGATAATCCTGAGATGGCACCAAGTGCATGAGGACTGTGCCTGAGCTGAAGAAGTGCTGTGAGTCTGTCCTTTTGCCATTTGAATCCATTTGCCCTGGGAGGGACTCGGCTCCCTCAGTTGCACAGAGGCTTCTCCCTCCCTTGGAAAACCTCTTCAGGCTCCTCAGTGCTCTTGCATAAATGCTGACAGGGAGAGAAAATACTGTGCAGTGTGTGAGCAGTGCCTTGCTGGAAGCACCAGCAGAATGTGGTGTGCAAGATTTCAGCTTCAGTGACCCTCCCTGCCAAATTCCTTGGTGGTTTTCTGCATTATGCAGTATTTTTCTCAGTGTAGTCTGTTTGCAGCTGATAACTTGGCTTTTCTTCTGAGGGGTCAGAGGGGTGTCTTTGCCAACACCACTCGTTCTAAGTGTAAAACACAATCCTCCAGCAGCAAACTCCAGAGAGCCACGGTGATGCCAGGCAGTGGCAGATTGTGTCCTACCCATGCCAGGAAGGGAACTCTGACAAGAACTACTCAGCCTAAATATTTACCTGAATGCAAATGGAGCAAGCCTGACTTCTTTGGGCCGCTTGGCTGCAAGTGAAGTAGAATTTGGGTGCAGCACAAAAGAGCTGCAGTGTTAATGATCCTCTTTGCTTTCCCCTGCTCCGGAAGGTCCATGTCGGAACCCACATGTGGAACAACTCGGCCAGGCGGGGCCGGCGGCTCTCCATCGATAACCCCATGGCTCTGCTGGGCAATGACCCCAAGAAGGTGTCGGAGATGTTCCCCAAGGACATGGTGGCGCCGCCGGTGAGCATCGACCCCGCCGTGTGGAACCAGTACGCGGCCGTGCTCAGCAACGGGCTGGCCGTGAAGAACAACGAGATCTCGGTGATCCAGAGCGGGGCCCTGCCCGCGCTGCCCGTGCCCGGGGCTGGGGGCTCGCCCATGGGCGCTGCCCCCGGCCCCAAGGACGCGGCCCCGGCCGGCGCCGACGCGGAGAAGAGCGGCGCTGCTGCTGCAGACAGTGTGCCAAAACACCAGTTCCCTCACTTCCTGGAGGAGAGCAAAATCGCCGTGAGCTAAGGACTCCAGAGGAGTTCACTTACAGAAAGAACAAATATATATAGACACAAACATATATTTTTAAGAGATTCCACTTCAGCCTCCTATTTTCCTATTGACGTGCAAATGATTTTATGGTTGTCTTTGTAAGAGTTGCCCAGAGTACAATCATGATATTGCTTTGCAAATAGTAATTAATAAAGAATAGGATTTCCTTCTATTTGGAAAGATGCGGGTCTTGCAAAGTAGTTCTTACGTGTGACTTTAATGTGTACAGCCTTACAGAAGTTTCTACAACTTGAAATTCCAAAGGTTAGAATATTTACCTCTTTGTTTAGAGTGATAATGGGGGTTTTGAATAGAGTGGAAACAACCTACTGTTGATGGAAAAGCTTCTATTTACTGATGAGAAATGGAAACTATTAATGCGGGTAAATATCCTAGAATGTCTGCCACCCTCTTAGAATTTTTCTGTTTGGATTTTTGGCTCCGTGTGGTTTCTGAATGTACTTTTTCTTAATAATAGCTATAAAAACTACAAAGTTTTTTTTTTAATTCCTTTGGTTTTTTGCCTCAGAAGTTCTCTGAAAAGCAAGTTGCTGTTTTTCTTTAGTCACTGCTCCTAAGTAATTAATTCTTTGCGTTGTTGACTGCTGCTTATTTAATACTACGACTAGGACAGTCCTTCAAGTATAGTGCCAAAATTCCTGCTTCCAAAGATGTGCAGTTTTTCCTAGATGTTTTATTTCAATACCGAGAGCCCCAAACAAGCATGGGTGGGTATGTATATACTTTTTTTTTTTGTTTTGTTTTGTTTCCTCTTGAAAGGGAAGACTTGCCTTGGGAAGTCAGGTCTAAAAGCTCTGCAAGGAATCTCAGGCGACTGTTGCAATTTGCCATGGGGAACTGGTTTCCTTAGCAAGAGACTTTTTGTTTTTATTTTTTTTTCATTTGGGTAATTTAGGAGCTCAGTCTGTGTAAACCTGTATTTAAATATGAAGTATTCATGCTTAGGTTAAATGTTTTGTGGGTTTTTGGATGGCATTCCTACTCTGGTCATTAAGTTTTTTTTGGTGGTCTGTGAGGTTGCATTCTACCAAAATGGTAATTAATGATCCATGTGTATTGTATGAAGGTTGCTGGGATAGTCATCTGGATTCTAAGTTATCTACCTCATTTTTTCCTTTTGTAGTTGTAGTGTCTATTTTTCTATTAATGACCACTGTAATGACTGAGATTCAAGCAGATGCTTCCATGCACTATGTGAAACCAAACCCCGATGTATTATTAGTGGAAGCACCTGCAGAGTTGCTGGACTGACCTTTCACTATTCCTCGAACGCCTGCTGGAACTGGATGTGTAATGGGATCTGAGCCAGCCTGCAAAGGGCGTGGAAGGACTGAAGGATGGGAGCAAAGCTGGCTGTTGGCTGCAGGAAATCTTCAAGTCCAGTCTCTGTTGTGGAAGGCCCCAAAAATGCAGATTACCAAAAGTTTGTATCATGTTGTTGCACCTGATTCTTGCTTATGATCTCTGTATGCCGAGTTGTGCCTTTCCTGCTGGTCTTGTGAGTAAGAGCATACCAGTACCTGTTTACACTGTAAAATGGATATTGTTACATAGGCCACGCAAAAGGCATCCCAGTTGTCACGTTTCTACATTGTGAATGTATGACTTCTAAGAACTCTGTAGTTTTGAGTATCTACTGATGCGTTTCTGTTGACATTTTTGAGAATAAATTTTGGGATGGCTTTTTCACACTTGGTGCTTCAGTTTTTCTGGGGAAAAGCTTTTTGTCTCCTGAAGAGTGAGTTCAAGAGGTGGAATGCTGCCTCACTCCAGGCACCTGAAATCCAGGAGCTAGAGTTGGCTTATTTCATTCCCTAGAACAACAGGACCTGGGAAGCCGTGGAGGAGTCCTAGATCATTCCTTAGGAATGGCTGGGGTTTGATACTGGGGTTGGTGTGTGCCAGGGATGTTGATTTCCACACTGGGATAGAATGGCAGGGATATGTGCCATCATTTTTGTACTGTGATCATCCTACAAAGGGAAAAAGAATGTTAAGTTGTCAAAGTGCCAGTGTCTGGAGCTGCTGGCTGCAGAGAACAGGGATAAAAAACTTCACCTAAAGAGCAAAGAAAAACAGTTCTGAGGACAGCTCTGATAAAGTGGAAAAGTGCTGAGATTCTCATTCTTGCTCCCTACACTGGCAAATGTATTTTGGCCTTGGGAGGTCAGAGGAGGATCAGGGTGCAGACCCAGGGAGCCCTAAAGCTGCAGCTTCCCACAGCTGGAGCTGCCTGCTCCTGGTGCTCCTTGCACAGGGCTTGGGAGTGCAAGGAAAGGCAGGAAGCAAACCCCCACTGAGCTCTGGAGGAATGGAAAAGGTGTGGGGAGGGCAGGAGGCAGTCTGAGCTCCAGACTTTCTGCTGCAGGGGAATTATTTCCAAAGCGAGCAGGGCTGGGCATTGCCTGCTCTGCCAAGTGTGAGAGCTGAGCCAACGCCTCAAACTCAGCGTGGTGGAAGTGCCCACAGTGGCAAAGGTGCTCAGCTTACAGTAACATTGCATGGTAGCAATTAAAAGAGACAGCTGATGTCCTGTGGCCTTTGCCAGGTGAATCGGGAGCAGGTTCACAGCAGCTGCCGTGGTGTGAGAGCAGAACGTGCACGGTGAGTGCACTGACACTGTCTGTGCTCGTCAGCCTCTGCTCTTGCCTCGAGGACTTTGTTTCTGCTTGCTCTGCTCACCTCACTGCATCTGCAGGCTGTTTCTTTTGTGCAAGTAGCATATGTGCTTGCGTGAGCTCAGGTAAAGGCTGGCTTGCTTAAAATGCTAAATTTGAACTTAAAAGTTGCATTATTTTTGAAAAAAACAGTGCATTTGCTTTACATTAGGGTATTACCTCTAGTATTCCTCTAAAGAAAGGTTTCTTTTAAGCTGCCCTTTCTGTTCAAAGCTTCCCAAAAAGTGGATGGGAGCTCTGAGGAGGGAGTTTGTGACAGCTGTAGATAAGCAGCTCGGGCTGAGCTCAGTGAGGCTGATTTGCCTCTCCCCAGCTGGCAGTGGAGGTGGGAGCCAGCCCAGGTTGGCAAATACAGCGAGAGCAAAGGGTAAATGAGCCTGGAGCTGGGATCAGCACAGGGAAAGGACCTGCCTGGGGTGCTTGAGCTGATGGGATGGCAGAGATGGGCTGAAACAAAGGAAAGGAGATGAGTATTACATTAATTTTGATTTTTTTTGTGTGTCAAAGGCCATGGTTCTCAGGCAGGGTTTGCAGTCTGGACTTGGGGAAGGTGATGGTTCTGTCTGCAGTGTAACAGTGTGGGCACAAAGCTGTCCTGGTGTCTGAGTGAGCCCAGGGGCTCCTGCTCACAGCCCAGGCTCTCTGGTGCCTCTGTGCTGTGTGCTCAGCCCAGGGCTCCTCTGCCTGCCTGGCCGGGCTGTGCTCAGCGCGGGGCTCACGTGTTTGACTTCAGCTCACATTCACCACTGACCTAGAAAAGCTCCTGGCACTGCACAGCCACAGCAGGACAGGAAACGGCTCAGAGGCAGACAGAGGCAGCAATTAAACACTCCTGGAGCCCATTACCGTATTATCTATTTTGTTATCGTGGCTCTGTTTCGTGCACTTTGAATTAATCGCATAGAAAGGGCAGTGTTCTTGGCAGCATTCTGATTGCTGCTGGTGCTGTGTGGTTTTTTGGACAGCTCGTTTGTTAATGCCTGCCAGAGCTGATCATGGACAGCACAGCCCCCCATGGCAGCATCACTCTCCTTTAAACTCCTTTCTTGGCATCCCTGCTTGTCACATCTCACAGGGCAAAAATTAACTGCTCTGCCTCAGTTCCTCTGTGCAGAAAATGAAGCCTCAGGTCAGAACGAGAACAGGTGGATCTCATC
Source organism: Acanthiza pusilla (assembly GCA_036630365.1). Classification (NCBI taxonomy): domain Eukaryota; kingdom Metazoa; phylum Chordata; class Aves; order Passeriformes; family Acanthizidae; genus Acanthiza; species Acanthiza pusilla. The sequence goes on from JAXCHO010000050.1 coordinate 15,684,606, forward strand.
ATGGGCCTTGTTTTCCATACCTGGTTTAGGCAAAATCCAGACATGGCTAAAGGTTTGTGTGTCTCTCTAAGGAAAACTAAAAACCCAAATCAAGTAAAACTGGCAATATTTAGTGTTATTAAATATATATGTACGTTTATCTTGTCCCCAGCCCAGAGCACTGATGGCACTGCAGTCATTCCTGGGACACCTGCAGGGCTGGGGACTCCAGAGCTCCCTGGGCAGCCCCTGCCAGCCCTGGTCACCCTGTCCAGGTGGGGACAAAACTGAGCCAGCTGAGCTGACCACAAGCCAAAGCAGGCAGTTTATGAATCCCAGAGAATCTGAGGGCCAGCTGTACAAACCGTGGGGTGCTGGGAGCAGGAGGTGATGCAGGAGGAATGTGTGGGGTAGTGAATGACAAATAACCTGTGTTCTTAGTGTAGGAACCAAACCTGTCCTGGAACCTTTTATTCTCATGATCTTCCAGATACTCACTGGCTTTGCAGTCCTGTGCATGTGATGACAGAGAATGTTTTTAAATCAAATTACCTGAATTGGCTTTACAGCCCTTCACAGTCCTGTTGATCCACTTGGCAAAGTTTGTTTTAGAAAAATTTGTCTCCATGCAGTCTAGATGTTCAGAATACCAAACATAACTTTTTTTTCTTTTTTTTTCTTTCTTTTTTTTTTTTTTTTTAATACGCTGGTTGTTTTCTTTTCCCATGAAACCAGTTCGATTACTTAGGTCCTTAAAGTTCAGCACACATTCAGGTGATTTGCTGCCTTGGGGTACCTAAATTTCTGTCTGTGTTAAAAGTACTCCACCCCTCTCAACTCACAATGTCCAGATTTAAAAAACATCAAATTCCTTTATTACTTATTCTTCTCTTTCCCCCTCAACTCTTCCAATCTTAAATGACAACCACTAGGGTTTTGGTTTTTTTGTTGTTGTTTGTTTGTTTTTTAAATAAAAGTTGCAAATCTGAAACGTAACAAATATTTTCAGTTTAGAGCTTTACATTTTTTTATCACACTCACAGGAGGTGTAACACAAAAACAGTATGGCAAGAATTCACAGCACAGCTACAGCTAATAGCCAGATCATTTCAAGAGCTAACAAAATACAAATATAAAATGCAAGTGGGAGTTTATTTGTCTAGAAAGCTTTTCTCTTTCTTCATTTCTTAAGTTGACAGCTGTCCTAGATGAACAACAGTTTGACTATTATGGTTTTAAAAATTAGGTGCTAAAGGGTTGTTTTCTTCTTGATCCACAACATATAATTATGCGAGGAAGAAAAAGATCCTACAGAAAAACTGCACTTCCTCAGAGCAGCGTGAGCAGTATCTGCTCTGAACCTTCATTATGGGAATGCCAAATGTTCTCTGCAGCGCAGAGCCCATGGCAGCAGGAGCTTTATTGTAGTTTCCCTTAGCAAGTGTTGATGGATTTATGGAGGGCTTCATTAAATATAGGCTTAAAGGATATCCGCTATCGCCCACTTGTCAAAAGCAAAAATAATATCAAAGCCATCCGTGCAGCTCCGAGCTGCAGGTGTTAACAGCACATGATAATCTGGGAGTGTTTAACTCCCCAATTAATTGCAGTAGTCTTGTCTGAGTTCAGCCCTTTCCAAGATAAATTTCAAAGATGAATGCACCTCGTGGAGGCCGAGGGCACATGTACAACGATCCCACGGTGCTGGTGCTTCGTGCTGTGCTGTCCCAGCTTGGGGCTGTGTTTCCCTGGCTCCCAAATGCTCCTTCCCGTGCGGAGCTGAGCCTGGGAATGGGCGGATTTTGCAGGTTTGCTCTGATTTTGAGGGGTTGAATGCCACAGTCCTGTAGTTGCACTGTTTTAGAAATCTTTCTCTTCTTTCTCAGGGAGAATAGAGATAAGCTGCATTTTTGTACTTTCTTAATCTCTGTGTTTGGTACTAGGTGTTGGATAGCTGTGACCAATGGTTTTAGGAGGTGGATTCCCTGCTGACCAATAGTTGCTAGATTATTAATGGATATATAAAGAAGTTTCTGTAAATAAAGTTTCTCTTTTTGCCATCTTGGGTCCACCTGCCTGCCTCTTCTGCCAGCTACTGCGAATCTCAGGAAATCTAAACCAACACAGTCCCAGCCTGTTTCAGTGCTGCCTCGAGGAAGAGTCTCCCAGCACCAACAGCACCTCCTTGCCTGGCTGTGCTGGGGTGAGGCACGAGCACAGGGAATTGTCCCATGTGGGAGCTGAGTGCTGCACGTTTGCCCTCAGCAGCCAAATCCCTTCCCTGCCCTCCTTCCATCAGGGCAGCTGCAAACACAGCCCCGAAACAAAGCCCCAATTCCGTGTGCAATGGGCTGTGCTTTCAGACAAAGGAGGTGCGCCCTGGTGTTGGTAAAACATGCACTTATGGAATCAGATAATAACAGGTACAGAGAATAATGGCCCAGCTCGGGCTGCCTGTGGAATCATAAACATTTTGTTCAACCAGTCGCACACCTTTAGTCTGAGACAACTCCTTAGATGTCAGAATTCTCTATATTTTGATACTCAGGGCAAAAAGTAAAGTAAACAAACCCAAAAGTAGTTCCAAAACTGAAATAATCTTTCAACTTATAAAAAGTCAAACAGGATATTATTATTATGACCTTTCTCTGTGTTCCTCAAGAAAAAAAGAAAAGGAGTCCTGCATAAAAAGCCCAGTTATTTATTTAGTAGCACAACTATAATAGAAGAAAATTTATAGCATATTGTGCTAAATAGGTAATGAGCACAATTTGCAAATGCATTGTCAGAACCACCAATGCATTGTTTGAGTGGGAAACTGGCACTAGGACTGCTCCTGGAAGGGATTCGGGCACACCCCCAAAAGTTCATTTAGGTGTTCTTTAATCAGTGGGGCTGAGAGACCTGGATGTGTTTGGGGATCAGCAGAGCCCTGGACGGCCTCATGGGGGGAGAGGAGTCGGTGCCAGGGGCAGAGAGCAGGAGCAGAGCCCTGGGGACAGGAGGAGACAGCGCTCTGTGCCACAGACTGCACTGCAGAAGGGCAGGAGATAAGGCAGGAAAGGCTTCCCAGAGCAGTGGGAAACTCTGTGGTGGAGGCTGATGGACACAGGAATTTCTGGTTTGATTAAGATGCACTGGAGCCGGTTGTGTCCATGGGCTGGGCTTTGCCAGGGTCAGCTCCCACTCGTCTTTGTGAGCTTGAACATCATCAGACCTCGGAGACTCAGTCCATAAAACATAATCCTCCTGGCAGAGCAGGTGTGCTTGTGCTGCCCGCCCTGGGAAAAGCTATTAAATCATCCCAATCAACAGCCTGGCACTTTCAGACAGCCCTTTGTGTTAAAAATGGGGGCTCAACCTTGGACTTGCCAATGAACCCTTCCTGGGTTTGAAATGGGATTTATGATGTGCAGTGCTGGGAACACTGACAGCTCCTGATGAACTCTCCCTACAGGACAACCCCAGAGGGGAACAAGTGGTCCAGCTCTGGTTCCATGACAAATCACTCGGTGAGGATGGGAGTGTGGCGTGGGGGGAGCAGGGAGGGATGGAAAACTACTCCATCTTCTGTTAATTTAATCACCTGGGGGGGGAATGTCCAGGGAGAAAAAAAACATCGATAATGATGTAAAATTATGGAAAATAACTCAGCTCCTTTTAATTAGCAGTGGTGCACTACGAGTTCTGGAGCTTGCAGGGCTCCTTTGTGAACCTCAAGTTCTGTGCTTGCAAAAATAGAGCATCAAAGCAAGACAGTGGCATCTGAAAATCCAAAATAGGTTTTATTTCACTTGATTTAACAAACTCTCAGTCTGAGGCTGGAGGTTTTCCCTTGGGCATTCCTTCTCCACAGGAGAATGAAAATCAAAGGCTTGGAAACCAGGAGAGCTTGTACCTGCTGTGAGTGCTGAGATCACAAGTGAAATCCTTACAGCAAAGCTAATGTTATGCCAGAAATACAGCCTAAAAATCAGTCCTACAAACAGTTTTTGTACTAAGACAGCCCAAGTTAGGATGGCATTGGAAATATCTGCCCAAACGGTCTCAGTACTGGCGCCTGAAACTGGTGTAACTCTTCACTGTGTTGCTGAAATGTCCTCATTGCAAAATGTCAGGATGACTCCTTCAACTGTAAGGAAAAAATGGAATGACAACTGCAGTACTTGTGCTGGTGTAATCCATAGTGTAACAAGAGGCTTGAAATCATAAACAGAAATGCTGGAGCAATTTGTGCCTAAATTTGCAGAGGACATCAGAATTTGGATGCAGGAATGAGCGCTGTGAGTGGGTGAAGGTCACTGAGCAAGAGGGTGCGAGCAGCAGCATCACCGCGAGTCCCAGCCCCGTAGGGCAGAGGGATGGCAGAGCAGGGGGGCTCAGGCTCTCCGCGCTGGCCGCAGGTGGCAGGGGACCCTCGGGATGGGGCGCGGCCTTCTGCCGGGGGGCAAGGACAGGAGGGCTCCGCTGCACAGGCGCCGAGCCCCGAGTGGGAAAGGAAGACTGGGAGCCGGGGGAAAGGGGCGTGATGGGGTAAAGGACAGAGCAGGTGACGGCCGAGGGCAGGGCGGGGCTGGGCTGGGCTGGGCTGCCCGGTCCGGGGCGGAGCGAACCCAGCCCCACCCCGGCCCCACCCCGACCCCACCCCGACCCCACCCGACCCCTCGGAGCCGTGCGGTGCCGTGGCTCGGGGCCGGGCCGGCGGAGCATCCCTCGCAGCGCGGTGCGGTGCGGCGCTGGCCGGGCCGGGCCGGGAAGCGGAGCGGGCTCGGGCGGAGGGCTCGGGGCGGAGGGAAGGAGGGCTCGGGGCCGAGGGGCGGGCGCACCTGCGTGCTGCAGCCCGCGGCGCCGGCCCGGCCCCTCGGCGGAGCCGCCAGACGGCGGCTGGGCTGGGCTGGGCTGGGCTGGGCGCTGCCGGAGCGCATCCCCCGCTCCGCTCCGCTCCGCTGCGCTCCGCCCCGCAGCCGCGGCCATGACCGACAACATCCCGCTGCAGCCCGTCCGGCAGAAGAAGCGCATGGACAGCAAGCACCGCGGCGGGTGAGGCCGCGCTCGGGATGCGCGGGCGGCGCAGGGAGCGGCGGCCGCGGCCGAGCCGGGGAGGAGCGGGAGGAAGAGGAGGAGGAGGAGGGGAGGCAGGCGGGCGGGCGCTGACAGGTTGCTCCTGACGCCATTGCCGTGCCCGGGCGCAGGGCAGGATCGGCTGGGGCATGGGCACAGCCCCGCCCGGCCTGCCCCGCACCGCGGAGCCGCCGGCAGAGCGGGGAACGGGGCCAGGCGGGGCAGGAGCGGCCGGGCCGGGCGGGGGCCGTGTCACCGCGGCCGTGTCCCCGCGGCCGTGTCCCCGCCACCCGCCCGACCCGGCCCGGCCCCTGTTTGTCATCATCCGTCCCCGCTGTGGCGCACGGCCGGGCTGGAGGGTCGCTCGGCCTGTGCTGGAAGGGCGCTGGACCATAGATGGTGTGTGCAACAAAGGCCCGGCCGCGTTAACTGTGTCAGCGCGGCAATACAATATCCTTGAGCGCTGCTGCCACAGCCGAGTGCGGGACGCGTCCTGAAGGAGACCTGCGTGTGTATTTATGCTGCTATTCCCATGCAGGAAGTTAGGTAAGGAAAATGGTTTTCTCGTACTCTTCCATTATGAAATCGCAGCTCTGTGCAGACAGGTTGGTTTGCACGCAGCAGGGCTCACAGGCTGTCCAAGTCACCTGGCTGTCAATTATCACAGCATTCCATTTGTCCCTGGGTAATTAAGGTTTTTAAAACGTGCTGAGTGATATTAGCAAAATAAACCAAAATATTGAAGGAAATCCTCGCTGTTAGAACAAGGGGAAATATACACGTTTTGCTTGTTTATGTTTTGCTTGGATTTGTTTGGATTCAGTGCTGTAATTGACATTGTTGTGCCGAGTTTATTCAGTACTAGAATGGTTCCTTACGGCCAGCATTGTTTGTGGGAGCTGCTGTGGCAGTGTCCGTGGCAGGGAGGTGTTGATGCAGCAAGCAATCCCCCAGGGCCTGTGTCACATGCACCGCTGAGCAAGGACCACAAGGTGCAGCCACCATGGCATTGCAATTGGTGACATGATGGAGGGGAGCAGCGAGAGCTGAAGGCCTGGGAAATTTCTCTGAGTTCCTTGAATGATTTCTTTTCCTGAAGTTCTCTAATCTCCGCCAGGAGCCTCCCGGGTGTCACAATGTGGTTAGTGCTGCCTAGCAGAACCTGCCCTCAGCTAACCCAGGCTATGGTTCATTGGCTGTGGATTCCACTGATTAGCAGCCGCTGAGAGGGCTTCCAGTGGTGGCAAAAAATTCCAGCAGCATGAGAAGGAAGATTGCCTAGGGTTTTTACTCAGTAGCAGTTGAAATTAATTGGATTTGGGGTTTCTGTTTGGTGCAGTAATTGTTTGGGGATGAGACTGGTTAAATATGAGGAGCCCTTGTTTTAGTGAGGAGTGGCCTGTGATCTCTTAGTGTTTGATCAAGTGATGGATAGCAAAGCACTGAACTCAAGCCGATCCAAACCAGCGTTAAAAACCATAGAAGAAATCCTTCAGTAAGTTGGGTGGTCCCTGGTGTCACATCCAGAGCAGAGTCCTGGGAATCCTAAGCTGTAATCAAGGCCTCCTTTCTTCTATTCCCTCTGAGGAAAAACCCAAACAAAAGCCATCCAAGTTAAGTTCCTCAATAAATATGAAATACCAGGGATAAGCAAGTCATGATAAGCTCACATTTCCATAGCCCCAGCTTGTTTCAGCTGTGGGGTTTCCCTCACTAGTGGGGGTGAGTTTTCAGACAGAATTTTGTCAGTGTGGTCTTCGGGAGTGGGGAGCACATTTCAAGCCCTGTGCTGAATGACTTCATGGAAATCTTTGTTTCTGTTAACATAAAAGTGAGGAATGGCTAATTCACCTGTAGGGCAGGAGCCATCCAGCAAGGCTCTCATTACCCTCAGCCTCTCACATGCTTTGAAGGCAAGGCAGGGAGGAGCTGGCTCAGTAGCCTTGCAGAGATGAGTGATGGCTCGGGCAGCTCAGGTCTGTGTCAGAGAGAAGCCATGTGCCTAATGAAAAGTGGGAGAAGCGGTGATCTGTTCCTGAGCACGACTTTAATGTGGCTATTCCTTGCTCTGAATTCCCGTGCTCTGTGCCTTGAATTCAGCCATGTTCATCCAAATGCTTTGTGGCACTGTGAGGAGCTGTGAGCTCTGTGCCAATTAGGGAAGGATGGCGTTAATTGCAGCAGGGCTGGGGCTGTGAGCCTGAGCTTCCCAGGGCAGGGAGCTGCGAGTTCCCGAAGTGCTCCAGGTGCTTCTCTCAGTGCATGGCACGAGTTTTCCCCTGAATAGCTCGTGGTGTCAGTCCTGGATCCTGCGAGGCTTTTCTGAGGCACAGCAGAGCTGTGCTGGTGCTGCTGGTGGAGCAGGCCTGGATCCAGAGCTGCCGGGAAGGACAGGGAGGGACACGGGAAGGAGGAGCTCTGCAGGAACACTTGGTGAGGCCCTTCCATTGTGTGCCTGTGTACTCTGGCTCTGTTTAAAATGGCAAATTCCAGCTCTGAGTCAACAGAGAGGGACAGGAGCTGCTGCCCTGCGTGTGCGTGGGTGCAGTGCCTTGGCACGTGTGGGGCTGGGCTGGGCTGGGCTGCCTTCCCACCAGCAGGCTGTGGGAATTGCAGCTCTCCTGCCCCTTCCAGAGCCATCCCAGCTGCACGGGAGAGCTTCAGGCTGTTTCACATGGAGTATCTCATGTGGAGGTGCACAAAGACCATGGCTCTGGTTTTCTTTAGCCATGGAAAATTCGTTACCTGCTTTTGAAATGATGTCATATGGGAGGTTGGTTTGTGTATCAGAGGTTCCAAGAACAGCCCAGGAGGGTCACAGGAACATCATCTGAGAAGTGTGATTGGTTTAGAAGTGACTAAATACGTCAGTGAACTTCAGCACTAATTGGACAAATGCTACCTCAATATTACACAAATGTGGCACTTTTTTCCCGCATGTTTTACATGGAAGTATTTTTGATTTGATCTTCAAATACTTCTCCATCAAACATGCTGCATTTATAAATAAAACCTGCTGCCTGACAGTGGCTGTTCATCTGACAGTCTGCCATGTACTGCCTCTTACCTCATCGCTAGGAATGTGTTTTTGTAAGCAAATACAGTCCCAGGTGCAGTGCAGAGCAGACCTGTTCTTCAGTTCCTCCTTCATTTGGATCCCTGAGCAGGTTAAGGACAACATCCCTTACAGGACTCAAAGTTTCAGGTACAGTTTGCATCCAGGGAGATTCTTTTGAGTGGTTGTGACTTTATCTGAGGATTTGTGAGTTTGTTTCTTCTTATTATTTTTGCCAAGTTATGATTTAAAATGTGAGTTGCACAGTGCTGTATAAGCTGCCCCATAGAAGGTGCCTTTGTGCATTTTCCATGGTCTTTCTGTAAGGTGATAATTTGTAAAGTTTGTGGTTTACCCTCACTTGCTCATTTTCTGTACCCGAGGGGTTATTGCAGGATTGTTCTTCAGTGCTCCAGTTGCAAAATGGAGAAGGAGAAATGTTTAGGAAAGTGTTCCTAAACTCTTATAGAAAACTGTTTACATTTCTGTAGCTTTGTAATTCCTATTCTTGGAAAGTGCAGGTTAATTTTATCAGCATTTCTCAGCAGAAATGTAAACTTTCAGCTCTTTTTCTATGATGGAAAATGTTTTATTATTCCTAATAATGCCAATAATTCTCTGCCAGGAACTTCCTCTTATGCCTTTGCTCTGAGCAGAAATCGTTGGAGTAGTGAGGTGCCCCTTCCCTCATCATCTGGGTCCCTAGGCCTGGGACTTAAAAACAGGGGTGGGAGCCAGAGAAACAGCAGATCACAGAAATATATAATCCTGCAAAATTCTTCCAGGGAGGAACAAGTAATTTAACTGGAAAAAGCTGACAGCCCCAGTCAAAAAGATTATTTATTTAATGGGCACCAAATCTAATCTGAAAACACATTTGTATGTGCCCAGAGTACTTTGCTTCTGATTGGATTTTTCTTTTTAACATTAAGATTATTCCGTTTCCAGAGGAGAAAGGGAAATGGAGAACTAATCATCTTATTGATTCTACACCAATGACATTTAAGACATCACTGAAAAGTTTAAAAATAATTGAAAATTATGGCAATTGGATATGTTCAGGAGGAGTGACAAACACCTGCCAGGAAGGATGAGCACATGGTTTTCTGTGCTTGAGAAATGACTCTGTTCTTACCAAAGTTCATTTTCTGACTGATTTCAGCAAGCCATGGCTGCAGTTTCTCTGTGAGATACCATTCCTGTTAGTCTGGGCTTTGGTTCGTGGATTTCTCTGTGCCCACCCTGCAAAGCACAGGAGGGGCAAACAAGGGCACAGAATAGGTGAGGGCTAAGTGCCAGTGTGGGTTTGCCTTCAGAACAAAAACCTGTGAAGGTTTCTGGGGTAAAAGTCAGATTTGCTGTCAGGACTTTCTGGCACTGGTGCCCGAGCTGCTGCCTGGGGCTGCAGCCTGAGCTGTGACGTGATGGATTGTTGAGCTGGGATTGTTGAGCTGAGATTGCTAAACTGGGGTTCCCGAGCTGGGGTTCCTGAGCTGGGGTTCCCGAGCTGGGGTTCCCGAGCTGGGGTTCCTGAGCTGGAGTTCCTGAGCTGGGGTTCCTGAGCCGTGATTCCTGAGCTGCGATTCCTGAGCTGGGGTTCCCGAGCTGGGATTCCCGAGCTGGGATTCCCGAGCTGGGATTCCCGAGCTGGGACTCCTGAGCTGGGACTCCTGAGCTGGGATTCCTGAGCTGGGATTCCCGAGCCGGGGTTCCCGAGCCGGGGTTCCCGAGCCGGGGTTCCCGAGCCGGGGTTCCCGAGCCGGGGTTCCCGAGCTGGGGTTCCCGAGCTGGGGTTCCTGAGCTGGGGTTCCTGAGCTGGGGTTCCTGAGCCGTGATTCCTGAGCTGCGATTCCCGAGCTGGGGTTCCTGAGCCGCGATTCTTGAGCTGGGGTTCTCGAGCTGGGGTTCCCGAGCTGGGGTTCCTGAGCGCTGATGAACCTCCCAGCTCGAGTGTTGCAACACGGGGCTCTCAGTGCTGGTTGTAGTATTGTGTTCATTGGGAATTTTTTATTAAATACTTAACCCAGAAACCTCCTGCAGGAAGGCTGTGTAGGAGACTTCCAGTGGAAATGCTGGATATTCTTTACTTGGTATATCATTGATACTCCTGATATTTGCCTTCAGAACTTGCTAGGCAGGAAGTTTTTCTTTTGTTTGTCTAATTAGGTTTTCAGTTTGCTTTCCCTGTAATTCAGGAGGTTGCAAAAACGGTGACTCCAGCCAGGCAGGGATTTCACAAACCTGTTATTTTCACTCAGCAGATTCTCCCATGCCCTTTCTTGCTTACACGAGGAGCTGCATTATTTTGAGTTTGTTTCTCAAACCCTACAGTGGCACAGCATTTGTAAATTGCCATTCTTACAGCAACAAGTGTGTTTGGGGTGGAAATACTACAAGAGGTCACCTATTGTAAATATTATGATATAGGTGTGTGAGTATTTTTGCTGTTGAGTACAGTCCCTGTAAGAGGCCCAGCCTAAAAAATAAACAAAGGTAAATGGTTTCAGATGTCTGATTACAAGGACTGACTGATTTTTCCTGCCTGGAAAGCACACTGGGATGGAATAGGGTGTGTGGACACCAGATTTGCTCCCTTGGGCAAAACCTCTTTTTTGGAGTCTTTTCTCCTTTGTGGAAGAAGGAAAACCACTTTTTCCCCCCCTTTTTTCTGTAGAGCATATCTGTTTCCTGTTGGAATCCAAATACCACCATTTCCACTATTTTCCATTAAAATATATTTGGGCTGCAGGTGGCTGTTTGTCTCAGGCCATCACCTGCAAACACAAAACTGCAATTCAAAGGTGTCCAGGAATGAAATACACTTCTGTAGCAGAGCTTATGAATTTGAGTGTTTAACACCAACCTTGCTGTTTGTCTCAAGTTGGTAACGAACAGGTGTGGATGTATACACAAATGTGGGGAGCAGGATCTGCTGGTGAGTGTTTTTTGTGCATGTTTGGTGACACCTGGGTGCAGGTGAGCTCAGTAGGATCCTTGGTGAAATTGTGGACCTTTTTTGGAGCAGAGGGTTTGGCTTACCCTGGAGCTGAAGGAGCCTCTCGGGCACCATCCAGAGCTTGTGATTCTGTGTTCTGCAGCACTCCTGGGTGGGTGCTGGGAGTACTCTGCTGTGCTGTCAGCATTTTGGTCTCAAAGCTTCTTTCAGAAGAAAACCTTCCCTTGTTTGGGTGGCTAAAATCACCTTCCCTTGTTTGGGTGCTAAAATCACCTTCCCTTGTTTGGGTGCTAAAATCACCTTCCCTTGTTTGGGTGGCTAAAATCACCTTCCCTGTGTCTGGGTGGCTAAAATCACCTTCCCTGTGTCTGGGTGGCTAAAATCACCTTCCCCTGTCTGGGTGGCAGCTGTGCACTTCAGACTTAGGTTGTTCTTGGTACAGACCAGAGAAAATTCACCTTTTTCAGGGCTTGTCTGGTACTTTTCATGAAATAGAATAATGTCCAGGTAATTTGATTATGCAGAAGTCCTTTTCTATAGTTTTAAAAGCCTGTGAGAAATTATCTCACATGCCAGGCTGGTGAAGTGAATGTCTGAGCGCTGGATCACATGGTGACACCTCTTTATTTCTGGAAGCAAAATTGAGTTTCAGTCCCGGTCTGTGCCCAGGGAACTGACTTAGCTGGTAACACTGCTTTCTATTTGCAGCCAGCAGGGCTGGAAACATTAAAAATTCGGTTCTTTGTAGGTAACCACCTTCTGTGTGGTGAGTTGTGAGCTCTGCTCAGTGCACTGCGTGTATCTTCTGGCAAGGCAGGAACTTCCAGAGTGCTTTGTGTACTTCCTTAAATAGTTATTTCTTTGTTGGCTGTGCATTGAGCTGAACTTCTGGGGCAGGATGCTTGGTTCAGGAGCAGATCTTTGTGGAGCATTCTGGAAAGATGTTTTGTAAGAGCTCTGAAGCTTTGGGTTATCAATCTGGCTGATGCTGGCTTTCCCAAACGTCAGTGAAATTCAGTAAGTCTGTTCCTGAAGGAGCAAGGGGATTGGGAAGGGATTGGCTTTTGGACAGCAGCAGTGACAGCAGAAAAATGTCCCTTTAGGGGTGTGGGAGGGTGCAGTGCTGCAGTTTGGGACACAGAGGCTGTTCCGAGGTGCAGGAGGGGTGGCTGGAGCATCTCTGCATCCCATGGAGGAGCTGCCCTCGCGTTGGGTCCCTGCCTCCAGGGAGGGTTTGTGACAAGGGACAGGCACGGCTTTCCTCACTGAATTGGTGCGAGCAGGGACGGCTTGGTGGCCTCGGGGCTGGGCTGAAGGTCCTGGGGGACACCTGGGGCTGCTGCAGCTGGGCTGGGGCTGCAGGCGGAGTGTTAACACAGAGCAGTGTGTTAAAAATTAACAAATTCATTAATTACTGTTCCTTCTGCAGGTGCTGTGAGTGCTTAAGATGCTGTGGGAGGAGAGACCCCAGGCCTCGGACTGTCTGGCTTGGGCACCCCGAGAAGAGAGACCAGAGGTACCCTCGCAATGTCATCAACAACCAGAAATACAACTTCTTCACCTTCCTCCCTGGGGTAAGCATGGATAAAGTTGATTTTCATCATCACACCCCAGTGCTTTCCCCATTTTTCAGTGGTTTTACAGTAGACAGGTGCAGAATCTGGAGCTGGAGGAGAGGTGGGGTTGTGTTTGGTAGAGTTCATGCCCAGACTGCCTCGGGGCAGCAGGAACCAGACTCAGATCAGTCCTGAGTGTCCAGGACTGCTCCAAAACTGCCCCAAGTCAGCACTCAGTCACTAGGAGAGCATGCAGAAATGTTTCTGGTTAGTTTGACATGCTTAACATCCTTCCTCCTCTTCTTTTTTCTGTTTTTTTTTCCCAGGTGCTGTTTAACCAGTTCAAATACTTCTTCAACCTTTATTTCTTGCTCTTGGCCTGCTCTCAGTTCGTGGTTGAAATGAGGCTTGGTGCACTTTACACGTACTGGGTTCCTCTGGTAGGTCATTTAAGGTTTATTTATCCATGAAAGTTTCATTGTTTGACAAAATTTCATGTGCTGCCTTCTCCTGTGGGGTATAAGTTTGCACCTTAAATCATATTTTTAACTTCTAACTTGCTTGCTGAGGTCTGTGCCATGTGTGCTGTGGGGTTTAGACTTTCAGGGCACTGAAATTCCTGGTAAAGGCCAGAAAGGAGTGAAGGGGCAGCCTTGGGACACTGCTGCTAAAATTGTGTTTGTGTTAAAGCCTGGATCTCCAGGAATTCTCTCCCAAATGCTGTATTGCATTTGCTGTGTGAATCTACTGAGGGTTTCACAGGATCCTGTCCTATAAATTAAATATTTGTGGACACAGAGCATCTCTCCCTCTGTTGTACAGGAGTTATAACTTGGCATGGGAGCAGCACAAGAAAGTTCTTTGTTCATTGCTGCTGCTCTCTGAGTTGGGGCTGGAGTGACATTTGAGAGGACACAGTCAGTCGGAACATGTGGGAATATTTTGGGGGTGATTATTTGAAGAGTCTTCAAACAGCTGAAACCTAAGTTGAAAAGAGCTGACCCTTTTAAAATTTTATTTTGGAGAGTGGGTAGGAATTTCTAGGTAAATGAACAAATGCATTTCATTACTATATTAATTAGATCACACATTTAGACATATGTAGGTGCTAGAAACCTGCAGTTCCTAAAATCATCTTGCTCCTTTCTGAAAATAATAAAGTTCCTTATTGACAAAGGTGGTCAGTGCATAGCTGCAATTTTCAACACAATGCAAGTTGTAAAAAGTTCATTTTCTGTGATGTATGAGGAGTGTTTCAAGTGTTCAGTCGGTCTGAGCTAGTAGTCTCTAGTAGAAACATGACTTTGTGATACCAACCCCATAAAGAGCTGCTTTGCATTAATTTAGTTATGTTTTGTACAGTGAAGGATGTGATGTGGGCATTTCCTCCTGGCAAGAGGAAATGAAATATGCACAGGAAAGTAGGACTGAAGCCCTAATCAGGCAAACGTGTAATTACGCCATGAGTAGTGCACATAAATATCTTTAGAGTGTTAATTTGTGTAGGTTGAGTGTCTGTATACATACACACGAAGGCACGTGCATTCTCTGTTTCTCTGTATATATAAAAAGGGAGTTAGATAGATTTCTGCATGGATTTCTATGTAAAGAACTCCCAGATGAGTTGTGCTGACTGCAGTGGCTCTGTGCTGGTGGGAGCAGAGATCTGAGGGATCCTGCCTTACGGTGAACTTCTGTATAAACTCTGTTATTCACCCGTGAGGTGAAATGGAAAATGGACTTACAGTCTTCAGATGAACTCTGAAAAGCTTTGCTTGGGGGAAAAACTTTACAAAGATTTGCTTGGGGAGAGCATCATGATAAAACGGAAACATTTCTTGAGCAGCAAGTCCTTTTTGAAGCGGCTGCTGTGGTTTGGTGTTGAGTTCTCCCAGCAGCACATCTCACTGTGCCGCTTCAGGAAGATAAGACAAGACAGACCAAGGCGATGCAGATCGTTGGCCTTGGCACTGATGAACGTTGCTCTCGTTGGCACTGATGAACGTTGCTCTCGTTGGCACTGATGAACGTTGCTCTCGTTAGAGGCAGAGGTGATCTCCCCTGACCTTTTGTCCCCTCCGGTGCTCCTTGCAGGGCTTCGTGCTGGCGGTGACGGTGATCCGCGAGGCGGCCGAGGAGATTCGCTGCTACATGAGGGACAAGGAGGTGAACTCGCAGATCTACAGCAAGCTCACGGCCAGAGGTCAGCCCCGCGGCTCCGGGAGCAGAGCTGCTGACGGCGAGCAGAGCTCAGGCCAGCGAGGGGCTGCAGGCTCAGCACGTGGCTCTGGTGGCTGCTCCTGGGTGGCTCTGGCGGCTCTGCTGGAGCCTGGGCTCTGCTGAGGGCTTCAGGGCATGGCCTGGCTGGGAAGGGACCCTAAAGGTGATCCAGAGCCACCCCTGCCATGGCAGGGACACCTGCCACTGTCCCTGTGCCTGCCATGGCAGGGACAGCTCCCACTGTCCCCATGCTCCAATGTCCAGCCTGGCCTGGGACACTGCAGGGATGCAGGGACAGCCACAGCTGCTCTGGGCACCTGTGCCAGGGCCTGCCACCCTGGAGCCCAGAGAGCCTGAGCGATGTGTGTGACATGCGTGTGACATGTGTGTGACATGCGTGTGACATGCGTGTGACATGCGTGTGACATGCGTGTGACATGCATGTGACATGCGTGTGACATGCGTGTGACATGCGTGTCACACGCGCGTGACACGCGCGTCACATGCGCGTCACATGCGCGTCACATGCGCGTCACATGCGCGTCACATGCGCGTGACATGCGTGTGACATGCGTGTGACATGCGTGTCACATGCGTGTCGCATGCGTGTCGCATGCGTGTCGCATGCGTGTCGCATGCGTGTCGCATGCGTGTCGCATGCGTGTCGCATGCGTGTCGCATGCGTGTCGCATGCGTGTCGCATGCGTGTCGCATGCGTGTCGCATGCGTGTCGCATGCGTGTCGCATGCGTGTCGCATGCGTGTCACATGCGTGTCGCATGCGTGTCGCATGCGTGTCACATGCGTGTCACATGCGTGTCACATGCGTGTCACATGCGTGTCACATGCGTGTCACATGCGTGTCACATGCGTGTCACATGCGTGTCACATGCGTGTCTGTGTGGAGCGTGTGGTGTGTCTCTGTGGTCTGTGTGTGATTTTTGGTGTGTGTATGATGTGTGTGTGTGTGTGGTTTTTGTGGGGGGTGTGTGTGTGATTTTTGGGGTGTGTGTGTAATTTTTTGGGTTGTGTGTCTGATTTTTGGTGTGTGTGTGATGTGTGTGTGTGATTTTTGGTGTCTATGATTTTTGGGGTGGGTGTTTGATTTTTGGTCTGTGTGTGATTTTTGGTGTGTGTGATTTTTGGGGGGTGTGTGTGTGTGATTTTTGGGGTGTGTATGATATGTGTGTGTGATTTTTGGGGTGGGTGTTTGATTTTTGGTCTGTGTGTGATTTTTGGGTGTGTGTGTGTGTGTGTGTGATTTTTGGGGTGTGTGTATGATATGTGTGTGTGATTTTTGGGGTGTGTGTGATTTTTGGGGTGGGTGTTTGATTTTTGGTCTGTGTGTGATTTTTGGGGGTGTGTGTGTGTGTGTGTGATTTTTGGGGTGTGTATGATATGTGTGTGTGATTTTTGGGGTGGGTGTTTGATTTTTGGTCTGTGTGTGATTTTTGGGGTGTGTGTGTGATTTTTGGGGTGGGTGTGTGATTTTTTAGGGGGGGTGTGTGTGTGTGCTCCTGTGTTTTCTGTCCCTGTCACCCTCAGCTTTGTCCCCAGCTCCGATGGAGCCCTCGTTGGGGTGACCTGGGCTGGCTCAGCCTGGCCCTGCTCTGGCCATTGTCCACAGCTCTGCTGTACCTCACAAAAACTCCTAAATTCTCCTTTGAGCAATCCACTGCTGCCTCACCATGGAGTTTCTGACATGACAGAGATGGTGAGGTCAGGGTTTTGTTTGAAAAAGGGAATGAGCTGAATTGGAGCAACTTCTGGGGTTTTTTTCCATTTCCAGTTACTTTGTGATAAAAGTTTATTCCCCTGAATTAAGATGCAGTGATCTAGGTGTAGTAAAAATACCCTGCAGTTATAGGAATAAGGCAGCTTTTTAAATATAATTGCTTAAGGCTCTATATATTTCACATTCCAGGAGTTATGGGGCAGCTCCAAACTGGGGAGTTTGAGTTTCTGAATATTAAATCCTCTTTTAATAACATGTTCTTACTACAACACTTAAAATGCTTGGCAACCAACAAAAGCCTCATCCAAGAGGGGTGTACTACATCTATTTAAAGATATAAAAGAGTTGCCTTCTGGATTCTATTCAATGATCTATAAGGGGCCTGACCTCTCCTTTAGTTCTTTTCATATTGCTATTACGTTTCCCATGAATGATTTCCCTCCCCCCAGTCCTTTAACTTTTCTAATTTTGTGAAAGAAACCAAGGAGGATTGGCAGCTGGGCACTAGCTGAAAATCTCAAGCCACTTTATTTAACATGATTTTTGTGCGGAAATAGGAATGAGATTCTCTAGTATAGTTTAGAGTAGAAAAAAACGTAGAAAATTATTTGATTCTCGCATGGTTGGGGGAGCCCAGTAATTTTCTGTCCTTCATTCAATCTCAGTGCTGAATTTTTTTGGGAGAGCTGAACATCTCCTTTTCCACTGATTAAAACCTCAGCACTCCAGGAATTACCTGGCAGCAGGGAAGGGCTTGGTGAGGCTGGGGATGGAAATCTGGGGTTTGGTTTATTGGTGCAGTCAGAGACAGGAGCTGGGTTTTCAAGGGAGACCATCACCAGGCCAGAAGCAGAAGCTGCAAACATCAAAATAAGTTGGAACAGCTGATATGAACAATTAATTTTCAGTGTAGCCGACAGTAGGACTTGGGATATTTAGAGTTTACTTCTTTTTTTGTTGGTCATGCTGCAGGCTTTTGGCACAGACCTGTACTGAGGCCTAATGACAAAAAAACCTCCACCCTAAACCTCTTTTATCTTTTTACCCAGATGATCCATTTATGTTCCGAAATGATGAAACCAGCAGACTTCTGGAAAGCATTTTTCCTGTGGAAAGCTCTCCATTTAAAGGACAGTTGTTTGGATTGTTATCAAAAATAACCAAATTTCAATCCCCTATTCATAACCCCACAAGCCTCCTGTGTTCAGAGGTCTGTGTTCTGATCTGCTGGAACTGTGCTTGCAAATTCCTGGTTTGTTTTTCTTCTCTGCAGCCCCCCTCCCTGGGTAACGCTGCATAATGGAGAGAAACTCCACAGAAAAGTGGCAAGGGACCTCCTGCTGAGGGGTGCTGCTTAAGATACAGATCATTGGCATTTACCAGCCATAGAAAAACAATATTTTCCCAAACCCTGCAAGTCCTGCTCCCCACATAAGGCTACGAAAGCCAAGTTTGGTGCAGCACATCAAACAAACACCCTCTTTTTTTTTTTTTTTTTTTTTTTTTAACATGCATTTAACTTGTTTTAATAAACCTCTGGCTTCATCTTTAAATCCAAATTAAGTGTTTGGGTCTGTACCTTTTAGTGGAGCTCTGGAGATCTGCTGTGAAGTCTTGACTTAAGTGCTCACAAGGTAGAAAAAGGCATTTCTTCTGGCCAATATATGTATTGCTTTAAATAATCTGCTTCATGGTACATTCATCATGCTGCAGATTTGGTGATCATTTCAAAGACCATAGCTTAAGTTGGAACAAACTGTTTGCATTTTATTGTGTTTACTTTCTTGTCTTTAGACAAGATCAATCAGGATACAGCAAAGAATGAAACAAATACCAGACAAATTTTAACTATAGATTTTTTTTTAAAGAGATCAAGTTCCTTTTAGAAAGCGTTAAACACCAACTTCTATTCTGATTAACTTCGAAAAGTACAAACTGAAAGTGATATAAATGCTAAATAAATCTCTGTGTATTTATAGGAAGGATTTCTAGTTGCACTTATAAAAACAGGAGTTTATAATTACAAAAGTACTTTAATAGCAGAGCTATAATGGGAAATGGAACAGTTTTGCTTTTAGCTGGTTTTAAACTTTTTTTTGGTGCTATTAGCGTGGTTTTAAAGATGGGAAAACATCTAATGTTTAGGTGGCCGTTTCCCCATGGAAAGAAAAAGGAATTACAGAATTCCCAAGATCAAAATAAAACTAACTCAAGTAAGTTGCTTTATGGGAGTCCCGAGTCAAAGGAAACATCTGGTGCTGGGTCCTGGCAGGAGTGGAGCACTGCAGAGATGTCACCCACGGGGGCAGGGAGGCTGCAGGAGCAGAGCTAGCACCAAAAAGGACATTTCATTTATCAGGAGGTATAAAAGTGTGTGTTGGGTGGAAAGGTCCCCTCTGTTTCACCCACAGGCAGCTGAGGCTGGCAGGGCTCTCCAGCAGGACAAATCTGCTCCAGCTGCTTTGCTTTGCTTCATATTGGAAAAATCTTAAAGCAGATGAGACTGTGTTCAGAATAATGATCCAAAGAGCCTTTTATGTGCATAATGATAGGAAATCATCACATTGCAGCTTTGTCCAGGCATTAATTTTTCTTTTGCAGCATGGCTTTTTTACCTCATTAAGGAAAACAAGACAAAAGTAAGTTTGCTGAGCCCTGCAGGTAGTGCTGCTTCTACTGACAGTCACCAGAGAAATCCTCGTGATCTTTAAGAGAATACAGAAAATTTGGTTAAACAATTCCTCAGCTTTTTTGCACATTGGGTCAGGAATGGCTGTGCCTGTGTGGGGAGAGCGCACAGGCTTTTTTCCCCCCTTGCTTTGCACAGGAGAATATTCAAAAGCACTTTTTGTTGTTTGGTGAATAACCGTATTAAAAGGGGAGGAAGAGATGTTATCTGTCAGACCCTTTTAGTGTCATAGTACCTAACTTTGTATAGCCCATACAGAAGACTGCCAGGGATGCTTTTTTTGATCCTCTTGGAGTGCAGCTTTTCTTTTCAAGCCTCAGCGTAATGGACTCTTAATCCCCGGGTTGCTTCCTGCCCCGGCAGAGATGTCTTTAGCCCAGCATTCGTTTTGTTTACCTTTAAAAAAAAACAACAAAAAAAAAATCTCGCAAGGCGAACTCCAGAATCCATGAAAGACCTATGAGATATTCGTGAAATGGGCCATGACTGCTTATAATTTGTAGGAATAATTACAGCATGCGAGGAAGTCTGCATTTATTAGCAGCAGTGATGAAGCATGTTGTTAAGCACACAGTGTGTCACCAGAGCAGCAGGCTGCCCCCAGCCCAGAATGGCTTTCATTGTTAATTTGGAGCAGAAACACTGAAGCATATCCTGAGAAGGATGCTAATGAAGGGACTGCCAGTAGTAAAATCCCAGTGACCTTTGTGCTTTGTGCTAATTTCTATTCCCCCTCCCTTCCCCCCTGCTTTCCCCTGAGCTGCTATCTGGCCAGTTAGGCGTGAATTTTGAGGTACAGTAGGAGTGTTGTCCGTGCCAGGGGGAGCTCCACGTGCCTCCCCCACTCCCACTCGAATCACAGCAGATTAAAGAGGCTTTTGTTGAAACATAACAGACACGTAGAGGCAGGGCTCAAATTAACTGATTATAAATCACTGCTTGGGCTGAGGAGCCAAATCTAGAGCTGGCTAATGGTTTGAAGTTACTAGCCAATTGTTAAATTAATCCCCTGTTTTAAAGCAGCTGGGAAATGTTTGACAGCTGCGCGGGAATAAATATTTACATGTTTGCTGTGGGACCTGCTCTCTGCAGGGCTCGTTTGGCTGGCTCCAGCAAGAGGTGGCAGAGCTGGGCAGAGAGGAAATGAGCCTGGATTTTAGATGGCCCATTGTGCTTTCAGCTTCAGGCCTTGGCTTGAGAGCTGAGCTTTGCGTTTTCAGTCAGCTAAGGAAAAGGAGTTGGATTTGGTGGTTCCCTGCTGCAGCTTTCTGTTCTTGCTCTGATGTCTGCCTGACGCTGAAAGTATTTTTGGGTTCATGAGTTAAGCAGTGCCAAAAAAAGAGCTTCAGGAGTTGTTTTGGGGCTATCATTAGGGCATGGCTGGGGCTTTCTGCCTCCAGGGCTGAGGTTGGAGCTGTTACTGAGGAGTTCTCAGCCCTTTTGGGAGCTCCCCCCTCAGTGGGGCCGTGGGCTCGGGAAGCCTTACAGGGCAGCATTGCCCAATTCCTGTGGTGGAAACATCTCCCATTTTCCCTTGAAGTGCAGTGGAAGGGAGGGAGGGAGGGAAGGAGCAGCCACGACCCCCCTGCACCCCATGGGGCTCTGCTCTGACCCTGACACCTCTCCTTGCAGGGACTGTGAAGGTGAAGAGCTCCAACATCCAAGTCGGTGACCTCATCATTGTGGAAAAGGTTTGCCTGGACATTTATCCATTTATCCTTCCTATGCAAAGTACTTTTTTTTTCTTTTTTTTTTTTCTTTTTTTTTTTAAAGCCATAGAAAATGAGATCTTTTGAATTCATACTTATTTTTACAATAGGCTTAGAATGTCAGGGGTTGAACATGTTAAAATATTTAATCACTCTTCTGGGTTCCCTCACCCCACCAAGAGCATAATTCTCTTTACAAATGAGAGCAAATCTCTAGGTGTGCACCTATAACCTAATTTTTCTACTTGTACTGGAAGAGAAAGAGCCTCCCTATAATTCTTTCTCTGACTGTTGGACACAGGTTAAATTCCTGACACAAATGCAGCCTCCAGATGTTTCTTTGAGTATAAATATTGCAGTTTTGGGAGACCCAGTGATCCATTTGTAGGTACTGGTGTCTACAGCTATATTTCCCCCTTTATACAAGTTTTTATGTGGTTTTTAAAATCCACTAATTTTGTTTTTCCCACACACTCTGCAAGCGGCTGTGACCTCTAAAACTATTAGTAGGAAAATCCTCAGTACTAAAAGAGAAAATGGGGAGCTGTAGATTGCAGATACAACCTTTCTTCTAACATGGGACTCCTTGAAAAGAAACCAGCATTAGTTTAAGATTTCTCCATACTTCTAGAATTACTCTCCAGCCTTTTGTAAACCTAACCCTTGGGTCTGGTCAGTGGGAGCTGGCTCCAGTTATTATCCTGCCCTTGGAATTCTGCAGGGAAGTGAGTTTGGGACTCAAAGCAAGCTGAACCCCGAGCTGCAGCCTGACAAAGGAATCCTCTTTGTCCCTCGGCTGCTCTGCTGGGGCTGGGGAGGGTGCAGCACACGCGAGCAGGGCTGGGGGCACAATAATGGCCTTTCTTCTCCTCCCAGAACCAGAGGGTCCCTGCTGACATGATCTTCCTGAGGACGTCGGAGAAGAATGGTAAACATCTGGAACCAATTGTCAAAATAGCCATTAACCTTTCACTGGTTGTTTAGAGAAAATTATCTTTTGGAAATGTCAAAGAAATAGATAATAGTAAAATTTTAGAGCGAGAGAATTCAAGTGGTTTTATGGACCACCACTTCTCAGGATGTTATACTCTCTTTTCGTTTGCTAATCAAAGAATATAAGGGGTTGAGTCCAGGGTGAATGAATCTGGTTGCATTTTAGATATAAATTATTTTACTTGGTGTTCAGGTTTGTTTTGTTAAGTGTGGGATAAAGAAATGTTTGATCAGAAGGATTAGAAAACAGATTAATTGGAACATTTCAGATGTCTTAAAAAGCACAGCACAGAGTATTCTGGACTAGTGGAAGGAAATTAATGTGAGCTGCAGGAATGTCATCCTTCCATTTTTAACGAGCGTTCCTCGGAATCAGACCCTGCTTCCAGAGAAAGGAGGGTGTGAGTGTTCTAGAGAGGGAGCCGTGAGTTATCTGTAGTGAGTGAGTTATCTGGAGCTGTGCCCAGGACACGTGGGACATCCCTGACTGCTGCTGCCATCCCCAGGCTCGTGCTTCCTGCGCACCGACCAGCTGGACGGCGAGACCGACTGGAAGCTGCGGCTGCCCGTCAGCTGCACCCAGCGCCTGCCCACCGCCTCCGTAAGGCGCCTCGCAAGGGGCTTTGGGAGCTCGGGGAAGGGCTCTTGGGAATTCAGGAAAAGGGCTCTTGGGACCTCGGGCTCTTTGGGAGCTCAGGGAAGGGCTCTTGGGACCTCGGGCTCTTTGGAACTCGGGGAAAGGGCTCTTGGGACCTCGGCTTCGTTGGGAGCTCGGGGAAGGGCTCTTGGGAATTCAGGAAAAGGGCTTTGGGAGCTCGGGGAAGGGCTCTTGGGAGCTCGGGCTCTTTGGGAACTCGGGGAAAGGCTCTTGGGACCTCAGGGAAAGGGCTTTGGGAGCTCGGGGAAGGGCTCTTGGGACCTCGGGCTCTTTGGAACTCGGGGAAGGGCTCTTGGGACCTCGGGCTCTTTGGGAACTCGGGGAAAGGGCTCTTGGGAATTCAGGGAGAGGGCTCTTCGGGAATTCGGGAAAAGGGTCTTTGGGAATTCGGGAAAGGGCTCTTGGGAGCTCGGGGAAAGGCTCTTCAGGAATTTGGGGAAAGGGCTCTTGGAAATTCAGGGAGAGGGCACTTGGGAACTCAGGGAAAGGGCTCTTTGGGAGCTCGGGCTCTTTGGGAGCTCGGGGAAGGGCTCTTGGGACCTCGGGCTCTTTGGGAGCTCGGGGAAGGGCTCTTGGGAACTCGGGCTCTTTGGAACTCGGGGAAAAGGCTTTGGGAGCTCTGGGAAAGGGCTCTTGGCAATTTGGGGAAAGGGCTCTTTGGGAATTCGGGAAAGGGCTCTTGGGAACTCGGGGAAAGGGCTCTTTGGGAATTTGGGAAGGGGCTCTTGGGAGCTCGGGGAAAGGGCTCTTCAGGAATTTGGGGAAAGGGCTCTTGGCAACTCGGGGAAAGGGCACTTGGGAATTCAGGGAGAGGGCTCTTGGGAACTCAGGGAAAGGGCTCTTTGGGAATTTGGGGAAAGGGCTCCTTGGGAATTCAGGAAAGGGCTCTTGGCAATTTGGGGAAAGGGCTCCTTGGGAATTCGGGAAAGGGCTCTTGGGAGCTCGGGGAAAGGCTCTTCAGGAATTTGGGGAAAGGGCTCTTGGCAACTCGGGGAAAGGGCTCTTGGGAATTCAGGGAGGGGGCACTTGGGAACTCAGGGAAAGGGCTCTTTGGGAATTTGGGAAAGGGCTCTTGGGAGCTCGGGGACAGGGCTCTTGGGAATTCAGGGAGAGGGCTCTTTGGGAATTCAGGAAAAGGGTCTTCGGGAACTCGGGAAAAGGGTTCTTGGGAATTCGGGGAAGGACTCTTGGGAACTCTGCAAAGGGCTCTTTGGGAACTCAGGTGTGGCCTGAGCAGCTGTGGGTGCTGCAGTCCCCGGGCTGCTGTCAGGCCGGGGTTGGGGTGCTGTTATGGGGCACAGACATCTCCTGAGTCCCAGGAGTCTCTCAGGTATGCTCCAAGAGCTGCCTCTCACTGAGCTGCACCTCTGGTGTGTTTTCTGATGGACCTTGGCCTGCAGTAGGTAGCATGACTTAGTGATGAACTTGACTTGGTGAGCAGCTCTTGCTGGAGTGTTCTGGTGGAACATCCGTGCATTGTCAAACTGTGACTGACTCACCCTGTGCTTGACAGGACCTGCTGCAGATCCGCTCCTATGTCTACGCAGAAGAGCCCAATATTGACATCCACAACTTCGTGGGGACCTTCACCAGGGTGAGTCTTGCTGGCACGTGCTTGGAATCAGCCAGAGATTCACCAGGGTTTGTGAGAATTCTCCTGAATTCTCCCAGCAGAAATTCCTCTGCCAGCTGTCCCAGCATCCTTCCCCAAACCCCTCTGTGGGACTCCCCATCCTCTGCTCTTCTGTTTTACTGACAAGTGTGTTTATTTTTCCCTTTATCCCATTGCAGGAGGACAGTGACCCTCCAGTAAATGAGAGTTTAAGCATAGAGAACACTCTGTGGGCCAGCACAGTGATTGCATCAGGTAAGGTGGAGACGCACGTACAATTGTTTTTAAGGGAATATGTTAACAATTTTGAAAGGTATTTCTGTGATGGAATAATAATCTCTACCAGTTGGAGAAATTAGCAGTTGGAATGAGGTTTCCCCCTTGTCCTGACACCTCTGGGGAGCTGAGCTGACATCTAATTACCTCTTGGACATTCCTAGATGAGAAAGAAGTGGAGTGGCCTTTGGGGCACTTCTTTAGCATCTAGGACCAGAATAGCACTTAATTGCTCTCCACATTGACGTCTTAATCTGTAACAGAAATGGTGTCAAATGGATTCTGGTAACAGAATCTAAGATGAAAGATCTGCAGGTAAGTGCTTCCATTGAGTTTGTCCTATATACTCTTAAAAAAGGAAAGAAATGAAGTCTTTGACAGATTTTGACTCATAGATACGATAAACTCCCAAGGCCTGAGATTAATCAATGCCCCCTTGCAGAGGCTTGTCACAGTAAAAGCTGTGCTCCTCTCCTGCCCAGTGTGTTTGCAGAGTGTGCAGGGCAGCAGCTGCAGGAGAGTGGAATTCTGGAGTCCAGTTCTGGAATTAAAGCTGTCAAATGGAGAGACTTGACAGTGCATTTGCAAACGCAATTTCAAAGGGTTTGCGCGATTGGGGCTGTTTGAAATGGCCATGAACCAGCTAGAAAAACTCTATTTTTTTACAGATCAATGGGTCTTCAAGCTTTTTCTAGTCCTGGCAGGTGTTTCCTCTCATTTTGACTGACTTATCAATATAATACTCAGTTTTGTTTCTCCTGTGGTAATAATAAACAGCATGTTGGAGGTTTTTTCTATGAAGAGAAAGTGTGGATGTGATTTTTCTTCTGCTGTGAGTGGAAGCTGCCGAGCTGTGGTGCCATCTCACTGGGGCAGCCCTGGTAAGATGAAGCAGAGCAATGTGTCTCTCTCCATCTGCTGCAGGAGGGCTGGGCCTGGCTCTGCCTGTTTGCAGTGGATTTGGAGTAGCTGTGCCATCTGCTGATCTGAATTGCGATGATCTTACCACCACCTGCCATCTGGCTCCAGGGATTTGTTGATTTTTTTTTTGGGGGGGGGGATGTTTTAAAGGAATGTTTCTCAGCATATTTTTAGGAGCCACCTCTCTGGAATCAGTCTTATTTAAAAATAAGTTGCCTGCCGCTTGTTAAAACTTTGATCATTAATGAGAGCAGGGAAATAGTAGAGTATAAAGTAGCAATGTATTGGCAGCAGTGCTTTTTTTAGAGTTGGATTTCTCCGTTTTTACAGACTCCTAATGTTTGGCTATAGCAGCTTTTAAACTGTTGATGGTAGAGAGCTTTTTCTTCATGGCTTTTTGCAAAGTCTTTAAGAGAAAACCTGCAGAAACCCAGTAATTTATGGTGCTAAACTGCATTATGTGTCTGCAAGAAGAAAATGGAGAACTTAGTTGCTCTCAGCCCTTTAGCAACTGTGGGACAGAGCATTAAAATCCAGTGATGAGCTCCCAGCAGCTCCATCTGGTACAGGAAGGTAGGAGTTGCTATGATTCACTTCGTGGTAGGAACAGGATTTCGACAAACACTTAATGTAAATTATAGATTTTCAAATAAGATAATTCTGTCTTTGAACTCTGGAATTAATTGGATTTTCTCTGATTGCATCAACCTTTACCAATAACTAACCACAGCCCAGAGCTGGTTTGATTTTGACACAAAATGAGGGATCACTGTCTGGTGTCAGGCAGCACCGAAGTGGGATTCCAAGTGGTGGGAGGAAATCCAAGAAATCCTCCATCCCTATCAACTTTATTTATAGTGTGGAGAGACAAGTGGCATCCAGGGGGGTCAGGAAAGTGGAGAGAGCAGAGCTGGCTGCTCATCCCTTGAGCTGACGGAGTCTGTGATGCTGCACCAGTCCAGCCCTGAGGCTGAGGAGTTTCTGACTGGGAGGGTGTTTCCTGTTCCAGGCTGTGTTTTCAGAGCTGTTGTGTTGCTTTCTGAATTCCTGGTTGCTTCTGAAATCAGCCTGCTAGAAATCCTTTCCCCCTGACACGTATTTTCATGGAGAAAACCTTTGTGTGCTCAGGTACTGTGGTGGGAGTTGTCCTCTACACCGGGAGGGAGCTGCGCAGCGTGATGAACACTTCCAACCCAAGGAGTAAGGTATGCTGAAGGAACAGGCTCAGAACAAATAAAAAGGGTCTGAAAGGGATCATTTTTTAAAGAAGATCCTTCCGAATGCCTTATGTACGCACTATAGGGACAACCTCACAGGAATAATTCATATTTTCCAGCCTGTGATTTAAGATAGTTACCATAACAGAACCTGTTTCTCCTGATTTTTTTGATCTTGTTATACATGTGTCTTCTCACTTTTTTAAGATTGTCAGAACCATTGTTTCATATGTTTATAATGAGACAGTCCCAGTCAGAATAGAAAAGCTGATTTTGCTGCATCCTTCCATTGTAGCAAAGCGAAGACATGGTGCAGGGATGTTTACAGTCTGCAGCTTTTTCAGCAGGAGTCCTCTCACACCTCTGCATGCTCTGCTTAGCTCCTAAAGGATGGAAATCTCATTTAATAAGCTGGAAAGAGTGTCATTTATAAATTTAAATACGTTTGTAGTGTTTTAAAAGAAAAGAAGCTGACTCGTGGGGAATGGCTCTTTGGGTATGGCAGTTCATTTCCTTTGTGAATATTGCAGTGAGCTGACATCTTCATCCGTGGACTTGAAATCCCTCTCTCCTGTTGCAGATTGGTCTTTTTGATCTGGAAGTGAACTGTCTCACCAAGATCCTGTTTGGGGCTCTCGTGGTGGTGTCCCTGGTCATGGTGGCCCTGCAGCACTTTGCAGGCCGTTGGTACCTCCAGATCATCAGGTTTCTCCTGCTCTTCTCCAACATCATTCCCATCAGGTAATGCTTCCCAGCAAAACGCTGCCTGCTCTGTGCTCTCCGTGCTCCCAGCTTGGACAGGCACCAGAACTCTTTTTCTGCTCCTCATTTCACAGCTAAGCAAAGCTGCGAGTGGAAATGAAGTTACTGTGCAAATATTAGAATTGCTTTGCTGTTTCTGCTGAATCTGTTCTATTTATTAACCCATTCACTGGCTCAGGCTGTGAGCTAGGCATTTAAAGTCCCTTCTCTCAGTGTTTGGGCTGCTGTGATAGGAACAGAGCAAAAAATGGAAAAGGAGGGTTATTATAGAGAATGTAGTGGAATACACCTAGTGGGGAATGAAGCTTTAATATTCAATTATGCTGTATTAGTTAGTAGATTAGTAACTTGGATGCAGAACTGGGATTCATTTCAGGTCCATTTTTAATCTGCTCTCTGTGTATCCATCACTGTCCTCATGCTGTGCTCACCTTCCCCTTAAATCTTACCTTCTCATCGTAATTTTATCATCTGTCTTTGACTCAGTGATTACTTTTGCCACCTGACTTTGAATAAAATCTTGCTGAAACCTCCCCTTTGGCACCTCAGGTTCACTGTGGAACTCGAGTTCATTGCACTGTGGCAGTTCACAAGGATTTTTTTCCTAAGTTTTCCTTATTATTTTCCTTTTTCCCTTTCCTTCTGCATAGTTTGCGTGTGAATCTGGACATGGGGAAGATCGTGTACAGCTGGGTGATCCGCAGAGATTCCAAAATCCCCGGCACTGTGGTTCGGTCCAGCACTATTCCTGAGCAGCTGGGGAGGATCTCCTATTTGCTGACAGACAAAACAGGTATTGGTGCAGAAAATACAGCGTTGAGTCATGCTGTGGTGTTATTTGGATTTTGTTACATTTTTGGCCACGAAAAGAGGATAATGTAAGATTTCTTTGGACTGGAAGAAATATGTATTTCCTGTCACTTTGACAATATGATTTAATCAGTTTTTGAAAAAAAGTTCTGCATTTTTTTTGTTTTGAGTGCACTGTAAGTAACGTAGGGCAGGAATATTATACTACTAGAAGGAACACTTAAAGCATGCTATTAAAATAAAAGCTGAGGGTAAAAATAAAATTTAAATCAACTTTTTAGAGAGTTTTCAAAGCCAGACTAAGATAACTTATAGGCAGATGCGTACTATCAATCTGTCTGCTGCTGTCCTTAAACTTCTGAAGCTGAGCTTGAATTTGAAGGCCTGAGCTATAATAAAAGCTTGGTCTGACATAAAATCCTGGTCACAATGAAGATGTTTCCAATTTTTTTTTTGTTCCAGTGGGAGCAGAATTATTCTTGCAGCTCCTGCTGGCATTGACCATGGGGTGAATCTCCTTCCTATTTATGCACCAGCCCTTCCCAGCAGACTGAGCCCTCAGGTTTGCTGATTTTGGGATTTTGCCAGCCTGGGCAGTGCTGCAGTGCTTGGTTCAGCTCCTCAAGCTGAGGTTTCTGTCTGAGGCACAGCGAGGGCAGGAGGTGTGATGGGAATGGGGATGCTGCTCCCACTCCATGGCGCTGCTTTTGCAGGGACTCTCACTCAGAACGAGATGGTGTTCAAGAGGCTCCACCTGGGCACGGTGGCGTACGGCCTGGACTCCATGGACGAGGTGCAGAGCCACATCTTCAGCATCTACACACAGGTACAATTCACTGCATTCACTCACCCTCTGCTCCCAAAGTGTTCCACATCGCTGGGCTAAAGGTGAGTTAATGAGGTCAGGATCTGCTTATGAACCACTTTTGGAAAAGTGTGAAGCTCGTTGGATGCTTGATGGATAAATACCGTTGTGGTTGCTCCTTACATCTGGGGTTGTGTCACCTCACATGGAGTGTGTGTTTGTGCCTGTGTCTTGTTGCTGAGGTCTGAGTCTAAAACAATATTTATTTAGATATCCAGGTACCTCCTTCCTTTCTCCTTCCTAGCATTCAGTTCTTCTCTTGGTGTTGGGACCCTTAAATGACTGAATTGCACTAAAAAAAATTCCAGCAAAAAACCCCCAAATCACAAACCCCCAAACTTCAAGTCTGTTTGCCTTCATTTCTTACTCAGTCTCTGGAGAAAGCTTGACTACTGGTTAATTATTTGCCAAAATACCCAATATTTGTCAAGAACATTTGGGTGAGTGACTAGTGCAGTGTGTGACCAATGCCTGAGTGCACTTCAGCTGAGGCTTTGTGCTGGATTTTGGCAGCAATGCTGGTGAGCAGTGATATTAAATTTGAAGATCTTATGGATCCTGATCACTACTGTGGAAAGTAACGCGTGGAATTACCCTGGCAATGGATGTGTCTCATAAAACTTTTATAATTACCAAGTGAGATTCCTTATAATGAGAAGCATTTGCTGGTAATGATTCATTTTGAACTGTAGTTCTTATTCTTTGCTCTTATTTTTACCATGTTGTGGCCTTTGACCTGGAAGTGAAACTTTTGTCCTCTTGACACTAAAGGTTAACAGAGCAGGAAACTGGATCACTGTGTGTGCCTTCTTCAACTGGGATAATTTAGTAATTGTGCAATTATCTGAAGACTCCCATTCTGATACTAAAAATAGTATTAAAAATGAAATGAATGTAATTAAGATTTTCTAGCTCCACACGAGTCATCTGTTTTGTGTTTTCACCAATTATATTCTCTTGCATGTGAAACCCAAGTAGCTCTGAATTTTCCAAGCCCCTGGTCTTTTGTGGAGTAAAAAAGTGATTTCTCTCAGTCTGTTGAGGTCGGTGTGTCACGCTTTGCTGCATCTGCAGCCAAGGGGCATTTTCTTGGTGTGCTTTTCCAAAAGTGACGTGAATCCTTTGGGGCAATCCAGGAGCACTGCCAGAGGAGCAGAGTTGTGTTGGGGTGTGCCAGGGGTGCCCTCAGCTGAGGTTTGGGGCGAGCGTGTCTCGTTTGTGGGACACGAGTCTGTGCAGCCGCTTTGGTCTGCGCTGAAGTAAACGCTTAATTCAAATATTCCTTTTTCCCAAAAAGACTGTTTCTGCACAGCAGCTTTGGTCTGTGCTGAAGTAAACGCTTAATTCAAATATTCCTTTTTCCCACTTCGGTCTGCGCTGAAGTAAACGCTTAATTCAAATATTCCTTTTTCCCAAAAAGACTGTTTCTGCACAGCCGCTTCGCTCTGCGCTGAAACAAACGCTTAGTTCAGACATTCCTTTTTCCCAAAGCCTGTTCTCTGGTTTGCTTTGCCCAGCAGCCGCAGGAGCCGCCGGCCGTGAAGGGGCTGTCCTTGGCCACCAAGGTGCGGCGCACCATGAGCAGCCGCGTGCACGAGGCGGTGAAGGCCATCGCGCTGTGCCACAACGTCACCCCCGTCTACGAGTCCAACGGCGTCACCGACCAGGCCGAGGCCGAGCGCCACTACGAGGACTCCTGCCGCGTGTACCAAGCCTCCAGCCCTGACGAGGTCAGCCCGCGGCCACCACGCTGTCCGTGTGACCTTGGTGCGCTGAAAAACCCCGCGGGTACTGGGGGGAAGCGCTCCGGTTTAGTGGAGGGGATAATATTTTAATGCATTTATTGTTCTGATGAGCCGTGAATAGACCGTAAGTGCCCTCTCAGCTGTTGTTCCTCTCTGCCTGGAGCTCCACGCTGGTGTCTGGCTCTTGTGTCAGCCTCTGCACTGCAGAATTTTGCTCCTGCACCTCTTGTCCAGGGTGTATTTTTCATTTTGGTGCTGTGAGTCCCTTTGACCACGTTTGGTGAATTATGGGCAATCTTACCTTGTCCGGGGGAGGACAGCGTGTGGAAGAGCATTGGAATGCTCACACATTGGGCTCTGTGAGGTGTTCGACCTTCCCCACGGTGGAGAGCTGTGAATCACTGTCCGTGGCACATCCCCGCGCAGGTGCACAGAGCAGTGCCCAGGTCGATGCTGGGAGCGACTGAAGGGCAGAGGTTTATCAGAGAGCAGTCCCCAGAGCAGCCAGGGCCATGGGACAGGGGGGAGAGGCTTTAGAGCTCTCCAGAGACTCACTGCAGACATCAGGGTCAATGCAGGACTGACAGCCTAAGTGCTGTGTGCCACCCTCTGCAAAATTTGGGAAATGTAATTAGAGTGCTGTTTACCCCTGTGATGAAGACAGGAGGCATAAAACATGGTTTCATGTGTTGGTAATGCTTCTTGGATGCATCTTTTAGTGCAACAAAAGTAACATATTTTGCTTTCTATTAATTTGTACAATTACATTTGCTCTGTGCTGCAGAGAGATGCTGAAGTTTGAGACTTCCCCTGAGAATCCCACTGACAGTGTGAGATCAAATTACCCTTTTGACTACATTCAAAAGGTTCTTCCATTTTTTGCCTCAAACAGACCGGCTTTGCCTCTGATAGCAACCCTTCCACCTTTGCCATCAGAGGAGAAGCTGGCTCTCCTCATTGTTAGAGAAATGCTGTGCATGGAATGAAATGCACTCGGTGGAATCCCAGCGGTGTGAGGATTTTGGGACTCCTGTGTTTCTGAAAGCCTGGCACAGAGCTCCTTCCCACATCGCACATGCATTCAGAATATTCCCTGCAGTGTTTTTCTTCCAAAGCAGGCAACTCATTCATTTCCTGAGTGTTTTCTCCTGTGCCTGACCCAAAAGCTGCAGTTCTGCTTTCCCCACGTGGCTGTGGCTGCAGTGAGGTGCCACAGCACCTCCTCCCTGGGCAGGGCGTGGGTGTCCTGTCCCACAGGGGCTGGGCAGGCTGTGCTGCCCTGCTCCTCTCCCCTAGAAAGGGTGCAGAAAACAACTGCCCTTGCACTGAGACGAGTTCTGAATGGTTTCCAGATGGTCATTTTTGTGATCTGCATCTAAGTTGGTTTTTTTTCCTCCTAAAAAATAGCATTTACAGGCTATTTTTGCACAGATCTCTGTTTATTTGCATATATACTGTGGTATATAGTGATGCCAGTGATTTTTCTTTTACTCTTTGTACTGTTCTGCCTTTAAAATATTTACACAGCAATTTGTCTGAAATACCCAGGGGATATTGTTTATTTATTTTACTATAGCATGATAACTAATCCTTCCAAGATTATTGTTTAAATTCTTTTTTCCTTTCTCGTGATATCTTAAGTAGAGAATTACAGCAGGTTCAGAAATCAGATATGCTTTGCTGCACTGAGGAAATCTTGTCTGTAGGTCTTAGATATACAAATATTATTTAGCCGTGCTCTGTATGTCATCCTAGATGGTACAGAATGCAGGCTCTGCACAAGTGGAGTCCTTGAGGAGGGGGTAATGCTGTTAAATAACATTCCCTGTAGGGGAATGGCTTTGGACTCCTGTTAAAGCCAGCCTTTGAAATCCTATATCAATAAAATATTGCCATGGCAGGGAAGGTCAGTTTATGAAATGAGTACAAAAACTTGTATTCTCTTTAACAGCAAGGGTAATTTCTACCAGTTGGCACAGGATTCATTTCCTGTAACAGAAAGCAGGATTTCCTAAATTTGTTTCCTGTGCACGCTGCCATTTAGAAGTCTTGAAGTATCTTTATTCAGGTATCAGTTACAGCCTTGGGGCTCTGCGAGCCAGTTGTCAGTTGTAGCCATACAGTAACTAACAGGGGAAATGAAATAGATATAATCTGATCAGAGATAAGAGTGCCTGGGATTCCTGGGCAAGCAGTCTTTAACCCTGACAGCGGCGGCAGCTGCCAGGACATGAAAGGGTGCAGGATCAATTGGTGTCTGCCTGCTGTCTGCCTGCCTAGGCAACCCAGAGGGACCCTGCAGAGCAGCTCATGGCACACAAGGATCAATTTGTCTCTTTAGAATGAAATTTATTAGTCGATATCCACTCCAGCGGTGGCTTGGGTAATTTAATTGTCGGAGAGAGCAGAGTTGGAGGATCCTGTGCGGAGCTGCTGGAGCTGCTGTGCTTTGAAATGCTCAGATCTGTATCAGACCCGGCCTGGTGGGAGCTGCAGAATGCTGGCAGGGGCTCCATTGATTTCCCTCATCGCTGAACGTGGGCTCCCTTGAAGGTGTTTGAGGCATTTCAAACCTGCTTTTCATTCTCCTTACCCTCAGTTGTAATGCACTTCTGCATCTCGAATATTACCCTCAGTTGTAACACACTTTTGCATCTCAAATACTTCTCATCCTTTCTCTGTGGCTGAGTCACCTTTAGTTCCCTGTGCAGTGTTCCCAGGGATCAGCCCCACGGCCCCTGTGCTTCTTCCCTCTGTGCTGCCAGGACCCACAGCTCCATGGAAAAGGGGCATTTCCATGGAAAAGGGGCATGGAAAACGGGCATTTCTATGGAAAACAGGCGTGGAAAAGGGGCATTTCTCCATTATTCCCCTCCCCCTGAGGCACTGCTGTCGCTGCCCAGCTCCTGCTGCTGTGCAGGACGGTTGGTTTGAAGCTCCTGGTGCAGCACCTCTGATCTGCTCCTCATCCCTTTGTCCCTCAGCACAAGGCTTTGCTCTCCAGAGCTGTACAGGACTGCAGAGGGATGCAGCAGGGAGGTGTCTGTGGAGGGAAGATGCTTTAGGAGGCTGAGCTGGGGCACAGGATTGCAGTGGGATGCAGCAGGGAGGTTTCTGTGCAGGGGAGATGCTGAGCTGGGGCACAGGATTGCAGTGGGATGCTGGCAGGGCAGCAGGGAGGAGGTGTCTGTGCAGAGGAGATGCTTTAGCAGGCCCAGGATTGCAGAGGGATGCAGCAGGGAGGTGTCTGTGCAGGGGAGATGCTCAGCTGGGGCACAGGATTGCAGAGGGATGCTGGCAGGGAGGTTTCTGTGCAGGGGAGATGCTTTAGGAGGCTGAGCTGGGGCACAGGATTGCAGAGAGATGCTGGCAGGGAGGTGTCTGTGCAGGAAGATGCTTTAGGAGGCCCAGGATTGCAGAGGGATGCAGCAGGGAGGTGTCTGTGCAGAGGAGCTGCTTTAGCAGGCCCAGCTGGGGCACAGGATTGCAGAGGGATGCAGCAGGAGGTGTCTGAGCAGAGGAGCTGCTTTAGCAGGCACAGGATTGCAGAGGGATGCAGCAGGGAGGAGGTGTCTGTGCAGAGGAGCTGCTTTAGCAGGCACAGCTTTGCTCCTCCAGGCACCCAGAGCTCTCCAGCAGGGCAGGTGGACAGCCAGAGCTGCGCTCACTAACAGCACATGGCATCATGCTGGGAATAATTCCCAATAAGGAATAATTCCCAATAATTGTTTATTAACCAGGGTGTTAGAAAGCCAAGCTCCATCGCTGTGCTGGGAGACTGCAGGAGGATTATCTAACTGCACATTTAATGCACTGAGGATGGCTTGGAGAAACTTTTGAAAAAGATAAGCTTGAAAGAGCCTTTGATTTGTCGTAATCTTTGTGAGTAAGACTGCACAAACTTGTTAATATTAAGCCAAATATTGATTCAAATTGATTTAAAGGTCTTTCAAGGCAAAGCAAACTAAATCACTTTTTTTTTTTTTTTAAAATCTGACAATTTAAGACTAGTTTATGAAAGGAAAAGTTTGGTTTAGGTTCTCTTTTAAGCCTAATTTTGAATGAAAAGGAGCTGAGTTCACAAAAGATTCTCCAGTTTTTCCCAATTGTATCAATTCATTAGTAAAATCTAGACTCAGTGCAAATATTTACAGGTGCCGTTTTTATTGGTATCTCCTGTGTGTGATTTTCCAAAATAAATTTCATTTTTAACAGAGCTATTTGTGCTCACTTGAGGCAGTAGAGGCAGAAGGGATAATTAACCTCCGAGTCAACAGCAACCACGTGCCCAGCTCCCCTGTGCCTTTGAAAATGTCACCGTAAAACACTTGCAGGATTCCGTGTCTGCTTGGGGAAGGTGTCCCTCGCTCCTTTCTGGAGGCCAGAGATGGATGGAGGGCTGGTGTCAGCTGCTGCTCCATCTGCTGCTGCCCCCACAGCCTCTGCCGCTCGGGCTGAGATGGATGTGGCAGCTGAGCTTTCTGGGCACTCTGGGGCATTCTCAGGGCAGCAGAGCACAGCCTTTGCTCTTGTGTCACAGCTCTGGCTGTGAGTGAGTGAAAGCTTGTGCAGAACTCAGCCTTAGGCCCTTCAGTGGTGGCAGCTGCGATTGAAATGATGCTCACCTCGGTTCAGTTAAACCTTGGACAGTCTGGGGGTTGTTGTGGGGATTTTGTTTTGGTTTTTGGGGTTTTTTTAGCGTTTAGGGAAAAGGGTTCTCTGCCAAGAACTGAGCCAGCCTTCAGCTGTCTTGCTGATCACTGCAAAATGGTTGAAATTTGTTGATGAACTGCTACTACTGAGCACATAGAGAATAACACAGAGTGCATTTTGTCTGCGTTTTTAAATATGAATTTTTAATGTGCTGCATTAGTGTTTCTGGCTTTGAAATTGTAAATCCAATGCAATTCCAAGGGTGAATGCATCGTTTTGAATTCTTAATTTCATAGACAGCAAGCTGGGAAATAGCACTTCCCAAAAATAAGTGTTTGTAAAGGGATTTCCCTGCTGTGCCCAAGGAGGTTTGGGCACCCCAGGGCTGGGTGGAGGTCCCTGTGCCTGCCCTTGCTGAGGGTTGTCCTTTGGCACAAAATCGTGGAATCATTGAGGTTGGAAAAGCCCTCCCAGACCATCGGGTCCAAGCTGTGATTGATCCCCACCTTGTCCCCAGCCCAGAACTCTGAGTGCCACCTCCAGGGATTCCTTGGACAGCTCGAGGGATGGCACTCCACACCTCCCTGGGCATTCCCTGTCCTTCTTCCTCATGTCCTCTGACCATGTCCTTGTCCTCTCAGGTGGCCCTGGTGCAGTGGACAGAGAGCGTGGGTCTGACGCTGGTGGGCAGAGACCAGTCCTCAGTGCAGCTGAGGAGCCCTGGGGGGCACATCCTCAACTTCACCATCCTGCAGATCTTCCCCTTCACCTACGAGAGCAAGCGCATGGGCATCATCGTGCGGGTAAGGGCACCATCGTCATCAATGTGTGGGTAAGGGCACCATCATCATCATCATCATCGTGTGGGTAAGGGCACCATCATCATCATCACCATTGTGTGGGTAAGGGCACCATCATCATCATCACCATTGTGTGGGTAAGGGCGCCATCATCACCATCACCATTGTGCGGGTAAGGGCACCATCATCATCATCATCATCATCGTGGGGGTAAGGGCACCATCATCACCATTGTGTGGGTGAGGGCTGCAGGGCATCTTCATCATCATCATCATCATCACCATTGTGTGGGTAAGGGCTGCAGGGCATCATCATCATCGTGTGGGTAAGGGTGTGGGTAAGGACTGCAGGGCATCTTCATCATTATTGTGTGGGTGAGGGCTGCTGGGCACCATCATCATTATCAATGTGGGGGTAAGGGCTGCAGGGCATCTTCTTCATCATCATCATCATCATCATCATCATCATCATCATCATCGTGTGTTTAAGGGCTGCAGTGCCAGGCAGGGGGCACAGGCACAGCTGGCAGGGACCCAGGGCTCACCTGGGGCAGCCTCCCTGCTCGGAGGTGGCACCAGAGCACACAGCACACCTGAGCAGGCTGGCAGGGACCCAGGGCTCACCTGGGGCAGCCTCTGCTCAGAGGTGGCACCAGAGCACACAGCCCAGGGTGGCAGCCGGGCGGCGCTGGGTGTCCCCAGGCAGGGACAGCCACACTCTCTCTGGGCAGCACACCAAGTGAAGCTCTTGGGAGGCTTTGGAGTGTGAAGGCATGCCCAGGAGCAGGGATTGCAGTGCAGGTGGGCTGAGAGGCTGTACAGAATAATCAGAGTTAAACCTGGGAATTTAGAGCTCCACTGAGTGCCCTGAGCTCACACTGCCCTGAGTGCTCCCATGAGTATCCTGTGCTGCAGGGGATACCTGCAACGAGTGGTGTGTATCCAGTGAGAACAGCAAGTGGAAATTCTTCAAATTAACTGCTTTTATAGAGGAAATTATGTGGAGGCTTCAGGCAATCTTCTCAAGACCTAGAATATAAATATTTTCAGTAGAAGAGGGAGGACTAAAGAGCCTCCCTCCCCATTGCTTTTGCTGCAAGTGCAAACTTTTGCTGAAATGCTGATTTATCAAAGGTACAAGAAGTGGACAAACCATCAAAGCCAGGGTGAGCTTCACTGAATTGTGTTTATATGCTCAGCTGAAGTGAATGTCCTGAAATTTTCTTATCAGGGGTGTAAGAGTGCTCATTTCCCCCCACCCCCCCCTCTTTGTTTTGAAGCTTATTCCCTCTAAATTACCTAGTATTTATCTTCTCCACCCCCAGGAATAAAAGGGTTTCTAGTTTGTATTTCTCTGTTTGGATTTTGCCTTTTGCATTTTAGGCAAAACCAGCAAAACTCCCACTTGTGGTCAGTGGGAGCAACATCAGGCCTAGATCCTGACTGTAAATACCTTTAAAGCAGCACTGGTCCGTCTCTGTTTCTTGCATGTCTTTATTTTGTAGCCATTCAGCTTCTCTAAGCCACTAAAATCAGTTCCTGTGTGCCATGTGCAGAATTAGGATTGAATAGCAGATGTTGACAGCCTGGGTATTATTTTGCCACGTTTCTGTATACTCCAAAATAATATCTTCAAGCAGGTTTTCATTTTCATTAAAAAAAAAAAGAATTTATAAATAGGTAGTTATCAAGCAAAATGTGCTTTAATGAAACATATATGTGTGTATGTGTAGGCGCTCCATTTGGTTTGATGCACAGCTTGAAAGGTGTTCAGCTTTTCAGTGCATCTCCTAAACTGTGCTGCTTATCTAAAAACCAGAAATTAGGGGAGGGAGAGCAGGATGAAGTGTCCAGAAGAAAAAAAACGCAGGGAGGGAGATGAAGCTGCTCTCAGTGTTGCAGTGAGCAGAATCCCAAGGGGAGCATTTTCTGCTCACCTGTACAGGTGTTGCTGTATTTCTGTACAGGTGTTGCTGTATTTCTGTACAGGTGTTGCTGTATTTCTGTGCAGGTATTGCTGTATTTCTGTACAGGTGTTGCTGTATTTCTGTACAGGTGTTGCTGTATTTCTGTGCAGGTGTTGCTGTATTTCTGTACAGGTGTTGCCTGTATTTCTATGCAGGTGTTGCTGTATTTCTGTACAGGTGTTGCTGTATTTCTGTACAGGTGTTGCTGTATTTCTGTACAGGTGTTGCTGTATTTCTGTGCAGGTGTTGCTGTATTTCTGTACACGTGTTGCTGTATTTCTGTACAGGTGTTGCCTGTATTTCTATGCAGGTGTTGCTGTATTTCTGTACAGGTGTTGCTGTATTTCTGTACAGGTGTTGCTGTATTTCTGTACAGGTGTTGCTGTATTTCTGTGCAGGTGTTGCTGTATTTCTGTACAGGTGTTGCTGTATTTCTGTGCAGCTATTGCCTGTATTTCTGTGCAGCTATTGCCTGTATTTCTGTACAGGTATTGCTGTATTTCTGTGCAGGTGTTGCTGTATTTCTGTACAGGTGTTGCTGTATTTCTGTCCAGCTATTGCCTGTATTTCTGTTCTTGCCTGTATTTCTATGCAGGTATTGCTGTATTTCTGTTTCTTGTCTGTCTGTACAAGCTGCAGTTTTTCTGGCTGTGGGGAGCCCCTGGGAGGGTTCAGCCAGGCTTCCTGCACAGCCTGGGGACAGTGTGAGCAGCGCTCTGTGTGTCCCTGCAGACACATGTCCCTGTGTCCCTCCCAGCACAGCCTGTCTGCTCTGGTGGCCCCTAGGGAAAGATCTCCTTCAAGGCATAACTTCAGTAAGAAAAGGAATAGTCAATAGTG
The DNA here is from genome assembly GCA_036630365.1 of Acanthiza pusilla. Taxonomy (NCBI): domain Eukaryota; kingdom Metazoa; phylum Chordata; class Aves; order Passeriformes; family Acanthizidae; genus Acanthiza; species Acanthiza pusilla. The sequence continues at coordinate 15,723,683 of JAXCHO010000050.1, forward strand.
AAGACAAGTCACAGATGTGGCCTGGTTTGGGATATTTTTGCAATATCTGAGTGTTTCCTTGCACTCAACTGTCATTTCTGTACCTGATCATTTCAGTTCTAAGAAATCCCATTCTGCTCAGGCAGCCTCTTCACCAGACTGTGCCCTGACTTATCTTCCTCTTTGAAGAAGCCCTGTTTGTTTGACCACAATATTTTCCATTCTTCATGTTCTTTGCCTTTTTTTTCCCCTTACCCATGTGGAATGAGCTTTGTTGTACACAGAGATAGTACTATTGTCATATCTGGAACTGAAAGGAGCCTTTGAACCGTGGCCAGAGTCAGACCATGGTGGAAAAAGATGCTTCTCCAAAACAATACAACTGGCAAATCTGTGTGTAGATTTATAGAGTGATCTTGCCATGATCTGAGAACGCACTAACCTCCTCCTGAACTCGGGCAGAGGAAATGACTAATGCAAGGAGATAGCTGATACAGTATTTATATTGGACAAAAAATCTAAACTATCTTAAGCCAGCTCTGCAGCACGGGAAGTGCAGTCTTTATTCAGTTTCCTACTGAGATGTTGATAGACACTCTTTAATCAAATACTTTCATAGATAAACCTTTACCTTTGGCTACTGCCAAAAGTGTTGTGTTTTATTTAAGCAGATTCTGGTTGTTTTGGAAGAGTGACACCCATTTCCCTCAGTGTGTGAGGGTTGGATGTTCCAGGACACTGAAATCCATGCTTAGGCTCAATTACGAGCATCTCCTTGTGAATATCTCTGTGAGCTTAATTTCCTCAGAGAAGACCCTAGTTTTCTCTGCAGTTTTAGAATCCACATCAGGTGCTACTTTTTACCTTTTTTTTTTTTTTCTTTTTTTTCCTTTGGATTTAAAGTCCATTTTGACAGTGCCACAGGACCTGAGGCTTTTGCCTCCCAATTCCAGCTATTCATGTATGAGAACCTCCACCACTAATTTCTGTAATGGTGGAACAGACTGACCCATGTATTAGTGAGAGAATGAAGAAGTGTCCACTCTGCTTTTCTCTCATTTCTTTTTTCCCTAAAGTGCTTTGCCCCCTTCATTCAGAGCTGTTTGTTTCAGACCTTCCTGGGCTTTTTAGTTTTGCATGTTAAGTTTGTTTTCCTGCTATCCTTGGTGGCTGTCTTGGTTTACAGAGCAGTTTGATCCTTACTCATGTTTTGTCTCCTTTGAGGAAATTGCCAGGGTTTCCATTAGCTTGTAACGCTCATAGCTGTGGCCCCTTAGGCATCTGCCTGCATAGAAGGGACTTTTTAATTTGTGGTGATGCAAATATGCTTTGCTTGCAGCCTGTAAACTCCGTGTATCAGATAAGGCAGGCAGCAATCGAAGCTTTCTGTGGCCAGCATGAGCTTTGATTGTGCTTGTTCCATGCAGTGTAAAAGAGAAGGTAAATTGGAGTGATTTTGGCTCTGTTAAGCTTTGTGCTTCTGTTTTGTTGTTTCAGCTAAGCAGGAAATCAGTTGTCAAGGTGAGGGCTGGAGGTTCTGGAGGCACAGGCAGTCAGGGTGGGAGCTGTCTGTCTGTCTGTCTGTCTGTCTGTGTGTGTGGAGATGCTGAGTAAAGAGCTGATCTCTGTTAGTTCTGCTGGAGGAGCTGAGTTCCTCTGGAATGGGCATCTCCCTCTGGCCTGGCACAGATGCTGAGCTGGTGCCCTTCCCTGGCCCAGGGCAGGCGATGGTGTGGCTGCTGTGCTGAGAATTCATCCCTCAGCTTGCCCAGCCCCTCCAGAGCTGCTCGTGGTGTCCCTGCTGACCCCACTGTGCTTTCCCTGCAGGACGAATCCACGGGGGAGATCACGTTCTACATGAAGGGCGCGGACGTGGTGATGGCTGGCATCGTGCAGTACAACGACTGGCTGGAGGAGGAGGTACAGTGCTGCTCCTGCTCTCCCTCCCAGGGAGCTCCTGGCACAGCTTGCTGCTGGAGCTGGGGGAACAGCTGCTAGAACACCTCAGGCCAGAATGTCACTGATCTCGGCCACTCAGTGCGTTGTCCTCAGCCAAATCTATCCACAGTAACGAGGGAGTCAGGTGGCGAGTTCAGCACATTTAATGTCCTGTGAATAAAATGGATATTGCTCAAAACTGATTGACACTCACCAAATCTATCCCAGGGTTGATTCTGTGTTTGGATCTATTTTAGCCTGAACGGTCTCATTTCAAAACTTCCTTTGGCGGTTTTGTGCTGGGGTGTGTTGGTCAGGTTAGTGGTGATGTTGGCACAGAGTTCATGGAATCCCAGGATGGTTTGGGTTGGAGAGGACCTTAAAGCTCATCCCATCCCCCCTGCCATGGCAGGGACACCTTCCCCTGTCCCAGGCTGCTCCAAGCCCTGTCCAGCCTGGCCTGGGACACTGCCAGGGATCCAGGGGCAGCCACAAGAGTAGCTTCAGTTCCTGATTCTCTGCTGTTCAGGGAAACAATAGTAACTTGGTTTTATTTTAAAGAGTTGATTGCCAAAGATGTGAAGTCTACAAATCCCAAGCTTGTGCCCTTTTACTTAGAGACAGAGAAAATTTAATCAGTGGGATTGTTTTGGCCACCATGCAATAGCCAAGAGGAGATTTTTATTTCTGATCACTGGGATAGGTCACAAATCATTTCAGATCCCCTTTTTCCTCTCCAGTTTATCATGCACTTTATCAGACGTTACAGACTCACCGGGGTTGCTCGAATGGGATGGTTATTTTCTTAACCTGCTGTGTTACACTGCTGTGCATAAATGGTTGTAGTGGAGATGGAGTTGGTGGTTTACAGTGTGATCCCTCTTTGCAGTGCGGGAACATGGCTCGGGAAGGCCTGAGGGTTCTCGTGGTGGCCAAGAAGTCTCTGACAGAAGAGCAGTATCAAGACTTTGAAGTAAGTTTTTATTTAGTTTTCTTTTTTTCCTTTGTTTTTAAACAAGCAATCACTGAAGTGATTCTCACAAACTCTTGTGATAATGCTGCCTCTCATCTCCCTCCTCTCTGCTAGAATTGTCCTTCCTCAATGTCTTGGTGTTCTTGTAATCAAAGTTGCTTTTGAAGTCATATATTAGATGTGTGAATCCCAGTCAAGACCCTCCCAAGCAGTTCCTGAATCTCTTGTGGTTAGAAATTCTGCAAGTGCTCATCATTTGTTAGACAAGCTTGGGAAATGTGTGTTGGCTTTTCATTTCCATTGTTGCATTTTGACATTCAGGGAAACTACAGCCAACCTGAATATAGCCCAGGAAGCCTCCTGGGAACTCGGGCTGCACGAGTGGGGTGTGGTGGGTGGGTGTGGTGGGTGGGTCTGTGCCCAGGGCTCTGCCCGGCTAACCCAGGCAGGCAGAGCGGGCAGGGGAGCTGTGCAGTTAATGCAGAGGTGAGTCAGTGGAGCTGCTTGGGGTTCTCTGTGGTTTGAGCAGTGTGACCTGCAGGACTCCTGGTGGGAGGGAGCGGCTCCCAGGCTGTGCAGGTGCCCTGCAGCGCTGCTGTGCCTCGGTGTGCCCGGGGCCAGGCTGTGCCCAAGGTCAGGCTGTGCCCTGCAGCACTGCCCACCCTGCTGGGCACCAGGCACCTCGTGCCACACAGATCCACCTCGGGATCCTGGAATGCCAAATGCTGGGCTCAGAGGGACCCCAAGGCCTGTGTGCTCAGGTTCCCTGGGCAGGAGTGGCACAGAGGGAGGCTGAGCTGTTCCACTGGCACTGGGCAGCCCTGTGTGCCCACAGCAGGCTCAGTGTGCTGTGTGTCCCCAGGCTCTGGGCAGCCCTGCAGCAGGCTGTGTGTGCTGAGTGTCCCCTGGCACTGGGCAGTCCCCTGTGCCCACAGCAGGCTGTGTGTGCTGAGTGTCCCCTGGCGCTGGGCAGTCCCCTGTGCCCACAGCAGGCTGTGTGTGCTGAGTGTCCCCTGGCTCTGGGCAGTCCCCCATGCCCACAGCAGGCTGTGTGTGCTGAGTGTCCCCTGGCTCTGGGCAGTCCCCTGTGCCCACAGCAGGCTGTGTGTGCTGAGTGTCCCCTGGCTCTGGGCAGTCCCCCATGCCCACAGCAGGCTGTGTGTGCTGAGTGTCCCCTGGCTCTGGGCAGTCCCCCATGCCCACAGCAGGCTGTGTGTGCTCTGTGTCCCCAGGCTCTGGGCAGCCCTGCAGCAGGGTCAATGTGCTGTGTGTCCCCAGGCTCTGGGCAGCCCTGCAGCAGGGTCAATGTGCTCTGTGTCCCCAGGCTCGCTATGTCCAGGCCAAGCTGAGCGTGCACGACCGCTCCCTGAAGGTGGCCACGGTGATCGAGAGCCTGGAGATGGAGATGGAGCTGCTGTGCCTCACGGGCGTGGAGGACCAGCTGCAGACAGACGTCAGACCCACGCTGGAGACGCTGAGGAACGCTGGCATCAAGGTCTGCCTGACCCAGGCTGCTCCGGCAGGGGCACTGAGACCCTCTGGGGCGCGGGCACTGTCCTGAAATTATGGAGCTGGGACGTCTTTAAGGGAGCTTTAAACATCGCTTTGGGAACAGAACATGGTGCAAGTAGGAAATGTTGACGTGAAAATGTGTCACCTCTTGCGCTTTTCATCCCCTGGCTCCTCCTGCAGAAAGGGAATCATGTGGCCATGGGGTGGTTCCTACAGCAGACTTTGGGGCAATTCTTTCTTTCTGAGAGTGGCCTGTAACAGGGCAGGTTTGGGTGAGTTTGGTTTGTGGTGCATGGGCTTGGAGCTGTGCATATCCACATTTTCAGTAGCCACTAGAGGGGAGTCTGAGCCAAGGGAATCAGGGAATGGATTTTCTCTCCAGCTTTCTGGGTTCCAGCATCTCTGAGTCCACACCTCCAGCCTGAGCTCTGCTCAGCACTGAGGGAGCTGCTCTGCTGCCTGCTTAGGCTCTCCCTCTGAAAACTCAGCCTTGCAAAAGGGAAAAAATTGGATTAAACATTCAGTTTTGGGTAAGAAAAGTAGGTGAAAGGCCCTGATTGTGGTTTCTCTGCTTTAAATCGCAACGTGAGCAAAAATGTGAAGCTGTGCTGTGGATGCAGAGCAGGGCTGTGTGTTGGGGTTTGGGTAGGAATTCAAGGCGCAGGACAAGCTTCCAAAAGTGCCATTTGTGCAGAGCCCTCCCTGTGAGCAGCAGAGGAGCGAGAGCAGTGGGATCAGAGCTCCTTAGTGGTGTTGTAGTCCTGCCCCATCACTCCTAGGGTTTTTGGGCTTTCCTTCTTGCCCTCACCTGGGCTGTGGAGGTCTGCCATGTGCTGAGCCCCCCTGGCTCTGCAAGGTTCATTGTGTGTGAGGAGGGAATCAGCAGAGGAGGGGACCGTGCCGTTCATGGCAGGGGCCATCTTGTTGAGATCAAATCAGATTATTAAACAAATAAGTGAGTCTTTGTGTGGGGTTTTTTTGTTGTTGTTTTGGAATTTTCTTAAGGTTTTTGGTTTGTTCATTAAATATTCTTGGGCAGTGTCTTGAAAGAATGAAAGCACCAGTGGAAAAAACCAAACTCGCTGTGATATATTTACACTGGAGAAGGAATTCCCAGCCATTGCTGCTGACATTGCTTTCTAACTCCCTCCCCTCACCAGCACAAAATAAAAGCAGCAGTGTAGATTTAAAAAAAAAATTCTAAAAAAAACCCCTCAACCAACTTAGTGTGTTCCAGACGTACACATCAGCACTGAGCTAACCCCAGTTGCATCATCCACATTTCAGGCTGGGCCAGGAGGGATTTTTCTGCAGCAGGGCCCGGTTGAGAAACGGCCGGGGAGGGACACATTAACACACAAATACACATTTTTTTTAGCTTGCATTTTGTGGGTTTATCAGCAGAATCTTGAAATATTGCAGGTGGGAAAAATGTAACGCAGAGTTTGTAACTTCCCTTGTGTTTCAGCCTCTTCAAGAGCTTTGCTTTCTTTCACGTGTGAGAATTTTCTTACGCGTTTTAAAATAGGGGTTTTTTAGAAGAATAATTTGTGTGTGCATTTTAACAGTCCTTTTATAAGGCTGAGCTGGCAGGTGGTGCTTGCAGAGGTCCTGCAGACAGGGTCGTTAAGCTTTATTTAATACACGAAATGTTTGGATTTTAGGTGTGGATGCTGACAGGGGATAAGCTGGAGACAGCCACGTGTACAGCCAAGAATGCTCATCTGGTGACACGGACACAGGACATCCATATATTCAGACTTGTGAGTGACACCCACAACGTCCTCTCTCCAAGGGCCCAAACCTGGGACAGGAGAGCTGTGAGATCACAACTGTTTGCCAGCAGGATATTTTTATTCTTTTGACCCAGCTTTCTATGCTGAGTTTGTTTCTCTGACCGCGTGCTCTAGCTCAGTGTGCTGTTCCCTGTGCTCCCCCGGCACTCTGGGTTTGTTTCTCAGCCCAGTGAGGCACACCTTGCTCAGCTGATGCCTTAAACAGGCTGTAAAAATATGAAGCAGACACAGCAGTAGAGGGAAAAGGGAATTTCCCTTGGTTTAATAGGATCCTAGGTGCCCAGACTCATCAAAGGTGGAAAACGCCATGGCACGAACGACAAGTCGGAACCTCCGTACAATGCGCACCGGATTTTTATGGACTTCACAAAATTAGCATATCTACTCAAAATCCCCCAGTGAGAAACTTAATAAATGAATAATTGCCCCCTGTTCTAATGAACCCCCCCCAACTGAGACTACAGCCTAGTTTACAAAAACATGTTCCAAGAGAGAACAGGTTGGAGCCTCTAGTTCTGAGAGAATTTGAATGTTTGATTTTCCTCGCTGTGCAGGACCCAAACTAAGCTAAATATCAGAGTGCAAGGGTTGTAAACATGTAGGGCTAAAGGACAAGGAGTGTTTGTGCAGGGCACAAGGAGTGTGTATGGAGGATAACAGGCAAGGGAAAGGGTATAAAATATATAAAAAAGGTATAAAAAGAAAATACAAAAATCACCGGCATCAAGCTGCCATCCTCCCGCAGGTGACAAACCGAGGAGAGGCACACCTGGAGCTGAACGCCTTCCGCCGCAAGCACGACTGCGCCCTGGTCATCTCGGGGGACTCGCTGGAGGTAGGACAGCCTGGGGTCTGCGCTGGTGCCCGGCCCGGTGCCCAGGGGCAGTGTGTGAATCTGGCGTGTGCTGTGTGCCCCAGGTGTGCCTCAAGTACTACGAGTACGAGTTCATGGAGCTGGCGTGCCAGTGCCCTGCCGTGGTGTGCTGCCGCTGCGCGCCCACGCAGAAAGCGCAGATCGTGAGGCTGCTGCAGGAGAGGACGGGCAAGCTCACCTGCGCCGTGGGTGAGTGACACCTGGGGACAGTGACACCTGGGGACAGTGACACCTGGGGACAGGGCACACACGGGCAAGCTCACCTGTGCTGTGGGTGAGTGACCACCTGGGGAGGGATCCATCACATGGGCAAGCTCACCTGCGCCGTGGGTGAGTGACACCTGGGGACAGTGACACCTGGGGAGGGGTCACCACACAGGTAAGCTCACCTGTGCCGTGGGTGAGTGACACCTGGGGACAGGGCACACACGGGCAAGCTCACCTGCGCCGTGGGTGAGTGACACCTGGGGACAGTGACACCTGGGGACAGGGCACACACGGGCAAGCTCACCTGTGCCATGGGTGAGTGACCATCTGGGGACAGTGACTGCTGGGGAGGGGTCAGCACACGGGCAAGCTCACCTGTGCCGTGGGTGAGTGACACCTGGGGACAGGTCACCACACGGGGTGGCATCTGCAAGTCCTTCTTTCTGGGTGATCAGTCCCACGTCATTCGCACCGCCTGGAAATGGTCCTTTAGGGAGCAGTGGCTTTGTGGGACGAGCGAGAAGGTGAAATTTGCCAAGCTCCTCCTAACCCTCGCAGGTGGCATCTTTGCAAAGCAGAGCTTGAGCTGGATCAGGGGAAGTGCCACTGTTAATCTGAGAGCTTTATTTCAGCACTGCAGGTATAGTGGTACACCTGCAAGTGAGAGAAATCCATCAGTGACCTGGTGGCCTAATGACACTTAAGAACTTAAATTCATGATTTCTGTCTAAAATCCTTCTCTTGTTGATTAGATTAAGTGTTTAATGTAATACTGCAGTGTGGTGCAGATCTCTGGTGGGGTTGCAGGTTGCCCCTGTTGCTTGACTCCCAGCTCTGTTTGTCTCTGGCCTGCAGGTGATGGAGGGAATGACGTGAGCATGATTCAGGAGGCTGACTGTGGTGTTGGAGTTGAAGGAAAGGTGAGATTACCTCATGTTTGTAAGAATTTCTGTGGTTAGTTTTCAAGCAACTCTTAAGTGAATCCTCAGAAATTTGTGCAAGGAAGGGAAGAAGCTCCCACAGGAATCATCATCAGATCAGTGTCCCTATAATGCGAAATAATTTGTCTACAAAGGAGAATACTGTTAAAGGGAGCTCAAACTGATTATTTGTTTCGTGGCAGAATCCCTGAAGTTGGACCCTCATGGTTAGTTTTGGGGGTTTTAGATGCTCCAAATGCTGGAGTTACAATTACACTGATAAGATATACCCTACATGCACAATTAAAAACTGTTTATATTAGTTTGCAACACACACTCTGGGTTAGAGCTCTGATCCTGCATGTGGAGCAGTGTGGAGCTGCAGGATGGGATTGGCAGCAGGAGACAGACTCTGCTTGCAGTGAGCCAAAATTGAGTGAACTTTTGAGCCTGAGAATTGTGTTCAGCTCTGACTGATAGGAGTGTCATGTTAACATGTGTGCTGTGGATCAGCATCCAGAGGTTGCCTGGAATTGGAGGCCAAGGTTCAAATGGGAATTCTCCTCATATTTTTGCTCTTTGCTTAAAAGCCACGGTGGAAGAAGTGCTGAGGCAATGCTCTCCCTCCCCTAACATACTGCAAATATTCCTGGAGATTCTGTCAGTGATAATAACAACACGATGCTCTTTGTTTCCAATGCAGAAATGATCTCACTGTGCTTTTCCCTGCTGTTGTTCCCAGGAAGGGAAGCAGGCATCGCTGGCCGCTGATTTCTCCATCACTCAGTTCAAGCACCTGGGTCGCTTGCTCATGGTCCATGGCAGGAACAGCTACAAGAGATCTGCAGCTCTCAGCCAGTTCGTGATCCACAGGAGCCTGTGCATCAGCACCATGCAGGTACAGGGCACAGCACTGCACCAGGGGCTTCCAAGGAGAGCTGGAAGAGCCAAATCACAAAGGAAAGGTCCTGTGTTTCATTGTGGATGCAACGATTTCCTCTCCTTTCATGAGTCAGGACTTGAGGCTGTTACTTTGATATGAAAACACATGAGAAAGTTCATGGTATGGGACAAATACCAGCAGCATCTCCAAAGGAATAAGAAGGGTTGATATTCCTTTAGTCTGCCTTCATTTCAGGAATTTGGAGAACCCACTGCAAGAATATTCCAGGTTGAACAGAGTGTATTTTTAAGCTGTTACTGCAGTATCTCAGTGCCTAAAAAGCTCATTTCTTTTCCAGGCTGTTTTCTCATCAGTATTTTACTTTGCTTCGGTTCCTCTCTACCAAGGCTTCCTCATCATTGGGTAAGAGCTCGCTTTTCCTGGTGGGGGGGAAAACCTCTGCACAATGAATAATTTTGGGCGGATTAAGATGCAAGCCATGCACACCTCCAGTGCTTCAGGGGGTGGATGTGATCCTTGTCCCCTCCCCGCTCCTCTGCTCTGAGCGGAGTCAGTGCAGACACTTCCAGAAACCTTTCCTGGAGCATTGTGTGTGACATTGGTGAAGCAGCCCATCCTCCAGGAGTGTCCCTTGGTCCCAGTGAGAAGCAGAGGGACAGCTCTGGGCTGGTGCCTGCGCAGCAGTGAGAGGCAGTGCAGCTCCTGGCAGTGTCAGCAACAGGGACAGCCCAACCTCTGCAACAGGAGGAGTCAGTTCCTGGCTAAAAACTGTCCAAAACAGGGAATTGCAGCTGTAATCCCAGTATGACTTTTTATACTTTGGATTACATAATCTAAGAAACTCAGGAAATCCTTCTCCATTGCCTTCTGCTGCAAACAGCACCAAACTGAGCTGCAGAGAGACTTTGGGGTGGGCTCAGGTCAGTCCTTGGCTCCATTCAGAACCCTCTGCAATATTGGAGCCAGGCACCTGTGCTTGAGTGTTCCTCATCAAAACTCACTCAAAAAGCCAGTCCTGCAGGTTTTTCCTACCTGCGAAGCTCTGGTGTGTTCCATTTGCTGGTTTTTATGATGTGCACATCATTTGGCACTTAAAGAATTGTGTTTCCTTTCTGAAGCCTGGCGTTTCTGATTGCTCATCTCCACCCGAGGTAATTTACTGGTCTGTGCCTTCTTCCCAGGTACTCCACAATTTACACCATGTTCCCAGTGTTTTCTCTCGTCCTGGACAAGGATGTGAAATCTGAAGTTGCAATGTTGTACCCAGAGCTCTACAAAGATCTTCTTAAGGTGTGTGAGACTCTTGTTTGTGTGTTTTGGTTTAAGGCAAGATCCTCATTTGATTCGAAACTCTAAATGAGTAAAGTCAAATATATTGTCAGGAGATCCAGAACTTTATCAGGCATTTTCAAGCGAAATTCTGTTGAAGTCAAATTTGAATTGACAGATAAACCAGATTTCCTGGCAGTTGCTTATTGAATGCTACATGAAATGCAATTTATTAAAAATGGCTGGGGAAGTAGAAGTTCCATTCAGTGGGAAATTCTGGGGATTTAATATTATGAATTTGTTCCATAATAAAGGGAAAAGAGAAATTGTTGGGGATTTGGCACTATCCTGAAGCCAGAGAAGGGAAGAGGGGAAGGGATGTGCTCATTTGGTGGAGGCAGGAGGTTATCACAGAGTTTCTTCAATGGATATTTGACTTGGGCATGATCTAAAGGTTTGCTTGCTGTGCCATTTTTGTAGCTCTAGCATCTAAGTCAGGTCTTTCTCCTTAGACAAAGAAAACCTTATTTTATGTTTACCATAGAAATATCAGGAAGATAAATCTTGTCTTAGGTTCCTTTTAAATTTTTTTTCTTCCTCCCTGGAAAATGTTTTGAATAACTGGGGTATGCAGCCTGGGAACATCTTTCTTAATTGGAGGAAAGGGTGGACTGAGTCTTCACCAGATCCTTTCCCTCAAGGATTCCTGTTAAACAGATACTCTCAGAAGCAAAGCCTGTTTTTCCAGAGCCTCAATAAGTCTCCATCTGGTTTCACTTGCATGTTGTCTCTTATGTCATAAACCACTAATTCTTCAACCATCCTTAGGCCTGGCCTAAACATAGGGGGTTTTGTGCTGGTATGGCTCTGTTGGCTGGAGATGGTTTTTTAAAATCTATCTGCCTTCAATATGAGGGTGATTTGTGTGTGTCTAGAAGTACAATATTAATGTATTCACTTCTGTGTGTGCACACACATCTTATGTTTCACAGAGCAGTGACTGAGCTCGTGGGACATCTTTGGCTGAATTAATTGTGTGTGCAGTGAGGACCAGGCTGTGCTGAGGGAGCCCTGAGCTTCCACAGCCCTCCGTGCACCCGGAAAAATGAGAATAAAGGGGCACAACCTCAGGGTTGCTTGATTTGTTTTGTGGGGTTTTTTTGCCAAATAACCTTTCAATTCTCTTATTAATTTCTAAGTAGATCAGTAAGTGTATTTTCATAACAGAAAACCCCAATCGAGCTTTGTCTTTGTTTTCCCCCACCCAGGGACGACCATTGTCATACAAAACGTTTTTGATATGGGTCTTGATAAGCATTTATCAAGGTAAGAAATCAGCTTCTGCTTGTGCCTTTAGATGTTTCAGTGTGTGTGTGGCTATCTAAGTTTTTGGATTGCAGGAAGTTAAGTAAGGCATGAAATGAATTTCCCAAAGTGGGCTTGTGGTGATGAATATATATTTTTTTTGTCTCGGAAAATGTCGGTAGCGTTACCAAAGGAAAAAATTATCTAAAACCAAATATTGGCAGGAATGGGTTGACCCTGGGATGTAGAATTCAAACTATTGTGCCTCTTCCCATCAGAAGCATCCACTGTAATTTTGTGCAAGTTCCTTTCAGTGCTGGAGTTGCCCCATCTGTAAAGCAGAGCTCATGACTTTTGTACCTTCTTTTGGACAAAGGTCTTAAATCTATAGATTTTACAGGTTTTTGCCAACATGCAAAATGCAGCATCTGTAGCCTTCTGTATTTGTCCAAAAATAAAATTCTTGTTGCTTCACAGCCATCTGTAAGGCAGGGTCAGAGTTGAGCTCAGGTTCTTGATCATATTGAGCACTCTAATTAGGCTGCTAAGGCTATTAAGTAAATGCCTTAATTACACTGCATTTTCTACAGTGGATGTGATAATTGGGGTAAATAGTTAAGAAGGTATTTTCTTTCATTTTGTCTTTTTTTTTTTTTTTTTTAAATCAAGTAACCTTAAACTCAAATAACTTCTATAAGTGTTAATTAGGGAATTGTAGAAAACAGGTCAATAATATGAAGCCGAAAGCTGAAGTGGAAATATTTCTTGTTTTCCAAAACTCCTTTATCAACAAGAGTCAGAATTATGGGTCAAAATAAGCAGGTAATTCTTGTGGATTTAATGGATGTTGCCATCCTTGGCAGGGAGTGAGTCTAGGAGTATAAAATCTCAGTTTTATTCTGTGAAGGCTATCCCAGGAGTCGTACAGCAGGGATCAAGGGCTCAGGATGGTGCACGGCACCATGGCAAAGCCAAGGCCCTGAGAGAACACTCGCAGGCAGTGCAAAGCTGCAGCCAGAGGGTGATGCACGGGGGGAAAGATTGCTCCTTGAGCTCAGAGCGCGCTCTGGTTACAGGCTCTGGTTAAAGTGACCTCACTCGCGATGGGCTCAATCGCCAGCAAACAGCGCCAAACAACGCGGCCAGTTGCTAGCAGAGATGAGCCCGACCAAAACTTGAGCAGGCCCAACGTTTGGAAAGTTCACAGCTGGATTTGAACTTTGTGGCTGGAGCTGTGTTCTCTCGCAGGTTTTCCCTTCCGGAGGCAGCGCGCGGTGATGGATGTTGGTGTGGATTACTCATGCTGCTCACATGAGTTATTTGTGCAGGTGGCTGGAGCAGCCCTGGCCAGCCAGAATGGGAGCACAAACAATGCCTCGTTAGCAGGGCTTTGATGGGGTTCTCTTGGGGAGGTGTCAAGGGGAGAGATCTCAGTGCAAATCGAGGCTCCTTGTATCCACTGAGCTTTTCAACACTCGGCTTCCTCTTGGCACCGAGGCACTGCAGTAGGATATAGAAGAATTTGATATCTTTTAGCTTCTGAGTAGTGACCAAGTGCTTTTCTGGGAGGATAGAGTTTCATGATGTTAGAGATCTCCAGTTGCCAAAACAGCATGTATGAATTTCCTATCTCCATGTGTCTATGAATATGATAGACTGTTAGAAAACTCTGGGTACCTCTGCTGTAACTTTTCCCTGTCTTCTCATCAGTTCTGTCTCCTAAATAGTAACTGATTCGTTGTCGTTACATTCACCAGGTTTCATGAAAAACAGCCTCAAGATAGGATTGCTTCAGCCTTTCCAAGATCTAACCGTGGGTTTTAGAGCTGAGCCTAATGTTTGAAATGGTTCCATTCCCCTGCAGGTAGCATCATCATGTACGGAGCGCTCCTCCTGTTTGAATCCGAATTTGTGCACATCGTTGCCATTTCCTTCACGTCGCTGATTCTCACCGAGCTGCTGATGGTGGCACTGACAATCCAGACGTGGCACTGGCTCATGATCGTGGCTGAGCTGCTCAGTCTCTCCTGCTACATCGCCTCCCTGGTCTTCTTGCATGAGTTTATTGGTAAGGGCGAATGCTGTGCTCGGGTCAGCTCATGGCCTGGACAGTGACAGGACTGACCTGAGCCATTGGGGAAGCCACCAATAGGTGCGGTGGCAGTGGCACCAGATAAGCTCTGGGTGCTTTGAAGGCACTTGGAAGATGCTCCTTCTGAAACTTACCTTATTTTATCTGTTCAGCTGGGGCCGTTCTCTTACGGGTTTGGTTGTGGGTGGTGTTTTTAGTTGCCTGAAGCAGAACTAATCCTAGAAGGGTGAGGAATTCCAGATTCCCCCAGTAACTGTCTAGTTGCAAAGATCAGATCCATGGGCTTGTTCCAGTGTTCGTTCAGGAGCCACAAGATGTCACTACTTCTTCCATAAAGCTCTTTCCTGACTCTGAGGCCAACAGGGATAACTTCCCCGTGGCTGGAGCTGTCTCTTACATGTGGTTATACCATTTTGAACGGTATTTTGTAAAGATTCTGAGGTGTTCTGAGTCAAGAGCTGTGTTTGCTGGGCTCAGCAAGGCAGAGAGCTCCCAGAGGGGGAGGACACGCAGTCCTCAGCAGTGCCAGGAGCTTATCCCTGTTCCAGGTGGGTTTGTGAGGGCAGAGACCTGTGAGAGTCACATTCCTTGCACCCTCTGCTCAGCACATTCCTGCATCTTCTGTGGAAGGGAAGGGCAGGAGAGTGAGGAGCCAGGCAGAGAGAAATGTTGGTAATTGAACTGCTTTTCTGCACCCCCTCCCAGAATGACCTCCCCATGTTCTGCCTCTCTGCTCGTTTCCACACAGATGTTTACTTCATTGCCACCCTGTCGTTCCTGTGGAAGGTCACTGTCATCACCCTGGTGAGCTGCCTGCCCCTCTACGTCCTCAAGTACCTGCGACGGAGGTTCTCTCCCCCCAGCTACTCCAAGCTCACGTCCTAGGGCTCTCCTGGCACAGACAGACATTGCCCATGGCCCAGAGACAAACCTGCAGCCGTTCCCATAACGAACACGTCCGGTTCCACGCCAGGATCCCGCGGTAATCTCTTACCTGCTGCTCTAGCGAGAGACTTCCAAACTGCCCCGAGTGGGGAACAAGAAAAGGGAGTGTTTGGAGGGTGGAGGCTCTCAGTTCATCCAGTTCTTGTCGCTTTTGTTCCGTCTCACTGGGGTCAGACGTGTGGAACTGTGATGGCAATGGGTTTCTCTTGCATGGTTCAAAGTCTGTGGAAGCTGCTACCTGACCTTGGGATTTACATTTGACAATTTCAAGTGAATTTTTTAAGAGTCTGCGCTGTTCTTTGCATTGTGTTACATTTTTTTTAATGTTATGTCTTTTTGATTCAAGTAGTTACATTCTTTTTACATCTTGGAAATCCCTTAATGTAGGTGATGCACTACGCTGCTGACAGCTGATTCCTGATTTATGGCATGTTGTTTCCATAGTGGGGCTCCAGCTTGTCGGATCTACACACACTGGAGAATCTGAGTGTGTCTGAGATTTTCCTTCTGTTGAAATGTGGTCACCCCAGTGATTTTGGAGGTATCCAGCCACTGAAAAATAAGAGAAATGGTAGTTCAAAACGAGAAAATTCGGTTTTGTTTAGCTTTTCTGCTTCCTGTTAAAAGGAGCTGGTGACATAATAGTTTTACTCTGTATTTATTTGTGTAGGAGAAAATTATCTAAACTAAGGCAAATCCTCTTTGGAACAGAACTTTGCAGTTGATCATCCTTGAAATGTGTCGACAACGTGAGAAGAGACTCGTACTGTTCTGCAGACAATGTGGCAGACGTGTCTTGAATCCTTGGAGACTGAAAGGAGAGGTCACAGAGCTGCTACTCCTCACAGCTCCATGAAATCTGTTTCCTGTTAGTGTGAAACTGTGAGGATGAGCTGCAAATACGCAGAGGCACTCCTAGGTGGATGTTTTAATGACATACTCCCTGCAGAGAGACAGTTTTTGGAACCTTTGCACTTGCTTTGCTCTAAAAACCAAACCTGGATCGCAGCAGTGGGTTCATAGAAAGGCATTAGACTCGTGTGCAGAGCCAATTTACGTATTTTTAATTTTCAGAAATTAAACTCAGTGAGTTCTGTCATTACTATAAGGTTTGGTCCCCATTATGATATCATGAGGAGAGCAACATGTACTTGGGTTTCTCAGCTGAAGGATAGAGACTTCCAGGGACCTTTCAGATTTGGTTTGGTGCATCAAAGACTGATGAGCTTTCGGTGGCAGCCATCCTTGTCTAGAGGCTCTCCAGTCTGTGCTCAATTAGTGGCTTGCTGTCTTGTTCCCACATCAGAGAGACTGGGGCGGGGCTGGCACTGCTTGGCGCCGTTGTTCCTTGGCTGCACAGGAGGGACAGAGCCCAGAGCCCGAGCTCCTGTCCCAAACCAGAGCCCGAGCTCCTGTCCCAAATCAGAGCCTGAGCTCCTGTCCCAAACCAGAGCCCGAGCTCCTGTCCCAAATCAGAGCCCGAGCTCCTGTCCCAAACCAGAGCCCGAGCTCCTGTCCCAAATCAGAGCCTGAGCTGTCCCAAACCAGAGCCTGAGCTCCTGTCCCAAATCAGAGCCCGAGCTCCTGTCCCAAACCAGAGCCTGAGCTCCTGTCCCGAATCAGAGCCTGAGTTCCTGTCCCAAACCAGAGCCTGAGCTCCTGTCCCAAACCAGAGCCCGAGCTCCTGTCCCAAATCAGAGCCTGAGCTGTCCCAAACCAGAGCCTGAGCTGTCCCAAATCAGAGCCTGAGCTCCTGTCCCAAACCAGAGCCCGAGCTCCTGTCCCAAATCAGAGCCTGAGCTCCTGTCCCAAACCAGAGCCCGAGCTCCTGTCCCGAATCAGAGCCTGAGCTCCTTCTCCTGTCCCAAACCAGAGCCTGAGTTCCTGTCCCAAACCAGAGCCTGAGCTCCTGTCCCAAACCAGAGCCTGAGCTCCTGTCCCAAATCAGAGCCTGAACTCCTTCTCCTGTCCCGAATCAGAGCCTGAGCTCCTGTCCCGAATCAGAGCCTGAGCTCCTGTCCCGAATCAGAGCCTGAGTTCCTGTCCCGAATCAGAGCCTGAGCTCCTGTCCCAAATCAGAGCCTGAGCTGTCCCAAACCAGAGCCTGAGCTCCTGTCCCAAACCAGAGCCTGAGTTCCTGTCCCAAATCAGAGCCTGAGCTCCTTCTCCTGTCCCAAATCAGCCTGAGCTCCTGTCCCAAACCAGAGCCTGAGCTCCTGTCCCAAATCAGAGCCTGAGCTCCTGTCCCAAACCAGAGCCTGAGCTCCTGTCCCAAACCAGAGCCTGAGCTCCTGTCCCAAATCAGAGCCCGAGCTCCTGTCCCAAACCAGAGCCCGAGCTCCTGTCCCGAATCAGAGCCTGAGCTCCTGTCCCAAACCAGAGCCTGAGTTCCTGTCCCAAATCAGAGCCTGAACTCCTTCTCCTGTCCCAAACCAGAGCCTGAGCTCCTGTCCCAAATCAGAGCCTGAGCTCTTTCTCGTGTCCCAAATCAGAGCCTGAGCTCCTTCTCCTGTCCCCAGGCAGAGCCCTGAGCCCTGTCTGGGGAAGTTGGGCTCACAGCCTTCTGTTAATCATGCCACTTTGCCTGAAAGATCCTCAACAGTGTCTTCATCATGACTGGACAGTGTTGGCCATGCCGCTGTTCTGGAGTCCCCAGGCAGCAGTTCAGAAAATCATGGAATGGTTTGGGTTGGAAGAGACCTTAAATCCCATCCAGTGCCACCCCTGCCATGGCAGGGACACCTTCCACCATCCCAGGCTGCTCCAGTGTCCAGCCTGGCCCTGGACACTGCCAGGGATCCCGGGGCAGCCACAGCTGCTCTGGGCACCTGTGCCAGGGCCTCACACCCTCCCAGGGAAGGATTCCTTCCCAATATCCAACCTCAGCTGCTCTCAGTAGGTTTAAGTACAAGAACCATGAACTCCTTCTGGCCCCAGGTGGTGACTGAGCCAGCCCTGTCCCTCTCTCCGGTGTGTTGGTGGTTGAGTGTCCTGTGACAGCGACAGTGCCAAGCTCCTGTGTGTAAATATTTGAGACGTATATATGGTAGGATTCACTGTTTCCCACAGTCAATACAGTTTACACTGAGTGGACCATATTTGCAAACTATTTGCTTACACCAAGAAAGGGAGTGAACTGTGATTTCATTTATATTTATTGAATCATAAGTTTAGTAACATAGTAGAGCTGATAGTGATCTATAGCTGTGTTTTGGGGTGTGGATTATGTTCTTTGCAGCTTGTGTTTTTGCACAAGGTTATAAATCCAGGAAGTCATTTCTGCCTGGATATAGGCTACATTTTTTCAAAGCAGTCAGAAGCTAAAACTGCCATCTAACAAACAGCAGGAAAGAGGAACACTTCTATTTTTCAAGTTTAGCACTTTATGTTTGCCATCCATTTCTCTTAAGTTATTTAAAAATGTTTTTAAAAGCAAAATTTAATACATATGTTCATATTTACTTTACATTAAAATAAATGGATTCTCTGCTGGAAATTTCATCTTTTCCTCTAGAATGCTCATAATTTGTCTTTCTGGGGAGTGAAGCCTCGTTCTCTTCTTCTGTGTAGTATCTCGTTTGTGGCCTTAGTGTTCTTCCTATTCCTTTATCTGTGTGGGTTATGTGCTGTGGCAGTTCATGTGTGACTCGTGTGCTTTGGGACTGCTCTGGGTGACATTCCTGGGCACCAGTGTGGGTCCCCCTGTGCTCCTGCTCCCCTGGCTCCAGGTGACACCAGTGCAGGTCCCACGCTGGCTCCAGGTGACACTCCTGGGCACCGTGTGAGTCCCACACTGGCTCCAGGTGACACTCCTGGGCACAGTGCAGGTCCCACGCTGGCTCCAGGTGACACTCCTGGGCACAGTGCAGGTCCTACCCTGGCTCCAGGTGACACTCCTGGGCACAGTGTGGGTCCCACACTGGCTCCAGGTGACACTCCTGGGCACAGTGTGAGTCCCACACTGGCTCCAGGTGACACTGTGGGCACAGTGCAGGTCCCACGCTGGCTCCAGGTGACACTGTGGGCACAGTGCAGGTCCCACGCTGGCTCCAGGTGACACTGTGGGCACAGTGCAGGTCCCACGCTGGCTCCAGGTGACACTGTGGGCACAGTGCAGGTCCCACGCTGGCTCCAGGTGACACTGTGGGCACAGTGCAGGTCCCACGCTGGCTCCAGGTGACACTCTGGGCACAGTGTGAGTCCCACACTGGCTCCAGGTGACACTCTGGGCACAGTGTGGGTCCCACGCTGGCTCCAGGTGACACTCTGGGCACAGTGTGGCTCCCCCATGCTCCTGCTCCCTGTGGCTGGCAGCGCTCGGTGCTGAGCTGCTCGGGTGAGCTTTGTGGCACACACTGCTCTCTCCTGGCACCTCTGCAGTAGCCCCAGGTGTGTCACAGCCCTCTTTGTCCCCTTAGCCCCGGCTGTGTCTCTTCCACAGAGCTGTCCTGGTTGTCTGTGGAAACGTTTGTTTTGCTGAGCTCGTGGTGCAGCAGGAACACAACGTTCTGTGTTCAGCAGTAGCAGCTCCAGTGGCTGCAGGGTCTTGTCAGGGCTGGCTGAGGGGTGGCGAGGGACATCCCTGGTGTCCCCTCGGGACTCAGAGCTGTGCTGGAGCTGCTGAGGGGCTGGGCCAGCTCCAAAGGTGTTTTCCTGAGCTCCCCCAGGCTGTCATAGCCAGACCCTGGGACAGCCTGAGCCTCGGGAGCTGCTGAGGGAAGCTGGAGTGGAGTAGGGTTTGTCAGGGAGCCCAGAGGCAGGGGGGAGCCCCTAAAGCTCGGCTTTGGGGTTCGTGTGTACAAAAGCTGCTGCAGCCTCTGGTGCATCGCAAACCCCTGGTGTCACAGCAGAGCTCTGAGCCAGGGATGAGCTCCTGCCCTGAGCAGCTCAGTGTCCCAAGCTCTTCCCTTGGCGTTGGGCTCATCCCAGAGCTGCTGAGGTCAGCCCAGTGCCACTCCAGCAGGAGCTGGACGGGGTCTTTATTTATTATTAGTTATTTCATAAGTATTAAACTCTATGATTTGCATGAAATCCTGTGGTTCACAGCTTTGCCAGTATGGTCCATTACTACTGCCTATGACAACTTGTGTACTTATATGCCTTTGAGAACATTTTTAATTGTTGAAATTGTTTAAGGAATCAATGTTAAGTTAATTTAATTTTTAATGGGGAAATGGATTCTGGTGTCAAAATGATATTTACTGTGATGCCGATGTTTTGTACCTCTCATCCAGCTAAACAACCTGTAAATACTCCCGAGTCAAGAGAAATATGAATGCCGATTATTTATTGTTCTGTGGAGTTATATGTTGCAGATGTGTAAGAACTTAAAAGGGAATGTTGTAAAACAAGGTGGAAAAAATAAATTTTATGCAACTTCTTTACTTCATCCATGTATGGTGCACCTGGTTAGCCCTGGCACGATCGGTCCCAGATGTGCTGGGAATTGTCAGGATGTGGGGAAGTTGTGCTGAGGGCCTTGAACTTGTGTGTGGGGGAAATGCATATCTGAGAAATGATCAGAGTTGCTTCATTAAATTCCTCTAGAAGCAGCTCCCTGACAGTGGGAACAGGGATGGTCATGGCTGCTGGGAAGGAGGAGGAAATCTTCCATTTGAGCACAGATCTGTCCTGCCCTGGGAAGAGCAGAGAGGCAATGCTTAGGAACAGCGCTTTGGGGAATGTCCTCCTCCCTTGGCCATTGCATTCAGTGAGTGGCACAGCACGAGAGCAGCCCCAGGGCCAGGCCTGGCTGCCCCTCCAGAAACAGGGCACAGGCAGGAGTTGAACACTGAATATTCTCCACAGGGGAAACGTCAATAATGTTGATTACAAACACAGTACAGCAATTTTATACCAAAAATTTAATTGAGCTATAAACACTCTTAAAAAAAATTTAAACTGCAATTAGATAAAGCACATCTCTAACTTGGGAGATTTTTTAATGAAAGCAGTGATAAAATATCCCTCAGATCAGTGAACATCTATGAAAGTGTTTCTTTTAGATTCTATAGGACACAGATGCCCTTTTTAATGATTAACTCTTTTTTGGTATAAAGTAGTTCATTCACATATTAAATAAACCATTTTTGTGATGTTTGCACACATCAAATGAATGGTGTGGACTCCAGAAGTCACAGGAACAGACTTTGCTCCCAAGTGTTACCAATTTCCCACTCTAAATGGGTTACATAAGCCCTGGTTAGTGGTTCCTTTAATTTATGGATGGTTTCTTTTTAATGGTGAAATGTGTAATTAAAAAAAGCTAGAAATAGTTTTTCTAAACTCACTCTGGAAGGGAAGGAGAATTTCAGCAATTTTTTTTCACCCAAACATTGCATAATAGTAGAAATGTCAAAGATTTCCATGGGGATTCATTTCATTCTTCATGTGGCTGTGGTCATGCAAGAAGTTTGAACGCTGCAGGGGCTGGCAGATTTTTGGAAGATCACACATCCTGGGGTAAGTTTTCAGCCTAGGCTTTACCAAAGAATGCCAGTGGCCTTGTTTTTCGAATTGTGGCTGTGTTATACACTGGCGTGTCTTTGTTTCTCCCTTTTTCTGAGATGAAAGAATAGGTGCTGTGGTGGTGTCTCACTCCAGCCCCGAGCCTGACGTGTCCTGTGCAGCTCTGAGGCTTCCCTGCACCAGCAGCCTTTTGGAGAGAAGAAAACCTCTCTGATCTGCTCTGTCTGCACCTTCTGGTGGCTCAAGTCACCACTGCCTCTTCTCCCCTGCATTGCTGTGGCTTTCAATATTCTCTTGATAAATCCTCACTAGAGGGGGGGAACTGCTCCCGTTCCCCTTTCCAGGTAGGAGATGGGGCCAGAGAGAGCCTGTGCTCTGGGCTGGCCCTGCAGGCAGAGCACAGAAAGCAGAAAAATGCTTTTGTTTTGATGATTAGATTTTCTCAGCACCTTGAACGTGGGAGTCAGTCCTACAGGGAAGTTCCTTATTCTACAGAGATGTCTGGTTTTAAATTAGGAATGTGATTTCAGGCTTCAAAAAACCTGTCCTGATTGGGAGTATTGATAAACCTCAATCCAAACGTTCCAGTGGGTTCTGTGTCTCCCACCTGGAGCTGCAGATCCAGATCCCATCTGTGCCGAGTGCTCCGTGGGAGCTGTGGCACTCAGGATTTTGCTGCTGTGATTAGAGATGATGAGCCCCTTGCAGGACCTTCAGAAGAACATCCTTCCCTC
The DNA here is from genome assembly GCA_036630365.1 of Acanthiza pusilla. Taxonomy (NCBI): domain Eukaryota; kingdom Metazoa; phylum Chordata; class Aves; order Passeriformes; family Acanthizidae; genus Acanthiza; species Acanthiza pusilla. Next base: position 15,745,599 of record JAXCHO010000050.1, read on the forward strand.
TGCTGCTCTTCCTCCCTTTGTGGCCCGAGACCTGACTAGAGTGGGTTACAAAAAAGTGCTTTAAAATCTCTGCATTCCCACTTTAAAGCCTCCTGCTCTTGGCTGGCTGAATTGTCCACGTAAGGCAGAATATTGTCTGCTGTTCTGAGCCTCTCTCCGAAAGAAGTAGTAACAAGAACAATCTGTGCAAAAGAATTTAACGCATTAAAGATGGGGGTAATAGTCGTTCTCATTTGTCCTTTTATGTGAAACAGATTTTATTTTAAATGTACACTCTGAGCAGCTTAACCATATCCAGAGAGTTGTTTACAGGGTAAAAGTAGAGTTACCCACAGCCTAAACGGAGAGCTGAGTGGAGGTGAGTGGCTGTGCTGAGAGGTTGTGCTCAGGCAGCTCAGGGTCCCCCAGGGCACACCTTGGTGGCATTGGGACCCAGGGATGTCCTGGCCTGGTGCTGGTGGCAGGCAGCACTTGCCTCGTGTGCTTCACATCTCCAAAAAAGCTGTGCTGGAGGTGTTGCGTTTCTGTGCCTGTGCTGCCTCTGCTGGGTTTAAAACGTGTCACCTCAGGTTCCTTTTGTACAGGTGCCACCAAGCTGTGACTTGTCAAAAAGTGATGCAAATTGCTATGGATCAGGACTCCTATTAAAATAACAAATCCAATGCCCTGTAATGGTCTCACTGAAGCACTTTTCCTGCTCCAGCAGCAATGGTGTCACTGCCGTGGAGAGAAACAGCACAAAAAGCTGTGGGAAAGGCAAGGGATGGTGTGCAGGCAAAATTCCCCTGCACCTTTGTAAATTTGAGGTTAAGGTTCTGAATTAAAAGGCACATTCATAAGGATCATCATTCCCTCTGTCAGATTTTAACACCTGATCTTTCCTACAGATGCTCCAGAAAACAAATTCTCGGAGTGAAATATCTGTTTGCAGCGCTGAGCCATGAGGAGAGGACAAAGTCTCAGAGTGAAATCTCTCTTTTCAACACTAAACCATGAGGAGAGGACCTTTGCAGGTCAGGTGGCACACGAGCACAGTGTTGGTGACCCTGGGCTGGTGTGAAGGAGCAGGTCCCACTCGCCCATCCCTTGCACAATCCTCGGGTTTTGTTCCACGGAAGTGTGGAACTAATTCCTACAGGTGCCGTGCTCTCCATAAATTGCCTTCAAAAGAAAGCAAGCTCTTGTATTTCACCCGTGGGTGACAAGCACTTCCTCCAGCACCAGGGCGTCCCCGTGGTGTGTCCCCAGGAGCCAGGCCAGCGCTGATTTACACAGCTCCCACTCGCCCTTTTTCAGCTTGATGCCTTGGAATATTTCTAGTTTTTTTCTCTTAATGCACCTGTAACTTGCTGCAGTTTAGTGCTTCTTACTAGATGCTAAAATGCTCTGTTCCCAGCACCTTTAGCCAAAACAAGGCTCTCTGAACACAGATCCAAGGACACATTCATTGCCTTGGGGCCTGAAAATATGTGAACAACTGTGAGATGGGGGGGGCAGGCCTGGGGTGGTGAACATCGTTACCAGAGGGTGCGATTGGAGAATTAGGGACCAATATGCTAATGGACAGAACTTGTAAAAGGTGAAGGGCTCGTGACCCAGGGCCCATTTTGGGTGTAGTCCCTGGGGGGACTTTGCTTGCCCGAATGTACCTTGAAGGCCTCGAATAAATTTGTCTGCATTTTATACTCCTGATTTGTTTTGGCTTCTCTTTTAGGCATCAAGCTCCTGCTGCCCTTGCAGCCCCGGAGAGCAGAACGCCACAAAGCCTGGGCAGAAGCAGAGCTGGAGGAAATCTCAGGTGCTAACATCCAGCAAAAAGCTGCCACGCTTGGCGAGCTGGGGCTGTGGTCCAGCCCAGGGCAGGAGTGCCCAAACCCGGGGATCTGTGGGGGCAGGTAAGGACTAATGAGAGCCCTGGACTCCATCACGGGCTGGCTGTCAGCTCAGCCCAGCCCAGCTCAGCTCGGTGCCTGCCTCGTGCCCTCCGCATAACTCACCGCAGTCAGCTCCTGCAGAAACGTGCAGAGTCAACCTGAGGTGCTGAAAGAAATACTGCAGCAGGAATTACACTGTGGGGAAGGGTTTATATGTGTCGGGGTGAATTAATGACCGGGTTTGGGGTTTTTAGAAAGAAAAAAACACAACAAACTTTGTGCACAAATACATAGTTTAAAATATATTCTCTTTCAAACACCAGCTATTTTAACAACAGTGTAAATCAGATTTTACAGGCCACATATTTCAAGTATGAAGTTCATTAAATGTGTGAAATTCTAGATTAGCTGCCGGGTGTGGCCTGAGCCCCAGTAATGAATTATAAATTCTGTTCAGGATATAATATCAGATTCCCTTGCCCTGGCGCTGATATGAAAGGACTAAAGCCACCTTTTCAAAACAGTCATAACCTTTCTTTATTATCTTTATTTAGTTTAGCCATTATATGATATAATGAATGACTGCATCAGCATTTCCATCCTGAACCTAATGCACAGGTGTTTAACTTGATTAATTTGTGAGTTTATTATTATTAAACCAACTTATGTCTCAGTGTAACTGAAATTAATGCTATCAATTTAAACACATTTTTGCCAGTGCCCTGACAGTGGGTGGTAGGCTGTCTTTAGGTTGAAGAATATCACCCTGAACTACAATTCCCTCCAAATTTGTGTGAAAAAAAATCGATTAGTTAATGATGCTGTTCTCATTCCATAAACCCTTCCGTGAGCTGGCAGCAAAAGGGAACAGCTCTTTCTTTGTGCTGTTGTAGCAGGTGAAATTCAGGGACAGGACCTCTGGTGTCCTGCTCCACTGAGCAGAGCAGGCAGGACAGAAATCCTGGTGGAATGGGCACCAGGGATGGGCATTGGCTGATCCAGCAGGTGCCTCTGGACCTGCAGGGCCTGGCTTTGGCCAGCACATCTTGTTTCCTCCTCTCCCTTTTCCTCCTGCACCATCCAAGGGGAAGGAGGTTCAGTTCTAATCCTGATATAACAAATAATGGGAATTTTCCAGGCTGGGCAGGGGCTGGGCACACTGGGCAGGGGCTGGGCACACTGGGCAGGCTGGGCAGGCTGGACACGCCGGGCAGGGGCTGGGCAGGGGCTGGACACACTGGGCACAGTGGGCAGGGGCTGGGCACACTGGGCAGGCTGGGCACAATGGGGACGCTGGGCAGGAGCGGGACACACTGGGCAGACTGGGCACACTGGACATTCTGGGCACACTGGACATTCTGGGCACACTGGGCACACTGGGCACACTGGGCAGGAGCGGGACACACTGGGCACACTGGGCACACTGGACATGCTGGGCACGCTGGGCACGCTGGGCACACTGGGCACACTGGGCAGGGGCACCGCGGGCTCCGTGCAGGAGCTGGGAGCAGGAGGTGCAGCGAGGACACAGCCGAGTGTGGGAATCCCTGGCCAGCCCCGTGCGGAGGCTGCTCCGGGAGCCTTGAGGGCGAGGGCACACTCGGGGAGAGCGGTATTTACTTTGGAAGGGCGAGCAGCTTTTGTCAAAAATACTTATTGTTGCTGTGAGACTGAAATACCTTTTGCAAGTGGAAAACAGAGATGTCTCCATGAAGTCTATGATGATAAAATCCAGGCAGCTGCCCCAATGGCCTGAGAGCACATCCTCAGGAAGCCTTGATGCCTTATCTCCTGAAGAGCATGAGAAATCATAATAATTTTAAAAATAATCGGTTTTATTGCCAAATGCCTGCATGGAGCCGGGCACGGAGGCTCATCCTCTGGCGGGCGATGCTGTGGGCAGCGGCCAGGGTAAGTCAGGGACCCCGGGGTCCCATGGGTCCCCAGCCCCACCGAGCCCCGGGCCGCTGCCGCTGTCCCCGGGCGCCTGCAGCTCTCCTTGCCGGGCACGGAGCTCCTCGTTCGGCCTCCTGGGCTGGCAGCCCGGCACTGGGGACCGCCAGGGCTGTTCCCGGGGACACGTTCAGCTTCCAAATCCATCCCCCGAGCCAGGGAGCTGCTCGGGGTCGGGGCCAGCGCCAGCAGATGCAGCTCTTCCCCTGTCCCCAGAGCCAGGCATCCACTGAGCAAATCCCAGAGGGTGCCAGGGGCGTGGGGCAGAGCTGGGTCTGTTTTGGGGGGTCGGGATGCTGTCCAGAATGTGCCCCTAAAAGGAAGAGGAAGTATTCTCCTAAAGAGGGAATAAATAGCTAAAAATATTAGCTATTAATAGTTCCTTACCTCCAAAAATAAAATCCCTTAGTGATACCAAAATAAGAAAGCAAAGGAAAGTCGGAGGTATTTGGCCTTCCTTTGAAAAAGGAAGCTAAAAATAACTATATATATATAAAAATCTCTCGTTTCTAGGGAAAGTCTCTGCCCCCGCATCCAGCTTGCACAGTTATATAAGACTTGAACTACATCCCCCTCTCCTCCGCGGCCGCTCACAACGCGCTGGAGCCGCGGCCAGATGGAGAAAGGTTCCGTCAGGAAAGTTTAACTCAGTGGGGAAGCTGCAGCCAGTGGAGGACACGATTCTCTCGCTGAACTCTCCAAAAGCCTTGGAAATCTTACAGTTGTGTCATATGCTGGTTTGGGGAATGCTAGTCCAGAGGCAGCCGCCAGCCCTCTTTCACTTCTTTATTTATTTTTTTTTTCGCGTTGCACTGAGTTTAATTTGGGTAGCAGGATTCAGCAGTTTTAAGTTGGAAAAATCTTAGTGGAAGAAGATATTTTAGGAAAACCCTGTCATGTGAACTAGCGGGAGCCGATCAAACCGAGCTATTAAAAGAAAGACATTGTATTTTTAAACGGTGCAGCCTAGGGCAGCCAACCTGTGTGCCCAGAGCCGCGGGGCCGGGGCTGCTCCCCGCGGCAGCTCCGCGTGGGAGGAGGCCGAGCTTTCCGTCGGGGTGGCCCATTCTCCGCTCTCTCCGGGATACCCTTGGCACGGCCGGGTGTCCCCGACCCCCAGCCTGTGGGGTCCCCCCGCACGGGGCTGCTCGCCCCCCGTGTGCCCCTTTCCAGCCGTGTTCCATTGCCCCCCTGCCCCAAGCCCCTGCCGCTCTCTGCGCTTCCCAGTGCAGTGCTAACGGGGGGTGCTGGGATGACTGGGCAGAGCCGCACCGAGCAGCTGGGGCGGTGGGGGTGGGAAAGGGGTTAATCACTTATTTCCCCCGACTAATAATTAATTAAAATCGTTTTGCTCTCCCCGCAAAGCAGCAGTCTCGGTTTGCCCTTGCTGTTTCCGAATAGGAACCGAGTGGTTCCCATTCTGCTGATGCCAGAGGTGGATGCGCTCGGGGCCGGAGGGAGCTCAGGTGTGACACCTGCCCCGGGGGGTGCGGGGTCCGCCCGGGAGCGGAGCCGCATCCCCCAGGTTCGTGGGGTCTCGCTCGTGGCTTCCGAGCCGCTCGTGGAAAGGGCTGCGAACGGGAAAAGCCTCCAGGTACGAGCCCGAGGGTCAGGTGCAACTTTGGGGTCCTTCCCCTCCATCCCGGGGCTGCGGCAGCAATATCCTCACGGGAGAGCTGCTGGGGCCGCCGCTCAGCCCGGCGGGGCCGGGGGGGAAAGGCTCCCCGAGAGCCCAGGGGTGCGAGGGGTCTCACCGCGGGGGTCGGGGGGTTCGCGTGCCGGGGCTCCCCCGCACCCCGGGGCGAGCAGATTGCGTAACGGGCCCGCGGGGCTGCGGAAGGCATTTCCGCCTCGACGTGTCCAAAGATGACAAAGGCTAGGAAAGTGAGGTGCGCTGAGTTTCCCTGGGCTGCCTGCAGTTGCTAGCCTGCAGGACAACAAACCCGAGCAGCAGAAAGTTTGATTGTGATGCCTCCTTCGAGTCGATTTGGGGAGCGAGGGAGTGCAGAATGGAACGGCGGGGCCGGTGCCAGGCAGCCCTCCGCGCTCGGCGGCCAAGCTCCGCTGCCGTGACTCACTGGGCTCGGGCTGACCCCGGCGGAGCTCCCGAGGGGCGCCAGAGCTGCCCCCTCCCCGGAGAATCGTTCATATATGTGACCTCTTCATCCCCGCTGGAAAAAGCTCTGTGCAAGTGCAGTCGCACGGAGACACCGAGCCCAGCCAGAATGGGGAGGCAGAAGCTCCTCAGCACGGCAGTGAAAGCTATACATTGTGAGACAGCGCAGTTCATGACATCCCCGGCTTTATTTTCCTGTTTTCTTTTGCTTTATTTTCCTGTTTATACATGGGACATGTAAACACACACGGGTTGTCTTGGTTTCGGAGGCTTCCTTGGCTCTTTCATTCTCGCTAAGCTCCACGTGTATCAGTGGAAATCCATGGGGTTGCTCCTCTCTCCTAAATTGATCTAAAAATAGGAACAGAGAGAGGTCTGTGAAACACCACTAAACAAATTCACGATTTTTAATTTTTCTTTTATTCTTTGTGTGAAGAATTGAGCCAATGGTAATTAGAAGCCAAAACCTGTGCCAGTAACAAGATGGGTATTAATAGGGTGCTGTTGAATTTAAAAGACATAAATATAAGCTGGGGACTTCGCTTTTCTGAATGATTTATTCAAAGGTAAAAGCAGCAGTAGCCTGAGCTTGTCTCTGCTGGGAAGAAGGAAAACTTCTGCACAGAAGCCCCGTTGCTTTGAAAGGCTTTGCAGTTCCTGCAAGTTTTGTTTAAAAAGCACACACTGGGATTTTTAACATCATCCATATTTCTTTCTTACTCGCTCTCTAACTTTCTGCTCAACAATTAAGTGCTTGTGCTGCAGACTGAGAAAGCCGCAGAGCTGCCTTGGCCCGGAGCTGGGAGACGTCATGGATTCCTGAGTGTGAAGTTGCAGGAAAGCCCTCAGTTTGGGAGATGGAGGCGATCCAGGGGTTTCCATGGCACTGGGATAAACAGGAGGAAACAGTGAGGGAATCCCGTTATTTTACAGCATTCAAAGACTATAAACACTCGGAGCAGGGAAGGAAGTGGCCTTTCCCTCTCTAGTAACCCTCATCTCAGAGCAGAGAACTGACTTCACTTCAGGAACAAGCTCAGCCCAGTTCGGATCCCTCTTTGCACCTCCAAACGCTTACTGAGGAGGCGAGCAAGAGGGGTTCCCTCTGTCCGGGCAGCACTGGTTGAACATGGTTTAAAGGAGATTTTTTTTTTCCCTTTTTTTTTTTTTTAATTTTTTTTTCTGCTATTGATTTTTTTTTTTTTTTTTAAATTCCTGATGCAGCGAGAAACTGCCTGCAGGCTGGTACACTACCACCACATCATGAGGTCTATGGATCAAGGTAGGGTGTGAGTGCTGCCTGTCTGTGTGCTCTGTGTGTGTGTCCCCCTGTCGCTCCCCTCGCGGGGCTCGGCAGGTCCCTCCCCGGCCCGGGCTCTGTCCCGCGGCCTCAGCCCGCTCGCAGACGGGGTGGGCAGGAGGGGTTCACGGCGAGAAGGACCCTCGGGGAAGGGACTGGGCTGGCTTTAGGTTTGGTTCGGTTTGGTTTGGTTTGAAGCGATCCGCCACGGCGATACAAATGTGTCTGGAGCAGCCTCCTTTAAACTGCAGCCAGAGGGACTCTCCCGTTCCAAGCCGTCACCCCAGCAGCCTCGCTGACTAACGCGGCCGCTTAACCCTTGCGCCGCCCGCGCCGCTCGGGGGCTCGGGGCGCCGCGGGGCTGCCCCGGGCCCGGCGGAGGCTGCGGAGCTCGGGCCGGGCCGGGGCTCGGCGGCCGTGGTGCCCAGGGGTGCCCGGGGGTCCCGTCGGGGCCGGTGCCCACGGGGGGGTGGGTCGGGCCGGGCCGGGCGGGGGTCGGGGCTGGGGGCGGCGTGCGGGGCGCCGGAGGAGGCAAGAGTTAAGCGCGGCGAGAGGAGGAGCCTGTCCCGCTGTCAGCGCCGTGCGCGGCCGCCCCGAGCCCAGCCGCGATCCCCGCTGCCGCCCGCGGACGGGGCAGCCTTCGGGGGATGCTGCGGCTCCCTCGGGCACCCTCCGTGCTGCCCCGCCGGCGAGCCGGGCTGCGGGCCCGGGGCAGGGCAGGGCAGGGCGCGGCGCGGGAGCGGCCCGGGCTGCGGAGGCGGAGGGGCTCGGGCAGCACGGAGCGGGGCTCGGGCAGCTCTCCGGCCGTGCTGGGGCGGAGGGGCTCGGGGAGCACGGAGCGGGGCTCGGGCAGCTCTCGGGCCGTGCTGGCGCGGGGGGCTCCGGGACAGCCGTGCGGGGCTCCCCGGCTCCGAGCTGCCGCGGGCGGGGAGCCGGGCGGAGGATGCTCCGTGCGAGGGAAGCCCTCGCCGCCCGCAGCCCGGCTCCTGCACCGCACCCGCGGACCGGCGAGCCCGGCTGCCCCCGCCGGGCCCCGCACCCCCGCCCGGCTCTCCCCCGGGCTCTCGGAGCGCTCCGCCGCCGGCCGGCCGGGTGGGCTCGGCTTTGCCAGCGCTAGCGGTGCGGGGAGAAGGGGCAGGAGGTGCAGAGGGAAGGGCTCTCCCAGCGCTCCCTCCATCCTCCGCTCCCCGCCCGCGCTGGCAGCGCCGCTCGGCGCTGAGTCAGAGCCGCGGCCGCGGGAGCTTGTTCCTGTGCGGGCTCCGGGGGACGCGGCGAGGGTGGCACGGCTGCTTTGAGGGGCCCTTAGTAGCGCTGTTTGTTTTCTCCTGCCGGAGCGAGCTCCCCGGGCACCTGCCAAAACACACTCGTTAACACCTACACCCAAAGGGGATCATCCGAGAGCTCCGATTCTCGGACAAGCCAATGGAAAGACTCTGAGCGCCTTTACACCGCCTTAGGATCAGGCCATTGCCCTGCCTCGTGTCTCCTCGGCTTTCTCCAGACAGAACTCCCTCTCTCCTGAGCGCTCCAGGTGCTCTTAGTCACTCTCACAACAGCCCGTGGAAGTTATTTTGCGGCAGAGAGCAGCGAGGGGAACGAGGAGACTCGGTGCTCCTGTCAGGGATTCTGCTCCCACCTGCCCCAGGACAGCAGCCATCAGAGCACAGGGCAGCTCTGCAGTCACAGCCCTGCTCTCCCCAGAGCAGATGTGCCCCAGAGCCCTGCAGCCACAGCCCAAAATGAAAAGCACGATTTTTAAAAATTTTATATCCAGACTGAATATTTGAGACCACAGTAGCCAGTGGAGCAGTGCAATCAGTTGCAGGACAGAGCCTCGAGATGCTCCAGAAAGAACATGATCATGGGCCCCAGAATGCATTTTTGACTTATGCAGATGCCTGCTCCTGTCAGTGGTGCAGGGGTGATAGGAATAGTCTCTGCTCCCCACTTGCCTTTGGGTCACAAGGCTGCTCCCAACATTCAAAAAAAAAAAAAAAAAAAAAAAAAAAAAGCAGCATGAAACTGCAAGGGGTTAATGGCACATGGCACTTTTGGGATCAGTCTGTGCCTTTGGGAGGATTCCTGCACCCACAACAAAGTGTCAGAGTCTTACTAATGCAGGGTGTGTAAATGATGATGTGTTAATAACTTTAAGCCCTCATCCCCTTTTATGATTAGAGCAGGCTCAGAATGAGGAATGAAGACTCTGCACCAACACCCTGCTAGCAAAAAGCTGCTGCGGTTGCTTTGCTCCCCGAGCTGTGCTTCAGCAAGTCTCAGCCACGGCAGAGATCTTCCCCAGGTGACCACGGGTCCCCGTGCCATCCTGTTAATTCTGTCACTCAACCCTTCCCTCATCCTGTCCTGTGGGACACAGTCACAGCAGCTCAGTCAGCAAACCCTTTCAGAGTCTTTCGTGCAGGGCAGGAATCACATTCACAGATGGGACACCGACATTACTGGAGCGCTCTTTTATACTATTCCAATAGATGTTCTAAGTGAAATTTCATCATTCATTTTTTAAAAAATAGCCAAGGATAATAATATCCTAGAACTTCTTTTCCACTACTGGCTTAATCTATTTTTTTAAACTATGATATGCGCATTCCTTTGGTTTGCCCAGCAGACTTCAGAACTTAATGGGAACGTGGAGATATGAGCAATTTTTCCATTGTCCTTTCCTGCCAAACCACTTTAAGCTTGAAATTGGGGGGTAATATCTCTGACTCAACCTGACCCCAAAATTGAAAAGTAGTGTGTGTGCATGTGTGCCTCTCAAAGGAACTACCAGATATTTCTCCCTTCTCTCTCTCTCCTTTTTTTTTTCTCTAATAACACTCCCCACACTCCAGACCAAGCAACCAGTCACTCACAGTCTGAGCTCATTTTAAAGAGCTTGGATTAAGTCCATGTGCAAGTTTTAGTTGCCTGTTAAATTTCTAATGCCTGCCACATACACCATTAGAACACTTAGATTTTTAAGACAGCATTGACTCATATTTTCTTTGGGGTTTAGCAGCTAAATAGACATGCAGCTTTCTTAATCCACTTTTCTCTACCTCTTTTTCTTTTAAAAAGTTTCATGTGAAGGTATTGCAGTATTACAGATCCAGTGTAAATTATGTGTCATGTGGGACAAATAATAATTACCACAGACACCTCATTTCTGAGATCAAATGAAATTTCTTCATCTCAGAGCATCCTCTGATCCCTTGCATTAGTGAAGTTATTGGTACAGGAATACAGTGGGGCAGTATAAGTAGAAACTGAAAACAGTAAATGAGAAGTTACATTGGCAGTGCATTTAAACAGTGAGAAACAGGTTAAGTACTTTCTAAATCACAGTTTGTATTACATTAGAAGTGCTCTTTTTAGCTTTGTTTTTGGATTCCCCATCCCCCGGTACCTAGGTAGTCCAGTATTCACATACTTTTAAAGTTTATTAAAGTACAGCCCTGCCAAATGCCAGCACTGATCCAACTATGTGGAAAAGGACTCCTTCCATTCTGCAGTTCCCTGAAATGGCAGCACAATGTATTTCCAGTTCTGCTCTGTGTGGAGCCTGCTGCAAGTATACGTGGCTGCAATTTGTGTTAAAGCTGCCAAGGACAGACTTTTTGCTTCAGTTCTTGAAACACCTTTTTGGCTCAGGCAAACAGCTTCACAGAAAGAATCCCCAGAGTTTGTGCTGACTCCCAGACCTCCAGCGCGGGTGCTGAGAGCCCAAGCAGGGCTGGGAGCAGTCTGCATGAGCCTGGATACAGGAGGGATGCATGGAGGAACCTTGGAGAGAGGAAGGGTCTGATACGAGGAGGACTGAGATTTAGAAAAACTAACCAGTATTTCTGCTCTTTGGACACTGTATTCCAGCCTTTCACTCCAGCCCTAATGGAAATCGAGCTTTGGGAAGCGCTTGTCATGTTGTTTGGGTTTTTTCTTTGATTTGGATGATGTTTCAGAGTGTATCTATTGGGCTGAAGAGCCCACACTCTACTCAAGTCTGGTGGCTTCCTTGTCTTTTGTTCATCTCTAGTTATTAATGACAGACTGTGGGCAGTATTTGCCAGTTATGTAGTTATTAACAGCTAAAACTTAAACAACTTATAATGTTTTATTTTCATTGTAGGCTCGAGAGCCTGTTTTGGGTCTAAACTAAACTCCACTCAGCCTTTGGAAGGCTCCAAAAACTCCAGCTGTCACTTGAGCTGAATTCTGCAGCTGCCTGCACCTAGCAATGGCTTCACGCCCCTCTAATATTTAGGCCAGATCTGTGTTTTGTGCATTTGTGACATTTCTGCTTGAAATTACACCCTGGTAGGTTCAAACCCAGCCCACAGAGCGTTAGAACTCACATCTCTGTGCACTCAGGGCAAGTGGAAACTCTTATTCCTATAGGTTCTGACTGGTGATCATATGGGACCGGTGTCCTCATGTGCCCCGAGAGCTGCAGGAGGGACACACTCGATTAATGTCATTGCTCCCTGACATCTGTCAAGTTGTCTGCTGGGCAAAAAAAGTTGAATCCTATAAGCTGAGCTAATTCCTACGTTTCTCTAACACTTTTCTCATTGCTGTCTTGTCACTCTAATTCCTGGCCCGTGCCAGAGCTGATGATTACGTGTGCTAGCAGTGAAACTCCTCCGAATGACACCATCCTCTTGGAAAGCAAAAGGTACATTTTCCATTTGCAGAGTATTACTGATTCCAGGAGTAGCTGAGGATAAGTTTGGAACTTCACATGCCTAATGGATTGCAGGCAAGCTGCGAAGTAAAGGATGGGACAGAGATTTAGCAGAAGTCGGGGTCGTCTCCCCATGCCCTCCTGCCAATCACCCGTATCTCACTTAAAAAGCCCAATGTTATTGTTTGTGTCATTTCTTTCTGGGGCTAATACAACTGATGCTCTCTAATTGTGCTCTGTGCGGTGTGAGCTGTGAGGATGACAGCTCTCTTTAGTGCCGAGCCAAGATCAGCAAGTATATTTTGTTTTTCTAATGAATTTTAAATGGAAGAGCCAATGATAAAAGGTCAGTGCTCTGCAAATGGTAAGGATCACTGGACAACATATATAAATAATCCAATTTAATGATGTTTAAACAATTCAGAACAAATCAGAGGGAACAGCGCAGGTTCCCTGAGGGCTGGCAGCCTCTGTAAAGCACCCTGTCTACAGGATCACCTGCCCTTTCTGACTGCCACATTTCCCTATCTCTTGGCACTTTCCAGTGCCAATTTAATGCCACAAACTCTGATTCCAGTGTGACCGCTGCCCACCTGGCCTGGTGCAGCCTCCCAGCAGGTTTGGCTGCTCCCTGATGCCCTTTCAGCCCCAGCCCTGTGTGGGTTTCTGCTCACCCAGGCGTGCCCCTGATGCCACCCAGGAGCTGTAGGGTGACCAGTCAGTGCTGGGCTTCTTCAGAAACTCAGTGTAGAACCTGACTGCAAACTGCAGGGAAAGTCTGAGCTCTTGTCCTCCGGACTAGCAAAGGACGGAGCAGAAGGGTGTGATGAGAAGGCAATTTTTCATTACTTGGCTGAACACATTGTTGAGAAAGGTTATAAGCCCAAATGCAGAGATTCTGGTTCCTTGGACTTTAAAACAGACTTTCTGCGACCTTAGACAAGTAATGTAGGGTCAGATTTGTCTTGCAATTAATGCAGTCGTGCTGACAGGCTTAGCAAATAAAAACAAGCTGAAGTAAACACCAAAATACTTTTTTAATGATCTTGGTCCCTCTGCCTCCCTGCCCTGTCTACAGACCAGGAGCATTTTTCAAACTCACAGACCTGATGACAGCCATCTGCACGCTCATAAAGGGCACCATACAAACAGGTAAGCGAGGGAACAGCCTTCTGACCACAGATGCTCCAAACACACAAACTCAGGGTCTCTGGCTACCCACGAGTGAAGTCACTGCTGGTTGCAGCAGCCACCCGAGGGGCAGGAGGCTGTCGGGGGCAGTGACCTGTGCAGGACCAGGGGAAGATGGCATGAATGGAGTCAATGTGGTGGAGGCAGCTGGGGGCCCTGGGGCAGCTGGCAGCACCCGGCTGTGGTCAGCAGGGAATGCGGCGAGCGTCCATCCTCTGAAATGCTGTTTGTGAGCGAGGCAGGAGGAGAACAGAGGCCTTGTGCCAATGGACCTGATGCCTCTCAAGATGCTCCAGCTAAGGGAGGCTGTCCTGTACCCGCAGCACCCGCAGCCTGCGATGGCAGCAGGAGCACGAGGGGCGGGATGTGCGAAGCCTGGAGAAGGCGAGGGCAGCACCTGCTCTGCCGGGAGCTGCTGGGGACCCTGTAAGCCTCAGCAGAGAGGGACTGCAGTGCTGGGGACCCTGGAAACCTCCGCAGAGAGGGGCTGCGGTGCTGGGGAGGAGGCAGCTGAGTGCAGGACAGCCGCTCATGCCCAACGTGGGGCAGCAGGGCAGAGACGCTCGCCCCAAGGCGGTGGTTTCGGGAGGCTCCCATGCCCGGCCGGGCCCGTCATTGCCCGCTGTCCCCATGCCCGGCCGGGCCCGTCATTGCCCGCTGTCCCCATGCCCGGCCGGGCCCGTCATTGCCCGCTGTCCCAGCCCCGCTGTCCCCACGCCGGCCGGGCCATGCCGTGCCATGCCGGGGGCAGAGCGGTGCTGCGGGCGGTGGCGGCTCCTCCCCGGGGGCGGCCCCGCCGCAGGTGCCGTGAGGAGCAGGAAGCTGTCCCGAGCGCTCGGCCCCGTGCGCTGCCGCTGCCACCGCCGGGCTCGCCGCCCGCAGCGCCGTCGGGGCACCGCGCCCTCCGCGCCCTCCGCGCCCGGGCGGCATCGCTGTTCTCTCGCTTTATTCCCTGCGCTCTCCGTGCCCTCTGAGCGCTCGGCTCTCGCCGTCGGGAGGTACCGCCGGGCTCGGCCGCGGCTCTCGGGGCGCCCCTGGCCCGGGCGGGCCCCGTCCGCTGCCGCCATGAGCGCCGCGGGCCCCGCGCCCGGCCCCGGCCCCGGGCCGCAGGAGGGGGGCCCCGGGCACGGCCCCGGGCACGGCCCCGGCACGGCCCGGCCGCCCAGCCCGCAGGAGGAATTTGACTTCTCCATCCTCTTCGACTACGACTACCTGAAGCCGATGGAAGGTTGGTGAGGAGCCGCCCCGGAGCAGCGGGGGGCTCCGGGCAGCTCCTCGGGCACGGCGGGCACTGCCGGAGGCGGCCCGGGCCGCTCGCCTGGCGGGGCTGCTGTGTGGCAGGTGCTTGCCGGGGCACTGCGGTGCCTCGCTCCATCCCGGGGTGGGCTGTCCCAGAGCGGCTGGCGGGCACGGCGGCTGGCCCCGGAGCGGCGCAGGTGCCCAGGGCGGGGCAGGGCAGGGCGGCTCGGGCGGCGCTGGTGCCCGGCAGAGTGCAGAGCTGCTCGGGGCACCTGGGGCGCGGAGCGCCGGGAGCTGCACCTGCCGGAGCCCGGGCACACCGCGGGGATGGAGCGAGCAGGGCACGGCTGGCTACACACACCATGAGCGCCAGTTAAAATTGAGGAAAAAGGAAGATTTGCAGACTGTTCTGCTTTTCTGAGCTTGTGCTGTGATACTTACAAGCACAGTGGCAAGTGTTCCTGAGTTTCTAAATGGTAATTCTGTCTGTTGATGGTACTGAACAGGGATGCTTTGCATAAGGTGTGGATTTGTGTAAACCACACAAAGCCAAAAGAGAGGACCCAGAGGGACGAATTGTGGGGATATTGTCTCTAAGATGCTGTTTTGATTCTGCATAGCAGAGAGTTGGTGTTTCCCTAGGGCATCTCAGGGAGATGATGTGTTCCTGGGAGACAGTGCAGGAGACCTTTGAGGCCTGAATCGTGTCATTAGTGAAATGGAGAGTTGTTGCTGAGTTTTATTCTTTGTGTCCTTGTTTAAGTGAACAGATGTGCACCGGCATCAGAGCTGACTGAGGATGGTTAATGCCATCAGATGGATGAAGGTGAATTTTCTTTTGAGGTTTCATGTAGATCACACCATGCTAAAGTAAATTCACGATGGGGAGAGGTCAGTGGTTTTAATGAAAATGCACTGAATCTCAGTGAAAGCCTCAGCTGCTGGTTTGTTCACATCTTTGCAGTCGACAGTGCTGCTGTGAAGCCCTAAATGGGAAGTTGTACAGAATATAACAGTACGTAGGTGGGGGGTAGAAAGTTTAATCTTCAAACCACATAAATGCAAGCAGCGTATGCTTGTTGTAGAAGTAACTTCCTTCTTGAGCCTGCTTTCTTCACATTTGAATGACTGGAAACCATAATTAGTAGTAATTTTGTTCCAAAGATGGAAATCATTAGCATTAAAAAAAAAAAAAAAGGAAAAAAGATGACAACCATATATATGAGCATTGTAATCTGGAGAACATTCTCCCTGGCTTTGAAAAGGCACCAGCTCCAGTCTGTTAGCAATCCAGGATACATCCACGACCTCCAATGTACAAAAGATTAAAGTGTGTTTACATGAGAAGAGAAAATGTTGGGATTCTGAGGAAGGGCTTTATCCACATGCTGGTGGTTACTGGTGCTCATTGTTCGTGTGCTGTGCTGGCCTCGTCTGAACTGCAGTTGGGCAAGCAAGTCCTGTGCAGAGAAGCACTCAAAGTGGAACCAAAACCAAAGGAGTGGATCCCAGTTCTTCAGTCTGGTTCCTACATTTGGAGTCCTCCCAGTCTGGCCTGCCCCACCCACTGCTCATGACAAGTCCTAAAATAACAAATCTATAAGCGTGCTAAAAAGGACTTTTTAAATTAAAGAAATATACAGGGGAAGAATGTAAATTCGGGGCTCTGGGAATGGACTGAGGTGAAAGTTTATTCCTGATAAACAATTTTTTAAAAGGGTGTAATTTGGCAGTGTCCATCCAAGTTTGTGTTTTAAAAGTAGGACCTATCTCACAACTTGTTGTCATGGGAATGCCAGAAATATCCTTCCTGAAAGTGACTGGCACTCAGTAGTGCTTGTGTGTGCCTGGGACAACAGGAACATGGACTGCCATAAAAGCAGCCGGGAAAGAAGGGTAAATAAAAGTCCTGCTGTCAATATTATTAATATTAGATATTCCTCTCGAAGCCAACCATTTCCAAAAGCAGCAGGGCTGTACAGAGTGCTTTTTATCTTTACTTGCCAGACTTTAATTAGCAATATTCTTGTCAGGAGGTGCAAACAAGAAACACCTGCTTTACTGGGGCATGCCCTGGTGAACATCATTTAGGGATGAGGGCAAGGCAGGTGTCCTGTGCTGCCAGGTTGAAGCTGTGATTTCACCTTGCCATGGAGGATGGTTAAAAGGGTTAGATGCATTCCCTGGAGAGTTCCCTGGGCAGGTGTTGCTAGTGGTATCCCAAATATTAGTTTATTTTAAACTAAGGCACTGCATGTCCGTGCTTGTTAGTGGAGAAGATTGACAGAGTGTTAATGAGCATTTCGAAATGAGCTCTTAAACAGGGCTCGCAGAGGAGTAAATTCTGCAAACTGCTGTGTGTGTTCTTCCCAAATACCTGTTGTTGGCGACTGTGAGAGGCAAAATACTGAAATGCAGTAGCTCTGCTCCAGCAGCTCCCTTCACACAGCTTTGTTGGGTGTTCACTGTGTGATGATCTGCTGAGAGCTAAAGCTGCCACATAATTTTTAATGTTTGAGGTCAACCCTTCTGGGAGCCGATCCTCTGAGGTCGTTTTGGAAATCCCAACAAAACCCGTAGTTAAATAAGATTCCAGACAAAATATTGCCCTGACACAACAGGTGAGAATGCAGATGGGAAAGAGTATTTTCTCTAGGCTCAAGCCCTTGCTGTAGCTCATTAGACTCTTAGATTGCATCTGCTGATATGAATGTACAAGGTCTGTGTGTGTAGTGTAGCGAGGGGAAGCAGGGAGCATCCATAAATATTAATATTCCTCTAAATGCTTGTTTGTATGTAGACAGGCTCCTAGGGACACTGCCACGTCTTGTAGGTGTCAAGCCCTGAATAATTTGCCTCGTTCCTTTTTTTTTTCCTTCTCCCAGATGCAAAGCTATTAAAAGGAAAAAAACCGAAAGTGCATGCAGCTGGGTCCTGGGGCTGGCTCAGGAACACAGGAGGCAGTGTTCAGCCCTGCCGTAAAGAAACAAATATGCACATCTACCAGAGAATTCCAGATTTCACTCAGGAAACCAGCTCGCACTTGGAGCTTCCAAGCAGTTAGTGTAAATAACAGACAGCCCTGCTTTTGAGAAATGCAGAAAAGCTCTGGACTGGCCCCTTCAAGTGACAATAAGCAAGCTAATTAAAAAAGAAAATCGACTCTTTTACTTATGCAAATAAGGAACTGCAGTTAAATCCCTGGAGCTGCAGCCAGCGGATGTGAGGTCAAAACCCAACTTGTGCCCCTGCCCTCCCTGGCCTGCACAGGGCTATCTTTAGCTTTTCCTAGAGGATGGTTTGGATAAACCCAGCATGGAATGCAGTCGCTTGGGTGATCCTTTATTCCCTAATTTCATGCTAATTGGCACGGTCACATTTGGCTGACTGGCTGACTTTGAAGTAGCTGCCTTGTTTTAAAACAGCGGAGGGTGGCCCTTGCCAAGCCACGTGCGCTCGCCCTGGTGTGGTCCTGGGCCTGGGGAACCTCGGGGGGCTTTTCCATCCTGCCCCTCAGAGATGTGTGAAAAGGAGTTCTGTAAATGAAGGGTTAAGTCGTTTGAAACAGAAATCCCTTGATGGCTCTCAGCTGTGACTGAGCTCGTTGGGCTGCTGAGGGCATTCCTGAGAGTGCCCACCTGGGGAGGCTGCCCAGTCCCGAGGCTTGGTGGAGCTGTGTGCATCTCTTCATGTCCTGGCTGGAGGAGCTGCTTTGGTGGTGATTTGCAGCTCCCTGCTTCATTCCCTGCTGGGGTAAGAGAGACAGCCGTGTGGGGAAAACCTGGGGGAAAAAGGGGAATGAGGGCTGGCAGCTTGTAGGCACTTTGGGGGGATCCTCAAGGGTTGGGGTCAGAGTGCCCTGGGGAGGGGAGTGCGGTGACCCAGGGAAGGCTGTGTGCTCACAGTGAAGCTGACTGAGAGCGTGAAGAGGTGCCAGGGCTGCCTGGGTGAGAAACTCGCTTTCTTTTAATCCCCTGTCAAAGCAGAAGGATCTTTTGGTACTGAATCAGAGGGTGAATCAGCAGCGAAACCTCGGGCTGGGAAATGCCTGCGTGCAGGGAGGGGAAGTGCCGGAGCTGCCCGTGCTGAGGAGATGTGCTGTTTGCTGACATGTCCGTCAGAAAATCAGTGGAGAGAACAGTCCTTTGCCGGAGTATTGCATTCTGTGCTCTGGGATAAACTGTGCGGGAAGGGATGAGCCCTGGCAGGTGGCACAGCCCTGGGAGCAGAGCAGAGGGGCTATTTCCATGGAGGAGCCGTGTGTGCTGGGAGCAGAGCAGAGGGTGATTTCCATGGAGGAGCTGTGTGTGCTGGGAGCAGAGCAGAGGGTGATTTCCATGGAGGAGCCGTGTGTTCTGGGAGCAGAGCAGAGCAGAGGGTGATTTCCATGGAGGAGTCCTGTGCTCGGGAGCAGCCCTCGCCGCTCGCCCCGGGCCGTGTCCCTCCCGGTGAGGTCAGGGCGTGTGGCATCCCGGCGCTGCCATGGTGACAGACCGCGCCGCGCGGCGTGGGCAGGAGCGGCCGGGACAGTGACTTCATTGTGCCTCGGCAGCGCTGCAGGGCCAGCACAGCTCCCCGAGCCCTGACTCAGGGCTGAGCCTCTCCCTGGCCATCGCCGCCGCTGCTCGGGGCACTGCTCGGACCGGCCGAGGGTTTGCTGCTGCCTGCCCACGGTCCGGCTCTGGTGACCGTGTGCCGTGGGGGGGGAAGTAAATATTGTTGCTGCACAGAAGCTGCCCGGCCGATGAGCTGTCCCGGGTGTCTGTCCCGGGTGTCTGTCCGGCCGGTGACCTGTCCCGAGTGTCTGTCCCGGGTGTCTGTCCCGGGTGTCTGTCCCAGGTGTCTGTCCCGCCGGTGACCTGTCCAGGGTGACCTGTCCCGGGTGTCTGTCCGGTCGGGTGACCTGTCCCGGGTGTCTGTCCGGCCGGTGACCTGTCCCGGGTGTCTGTCCCGGGTGTCTGTCCGGTCGGGTGACCTGTCCCGGGTGTCTGTCCGGTCGGGTGACCTGTCCCGGGTGTCTGTCCGACCGCAGGGCCAGGCGGTGCGGGGCTGTGCAGGAGGCAGGGACAGGCTGTGGTTTGTGTGTGTGCAAGCCTTGTTATTCGTGCCTGGAACGTGGATCCTCCGAGAATGGAGGGGTGAAAGTGCTCTTTTAAACACAGTATTTCAGTGATAAGCAAAGGAAATGCAGCTTGTCTAAAGCCCGTTTTTTGATGGGCATACGCTGTGGTTGGGGGGTGTGTTTGTTATCCAATAGATTTTAAACATTACACGTGCACATACAAATGGATTTGCTTTACCCATAGCCCCCAGCATGACCCTGCCCCCTGGCTCTGTGCTCAGCGTGCTGTGAGCAGCTCTGGTTCTGTACCTGTGGTCTGTGTCTGGCACTGATCAGTCAGTGTAATGTGTGCTGGGGCAGTGCTGCTTGGGGACCTGAAATGGTCACCTGTCCTTGATGTGAAGCTGTTCAGCCTGGAGAGCTTTTCTGCTCTTGCTGGGCACAAACCCTGCCGTGAGCCCTGGCATGCTTGGCACTGGTTTTGCTCCCTTGCATCAGCCGGGCTCGGGGTGGTTCCCCCAAAGCAGGGGAGCGATGTTCTGGGGCTGTGGGGGGTGTGTCACTCTGCTCCTTCTCGAGACATGACGAGTTCTGTTCAAAGTGAATCTCAGCAGCAATATCGAGGCTTGATGTGTCAGACCTGAGTGATGGGGATGACACACTATTCCTGAGTGCCAAAGCTCTGAAATCAGTGGTGCTAAAAATATGTTTGGCTCAAAATTCAGTGACTCGTTGCTGTTTTCCTATCCCCACAACAGCTGTGTGCTGGGATTAAAAGCCAGAGGGAACCTTAAGAAATTTGCAAGCTGGACTGTCCCGTGCAGCTCCCCTCCTGCCCCAGACACGCTGTGTGTTGGTTTGTTTGCTCGGCTCTCGGGTTTTCCCGCTAAACACAAAGGCTCAGCAGTTCCTGAAAATGAACAGAAACCCCCTGAAATTAAGTTAAAATCTCTCTGCATGTAAAAGTTTCGCTAGGAACTTCTACTTTTGCAGAAAGCACAGTCAGCTCCTGCCTGGCTTTCTGTATGATATTTTTCTCATGGGAATTGCTGCCTCATGTCATGTAGGAGTTAGAGAAAATGCTGGAAGAAATTAAATGCTGGAAATAATTAAAATATTTAAATGAAACCCTCCTCACCTGTGATGTGCATGATCTGTGCCCAGAGTTTACAGGTGGTGTGAATTAATCCCAAATTGTGGAGCTGTTTCAGCTATTTCCTGCTGACACATTGAAATCTTTAAAAACATACCCAAATCCTGGTCATGTTTTGCATGTTTCTGTGTGGTGACAAATACTGTTCAGCTCCCAGGCTGGGGCAGCTCCAGGGGCTGATGTCCATGGCAGTACCTGCCCTGACTCCTCTCTCTGGGATGCACTGGCATTGCACACCCTTGGGCTGCTGGGACCAGCAGGAGCTGGCCTCAGCAGTGCTGCTGGGAAATCTGTGTTCCCTGGAAGCATCCCTGTGCTCTGCAGCCTGGGGATAGTGTGCAAAATGGGAATCTCTGAAAACGGAGGATTTTGTGCACCAGGAGAGAGGGTTCTACTGCACACTTACTTGTTATTGTGTGTTTTATATCCCTCTCTGGCCAAAATGTTCCTTGGGCTGAAACCAGAATGCGATTGCCCTTAACCACAGGGCTGGATTCTTTCTCCCCCTCTCTCTTTTTAACAAATATTTGTGAGTGTGTTTTCTGATCATTGGGCACATTCTCTTCATACAAACCTGTCACCAAATTTGCTGTCATGATACAGAGCCAAACAAATCATCACGCAGAGCTGAGTTCAGTTTAAGAACTTGAGCTCAGCTTTGGTTCATGGAGCCTTTTTTGGCTGGGCTTGGCTGTGTAAGGAAGGTGTTTCTCCCCTCACCAAAAGCTGTTTCTCAAGCTCTTGCTTTGCTGTAGACCTGTTCAGAATTGATTTTCTGATGTGATGGTCTCAGTCCAGCTCTGGGTTGATAAAACTGAACCGAAGTCACAGCACCCAGGGTGTCACTTAGGGGTGTACTTGGCAGGAAGGGCAGCCCTGCCCTGGACAGACCTGCCCAGGTGATGCCTCATGTGAGGCTCGGGCAGCAGGAGCCTGGCTGGAGGTGTTTGCAGTGCTTCTGGCCATGCTGCACCTGCCTGAGCGCATGGGCTTCCCTGGCTCTTAATCCAGTGCTTCTCACCAGCATTAAATGCAGATAAAAAGATTAAATAATAAGCTAATATCAGATCACAACCAGTTTATAAATATGCATTTTTTTAATCCATGATTGCTCAGCTTCTGTAACAATATTTACAGTCTTAAAGAGACCCTTCTTTTTCCAGAAGAACCGACTCCACATAAAACCAACAGCCCACCCTCTGGAGTTACATACGCTCATGATGTCTTGGACTGTGGCCTCAAGCCATGCCCCCTGCCTTTTTCTAGCCTTTCTGCAGATCCCATGGGCAGATATGGACAGCCAGATAGCATAGGGCCAACACCTACACACCCTGCCAGCGCTGCAGGGGCCTCTGCTCCGAGCCCTAGGATTGAAATAACTTCATATCATGAACTGATTCATTCAGGGGGTCCCTTCCGCAGCAGAGACACAGATGTTCTTTTGGTAGAACATCAGTCAAACTCAGCCACCACTAGCCCGAGGGTTACCCTGCCTGTCCCTGGCTTTGAGGGCTACAGAGAACCACTGTGTCTGAGCCCAGCTAGTAGCGGCTCCTCTGCAAGTTTCATTTCAGAGACAAATGTATCTCCTTGCACATCACCATGTGTTTCACCAAATAATGGTCCTAGTGATGACCTTTGTCCACAGTTTCAAAACATCCATACTCATTATTCTCCTAGAACCTCTCCAATAATGTCACCACGAACAAGCACCACGGAGGAAGCCTGCTTGGGACGCCATTCACCATCACCCTGTCCCAACTCAAGGTCTTCGTCACCAGGTGCAAAACGGAGGTACTCTTGCACCGAGCTCTACGGCGCTCAGCTGCCTTCCACCTCTCCTCGGCACTCGAGGACCCCCTCTCCACAGCCCTCTCCTCGCGCCCCCCTGAGAGAAGACACCTCTGCGGTTACTTACACGCAGTTGGCCAGCGCTGCCCTTTCCATGGATGCTATGAGCAGCCTTCCTGCGGATCCTTCCTGTGGCGTTCCCACGAAAATTTGGAAAACCAGCCCTGATCCTTCATCCATGTCTTCCCACAAAAACAGCATTCCGTGTCACGTCTTTCAGACTGTTGACTTCCACGGGCCTTGTGAGCAGGAGGACAGGAGAAACTCAGCCCCAGAATCCATTCTGTTGGTGCCTCCATCCTGGACAAAGCAGCTGGTGCCTGCCATACCGATCTGCAGGTATGTAATGCTTCTTCAGGGTGTGTTTTCCATGTTTTCTCATGGTGTGGTGTCCTCTGTCATGGCTGGTGATCCCTCGGGAGTGTTTCCTTGGGCACATCCTGCTGCAGGCCAGAGCTAAGTGCTCAGGGACAGCTCTGGTTAAGGGGAGCCCAGGCCATGATGATTCCAGGAGATGAAAAAATCAGGGTTTTGAAGAAACATC
Organism: Acanthiza pusilla; assembly: GCA_036630365.1. Lineage (NCBI taxonomy): Eukaryota > Metazoa > Chordata > Aves > Passeriformes > Acanthizidae > Acanthiza > Acanthiza pusilla. The sequence continues at coordinate 15,768,563 of JAXCHO010000050.1, forward strand.
ACCACAGTGGTTCATTGATGGCACAGTGCACTATAAATTCAAATTTCCAAATGATTTGTCTAAATAGCAGATTGCAGACAGTCTTTGACAGAGGCTGAACGTTCTGGTGCCATCCTGCTGCTCTTAAAGAAAATAGTGGGGTTACTTTTGTAAAGTACTTTACTAATGTCCATCCAGGATGAAAATTCTTTAAATAATGCCTGATTCAAAATAGAGCTCACTGCTCCATGTCACACCAAGCATTCAGTTAACTCGAGCGACTTAGCATTGGTTGCTAATTTGTTAATTGTCCCTTAACCCAAATCTCAGCCCTCCATTGTCTGGCCCTGGGGCATCTGCCAGGACCGAGGGTGCCAAGTGTGTGACTCTGGTCCCTGCTGGCAGCCTGTCAGTGCCATCCCGCTGGGCACCGAGGCTGTCCCCGTGCTGACGTTGTTCCAGGCTGTTCCTGACCTGCTATACACAAACTGTGAGTGAAAGAGCACTGTGACTTCCTTGGCTTGTCAGACCGGTCCTGGCAGCAGCCTGCGCTCACAGAGCAAGAGTGCTTTAAAATCCAGTGTAAGCTCTAGCTGAACATTGCAGTGTATTCATTTCATGTCATAAACCCTGTGCACTTTTGTAACAGGAAAACTAGTCCCAGGTAAGGATATTTAGCATATTATTCATGTGCATTTTAGTATTAATGAAAATCCTAAAGATTGTTAATTTACACAGCTGGTAGGTAATGGTAAACGGAGTTAATATTTCACAATACGTGTTCTGTGATCCAAATGTGAGACACAGCAAAAGCCAGATAAAAGGGAGATCTTTGAGAAAATATAACTGTTACAGATATTTCTCTTTAAGAAACAGAAATACCTTATTTTCTTCTGCAAGGAGATGGGCCCACAGAAATGACTGTCTTCTGAGCAGAGCTTGCAGTCAGATGTGAGCAGTTCAGTGTAATCTCATAGCAAACCCCGAAATGTTTCAGGTGGGGCGCTGGGAGGCAGGAGGGCTCAGGGCTTGGACAAACCGTGTTCTCAGGAGTTCCCTGGTGTGCTCTCTCTCTCTCTCTGTCCCAGCCTGCCCGTGCAGTCCCTGCCGCCCCTGGAGTGGCCCCTGTCCAGCCAGTCGGGCTCCTACGAGCTGCGCATCGAGGTGCAGCCCAAGCCACACCACCGCGCGCACTACGAGACCGAGGGCAGCCGCGGCGCCGTCAAGGCTCCCACCGGGGGCCACCCCGTGGTCCAGGTAAGGCCCAGGGAGCCTCCCTGCAGGAAAAGGGGGGGCAAGTGCCTTCCTGAAACTTTCTGAAAGTTCCCCTGAAAGAGCAGCACCCTGTGAGTTTGTGGATGTTCTTGTGGATGTGCAGCACCCTGTGAGCTTGTGGATGTTCTTGTGGATGTGCAGCACCCTGTGAGCTTGTGGATGTTCTTGTGGATGTGCAGCACCCTGTGAGCTTGTGGATGGTCTGAGGCTGAGCTGTGGTGAGGTCCGAGACGTCAGGAAGGTTGGTTTGGATTGGCTTCAGAAGGCTCAGACACATGGGCAACGCATCTGCTGCCTTTTCTGGGCTGTGTTAAACCTCCTGTGGTCCTCTGTCACTTATGACTCTGTCATAAGATGCCTGGGAAGTCACTGCTGAAACAACTGAGTAAAATTCAAGCTGCCGGTGGTGGAGAGAACACATTCGTCCCTTTGCTGACCCGAGAGGTGAACGAGCTGAGCCCTTCCTCTGTTTGGAGTGTGAACAGCTTTTCCCTCACCTTTCAAAGGGCGCAGTGAAATACTGGCTGAGCGGCGGCAGTACAGCCAAGTGGGGGCACATCAGTCATTTCCCTCATTTCCCCTGTTCTCAGCCCATGTTTCCTGAAGGAAAGCCAAAGCCAGCCCGGGGTCGGGGCTGTGCTGTGTCAGAGTGCTGGGAATGATGTGTGGGAGCTGGGCAGGTCAGCCACAGCTACAGCCTTCACTAAAGAAGGTTGGGCTGCGTCCTACAGATGTTCCTGACACACTCAGGACTTGCAGGAACCAGGAAAACATTAACATTTATGCATGATTTCAAGCATGTGATCAATACCACTAATTTCGCTGGGCTGATTTGTGCTTAACTTCGAACATATGTTCAATATTCCCCTGCAGGCTCATCCCCGTTTAAAATCAAGCCATAAATTGTTGAATCAATGAACTTGTTTGCTTTGATTGAGCTGGACTTGCATGTATGGACTGGGTGTTTGAGTAAAGGGTGCAGGGTGATATTAAATAGCAATCACATTGCCCTGCCTCAGTAATGCAGGATTTTCAGTTTGAGTCTGACAAGCTCTCAGCCTCCTGTGGTGTGTTTGAAGCTGCCTAGATGCAGGAATGATGCCAATCAGCACTTGCTCCTTTCTCAGTTTGCTGCAAGTACAGTATCGTTTACCTTCCCAAGGTATTCCTATCAACAGGATGCTCATTGCAATGAAGGAGTTTCTTGTGACATGGGGAAACAGAATTTGTTTCCTTCCTGCAATCAGTATCAATCAAAGAGGGGTTTGTATTTTCTGTTGAAGACAGGAACCAATATTGCTGGTTTTATCATAATTTGCCATCAAGCTGCAGGATCTAAAACTATAAATTCAAATGTCCACATTAGTTCCCTAAGCAGATGTGCCTCTGCACAGCTGTGCCTGCATCTGGGGAAAATATGGACTGTTTCTTTCTGAAGGTTTATTGTAAAGCTGGGAGTATTTGTTGAATTTGTGTTCACTTGAACATAACCAGGTTCATATGGATGCCAAGCAATGAGATAGTTGCACCTGGATGGTTTATGACATCTGAAACTGGGGGAGGCTAGTAAAATCCAAAGCTTTCATGTCATAAGTTATTTGGCTTCAAGGGTTCTTATTTTTCTTTCCTCTTTCTTCCCCATCAGTGAAGTTTAACTTTGGTATTCTTGTCAGATGAAAACAGTATTTTTCTAAAATACAGTCTCTTAAACAAATCTGATTTTATAAAAAAAGCGCCATTAAATTAACCCTCCACTTGACTAATTACCCAGCGGAACCTGCTGGCAGAAGAGCTCTTGGCTGGTTTTCACAGCACAATGTTGGCCTGAAGTATTTATTTGTTTGGAAAGTGCATTTTGCGTTGAAGTTTCTTCTTTTGGGTGCTCCGAAGCTTCAGACCAGCAGATCTCATGTCCTCCAAGCCTTATCTTGTGGTTTATCTTTCTGGTGCTGCTTCCTCTTCTTCACGTGTCAAGCCCCGAGAGTTTGTGCTCAAGGCTCTGCACCCCTTGTGCACTCCAGGCATGGCAGGAGAAGAGAATGGCAATCAAAACCTCTGGCCAGACAGAACCTACAGCTTGTGTTAACTACAGAGAAACTCAGGGATTTGAGGATTTTAGGGATATCGGCTGGATGTGAGTGTCCCTGGAAGTGAAGGTGCTGAGAAAAGCAGGGACAAAGCTGACATTTGACCTTCCATCCTGCAGGTCCCCCCGGTCTGAGGGAGTAGAGGAGGGGGAGGCACATTCGGTTCCCAACTCTTTTTTCCCAAAGCTATTATTTGTACCCAGCTGCTCCAGTCAGAGCTGTGGAAGAGGCTGCCCATAGGAAAGGCAGTGACTGCTCCTGGGCAGAGCTTCTGGAGGTGACAGGGATGGAGGTGGCAGCCCAGACACGAGCCTGCTGTGTGATGGTAAAGGTCAAACCCGTGACCCAACCTTTAACTTGGTGCAGCATCCAAATGCAGAGCAGGGCTGCAAAGCTCAGGTGAGGGCAGAGGGAGGCACCAGACCCCCAGCCCCCCCACCCCTGTGCTGGGCTCCTCCTCACCTCTCTCTACGGCAGGAAAGCTCTACAGAGAGGGGCTCCTGCTCAGCACAGCCAGCCCGACTCTCCCCTGAGTTTTAACTTTTAAAGTTGTGGTGACTTTCACTGCTTCTTTTTATTTTTCTTATTAAAAAGAAGCTGGAATGGCAGAGTTGTTAGTGCAGCTCACAGGAGCTGCTGTACAATAACAAACGTATGTTCCACTTTCCTTTTATATTTGAATTTTGCCGTCTGTGTTTTCTTGTGGTTTCGCAGTCAAAGGAGACATTGTTTCTTAGCCTGGGCTTCCCATGGGGCTCTGGCTTTTAACTGTATGTGACTTCCAACATTCAGCTGATTCATCGGTGTGTTAGTGAAAGCAGAGCCTTTGATGGGAACTCCAACCCAAATCACAGCTCGGTGGGCGATTCACACTCACACTGGGCTGGGCTGGAGCCGCTCCTGCTGAAAGCCCGACCAGCCCAGGGGGATTTGCTGCCCAGGGCACATCCCAGCAGTAATTTGTCCTTTTCCCCACGTCCCTAGGGCCCTGTGCAGGGAAGGGCAAGGCCAGGCTGTGCTGGAGTTGGCTGGTGCTGCACAACCTCTGTGTGCCACTCTCCTGGCCATCATTCCCTGCTCTGGAGCTGGGCTGGGCTCCTGCAGGGCTTTTGTCCCCAGCTCACGAGCAGCCTGTGACAAACCACCTGCACATTTCACACCTGATTTACCTGCAGGACTATAGGGCTTGTTTGCACAACGGGATTGTTGTAGGGGCCTCTTGAGCTTTGAGCTCTCAGCCGTGGATTTGTTTACTGCAGTTCCATGCACTGCTTCAGGGATCGATGTGCAATGGCCAAACCACAGATTTTAGCTCTATCTGGGAAATTCTCTTCAAAACTAATGTGCCATCAGATGTAAGGGTAGGCCAGCACCCCTCACGCTGTGCTGCAAGCGTGGCTGTACCTTTGAGTTAGAGGTGAATGAAGAGCTCTCAGTGAACCTTTTGAGCCTAATTCAGAATACATTGCCTTTGATGGAGAGGAGTTTTGGCAGAGGTGGGAGGAAGCAGAGTGGAGCAGCTGCTTTGAGGGGATGCCTGTGCTGTGCAGGTTATGTGCATTAGAAATACACCTGGATGAGGCAGATGCAAGGTTTAGGTTATTCTTCCATGTAGGTTCTCGCTCTGTGCCACATCTGGGTGCACAGGGGGATGCTCCTGGGGAAGGATGATGTGAGTGTGGCAGAGGAAGCAGCCCTGCTCTGCCCCCCTGTGCCCTAGCTGGGCTGGGGTGGTTCCACAGTGCCTGTGATGCTGGCAAGGCTCCAGCTGTGCTAGCTGGTGCAGAGCCCCGTGCTGAGGAGCTCCCCCAGTGTGATTCTGTCAAAACTATCAAATTTGCACCCTCTGGGTCACTTGTGACACAGTGAGTTCTGTCACGCTGGGGAGGTTTAGATCTTTTGTCATGAGTGTGCATGGAAGTGCTTTAATGGCACGGTTGGTTTCCTTAGCCAGCTGTGAAAATGAGATCTCCAAATCCTCCTCCCTGTACGTGTGCCCTGGACAGATGCATTGGCCTCTTCTTTTAAACTGTCATCTGAGAGGAGAGTCCAAGCGTCTTGAAAACAGGATCAGCTCTTCACAGGGTAGGGAAGCTGAAGCCCAGAGAGGAAACAACTTGCTTACACTGCAGAGTAAGGTCAGGCAGGAGCAAACCCTCCTGACTGCTTTCTCCCAAGAGCTTCTGTCTGTGTCCCAGACCTGTCCTGACCCCAAATGAAAGCAGAAATCCTGGTAGGATGCTGGGAGTCTGGTGTTGTTTACTGTAAGGAGCAGCAGAGCAAGTGAGATTCAGTCCTTGGAATTCTGACAGTATTGTCACCAAAATAAGAAACACTTCAAATTGAGTATCATAGAAACTCGTAATTTAGCAGGATCAGATGTTCAGAGGATTATTTTTCAGAGGTCTTTTTAGACAGCTTTGGTAAGCAGCAAAGGGAACCAAGGCAGAGATTTCCTTCTGGTTTGTGTTCTTTTGCTGTGCCCCAAGTCCATTAAATTGAGCAAGAACATGTGAGAAGATGCAGCTTTGTTGCTCAATGTTAGCTCTAACTGAAGCAGGCAGAGGAACTGCGACATGATCCAGGGGCTGCATGAGGCCTTTGTTGAATTCCTGACAGTTATTGATATGCCACTCTCCCTGAGACAATGCAGTGACATTTTCCATCTTGGTACAAGTATTGTTGAGCAAAGACCTCCCCAAAAATATCCTTGACATTGTTGCAGTCAGAGGGTATTAATGATGGGGATTAATGATCAAATCCAAGGCTGAGGCTGCTTGCAGCAGGAAGAGGGGACAGAAACGGGGCTGTTGTACCAGAGCATCATCTCTTGTCTGCAGCAGAGGATCTGAAATGCTGCTGGCACCGAAAGTGTGTTGGGGCTGGTGTGGAGCCCGGGCAGGGGATGGCTGGCGGTGTCAGGGGCTTTGGGAGGCGGGTTTGGCTGTCCCTGGAGCAGGGGAGGGTGGCAGGTCTGGCTGTCCCTGGAGCAGGGGAAGGTGGCAGTCCTGGCAGGTTTGGCTGTCCCTGGAGCAGGGGAAGGTGGCAGTCCTGGCAGGTTTGGCTGTCCCTGGAGCAGGGGACAGTGGCAGCCCTGGCAGGTTTGGCTGTCCCTGGAGCAGGGGATGGTGGCAGTCCTGGCAGGTCTGGCTGTCCCTGGAGCAGGGGACAGTGGCAGTTCTGGCAGGTTTGGCTGTCCCTGGAGCAGGGGACAGTGGCAGCCCTGGCAGGTTTGGCTGTCCCTGGAGCAGGGGATGGTGGCAGTTCTGGCAGGTTTGGCTGTCCCTGGAGCAGGGGACGGTGGCAGTTCTGGCAGGTTTGGCTGTCCCTGGAGCAGGGGACAGTGGCAGTTCTGGCAGGTTTGGCTGTCCCTGGAGCAGGGGACAGTGGCAGCCCTGTCCCGGTGCCCTGCCGCCTGCGCGGCTGCTCTTATCGCCCTCTGAGCCGCAGGAAGGGGAGCCGTAGGAGGAAGCGATTTCTCACACAGCTTTGTGTTCTCTTCTCATTAATGCTGCTCGCAGGGCTCTGTTTCCACTTTTCGCTGCCGGCTGGGATGGTCTGTGTGGTCACCAAGCTGACCACACATGTGTGTCCCCCGAGCGACTGCCACGGGGACAGAGCCAGTGACACACAGGGCCATGGGCCAGACCCGTGTCACCCTGAGCTCAGAGACCTGGGGAGCTGAGTGCCTTCGAGCAGATAAAATCACCAAGCTCAGTGAATCGATTCCCTGAATTTATACTTTCCTCCTGGCCATGGCTTGGGTTGTCTAGCCCCGAAGGTGTGTGCAGTCAGCTTTAAAGATGCAGCTTTGCACATCCCCGGGCAGCGCTGCATGCCCGACAGGCTGAGCCCTGCTGGGATGAACGGGACATCAATTACTCCCTAAGCTGGTCTCACACAGGTTCTTACTGGGGCTCTTCAAAATGCCAGTACGACTTGCAGATGCTTCAGCTTTTGTCTTGCAAAGCCCAGCATTGCACAGAGAATTTCCATGTGCAGCAGCTAAGCCAGAAATCCCCGAGAAAATTTGGCTCTGCAGCCCATCAGTGCAAAGGCAAAGGCAGAGCTTGCAGCAGTGTTGGGGACGGAGGTGCTGCAGCTGGCGAGTGGTGCCTGAGCTGCCTGTTTGGTTCAGTTCAGCATTGGGTAGGGAATGGTGCAGAGGGGAATCCTTAATTCTGACTTCAAGGACTGTGTGTTCGGAGTTGGGGTCTCAGTTTGTGAGGATATCTGAGTTCTGACATAGTGCAGGAGCAGAGAAGAGTTCCACGTGCCTGACGTGTGCCCTGGATGGATGGCTGTGGTCACCAGGGCCATCCCAGGGGCTGTGTTAGGGTGACCGAACTGACACTCAGCAGCTAAAGGCACATCTGCTCATTTTGGGCATGCAGAATCACACAGGTGCCTTCCTGCAAAGGGCACTCCAATCCCCCCCTTTCCCAAATTTGGCTGGTATTGATCCATGGATGGAGTGCAGAATGAATGGATTTTTTTTCTGCAGAGGTGAGATGATGATTTTAATTGTGCCCCACATTTCCATTTTGTTTAGAAACCCAATCATAGAGGCAACCCAAACAAGAAAAGTCTCCTTGTTTTCTGAATGATGTTATTTGTTTATCTGCCAAAGTGCTTTGCATTTCCTCAGGTCACAGACCAGCCCATGTCTGGCTATGTTAACATTATAAGAGTTAGGCAAAAGCAAAGTTTAAGAAAAATCTTTCAACTGAAAGAAATAGGATCTTAAAGTCCCAAAATAGAGTATGGAAAGGTACACATCATGTCTGGCTTCTCTTTCCCCTTGTGGCAAATGTGACTCAAAGGAGTTGGGTTTTTTCCAGCTTGATCTGTATACAGTTTGGGGGAGTTTTATTGTGAATAGGTCACCTTATAATACACAAAAATATTTCCTCCCGGAGTTCTGTATTCATAAATCCTTCTTGATTCTCACTCTCTTGAAACTGAAATCCAGATGATTTCGTTTTCTTCATGGAAAGAAAGGTGAGAGAGAGTGAAGGCATACCTTGGTGTGGGGCTGGTGCTCCTGTGGAAGGGCTCTGAGGGAGCAGCTCTGATGAGCAGAAGAGCAACTGAAAAACGGAGATTTTAGAGCAGCTTGGTTGTTGCTAAGGGAGGAAAAAATTAATTTCAAAGTCATTATTTTTAAAACCATTTAAAATCTTCCCTTCTCAAAGTTTAAGGGTCAAATTTATTCCTCCTTTGCTTCACCAAAGAAAAGATCAGCACTTTGGTTAAATATTAAAGCAGCTGCCTGGCATAGTGGGGAGGAGTGTTTACTGACAGTGGCAATCTTCAATAGTTCGATTTTAGGAAGACACATATCTCTGAAGCATAGCTTTGCTGTGTTCTTTAATTCTGGCTCAAATGAATTTTTTTAATATAAAAAAGCAGCACAAAATACTCTGTCCCTGCAGAGCAGGGTGAGCATCACTGTTCCCCTGGTGCAGGTAAAGAGACAGCTTGTGTGACAGCCAAAGCCGTGGCAAAACTAAGTGTAAAACACTGATTTTAAAGCTCCTGGAGCATTTCCTGTGAGCTATTCATCTCCATTTTTTGATCTGAAGTTATTCTGCTGTGTTCTCAGCAGATGAAAGGTAGATGGAAATGCTTATGGTAAATGATCACCTATATTGGCCCTGAAAATGTAATCACTTAGCTCAATGTTAGAATAAACCCTTTCAAACAAGGGCACTTGACTCTTTTACATATATTTTTCTCTTTGTATTTGCATCTTATAATGCTATTCTGATTTTACAATGATGTCATTCCATAGTATTGCCATAAATTCTAATAATTCTTCTAATGCCATAAATTACAAAAAAAAAAAAAAAAAAGATACTTTCTTGTACTGACCAAACAACTGATTTAAAATCTGGTCCTGTGGAGGATCAAGAGGCCTTTTACTGTGTGTTTTATGCCCCTGGGCCAGCAGATAATACAAACATTGCCATCTGAACAGGGAATCAATTCCTCTCTTAAGCCTGTATGCATTTATACAGCACACACCCACAGACATACACATGGACATGCACATTTTTGGACAGCCATGAGCAGTTTTGCCTTGGGACCTCATTCTGTACATGAGCAAACACCACTTAAAATTACTTTCAAAGGTGGCCACTATTAAACCCTGTGTTTGTAGCCAAGTCTGTTCCAGCTGCTACTGACTGTGCTCACTGGGGGCAGATTTTCTTTTGTAATTTATTATCTGTTTTCCTCTGTTTCAGTCTCCCACCCATAACTCTGGGATTTTGTTCTGCCAGGACAGAGGGTAGGGCAAAAGCTGTTTTGCTGTCAGTGCAATAACCCCTCCTGTCTAAGGGATCCTCTCGTTGCTGTAGCTGGATCCACAAAGAATTACTGTCAGGCATGACAATAACCATGCTCAGTGCTTAAAAACTTCTCTTCCCCCTTGCCCCTTGCAAAGGCAGGATGGCTTTGGTGATAAAATGGCTTTTCACTGAAGGCCAGGAAGTGCTGGGTTTGGAAAGTCCCGTGCTTGGGGTGAGTTTCTGTATGGCTCCCTGTGGACCTGGGCTGTGGATCAGCAGGGGCTGATTCCTCCATCAGTGGATTCCTGTTCCCAATGGTTCTGTATTTTGGCCTCTGTTGCCTTCCATCTCCTGTCTGCTCTGTCCCTTTCTGAATCCGCCCGTGGCTGCTGTTGTGTTTATCACGTTCTGGGCAGTGCTGTGTCTCCAGGACCAGCCCTGGTGCTCCGAGCCCAGCTCCCTGCTGCTGCCCTGGCTCCCAGAGCCAGCTGCCAGCTTTGCACAGAGCCTCCTGCCCCCTTTCCCTGCTCACCATCTCTCCCAGAGCGCTGTGCCAGCGAGGCAGAGCCATCGGAGGAGCCTGGGCTGTGCCTGGGCTGGGCTCTGCAGCTGAGCCTTGCACAAGCCCTGCTCAGGGCCTGCTGCCTTCAATGGAGCTATTCATGGAGCTAAGCAGAGGCTGCTCACTCGGGCCCTTGGCTGGAGGGGTCTCTGGGGCACAGCCCCTGTCTTTGTGTGCCTCCAAAATATGTGCTGGATGAGGAACGAGAGCTCCGCAGAGTGAGTGTCGCCTTACATTTGCCATGCTGGAGGAAGGCTGCCAGCCCTGCATTGATGCTGCATGTGGTCCCTTCCAGGGGGGAATTAATCCTTCTGTGCAAAGATACCTCCTGCTGACTGGTGAAAAGAAAAAAAAGGAAAAAAACCCTGCTCTGGCCATGAATACCATTAGCTTAATCTTTCTTTTCTCTGATCTTCCAGTACTATTTGCTTTGTATGGCTTCATCAAGGTTTTGTATGTGGACAGAGTAATTGAAAACAAATTTAGCATGTCTCAGACCATAAAGTTCCCTTTCAGCTGGATCTCTGGCTATGCGGTAGATAAATGTCTGGTTCTCATTTTTGGTTATGTGAGAAATTTAGAACGGTTTGATTTGTAATTTTGAACGTTAATAAAGAAGGAGAAATTTCCTTGTCTCCTGGCCTATGGAGGCATTCTGGCTTTCTTGCAGCAAATGCTGTTTATAAAAATGTTATTTAGTACAGAAGAGTCTGTTTGTGTCCTTGAGGCCTAGAAACCCCAGGCTCTAAGGCTAACTAAGACATCCTTGTGCTGTTCAGTCCCAGACCAAAAATACCATCTCTGCCTGGACAGGAGGTATTTTAATGCAGTGCAAGAGGAATGGTTGAAGGTGAACCAACAACTGGGGGATGGATGAGTTTCAAAGAGCAGTGAATCAATGCCAGCTACCTACATTTATCTGTATCTATAGATATGTCTGCAAATCTCTTTGGTTTCCTGACTCGGAGGCATGGCAGGCCCTGTGTGTGACAGCAGATTTTTGATGTCTTGCCAGCTGCACGGGTACATGGAGAACAAGCCCCTGGGCCTGCAGATCTTCATTGGCACGGCAGATGAGCGCATCCTGAAGCCCCACGCCTTCTACCAGGTGCACCGCATCACGGGCAAAACCGTCACCACCACCAGCTACGAGAAGATCATCGGCAACACCAAAGTTTTGGAGATCCCCCTGGAACCCAAAAACAACATGAAGGCAACGTAAGTAGATTTCTTTTTTTTTTTTTGCAAAGTTGAGGTGGATTGAGTTGGCACTGAAGTTCCTTCTCTTTGGAAAGGAGTCGCTTAAAAGAATGATGGTGCTCTGGAGGGACTCCCCTTTCCAGCACACTGGGATGATTTATGAGTGTAAAACCCTTTACAAAAGCCAGGTTAAAGCTGCTGAAGAGTTGCCATTCATCAGGTTTACCTGCAGGGCTTCTGCTCTGTATTCCAATCACTGCAGTGACTGTACTCTAATCACAGGATGGTTCAAGCTGGAAGGACCTTAAAGCTCATGCAGTGCCACCCCCTGCCATGGCAGGGACACCTTCCACTGTCCCAGGATGCTCCAAGCCCTGTCCAGCCTGGCCTTGGGCACTGCCAGGGATCCAGGGGCAGCCAGTGTCTCACTGCTTAATAATAATAATAATAATAATAATAATAATAATAATAATAATAATAATAATAATAATAATAATCCAGTCAGAATGGCTCTGTAGTGCACTCAGGAAGAGAAGCCTTGAGTCTCAAGTCCTTGTGCTGCAGGGACCAGTGAGGAACAGGGGCAGCAGACACAGGAAAGGTGTGGGATTCATTTTACAACATTTAATGGAATAGAAAGCATCTCTTCTGAGCTCAGCCAAGTGCTCTGGCCATGAAGTCTCCTCTTGTAATAGGTTACCAGAAAAGCAAGTACAGGCACATCTTGTCTGTATTACTCCTTGCAGTTTTATGGAGGCAGAGGGATGAAGTGGGCACCAGTCTGAAAACTTCAGGCTTGAATGTGTGCCAGGCAGCATGAGAGTGATTGCTCTGCAGAGGGAAGAGCTCTATCTCCATCCTTCAGAGGATTCAGACAAAATTGGCAGAGCAGTTATATTTTTAAGCCCCCCTACTTCATCACAAAATCCACATTCTTTCTTCATATTTTTTTAGAAAATATACCTCATTCCTAACAAGGAACCCTGGAGTAATAAAGCCCTGCACAAATGCAAGGGCAGGGAACAGTGTGGGTGTAGGAAACAGCTTGGGGCTTATATCTCCCCAAATGTGATTTTAATTCATATCAGAAGAAGAAAAATTATGTGTTTTTAGAACTGATATCAAAATGGGCTGGCAGTGCCTGTTTAATAGCATTGCACACTGTCCCCTCTGAGAACAATTGCTGAGCTTGACAGATAATTGTCACATTTCCTACACAGGCATGTTTGCAGGGTTACACTGGACTCTTGAAAAGCCATCCTGCACTTACACCAAAATGAAGTTGCAGTGCTGATTTAAGCAATGCTATTCCTTTTGTTGCAGCTCAGCCCCATCCTGCTCCCTGCACCCTCCCTTTGTGCAGGGCCACGGTGGCTGGGAGCAGGGAACCACTCCCTGCTCTGCCAGGCTCTGGCCCTGCCTGGGAGCACATCCCAGGGCTCTGGAGGAGGGCACGGTGCCCAGGCCAGGCTGCAGTGCCCAGGCCAGCAGCAGCACCTCCCTGTGCTAAAGGAGGAGAGGGTGCTGTGCCTTGGAGCTGAATTCCACACTCCCACTACAAACTGGGGAAATGCGCCTGGATGGTGCTGGTGGTGGGGATTCTGTAATCAGCTGCTATGCTTCCCTGGGAGCTGAGCTGAACCTGTGCTTCCCCATGGAGCTGAACCTGTGCTTCCCCATGGAGCTGAACCTGTGCAGTCCCTGGGAGCTGAACCTGTGCAGTCCCTGGGAGCTGAATCTCTGCAGTTCCTGGGAGCTGAACCTGTGCAGTCCCTGGGAGCTAAGCTGTGCAGTCCCTGGGAGCTGAACCTGTGCAGTCCCTGGGAGCTGAACCTGTGCAGTCCCGGGAGCTGAACCTGTGCTGTCCCTGGGAGCTGAACCTGTGCAGTCCCTGGGAGCTGAGCTGTGCTGTCCCTGGGAGCTGAGCTGTGCTGTCCCTGGGAGCTGAACCTGTGCAGTCCCTGGGGAGCTGAACCTGTGCAGTCCCTGGGAGCTGAACCTGTGCAGTCCCTGGGGAGCTGAACCTGTGCAGTTCCTGGGAGCTGAACCTGTGCAGTCCCTGGGGAGCTGTGCAGTCCCTGGGAGCTGGGCTGGCAGGAGAGCCTGGGCTGGCAGGGAAATAAGTCTTGGGGTTATAATGCTTGGGAGCAGCTTCTGCTGTTGCCAGAGAGTGGGGAGAGGTCCAGCGCCATCCCTCACATGGGAGATCTGGGATTCCTCCCTCGTAGCTGCTGAAATGGGAATGTCGGGATCCTAAACAGAGCAGCTGCTTCGAGCTGCTCTTAGTCCAGAGGCTGAGGCAGAGCAGCCTCATCCCCGAGCGTCCTGTGCCCAGCTCCGAGGGCAGGGTGCTGAGCTGGGCTGTGTGTTTGCAGCATCGACTGCGCGGGGATCCTGAAGCTGCGCAACGCCGACATCGAGCTGCGCAAGGGCGAGACCGACATCGGCCGCAAGAACACCCGCGTGCGCCTCGTCTTCCGCGTGCACATCCCCGAGCCCAGCGGCAGGATCGTGTCCCTGCAGGCAGCCTCCAACCCCATCGAGTGCTGTGAGTACCCCGGCACTGCTGCTCGCCATGCCAGGCTCCAGCCTGGCGCTGAGGGCACACCCTGCCCTGCCCTGCTGTGTCCCCTGTGCCACCTGGGGCTGTGCCAGCAGTGCAGTGGCCGTGGCTCTTCCCTACGGCACTCCTGGGCTGAAAGCTTGGGGGGCTGGCAGCTCTTCGAGGTGCTTGGAGCTTGTGGGGACAGCCAGAGCCCTGGGGCTTCTGCAGAGTGGATGCATTAGTGTTGCTGCTGGATCCTCTCAGGTGTTCGTGGGAGCAGTGTGGGGCTGCGTAGGGGCACATGGCATTGTCCCTGTGCTGCACAAGCTGCCTGCATTCCTGGCAGTGGTTTTATTTGGAGCAGAAGCACAATCAGAGCTTGTTATCCACACACTGGCACGTGGCTGGAGGTTTGAGTTCAGACTGGCCCAGCTCCGAGCACTGTGGCCAGTCCTGTCTGCCACAGGAGTGACCAGAGTCCTCTGATCTGAGCTGTGGCAGGAACACAACTGAAATGGAGGAGCTGGTTTGATTCTGAGGCTCAGGTGCCTTCTGGTTATTGTTTTTCTGTCAGTGCCAAGGGGGGCACAGCTCAGGAGGCTGAGGCAGGGAAAGCACAGGTTGCTCTGGTATTCCCCTGAGGGACAGAAGAAAACTGCAGTTTTGATTTCTGAAGTGCAAATCCCATAAGTGTGTGAACTCAAAAACCTGCACCTCCCACTCATTGTAACGGACTGGAACCCGAGAAAGAGAGGCCTCTGGTGAGGTACCCCCGTGGCACAGTCATTTCTGGAAGGGCTTCACCCACTTTGCTGCTTCCTGTGCATCCTGTGATGCTTTTTGTTGGTGGATGGTGCCTTTCTGGTGGTTTGGGGATTTCACAAATATATAATGAGCAGTTTTCCTCTCCCTGTGCTGAATGACTCACCCCTTTAGCAGAACCTATCTTGCCATAAGTCATGTGAAGAAAGCCATTGAGTTTCTCATGAGTGAGTTTTATTTATTGAGATGCAGACTTCACTTAAATACAGCTGCTTAGATTGAGAGGTTCCAGTTTTGAGTGGAAAATCAAAGTGGCTAGTGAATTATTGATGGCAGCTTTTTAAAAAGCAGTACAAATAAATAACCAAGGCAAGGCTGGGAGAGGACGATGGATATGAATGATCTCTTGGCAATGTTTGTGAGAAGAGAGCAACTGTCAGAGCATTTTAGCAGCTGAGGGACACTCTGGGCACTGGGATGGGGAGGGGACAGCAGTGGGAGTAGCCACCACCTCTGTCCATAGGAAACTGCCCCGGGTCCTTGGTGGGACCAGATGGCTGAAACAATAGTGGCCTCCACCCCAAACGTGTCCCTGCTGAACAAAGGTCCATTTGCTAAAGGAAGCGCTCAGTGAGGAGCTCCTTGGGTGGGGAAGCTCCAGGTGTGACTCCTACACACTCTGGGCAGGAAAACAGCACCAGGGCAGGAGGGGCCTGGCCCTGGGTCCTGCAGGGACCCCACAGATCATCCCCCACTTACTCAAATTCTCCTCAGAAAAAGCAAATATGAGTTAGCCAGGCATTCCTAGGGCCCTTCCACAATGGCACCTTGTGTTTGTGCCCATCACCACACAGTGTTCAGGCAGAAATCCAGGCATGGTTTGCAGAATAAATCACATTTTTCTGAATTGTGTGCACACACCTAATTTGCCTGTGCAGTGACTGCTGTGGCAGTGCCTCAGTCAAGATGTTGAAGCATTTATTCTGAGATGTCTTTGCACTGATGAGTCTTAGGGGCATAAAAAAGCTAACAGTGGAGATACCAGTATAAGTGGCTTATTGTTAGTTGGTTTTTTTAATAATTAAAGTATTAAAATGTTGGCTGCATAGAAGACAGCAAAGCTCCTACCAGAAAAAAATGTATTTGATCCCCAAGGAAATAAGAAAAGGAAGTTCTATTTTTGGAATAGTGGATATACAGGCAGTTTGGAGAGGTGTGTTAGGACTGTGCTTTTCTGAACTCATGGAAGCAGTCTGTGAAGTGATCTGGAGTAGTAAGTCTTTTCCATTTAGTGTGTTTGTTGCATATTTAGCACTGTTTTTGCATTTCAGTAGCACTTCCTGATCTCAGCCCAGTTCTGGGAAGATGGTTAAAAACATCACTGGGCTCAGCCAGCATTAGTAATGCATTCTAAATCTCACTCGAGGTGCTAACCTCGGCTCTGCCAGACAATCTGCAGAGCTTGCAGAGCTCCCAGTCAGTCCCAGGTAAGCTCAGGTGCCCTGCCAAGAAGGGGCACTGGAGCTGTGGGATGTGTTCTCCTAGTCCCACCTTTTGCGCTGCTGGCATTCTCTTTTTCCCCTTTGTTTGCTCTCTAACTTGTTTGTTTGTTTGTTTGTTTGTTGTGGGGTTTTTTTGGGGTTTATTTTATTTTGGGGAGGTTTTGGGGGTTTTTTTGGTTTGTTTTTTTTGTTTGGGGTGGGTTTTTTGGTTTTTTTTTGTTGTTTTTGGGGTTTTGTTTGTCTGTTTGTTTTTTGTTTTTGTTTTGGTTTTTTTGTTTGTTTGTTTTTGCTTTTTTGTTTTGTTTTTTGGGTTTTGGTTTTTTGGGCTTCTTTTTTTTTTTTTTTTTTTACCTGGCCGCTTGAGAACTCTTCTCCTCAGGGGCTCTGCTCAGATCTCTGCTGTCTGCTAGCAGTCAGTACAGTCCCTCTGGGAAAGGCTCAGTGGCAGCAGCTCCAGGATCAGTTCCATTTCCCTTCCGGGGGCTCCCCCCAGTGCTCTCCTCCCCAGATCTGATCCCCAGGAAGTCCCACCAGTGTCAGCAGATCATTAGCTGCAGTGAAGCAAGAACTGTGAAATAGCTGCTTTTCAGAGAGCTCCTCGGTTCCACCTCATCTGTGTCACATTCAGCACTCGACAGATTTTCGGAGGGGATTTCACAGGTTCAAAGCATCATCCGGAGCCAGTTCCTCCCCAGGCAGCTGTGTGGGAGGACCGAGGAGGTGATATGTTGCTAAATGATCAGTTGTGCCTTAAAATGGACCTCAGATGCAGCCAAGCCTGCACATTCAGCAGCTTTTTGGTCCTGATGCCTGTGGATTCATGCTGAGGAGGCAGAGGCATTTGAAATGCCTCTTGGTAGTTGCAGCAACAGGCCATGGCTCAGGTGTGGGGAGCTCGGTGTGGTGCTGGAAGGGTGAGAGAAATCCTTCTGCTGGAGCTGGAGCAGGCTGAGTGAGGGAAAGGACAGCGAGACAGGAGGGTCCCGAGCCGAGTGTCCTGCCCAGCCTGGCTCTGCCCAGCCCTCCCTCGGCTCTGTGTGTCCCCATGTCCATCCCTGCTGGGGCAGGCATGAGCAGCTCGTGGGCTGAGCTCCTGCAGGGCCAGCAGGGCTGTCAGAGCTGCAGGTGACACTGCAGGAGAGGTGACTGACTTCCCTTGTCCCTTCAAACACAGCCTCTTGGCAAATGGCTCTGGAGAGCTGTGACATTGCAGATTGTTGTTTTCAAGCCGTGACGACAATTTCTGTGCCATTAGTTCTGTTCCTTAGCCTTTCACCGAGAGCTGGAGCTCGTTCTGGGTGAGTGGGTGGTCTGTGGTGTCACAGCATCATTGACACGGGGCTCCCTCTCCCCGAGATGGGTTTATCGTGGTCTCTGGAGCTCAGGCTGGGTGCCCCAGCATCTGAAGTTGTTTCTGCTCCTCAGATGAAGCATCCTGGAGCAGAGAAGGAGCAGGATGGGAGTCCAGAGTTGCAGGACAGCTTGTTTTGCTCAGGCTGTCAGTAACCAAAAACTGCTTCATGGAAGTGTCTGAGTGTGAGGCTCAGGAGTGTCCTCCACAGTGTCCCAGTTTTTATTCCAAGGGATCCTGGTTAAGCCTTCCCCAAGTGTGTCACAGGTCTTGCTTTGTAGAATCCATGTTTGCTGATCCTGAGCTGTGCCCGTGAATCCCTTAAAATGCAAACTTAAATTGCATTTGGCACGAGAGAAGGAGACTAAAATCTTGTTCTTATAATAGATGTTCCGAGGTGGTAAAAAAACAAAACAAACAAAACTTATTGCTAAAGAACCGTGTGTCCATCTAGAGGAATTTAAATAGTTTCTATTATTGACTGTATTTTGTTCCATTAAATTGGGTCAAATTTCTTATTTCCCTTTAATCAATTTCCCTGGAAGTTTCCCTTATTTTTCTCTCCTTCTAGTAGATTTTCCCATAATATTAGACAATCTGAGCCTATGATTTGTGACACATTAATAACTACAGAGGAAAGAGCTAGTCATGCAGAAGAATGTTGTCTTGGCAAGGCAGCGAGTGCTTTTCCTCAGCTGGGAGTTGTACTGCTTGGAATACAGCAGCAGGCAAGAAGGAGCCCTGCTTTACTCAGAAAAGCAGAAACAAATGGTCTCTTTGCACTGGGGAGATACCTATTTGCAAGTCTAACCATAACCATGATTATTATGGGAGTATCATGGTTTCCAGTTGAATTAAATGAGTTTTTCCCCCTTTCATTTCAACTTCAAGACAGTCACACTGTTGGCTGCAAGTACAGGTGACAGAAAAATTGGTGCTTTCTCTAAAGAGAACATTTTCTCTCTCTTGAAGCACAGAATGTAAGAGCTAATTCTGACAACATTTGCCACTTTGAACGTGCAACCAAAATATTTCAGTCTTTAAAGTGTGAGTCAGACGGAAGGGAAATGCCTGCCCCTTCTGCAGGCTGCCAGCCTTGCTCCAAGGGTAGACTCCTGTTTACTTCTTGTCTTTATTGCTGCTGGTGGTAAAGGCAAACGCCCCAGCTCAGCACAGAGCGTGGATTTTTGATCAGAATTTCAGCTGAGCAGATCCCCTCCACAAGGGATTAAAGGGAAATGCTGTGCATACCCACAGAGCTGATTGACAGAGAAGTGAACCGAGGCCATGGTTTTCCTGTCATTAATCACACGCTGGCGTGGTGAGCTGGCTGCAGTTCATAGAAAGTGTCACACTTATCTGACACTGCTGCCATCGGTGCTTGTCACTCCTCCTTTGCGAGGACATCATAAATTATCTGCCGAGGAGGAGGTGCAGAAAAGCTCTCTATTTTTGGTGCTTTTTGCTTGGATGGCTCTGCACAAACTGCTGATTAAGTCTTGCTGGCAGCAAATTAGAAACTGTTGTCAGTCATACTGGGTTCTTTTCAGAGTATTTAGATCACATTTTCAAGGTTTCCCCATGAGGGCTGGAAATTTGCTTTATTTCCTCGATTCTTGAGTCTTCCACTGCTCCATACTCCTACAGGAGGTGAATTATCCCATCCCTCTGAGGAGATTGCTTCTCTCTGGGGTGTTTGCTGATGCCCTGGGTGCTCCCATGGCTCCCCAGCCTCTGCCTCTCCTGATGGAGAGCTCAGGACGCTTCAGGGAGTGACGGAGAGGATCAAAGTCTCTCCCACCGTTAATGAGTTGGATAAGTGTGGAGCACAGCAGCTCTGCTCCTATCAATCCTACCACAGGCAGCTCGTGGTAAATAAACACAGAGTGACAGCAGCAGTGAAATATTTGCTTTGGCTCATTGAGGTTTGCACTGAGGTGGAAGGATTAATCCCATAACAAATGACACCTCTGCTGCTGCTCCCAGGGGTCAGGGGTTTTTAGAGGCAGACACCCAGGTCTGTCTGCTCTGCTCAAACCCCACAGAAATCAGTGCTGCATCCAAGAGCCTCTGGGAGTTTGGAAAGATGTGTCAGGAGTGAGTCCCAGCTCGAAGGCTTCCTGCCAGCTGGGGTGAGCTGGGGCTGCCCTGGGCAGGGGGAGGATGGGGTGGGGTCCAGAGAGGGACCTTGATATTTATTCTGGTGAGGCCACTGCACTCCAGGGTGCAGGTTGTGACCCCACCTCCCTTAGGCACATTTTCTGGATGACTTGGCTTGTGTGCTAGTCAGAGGTAGCAGTCAGTGGCTTTGTCCTCACCGAGCTGCAGGTGAGCCTCAGTCCTGCTCCTCCTGATCAGCTATCCAAGGACAAGATCTCTGTGAGCTCTCCTTGTCAGCAGTGGGGACAGCAGGTGAGCTGAGGTCTGGAGTCAGTGCTGCAGGTGTGGTAGGGACAGTGTGGAGAGGCTCCACCCAGCAGGAGTTCATCTCACAGTTACAGAATGCCTTGGCTTGGAAGGCACCTTGAAGCTCATGCAGTCCCACCCTGCAAGGGCAGGGACACCTTCCACTGGACAAGGCTGCTCCCACGAGGATTGTCCCTTGTCACCTCCCAGCAGCAGTGGGTGACACTCCCATGGGGGAGATTTGGAGCTGCTACAGGCTTCTCCAGGTAATCAGTTTTCTCAAAATACCCTTTTTCCCCCTAAAAGCCCAATCTCCCCTCTGTGCTGCAAAATGAGAGTTGTGGCTGCTGTGGACAGGTGGGGAAGCAGGACCCCCCTTTGCCTGCCTTGGCACAGCTCCGTGTGGTCAGCCTGCAGCTCCTGCCCTTTGTGTGGAGAGGTCAGCCTGCAGCTCCTGCCCTTTGTGTGGGGCGTGAGTGTTCATCCTGCAGCTCGTGCCCGTGTGTGCAGTGTCCATCCTGCAGCTCGTGCCCTTTGTGTGGGGTGTGAGTGTCCATCCTGCAGCTCGTGCCCTTTGTGTGCAGTGTCCATCCTGCAGCTCGTGCCCCTGTGTGCAGTGTCCATCCTGCAGCTCGTGCCCCCGTGTGGAGTGTCCATCCTGCAGCTCCTGCCCCTGTGTGCAGTGTCCATCCTGCAGCTCATACCCTTTGTGTGCAGTGTCCATCCTGCAGCTCGTGCCCTTTGTGTGCAGTGTCCATCCTGCAGCTCGTGCCCCTGTGTGCAGTGTCCATCCTGCAGCTCATACCCTTTGTGTGCAGTGTCCATCCTGCAGCTCGTGCCCTTTGTGTGCAGTGTCCATCCTGCAGCTCGTGCCCTTTGTGTGGGGTGTGAGTGTCCATCCTGCAGCTCATGCCCTTTGTGTGCAGTGTCCATCCTGCAGCTCGTGCCCCTGTGTGCAGTGTCCATCCTGCAGCTCCTGCCCCTGTGTGCAGTGTCCATCCTGCAGCTCATGCCCAGCCTGCAGCTCCTGCCCCTGTGTGCAGTGTCCATCCTGCAGCTCGTGCCCTTTGTGTGCAGTGTCCATCCTGCAGCTCCTGCTCCTGTGTGCAGTGTCCATCCTGCAGCTCCTGCCCCTGTGTGCAGTGTCCATCCTGCAGCTCGTGCCCTTTGTGTGCAGTGTCCATCCTGCAGCTCCTGCCCTTTGTGTGCAGTGTCCATCCTGCAGCTCCTGCTCCTGTGTGCAGTGTCCATCCTGCAGCTCCTGCTCCTGTGTGCAGTGTCCATCCTGCAGCTCCTGCCCCTGTGTGCAGTGTCCATCCTGCAGCTCGTGCCCTTTGTGTGCAGTGTCCATCCTGCAGCTCCTGCTCCTGTGTGCAGTGTCCAGCCTGCAGCTCCTGCCCCTGTGTGCAGTGTCCATCCTGCAGCTCCTGCCCCTGTGTGCAGTGTCCATCCTGCAGCTCCTGCCCCTGTGTGCAGTGTCCATCCTGCAGCTCGTGCCCTTTGTGTGCAGTGTCCATCCTGCAGCTCGTGCCCTTGTGTGCAGTGTCCATCCTGCAGCTCCTGCCCCTGTGTGCAGTGTCCATCCTGCAGCTCGTGCCCCTGTGTGCAGTGTCCAGCCTGCCAGCCCAGGGGTTTAGGGCATCCTCAGCTTTTCACAGCTGCTGGCACAGGAGGGGATCGAGGCTGGAGCCCTGGCAAGGTGGGTGCAGGGGAGCCTGGGTGGGCTGTGGGCAGCAGGGGCTGCTCCCTGCAGCCTGAGCTCCCTGGAGGTGCTGCAGGGCTCCCAGACAGTGGCTCCCTTTCTGTCTGCTGTCACTGCATGCATTGTATTTCTTGGCACCACCAATCCATGACATCTTGATTTGCAAACAGTCAAATAAAATAGAAAAATAATGTCCCCTGTTAATAGGTTGACACACTGCTTCAGGCCAAGTGTGAGTATTTCTATAGCATTTGCTTTGCTGCCTTATGTCAGTAACTGTTGCTATTGAAAGTAAACACCCCAACTGGTTAAATCAACAGTGTTTTGTTTATTCAAAGCTCATAAACTCCAGTAGCTGTAGGTCACTTTATGAAGTGCCAACCCCTGGGGGAAGAGAAGGAATAGTGTGAAATTATTGCATGCAGTCCACCCATCATGAGCCTTAGAGAAAGGGGATTTATTTGCAATTAATATTTCTTGCAGAGGAAAAAAAAATTCCTATTGAGGCAGCTCCACATTGAACCTTGAACCTCTGTACTGCTGGAATGGGGAATGGGTGAAACCTTCTTACGGGCTGGGGTAAAAAAAAAAAGAGACCTTGGAAAATGAAAAGCGGCTGAGGTGTTTTTTATTATTATAAAAGGATTTCAAACCGCCCAAAGGGAGCAGAAGAGTGCAGGAAGAACTTTGTTTGATATGTGTACCGAGGAGCTGAGCTGGAGCTCTCGCAGTGAGATTGTTCTGCAGCACCCTGAAGCACATGAGCTGTGCACACCTCCGCTTGGCCCAGGGCGAGCAGAATTCTGGAGATGCCCAAAGTCATGCCAGGTTCAGCAGCTCCAAATGTAATTGGGATGAGACAGAGTCATTTCCAGGCTAAAATTTGTCCTTCCTCATCCTGAAAAAGCCCTGGGAGCCACAGCTGTGTGGGATGTCAGGTACCAAGCTCTGTATCAACACAATGAAGTTGGAAAGAGATGTAGGTTAATCTGGAATTTTGATGGTTTGGGATCCTCTGGTAGTGGAATTTGGTGATTGAATAGGGATAAACAATGTCCAGGGCAATGCTTAAATACTTAAATGTATTCTCTTGACTATCTTAGATTTGCTTTTTGGTGATTGCTATTTACTGCTAAGCCTTTGAGGTTACAGATCTGTCTTTGTGATAAATCCAATTACGGTTTCATCAAAACCGGGAAAGAAATTAATCCTACAGCCTTGTGAAAGAAATTATCAGCTTCTTTGAAAATAATCTTAATATATATTCTTAACTGGCAGTATCTTAGCCCAGATGATGTTATACATTTGAAAGGAACAGTGAGTCCAAAGGTAGTTTTAAATAGATTTCAAAAATGCCTCTCAAATGGCACGAGAAAATTAAAACTATTGAATTACCTCTATTCTTTAGTAAGACCAAAACCTCTGTCTCGTGACTGAAGGGTTCAGCAGAGCTAGAAAACTCGCTCTGAAAGGTTTAATGCTTGAGTTTTCTCACCAAATATTCCAACATTTTCTCCAGGTGACGAGAGCATGCCGGCTCTGCCAGGGCTGCGGAGCAGGGGAGCAGTGCCAGGTCAGGTCACAGACAGCCCAGCCTCGCTGTGTGCGTCGGGGCCAGCCCTGAACATACAGGATCACATTTCCTCCTCTCTGGCTCAGCAGCCTGCGGTGTGCAGTGAAGACACGAGTGCTCAGGGTCTCTCTGTCAGGGAGAGCTCAATCCCAGCCAAGGCAGCTGGGAAAGAGATGAGCAGGGTCCTCTGGAGGCCTCTCCAGTTGGGCTGGATGGATCTGGAGGAGTTTGACGCAGGTCATGAACTCGCAGCTCCCCAGCCCCGAGCTGCTGCCCACCTGCTCGGTCACAGGGAAGCTCCTGATGCTTTCCAGCTGTCTGTGTTGTAGGGAACAGCTCTCACATCTTCACTTGCTCCAGCTCCTGCCCTTGACAGCAAACAGTTGGGATGGCCCTGCAGGGATGGGGGACAGCATTCTCCAAAGCTTGTCTGACTGTGCAAATGGCTGTTTTCATGGATGAGAGAAAAGGAGGTGCAGAGATGGTGCTGTCCTGGTTTTCTGGCTGGAGAAAGAGAGAATAACTTGCTAAAGTCACGCTTCAAATCCATGGCCAAGAGCAGTAAAGACCTTAGAAGGCCTTGATGACGTCCGTGTCCATCTGGATCGCACCCTACCTTTTCTTCCCTTGCCTTTTATAATCAAACTCAGTCTGGGACACAGGGCCCTGCTCCTCAGATGTTCAGGCTTCTGCAGAACACGCTTGGAAATATCCAGGCTGCAGCAGTCCCGGCGTGACCCCTCCTGGTCACAGCTGGGGCTCCGTGGCTGCCCCTCCTGTGAGCCCAGGGCTCGGTGCCCACTCGTGGAGATGGAGCTGTTGTTGGCAACCTCTCTGTGCCAGGCCCTGTCCTCTGGGAGGCAGTGGAATTTTGGAGAAGAGGTTCATTTTTTTTTTTCCCCTCTGAAGGAATTCAGTGTTATTCAGTGGAATCCTCTGTGCAGGTGGAATTTTTGGGCTCTAGGGCTGTAGTGTGCCTGCACTTGAAAATTTGGCCATTTGCTTGGAAAAGGCATGGGCAAGTTTCAGCTCATTCATCCAGGCTGTCCTTTCTCAAGGACAAGGAGCAGGGCCAGCACAGCCGAGCCACTGCAGCCAACTCCTGAATGTTTCCAAATAAAATGCCTTGAGTAAGTTTATTTTTCCCTCTCAGACCTAAATTTAGCACCCTGGAGAAGCTGCTTTGGCAGTCAGTGCATGGTAACGATGACAAGATCGATCTGTGGATAGTTCTGGGAAGATTTGGAAAGTCCTGGTAAAAAAGAGTTGGTTTCATTCATGTTTGCAATTTGTCCACAGCCCAAAGGTCTGCTCATGAGCTTCCAATGGTTGAAAGACAAGACATTGACAGCTGCCTGGTTTATGGAGGACAGCAGATGATCCTGACTGGACAGAATTTCACAGCAGAGTCCAAGGTGGTGTTCACAGAAAAAACATCAGGTAAAGGCATGTTTTTCTTAACCTTCCTTAATGATAAGGCAAATCTGTAGTGCCAAATCTCATCCTAAGGTTTGTGCTGATGATTACTCGGGTGAGTGATCCCATTCAAGTTCATGTAAGTAAAACCATGTGAGTAAAATTAGACTTGGAAGTGACTGTTTGTGTTGTTCACAAGAATCCAGGCACTGGGAATCAGCAGGGACAGGATATGTTATCAAAGACCTGGGATGAGCACTACGTGTTCCTCTGTTTGTTCAGTCTCGTGTTCAGTGCATGCTACTGTAGAAATCATCATTGAAATGAACATTTTATTATTGATGTGAACTACAGGCAAAGATTGTATTTTCTTCCCTTTAGAAACCTGTGGGAAAAAACCATGCATAATACAACTTTTTATATCAAATTATTTTTATACACGTAATGAGATACAAGAATACATCCTTTCTTCCATAGTTTTTATTGTAAACTTTGTGTTCTCCTTGTGCTGTTACGAAAACTTGTTGCTTGGAGGTTTTCTGTTGGTGACCTGAGGTAGAGGCATCTTCAGTGATATATGCAGTGGCTTGCAGGAGGTTTAAGAGACTGCATTGTCCCAGGAGCAGCATGTGCATGATCTGTGGGGTAATGCCATTGGGAAAAAGCGAGAATCGAGCCAAAAAGGAGTGTACATTTATGAATGTAGATGGGGAGAACCATTCTGTGGCTCCCAGTTCCAAGGCAGGCTGCTGTGCTGCAGGTCTGAAAGGCTCTCAAGAGCTGGGCAGGTTCAGATGAGCCTGTGCACTCGGAGGAATTCTTTTGGCACGCTCTGTTTCCTTTCAAGCCCATGGATTAATTCCTTCCCACTGTGCTGCCACTGTTCCACCGTGTCAGCCTCGGCAAGGTACACAGGAGCATCTTGGCAGCCCGCAGTGGTACTTGTCCCAAGAATGTTTTGCAGTAACTACAGGAGATGAGACACTCCGAGGAGGTAGCTCTTAATGCCATTTCGAGGAAACATCCCAAATGCCCTGCCCCTGTTTCCATAGAAGAGCAGAGAAGGCTCTGGCTGGAAGAGATGTTAGAAAGTAAAAAGAACAACAACATTTTCCACAGTAAATCTAAAGCTTTTCTTAGCTGCTGGGGAAACTGTAGGGTTTTTTTCCTCTTTTTTTACCTCCTGGTAGGGGAGAGACAGGACTTATCCCAGCGGCAGTGCCCAGTCTGGAGCAGGGATTTGCTTGCTGGTGTTCCATATCCTGCCTCCCCTCACCCCTCAGCCCCTGCAGGCAGGCTCAGTCTCTGGACTCTGAATCAATGATCGGCAGAAGGGGAATTTAGAGGATGGGAGGTCCAGAGTCAAATCCTCGGGCTGAATCAGAGGCCTGTGTGCTTTGCAGTGGCTGGCGTGGGGCCCTCGGTGCTGAGTGGCTCTCTGTGTGTCCATGCACTGCTCCAGAATGCAGCAGCAGGGACGCCTGCAGTGCTTGTGAGTGCAGGTTCTTTATTCAGTAGCTGTGTCTGAAGGTGAGGCGGCTGAGCTGGGTACACAGATCGTGTGTGGGCTTACAGCTGCTTTGTGTCTGGGGTGTCAGAGGTTCGTGAGTGTCCCAGCTCACTGAAAATCAGCACCTCGTGTGTCTGAGCCTTTCAGCTCCCCTCACTGTGCGCTGCAGACAATTTGGAATCTCTCTACAGTGGCCACGCTTGGCTGCCATTGCCCTGGGCTGCATGAGCCCAGAGCAGAGCCCCAGCCGTGGGTTCAGCAGGGCCTGGGTGTCAGGAGCAGCTCAGCCATGCTCCTGTGCCCTGCACAGCCCGAGCAGAAGTGCTGATGAGCTGCTTGGGGCACAGCAAGCCACAAGCATCATGCTGGGGGCGGAGAGCACAGCCCTGCCTGAGCCCACTGCGGCGTGGGCTCCCCCGAGCGCAGCGCTGCCCCAGCCTGGGAAACAGTCACACCTCGGGCAGGGCAGGAAGATGCAGCGAGCGAGGAGGGGAGCCTTGGTTTGCTTAGAGTTTCACTTTAACAGCTCCAAGCCCTGTCTGTGCTAGCAAGTGCTGCTGGATTTCCAGTTCTGGCTGTGCTAGCAGGTGCTGTGGATTTCCAGTTCTGGCTGTGCTAGCAGGTACTGCTGGATTTCCAGTTCTGGCTGTGTTTGCAGGTGCTGTGGATTTCCAGTTCTAGCTGTGCTAGCAGGTGCTGTGGATTTCCAGTTCTGGCTGTGCTAGCAGGTGCTGTGGATTTCCAGTTCCAGCTGTGCTAGCAGGTACTGCTGGATTTCCAGTTCTAGCTGTGCTAGCAGGTACTGCTGGATTTCCAGTTCTGGCTGTGTTTGCAGGTGCTGTGGATTTCCAGTTCTAGCTGTGCTAGCAGGAGCTGTGGATTTCCAGTTCTAGCTGTGCTCGCAGGTGCTGTGGATTTCCAGTTCTAGCTGTGCTAGCAGGAGCTGTGGATTTCCAGTTCTGGCTGTGCTAGCAAGTGCTGCTGGATTTCCAGTTCTGGCTGTGCTAGCAAGTGCTGTGGATTTCCAGTTCTGGCTGTGCTCGCAGATGCTGTGGATTTCCAGTTCTGGCTGTGCTGGTACCGAGGGTGAGCGCAGGGCTGCAGGAACCATCCTGCAGCTTTGGTCCCTGTGCTCCCCAGAGCCCTGTGCCTCGTGTGTGCGGTGCTTCAGGTGAGGGCAGCCAGGCTCTGTTCGCCCAGAGCACCTCTGTGCGAGTGTTTTGTGCAGTGAGAGATCTCCTGGGGATTGCTCCGTGCTCTCCCAGCTCTGGGTGCCCCTGGGGTGCAGCTGGGACGGCATCAGTCTCGTGCTGTGCAGAACTGAGGGAGCTGCTGTTTGGGAGCACAGTTGGAAATTAGGTTTCATCCCTCGGGGAACACTCAGAACCTCTTTCCATTTCCTCTGGATCTTGTAGACAATTCTTCCCTCACCACTAGCAAAGCAGAGGAACATGGAGCTGGTCACATTCGTGACCAAAATACGACGTTGTCTCCATGAGCAAACATGAACAAGTTTTACTTCTCTTTTCACAGACCTGCAGATTTGTCTGTTTTTCCATAGAAATACCTGAAAAGTAAGGACAATTCCCTGAATTGTGGGGGATGTCATTGGGAAAGTGAGTGTCCCGTGCCATGCCAGCCGCAGGCAGTGGCAGGGAGCTCGCTGGGGACAGGGCTGTGACAGTCTCAGCTTGGGCTCACGACAGGAAATGGCAGCAGGAAACAGTGAAGGGGCTGGAGCTCAGTGCTCTAAGGGGAGAAAGTACTTGTGTTTGAAATGCTGATGCATAAATAGCATTAATTTTCTTGATGCTGAAGTTTATCAACATGCAGGCCATAGAGTTCTGAGTTCTTTCTAAGGTTATCTCTTCCTGATGCAAGATCATAAAATGTAGCTGCTGCGAGCCA
Organism: Acanthiza pusilla; assembly: GCA_036630365.1. NCBI lineage: Eukaryota > Metazoa > Chordata > Aves > Passeriformes > Acanthizidae > Acanthiza > Acanthiza pusilla. The sequence continues at coordinate 15,796,634 of JAXCHO010000050.1, forward strand.
GGGGAACTCATAAATTCCCTAAGTGCAGCACACAAAAGCAGAGTTTGGCTGAAGGAGTTTGAAGATCAGAACTTGGAGACACGTAACTGAGCCCAGCTAAATTAAAATAGGTCAGGGAAAGCAGCTAGATTGGACTGTGTTCTTTTAATTTTCTTCTGGAAGAGAGAGCTTGAGATGCAGTCTTGGAGCTATCAAGGACTTGGAATATGGTGAAGGTCAAGGGTGTTAGTGTTTGATTGGGGCCCAGGTCTTACAGTGCAGTTAAAAAAAGGAAAGATTTGGAATTCCCCCTTCTATTTATTTTAATTGTCATGTAATAATTTGCAAGTCAGATGCTGGTTGCATTGTGTTTACTCCCATTTGTGTCCTGGTTACTGCTGCTCGCTGTCAGTGATCGAGGAGGTTCGTGTTTCTCTGGGAGAAAAGTGCAAATGGGCTGAGGTTTCCCCTGCCAAACTCTTCTGGTGGCCACATGGACATCGTGAATCATCACCAGGACAATGTGGGTGGTGGAGGAACAGCCCAAACACAGCGTCCATCCTTGGAGTGGCTCCAGCATGAATGTCCTGGCTGAGCCAGGCAGGGTGAGCAGGAGGTGCTGCCTGTGCCCTCTGAGCTGAGCTGCTGCAGCTGCCAGGGCCCAAGGGCATCACAGCCCATGGGAGGGAATAAACCTCTGCCCTGGAGTCCAAGGGTGGACATCACAGCCCATGGGACAGTAAATCTGTGCCCTGGAGTCCAGCGGTGGTGCCTGAACCCTCTGGGACGTGTCCTGGTTCTGGGAGCCGCCGGGGCAGGGCCAGGCTGTGCTGTTCTGTGTGTCAGTGCTGGGCTGAGGTTTTACCTGCACAGTGCCCAAAACACTGGGTCTGACCCCAAACAGCCATGGGATGTGTGCCAGGGGTTCCAGCAGCAGCAGCCCTTCAGGACAGTCCATGTAGGACACTGGGGTGGCATGGTGTCAGGACAGGTTTCATGTGACAGGTTTAATGTGAATAGAAGGTGGATGCTGAACTGGTTTTGATGAGAGGATCGTGCCCTTTGTGGAGAGTTGAAAGGAAATTCCAACACTGTCTACATCAGTATTCTCTTTTCTACTGTCAGTTCCTCACCATGCTCCAAACAGGGAGCTAAATTCCTGTTTGTAGTCTGACAGTTTCGTGAATGATCCAAAAACTCCTGGGGAATGCAGAAAAGAGTAAACTATTTCAACCGTTAACTCTGTGAACTTAATAATGCAACATTACTGATGCAATTTGCTCAGGCAAATGAAAGATAAAATAGACAAAAAACTTAAAACAACTTTCAATGTTTCCCAGGTTCATCCAAGAGAGATGTTTCTTGTTTGAACAAATAAACAACTTTAAATATTGAATGCAAGGGCTGAGCTCCAGTTACTGCTTTTCTAAATTAATGAACTTAAGTTCTGAAGAACCGAGAGGAATGGGATTTATCTTAGGGCCAGGCTTGTAACTCAGTCACAGATGCCATTCACCACTGAGTGTGAATTAAGTGAAGGCTTAAAAGGCATTGCACCTGATATAAAAGCCCAGAATCTGGGGGAAAAAACAGGCTACTCTTTGGGTTTTTTAATGGGAAAGGCCAAGGAAAAAAAGCACAAATATCTGGGAATAGTTACAGAGTTAGCAAAGCCGAAGGTGGCACTGTAATCTTAAATGGTCCAATTGGTTTGCAGTATGGGAGGCTGTGCAGAAAGCACATGAAATAAATTTGTTATCTCGCTCTTCCCTGCTGGTTTTGAGGAGCACGTTCCCTGCTCCTTGCAGTCCATGGCTGGAGGCCAGCACATAGATCTGCATGCAAATCCCTGCTCCCTGAGCCTGCAGAGGGCTGGGGTGAGCTGGGGAGTCACTCCCAGGTGTGTCAAGGTGATTCCCACCTGGATTTTGGATCAGCTGGGGGTGCTCACCTCCTCGGGCGCTGTCCCCTCCCGTGTGCAGCAAAGTCAGCTCAGGGCTGCCACATCTCCCTCCAAAGGGGTGTCACAGGTGGGCACATCAGGGAGGTTCTGTGCTCTGAATTTCTGTTCTGTGTGCTCTTTCTGCATGAAACAGGAAGGTGTCTCTGCAGGTCCCACCGTGTGTGAGCACTGAAGAATAGCAAGTGTTATTTAGGAGGGTCGGTTTGCCTGGTTCTGCTGTGCAGATTAGCAAGTGTCAGGGTGAATGGGGCACCTTCTCCTGGCTGCTGGAGCTGCTGAAAGGCAGCAAACCTTTCTGCCCCAAGGTTTCCCCCTGGCTGGAACGTGCTGCCTGCCCCAGGTGTTCTTGTAGTCCCAGGGGGCAATGGTCCGACTGGGGATCCCAGAAAAACACTGCAAAACAGGAAAAAATCTAAGGCTCACACACAGAAAAGTGCAGGAGAGTGTGGCTGCAGAAACGGAGTTGCCATAGCTGTTAGAGGCTCAGCGAGACAGGGTGGAATCCAGTGTTTTGGAAGGTTTCCCCGTATGACACAAGATTTTGGAATTTTACAGCTGGTAAATCCTTATTAGCACAGGCAGCCACTACTGGCCTGGATTCCCTGGCTCAGTGTTTACTATGGGGGCGCCTGATGGAAGTGTGCCTGGTCCTGATTATTCAGCTTAATTGTTTAGGGAGAATATTAAAAAATAATAATAATTCTTGGCATAAACAAAAGGCAGAGGGACAAGCTCCCATCACCTGTTGACAGAAAATTGATCATGAAGAAAGCTGGCATGGGGAGTGGAATTCCCTGTTCTCCCACTTAGTCATCGCATCCTGGTGTGACTCATTTTATTACATGGAGGTTCCCAGTGGTTTTATTTTGAGAGAAGCTTTTGTTTAATAATTTATACACACACACACACACACACACAAACACACTTATAATCTTAAAAAAACAGCAAATCTATTCTGATGAACTGGCGTGAGGAATCATTTGGAAGAGCTCTGGAATGAAGTACTGTTCCTGCTGCTTCACTGTTCAACTACTGTATTTATATTTTATTTTAATGTGAATTGAATTCCTCAACAATAGATGGGGAGAAATCTCCTCTAGACTTGTTCTCACTGTGCGAAATGTCAGATTTGGGGCTGGGCTGGCTGCTGGATGAGTAATCCATTGCCCTTTTACCTCCCAGACCTTGACTTGTATCTTTGGCCCTGATGACTCAAACTTCTGTCCTCAGTGAGATGAAGGCACTGGCCCCTGCTCATAATAAACAGAGCTCCATTAACTCCAGTGGGCACTCTTGCTTCAGACAGAAAAAGAAATCCTTGAAAATGAAGCTCAGGAAAAAATTCAGTAGTTCTACTTTTTGTGAGTTTTAAATACTTAGTTTGCTGTAAAGTTTGAAAATTATTTTGAAGTAGGAACTTAGAAGGAGAGAACTGCTTAGGACCAGGTACTGAGCAGCCTTGTGCTGACTTGAAGCAGAGGAACTTTTCTGCTGAAATCAGAATTTATCCCTGAATTTGTGTGGAATTTGTCCAGAGTAGCAGAGAGTCTGAGTGAGCATTCCCTGTAAGGTTTTTGCTTCCCAGAGTGGTTTTGTCCTGCTGGAAACCATTCACTGCTCTTCCCTTTGTTCTCGGGGTGGCTCTAAAAACCCTTCTCTGTTTTCCAGCGATGTCTGTCACCCACTGATAAAAGCTGACAGAGATAATTGTTGTGTTTTTCTGGAAGACCTTCCAAGAGGCACAGTGAATGGGGACAGTTCAGTGCAGACCCAGAGGGAACTGTGCAGAAATGTGCACTCCCCTCTGCTCCCCAGGCTGGTGTTCTTTGGGGAGCCAGCATGGTTTGCTGCCCAGGAGGAAGGTAACAGGTTGTTCATTAAGTAATTTGTGTAACGCTTGACTGAAAAGCAATGTACATTTGCAGGGCTAAAATCACATGCAGGCATGGAATCCCATACAGCACAATAGTATATTTAGTCTTCAGCTGCAGAGAATTGCAAAGAAAATTTCCTGAGCCTCTCAGTCCATCAGTCATGCTTGTTCAAATAAAGCAGTGAGTTTGTTTCTCTGCTAGTTACTGACCCCAAAGCCATGAGTAAGGGATCCTGAATAATGTGTAAAGGCTGTAACTGGTTCAGAAAACCTTTAATTGGCTAATTAAAAAAAGTCCTATAAGGGGCTGCAGAGAATCACCCCAAATGTTCCTAATGCAGACTGACGTTTTGATTTCCCCCAGTTTGAAGCAAGACTTTTGGTATGATCGCAGTTGGAGTTAGACAGGGTAGAATTACTTTCTTCCAACAACTCATTCATTCCTCCAAAGAGTGCTGACACAATCAGATCTCTCATCGGGGTTTAATGCTAAGTCTCATAGCCCTGAAGCAGCACAAAAATCTCTATTTCCTGAACATTTCACTGACCTGTGGTGTTAAAGACTTGCCAACTAAGACAAACCATTAAATGAGCAGGGAACCACAACAGTAAAAATACTGCATGAGGCAGCCATAGCTGGTAAGACCTCAGGGTCTAAATTCAAAACTATTTTATCATCCTGAGTGCAACTGCAGCCCTTTGCAGAGGCAGGGATTGAGTTCCCCGTGGGGGAGGCACAGTTTGGAAGGCACCACACACGTGGAGCTGGCACTGCATTCCCCACAGACAATCTGCTGCAGTTCCTTACCTGTCCAGTGCTGAGGCAGGGTTCATTATATGCAGTAAGCAGCTATCTGCACTGGTAGATTTTAGATTAAATTAGTAATCAAGCTGGGGTTTCATCTCCTCATTTTCCAAGCAGGAGCCGTGTGTCCTGTTTGTGTCATGGCAGAATTAAGGTAATGAAGGCAGAAGGGACCTCTGGAGGGCTGGGCACAGCCTCCTGCTCAACGCTGAGCCCATCTCTGGTGCTCAGGGCCCTCCTGGGCTCCAGGGAAGGTCTTTGATGTTCCCAGGTTGTGACAGATTTCGTTCAGGGGCTGTGCTGCACTGTCTCATCAGCATTAGGATTTTTAGCACGTCCTTACAATAAGAATCCCATTTTTGTTGAGGACTTTCTCCAAACATCCACTATAATTTCCTCCTAAAAGAATTTGCATTTTTGCATATTATAAAGATGATAAATGTGTTGACAGTTTGGTGCAGGTTTTCTCTGTTCAGAATTTCCTGAAATAATCCTGAGACTTCTCAGTTTATTCCTTCTGTTCTCCATTAACTCCCAAAGTGTGCATAATCAAAAGTTTTCTTTTCATTACCAGGAAAAAGAATAGGTTAGAGAGAGATTTCTGAATGCAGTTGTATTTTTCATTTTCCTCACAGCCTCCCTCATCCTTCTGCCAAAAGCTCCCCATAATGTGCATATCCAGAGCGGTTAAAGGAAAAGCAAATATTGATTGTCTCGAGCTCAAGTGAAGCAGTGAGACAGATGGAGCCACATCATCATATTTAAGCAGAAAGGTCAGGGAGTGAACTGCAGAGTGGTTAAATTTAACAGGGCTTCAGTGCTCAAAGAGCAGGGATTGCTGCTGCTGACAGATTTGTTAGAAACCTGTTTAGCTGCCACAAATGTGAACTAGATCCAAACAGAAGCATCTATCATTGCTGGAATGATAACCCCAAATACATTTATTTCTTGTTTGCTTAGTCTCGTTCTTACTCTTGACCCACACAGACTTTGGACTCAGCCTGAACATCATTTGATTTTTATGGTTGGCTTCATTAGCTTTTAGTGCAATTTCGGTGGCTCAGTTACTAAATGAAATCCCCTGTGGTTGTGGTTGCATGTGTTTCACAGGCTTCTCGAATGTGGCAGATGACTTGAGGCCCATTTCTGCTTTAGTTTATGCATTTTGGACCAGCAAATCCTTTTGATTTCTACCTTCTTTGTGCAGCTAGTGCTGTTGTATCTGCACAGCCTGTTTGAATTTAGCAGTACAGAAACAAAGATGAAAACATTCTGCCTGGAGCAAAACCAGTGTCAAATATTCCTGCTTGGCTGTCCTCGTTGTCAGGACATCTTCATATGGCATTGCTGAGACATCTCTGATGTGTCTCTATCAGAGCTTTTATTTTATGACATATTTTCTTGTTTCCTTTCCCCTCCTCCTCAGAGAACTCTAAAAATTCATCCTTTGGGATTTTTAGGAGCGTGGGGAGGTTCCTTAACACACACCGTGATGGTAGCTTTTCTCCAAGGTCGCCTAGAAGAGGAATGTCCCCACTGAGCATTCAGTGCCTTGTCATCAGACGAGGATTTGCTGGATTAACCCCCCGGGATTTTGGCTTCCCCCTTCCCTGATTGCTGGCAGAATAGCAGTTCTTGTATTTTGGCTTCCCCCTGCCCCGATTGCTGTCAGAACAGCAGCAAGGAGCTGGCTGTGTTAATGGGGTATGGATTGGACATAGCAGTGGCCAAAGTGGATGCTTATGTTAAATAACATTGAATAATGGAATATTTTCCATGCCTTTGTGGCGGTCCCTTGGGATGTGCTGGTTCTACTGCCACAGCTGTGCTGAGGTCATCCCAGCCCCAGCAGCCACTCAGCCTCACGTTAGAAAAGACAACTGACTCGGGGGGAACTTGAAACTTTAAAGAAAAAGAGAAAAAGCTCAGAGTTGTTCGGTGTTGGCTCTTTGCAGCAGGAGGTGTGGCAGGAGCTGCTGGAAGCCTGGGCTCTCCTGCTGCAGCCAAACTCCAACTGCTCCTTGGCTGTCCTCACTGCCAGGGCAGGGCTGGGTGAGAGAGCCCAGCCAGGCTGGGTGCCCCTCCTGCCCCCCAGCCCCGGGAGCCCATCCCGAGGGAGGGACAGGGATGGATGGAGGGATTGATGGATGATGGATGGATGGATGGATGGATGGATGGATGGATGGATGGATGGATGGATGGATGGATGGATGGATGGATGGATGGAATCCATGGATGGATGGATGGAGAGATGGATGGATGGATGGAGAGATGGATGGATGGATGATGGATGGATGGATGGATGATAGATGGAATCCGTGGATGGATGGATGGAGAGATGGATGGATGGATGAGGGATGGATGATGGAGGGATTGATGGATGATGGATGGATGGATGGATGGATGGATGGATGGATGGATGGATGGATGGATGGAGAGATGGATGGATGGATGGATGGATGGATGGATGGATGATGGATGGATGATGGATGAGGGATGGAGGGATGGAGAGATGGATGGATGGATGGATGGACAGGGATGGATGGATGATGGGTGGATGGATGATGGATGGAGGGATGGAGCCATGGCCTCCAGGAACAGCTGCCTGTCCCCAGTGTGTGTGACCAGCACCCAGCAGAGGTGCTCAGGGGTGCTGGGCAGGTGGAGCCTGTGCTGGGGGGACACGGAGGGGGACAGGAGGGACCCTGGGGCTGTGTCCTGGCCCCGGAGCCCAGGCTGGGCAGGGGCTGCGGAGAGCCCGGCACATCTGTCAGCTCATTGTCTGGGCCCAGCACAGAACAAAGAGCAGCAACAGAAAAAATGCAAAATGCATTTAAAAATACTCTTTCATTTCCCTTTTTGCCAGAAGCAGAAGTGCTTAAATAACAGAGGACAAAAGCAGCTCTTGCAGAGCTTCCAAGAGTTGGGAAAAATTAAAAGTCCTGTGAGAAGGACTGGTTTTAGGAGGTTTTCCCCCTCATCTGCTCAGTCTGGGGAACCCCCAAAGCAGCCAGAGCTGCCCCCCAAAGCAAACAGCAGCCTCATGACTGTAGCATTCCCAGTCCCATCTGGTCCTCGGGGTACGTGTCCCCTGGCCAGTTTAAAAGCCACCTTTCAGAAAGATATGAGGCAATTTTTTTCCCCCATTAGTATTTTTCTTCTGCAAATTGCTTGGCTAAAAGGCTCAAAGGAATATAAAAATCAAAGGAGTAAAGATTAAAATCTAAAAAAAAAATAAGCATTGCAAAAAATGTTTCTAGGTTTCAGGAATATTTCTAGCCGGATGAAGCACCCAGCCTGTATTATGTGTGTTCTGTCACTGTTAATGCACTCTTATAGCACAAGGGTTTCATTGGTGGTGTTCCATAAAAGGGGATCAAATTTTATTTTCCTCTCTAAATACAATTTTGTGTAACTCAGAATGGAGACAAGCTGCATGGATGTAATTAAGGGCAGCAAAACTTGCCGTGGTTCAGGGTAGAGGCTGTCACACATGCCATGAAGTGCTTTTGCTCTGAGTACACTGAATATTTGGTGCTTTACCATGGCTTTAGGGCTGTCAGTGGCATTCTCTGGGAAGCCAAGTGGTCTTGGCTTGCTGAGTTGCTGCCCCAGGGTGACCATGAAGAAATCATCTGACCTTGTGATGCCCTCCAGGGCAGGCTGGCTGAACTCAGGCCTGGTAAAAGCAATGTTGCACCTGTGCTAAATATTTCATCCTTCAGTTTGGCTAATTTCTACATAAACATTTAATTTAATATGTATGTAAGCTTTTTCCTGGCTAGAGGAGTGTTGGATGATGTGTTTAAATGAAATGCTGTTGCTTTTGGTTAGGACTGGGAAGGTGCTTGAAATGAAGCCCATTTTGAGAGCTTTGTGAGCTTGATGCCCTTGATGTCTTTCTTATTTTTTGATAAGTTTTATGATCTAAAAAAACCCACGGTGAGGTTAATACTGTGATATTTGTCTAGATGGGCAGCAGATCTGGGAAATGGAGGCGACGGTGGACAAGGACAAGAGCCAGCCTGTGAGTATGCAAAGCACTGAGTCCTCTGCTCCACTCTGGGCAGCAATTGTGTTCTGGGGGAGCTCTCAGAGCATCTCAAAGCAGAGAGAGCAGCACTGCCCTGATGGGCAAATGTCAGATGCTCCAGCAGCACAGGTGTGCAGAAAGAAAGGATTCACGGAGCAGTGACCCCCAGCAAATGGAGTCACTGCTGGGTCTGTGTGCTGCAGACTCCCCTGGCCAGCCCTGGGTGCTGTGTCCTTGGCAGGACAGGGTTTGTCCTGCAGGATTGCAAATGAGCACTGATTTTGGAGGGAATGAGGCTCTCTGCTGCCTGTGCTTGCTGGGACCTTCCTGGGGACAGGCAGAGCTTCCAGCAGGCAGCAGTGGCACTGCCCTGGGCCGTGCCCTGGCCGGGGGAGCTGGGCTCTGCCATGGAGTGGGGTCTGGCTGGGTATAAGTGAAAACCTATAGAGTAATTGAGTTTATTCTGACAAAAAGAGGGAGTTCTGCAGTGCACAGTCATTATTGCAGTGCACTGTGGGATTAACAGTGCTTCTGTCTCACCATTTCTCACCATTTCTTGTGTTTTAGTTGTGGCTGAGATTTCTCTCTCCAAGTTCAAGGGGGATACAATCCGTAGAAAGCAGCTTTGCCAAAAAATCTTCTGGTCCTTCAGCATCTGCCCTTTCTTTTTTTCCTTTCTTCTTCTCATGGCCTTTATAGGGATGAGTAGGGAGATTTCTCTATTTGTGGGCAGCTGTGGAGCAGGGGGAGCTGCACACAGAGCCCTGCTCAGCTCAGCTGCTGACTCCTCGTGCCCTGTGTCGTTGCAGAGCATGCTGTTTGTGGAAATCCCCGAGTACCGCAACAAGCACATCCGCACGGCCGTCAAGGTGAACTTCTACGTCATCAACGGCAAGAGGAAAAGGAGCCAGCCCCAGCACTTCACCTATCACCCAGGTAATGCCCAGGGACGGTGCCACTCTGCCTCATTTCATGAGTGAGATTTGATTTTCTGCTCTGTTTTTTTTTGCCGTTCTTTGGGGATCTAAGTGTTGTTAATTTAGTTCAGCTAAGCACTCAGCAGCTGCTGGGTTCAAAGGGTGCCTGTGATGTGTGATCAGGAATTCCCATCAGTTGTCTCAGTTATCTTGGCAGTGCTTGATGCTGCCCCATTGAGGGAATTCTGGCAAGAGCCTCAGTGGGAGCAGGCTCAGTCTGGGACACGATGTGACCCTCAAAACCATGAGCGTTGCCTTCTCTGACGTGTCCAGCAGGAAGAAAACATCAGATCTGGGAAAGGGCTTGGGATGGAGGAAGGCAAGCAATGTATATTCTTCAGAATGAGGCTAGTTGAGAAAAGTATGAATGCTTTTCTGATGTTCTTCCCCTTGGGGATTGGTGAGCCATGTCACAATAAATGCAACAGGATTACTAATGAGATTCCCAGAATTTCTCAGCTTTGGCTGAGAGAAAAATATTGTGAGAAAATCAGAGTATTGTGTTTGTGGAAACCAGAAAGCATAAAATAACAGCACCAGATTTTATGCAAGCTTCAGATATGTCTTAATTTGACTTGTCTCTGAGGACAGGCAAAACATTCGTTCAGACTCTTATTTTGGTCTCCTCCAGCCTGAAAATCTCTGGTCCTCTCCCTGAGTTTATGAAGTCTGCAGGGTGTCCCCAGTGTGAAGGTTTTGTGTTCTTGCAGATTGCTCTGCTCTGGAATAGTATTGAGAAGCACACTTCCATCTCAATACAGCCCCTCAAATAAACCACTCAGGGGAAGGAATCTTTACTTCCAAAAAGGAATTTTGCATGGCCACTGTATGGTCTCCATTATATGGTGTTTCTGTAGTGAGTTTTGGGGAAGATTTGACAAAAAAATAATTGGAAATGTAGAGGACCATCCTTTAGCCCACCAAGATTCACACAACTCTTGGGCTTTTAAATAGACAGATCTTCCGCTCTCAGCACTGAGGAAACTTTGTGCAGCACAGGAACTAAAATGAAAGCTCTAAAACAGTGCAATTCTGCCTTTGGTCACTACTTAAATGTTTGACAGAAAGATGATGTTTATGTCCTGGGATATCTATTGATTCAGTCTTCTTTGAGATGGAAGTGCTGCATGAAACACCTGTCTGTGACTTGTTATTTTGTCTGTGTTCCAGAAAGGCCCTTAGATGAATTAAAATATGAGCTGCAGTATTGAATTTCTCAATTTTAGCAATTTGTGGTTCATTAGTACATTAAAGATTTTTCAAGAACCTCTTAGCACAGAATGCCTTGAAGAATCTTTGCCATGGTTGCATGTGGGGGATTTATTAAACTCAGTGCTTGTGACATATGAATTTACACACACAAATCTTATAAAAGGCTTAAATCTCTTATTACTAAAAGGAAAACCTCTCTGTTTCTCCTCAGCTCGTTACGAATAATGTCCTTTGCATGCTTTATTCTAGTACCATCAATCAAAACAGAGCCCATTGATGACTATGATCCAGCCTTAATCTGCAATACAGTACACAGTGCTCTGGGAGCAGTAACACAGCCTTACTATTCACAGCACACAATGGCCACCGAGTCCCCTTCCTGCCTCGTGGCCACTATGGCTCCTTGCCAGCAGCTGCGCTCAGGCCTTTCCTCTCCCGACTCGCGGTACCAGCAGCAGAGCCCGGCTGTGATTTACCAAAGGAGCAAGAGCCTGAGCCCCAGCCAGCTGGGCTACCAGCAGCCCGGGCTGATGGCCACCCCAGTGGCCATCGCAGATGCCCACAGGTCCGTGCTGGTGCACGCTGGCTCTCCTGCCCAAACGTCGGCCGTGCTGCACCACTCCCCGGGCCACCAGCAGAATTCTCCCGTGATCCACTACTCTCCAAACAACCAGCAGCTGAGGTGTGGGAGCCACCAGGAGTTCCAGCACATCATGTGCTGTGAAAATTTCACCTCCAGCGTGTCGAGGTCCAGCCAGCCCCAGGCCGGGCAGGCGCAGCGGCTGAGCCCCAGCTCGTACCCCACGGTGATCCAGCAGCAGGCGGCCCCAGGCCCGCGGGCAGCCAAGAACGGGCCACCAGGGAGCGAGCAGAAGGAGGTGCTGCCGGCAGGAGTGACCATCAAGCAGGAGCAGAACCTGGACCAGGCGTACCTGGACGATGGTAAGTGCTGTGCTCCTCCCACGGCCGCTCTGTTGGAGGGAGGGGGCCAGTCCAGAGCTGTAAATCCTCCTGTTCCTCAGGGCCTCTCTTGTGGATATTCCCTGGGCACTCAGGCTGGGTTTGGGTCTTTCTTTAGGTGCATTTTTGGTCAATGGCAGTGCCCTTTGGCCACTTGCCCACAGCCCTGCTTGCTCCACACCACGGGCTCAGCTGCCAGGTCGAGCTGGTCCCATTTAGTTTCCATTTGCCCAAGGTTCCATCGCCAGTTTGGAAAATGGTGGATCTGAAACGAAACGCACTTCTTAATTATTTTATTATATATTTCATATCAGGGCAAAGTCCACTTTGTAAAATGCTCTTGTACATTTTGTACCCAAAAAAAAGCCCATTGAGCAGTCTATCAAGGCTGTGATGAATGGGGTAGTGCTGCAGGCAAAACCATTGCAGATGTTCTGGAGGAACAGTGGGACATTGATAAGCACAACAATGCTGTTTCTTTGTTGTGAGCCAGCTGATTTAGCCTTGAGGAATGAACATCAGTTGGAGTAAAGCTTTCTTTGAACGTATCCTGCTTATTCTTAGGTGGGCAGCTATTGCCAGTGTGGTTGGTTCTTTTATGAAAGCACGCTCCTGGCAGGAGGAAGTCAATGCAAAACTAATGGTGCAGCTGGACGCTGCAGTCCCAGAGAGCAGCAGCAAACCCAGCGTTGGTTTTCGTGGGAGCAGAGCGATGTATTGCTGATATATTGCTGAAATACAGGATGTCGTTGTGCAGGAAGCACAGACCTGACTGTCACATGTGGTGCCTCTGCTGTCCTCTCAGTCCGGGCGATCGCACCTTTGATGTGCACAGGATGTGCAGTGAGCACACAGCACTTGGGATTTTTATTGCACTCACCTGGAGTTGTGAAATTGTGCCTGGGACAGTTTTGCTTTCTTCAGCTTCGGTGCTGAGTGCTGTGTGTCGTGTGCAGCCTGCACTGCTGGTTTTGTGGGCAGGGTCGAGTTTGGATGGTTTCCTCTGCTAGCTGTGTTTGCAGTGTGGCTGATGCAGCTTTGGTGCCATCGCAGTAAAATCTGGAGAGTTTTTACTGATTCCCTTCTCTGAGCAGGAAATTTAGAAGTCCGAAATTTGACTTAGGAGATTCACTTTCAAGTCAGGGAATTGGGCATGATAACAAAGCAAGAGAATCTTTCTAACAGGAAAACTAAACACTGTTGTTTAGCATTATTTTAATAAAAGAAGCTGAGAGATTCTTCCACATTTCTAAAAATACTTGGTACATACCTTGTAAAAGAAAGAAAAAAGAAAGAATCTTGAAGTAAAAGCTAACAAACTCCAGTCAAGCCAAAGTCCACTTAAAAGAACTCCCAAGATGGAGTGCAAAATTAATTTCCTTGAGTTTTGATTTGGGGCAGTGGCACCAAGTGCAGCACAGCTCACCAAGGATATCCTCAGCCTCCCTGCTGAGAGGAGCCATTGGGCAGAACAGCAGCAATTAATAATGAAATCCCAGGCTTCTCCTTGGCTGACTGGATCATCTTGAATCGATTTCAGCCAGAGATTAATTTATCAATCATGCCACCCAAATCAGGCCAGGCAGGATGGGTCACATGCAGTCTCCTTACTGAGCTCAGTGAGTTTACATCAGCTGGAAGTGTGACTTGGAGAACTGTGATTTACTTTAGAACTTTGCAAAGCATTTCATTCTGAAATGTTCAGGACTTGAATTGAAAAGCCACATTGTTTGCTGCTGGGGAAAAGTGACTCAGAACATAACAAAAGCCATGTTTTTCCTGACTAGAAAGTTTGGTTTTGTGCTTTACAGTATTAAAAGAAAGCAAACCCAAAGGATTATGGAGGCTTTACCCTGAAATCCCTTTTATCCAGAAAGCTCTTGAGATAAAGTGAGCTGTCAGGCCTTGCTGGGATGCTCAGGGACACAGCCTGAGCTGGTGGCTCCCCAGGCAGCCTGGCATGAGCCAAGTGCTGCTGTTCTGCTGCTGCCCAGGCTCTTGGGCAATCCCTGCTCCGTGTCTCTCGCTTCCCTGCGCTCTTCCTGCCTCCCCCATCTTCCTCCTCACTCTGCCTTGTTCTCCTTTCTCTGGGTTCTGCTGACACTCCAGCTTTCGTCCCTCTGCTGTCTGACCTCCTCTCCTCAGCTCCTGTCCCCTGCCCTCATGGCTTTGGCGTTCTGGGCTTTGTTTCTGTTCTGAGCTTTGCCCAAACTCCTCGAGTGCCCTGGCCATGCCCACGCTGTCGGTTCCTCCTTTCTGGAGCTGGTGCCTCTCAGGTTGGGCACCTGAGAGTCCTTGGCTGTCCTGGCAGTGACAGAGGAACCTTGGTCACCCTCCTCTGCCTCCGAGATTCCCTCCTGTTGGCAGTGAGGATGCCCTGAAGGGCAGGAGGTCCCCAGGCTGTGTCAGGTGCCCAGGCTGGTGCTGGCAGGCAGGGATCAGCTTCAGGTGCGAGTGAAAGCCATGGGGTGACAGTGAAAAGCTCCTTTCAGCCGAGGCCTCATCTTCATATTATTCATAACCAAAACCGCCCACAATGGTAAAAGTTACCCAAACAACCACATAAATATGTTGACAAATAGAACTTAGTTCCTCCAGCTCCTTCAGAGCAATCAGAGTAACTCTTTAAAGCACAAAGCCAGTTAAAAATGCAGTTCTTTGCCACACTGTGGGGCAGGATCAAGAGGGGATGAGCAGGGTTTGGGGCACTGGTTGTGCTCCTGCTGCAGAGCCAGAGGGTTCCTGTGCAGCCCTGGGCAAGCAGCTCAGCTGCTGTGGGCCAGTTCCCCATCTGGGACACAGACATGAGGCTCATCCATGCTCAGATCATGGCTGTGTGCCTTGTCCCGGCTGTTATCAGCCTTTCTGCCTCAGATTGAGATCTTTTCAGTTCAGCTGTCACGCTGAACTTCGCAAAGACAAACGATTGTCATTATTCAAATAGTAACTGTCTAACCACATCTGACACTCCGAACTGTCTGCTGGATGCAGCAGCTCTCAATTATTTTGGGTGCATCAGTAATCTCTCCCGGGGAGGAGGGAGGCGAGGCAGATCCTGTCGTGGTTTATCAGCCTGCTGATCAGCAGAGATGTTTTATAGTGAGCTCAGGTATTTCGCAGAAACCTTGAGACGCGTCAGACATTTCTGTGGAAAGTGGATGTGCAGGATGTGCAGTGTGGTCCTTGAACAGCACCCAGAGCCTCAGGTGCCCTTGGTGAGCAGCAGTGTCATGTGTGCAGCTCTGCTCACCCAGCCCCACTCAGAGGCTGAAAATCCCCCAAATTCTCTTTGTGGGTTCTTCCATTTAACAACAGGAAAATCCTCCATCTGCCCCCACGGGATCATGAAATGAAATTCAGGTCTCTTCTTTCGTTCATGCTCAGGAGGAAGGTTTCTTTTCTGGCCAGCTCTGTTCTCCTTGGGCAGTCTCTGGGCAGGGAGCACCTCCAGGCAGCCCTGGGACTGTCAGCCCGGGGTGCTGCTCCAGGACTGAGCTCCTTCTGCTGGTTTTTCTCTCTAAACACTGCCTCGAGTCCATCCACAGACAGCAGGGAAGATGGTGGCTTCAGGGGCATATTTTAGTTTGGTTTGTAGCTGCTTTCATCTTGTGTCTATGCACAGGGAAATAGCAAGAGAGGGCAGAGGGGAAATGTTCTTGTTTCCTGGCATTTTAGACACGAGTGAATTTGAATCCTTCAAACGGGCCGGGGTTCAGTTTCGAGCAACAATTTGCATGTAAAAAAGCCATGCTCTGTTTTTAATTAGAACTACTTTTCATTGAAGGTGTGGTCACTTTGCTCAGGCAGAGTTTGACTAAGAGTGAAGCCTGTATGTTCTCCAAAACTTTTTGCTCAAACATTCTAGCAAATCTATGTATTCATCAGGCTCGTTCCTGAAGCTCTGACTCACATTATTACAGATTTTCTGTTCTCTGCTGGGACCTTGCAGCCCTCCCTGGGTACACTGCACGCTTTATTTTTGGATCACTGCTCTTGTGGGTTTGTGTTGTGTTCGGATCTGTGCCCCTGTCCTGTGCCAGAGCCTTGCTTTTCTAGAGGCACTGTAAAAAGAGGATAAAAAGGTGCTTCTGCTCCCAAAAACCTCTAGTCTGTTGGCAGGAAGTAGAAAGATCAGTCTGGGTTGAGTCTGAGCTTGGTCTTTCAGCAATTTAACTTCCCTGTGTTTAGTTTAGCATTATTAACAAGTGTCTTATCCTTCCCCCTTGTACAGTGAAGCATTAATTAATCCATGTTAATAACCCACACATGGATTCTCAGAAAAAACCCGACACCTGCATACCTGAGTAAGAACGAAGTATTTGTATTGTTATGGCAGGCTCCTTCTGGTCTTCTTCACCTCCAGAAACAATTCACTGTTAAAAAGTTCAGACAATTCCAGCCCCATTTGAAGGCTGCCCTTTCCCCAGCAGCCTTTCTGAGCAGCTGCCTCAAAGCATGCAAACCAAAACAAAGCGAGAAAAAGAAAAACCCATACATCCCAAATCAGCAGTAGAGAGAGGAAGGAAGAAAATGAATCGAGTGATTAAAACCATAGTTCCACTGGCACCTCTTTGTTCTCGAGCTCAGGAATCTTTAATTGGTGCAGTAAGTGCCCACAGGCGAGTTGTGTCACAAAGCGTTTCCTGTGCCGGGGACATGCAGAGCCCATGAGGATCCCAGAGCTGCTGTGCTGGGCACGTGGGCACTGCTGGACCAGGAGCCACCAGGACACTGACCCCCAGTCCTGGGCACTCTGGGTGGAAGGCACATCCCTGTCTGAAGGCTGACTGTTATCAGCCGAAAGCGCTCGGTTTTTGGGAGGCATCAAGCGATTTTCAATGATAGTTTTGAAATACTGGCAAAGAGTTCCTTGAAAAAAAGAACTTGTTCGTGCAGTTGGGAATTGAAAGCTTCTAAACCACAATAAAGTCCTTTCCCAGACTTGCTGTCCATTTACTCCAAGCTCATGGCATTCCTTAGGCAGTCTGAATCACAGGCAGCAGACAGCTCTTACAAAGGAGGCCATAGACACCCATCTGCTGGAGACATCTGCCAAAAGAGACCATACATTTACTTTTATTCCTTCAATCCACTTTCAATTTAAAGGGATAATAACAATAACATTTTTCACTCCAGTGACACTATTCATCCAGTGCAGAGAAATTGTCATGAATTAAAATTATTCCACCACAGAAAGAGGCAGACAGGCTTTTCCTCAGCTCTCACAGATGGGTGAAGTGGGAGCAGAGCTTTTAAGGGACTTGGCTCCAGCTGATGCAAAAAGTCGGGGCTAAAACAGTGACTTTCCTGGGGGATCCCAGCCTTGCAGGTCACCTCAGGTGTGCAGGAGCTGGTGCAGCACTGGCCATGCTGCAGGTGATTAAAACACTGTGCTAAAGGGAGGGATTGGCAGAGCTCCTCTCTCCTTTTTCTGTCTTTCCCCAGGCTCACTGCTTTCCTGCTGTATCAGTCCCAGAATTGTAGGTGCTTTGTACCAATAAGTGCTGCAGGTCACAGTCACTGGGGTCAGGTGTGTCTGCCAGAAATGTTCTCATTTCTTGGGCAGAGTCTGGGGACAGCAGTGCTGTTGTGTGAGCAAGTGCAGGGTGTAAGGAAAATGGATCCGTGCTCTCCTGCAAGCTGGGAGTGCCACTGGGTGCTTTTCATGGACATTCTTTCAGTTAAAATCATAACTGTTTTGACAAAGTTTTTAAAAATGGGGACTTCGGTGATGAGAAATGTGCATCCAGAAAATAGCTTATAACAAAGTTATGCGAAGCAGGAAAGGGCATTAACTCATTCTAGTGCTGAATTCTCCATTTTGTGTTGAACCAGAGAAGTGCTCTCTGGAAGTCTTGAGCAGGGCTTGTTTTACCCTCCAGCAGCTCACCACAGAGCTGTGCTGGTTAAGGTGGTTGGGGCTTTTTTTAATTTTATTTTGCTAACACAGCTATTATGGTAAAAAGCCTCGTAGAGACCCAGCTCTGCTGGTGTAAAAACCCTGGGATCAGCAGAGCTCAGGCCAAGGCAGGGAGCCACCAGCAGCTCCTTCTCTGGAGGCTTTGTGCTCGGGCAGGAGGATTTGGTGCTCGAGGGTTTGTTGGGCAGTGCCTCTGCTGCTCAGCTGATAGGGGAAATGTGAACACGAGGGGAAAGAGAAGGGATTGGCACATGGCAGGAGCTGCAGGAGCTCAGCCTGGGTGCTTGGTGTGCTGAGCACCCCAAAAGAAATGCAGTGACTGGCAGCACGGCGATGCAGCGAGCTGGGTGCGCTGACAGGAGCAGGGAGCTGTGCCTGCAGCCAGGGGTGCGTTGTTCTCACAAACAGGGAGGGGATAAAATCCTTCTGGCTCCCCTTCAGAATGAGCGGGATGCAATTGAATATAATCAGTGAACTGGCTCACATCCACATGGCAGCTCGAGGTTTTTGCTAATTCTTCGCAATTTCATTGTAGTTCTTGGAATATGAATAGCAATTTAGAAGTCCCTGTGCAGGTGACTGCAGCAGAATACAGCTTCTTTTTTTCTCAGTGATCTTTTCAAGTCCGATCCAAGAAAAAACAAAGCACTAAAAATACAAACCTGGGTGGTTTAGGCTCTCAGAAGCCAGGCAGACAAAAATGATGCAGTTTTGGGGGTGGGAGGATGATTGCATGATTTAAAAACCAATCTCATGATTATTGGAGGCTGGACTCATAAACCCAGAGCCCTGGGTTTGGTGTTGCTGCTCTTCAGTTCCATTTGCTACAAGTGGGGTCAATATTAGGATGTGCAGAGGTGAGGAAAGGGCTCTCTTCTCCCCTCAAAGCTCAGTGTGATCGTTGGAGCATTCAGCTCCTGCAATGGCTCTTGAAAAGGCAACCTGAGTCCTTTTTGCGCCGCACTGTGAAATGCTGGGAGCAGCTGCACAGAGCCTTGCTGCTCGGAAAACTTTGGAAAACATCTGCACATTTCTTTGACTATTGTGAAATAAAATGCCTGGCAAGAATACCCATCTCAAAGATCTACAATGTTTTTATGGTGCAGACTGAAAGGCAGTTAGAAAGTCTTCTGCTGTAGAGAAATACCTGAATTCTCAGCATTATTCACACAAGCAGAGCTTTCTCAGCTCAGGTCATATCCTGCCAGGCAGCAGGGATAGTTGGTGGGGGACTTTTTTTCTGTATAGACCTTTTCTCTCACAAGAATGAAGACCTAGAATTTGTTAGCTTAAAATCCATTTTTCCTCCACCTGTTTTCCATACTTCATTATAAATAATAATATAATTATTTATTCATAATTAACTATACCTATAGAAAGAGAATAATACTTGATAATCAGTATTTATTTATAAATCTCTGGCCATTTTAAAATTTAATAAGTGAGGATGAATCATCTGAATTTCCCATCCAAGTTAGTTTTCTTCCGAGAACTCTGAGCAGTGAGAGCTGCTTTTGTGCCCAGCAGAAGCTGCTATGGCCTTACAGTGCCCAACCATTTTATAGCTGCTCCTCACTGCTTCCAGGAGAGCTCTGTGCTCAGGTTTGGAGGCAGGGTGTGCTCAGAGGCATTTTGAAAGCAGACTGGACAAATGTGCAAGACAATCCTGCACTGGCTAGGAGAGGTGCTCGATGAGCTAATATGTCACTGCAGCTTCTCTGATTTGAAAAGCAAGCAGCACATCCAGAGCTGTGCCAGTGGCAGAGTCAGGAACTGGGGAAGAAGAACAAAATGCTTGGAGGCCATAAAACTCCTTCCCAGCACATTAGCTCCTAGTTTGGATTTTCAGTCAGGTGCTGACTTTCACACTCTGTCTCACTCAAAATAAAACTTTTGCTGTGTTTACCAAGGGGAAACCGAAAATGTACAAACAATGCAGTTGTGTCTGAATCACCACTCCAAGTCTCCGTGCTTCAATTTTGCAAGCACAGAAATCTGGGCATGCATCCAGCTGGGAATGGCACAGATGACTCCTCACTCTGAGAGGGGTCTGCACAAAAGCCCAAAATCCGAGTGTTCCTGACTTTGCAGGCATTCATATTCTCCAGTTAATGTGCACATCTCCTGGAGATGCTGCAGTCTGTTTGGAATTAAAACTCTCATCTCTCCAAATTTGCATGACTAATAGTCTGCAAATGACTTTGCAAACTTGGTCTTGAGTTGGGTTTAACCAGTGTTAGGTATAAAAGAGTTAAACCTTCACTATGTTAGCTGGAGTCAAACCACTGAGGATCAAAGGGCTTCACCCCAGAGCAACTCTTACTGACTCTGTGAGAAACAGCACTCCCCATCTTTGTACAAGTTCTCCTCATCCACACAGTTCCCATTTTAATCAAGCCATGTCCTTTTGTGGATTTTTAATTTGAACACTTTGCACTCCAAAATACAAACTAACCTCTGCCTTCAGCTGAGCCAACACTGTTTCTTTAGAATGAGGTTGCAATTTGAAGTAGATGTAGTGAGAAATTACTGAGTTCTGCTGAAGTGAGTGCCAGGCTTCCATCTGAGGGAGGATTTTCCCCTGGGTGATGCTCAGGTGTGGAGGTGAGGGCCAGCAGGGGCTGTGCCATGCTGGGAGCTGTGGGCACAGGGAGGATCTCTGTGTGCCAGAGCTGTTTGTGCCCCGAGCACTGTGCTCTGCATGAGCTGAGAGCCTCAGACAGGGCTGGTGGCCCTGCAGGTGACAGCAGTGTGGCCCTGTCTCAGTGCTTCCTGCAAGCAGTAACTGGGGCCAGGGCGAAAGTAGCAGAAAATTAGAGGAGTGTGAGTTTGTAATCATTCCCTGTGATCAGCTCTGCCAGGGGAGTGGAGTCCAAGATTCCCAAATTGTGGTGCAGTTTGGTTTGGTTTGATTTGGTTTGGTTTGGTTTCTTAATGATGAATGACTTCATCAGCCGTGAATGACTCGAGTCAAATGTAGGACAAATAGTGAGACACATGAATGACTCCTGTGACATTTGCAATGTCTCAATGGCTGCTGGTTTATTTAGGTGGTTTCTAAGTTTCTTTGGAAAGACTGAGAATAACTACAAAGAACGGGGACCACTTCATAAGGATGGAGTCAATGGTGAGAGGATCGTGGCAGTTAAACCTCGCTGGGTTCGGTGTCTGTCATGATGACAGCGTCAGGGATTTGGTGAGCTCTCAGCTCCAGGAGATGCACAGCCCCAGGGCCCTGGTGGTCAGACACCTCCCAGGGCTGGCCCTGCAGCAGCACTGCTGGGCTTCAGCTGTCCCCAGGGGCACAGGGCTGTTCTCCTGCAGCCTCCCTGCTCATGGCACAGGAACCTGTGCTCAGGACTCAGGGAATGGCACAGGAACCTGTGCTCAGGACTCAGGGAATGACACAGGAACCTGTGCTCAGGACTCAGAGAATGGCACAGGAACCTGTGCTCAGGACTCAGGGAATGGCACAGGAACCTGTGCTCAGGACTCAGGGAATGGCACAGGAACCTGTGCTCAGGACTCAGGGAATGGCACAGGAACCTGTGCTCAGGACTCAGAGAATGGCACAGGAACCTGTGCTCAGGACTCAGGGAATGGCACAGGAACCTGTGCTCAGGACTCAGGGAATGAATGACACAGGAACCTGTGCTCAGGACTCAGGGAATGGCACAGGAACCTGTGCTCAGGACTCAGGGAAGTGCTTCAGGTCACTGAAGTCATCATAATCTTGTACAGATCAATGTTTGCAAAGGCTGGCAATAGTCTCACACACTGGCCACTGCAGGCATGGGGCAGATCCAGGCTCAAACCAGGACTGAGCAGGTTGGAGGAGGGCTTTTAGCAGCTGCATTTTTTTGTTACATTTTGGCTTGTGTACCTTTTTTCCTTAGAATTGCATTATGTTTTCTCTTACCTGTTTCTTCTGCACACTTGTTCATTTGCTCTGAGTGGGGTGCTGCCTCCTTCCTTGGAAAGCAGTCCTAGATTCCACACCTAAGACTTCACCTGAGGTGAAATTTTCAGCAGGGTAGGCTGGGTTACATGAGGACTCTTCTGAGGTCATCCTGCAGGTTCATACCCTCAAATAATAGTGTTGTAAGATATGTTTCCTTGTTAAAAATTGCCAGTGTTTTTTATACTGGCATATATATATATATATATATAAAATATATATTTTATATATAAATTTATATAGAAATTTTCCTTCAGGACAAATACTATAGGCTATTATTAAAATAAAACACAAAACACACAGAAAACTAGTGCTGTGTGAGTTTTAGAAATTAATATCTCAGGATCTTTGATTTGTACTTGGTTGTATTTCACAGCTCTCCCCATCTTCAAAACTAATGCAAGTTTTAGATCAAGATTAGGACTTCCCAGAACTTCAGGCTGTTCTGATAACAGTCTTGGTTTAGATGCAGCACTGAATGCTCCTCCAGCTGTTTCTGATGCAGAAACACATCCCTGCTTTCAGAACCCTCTGCTGAGCACTGGTGTCTGCAGGGGCTGGAGGAGCCTCTCCCACAGGGGACACTGGTGCAGCCCTCGGGGACAGTGCCCTGGCAAATAATGCAGCCCTCAATCCCAGTTAGGCTGCAGTATTTCCTTGATTTCAGCAGTCTGTGTGAATAGAAAAAGCCCTTCATTTCCTCCCCGAGGGATGCCCACGGTGGTGCCTGGGTGTTGTTGCACACGTTGGTGCCTGGGTTTTGTTGCACGCACTGTGTTTGTTGCCCATGGTCATTCATGCCTGGGTTTGTTGCCCATGGTCATGGCTGGGTTTTGTTGCACACATTGGTGCCTGGGTTTTGTTGCACACGGTCATGGCTGGGTTTTGTTGCCCATAGTGCCTGTGTTTTGTTGCCCACAGTCATGGCTGGGTTTTATTGGACACTCTGGGTCTTGTTGCCCACGGTCATGCCTGGGTTTGTTGCCCATGGTGCCTAGGTTTTGTTGCCCATGGTGCCTGGGTTTGTTGCACACATTGGTGCCTGGGTTTTGTTGCCCATGGTGCCTGGGTTTGTTGCCCATGGTGCCTAGGTTTTGTTGCCCATGGTGCCTGGGTTTGTTGCCCATGGTGCCTAGGTTTTGTTGCCCATGGTGCCTGGGTTTGTTGCCCATGGTGCCTGGGTTTGTTGCCCATGGTGCCTAGGTTTTGTTGGCCATGGTGCCTAGGTTTTGTTGCCCACGGTCATGCCTGGGTCTTGCTGCCCACGGTCATGCCTGGGTTTGTTGCCCATGGTGCCTGGGTTTGTTGCCCACGGTCGTGCCTGGGTTTGTTGCCCACGGTCATGCCTGGGTTTGTTGCCCATGGTGCCTGGGTTTGTTGCCCATGGTGCCTGGGTCTTGCTGCCCTCGGTCATGCCTGGGTTTGTTGCCCATGGTGCCTGGGTTTGTTGCCCACGGTCATGCCTGGGTTTGTTGCCCATGGTGCCTGGGTTTGTTGCCCATGGTGCCTGGGTTAGTTGCCCATGGTGCCTGGGTTTGTTGCCCATGGTGCCTGGGTCTTGTTGCCCATGGTGCCTGGGTTTGTTGCCCATGGTGCCTGGGTTTGTTGCCCACGGTCATGCCTGGGTTTGTTGCCCGTGTGGATGCGCTGCCCGAGGCTCAGCCCGGCAGGATCAGAGCCCGTGGGCTGCAGGGTGAGCCAAGGGCAGCCTCCCCAGCCCCGAGCACAGGGAGCTCAGAGGCACAGCAGAGCCTCGCAGGGATCTCTCTGCTCAGATGCTCTGCCTGTCCGGGGACTCCCTGTCTGTGGCACGGAGGCAAAAATGCTCTGGCAGAGCAGTGAGTCAGGAAATTCATTTTCTTGTCTTTCGAAAACAGCGTGGCCATCACGCCTGGACAGATCGAATTTGTTATGATAGCAAAACAAGTTCTATGGAAACCATTGTGAGCCCCGAGTGAGGCTGCCCAGGAGAGTTGGGGAAAGCCGCTTTTGTTTGTTGTGCTTGGCATCCTTCTGCTCTGGATGAAGATGCTTTAATTTTGTGGGGAGACCCAAGAGAGCATTCCTCTTTTTCCATACCAGAAAGCCTTCCAAGCTGGCATCAACGTCCCCTCTTTCCAGCTGCTCCTTTCCAAACACACTGTGCCTCCTAAAGATAGTCTTTACAGTGGCTGGGGCTGGTGGAAAACATGAAGCCTGCATGGATTAGCAGAGGAATTCATTTGGGCTGACGAATTGGGTTTCCCTCTATAAACAGCAGTAGTGTTTTCATCTTCTGGACAGCACAGCCAACTCCTCGTCCTCCTGCTCCTCGGCCGCCGTGTCCAGCCCAGCCGTGCTGAGAGCACAGCAAGGCCTCTTGTGGGGGATGGAAAACAGCACGTGTTCAATGAGCTGTTTGCAGCTATCTCCCCTCTCAGACAGGTTTTTTCCAGCCCTTGGAAGAGGTGGTGGGTTATTTTGTTGGTTTTTTGTTTCTTTTTTTTTTTCCTCCCAGTTTATTTTTCTTTCCAGGTAAAAGGGAAATTAAAGTAGTCCCTTCTCCCTGGCTTAGTGACCTTACAAGCAGCCCACATGATGTATTTTCTTTTCTATTTTGTTTACTTTTAAGCCCAGTATGCTTATCATCTGCAGGAGTTAGGATTTTCTAGAGAGGATTTTGCCTCCCTTTTCCCCCAGGGCCATCCTGCCCTGCCAGGGAAGCACCCCCAGCACAGCAAATACACTTTCCTATCACTTACACTTTCTTTTATAGCCTGCCTGGTAAATATAACGATGAGGGGTTATTCATCACCCAGCACTGTTCCCGTGCTTGCTCGGGAGCAGAAAGATGTGAATGAAGGCAGTGTTGATCAGGCTGCTTTCAGTGCTGGTTGGTGTTCACCTGACTGTTCAGTGAGCGATAGTTCTGAGTAACTGAGCGTGGAACTGGAGTTGTGGATAAAAATGAGTGGTTTGGGGTTCAGCTGTCAGCTGGAAGAGTTGTTAATGTAGTAAAGCTCTGTCCCTTAACTTGCTTAATCACCATCTTTTCACATATATTACCCACACCCTGTTAAGAGCTTTTTCCTTAGAAAGTTTTTCCTTAGAGTATCAGCAAGCCTCCACCTCCTCATAACACTCTGCAGTCTCTCCTGCCCTTTCAAGGCACTCTGATCCAGCCTGATCCATCCTGTTTCTAAATCACCTTCTTTTTGTGGATAATATAAATTTTACCCATCACAATATGGGATTTTAAAAAACCAACTGCACAAGGCGGAAAACCTGAAAGAGGATAGCAATGCCATGATGGTTTGGAATTCTATTGATTGGTTTGGCTAAATGATTCTCTCTGTCACACGATTTGATAGGGACACACACTGGTGCCGTTGCTGGTGTCTCCAGACTCCCTGGTGTGGCTGCAGTGGATTTTGGCCTCACCATTGCCACTCGAGTGCTGAGGGTGCTCTCAGGACAGCCTTTCTTGTCTGGGTCCTTCAGGCAAACTCACTGCTGCCAGGGCTTTGCAGCTGCAGCGTCAGCCACGCAGGGCAAACAAACCCCAGCCGATTTCCAAAATACTAGCAGCTGGATGCAGATGACATTTTTGAATCAAGAAAAAAAAAAAAAAAGCCCAACCCAGAGCAGTTGCTCTCCGGCCCATGCTGTCCCTACACTAGCAGGGCCAGGCTGGGAGAAGAGGAAAACAGCTGGGGGTGTTTGTGAGCACCTAGAAGTGAGAAGGGGAGAGTGCCCACGGGGACTGTCACCCTCCTGAGGCACAGGAATCGCCTCTGTGGCCACGAGGCTGCAGCCCTGTGTGTCCCCATGGTCCTTCCACCGCAGCCAGGGCCAGCCGTGACCAAACCCTCTGCAGGCTCTGCTGGCTGCCACCACTGCCAGTGGTGGTTTCCAGCCCAAAGACAAACTGCAGGATGGTTTCCAGTGTTGATTCGTCATGCTGAAGGGTTGCTCAGGGTGCTGTTGAGGGGACCCCAAGGAAAGCCCCGTGGGTGACCTGTGGGTGACACAGCAGGGCAGAGTGCGTTCCCAGCCCACCACAGGCTGGTGGCTGCTGACCTGGCCATGAGACACAGCCCAGCTCTCCTGAGGGGGCTCTCCCGAGGTCACTGGTTGCTGTCAGCTCAAAACAGGGGAAATTTCCAGTTCTGTGATGCTCCTTCTGCCCTCTCCCAGCACTCACCGGAGCATGAACTTGCTCTGATGTTACCGAGGCTCACCCGCCCACTTCAGCTTGAGCAGATTTCAGCTTCTTGGCCGAAGAGCGGAAACACGCAGCCCCTGGGATAGTCTGTCTTTTCCCATCACTTCCATTTTTAAGTCTCCTGCTGTGGCATTTTTGATATTTCCCCCCCTTTATCAGCCTGTTGTGCTGCCCCTGGGCTCAGCGATGCCACGGGCAGCAGGAGCTCTGCTGTGGTTGGAAGTGCAGCGTGTGCTCCGCGCCAGGGAGCAGCCAGAGCTGGCTGGGATGGGCTCTGCAGAGGGACTGCAGCCCACGGCCGATGTCTGAGCCTCTGGAGCTGGGGGAGCACAGGCTGGGATGGACACGTCCTGGTGCTTGCTTTGCTTCTCCCCTGCGCTGAGCCCCTGGCCAGTGCAGCAGCTGGTGGCAGGCAGCCCTCAGAGCTGTCCCCATTGCCCAGAGCAGAGGTGGTGGCAGTGCTGTCACCCCTTGCTGGTGATGGTGCTGGGGTCACATCAGGGTGCTGCACAGCCCCACCAGGAGCCTTCCCCTGCTGATGCTGCGAGAGCAGCAAGGAGCCAGCGCTGCCCCCACCCTGAGCCAGCCCTGGCCAGGACAGAACCTCCCCCCGTGTGCTGGGTGTCCCTAAGGACATTGCCAGTCCCTCTGTAGGACACTGCCCAGTCCCTGCTGTGGGTATTTCCCAGTCCCTCTGTAGGACACTGCCCAGTCCCTCTGTAGTTATTTCCCAGTCCCTCTGTAGTTATTTCCCAGTCCCTCTGCAGTTATTTCCCAGTCCCTCTGCAGTTATTTCCCAGTCCCTCTGCAGTTATTTCCCAGTCCCTCTGCAGTTATTGCCCAGTCCCTCTGTAGGTATTTCCCAGTCCCTCTGCAGGACACCTCGGTTGGTGTCCCAGCGCCTGCCCCATCCCGGCGGTGTGGGCAGCCTTGGCCGGGGCTGTGCCCATCCCGAGGGGCACCGTGTGCTCGGTCCAGGTGGGTTTGATGTTTCAGACGTGGCTGATGTCTGACCCAGGTGATTGAGTGGAGAGTGAGCTACCAAAGCACCTTTGGAAATCAGCCTTGCAGAGGCTCCCAGGGCTCCGTGTGGCCCCATCTCGTTCTGTTGGCAGCCCTGCTCCTCCCAGCGCTGCTCACACGAGTTTGGGGTTCTTGGCCCTCGCCCTCGCTGCTGCTGTGTGTTCCAGCTGTCTGTGGCTGCCTCCCCACTGCAGGACAAACAGTATTCTCATTGAATCCTCACTCCTGGCCGCAGGCACGGCCTGCCAACTGCTGCTGAGTGTGTGCTGTGCTCTGGTGAGATCATGTCAAACGTAAGCAAGTTTTATCTTTATTTTAGGCAGGAGGGTGTTTTATCATGCTGTGGTTCCAAAGCTGCCGTTGTTAAGTTGGAATTCTCCCAGGAAGTGTAGCAGTGGATGGTTAATGCAAAGTAATGGGTTCAAGATGAGCCACAGACACAGCTCTGAGCAGACTTTAAATAAAGGAGAACGTGGTCACACAGCTGGTGAGAACTTGGGAGGGAACAGGATGGGCTTGCCAGGTATCCCAGATCCTGCAGTGTGCCCGTGGGACTCTGCCTTGAGCACAGGATTTACCTCCTGCCTGGGCTGCGTGGGGATGCACACAGCTCCAGACCTCACAGCTGGAAAAATGGGGATGGCTCATCATTAAATCCCAGCAGGGGTTCCCTGGGGCAGTCTCTTTGGGTGGTGGTTCCTACATCTTGATCTGGAATTGGGATGGGAGATCTGGAAATAATTGAGGGCTAATTTCTGAACAAATGTAGGTTATTGCTGTTGTGGTCAGGCTGAGAATTGCCCAACCTCAGTAGTATGGGCTGCACTTCAGCCAGAGGTGAACCTCTGCTGGACATGGAGGAGCTTGTTCTGTTCCTGGTAACTGATACCTCTTCTCTTTCATCTTTTTTCTTTTCTTTCATCTTCTCTTCTCTTCTCTTCTCTTCTCTTCTCTTCTCTTCTCTTCTCTTCTCTTCTCTTTTCCTTTTCATATCGAGAACAAAAGTTTTCTCATTTATGCCAGTGACTCAGATTGAAAGTTTGAAGTCTTTGGGTGATGCAGATGCATTTTTCTTGTTCTCTCAAGCTGTTTGCTGTCAGATGTTCCTGGCCTTCTTGAGGTGAGGTGTAAAACCAGTTACAGGATCTGTTCCCCGTGGGCTTTTGCACTCCTTTTCCAGTTATACATGTCTCTTGCAATTAGGTCTGTCTCGTGGTCTCTGATTTATACATGTACTCTATAGCATTATATGGGATTTTTATTAGTACATTATTTTATGTTAGAAACCCCAGCACTCTGTTGTGGCAGATGCTGCATTGACTCCAAAGTAAAAAAAGCAGTTCCTCCCTCAAAGGAGTTCCAATCGAAGTGCAGTGAGAGCAAACAGCTGGATGTGGGCAGACACACAGTATCTTGTATGTGGCACCTCTTTGACGTTATTAGACGTGAGTTGTAGCACTCTGTCAATAACCAGTAAATATTTAATGGTCTGGGTCCTTCCCAGCTGCCTTGGGAGCAGGAGCTGCAGCCCCAAAGCGCTGGAGTGCTGCTGCAGGAGCTGCAGAGCTGCTGCCCATCTCTGCCGGGGCCTCTGGAGGCAGTTCCTGAAGGGGACAAGATTCTTACCCTGGATATTCATTTACTGAAGGATGTGGAGGCATGATAGGAAAATAATCTGTGGGTAAAGGGATTTTGTGTATTCCCCTGCTCAGTGTGGGATGCTGCCCATAGTGCTGCTGGAAATGGAGCCCATGGAAAGGAATGTTAGTGCAGGCTGGCTGGGCTGGGTGTGTGTGAGAGCAGAGGAGCTGCAGGCAGAGGCAGATTTGCCTGGCTGGGCTGGGTGTGTGTGAGACCAGAGGCAGATTTGCCTGCCAGGGCCAGGGGGGAGCTCGGTTTGCTTGGCAGAATTGCTCACAAGCCACTTGTGCATCTTCCCTGTTACCCTGGGACAGGGATGTTCTGCTGTTTTCTCTTAGAACCAGGCTCAGAATTCGGGTCAGACACGTCAGGAGGGAAAGCTGGCTTGTGGAGTGGCCAGGGGTCTGCAGGAGTCCATGCCCTTCAGGGGGAGCGGTGCAGAGTGAAGAAAGCACGAGATAAATGCCAGAGAGTCAGAGCCAATGAATGGTTCTGTGGATTAATAGACATAAGCACTAGTGCTCAAGGGAGGGAAACAGATTCCCTCACTGACTGTTCATCCCCTGCAAAACTGCCTAAAGGGAAGGCTAATATGGTTTGTTTTCCCTTAATTAAATATTTGTTAAATGGTTTGTTTCCCCTCAATTAAATATTTGTTCTGGTTGTTCCTTTGTGACAGAAATAAAAAAGCAGCAGCATTGCCTATCTCATATTTTCAGCTAATCCTGAACATGCTGTAACTGTTCTCTGTCTACCCCCCAATTATTTCCTGTAAAAAATAGCTTTCTAGCACCCATTCTCTTTTCTCTCTCTATTTCTGAATCACTTTGCTGAATGACTCATTCTGCCTCAATAAATAGGTTAAGGCTAAGAGAATGATGAAACTGCACAGTGACCTGTGAATGAACAGAGCTATTGCCTGGGTGCTTTCCCTGCAGCTGCTGTTTTAGAGGTGTTGTGCTGTCCAATCCCAATTTCATCAGCTTTTAAACCATGAGGTGCTGCTGCAGGGAAAAGTCATCACCAACCTCCTTTGATTTTGCTGGTTTTGATCTAAAATAAATATGTCTTAATAGCGAATGGCACTGCTTATCTCAGCAGTACTGCATCAAATTCACAAGGTCCAAACCATGTACGATAAACCAGACACGAGCACAGTTCACCCTTGTGCTTTGCAGCAGCAGCAGCAGAGTTAAATCAAGAGTTAGCAGTCACAAAATGAGACTCTTCTTAAGCTTCAGTCCATCAGCCTAATATTTCTGTATTGCTTTAGCCAAGTGATGTGGTTTATAAAATGAACACCATCCCCTTCTGGTAGAAGTTTTTGTATATTTATTTATTATGTGCTCATTCTACTTGGAATATTTTACTTGGTCTCATTGCATGTAAACTAAAACTAAATACAAACTTCATCTTTTCTCAGTAACTCACTAACTATCAACCAGAGAGAGCCAACTCCATGACTCAAACACGTGTCCCTTCCCTCGCAGTGCAGCCAAAACTCTCTGGCATCAGAGTGCTGCAGAGCGAAAGTCATATCTAAATATATGTGAGCAGAAAGAAAGTCAGTTAAAAAAAGACTTTGTTATGGAAAGCTACTACAAACCAAATCCACGGTGGCCTGGAGTTCCTCATCACACCCAGGCTGGTCTAGTTTTCCACTTTCAAGGTACTCTTCCCCGAGGAGCTGCTGACACTCGTGGAGGAGCTGCACAGAGCCAGCTCAGCTCCTCGCAGTGCCTTTGTGTGGAGGCTGAGCAGACTTTTAGGGTTTATCTGGTAAAGCAGGGGATATTTATCACCATCTTAGCGGTCAATAATAGAAGAGCTTTTGTTTGATATTCACGTGGTTGTGAATTGTGAAGCGTTTTGTGGCAGCATTGATGCCCAGGGCCAGTCCTCTGTCAGGAGAGCTGGGAAGGAGCTGGGCAGAGCCTGCCCAGGTGCCACCCTGAGCACCATCCCTGGCTTTGGTTTGGTGTCTGCAGTGCCCTGGGCTGGGCAGAGTGCAGAGAATGAGAATTAAAGACACACAAACTCCCCGAGGTGCCTAAGGCACAACCTCTCCAAACTCAGCTCAGGGAGTCCGAGCCTGCCCTGAGCTCCAAGGGCTGCCCCAGGGATTTGCTGGAGCCTGGTGGGGCACGAGGAAAAGGCACGAAATTCTTCCTGAAGGTGCCCTTTCTTCTCCAGTCCATGTGTGGGCAGGGTTTGCACCTGCCTTAGAATCTTCTGAGGAAAAAAGGGATGACTAAATACTGAAATCCTCCAAGCAAACAGGAACTGGTACTCTAGAGCAAAAATTGCTCTTTGTCTTGCTGCTCCAGTCAGCAGGCCAGGATGAGAAAGCTCATGTGTGTGTGCATGTGTGTCCTGCAAATATCACAGCAGCCCCATGTCCTGGCTCATGGAAAGTGCCTTGGAAACTGAACTCATTAATTTCCAGTGGATTCAAGCAGGGATCAAATGGATTAAATGACTGAAAGCACCACAAATGGCACCCATCAGCCTCAGAGCTCTTCCCCTCAGCTCACCTTGGGGCAGCCTTTGGCAGCTGTTTGTGCAGGAGAACATGGCATGGTGGTGGAATTCTGGTGCTGGAGTGAGCTCAGCCCCTCATGGTGCTTTGGGATGGGAAGGATCTCGAATCCTACCAAGGGCTGTGAAACACTGTCCCTGTGGGGTCTCCTGAGAGTGTTTGCTCTCTGCTCCATCCCAGCAGCTCGCTGGGGTCACTGCAGGGTGCAGCTCCCTCTGTGCAGCTCCCTCTGTGCAGCTCATTCTCCTCCCAGGCTGCTCTCCGTTAGCTGAGCACAGATTATTTCAGTTCCATGCGTGTGACCTCCCAGACTTTCTGCATTTCTCAGCCCAGAGCAGATCTCGAACAGCTCTGCTCCTTCAGGGGTGCTTGGCCAGGGCCATGTGGGAGGATGGTGACAGCTCCAAGCCCTGGAGTCCCCACTCCCCTCCAGGTCCTGCTTTTTCCTGCCAGTTCTGAGGCAGTTGTTTCGTAGTGGCTGCTGATGTTTTCTGGAAGTGCCTTGACAAGAATGAAAGTGCTTAGAAAATCCTTAGCATTTCTGAGGTGCTGTCACAGACAGATTTGTGCTTTGAGTACTTCCTTCCTGCTAGTTTAGATCTACACTGTGTTTAGGGCATTGATTTTTTTTTTTTTTTATTTTTTTTTTTTATTTTTTTTTTTTTTTATTTTTTAGCAGAAATGCTGTCTTTATTTTCTGCTCTTTTCTTACAGGCACACCCAGCTTCCTGTTAAACATTTTGGGTAGGATAGTATCAGAGATACCAATTGTTTGATTTTTGCACCTCACTCTGGAACTGTACTGAAATATAAGGGAAGAATATTTAAATGTCACGAGTGAAATCCAGATCCTGTAAATCCAGAGCAGTTCAGATACTGATTTCAGTTGGGATGGGCTTTAGCCAAAAATATGCATTTCATTTCGATTCTGGTTTCCATTAGATATCTGTATTATGTTGCTAAATTCATGGAAAGATGCCAATGGGTTTTGAGTCTATTGATACTCTTACAGCAAAAATGCATCCTGGGGCTTGAGTTGCCACTCAGTTTGAGGTCAGCGACTTCTTCCAAGAGTTTGCTCAATTAAGGATTTGATGAGCTGATTGCTGCTGGGCTGGGGGGGTCACACACACCCCAAGGGTTACAGGCAGGACAAGGCAGAGGAGCTGCAGGGTTCATCTCCTGCCATTATTTCAGTAAGGAAGAAACCCTGGGGTTTTTTGTGTAATGAAAGCTTTACAGCTGAGAACATCTCGGTGGTTTGTGTCCCCATTTTCCAGAAAAAAAGCCTTTACTTGCTGCTGGTTTATAAAAGAACCCCAGACACTGCCAGTGCTTTTCCCCAGCGCAGTTTGTTGGGTTTGGGCTCCCTGTGCCTGATGCACCTAAATTGGTATTTCCCACTCAATGAGTTGCTGTGCTCTCGTGTGCAAAAGCTGATTTTCCAGGATGCAGAATATAAAATAGGCAGTGTACTGAGCGGGAGGTTCCAGGGTATGATACGTGGCTGCACAATCCTTGGGAGCCAAGTAAAATACTTCTTTTCTATATATAGTCACCTGAAATCCAGTGGCAAAGACACTTCTGAATCTTGCACTCAAAACTCAGTCTTTTAAGAAGCCCATTTTGCTCCTTAATATTGCAATTCTTTTTTTAAATTTTATTTTAAATTTCCACGTGGTTTTGCAGAAGTGCCAAATGCTTTCAGGGTGAATTCAAAAGAAATCTAAAAATATTAGGAAATTAAAAAAAAAAAAAAAAAAGGCAGAATATTTTAAATG
This sequence comes from Acanthiza pusilla, assembly GCA_036630365.1. NCBI lineage: Eukaryota > Metazoa > Chordata > Aves > Passeriformes > Acanthizidae > Acanthiza > Acanthiza pusilla. Next base: position 15,829,502 of record JAXCHO010000050.1, read on the forward strand.
TTGCCTTTTCCTGAGGGGAAAAAAAAAATCACCTTATTTGTGTTTAAAGCAAAGACTGTAACATTCATCATTTCTTTGCCCAGATCTTTCCTGTTCTGTACAAATAAGACAAATTCTGATTTTCACAGCCACTGTGGTGAGATGTCTCAGGTAAAAGGGACTAACTTTGGATCTGGTGAATGTGTTGTGTCTGACTGGCACTGAGGTGGTGATAGAAGTGAATTTTGCAAAAGGCAAAAACTCACAGGGACCTCCTGTGCCTCTGGAGGCTCAGATCAAATTCTCAGCATTTCACAGATTTTTTCATCGATTTAGGAGTGTAAGTTTTTGAATATTCATTTTTAGATAATATCAGTTGAGAAAAGAGGGGGAAAAAAATAAAATCTAGTGCTGGATCTGAGCAAACAGAAAGGTCAGTGGTTAAGTTCTGCCTTATGTATTGTATGTGCTGAAATGTCCTTTTAATAAATTAACCCACAAATGAAAGAGCAGCTGAAAACTGTAACACTTGGCCATGCAGCATAGGTCAAAGGTTACCTTTTTTTCTCAAAAATGGTTTTGCAAATCTTTTTCAGAGCTGATAGATACACACCTTAGCTGGATACAAAACATTATATGAAAAAGAATGACTGTGATCTTTGATCCAAGCAATCAAAAAGAAAGGTAATTGGTATTTTTCTGCCTTTTCTCCAGCTGTGTGTTTCTCTTAACCTTTATTTATTTATTATTTTTTCAATTAAAAAGTCATGCCCCTTTTTATTTGGCTTAGAGGGTTTAAAACACTTGATTTAATTTAATTTAATTTTTTTTTTTGTTCTGTTTGTTCCCCGCTGGTGTAGCACAGAGCTGTCCTGGGGCAGGGCAGGCGAGGTGGGGCTGTGTGTGCTGGGCTGCAGCAGAGCACGGGGCACGAGAGGGCACAGGTGGCTGGGGACAGGTGTCCTGGGACAGGTGTCCTGGGACAGGTGTCCTCCCAGCCCCGAGGCTTGCCCTGGCCTGCTGGAGTGGCTGTGGAGCAGTGTAGGAGAGCCTTGAGGACCCCCAGAGGGTCAGGGGCATGGCCGTGGTGTGCCCTGCATCCCTGTGACCCCAGAGGGTGGTGGGATGGCACAGGGGGGCTGCCCTGCCCCACTCTGAGGTGTCCCCTGCAGGGGGACAGCTCCAGCAGGGGCTCCTGGTGGCTCTGCGTGAGTGGGGGTCTTGGCTGTCCCTGACCTGCGGCCTGGGGCTGAGCCTGCAGCCTGGGGGTGACCCTGGAGCATGGGGCTGACCCTGGGGCTGACCCTGGGGCTGACCCTGACCCTAGAGCTGACCCTGGGGCTGACCATGGGTCTGTCCCTGACCTGCAGCCTGGAGCTGACCCTGGAGCGTGGGGCTGACCCTGGGGCTGACCCTGGGGCTGACCATGGAGCTGTCCCTGACCTGCAGCCTGGGGCTGATCCTGGTGCTGTCCCTGGGACTGACCCTGGCACTGACCCTGACCCTAGAGCTGACCCTGAGGCTGACCATGGAGCTGTCCCTGACCTGCAGCCTGGGGCTCAGCCTGCAGCCTGGGGGTGACCCTGGAGCATGGGGCTGACCCTGGGGCTGACCCTGGGGCTGACCCTGGGGCTGACCCTGGGGCTGACCCTGACCCTGGGGCTGACCCTGGGGCTGTCCCTGACCCTGGGGCTGATCCTGGGGCTGACCCTGACCCTGGAGCTGACCCTGGGGCTGACCATGGAGCTGTCCCTGACCTGCAGCCTGGAGCTGGTCCTGGTGCTGTCCCTGGGGCTGACCCTGGGCTGTCCCTGACGCTGGGCTGTCCCTGACCCTGGGCTGTCCCTGACCTGCAGCCTGGGGCTGATCCTGGGGCTGACCCTGGGCTGTCCCTGACCCTGGGCTGTCCCTGACCCTGGGCTGTCCCTGACCCTGGGCTGTCCCTGATCCTGGTGCAGTCCCTGGGCTGTCCCTGACCCTGGGCTGTCCCTGACCCTGGGCTGTCCCTGACCCTGGGGCTGTCCCTGACCCTGGGCTGTCCCTGACCCTGGGCTGTCCCTTCCCCTCACGGGACACCAACTCCCCCGAATTGCAGCAGCCCCTGGCTCCCCTCGCTGGGGATCTCCAGGGCCCTGTCCCCCTCCCACGGCAGCAGTGTGAGACAGAGGGTGCCCAGCCAGGCATTTCCTCGGCCTGGATGGCTGATGGCAGCTGTAATTTCAATATCCTTTTTTATGATTGAATCTTTCATTATCTTTGCCTATGTGCTCGTGGCCCCATTTAATCAGTTCTCCCTCATTAAACGGATCGAGAGCAGTGTGCTCCAGAGCAGCCAGTGCCAGGCACCTTAAATAACTGTGTTTTATTTATTAATCACATCATCTCCATTTCCTCTCAGCTAGAAATGAGCAAATAATGAGAACTGATGCTCGAGATAGATTTTTACCACAGCACCAAGAAGAGCTGGGAGCTCAGAAGAATAAGTTCAGCACATGCTGTTGGCTTCCTCTGAGCTTTAGGCAGGGCTCAGTTTGCTGATTTTGTTCAGCCTTCTGTTGAAACCCAGCTCTCTGGGATTACACCTGGATCTGGGTCCCCATCCTCCCAAATCTGGAGCAGATCCCCAAAGATGTGTGATCCCACTAGGCTTGCTCTGCAGGCGACTCCAGGCTGGGAGAGAGATCCTTGCCTTGGGATCCATTCCTGTTAATTTACATTTTCCTTGGGTTTAGGGACTGCTTGTAGATTTTAGTGTGGACAAGCCCTGGCACACATTAGTGATGCTCAGCTTAAACAGCTCCTCACCCTCCCATCACCCCGGATTTGGGTGAAATTCAGAGTGACTGCAGGACATTCAGGCCAGCTGGTCCAGGGAGCTCTTGTCATTCAGGTGCTTCCAAAAATCCCAATTCTGCACGTGGAGGAGCTGGCCAGGAGCGATCCGGGGGTGCCTGGCCTTGGGCTGAACGCCTCAGGCTGTTCCCTGTAGCTCTTTGGGGCTGTTCAGTGCAGCCCCCCACAGCCCCAGCCCGCAGAAGCCACTGCTGAGCTCACAGCAGGGAAAGTGAAGTTTGCAGGCTGAGTCAGCACCACACCACACCGTCCATGCCAGAGCCCAGGGGAGCAGCCCAGCTGGACCCTCCGAGCTGCTCAGTGACCTCCTCTGATTATCTGCTCCTGTTCCACTCAGTATTTAACCCTTCCTAGCTGCAGATGGCTGTTGGCTCCGATATTTCCATGGTTGTGTTAGGTAAAAGGAAACTCACCTCTGGTATTTTTGGTACCCTGGCAGCCCAAACAAACTGTCGATAAATAAATCGCCTGCAGCCTCAGCCCACTTGTTTTTGGAAAGGAAATGACCCTGTAAGAGTGGGTGCCCACTTCTTTTACCTCACTGCTATTTTTAGCCGAGGCTGTGAAAAATTTCCATTGAAGACCTGCTCCTCTCATTTCCTGGGTAGAGCAAACAGGAAGCTGTGACGGAGCAGGAGGAGGTTTTGGGCTCAGATGGACCAACCTCCCCTCCCTCTGGCTGCTGCTCACACTGCACAGAGCTCAGCCTGGGCACCCCCCAGGGCTGTGCTGCCACCATCGCCCGGGACAGCAGCTGGTGGCAGGGACACCTGGGGCAGCAGGGAGGGCAGGAGCTCTGCTTTTCTACCCAAAGTATCCCCAAGGGGCACCTGGGGCAGCAGGGAGGGCAGGAGCTCTGCTTTTCTACCCAAAGTATCCCCAAGGGACACCTGGGGCAGCAGGGAGGGCAGGAGCTCTGCTTTTCCTGCCCAAATCACCTCCAAGGGGCACCAGGCTGGTTCAAATCTGGCACTTCCCAGCTGGAATTAAAATGAGCAAAACCCTGGGCTGTTCATGGTGGGATTTTTGAGCGTGGAGTTCCCAGTAATGACATGGAGCTTTGAGAAAACAGATTTTACCTTCTCAGAGACAAATCCCAGCACACGGAGAGGAGGGAGATTTCAAACCATGAACCATGAAAAACTAACACAAGTGTTCCCCTTGCCAGAGACTTGCCAGAGATTGAGCACCAGGATTTTTTCGATAGGGTGAAATACTATATTAATTAATACTATCTTAATCAATGCTTTTCAGAAACATTTCTTAGAAATTGGTCTAAATATAGAGGAGTCTTAGAGCTGCAAACCTGAGGGTTAATCAGTCCTGGGTGAGGATCTGCTTTGGTTTGAGTTAGTCCTTGTTAGAGCCCTTCAGTCTCAACAGGGAGAAATCATTTGGGTCTGGGGTCTGAATCCTGGAAAATTAGGTCTCTCCTAATTAAAGTGCAGAGATTTCTGTACTTAAATTCTAGGGAGCACTTAAATTCTAGAAAGGGAATTGTTGTTCCAGGAAGTGCCAAAGGGTGCTTTAGGCAAGGGAGTGTGGAACGCTGACAGGAGACATTGGCTGTTGTACATAATGTGATATTCTTTTTAAACAGAGAGCAAAGTTCTTCAGTTCTTCTCTTGAGCTTTATTAACGAGCCTGTCCCAGCCTCTCACAGGATCCTGGTGCTGCATGGAAGTTGCTTGTGCTACAGTCTACAAACAAACAATAGAAATGTAAAATAGGTAGAGTCTAGAGTGAGACTGAAAAACCCCAGACATAAACCACCCAAAGCAAACCAGCCAATGCTTTTTCAGCTGAATTGCAGTGTCTGTGTTTTCATCACTGTCCACTGTATTTCCTCCAAACGTGGCCTTTTTCTCTTCCAAGTGCTCTTCTTTCAGCCTAGTGAAAGTGCTGAAATGGTTAGACACTCCGAGATGTTCCTTTCTCCCGGGGTGAGGGCAGTGTGTGTGACTGAGCTGTGTGTGTGACAGAGTGTGTGACAGAGCTGTGTGTGACAGAGCTGTGTGTGTGACAGAGCTGTGTGTGACAGAGCTGTGTGTGTGACAGAGTGTGTGACAGAGTGTGTGACAGAGTGTGTGACAGAGCTGTGTGTGACAGAGTGTGTGACAGAGCTGTGTGTGTGACAGAGCTGTGTGTGTGACAGAGCTGTGTGTGTGACAGAGCTGTGTGTGACAGAGTGTGTGACAGAGCTGTGTGTGACAGAGCTGTGTGTGTGACAGAGCTGTGTGTGTGACAGAGCTGTGTGTGTGACAGAGCTGTGTGTGACAGAGCTGTGTGTGTGACAGAGCTGTGTGTGTGACAGAGTGTGTGACAGAGCTGTGTGTGACAGAGCTGTGTGTGACAGAGCTGTGTGTGTGACAGAACTGTGTGTGTGACAGAGCTGTGTGTGTGACAGAGCTGTGTGTGTGACAGAGCTGTGTGTGACAGAGCTGTGTGTGACAGAGCTGTGTGTGACAGAGCTGTGTGTGTGACAGAGCTGTGTGTGACGAGCTGTGTGTGACAGAGCTGTGTGTGTGACAGAGCTGTGTGTGTGACAGAGTGTGTGACTGAGCTGTGTGTGTGACAGAGCTGTGTGTGTGACAGAGCTGTGTGTGTGACAGAGCTGTGTGTGACAGAGCTGTGTGTGTGACAGAGCTGTGTGTGTGACAGAGTGTGTGACAGAGCTGTGTGTGTGACAGAGCTGTGTGTGACAGAGCTGTGTGTGTGACAGAGCTGTGTGTGTGACAGAGTGTGTGACAGAGCTGTGTGTGTGACAGAGCTGTGTGTGACAGAGCTGTGTGTGACTGAGCTGTGTGTGTGACAGAGCTGTGTGTGTGACAGAGCTGTGTGTGTGACAGAGCTGTGTGTGACAGAGCTGTGTGTGTCAGGGATGTGGCAGCCCTGGGCACAGGACAGCCTCTCTGTGTTCTGTGGCACGTGAAGCACAGTGAAATCTCTTCCTCCACTGTTTCCCCCTGGCCTTCCAAAAATGTGTAGTCTGGGCAGACAGGACCATTGAGGTTTTAATAAAATTAAGTTATGAATGCAGAGGGGATGTTTTCAGCTTGACTGCCCCAGGATTGCTTTTACTTTTTACTTGTCATGATGTTAAAAGTGCTTTAATGTTTCCTCCTCTTTCTTTTATTTCGCAGTTAACGAAATTATCAGGAAGGAATTTTCTGGACTCCCTGCCAGAAGTCAGACATAGAAGAAGAGATTTGTGAGACAACTTTTCCCGAATCCTGCCATAAGTGACCTCTTAGACCCTTCCAGTGCCCCTGCAACCTCCGGCTTCCCTCGCAGCTCATCTCCAGCAGCGGCTCAGCGCAAGGAACAATGAATTGGCACCAAGTGACAGCCGTGACTGAGCAGCTCGCCACCTCTCTCTGTAAACACCACCGAGGACACCCTTCCTTTCATCCAGAGACAGCATTGTTCTCCTGGAACAGAGCATCTGTCTGAGGAAACACTTCGAGCCTGCTGCAAACCATGTCTGTGCTTCATCCATCGGTGACACGGGAGCTGTCCCCGAGCAGGGCAGAGCCTGGGGTGGGAAAGGGGACTGAGAGTAATATATTCCATAAAGAGTATCACCATCTGCAGGTCATAACAGTGGTTTGCCCTCCAGCTTTCAAAGCCCTCCTGAGAAATTTTATCATTGTAGGAAACTGAGGCAGCCCAAGCTCACTCAGCCTTCATCCCATCTGGGATCAAAAGGCAGTTTTCTCTGAGCGCTGTGATTGGTATTTCAAACAGGAGATGTCAGCTGAATCCAGGAGATTCCTTCATTTTTCTCCTCAGCCTGGATAGGAATTTGAAGGAGAGGGATTCTCATAAGCAACCAGTGAAAAGAGCAATTCAGCAGTTGCAACACCTGTCCCAAGGGAAAATAAACCCAGGTAAAGCAGAGATTAATATATAGGAGTCACAGTAAATCCAAAGATTTTATGATTGATCCTTGTTAATATTTAGGCAGTGTATGAACACATCTTAGATATTTTCTCTCTAACAAGTCGTTGCTGTTTCTTTTCATGTAGAACCTGCTATGGGCTCATAACTTTCTCATTTAGCAGCTGGAACATTTACTCACCCAAGCTGCAGAGGAAAATACTTGCATCTTACAGAAGCCATACATTCCAGAGAAAATATACACTTATTTATATTAACCTTGCCTCTTTAGCTTTGCAAAGCTACCAGCAATTCCTGGAAAGGTAAAATTTCCATCTGACTTAGTATTTTGTTATGTTTTGCTTCATGTGTTAGAATATCCTGTCCTGACTCCTGCTTGGCACATCCCAGGTGAGCACTGCCACCTGCAGTTACAGCTCTGAGTTAGAAATTCAGCAGAGTCAGGGCCTCCTCGGGGCGACAGAAAGGCTTCCTGAGGGGTGATCAGTGTAGAGTAAAAGATATCCAGAGTATTTTAGGAATTGCATAGTAATCTGTCCTGGTTTTATAAACAGAATGCTGATATTTGCAGGAGTGCAGAGCTTGAGCTCTGCTTTGGAAAGCACAATGGAGCTAATGCAGTTTGCAGTCGTGTCTCAGTAAACTCTGCAGAGCACCAATGTGTCCACTGCTCACGGCAGGAATTCAGTGATGGCAATGCAGAGAGCAGCCCCAGAGCTACTCCCCAGGGTCCCAAGAAAGATTTTGCACAATCCCTGCAGGGCATGTGCTTGGTCCAACAAAAATCTCTTCAGGACTATCAGGAAAAATGTAATTTCTGCCACTAAAAACTGGTGCTTCAACTCTGCAAGGTCTTGGGCTTTAGAGTGGGAGACAGAAGCATTAGGTTCTTCAGAAGACCTGAGCTGGGTCTCAGCTAAAATTTGGCTCTTTAAACAGAAATCTGCGTTTCCCAAGAGCAGCTCAGAGCTCCAGGTTTGGCCCAGCTGAGCCCCAGAACCAGAGCAGAGCCCTGCACATCCCAGCCTGGCATTAACAGCACTCCCTGGCCTCTATTTCTGCTTTGTGACATTCACATCTTTTGTCCCCAAATGATCCACCTGTGTCCCAGAGCTCCCGGGGTGCCTCTCTGTGGTGCTCACGTTGAGCTCCCCAGTGCCCTGCAGGCTCCATCCCCGTCCTGTGCAGGCTGCAGACTCTGTACCCAAATTATACAGGATTGCCACTGGGCTTGTGTGTTCTTCAGGCACTTTGCTAGAGAGGGAGAGAGAGTTGGGTTTGGGTTTGTTGGGGTTTTTTTTGTTTTTGGTTTTTTTGTTGTTGGTTTTTTGGGTTTTTTTTTGTTGTTGGGGGGTTTTTTGTTTGTTTTTTTTAAGGGGGTTGTGTGCTTTTTGTGGGGGATTTTTTTATGGCTTTGTGTGTGTGTTTTTTGGTTTTTTGGGGGTTAGGTTTGTTTTTTGGGGTTTTTTTGGTGGGGGTTTGGGGTTGGTTTTTTTTGTTTGTTTTTTGTTTGTTTGTTTTGGGATGTTTGGGTCTGATTTATTTTGTTGGGGGTTTTTTTTGTTTTTTTGTTTTGGTTTTTGGTTTTGTTCTTTTTTTCTTATGTGCTACAGGTGCTCTAGTCATGCTTGCCTTGACTGTATTCCTTCCTCATTTTTAATGCATAGGTATTAATCAGTTTGTGTACATATCCATGTAATTTATAGAATGCACCCACAGAGAGAGGGACCATTGACAAGGGCTGCTAGTGCCACATCAGGGGGCAGGGAATGGCTCCAAACTGACAGAGAGCAGCTTTAAATCAGAAATTGGGATAAAAATCCTCCCTGGGAGGGTGGGCAGGCCCTGGGATGGAATTCCCAGAGCAGCTGTGGCTGTCCCTGGATCCCTGCAGTGTCCCAGGCCAGGCTGGACAGGGCTTGGAGCAGCCTGGGACAGTGGAGATGTCCCTGCCATGGCAGGGTGGCACTGGGGGATGCTGAAGGTCCCTGCCAGCCCAGCCCAGCCCATCCCAGTCCATCCCAGTCCATCCCAGCCCAGCCCAGCCCAGCCCAGCCCAGCCCAGCCCAGCCCAGCCCAGCCCATCCCAGCCCAGCCCATCCCAGCCCATCCCAGTCCATCCCAGCCCAGCCCAGTCCATCCCAGCCCAGCCCAGCCCAGCCCAGCCCATCCCAGCCCATCCCAGTCCAGCCCAGTCCATCCCAGTCCAGCCCAGCCCAGCCCAGCCCAGCCCAGCTCAGCTCTCTGTGGTGCATTCTGTCTGTGTCAGCAATGAACACTCACCCCAGAGCTGCCCCAGGGTGGGAGATTCTACAGATGACATTTCAGGGTTTGGTCACAGCTCCACGAGCTCAGGCTGTGCTGCCCTCTCTGCTTTTCCATGCACCAATAGTTAAATAATTCAGCTTCAACCAACTTTATATTTATTTCCAGATAAAAGGAGCATCCTCAGACATAGTGTTGTGCATTGTTGTCTCTTTAAAAACTGATAGGTTAAGATTATATAGCTAGGCTGAAGAATTTCAAACTATACTAAATTATTTCCTGTTCTTGCTGAGCAGTGTTTTTCCAGTATTAATATTTTTTGTTACTTAATATAACTTTCTCTCTGTAGAAGCACAAGCTTAACCTTGGAAGAGTTAATAGCATTTTGTGAGCAATTTGTTCTCACTTTATCTGGAAGATAGCCATATTTGCACATGAGGAAATTCTGTCTTTCCTCAGTTATCTGAATGTTTCACCACAGTGCCTTCCTGCCATTGTACCAAAGGCCTACAAATATCTTGTCTGCAGGGTGAACAACTCTAATGCGTTTTCCATCAAAGCTGCACCATGTGAAGTTCATGGGGCTCGTTGGAACTCAAAAGTTCATCTCTTTCTTTTTTTTATGGTGTGTGTGTGTGTATTGTTTTTTTACTTCCATTTTTCCGTCCAAGCTTTGGCTGCGAATACAGGATGAGCTTCTATAAACTTCTGCATCAAATATACGTAGAATAAAAATCATCATTCATGATATGTAAACAGTCTGAGAGTGGAATGGGAGTGGGCAGATATCAGGAAGATTTTTTTTTGTCAGTTATGAGTGTTGGAAGTCGAGCTTGCCAGGAGAGGAATTGCTTGTGAAGATACTTGCAATGAAATACCAAGTCCTGTTTTTGTTTTTCTCCATGAGAATGAGCAAAATGTAAGATCTGAGCGCCAGCAATGGAGTGAAAGTGTCTCATGTATGTTGTTTTTTTGGTAGAAAGAATGTAGAAGAGTCATGGGTTTTGCACTTGCTTTATTTGTATCCATGTAAATACATATCCCTTCCCTCTCCCTGTAGGAACACAGCATTTCCTGAATGTAGAGTATTTCCAGAACCAGCACCATGTTATTCTCTGTTGTGTAAAAAGCTGCTGCTTCATTACATATCTAAACCAGTTCTCCAAGTAGCTAGCATGTTTTTAAAGTGTATTTTGTAATCCATACCTTCACAAAAAAGTGACTGTGCTTTTTTCTCTGACCAAATATGCAACAACTTTTGGATTAAGGTTTGTATTTATAAAGGATCAATTTTCATTTTCTGAATGCCTTACTTTTCTATGCAATTGTTGTTGAATTGTTGTTGTCCTAAAAAAAGATGTATTTGATAAATTTCCCAAAGACTTCAAAGACAGCTTTAAACACTTGAGAAATATGTTTCTAAATATTTCAATCTGACTTTTTTCCCCTGCATTTCTTTCCAAATTGCTACTTAATAGGGAACAATTATCTGCCAGATGGGACTCAAGAAAATGACTGTCTTAATTTCAAATCTTAAACTGATTCAGATCCTCATAATTTCTGCACCACTTCAAGTCATCTGATGTTCCAGTTTAGCTGCAATTCTGAGTGTTTGTTATTTATGTTCCATATTCCTGTGCAATAGGAGGAGATGCCACTGCTGGGTCTCGATGGGGGGAATTGTAAAATTCTCCAGAAATCAACTCTTTTCCTCATCATTTACATTGCAGTGGTTTCTCACCTGTGAGGCAGCACTCTGCCACACACAGAAGGCTATAATTCTTTATTCATCTCAGTTCTGAATGAATAATCCACCTTTTGGAACATTTGGCATAAGATTGGCATCAGCATCTCTAATAACTGCAGGGGTGACAGCTGATGCCAACTCCTTTCACTGCCAGCCAGTATCACTGGGCTGTACAAGGTCTCTTTAGCCATTTTCATTGTTCCAGGGGTCCAGAAATGTAAATTAGTGCCTGCACATTGCAGTAAACCTCACCTGAAGGTGCTGATGCTGTAGGAGATAATCTCAGCTGCAAAGAGTGGTGACCTGGGGAAAGGTGGGGGCTTGAGTTTCCTTCTGTAACATCAAATAGCAGCACTGAGTAGAAAGCACTGAGTCTCAGAAATGAAGAATGTTTTTAAAATACAGAAATGCCCAGCTGTGCTGCTGGAATCAGCAGTTTTTTCAGGATTGAGCCTGCTCGGAGCAGGCCCTGCCCTGCTGTGGTGACACCTGGGCACAGAGCTCAGTGTGAGCCCTGCCAGCCTGCCTGGGACTCAGTTTGTCTGAGTGTGTAATTTTGGAGTGATTCCCTGAGTCCCCTCCCTGCCCTGGGTGTTCACTAAAGCCATATTTCAATACACGTGGGTGAGCACTTGTCACTCACATCATCCTAACAGATGTCTTTTGAATCAAAGTGCTGTTCAAAATCCCAACTCTCACCATTGAAAAGGGGTTTATATCATTCATTCACATTCCTACAACAGGATTTATATCATTCACATTCCTACAACAGGATTTGTATCATTCACATTCCTACAACAACGTTGTTAACCTCCAATGTAATGATTTTTTGCTATCTGTAAAGTATTTTTATATATTGCCTGTACTATGGTAGATTAGCAATAAATGAAAGGGCATCATCTGCTGCCAGAGTGTTTGGTCTGTTCTTCAATACTTTTCCTGCCTTTGATAAGGGAATATCAAGGGGCTGTCACCCACTTGTCTTCTGTCCTTGTCACCTTCCCAAATCCTCAGCCATGGGGTGTGCAAGAGGAGTGCAGAGCATCTCATCACTGATGAGCTCCTCAGCTCCTGTGCCTCCGAATCCTGCCCAGGTTCTGTGGAGAGACTGAGTCACACAGAGACCTCTTCGTTTGCTCTTAGTACCTCTTTTCCCTCTTTTAATTGTCTATTCCCACCATCCCAATAAAAAGTCCCCAACCATCAACATGTACTGCAGAGTGTTCACCTTAATAAAGCAATCATTTCCATCCATGTAAATGTCCTTCTGCATCAGTAGATGCTTTTTTAGAGACTGGGGACGGACTCCATTTAACTTTTCTTCATCTAAATCTTAATTCTGCATTTCTCTCCTGGAGACACTAAAAGAGCCATTTTCATACTGCTGTGCTGGAGGGGTGCCCAGAGCCCATTATGGCCCAGTGAGGGTCGAGTTTATACAGCGTTCAATTAAAGACATTTACCTTAACAAAATCAATATTATCCTTTGCATTTAAAACCAGCGAATTCAAACCATATTCCGTGCATTTGTTGGACATGGAGCGAGTGCTTTGCTTTGCTTATTCACAAAAGCCTCAGAGCAGGGCCCATATGGAAGTTCTTAACTCCCAGCCCTGTACAAAGGCTGGGAGCCTCAGCAAGCACACAGGCTCTGCCAACAAAGAAGCTGTTACTGGCTAGGAGAGAACATTTTATGATGAGCAAATATATGGCACACAGGATTTTAGCTTTATTCAGCAACAGGAAAATAGAAGTAACTTAACCTGGAAATTCCACAGCTAAGGTCTGAGAACTTGAGCACCTGAGCTGATCCTCTGGCTTTAATTTATGTCTTGGGGCCGAATTAAAGGACTACAACAGTACCCCAGATTTTTCGTCTTAACGGGAAATTTCCTGGATTTTGTGGACTTAACTCACTCTTTTGTAACCCTTCAGCATAGCTGACTTCTTTCCCAGTTTTCAGGGTAGCAGCAAGGAAGAAAAATCCATGTTTTTAATGAACATCTGGGTCTCGTATGAGCACTCGCGTGCTCCGCTGTGTAAATATGCGATTTACAGCTTCTTTCTCTTTTTTGAAATACAAATGTAATTTAGTCAATTTAAGAAGCTGCCTTTCAGCTTCAGAGCAGATTCTTTTCTGAATACATCACTGGCTGGCTCAGGTGGCCACGCTGACTGCGCTGCTCCAGGGGAGCTCCGGGAGGAAGAGGAGCTCCCACCCAGCACATCCTCATTCCCTGTCCCCATGCCTTACTTGGACTGTCTGCTCCTCTGAACTCACCATCCCACTGAGCTCATGGTGCAGGGGCCTGAATTCATTTTATTTAGGGCAGCAAAGCCACAGCAGAGGATGGGAGCTCCTGCTGACCCAAAGGGTGAAACTGCACAGCAGAATCGCTGAGGTTGTGAGGGATCACTTACCCCAAAAAGCTGGGAAAGGGAGCAGGAGAGGCTGGCAGGAGCTGCCCTGGGCACGAGTGGGCACAGCCAGGCAGAGAGGTGACAAAGGCACAGCCAGGCAGAGAGTGACAAAGGCACAGCCAGGCAGAGAGTGACAAAGGCACAGCCAGGCAGCAGAGGTGACAAAGGCACAGCCAGGCAGAGGTGACAAAGGTACAGCCAGGCAGCAGAGGTGACAAAGGTACAGCCAGGCAGAGAGTGACAAAGGCACAGCCAGGCAGAGAGTGACAAAGGTACAGCCAAGCACAGAGGTGACAAAGGCACAGCCAAGCACAGAGGTGACAAAGGCACAGCCAAGCACAGAGGTGACAAAGGCACAGCCAGGCCGAGGTGACAAAGGCACAGCCAGGCAGAGGTGACAAAGGCACAGCCAGGCAGAGGTGACAAAGGCACAGCCAGGCAGAGGTGACAAAGGCACAGCCAAGCACAGAGGTGACAAAGGCACAGCCAGGCAGAGAGGTGACAAAGGCACAGCCAAGCACAGAGGTGACAAAGGTACAGCCAGGCAGAGGTGACAAAGGCACAGCCAGGCAGAGAGGTGACAAAGGCACAGCCAGGCAGAGAGTGACGAAGGCACAGCCAGGCAGAGGTGACAAAGGCACAGCCAGGCAGAGGTGACAAAGGCACAGCCAGGCACAGAGGTGACAAAGGCACAGCCAGGCAGAGAGGTGACAAAGGCACCTCTCTATTCCACACACCATGGGAATTGCAGCCGAGTCACAGAGGGCATGGAGGCAGCCCCTAAAATAAAAACAATATCTGTTACTCAGACATACACACAAACAGTAAAAGAATATTTTTTTCTGAGCTTTTCGGTCTCTCAGCTGTCTAAGTGCCCATGAGAGCTCAGCTCTGCCCAGGGATTTTGGATGCAATGATTTCAGGCCAGAGATGGGGTGTAGGGAGCAGCCACCATTCCCCATGCCAGCCTTGTTTTCCTCAGGAACACTCCTCTGCATCATTTCTGCACAACTTTGGGACTGAATGCCATGAAAGAAGTTATTTCTAGGTGTTATTGACTGCTCCTAGGGCTGGGCTGCACCTGGGGCACCAGAGAGTCAGAAACTGCAGCTGAACTCCTCAAGCCCTGGGCTTGGCCCGCAGGTTTGGGTTGGCCTGAGTGTATTTTTCATGGACCCTTGACACATTATTGAAACACAAGCAGTGGCATGAAAGCCTCCTCAGCTGCCTGAGTCCATCAGCAGAGCAGACCACTGACATCAAAGCCCAATGGATGTTTAATTTCCAAGCTTTTCCATGAGAGGCTTCACTAAAGGAAAAGCAGAGGGAAAACCTGAGAGCTTTCCCTTTCGATTCTCCAGTGACCAGCTCGGTCAGGAGCACCTTTCTTTCCTTACCTTTATTCTTTTTCCCAGTTCCAAACTCAGTTCTATAAATCAGGATTTGCGTTGGCATCTATAAAAGGCTCTTACAAGAAACCATATTGGCTTCGTTCACCTTTATAAAGGCCAAACAGCAGAAGGAATAAATGGAATAAATGCAATGGAGCTGTGACTGTGTATCTCACACTGGCAGTGCTACACTAGCAGTTGGACTCAGTGATCTTAGATCTTTTCCAACCTAAATTATGTCTGATTTTCTAGGCTTTTCTCTGGGAATGGGCCTCACTGTGCCTCAGAACGTCACTGCTCCCTCTGAGCTGCAGGCTGGGGCCACAGCAGAGCTGAGAGAGGCTGCAGGGAGGGCTGAGGGTTTTGTTTTCTCTAGCAAGGAGAAGGCACAGGGAAGCTGCAGGGCAGCTCTGCTGCAGCACAGGATCTCAGTGCCACCTGCAGGGAGCTCAGCTCAGCGCCAGGGCCACAGCCCTGCCGAGCACACCTGGGGAGCTCACCTGGGGGAGCTCACCTGGGGGAGCACACCTGAGGGAGCTCACCTGGAGAGAGCACACCTGGAGAGAGCGCACCTGGGGGGAGCTCACCTGGAGAGAGCTCACCTGGGGGGAGCACACCTGGGGGAGCACAGCTGGGGGAGCACACCTGGGGGAGCACACCTGGGGGAGCACAGCTGGAGAGAGCTCACCTGAGGGAGCACACCTGGGGGGAGCACACCTGGGGGGAGCACACCTGGGGGAGCACACCTGGGGGAGCACACCTGGGGGGAGCACACCTGGGGGAGCACACCTGGGGGAGCACACCTGAGGGAGCACAGCTGGGGGAGCACACTTGGGGGGACCCCGGCGAGCAGGAGGTGGCCTGGCCATGGCAAACCCTCCCGGGCAGCAGCTGGCACTGCCCGTGGCTGGGGGAGCCCTCGGACCCTGCCCAGCCCTCGGGGAGCTGGGGACGGTCCCTGTGCCACCAGACCCCTCTGTGCCCGGCAGGTTTGGCTCTGGAGCTGCCCCTGGGCACTCACCCCTGAGCCAGGCACGGCACAGGGAACACTCTGCTCTGCACACCTGAGCGCTGCTCACAGCCTGCCTGGGTCCCTGGCCCCATTTCCTGTCCCTCTCTGCCATTTGACATCTCCCTGAGCTGGACAAGCCCAGCTGACAGAGTGACCCTCACTCAAGGTGCTGCCCACCAGACACAGTGACCACTGAGAGCCAGGCCAGAGCTCTCACAAACCTCTTTTTTTAACCTTAGCTGTTAAAAGGCACAAGGGGGAATAGGGAGAGGAGTTCATCCCACGAAGTATATTTCTTGGTTGCTGAGAGACTCCAAATCTCCCTAATGAATAAACACAGCACATTTAATTTTGTTTATGAAAACAGACTTATTGTGATGGCAAAAAGCATGAGTCAGTGCCCTGGGTGAGCGAGAGCAGCAGCTGGAGACACTCACCGAGCAGCACCGCCTCGGAAACCAGAGCAGCTCTGCTCCAGCAGCCTCAGGAGATGCAATTTCTCCTCTAGCACAAACCACCGGGACACAGGCAGAGGGAGAAGGCTCCCCAGACCTGGAATTGGCTGCTGGGCAAGGATTGCCATGAGCAGCCGAGGGTCTGTGCAGAGAGCAGGCACAGCTCACCCTGAGCCCAGCCCAGGATGCTCTGCTGGAGCTGGCCTGGCTTTGGCTCCTGGGGACAGCGGCAGAGCTGGTCCCTGACTGGAGCCCAGCAGAGGCACTGGGGAAGGTGAAGTGTGAGCCCCTGGAGGAGGAGGAATTGCTGACTCCACAAAGCACGTTCCCCACTCAGCCCTGCACCCCCCCTGATGCGTTTGGCATTGATTTTGCTTGGCCAAACTGAGCCAAGAGGGATCTGGAGCTGCTCCCGTGGCTCCCTGGCCTCTGCAGGTGCCGAGGCTCCACTGTGCAGGTGCAACAGGAGCCTTATTTCCTTTAACCAATTCCACGGCCCCAGGAACGTCCCAGCGTGGGACTCATTGTCACACACATCCCACCCACAGAGGGGACTCCCGTGTCCCAAAGGAGCTGTCTCTGTCCCCGTGCCACCCGCAGAGGGGACTCCAGTGTCCCAAAGGAGCTGTCTCTGTCCCCGTGCCACCCGCAGAGGGGACTCCAGTGTCCCAAACACCTGAGCTGTCCCTGCCCCTGTGCCACTCGCAGAGGGGACTCCAGTGTCCCAAAGGAGCTGTCCCTGCCCCTGTGCCACCCGCAGAGGGGACTCCAGTGTCCCAAAGGAGCTGTCCCTGTCCCCGTGCCACCCGCAGAGGGGACTCCAGTGTCCCAAAGGAGCTGTCCCTGTCCCCGTGCCACCCGCAGAGGGGACTCCAGTGTCCCAAAGGAGCTGTCCCTGTCCCCGTGCCACCCGCAGAGGGGACTCCAGTGTCCCAAAGGAGCTGTCCCTGTCCCCGTGCCACCCGCAGCCTGCCCGCCAGGCTGGCAGATCATCCTTGCCCCATGGCTGGCACTCCATGAGCAGCCCCAGCCCTTCCCCACTCGGTGCCTGAGCTCCCCTGCTCAGCTGTGACTCTGCCCTGCCTGCACAGGGATGGAGATGCCCAACAAGGACCCTCTGAGGCAGCTCCCTGCACAGGGATGGAGATGCTGGACAAGGACCCTCTGAGGCAGCTCCCTGCACAGGGATGGAGATGCCCAACAAGGACCCTCTGAGCCAACCCTGCACAGAGCCCCTTTGTGTGCTGGGCTAACACACAGGCTCTGTTCAAACAGAATGGTCCAGCACAAGCTCAGTGCTTTTCCTTCCTTCCTTAGAAAAGAAGACAAAAAAGGAACGCATTTTCTGAAGGCCAAGCATGGAGGAAGGAAAGAAATTTCAATGAAAAGCCTTAAATTTCAATTAAGAGCCTTAAAAAGCTAAAATTGCTCATCTTACATTGGTAACGCCACCATACATGCAACAGGAGAAGGCCAAGCCATCCCAGCTCCCTGAAAATGTCCCACAGAGACAAAACAAGCAGAGATTTACATTCCTGTGAGCTCCACTTTCCACGGAAGGCAGAGAAGAGCCTGTCCCTGCAGGTACAACCTTTGCTGGCAAAAAGAACAAACCAGAAAGGATTGATGGATTTTAGCTTGGGCTGTCCATTGTGAAAGGGCATTTTAAGCTTTTGCCATACAGCAGAAGGAAGTGTGGGCTCCTGGAGGCTGAGCTTTGCTCTACGAGCACAGAGTCATTATTTTCAGCTATTTAAACAGTTCTCTAACAGGCCAAACTACTGCTTGTCACACCTGCTGGCACAGCATTCTCATCACTAAAGCCTGCACCTTTAGCCAAAACATCACCAGCTGCAGAAAATATAAATCAGCAGCTAAATTAAAATTAAAATTAAATTATAATTAAAATTATACTTTAATTCAAAATTTTAATTTATAATTTATTTTCATTGATTTTGTTTTAAATTTTAATTTATAATTTCAATGATAATAAATTATAATATTAAAAAATAAATAATTGTTATATTATTATATAATTTATTTTTAAAAAAGAAAGAAAAAAGAGTGCAACTTCTGCAGGCTGAAAGGTCACATTTATCCAATGGAAAGATGCGTCTGGGACCCCAAGAAGTGCCCAGGGCTGTGTGGGTGCAGGGGGTGTGATTTTCACACTGATTTTGCACTAACTCACATTCAAATCCAGGCGCAAAGCACTGAGGTGTGACTGTGAATGGCTCACGGCACAGCTGTTGTGCTGTGGGTTGGTTTTACCTTTTCTGTTATTTTTTTCAGGTGATTAATGTGCTCCTGCCTCGCCCAGCCGCTGCTCCCACACGCAGAGGAAACTCTTCTTCAGCAATTTTCAAAGGTAACTGTGTGCTCCACTTAAAGAATTATTTCCAAATTGTGCTACCTATGAAATGAAGGCTGGGATAAATAAAGGCCAGCAAGCAATCCTAGCAGTCCTTGTCAGTCACAGGCCAGAGCTTTCTGTTTGTGCAATTCGCACAGAAATTGCCATAAAAGACTGAAAACTCTGTGATCCAAGACCTTCTGTTCTCTTTCTTTTTGGGACCAGACTTGTCCCCTAAAGCTGAAGATGGCTGAATCGCAGATGGATCCTTTTCCAGCTCCTTTGAAGTTCCTGATTAAACAGTGACTTTTCATTTATCTTCAGCACAAAGCCAACTCCTCATCTGCCACAAGAGCACAAATGGGAGAGGATGTGACACCAGCCCGAACAAAATGACAGAAGTTTCCTATAAAACCTGTGACAATTCCTCCTCTGGTTCTCACAGAAGTCAAACTTTTCAGGTTCTTTTCTCCAGAGCATGGGGAGGAGGCAGCACCTCTCCAGCAGCATCCCTGCTACCCTGAGGGCCATTGGATTTCCCATTTTGCTGTGCTCTGTCCTGGTACAGGAAGGTCTTGGCCCTTCTTAACATAAGATACTGCTACAAACAAATAATGGAGAATGGTAATTTCCCCATAAGATCCAAGTGAAATACTCTATATCTAAAAGTACTTACAATTCAGGGGGGGGAAATATTAAAAACTAATTCTGTGGTACTGAAATTGGCTCAAACCAGCCCCTTTAAAACAAACAAGAGAACTTCCCTAAGCACTGTAGATTAGCTGGCTGTTCACCAACAGCTCTGATTGAAAATCAAAGGCAGATGTGAGGAGCAGAGCAGCAGTTCCAGCTCTCCCAGCAGCGCCTGTGGCTGGCACGCTCCCGAGAATCCCAAACTGGTACGGGCTGGCCCACAGAGCTGGCGTGGCAGTGCCATGGCCAGAGCCCTCCTGCTGCCCTGCTCACCCCAGGAGCTCCCTGCAGCGCCCAGAGCAGGGATCAGGGCACAGGGAAAGCTTCATTTCCTTCCATCACAGGGCTCTGTGTGCAGCTCAGCACGAGGAGCCAGGAAATTCATCCCTTGTCCTTGGGGATGGGGACAGTCCTGCCCAGGGCAGAGGAACTGCCCCACCCCAAGGGGAACAGCGACCAGGGAACTGCAGCAGCGTGGGGAAGAGTCTCAGCAAGAGACTGAACAGCTTCAAACTCCTTTTGAAAAGAGCTGGAGAAGAAAGAGAGAGTGTGATGATAAAAGAGGTTTTGTGCTGCGCTGGCAGAGGAGCAGAATTGATGATGTGGTGAGTCAGTTCCCTCTCCAGCATTAACAGCCCTCAACTTCCCTCTTCCAAAAGCAGCCTCTGTTCGAGGTCTCTGGCTCCAACATCATCCTTGGGACAAGGATCTGTCTTCTCTCAAACTCGACTCTTCTTCTGGGGGAAGACAAAACCACCATGGCACCATGACAAATGGTTCCAGGGGCTGCCTGAGAGCTGCCTGCCTTCTGGGCAAGAGGAGCATTTGTGTCAAAGCACATCCATGTCAATGATCCTATTTACAGCACACGCTTCAGCCTATTCTAGCTTGCCCTACCCAGAAATTCTAAGGGAATTTAAGCTGAAAATTGAAAATCAGATCCACTTCCACGTGCAAAATTCAGCTTTGCAGGATTCTTTTTTTTTTTTTTTTTTGGCAGTTCATACCACTGGGTACACTCCCTGCACTCCCAAACACTCCTTTCTCATGCAGGATGCCTGCAGGGCCTGTCACACAAATCACACGTTGTCTCTTGGCAAAAGATGTGTAAAATAACCCCTGACTCAGAGACCTGCTCACCAAGAGCAGTAAAAACTCCCCTTGAAGTGTCCTACAAAAGCAGAGTGAGCAGGTAACCCTCTCTCTTGATCAATTCTCTCTGGAGAGTGATAACTTGGAATATCTGGGCAATATTGGGTAGCAGTGTGTGAGTCTGTAATAACAGAGAGCTCCAGAAGCATTAGTTTTATTCATTTTGTCCTTTTCTCTACAACAAAATAACCTGAGAACAGCAATGCCATTAAAGCAGGGGAGGTGGAATAAGATCCTTGCTAGGAAACCATTCCCCAGCATGGCCACAGATAAAAGATCAGCTCTGCTTCGTGACTCATCTCTGAATCCATAACTATTTAAATACTCCAGCACTTTGGATTTTATGTGGTCACAATAAATAGCACCAGGCAATTGAATTCATATCCTCCATGTGCAACACTTGGTTAAGGAAAGCTCTCCACCTCACCATCTGCTGCTCTCTCTTCCCCCTTTCTCTTATTCCTGCATCATCTTGGATTTCTCCCTCCTTTTTCTCCCGAGAGAGCACAGAACCCTGAAAAGCACTCCCAACATTGTAGAACCATCTTGAAAGAAATGAGGAAGAAATCCATGAATTTTTACAGCAGCAGCTTTTGTACTCTTTGCACACTTTCAGGCTCTTCTCACCTGCAGACTTTGGGCACTGGGGCAGGATCTCAGAGCAGTACAGTCTATGTTGGTCTTTCTCCCAGCAAGGAAACCCACTGGCTTCACACAGTAATAAATAATAAAAATAAATAATACTTAAATAAATAAATAAATAAATAGAGAATAACTGGTCTAACGTGGCACAATAAGCACAGTCCATGCTGGAAATGGATCCCCTGCATGCACAGCCCTGCGTTTGTCTCGCTGAGCCTGGCCTGGCTCTGCACAAAGACACCCATTTTGCTCCAACCCTTCCCTCGAGACAGAGCTGAACTGCAGCCCAGCAGAGCTCCCCTGGGAACTGGGCTGGGAATGGCCTGGGACACGCAGCCCAAAACCCTCAGCACATCCCAAAACCCGCGGGATGTGCCTCTCCCGAGCCTGGGGCTGCTGACCCTCAATCCTAAGGAGCAACTGCGGGAAGACCTTCAGCAGAGCCATCCAGCTAGCCCAGAGCTGGGGTTTCAGCCTTTCCCAGTGCCAGAAAGGCTTTAGTGCTAAACCCAAAGCCCTCCAGTTCCTCTGTGCTGGAGCTGTGTCTGCACTGGGACTCCCTGAGCCAGGAGCCTCTCACCAGCTCCTCCTGAGGGGCCCACCAGGACCCTGAGCTCCTTTCTGCAGCACCCCCGAGTTCTTATCTTTTCTTTTAGGACCCTGAGCTCCTTTCTGCAGCATCCCCGAGTTCTTATCTTTTCTTTTAGGACCCTGAGCTCCTTTCTGCAGCACCCCCGAGTTCTTATCTTTTCTTTTAGGACCCTGAGCTCCTTTCTGCAGCATCCCCGAGTTCTTATCTTTTCTTTTAGGACCCTGAGCTCCTTTCTGCAGCACCCCCGAGTTCTTATCTTTTCCTTCAGGACCCTGAGGTCCTTTCTGCAGCATCCCCGAGTTCTCACCTTTTCCTTTAGGACCCTGAGCTCCTTTCTGCAGCATCCCCGAGTTCTTATCTTTTCTTTTAGGACCCTGAGGTCCTTTCTGCAGCACCCCCAGTTCTCACCTTTTCCTTTAGCACCCTGAGCACCCATCAAGCTCAGCAGCTCCACCATTTCTCTCTCACACGTCTAAGTTGCATCCAGGTGGAGGCACCCGCAGCACTCCCAGTCCCGATGTCCCTGTGGGAGAACATGTGAGGGAATTTGGATCAGACCAGAGCTGTTCAGCTTTGGGCCTTATCAGTCCCCATCCGCTGGGGCACATCGTACCTGGGAGAGCTCACAGCGCGCACGCTGCTCCCCGCGCTGCTCTCCGAGGGACTCGGGACATCTGCAGTGCATTACAGCCTTCTCAAAAAAATGCTGTCTACATTAAGTACAAGTATTTAATTAGCACTTCATTTAGAGCATGTGGTACAGCTCACAGCTCCAATTCGGGCCAGAGATGGCTTGCAGGGGTGGGTGGGAGCGGGGGTGATGCCAGGGGAGCAGAGCAGCTCCAGCAGGCGCGCACCGCTCCCGGAGCGCAGGGACCTGCGAGCACCGACAGCTCACAGGGACCTGCGAGCACCGACAGCTCACAGGGACACCGCCACAGGTGTCCCTAGGACACGGCAGCCCTGCCCTGTTTGTCCCCCGGGTACCCCCGGCCCCGGGAGGGGACTGCTGCTGGTGCCGCGCTCAGTGCTATCCATCCCTGCACTGTGTGTCCCCAGGGTACCCCAGCCCATCGGGAGGGGCTGCTGCTGCTGTCCCCGAGCTCCGGACAGGATGCTGTCCATCCCTGCACTGTGTGTCCCCAGCCCATCGGGAGGGACTGCTGCTGCTGTCCCCGAGCTCCGGACAGGATGCTGTCCATCCCCTCCCGGTTTGTCCCCGGCCCGTCGGGAGGGGCTGCTGCTGTCGCCGCGCCCCATGCTGTCCATCCGTGCCCTGTTTGTCCCCAGGGTACCCCAACCCGTCGGGAGGGGACTGCTGTCGCAGCTCCGGAGCGGACGCTGTCCATCCCCGCCGGACAGGGCAGGGCAGGGCGCGGTGCCAGCGCTGCCGCGCCCCGGGGAAGCCCCGGTGATTCAGAGAGCCGTGAGTCACCGGGAGAGGCTGGGGCTGCTGGCCAGCCCGGGACACTGCGGCTGTGCTGTGTCCCCAGCCCAGCAGGAGCTCCCCACTCCCCCTGCACCCACCCAAATCCCTCCCCAAAACCCTGTACCCACCCCAAATCCCACCCAGATCCCTATACCCACCCCAAATCCCACCCCAAATCCCTGTACCCACCCCAAATCCCACCCAGATCCCTATACCCACCCCAAATCCCACCCCAAATCCCTGTACCCGCCCCAAATCCCTGTACCCACCCCAAATCCCTGTACCCACCCCAAATCCCTATACCCACCCCAAATCCCACCTGCACCACTTGCTCCAAACCATTTTAAAAACAACCCCCCCCCAGTAACATTTAGAGGAACTTGCCCATGATTGGTTGGCTCCTGCAAGGACTGGGGATTCGAGTGTCTGCACTGGCCTGAATATTCCCCCTTGGAAGGAGAGGCAAAGACTCCGATGTGAGGTTCTGGCCAAGGCTGAGGGCAAGCCCAAAGGCATCTCCCAGGCAGACAGCAGAGTCACTGCCCCGGAGCATCTGCAGGGATCCAGTCCTGCAGTTCACCCCTCTCAGGCTGGAGTCTTGATCTGGCCAGCCTCGGGTTATTGCATCTGCCTGAATCCCCAAATCCAGGTCCATTCGTAGCACCTACAAAAAACACAAACAAATAAAAATCCCTTGGTACATGTAGCAAATATACTGCAATATTATCAGAATAAATCTCTACCAGACAGCACCAAGAAGCTGTGGTTTTGTGGGGTTTTATACACAAATGCACACACATCTATCTACTCATGTACATAGAGATATTTAAATACAGCTATTTGTAGATATATGATAAAAACTCTTCCTTGGCAGTACCTAAAGCTGCTATTAAAGTCAAGAGGACTGTGGGGAATACACACATAAAATCACTGATTGTCACTTTTCTAGTTTATGTGCAGTGTCTCCACAATTTTCATACCACAGCAATACCCTGTGCCATCTCTTTGCAAGAGTTCTCCCTGCTGCACTGGCAGCAGTGATCTATTACATTTCTATTTAATTCTGTTAGCATATTTCCTTCAAGTGTCACACTCCACCAGAATATGGCCATTATCATGCAGTTATCACTGGGGACAGAAAATAACACAGTTCAGGGACAAACAGCACTGCTGTCATTTGATGTGAGAGTCACAAGCAAAATTTAAATATTAAATGGATGGAAGGCAACACACATCTCTGGAACAGATTTCTGAGTTCCAAAATACTGTCCTGTCCCTCCAGGCCCTTGTAAATAGTCTCTGTCCATCTTTTTTGTGAGTACTGGAAGGTCCCAACTGGGTCACCCCAAAGCTTCTCTCCAGGCTGAACAATCCCATTCTCCAGGACAGCTCCTGGGGTCTCATGGCAAATTAAAAGGTTGGTCCCAGTTTGACAAAACGCAGAAGGAGCTTGTCCTGCTCTTTGCACTGACTGTGACACATGTCTGCCACAGGAGAAGCAGCTGGGAAAGGCTGAATTTGCTGTTTAGCATGACCTAATTCCCGCTGTGCGCACACTCGGGGAAGCGCGGCTGCTCAGCTCCAGCCCCGCCGAGCTCCAGAGCCTGGGCTGAGCCTGGGCTGAGCCTGGGCTGAGCCTGGGCTGAGCCTGGGCTGAGCCTGGGCTGAGCCTGGGCTACTGCAGGAGCAGCTCTGAGCACCTCTGGCTGGGGCAGAACACAGAGCTGAGTGCTGGGGACAGGCACACACAGAGCCTCTTCCCGGCGAAGAAAGATGAGCAAAGTGGAGAGAAGGACCAGGGATCTCACGGGGAAGAAACTCGGATTTACACAGTCCAGAGAAACAGAAACAGGACATAATGAGGAGGCAGGAAAGACATCTTGGGCTGTGATTCTGCTGGCTCTCCTTCTTCTCTCTGCATATTCCCTGGAAGTTTTCCTTGTGGCACAAACGGCTTCATGTGCATCTTGTTTACTTTTGGCCTAGATCACTTCCTTTGGAGCCAGCCCAGCCCCTGTTGGGAACATCAGATAAATCTGGATTCATTTGAAACTCCCTTTTGGAAGAGGCAGGGTTGTCCTTGTCAACATGTCAGATTAGGAATGCTCCATTTGGTTTAATGGGGCTGGCTTTTGGTTTAATCCAAAAGACTCCATAAACTTCCATTGTAATTTATGCTCCAAATCTCACAGTCTTCAGAACTACAGATTCCCCCCTCCTTTCCTTTTTTTTTTTTTTTTTCTTTTCCCCCCTCAGGTAGTGGCTTCTGTCTTAAGTTGTGTTCCTTCGCTGTACATCAGATCAATTGTACCCACCAGAAATGCTCCATTTATTCTGGAGTAAGGAAGGGTTTTTATCAATCTGAAAACAATACAATTTTTATGATCTGCAACATTTAAAAATGCATCAAAGAATGAAGGGAAAGTGAGGAGCAAAATATTACAGAAGGGTGCCTGAAATCACTCCAGTATCGAGTGGGATTGGATTTATTTCTCCTAACACAGACTTCTCAGGTGTTACTGTGCTGGGACAGCCACTTCTGGAAAGTCTCTGCAGTAATTTGGTTATTCTCTCACCTCATAGATGGATGAACTCCTCCATTCCCAAAGGAGATAAACGGGACAGGAAAAGGCATTTTTACATTAGTAACTGCTGGAGTTCTCTGAGGTATCTCTTCATGGCAGGCAAAGTGCTCTAAACACTGAATGAATCAGGAAGATTCTTGGATTTTTGAGAGGATAACTCAGGACTGAGTGCTGAGCTGGCACTCAGAACATCTGGGTTTCCATCCCATCTCTGGCATCCCCAGCATCTGGCACCCACACCTCCATTGTGTGAGTGAACGAGGAAAGGCTGCGTTCCCCAGCCCGGAGCAGGGACAATGGCACTTCATGGCACTTCCTCACGCTCTCCTCGCTCCGTCTGCTCCACTTCGGTGACAAATCCTTCAGCTCAGGGCCTGTCCTTGCAGTGCCACTGCACCTGGTCAGCTCTGGGCTCGGAGCCAGCGGGATTTGGGCACCAGAAAATGTTCTCCAGAGATTGTTCAACCCTTTTGGAGGAGCTGAAAGGTTGGAGGAGACCTCATTCCAGCCCTGTGCCAGGGACACCTCCCACGATCCCAGGTTGCTCCAAGCCCTGTCCAGCCTGGCCTTGGCCACTCCCAGGGATGGGCAGAAAGATGCTGAGAAAGCTCAGCACGTTGAGGAAAACATTCCCCCATAACCCTCAGAGCTGGCACAAATAAAGCTGTCAGACATTTTCAATATTTCTCAGCTATTTAAAATGTGAATATTCATCAATCTTGCAAACCAGAGCTTAATTAGAATCATAAATTGCTGCTTCAGTGTAGAGCAGAAGAGCAGTTTGTGTTCTGAAGCTCATGTCCCCCAGAGGAGCTGCAGTTGCACCTCGTGTGTCCCTGGGCACAGGAAGGAGGCACCAGCACAGCACAGGTTTTATCTCTACAGAGCACGAAGGGCAAAAACAAATTTCCCAGCCTGGTGGCTAAAATATATCTTTATACCCCCCCAAAAAAAATCCTTTGGAAAGGATGCTGAGCCCCTTCCAACGCCTGAGCACCATTTGCAGGAGGCAGTTCTTCCTGCAGTGCTGATCAGGGGGGCAGGGGATGGGCACAGGAGGGTCCCAGCTCTGCGAGGTGTTTGCTGCAGGGGCTGCAGGTGCCTGCTCGGGGTGTGTTTGCTGAGGGTCTGCTTGGGCTGTGTTTGCTGCAGGTGCCTGCTCGGGGTGTGTTTGCTGAGGGTCTGCTTGGGGTGTGCTTGCTGAGGGTCTGCTCGGGGTGTGTTTGCTGCAGGTGCCTGCTCGGGGTGTGCTTGCTGAGGGTCTGCTCAGGGTGCGTTTGCTGAGGGTCTGCTTGGGGTGTGTTTGCTGAGGGTCTGCTCAGGGTGTGTTTGCTGAGGGTCTGCTCAGGGTGTGTTTGCTGAGGGTCTGCTCAGGGTGTGTTTGCTGAGGGTCTGCTCGGGGTGTGTTTGCTTAGGGTCTGCTCAGGGTGTGCTTGCTGAGGGTCTGCTCGGGGTGTGTTTGCTTAGGGTCTGCTCAGGGTGTGCTTGCTGAGGGTCTGCTCGGGGTGTGCTTGCTGAGGGGGGCTGCTCGGGGTGTGCTTGCTTAGGGGGGCTGCTCAGGGTGTGCTTGCTGAGGGTCTGCTCGGGGTGTGTTTGCTTAGGGGGGCTGCTCAGGGTGTGCTTGCTGAGGGTCTGCTCAGGGTGTGTTTGCTGAGGGTCTGCTCAGGGTGTGTTTGCTGAGGGGGGCTGCTCGGGGTGTGCTTGCTGATGGTCTGCTCAGGGTGTGTTTGCTGAGGGTCTGCTCAGGGTGTGCTTGCTGATGGTCTGCTCAGGGTGTGTTTGCTGAGGGTCTGCTCAGGGTGTGTTTGCTGAGGGTCTGCTCAGGGTGTGTTTGCTTAGGGGGGCTGCTCGGGGTGTGCTTGCTGATGGTCTGCTCGGGGTGTGTTTGCTGATGGTCTGCTCAGGGTGTGTTTGCTGAGGGTCTGCTCGGGGTGTGCTTGCTGATGGTCTGCTCAGGGTGTGCTTGCTGCAGGTACCTGCTCGGGGTGTGCTTGCTGAGGGTCTGCTCAGGGTGTGCTTGCTGAGGGTCTGCTCGGGGTGTGTTTGTTCAGACCCTGCCAGCAGCTCCTGAGAGCCCTCAGAACGCCCAGGGACTAAACACAGCAAACACATCTGAGGCATTGCCAGCCCCAGGAGCTGAAGGATTTTCCTGCTGGAAAATGAGCACTCAGCTCCCTCTGGCACTGCCCTGGGAAGGACCTCAGCCCAGGGAAAATCACTGATGTGGATGGACAAAGTGCAGAACAGCCAAAGGCAGGACACAGACCCCAGGGGAAGGCAGGTGCTCATCAGCTCTGAGCTCAGGTACTCACTCAGGTCTGGGAATTCCTCTGTTCCTGCTCTGGCTCCAAAATCAATTCCATTTCCACCCCAGTTTCAGGTTTTTTGAGTAGATCTGCTCAACATAGGGAAAAATGATAGGGTTTAATTCCACAGAGTAATAATTGAAAGTGAACAGTTTTGCTGTGTGTGTCCAAGTATTGGGTCTACTACATCCCATTTTACATCATCATCATCATCATCATCATCATCATCATCATCATCATCATCATCATCATCATCGTAATAATAATAATAATAAAAATAATAATAATAATAATAATAATAATAATAATAATAATAATAATAATAACAACAATAATAATAATAACAACAGCAACAACAATTATAATAACGAAGCAGAAAATTCTAAAATTGTAAGTTTTCCTCAATAGAAAAATCTAGAAATCAACACAGAATTGTTTCTATTTGGATTTTCATTAGATAAAAGGCTTCCCATTTTAGTCTGTTTTTAGTATAAAAATAGCATCAGGGTAAGAACCAAAACCTAAATCTGTTCTATTTGTGTTAACAGCAGTTCTAATTTCAGGCTGCCTCTTTCCTGCACTACATTTCTCTATATTTCCTTTTGAGAGTTGTCCAAGATCGTAGCCTTGAATCCAAAATTTTTATCATTTTTTGTAGGTCCAGGATCAAATCCCAAGGATCAAATTATTTCCTGGAACTGAAGTGTCTCTACAATAGATCAAATACACATTTAAGAAAAAACTCATCAGATAATTTAATATGTCTATTTCTTTTAAGAATATGCAAATTTGAAGAGGAAATCTGAAATAATAACAATTTAGAGTGAGGCATCAATTAAACATCAGCTATTTTAAATTTTATATAAACTATTTCTATATTCCCAAATAGTGCATCACTGCTGCTGATATTGTAAGGAAAACCAAGGGAGTGATTCTCCAAGAAGCTGAACAGTTAAATGAGAAAATGAGCTTTACTTGGAGCAGTAACTGTAGGAAAGGAGGAAAGGAAATTCAGTGTATTTGAGTTTCAGTTTATCTGAGCTTGGTGATTGTCCTTCACCACTGAGAAAGCAATAAGGAGCTGAAAAAGCAAGAAAACTTCTCTTGTTCTCCCCATTTGTGCACACAATTGAGGTGTGAGGGGCTGAGTCCAAACCTCTGACAGACACTGATGAGAAACAAGCACTTGGGTTCACTGGCTTTGGGAAATTCCCTCAGTCCATAAAAGGCTCATTTTCATTAATTTTAATTTTAATTTTAATTTTAATTTTAATTTTAATTTTAATTTTAATTTTAATTTTAATTTTAATTTTAATTTTAATTGTCACTCGTGCCTGTGTGAGTTTATGGCTTCTCTTCCTCATGCATCCAAAGTATTTCAAGACAGCTTTTAACTAATAATTTAAGCTGCTGTTTCTATGGCTTATAAATTGAATTTCAGGTTTTATTCAAAAGCTCTTTCACACCAGCTGGAATTGAAACCAGGTGTCCTGTAAATAACAGATGCTTTTCAGCATTTCTAACCCAATAAAAATAGAAAACCTGCTCATCTGAATGAACCTCTACGGAGTCACAGCATGGTTTGAACATTTATCTATCAGGTCTCCTCCCTGAGAGTAGACTTTATAGAGCAAAATAAATCCAACACACAAAAGTCAACATTTACTGAGGAAGTATTTTAAAAGAGCAAATGCAAAACAGCTTTAAATCTGTTCTTCAGCTCTGATGTTTCTGACTGCTGATAAAGATCATGACTTTTAGTTGTCATTTAAATAACTTCAATCAATTCCCCTCAAATATTTCCCTTTCCCTGAAGCAAACAGGGCAGAGGCTGCTGGAGCCCTGCTGCAGCACAGCTGGCAGAGCTGGAGGGAGGACGACTGAATTCTATAACTTATTTCTGTTTCTCCCTTGCCCAGGAAGTGGAGAATTCAGTGCAGAAAATGCCATTTTCCTTCACAGCCACGAGAGGGGAGCCTTTTCCTTCTGAAACTTAAGGAAAGTCTCTTAAACTTCCCAGCACATGGAGAGCACTGGGAGAGGGAAAATCAACTCCTTGGATCTAGCAGGGAAGTTTGGCATCGCTTTCAAAGCCAGTAAATATCCAGCCAATTAAAAACAATCCAACCAACTTATAACCACACTCATTATTTATGTGTGTGCTGAAGACTCTCTGTTGCAGGGCTCTGATGTGAAATATGGATTTCCACAGGAGCCTCGGTGCTTCTCCTCCCTCGCACGAGGCCGTGCAGAGCCAGGGTTGGGTCCCTGGGGAATCCTGGGGCTTCTGCCGAAAGGCACAGAGTGCCAGGTCACCCCTTGGGTGACAAAGGACAGGCTGGGGGCTCATTCCTGTGGGCTCGAGTGTCCTGGCTGCTCGTAAAGCTCAGCAATTTACTGAGCACATTCTCGTTCACGTGGCCAGGGGAATTGTTTGGTGATGAGGTTTGCTCCTGCAGGAGGGAGCAGGAGATGTTCTGCTGCACCCCCAGGTGAGAGAGACCTCAGTGCTCCCCTGGCCACCAGCACAGGACACTGCTGGAGCCGACCCCCAGCAGGGCTGGACGAGGCCCTGGGGCTGCTCCTGGCAGCAGGAACCTGTCCAGAGCCTGGCCCGAGCCTGTCCAGAGCCTGTCCCAGCCCTCTCCATGATCCCCACTGTCCCTCTTTGGATCCCCACTGTCCCTCTCTAGATCCCCACTGTCCCTCTCTGGATCCCCACTGTCCCTCACTGGATCCCCACTGTCCCTCTTTGGATCCCCACTGTCCCTCTCTGGGATCCCCACTGTCCCTCTTTGGATCCCCACTGTCCCTCACTGGATCCCCACTGTCCCTCTCTGGGATCCCCACTGTCCCTCTCTGGGATCCCCACTGTCCCTCACTGGATCCCCACTGTCCCTCTTTGGATCCCCACTGTCCCTCTCTGGGATCCCCACTGTCCCTCTTTGGATCCCCACTGTCCCTCTCTGGGATCCCCACTGTCCCTCTCTGGATCCCCACTGTCCCTCTCTGGATCCCCACTGTCCCTCACTGGATCCCCACTGTCCCTCACTGGATCCCCACTGTCCCCTCTCTGGGCTCCCCACTGTCCCTCACTGGATCCCCACTGTCCCTCTCTGGATCCCCACTGTCCCTCTCTGGGATCCCCACTGTCCCTCACTGGATCCCCACTGTCCCTCTCTGGGATCCCCACTGTCCCTCACTGGATCCCCACTGTCCCTCTCTGGATCCCCACTGTCCCTCACCCCAATGTCACCTTACAGAACACAGACAGGCACACCGTGGCTGTCCCTGTCCCTGCACAGCCCCTGAGGGGGGCAGTCCCTGCTCTGGGATCAGGAACAAGCCCTGGCTCTGAGGTCTCACAATTCATGGATTAAATCTCACCCAAGGGAAGGACCACTTTTTGCTACCAACACATTTTGTTTTCAGAGAAGAAAGTGCATGTAATAAAAAAATCTTCCCTTGAAACAGGTCCTTAGAAAAGCAAAATAATTGAGATCATGCACTTTATTTATCACCAGAAAGGGATGAGGTTTTAAAGCTGTTTTGTTCTTCTTTACAGTCACTGTCAATTCTGACCTTTCCATGTAACTCATCAGCACTCTCTTATTTCTCCTTCTTTAAATAACAGGAAAGAAGCAATGAATTTTAACCAAGACTTCTTATGCCTCAGCAAGTCTCAGAAGTCTGAGTTAAAGTTTTCTTAGCACTAAGAAAACCCAAAGAGCTTCAAACTGTTTGAAAAAGTTCTCACCCTCACCATTGATCAGCCTTTATTTGCACAATATTTCTTGCCTCATTACCCACAGGCTCTCCAGTCTTCGGGGTAGAAAGCACCTGATATAAAAATAAAGCAGAAGATGAAAGAATTCAATAACTTTAAATGTTCGAGGCTTCTATAAACAACTATAATGGAGTACTAACAAAATAAAAATTCCCACACTTTTCACATCTTGTGGAGTTTATCTCATCAAGAGAAATGCCTTTGCAGGGAAGACTGAACCCTTCTGTTTTCAGTCCATTCCCACCTTTCGCCCTGGGCACAGGCTCAGGCAGACTGAGAGCTTGTTTTCCCCACCAGCACTGCAAGAGGCTGTGATTTGTCTCTGTTTTGCCCTTGGAAGCACAGGGAGGGCAAGGTGCACTCCACACAAGGTGAGATGTCAGGGCAAGGCAGAGCTGAATCCCAGGAGCTGTTCACAGGCACTGCTAACTCAAGGCTCTGTTTCCTTTGTCCCCAAGACACTTGGTCCCATTTACCTGAGCAGATAACCAGGCCAGCAGCTGGGGTGGCAAACTCTCCCTAACTCACCTCCTTTGGTCCATTTCCCTATATTTAAATTTCCATTATAAGTTGGGTAGATACTGAGAATTTATGTTTGTTTTTCCTCCCCAAGCAAAGCAATCTCAGAAATTCAGTTTGTGTAAATACCCACAAGAAAAGCTGCCTCTCCCTCTTTGGTCACCTCAAAAAAAAAAAGGTCCCATTAAGGCTCTGGTTTGTCACTTTTACTATCAGGTCAGAAATTCCTGTTTCTAACAATACTTCACTGTATTTAGCAGTTTCTGCCTGCAGCTCTAACTGGAACCAGGCACAGAATAAACAAAACTCTTTGGCACTTGCAGAGATTTGTGGGGTGGGAGAAACTGCCCACCCTCTGAGAGAAACAAAGGAAATCTCATTAATATCCATGTCTGCAGGGAGGCAGAGGGTTCTGTTTCTTTGCATTCAGTCATTAATCTGTTTTTATTACTTTCATTAGTATTGTCATCCATGTTTCTGCTACTTTATACTTTACCAAGTTAATTAATGCTAAAGATTAAAATGCAGCTGCTTAAAACATCTTCCCAGGATTCAAGGTGAAAAAACCCCAGAATTCTAGAAATAAAGTTGTATGAAAGAACCAGCTCTGAAAGAATCGGTAGAGCAATTTTCTTGGCTGTCAGGAAGTGATCTTCAGCAAGGTCTGTGATCCCACCCATTTCTGAGAGATCTCCATGCAATGAATGTTACCTCAGCAAATATTTTGGGGCTTCTGAAAGCTCATAAAACCAAAGGTTTATATTCTTAATACTGAAATCTCAACCTTCAGTGATCAAAACTGGTGAGATGAGTGGTTAAATGAGGATAAACCTCTATACTCACTCAAAACCCAGCTGTACACCTGGGGAGAGCCAGATGAGAATTTATGAGGCTGTTCTGGAAGAACCCACCAGGCGTTTGAGCTGCTCCTGAAACACAACAACCCAGAGCTGCTCGAGGGGGGAAAGAAGAACATAAAATATGCTGGGGGGAGTGCTAAATGCATAAATTGGCATATTTGTACCTATTTCCATTCTTTTCATATTTCTGAATTAATTTGATCTTCATGAAAAAGTAATGGCAACCTCAGAGGGAGCTGCAGAGCATTTGAGGCCACGGCACAGAGTGGAATCCCAGGCTGGTTTGGGCTGGAAGGACCATCAAAGCTCATCCAGTGCCACCCCTGCCATGGCAGGGACACCTCCCACTGTCCCAGGCTGCTCCAATGTCCAGCCTGGCCTGGGACACTGCCAGGGATCCAGGGGCAATTCCATCCCAGGGCCTGCCCACCCTCCCAGGGAATAATTCCTTCCCAGCCTCTGAGCCAAACCTCCTCTCTGTCAGGCCGAAGCCATGGCCCTGTCCTGGCTGTGTCCCAGTTTGTGACTCCCAGCACGTGCAGGGGCAGGCGCTGGGGTGGACTCGAGCCCGGCTGGAGCACAGCCTCTTCATTAGGAGAAGAGGGAACGTCTCGGAGTACTTAGCTCCAATTAACTGATTAGCTGGAGGTAAAATCTGAGCAAACACAAGGCTGTTTGACGTCTGCAAGTCAAAGACTGCCAGCTGTCTCTGTTTGGAATCCAGAGACCGCCTGGGCTTCGGTTTGATGTGAATTTGGGAGGGCTGAGGAGCAGCTCCTGTGCCCAGCCTGGCCAGGGCACCCACGCTCTGCAGCATGCCCAGGGCAGCTCTGTGTGCCAAATGCCCCCCTTGGGGTGCCCTGGGTGCCTGAGGGGCACACGGCTCCAGGGGAAGGGCTGGAAAAGGAAAACACGTCCTGGTGGTGATAACTGACGGTGAGGGATCGCCCTGGCAGGGAATGGTTAACAATAAAAACATCAGCTCACTGCTCAGAGATGAGGTTTTCCCCACAGCTCACACAGCTGGGACTCTGGTCCCTGTTATTGAGCATATTTTCAAGGAGCAGGACAATTTCCCAGCTCCACGGCACCATTTCCCTGCCAGGCTGCTAGGTTTGGCACTACCACACCCCTGCCCTCCGTTTTGGGCTGCACCCCAACACCATCCCCGGGGGGACACGCCTGGGCTGCCTGGAGCTGCTCCTGGGGGGCTTTTCTCCTCTCTCTGCATTTCTACCCTCCCCTCTTGCTGCTCCCCAGGTCATGGGGCTGGCTCAGTGACCAGAGGTGTTTCCAGTCGCTGGTGCAGCACTCTGTGAGTTTGGGGTGGGGTGAGCCCACCCTGCCCAGGGAGGCAGGGGCTGGGGCTCCCCAGAAGCTTCACCCCAGGCTCAGCAGGGACACATGGGGACAGGAGGGGCAGCAAAGGCAGGGACAGGCACAAGGGATGGGCACCTCTTGCCCAGGGTCCAAAGGAGGCTGTGTCCCTGCCGGAGCTCTGCTCTCAGCAGCTCCTGAGCGATGTCTGAGCTGAGAGCTGCTGGCACCCAGAGCACCCAAGGGCTCTGCAAGAGATCTCCTTCCCCTCACTGTCCCTCTGACGGCACTGGGACTGTGTCCTGCACGAGCTTTTCAGCTGCTCTGATTAAATACTTCACCTCTTCATGTCTGCACCACAACTGAGGCCTTGGCTGAGGCTGGGACGGTTAATTTGGATTCCTACGTTTTTGTATAAAATTTACTGTCTTGTTTCACTGCTTTACCTCATATGACATTTGGGGTTTTCTTTCCCCGTGTTCTTTGAACAGCACTATTGATTCAAATGGATGCAATAAATCGTTTTCAAAGGAACATGTTCCTGTTTAAGATCAAATCAGAACACTCAGCCAAGTTAATTGTCTTAAAAGGTGTGCTTAGGATCAGTGGAGAAAAGTTTCTTTATTGGATCAGATTCTGATCGCAGATTTAATAAGACTTGCATGGTATGAGACAGGACAAATCTGGCCTTTAATATTTACAGTTCTGCAATAAATCTCAGCAATTAGTGTTTAAATAGCAGTAGCAATAAGCACACTGTTACTGTGAAAGCTTCAAACATTTAACACAGGACAGTTTTCCTATAAAAATAATTTTTAAACTTTGATAGACAAAAACATAAATAAAACACTGAAAATATCTTCCTGTGGAGAACACAAATGTTACTTATCCCAAGCTGTCCTATGTCCAAAACACGTGATGTCCACGTGTGTCAGAGTTAGACAATTTCCATACATATTTCAAGTTCATATACAGAGCACATTAGATTCTGGGGATGACAGGGACACAAGATTTCCATGTTATAGGAAAAAAGGCCAGAGAAGAGCTTATCCTGCCTCTAACTAAATAATTGACACCAGACAAGAGCCACTGCAGCAATGCAGCAAACTCTGCTGCCAGGGCAGGGACAACAGTCCTGGGAAGATAAACAATTCCCAAACCATCCTGCCGAGCTGGGGAGCAAACCCCTCAGAGCTCAGAGAATTTGCTCTGGGCAACAAATGCAACCTGTGAAACAGGGGCACTGCAGACCCACAGGGTGTTTCAATTCCAAATGCCAGGACAGCTCTGCCTTTTCCCTCTGACAGTCCCCGGAAGGAAAAGCTTCTGAAGAGGCCAAGTCGGGGTTCAGAAAAATCAGTTTTGAGCACATTCTTGTTGGCCAAAGTCATCAAACCTGCACAAAGCTGCCAGCACAGCCTCTGTCAAACAGTTGGAGTGGCATTTCCTTCCCTAAATACCTCTTCGAGCACAAAACAATTCGCATTACACACCTCTCACGTTCGATATTGCAGGATGAGGAAGCTGATCTGCTGTCAGCTGCAGGTGCCAGGGCAGGCAGGTGTGTGCAGGAGCACATCTCACTGTGTGCCAGTGCTCCTGCAGCACTGGGGACACCTGAGCATCCTCTGCCAGGGACACCTGAGCATCCTCTGCCAGGGACACCTGAGCATCCTCTGCCAGGGACACCTGAGCATCCTCTGCCAGGGACACCTGAGCATCCTCTGCCAGGGACACCTGAGCATCCATCCTCTGCCAGGGACACCTCAGCATCCTCTGCCAGGGACACCTGAGCATCCATCCTCTGCCAGGGACACCTGAGCATCCATCCTCTGCCAGGGACACCTCAGCATCCTCTGCCAGGGACACCTCAGCATCCTCTGCCCAGGGACACCTCAGCATCCTCTGCCAGGGACACCTCAGCATCCTCTGCCAGGGACACAGCTCTGCCTGCCCAGGGACACCTCAGCATCCTCTGCCAGGGACACCTCAGCATCCTCTGCCCAGGGACACCTCAGCATCCTCTGCCAGGGACACCTCAGCATCCTCTGCCAGGGACACCTCAGCATCCTCTGCCCAGGGACACCTCAGCATCCATCCTCTGCCCAGGGACACCTCAGCATCCTCTGCCAGGGACACCTGAGCATCCTCTGCCAGGGACACCTGAGCATCCTCTGCCAGGGACACCTGAGCATCCTCTGCCAGGGACACCTGAGCATCCTCTGCCAGGGACACCTGAGCATCCTCTGCCAGGGACACCTGAGCATCCTCTGCCCAGGGACACCTCAGCATCCTCTGCCAGGGACACCTCAGCATCCTCTGCCCAGGGACACCTCAGCATCCTCTGCCAGGGACACCTCAGCATCCTCTGCCAGGGACACAGCTCTGCCTGCCACCTGCAGGGTGTGGGGAGACCTCACTCACAAAAGTGCTGCTCCTTAAAGATTCCAGGGGCTGGGAGGTGCCCAGAAGGACAAGAGGAATTTGATTTCCGAATTCAAAGAAAGAGCTTCTGAACAATTGCCTTCCAGGGCAGCCCAAGAGGCACTGCTCACCTGCCTGCATGAATTCAGTCCCTGCAGGGAGCACAGCGCTGGCCTCGGGCTGAACATATTTTTATCTGAAGGAACAGAGGGTGAAGGGTGTTCTGAGAAAATATTCTCCTGTGCACTGCAGTCCAGCTCCCTGCCACGCTGATCTAGGGAGGGATGGGCAGGAAATCATTCTCCTTCCCCAGGCCTGCCTCACACCCACCCCAGGGTGGCTGAATTACAAAATCTCCCACTTGTTATAAATTTCTACCTCCTGGTTTTCCTGTGCCTCTCTGTAGTGCATAGGAGCATTTTAATGTGTGCAATCCTTAAATGTCAGAGTAATGGGAAGCAGATGAGTCTTTTATGACAGCAATTTTTCTTTCATTTTCCCTGCTAAAACTATGCAGCGGGAATAAAAAAAGATTTAGATGGTGAAAAGTGTGGTTTAGATCAGACATCACAATAATTCTGGCTCCAGCCACGTGAGGCACATCAGTGCATTAGGCACCACCTCCCTTCAGGGTGCCCTGATGCAAACTGAATTGATGGAGCTGATGAGAATTCCTCGTTAGCTTGCCCAGCCCTTGTGCTAATTAATGAGGCTCTGGATGGGCTCAGCTCTGGGCACTGCACAGACTCCAGGGCTGAGGGACAGTGCCTGGCCACACTCAGCACACCCCAGGCTGCCACACTGGC
Organism: Acanthiza pusilla; assembly: GCA_036630365.1. Taxonomy (NCBI): domain Eukaryota; kingdom Metazoa; phylum Chordata; class Aves; order Passeriformes; family Acanthizidae; genus Acanthiza; species Acanthiza pusilla. Next base: position 15,866,990 of record JAXCHO010000050.1, read on the forward strand.
CAGGAAAAGCCATTTTTATCTGTTCCTCCTCCTGCCTCGCTTCCAGAATTTGGTACGTGGCACTTGCTGAGCCTGCAGAAGGAGCCAGGGATTTAATGAGCATTTGAAAGTTAAGGAATTTGTAGATGTGACTGTTCTGAAGCCTCTGTTTGCAGAGAGCCAAACAAAGTGACGTCTCTTTACGCAGAGGAAGCTGAACCACTCTACACTTCCCAAAAATCTCTTCAGAAAGTCCTGGAAATGCCAATTGAGCCAGACAGGCACTGGTTTGGGAAGGTCACAGACCCAGGACATGTTCCTGTTAGAGCTGCTGGAGGATGGAGATGTCTGAAATCAGCTGATATCAGCTCCCTCCTGCACAAGTACATGAAATAATTTTCCTTGAGGCCTTTTGAACACAACTTTTCAAATCAGTTTTGTTCCCAAGGCTCTCTGCCTTTTCAGCAACGTGAGGTGAAATGATCCAATAATTACCTTCAGTTTCCCTACATGCAGAGAAAGAGATTTGTCATAAAATTACAACTTTTGAGAAGGACCAGCCAGGAGCAGCTTTGTCCAAGCACTGCATGAGGGAGAAGCAACTCAGAGCCCCAGCCTGGCAAAAACTCACCTTTTTTAGGCTCTGTTCACTCAAGAGAGCTCACAAACCCCTTCAGGAGGTTGGTTTAACCCCTTAGGTAATTTCTAAAGCAGTTGTAACTAAAAATCTGCCTGGAACTGAACAAATCACCATCAATCCTTCAGACTTTGAGGAGAACAGGACTCTTCCACGGTTTGATAATTTGAAGATGGCTGATAAAAAAAAGTCAGGAAGTTGAATAGATGATCTGTTCAACACAGCATATTTTTAATTTACCCTGCCTTGTTTGTGACTAAGATCTTTACAGTGCTGAGCCACCTAACGCTGCAGCATTATTCACATGCACAATTGGAACAAAGCAGCAAACAGTTCAAATTAATTCTGTGTAAAGCCAGAACAAATTGTATCATTTGCAATGCAAATGTGATTTCAAGCTTCATTAACATCTTCTTTAGGGTCTGGTGCCTCAGTATTAGGATAGAGTGCTGCTTCCCGAGCTCCAGGACATGTGCCAAGCACTCTGCCACCCCTTAATTCCTTCTGGCAGGGAAGGAAACAGGAGCACAACAAGCGACAAAAACCACCAGGGCTAACAGAACTTGCTTTGCTTGGTTTGAAAGGTGAACTTTCATTTTAGTGCAGTAAATTCCTGATGCACCCAAACATTGCCAGTTATTCTGCCTGTGCTTAAATAGCTTCAGATCACAGCACAGAACAGGGATGAAAATGGGAATTAATTTCCTCAAAAACAGCCCAGACCCCTGTGAGCTTCCTTTTACTCTCAGGACTGAAAATGAAATCAGATTGTGAGATAAAACCTTTGTACCAATGGCGATGTGAGATAAGAGCTCCAAGGTTTGACTTCCTCCTGTGCATCCCTGGTGCCTCCAGCAGAACCCAGGCCCTGCTCCATCGTGTGGGGGAGCAGGGAGCTGTGGAAGCTGCAGATTTTATGGCAGGAATGAGCTGTGCCCATGGCAGGGGCACCAGGACAGCTCCAGCCCCGCAGGTGACCCACAGGAGGACAGTGCTGCCTGTGCCATGGTCCATCTGTTTGACACTGAGCCATCACCTTGCATGGAAGGGATGGGAACAAACCACAGACAGAGAGTTTGGAAATACAGTATTAAAGAAATTTAAAGGCTGCTTAGAGAGGAAACGCTGCTGGTGAGTTGTTTGTGGATTCAACTGATGCAATTACACCGAGCAGCCTTTCACGAGGGTCACTGATTACAAACTCTGTAACAGGGATATTTTTCACTTTTTAAACTTCATTTGTATAAATGGAGAAGCCTTCCCTTGCAAGCAAATCCCAAGGGAGGCTGAGTGGGTCTGGGAATGCCAGGTTTTGATGGAGTGGCCACGAGGGGTCCTGCTCCACCCAAAATGGTCTGAAGCTTCCTCAGCTAAATGTGACAAAATGCAAATGAAAACATGCACACAGGCTGGATCCATAGATGCACATGCTAAATTTAGGGAATGCAAATGTACATCTGATTCATCTGCCCAGGGAGTGCCAGCGCAGAGATAAATCAGAATTGGCTCAGGCCACGGCAGCTCTGGGTTAGCCCAAACACCGACCGTGCCCAGGCACAGCTGGGGCACATCTGGGCAAACACAGCCTGGGCAGAGCGGGCTCTGTGCCGGGCCAGCAGGGTGCTGAGCTCCTGTGGCTGTGTCCTGCGCTCAGCCAGAGCCCTGCCCTGCCCAGGGACACTGCCAGGCTGAGCTCCTGTGGCTGTGCCCTGTGCCCTGCGCTCAGCCAGAGCCTGCCCTGCACTCAGCCAGAGCCCTGCCCTGCCCAGGGACACTGCCAGGCTGAGCTCCTGTGGCTGTGCCCTGCGCTCAGCCTGGCACTGCCCTGCCCAGGGACAGTGCCAGGCTGAGCTTCTGTGGCTGTGCCCTGTGCTCAGCCAGAGCCATGCCCTGTGCTCAGCCCTGCCCTGCCCTGCCCAGGGACACTGCCAGGTGCAGCAGGGGCTGGGAGAGCCCACGTGGCATGGACAGCTTGGAGCATCCGGGGGAGCTGAGCAGTGCCAGGGCACAAACCCTGCTGGGCAGCAGTGCCAGCACAGAGGGACACACAAACCCTGCTGGGACAGCAGTGCCACCACAGAGGGACACACAGAGCTGGGCAGCAGTGCCACCACAGAGGGACACACAAACCCTGCTGGGCAGCAGTGCCAGCACAGAGGGACACACACACAGAGCTGGGCAGCAGTGCCAGCACAGAGGGACTCACACACAGCTGGGGCAGCACCAGGGGTCACCAGTGCCCAGCCAAGGCAGAAGGCATCTCTGTGGAGGCACCTGCAGCCAGGCTGAAGCACTCCAGTAAAATGTTGCTGGCCCAGCCCACAGGAGCACTCGGGGAAATCAAGCCCAGTTCCCAAGCACACATAAATTCATGCCCTCACACCTGTGGGACGTGGAGCAGCAGGCCTGCAGTCAGGAGCTGCTGTGTGCCCTTTGCCATCCACTTTCCCAAACAGCGACCCAGGGTTTTTTTCTCACGGAGAGCTGTGAGAAGCTGAGCAGGCTGTGGGGGATGAGCGGCAGAGCCCGGGGTGTGAGGGCGCTGGGAAGGCACAGCAGTCACTCACCGCTCCCTCCCAGCCCACTGGAAATCTTGCTCTGACAGGTAGAGCCTTACTCAGCTCCTGTTTTGCTCCTTGAGTCATATCTCTTTATTTTCCTGACAAAAGCAGCTTTTCCACCTTCTCAGCACAGCCCAGGCAGCAGATCCCCTGCATGCAGCACCAAGATGCAGCACAGCTCACACTGCCAGAAGCTTTTGCTGAAGAATGGCAGATGCAGATAAATAAGAACCAGTTGGGAGAAAAAGAAAGTCCTGATGTCTCATCTGAGACTCGACCTCTACCTCCTCATTTGAGAGGTCTCCTTTAAATCAACGCGAGGCCTTCCCAAATGCACACATGCCATTGCTCTGAAAACTTCTATAATCATATCTTGTGAACAAACATGAGTCACGAACAAAATCCTGAAAGCAAAAAAGGCTTCAGAATTAATCTACGTAATCATCACATTACCCTCAGTGCTGTCTAAATCCTTCCTACAACTCATTTTGGCATTTTACTGATGAAGATAAGGGACATAAAGAGTCCAAGTGGCCAAGCTGCCTTAGGCTATGGGAGATTATGGAAGGAGAGAAACAAACCATTACTGAGGGTCAGGTCAAAATGATCCAGTGACCTGCGGGCAGGGAGAGGTGGAGGAAGCAGGGGAAACTGAATCCCTCTTTTCTTCTAGAAAATGTTTGATACTGAAGCATCCAGACCAGGGCTGCGGGAGGTGGGGGTGGGAGGAATCCAAAGTTCTGCCCCTGCCATTTTCCTGACATTTATTGGCCCAAGGAAGCACAGGGTCTACAGGGAGGAGGCGAGGAAAGGATGGGGAATTGTTAGTGCTGGAAGCACAGCCCCAGAGCTGGAGCTGAGGGCTGCAAGGCCTGCAGTGAACAGGGGGAAAATCGGAGATTCAGGAGCTGCTGCTGCAGCACTGACACCAAACAGAGCTGTTCTGATGGAAAACAAGAGCCCTCATCCCTCACAAAGAACCAACGTGAGCACACTCCAGTCTCCACGAAGTCCCATGGAAACAGGTCACCATTTTTCTGTCACATTATACCTAAAAGGCATTATACATGTATTTATTTCCATCTGTTTTATAGCCTTCATCACCATAGTAACTTATCCTTCTGTCAATGCTCCACGGTATCTCCTGCACTCAGGAGAGGGAAAATACAGTTTCCCTTACCAGCACTCAAGGTTACTGCACCATTTGCACAAGTGATTTCAAGAGCCCATCCCAGCCTGCCAAATTCTGTGCTGCTGGTGCTGCCTGCTGATTGCCTGGGCCTGGGGCAGGGATGGGAACCTCTCCTCCAGCGGGGCAGCAGAAATAAAGCTGCACAGAGCACAGAAAACAGCACTGTTAATCCTTGAATTCAGCTCCACCTCATGCCAAATCAACTGCTCTGAATATTGGGTTCTTTTTTGGTGATTAAACTAAGAAAAGGCAACACAGAGAATATGAGTCCAAAAAGAGGCTGCAGGCACCAGTTGCTGCATCTAATCACTGAACACTGTAGCTCTGTGAATACATTTCTGATTAGGTTTCAGTTTTTCATTATTAAAAATGGGCTGCAGTTGATTCATAGTTTTGCTGCAATCAGCTGAAAGCCAATTACCATCGCAGCACAAAGCACTCCCGAGGCAGACTGCGAGGCTGCAGGGAGAAATCCCCTGTATTCCCAACACACTGCTCCTCCCCAGCGGAAACTGCTCGTTTGTTTGGGAATTTTCTACACGACTTTGGGCAGAGGAAAATCTGCACTGCCTGGGCTCCTCCATGGAGCTGGATTTTTCCTTCTCAGAGAGCCTGGACCCTGCCCGTGGCCCTGTACTCCAGCCCAGCAGAGCACTAATCCTTGCCTGGCAGGAGGCAGCTTTTCCTGGGCTCCTGCAGAACCACCCACGGCGCTGCCCACACCCCGCAGAGCCAAATCCTCATCTCTCCTGCTCTGCTCTCCTCTTCCAAGGCAAACCTGTTCTCACAAGCTCACCAGTTTTCATTAGAAACACGGTGGGGTATCAGCAGGGTGGGAACAGCGTTTATATTTCTGCCAGACGTTCAGCAGGAGCAGCAGGAGCAATAATGGCTTGTCACTCTGCCCATCCCTTTTCCTTCCCTCCCTCCAACCTGTCACTTTGCTTTGGGATTGCCCACGCAAAGAACCAGGAAATCACTTCCATTTTCCCTGAATATTAGACAATTTATCCACGCTTGCACCTTTGGTGGCTCCTTCCTACAGAATGACAGTGCAAAGGGTGTTGGTAAAGTTGTAAAAAGAGCGTGGCAAGAATCCACAACTCATTACACCAGTCCTGCTCTACCTCCAATTAGAGGCAATTTGCATCTGCTACGTGAGTGTGTTTTTGCCAAAATGCAGCTCTGGTTAGGAGAGAAGAGAGATCTGTGCATCAGTTCAAGCTCAGGACGCAGCAGGAGGAGCAGGAATAGCGGAGGGGTTAGCAGGGAAGGGGCAGGAGAGACAGGGCCACGCTTCATGTTCCTGTCCTTCCCCAGAGCTTGGCAGTGAAGTCACATCTCCATTGGCAACATCACAATCGTCGCCACAGCAACAAATGTGATGCTGCAGATCACTGAAATATCTATTTTTGAAAAGGTAGGAGGAAAACACAAATGTGGAGCATGTAGGGGTTGAACAGGCACTCAAGTCTAATGACTATAATGGGAGGTGCATAAAAATACTGAGAGAGGAGATGAGCAAAATCACCCTCAGAAATTTCCTCCTGGACCCCTCTTAACACCTCACAGGCAAAGATAGCACAGAAGTCCCAGAGCAGCAAAACTCCCCACGATCCTCATGGTGTCCCTGTCTCTGCTGGGGGCTCCTGGTCCCAAAAGCCAAGGGAGGTGCAGGAACGGGGTCCCTGTGTGACCTCAGGGTGACAGGGACCACCCGAGCAGAGGACAAGCCAGGGTTTTACGCTGGGTTAAAGTGCAACTACTCATGAGAAAAAGACCTTAAAAGGACCTAAAAAGGATTTGCATCCATAAAACATAAAGGGATAAAAGTGAAAGGAAATTTATTTTCCAGTCTAATCTAGATGTAGCCACAGGCTGTAAGAAACACTGCCCTTGGGCTCCTCTAGCTGTTGCTAAAACTCCTGGGAAGTTTCTGCTGTGATCTGTGCCATCCAAGGTTACAAAAACCTCTCTGGTTAGCAGTTCTTGGAAATGTTTCTGACACTTTGGACAGGAATCTTAGAGAAGAACTCTTCAAACGCGCGGGGGGTGTGAATCCAAAATCTCTTTGGCAGACCTTGTGCTAAACCTTCCTGCTCAGGTCAGGGCTCTGAGCAGCTGCGATCTCATCACCTTCTCCTCAGCAGAGACGGAACACTGGGGAGGAAAGAGCCCTTCCCTCCCCCCTGGGCAATGGCCTCGGTGCCAGCAGGAGCTGCTGGTGCCACGGACGGTGAGCTCCTTCAGGCTGCAGGGCTGGGGTGACGCCAGAACTCTCCCATTTCTGAGACAATTCTCTCAAAAAGCCATTTCCTCACGAGATGCAGGAGGGCTGCCCCAAAGGGGGAGGTGATGCAGCCTCTCCTCCTCCCTCTGCCACTCCTGGGCTCGCAATTCCACAACTCCAGGAGCGTTGGGACAGTGCTCTCAGGGAGGCACAGGGTGGGATTTTTGGGGAGTCTGGGCAGGGCCAGGGCTGGATCAAGGATTTCTGGGGGTCTCTTCCACCTCAGGATATTCTGTGATATTTACCAAAGACCCCAAATGCTTGGAGAGTGAGAGTAAGAACAGACTTGGGTCAGCACTGACCTGCAGTGGCTCCCAACCCTTCCAGCACATTCCAGCCAGCACTGCTAATCCCTGCCTTTGTGAACACCAACTCAGAACCAAATTTATGCAAAACAGAACCCTGAGAAGATGAAAAAGCTGTGTTTAAACTCCGTCTAGGAAATCCAGAGCTGTAAATATTTTTAATTGGTGCTGTGAGTTATGTCTGACGCTGCTTTCGCTGTGCCCTGCGTACGCTTTGAGATCAGTAGTTTATCACTGATGGTTTCCACTGAATGCACACTAACAAGAACCAGGATATGAGAGCACCATAAATAGTGGAGAATAAATGGGAATACTTTTCTCTCCACAAATAATATATCTTTCTTCAAAATGAGTCTCTCTCCTCTGGCATGACAACAGAATTTGATTGTCTTCGGTCTATTTGGAAAAAAACCCCAACCCTCAGAAAACACCAATTTCTCAAAAAACAGAGTAATGTATCAATTTTAAAAAGGGAACACCTGGAAGCATTTTAGACCCTGGGGGGACTTTCAGAGAGTTTGGGGCTTGTGCCATGCTTGCTCTGCTGCCCAGGGGTGCCTGGACACAGACCTAGATCCTTTTCTCTCTGCCCACACTTGGGCAGAGCAGCTGTGTCTCCCTCAAAGCTTTGAAAGGCTTCAGCCTCACCTACAGCACAGCTCAAACATTTTTTGTGCTGCAGCAAAAATATTTTTTTTGGATGGGAAATCAATTTCCTTCCCAACTCCATTTTTAAACAGCAAGTCAGAACAAACCCACCTACTGTTTCCTTCAAGCTCTCAAAGGCTTCTCTTCCTCTGCATCTTGAGAGAGCTAAAATTCAGACACAGACAAGGGGTGAGATGGACCAGGACTGGCACAGGAGTGCTCTGCTCTCCTGCTGTGCCTGCGAGGGCAGAGCTGAACCAGCGCAGTGCCCTGGCAGAGCCCCAGCACCCCAGCCCACCCACACCAGGGATCTCTGCACCCCCAGCTCTGCATCGCATTTCAGAACAAATCGGGAGCAGGTCACCCCCTCAGTCAGCCCAGGGCACAAAGAGATTCTCCCTTCCTGACAACTGATATTTAGAGATCTTCATTCCCCCCAGCAACGTTATTTTATCTCTTATTTTTATATTGATAACAGAACATTAGCATGCACAAGTGCAATTAATATTTTATTATTTTCCTATCTCATAAAATATAGAAATTTAAATCACCAAGGGATTAGAGGAATGAAAGGAGCATTATGTTTAAGCAACTCCATAATGTGGTTTGCATCATGTAATGGGACATGTTTAATGCAGTTTTACACAGCAGCCTTTCATCATTTACATTTGCCTCTGGCTTAATAAACTGTGCCATTCTGTTTAGCTTTGTTACAGTTGGATATAAACGTTTCCCGGGCAGCATCCCCATGAATCACACCTGGAACATGGAAATTGGCAATCTGCATTTCCATACATCACTTCCATGCCTCTGCCTCTCAGCCTGCAGGTTTAGGGTTTTATTTAGGAGCGTGCCAAGTGCCCCAGTGAGAACGGCCAGCCAGGACAGCAGAGTGGGAAATGCTGGGAGGCTCCAGCCTCACTCTTGGCCCAGGAGTCTTCGTGCTGGGGAGGATGCAGGGGCTCTGACCTCGATTCTGTTGTTACTAAAGTACCTAAGTGCCCTTCTCCTCCAAAGAGAATGAAGTCAAAACCTCCAACAGAGCTGGGAGCTCACCCCCAGCTCCAGGGACTGTGAGCATGGACTCTGCGAAGAGCAGAGCTCCTGGAGCTGGCTCAGCTGGGAGCTCAGGGCTCCCAGGGAAGCCTTTCCTCAGGGCAGGACCCCCGGGCTGAGGAGCCCCCCAAGAGCCCCTCTGAGTGTCCATCAGAGCAGCTTCTCCTGGAGACGCGCAGGAGCTCAGCCCACGCTCAGCTCTCTTGACTCAATGTGTATTTTTAAGCCTACAACCACGGCAGATTTCGCAAGACAGGAATTTGCTGTACATATTAGGAAGTTGTCAAGAAGCAGCAGCCACCTTCCCACGGCACTGCCCCGGGGCTGGGGAGCTGGGAGGGGGAAATGCTCAGGGTGGCACTTCCCAACCGTTCCCAAATATTCCCAACCGTTCCCAAATATTCCCAACCGTTCCCAAATATTCCCAACCGTTCCCAGACATTCCCAACCATTCCCAAATGTTCCCAACCATTCCCAGACATTCCCAACCGTTCCCAAATATTCCCAACTGTTCCCAAATATTCCCAACCGTTCCCAGACATTCCCAACCGTTCCCAAATGTTCCCAACCGTTCCCAAATATTCCCAACCATTCCCAGACATTCCCAACCGTTCCCAAATATTCCCAAACGTTCCCAAATATTCCCAAACGTTCCCAAATATTCCCAACGGTTCCCAAATATTCCCAACCATTCCCAGACATTCCCAACCGTTCCCAAATATTCCCAAACGTTCCCAAATATTCCCAAACGTTCCCAAATATTCCCAACGGTTCCCAAATATTCCCAACCATTCCCAGACATTCCCAACCATTCCCAGACATTCCCAACAGTTCCCAAATATTCCCAACCATTCCCAGACATTCCCAACCATTCCCAATGGTTCCCAACCATTCCCAAATGTTCCCAACCATTCCCAAATGTTCCCAACCGTTCCCAAATATTCCCAACCATTCCCAATGGTTCCCAACCGTTCCCAAATATTCCCAACCGTTCCCAACGATTCCAAACCATTCCCAACCATTCCCAACCGTTCCAAACTATTCCCAGTCATTCCCAACTGTTCCAAACCCTTCCCAACCATTTCCAGATTTTCCCAACTGTCCCCAACCATTCCCAACCATTCCCAACCCTTCCCAACCATTCCCAACCCTTCCCAACCATTCCCAACCATTGGTTCCCAACCCTTCCCAACCATTCCCAGCCATTCCCAGCCATTCCCGGGCAGTGTCCCTGGTGTGCCCAGCAGCTGAGGAACAGGGACAGGCAGGAGGCAGAGCCTGGAGCTGCCCAGCCCCAAGGAAGGGAGGGATAAAGGTGCTGGGAAGCTCCATCAGGAACAGGCAGGGCCAGGGCTCTCCCCGAGGGCATCGCTGGTGGGGGAGCGAGGACCAAACAAACGCTGCTTTGCCCAGCCTCGAAGTGAGGAAAATACATCTGTACACATTTCTATGCCCAGACTGGCCTCTCTGCTTCTCCAAAGCACAAGGAGTTTAAATGAACACCTCTGGGCTCCCTCCAGGGACCCCTGAGCAGCATCTCAGGGCTCAGACACAAATCACACCCAGCAGGAACTGGACACTGACCTGCCCACAGCAAGGCAACGACAGTCAAAAATGGAGACAGATGCCTTGAAAACCTCTGCTTTCCACTGTAAACATGAATTCAACAGCATACAGGGAGTATTAGGTTTAGTATCCATTAAAACAAGAATAAACATCATGGGAATTTTTTTTTTTTAAATCACCTTTCACATGAATTTTTATGCAGGCAGAGTTTCTGATATACGGAGTTCACTTTAAGAGATTGCAAGTACAGAGATCTCTGATCTCTTTCATCTTTTTTCATTAAAAATCAGCAGTTGAGCAGGGTTGAAAGTTCTCCAAGATTTTATTAAATTGGGCAATGCCAAAGGAGAAATAACAAATAATGTTCACAAGGATAAAGTTTTGCTCTCATTATAAACTTCACACTCTCCTCTCAGTGCTGGGTTTTCAATCTGCCCCTCTGGCACTTTCTGGCTCCTGTTCATTTTGAAGTTCTTAGTCTTAATTTAAATCTAGATGCAGCATAATCTTTGTTGTGCCATATCATATACAAATCTTGTTTGAGAGTAGATTTTTTTTAATCGGCATGCCAAGGAATGGCTTTTATAAAATTGTGCCTAAAAGGTTCTTCATACTTAAATAACAGAGCCACAAAGTCAGCATGATGGTAGCAAAAGGGGGTGAGAGAAAGAAAGAAAAAAAAAGGAAATTAAACAGGTAATAAAAGAGATTTTCAGATGAGATTTGGAATCCAAAGCAGTGCCAGGAAGGCGTTTCAGTGGAGGGGAACTACCCCATGTGTTAGACACTGCAGAGGAGAAGGTTCTGGTGTGAATCTCACAGCACAGTGGAGGTGTGCAGGCAAATAACCACAAGCTCTACAAAAAAGCAGCAGGGCCAGGGTAATTCAGGATGAAATTACCGCCTAGAGGAGGATGTGCTGCATCCCTGTGCCGTGTCCACGATGAAGGGGCATGGGGAGAGGGTGGAGAAAGGCTTGGGTCCTCAACTGGGCACCAGAACTCCTGGGCAGAGCCCCTAGATACAGCGAAATCTCCACCCAGGACACGATGGGGATGGAAATTCAGCACAGGAGGATGTCCAGAGCCTGAGCACTCCTGGCCAAGGGAAGGAAAGAAGTCCAGAATGGCCAAGAAATGGGTGGACACAGAACTGTGCTTTTAGTCTAATTACACTCAGCAATTGCAGGGGTGGCTTCCATTCTCAGCAAACCTCATGGAATTCCAAATAAAAATTCCTTATAAAATTCCTTATAAAAGAGAAACTGCAGCTTCAACACAGGCACAGCTTCTCAAGGTGTGAGAGGGAGGGGGCCAGAGGAAAGATGGCACTTCTGCAACACTTCCACTCCTGCAATCACTGCCGTTAATTCCGGAGTCCCTTAATCAAACCTCATCAAGAAAACAGAGTTGATGAAATCAGAAGAAATATTGCCTGAATAACTCTGGAGAGGGGCTTGGCGATTTTTGCAGCATTATTAAAAATGATGGGCAAATTCTGATCAGCTTCTAATAATATCACCTATAATAATCTGTTCGTACAAAAAACAACTTTTCAGCACTTGTAGGATTAAATATTTCACACAATGGAAGAGGAAAATGGACACTGGCCCTACACAGAGCAGAATTCTCCTGGGAACAAACTTCCTTACGGAGTTGTATGAATTTTCTGCTTCCAGATGCAATGGGAGCACAGGTTTTTCTATCGTCAGAGAATCTCCACTTCCAGCCTGATAGAAATCAGGATTTACAGAAAAATGTGGAAATAATTAAAGTAGGGGAAAAAGCTACTCATGTTTTAATTTCATGCTTAGGTTCATTCAGAGTTTAAGATGAAGGGGTGAGTCATCAGTTCTTATTTTACTCAGCCCAACCCCTGGAGAGCGTTGGATTTCACGGAGCTGCAGCCCGAGCTTGGCGAGAGCCAGTCGCGGATATTGGCTGCCATTCCTCTGCTCCCTCGTCCCTGAGCTCTGACCCAAAGTGCAGCAGCCCCAAGCAGAGGCTGAGCAGACACAGCCCCTGGCAGCCCCAAAAATGGGCTCTGGGATGGGAGGGTGTGCAGAGCTGCTCACAGGCAGGATTTGGGGTTATTGCCTGGGACACCTCACAGAGTGCTGCGCTTTCAGCAGCACTCCATGGAAAAAGAAAGAGCTGCCTGTGTGCCTCACCAGACCCTGTCCCCTCCCCTGGGGACACTGGGACCCCAGGGGACAGAGGAAATGACTGCATGTTGCTCCTAACAGGATTAGCCACAACTGCTGAAGTTCAGAGAGTGACCTTCCCTAGAATCCACGCTTTTCTGACAAAAGCACTTGTAAATGCGTAGAGGCTTGGCTGTGCTTGAAGGTTTTGGTCAGGGGAGACCTCGGCCTTTCTCCCTGCTCTGCACCAGGAGCTGTGTCAGAGACATTTCCCCACTGCTGGGAGTGGGAATGAACTCCTGCGAGTATCATCCCTTTGCCCTTCATCTGCTCCTTCAAAAGTTTGTTTTTAGAATGTAGTGCAACCCAGGATCAGAAATCAGGAAAACAAAGGCAAAGTCCATCTCAGCACAAAGCCAAAGTGCCACCTTCAGTACCTTTTACACCCAGCCGGAGCTCGTGACTGTTCTTCAAGAGTGTGACACTGGTTGTAAACCACTGCCCTCAACAAACACCCTCCTGATGGTGTTGGGAGACCTTCTGCCTCTCTGACCTCTTCAGACTTCCAGAGTCTTTATTCCTAATGTTTTAGTAATTTGAAATAATGCATTGCATAGACTCCATGCTTGACTGGTATCTAACTTCGGTAAAAAAGGGAATAGTCTGACTCAGTGCCTTGGCTAACTCACTCCATCCTCACAATAAAACGAAGACTTAGAAATCATGGCCTGTTCAGTCCAGTCATTTAACCAAGCCAGAGGATGCAGAAGAGCAGCAAAAAAAGGAAATGTCTGAGAAAGAATGAAGATATGTTTAAAAAAAAAGCCTCACAGGTTGCTCGTGGCTTTGTCAGCCTGGAGAGCAACAGGTTTGGGTTGTGTGTGCCAAAATCCCTGCTCACAGCGAAGCTGGTCCTGTCTGTGCTGATCCTGTCTGTGCTGAGCCTATCGATGCTGATCCTATCAATGCTGATCCTATCGGTGCTGATCCTATCAATGCTGATCCTGTCTCTGCTGATCCTATCGATGCTGGTCCTATCGATGCTGATCCTATCTGTGCTGATCCTATCGATGCTGATCCTATCTGTGCTGATCCTATCAATGCTGATCCTATCTGTGCTGATCCTATCGATGCTGATCCTATCAATGCTGATCCTATCAATGCTGATCCTATGGATGCTGATCCTATGGATGCTGATCCTATCTGTGCTGATCCTATCAATGCTGATCCTATCTGTGCTGATCCTATCAATGCTGATCCTATCAATGCTGATCCTATCGATGCTGATCCTATCTGTGCTGATCCTATCAATGCTGATCCTATCTGTGCTGATCCTATCAATGCTGATCCTATCAATGCTGATCCTATCAATGCTGATCCTATCTGTGCTGATCCTATCGATGCTGATCCTATCGATGCTGATCCTATCAATGCTGATCCTATCGATGTTGATCCTATCGATGTTGATCCTATCAATGCTGCTCCTGTCTGTGCTGATCCTATCGATGCTGGTCCTATCGATGCTGATCCTATCAATGCTGATCCTATCAATGCTGATCCTATCGATGTTGATCCTATCAATGCTGGTCCTCCCGTGCAGGGAGCCCCAGCAGCTCCTCCTCACCCTCCCCTGTCCCAGGGCAGCACACACAGCCCAGAGCATCAGGACAAGTGGCTCCAGTTATCCATCAGAGCACACAGCCCAGAGCATCACCCAGGGGAAGGTGGGCTCCATTTATCCATCACTGCACGCACAGCCCAGAGCTGATCCTGCAGCACTGCTCTTCCCTGGGAGCCCATTCAGGAGATTCCTAAATGCCTTTTAAAACAAGGCTGTGAGGACAGCTCCACTAATTACAAGAAACGAACCACTTTGAGTGGTAATTTGTGGTGGCTTTTGGTGAGGACTTGCTGCTCTCTGTTGTGTTCTGGGCCTTTTGAAGCTTCTGTTGAATAAGAATTCTAAATAACCCACAGCAGAAGCACAGCCCTCTCAGCCCACATGAAAGCTAGCAATTACACAGCTGCAGACAACAGAAAAAGCCTTTTAAAAATTGCACATCCACCTCAATAACACCTCTGGCCCTCCTGAGAGGCGTTTGCCAGGCTGAGCTCCCGCAGGGACACAGCCAGGGGATGCTGAGGGAGCCAAGGGACCAGGGGAGGCTGTCCTGGCTGCCCCTGCCCCAGCACCGCCTCCTGAGATTCCCTCTCTGCCCGCAGAAATCCAATTACCCCAGCCAGAGCTGCAGGGCCCTGGGAGTCGTGTTCTGCTCTCACTGCTCGCAGCTCCTGTTAATTAACGCTGCTGATTTGCATTTACATTGGGCACAAGTTGATTGCAGGCTTTGTTCCAGCACCAGGGGCCGTGTAATTCCCTGGTTCCGTGGCACGGAGCAGGATATCAATGTCCATTTAGCAGGATGAGATAATTCAGGGGCACTTCTGTCAGTGTGACAGATGCCTCTGCTTGCCCCATGCCCTCCCTTTTTCCAGCAGCACAAAAGCATCCAAGAATTTTGAGTTTCACTTGTTTTTCCCTTTCTCTCTTATCCTCTTTTCCCCTTTCTCCCTGATGAACATTCACATTCCCTCTTCCTTCCCGGTGTGTTTACACATGAAACAGTCCCACAATGATTTCCCAACCCCAGCCTGCCATTCCGCAGACACACTCTGCCTCTCCAGTTTAAAATCAGAAGCACAATAAACAGGAATTAATTTTAATGTTTTCTAGAGGTCCTTGCCACTGTTTTTGATGTCAGAGAATCATAGAATAGTTGGGCTTCAAAGCAACCGTAAAGATATCTACTTCCAGCCCCCAAATATCTTCTTTCCCTTTATTCTTCCACTTCACTGAGAGCCTCTAAGTTGTTTAATTCCTCAGTGCTGGACACAGCTTTACCCTAAAACAGCAGAGTATTTTCTTCTGCTCAGCCTGAAAGGACAGTTTTAACTGATTAACTCAGACATGCCCCAGAAAGAGGGTTTTTAATTCGATTTTTACATGAACATCATGTTCACATTAGAAGCATCAATAATGGGGAAAAAAATATGATTTCTCAATAATTATTAAAAAGACCAGAATTTCAATTAAATTCATGACCAGTAACAGGAAGGGTAAGAGAATCCAATTACAGCAACTCTTGCTTCCATCAGATGCTCCATGGGGATAAAAACGACCACATGTGTGAGTAGAAATTGCAATCTGAGATCCCACATTAGGATGTTGGCTCCGAACTGCTGCAAGAAGCTTTGATTTTCTGCCACTCGCCCTGACAAGCAATGTGCTTCCCCCACAGCTCACACAAAATCAGCGTTTATCAGCAAGGATTCCTTTGGGTTAGGAGATACTAAGAACCCATGACAAGCACCTTGCTCTCCATCCTCTCAGCGTGAATTTGCCATCGGCTCAGCCACATCTCGATAAGTGGCAGCAAAACTGTGCCAGCCACTCAAAAATGGAATTTTCAAGACAGAAAAAAAACAACCCATGAAATAAATCAAACCAAAACAACAACTAAACATGGGGTGTTTAATAGGATGAGAGATGGAAAAAGTTCTCGACTGTCAGAGGAACTGCTGTCATTGTGAGGAGGAAAAGGATGGCTGCGCCCAGTGTCCCTTGGGCCCAAAACCAAATGAAAATAAATATTTCCCTTTGATATTTGGGTCCTTGCAGGGAAATCATCTCAGTGCCACAGTCTGGGAGTGACATCTGAGTTGGGAGCCGAGCCCCGTGCAGAGGGAGCACACAGCGCCGAGCGATCGCTGTGCAGTGATATTTACCTTAATATCCCACCCAGGCAAGCAGGAAAGGCCAAACCCAAAGAACTCCTGCAGAATGAAAGGGGTGAAGTTGAAGAGGTTACAGCTCGAAAATCAGCTGCAATATGAATTTATAAGGGCAGTTTCCTGCAGCTTGCACCTCCGTGCAGTCACCTCTGTGCCTTGGTAAAGGTACACTGACTCTGCCAAACTCAACAGCACTCGGGAAAACTCTGAACTCTTCCAGGGCTCAAATATCTGGGGCTCCTCACTGCCCTGCTGGGCTGCTCTGCTTCCTCTGCTGGTGCTCCCCCGCACTGATACGTGGGGAGAAGGCTCACCTGGCCTGGAGACACTGCCACAGCAACTCGGGGCACTTTGTCACACCCCCCAGGTGACCCAGCACTGGGGGCTCCACTCACCCAGTGTCCATCCCACCCAGCTGGGGACAGCCAGCACCCACAGCACCCACAGAACCCCACAGCACCCCACAGAACACACCATGGGGACAGGCAGCACCCACAGAATACACCATGGGGATAGCCAGCACCCCAGAGAACACGCCATGGGGAGAGACAGCACCCACAGAACACGCCGTGGGGAGAGACAGCACCCACAGAGCACGCCGTGGGGACAATCAGCACCCACAGACCACACCATGGGGAGAGACAGCACCCACAGAACCCCACAGAGCACGCCGTGGGGACAATCAGCACCCACAGAATACACCATGGGGACAATCAGCACCCACAGAACCCCACAGAACACACCATGGGGACAATCAGCACCCACAGAACACGCCGTGGGGACAATCAGCACCCACAGAACACGCCGTGGGGACAATCAGCACCCACAGAACACGCCGTGGGGACAATCAGCACCCACAGAACACGCCGTGGGGACAATCAGCACCCACAGAACACGCCGTGGGGACAATCAGCACCCACAGAACACGCCGTGGGGACAATCAGCACCCGCAGAACACGCCGTGGGGACAATCAGCACCCACAGAACACGCCGTGGGGACAGGCAGGTCTGCAGTGGCGCTCTGCAGGACTGAGGAGGTGACAGCCACGACTGATCAAACCTGCGGAGGTTTGAACGTCCCCTGCTCAGCTCCCAGGTGCTAAAATAGCACCACTATTAAAGTCTAAATGCTGGAGCACCGAGAATAACCTTTTTCTGCAGGCAAACACAGAGGAATATTAACGAGACAGAATGGGTTCACGCTGGAATTTTACCGCGCTGAGATTGACGCTCTGTGCAGGAACAATCTCCCTCCCCTCACAGATTTCACTCGCAAGGGCCACGCGGATTTCCGGCACGGAGATCACGGACACTCTCTTGGAATGGAACCTTTGCAATGTTACATTTCCAGTAGGACAAAAACTTTAATTCACCCTTTGTTCCTAAGTCCAGCAGCTTTCTGAGAATGTTGTTACACTGAAATGATGGTGCAATTATACTCATATTTCATTTATGATGAAAGCCAAAAAGCCACTTTTACGCCTTGAATTCCCAGTACTTGTGTGACTTGCTGTAAGCCAAACCAGTGACAGGGATTGTTTTTTCTGTTTCAGAAAGCAACACAATCAACCAACTAAACTCCAGAATTAAAGCTCAGCCAGCCTGTGACAGCAGTGACACGTCAGCACTGACTGAAAAAGAAAAGCCATTGGCCACGAAAAACAAAAGCCCTGTTTCTTAAAAAAAAAAAAAAAAAAAAAAAAAAAAAAGAAATATTTGTTTCTCAATAAGGACAAGTCATTTTATATAAAAAGAGAAAATTATAAATTTTGTTGACCCCAAATGACCCCATGCAGCCGCAGCAGGACCTCAATGGAATTTAAAGCATCAGGCAGAGCCTTTTACCTCCAGCCCAGTGGAAGTAACTGAGCATAAGCAACACAAATAGAGATGCTCAGTGCTGCTCCTGTCCTCACTTTAACTCAGCACACGCTGTCACAGGGAGAACATGCTTTTGGAAATGGTGGGGGGTTTCCCAAGGACAAACACACTTCAAAGGAAAATATCTAGTGCCTTCTTTTTTTTTTAAGTATTAAAATGGATTTTTAGACAAATAATGGTACTGCACAATTACTGTCCTCGTTTTCTCCTAGAGGTTCTCCCACTGATGCTAAGGCTTGGAAAATAAATAGCTGGAGAAACGAGTCACAAATCAGCAGTGGAGGGAAAGGGAGATAGTAAAAAACCATTACCTGACAGCAGATAGCTACAGAGCTCAGCATTTTTATCAGGGCTTGAGTAATGGAACGTCAGAACTGGGCACAGCAGGGAGGGAAGCAGGTCAAGGCCAAGCAGTGACACTGAAAAGGATGCTGTGACAACCCACGGAGCTGCCAGACACCGCTGGGGCCCCCAGAGCCTCCGAAACGCCTTCCTGGGGCACTGCGCTGCTCTCAGCGCACACTGCACCCAGGGCCTGGCCTGGTTGGAGAAACCCAACCAGAATTCCTGCAGTGCTTCGGTGTACAAACGTACACGCGGGTTTCAGTCTCTTCTCCAAGAGCTGGCCACGCTCAGGTTATTCAGGGCCTGGGTGGTTTCACGCAGAATGACAACCCTGACACAGAGGAGCACTCCAGGGCTGACAGGGATGGGACAGCCCCTCGGGAGCAGGGTCCCACTGACAGAGGAGCATGAAGCAGCTTTGGGCCAGGGGGGCAACATTTGGCATGTGAGAAACAATATTTCCTGCTCTTAAACCAGCCCAATCCAAGTGCTAACACTGCTAAATAACCTTTACACACTAGTATTCCTCTCCTGGGCTCTCCACCCCTAAATTGGTATGACTGGGGAGTTTAGGGCACTTCTGAAATGCTTTGATTATCTTTAGTTTTCCATTTTCTTCCCTCATGCAGCTCTTCCCTCTTCCTGAGTCAACAGAATAATGAGGAGACTTCTTAGGTTTAAAGCTGAGTAAGTGACATTTCTATTCATTATTTATTTGCCTTGAAATTCTCGTGAATACCACCAGTGATAATCACCTAATTCCTATCAATTTATTTCTAGATCACCATCACACACAAAGTGTACTGCAGGTAGCAGCTCAATCCAATATTTATGAAGTGATTTTTCTTTCAATGAATACAGAGAGCCTCAGCGTGGTTACAACTACAGCTGTTCTTTGAAATTCCAGGCTGGGGACGCATTGAATAGAAACCATCTCAGCTTGTTGGCACTTCCACAATGCTGGGAAGCGTCAGAATGCTCCAGGAGAGCTGCGGTGGATGCACTCACACTGTGCCCACTGAGTTAGCTCTGCTCAGAGGTTACTCCCTCTGGTAAGCTCTGTGCTGGGGTGAGCAGCGCCGAGCATTGCTGAGGTGCCTGTGACTCTGCCAGCCCAGCAGAGAGGGCAGAGGTGACTGCAGAGAGCAGAGCAGCCTGTGCTGCCCACGGGCAGTGCCCAGCCCGGGATGGGACCCAACCCTGCTGGGACAGTGCCATGGGCAGTGCCAGCCCAGGATGGGATCAGTCCCTGCTGGGACAGTGCTGTGGGCAGTGCCAGCCCAGGATGGGACCCAACCCTGCTGGGATAGTGCCATGGGCAGTGCCAGCCCAGGATGGGATCAGTCCCTGCTGGGACAGTGCTGTGGGCAGTGCCAGCCCAGGATGGGATCAGTCCCTGCTGGGACAGTGCTGTGGGCAGTGCCAGCCCAGGATGGGATCAGTCCCTGCTGGGACAGTGCTGTGGGCAGTGCCGGCCCAGGATGGGATCAGTCCCTGCTGGGACAGTGCCATGGGCAGTGCCAGCCCAGGATGGGATCAGTCCCTGCTGGGACAGTGCTGGGGACAGTGCCAGCCCAGGATGTGATCAGTCCCTGCTGGGACAGTGCTGGGGGCAATGCCAGCCCAGGATGGGATCAAATCCTGCTGGGACAGTGCTGGGGGCAGTGCCCAGCCCAGGATGTGATCAGTCCCTGCTGGGACAGTGCTGGGGGCAATGCCAGCCCAGGATGGGATCAGTCCCTGCTGGGACAGTGCTGGGGGCAGTGCCCAGCCCGGGATGGGATCAGTCCCTGCTGGGACAGTGCTGGGGGCAATGCCAGCCCAGGATGGGATCAGTCCCTGCTGGGACAGTGCTGGGGGCAGTGCCCAGCCCGGGATGGGACCCAACCCTGCTGGGACAGTGCCATGGGCAGTGCCAGCCCAGGGTGGGATCAGTCCCTGCTGGGACACTGTTGTGGGCAGTGCCCAGCCTGGGATGGGATCAGTCCCTGCTGGGACATTGCCATGGGCAGTGCCAGCCCAGGATGGGATCAAATCCTGCTGAGATAGTGCTATGCGCAGTGCCCAGCCCAGGATGGGATCTAACCCTGCTGGGACAGTGCCATGGGCAGTGCCAGCCCAGGATGGGATCAGTCCCTGCTGGGACAGTGCCGTGGGCACCCACGGGCACCTCCTGCTGCCCCAGACACTGCAGAGTGCTCAGTCACTGCCAGCAAACACCTGCACAATTCCTGCTGTTCGGGGGGTTTAAAACTTCCAGGGAAAATTGGGAAGACAGGGATCTCCATGCTGGATTTTCATCAGCATCCTGGATAATTCCATCACACTCAGCAAGTTTTAACCATAAAACTTCATGGCTTTCATGTTGTTTTATACAGGACTTTGTTACAGGTCATTGGACAAGCCCTCACCATTTGGGATGTCTCGGTAAAATAAATGGTAATAACTGCAGCTGACATTTTAGACTGCAGTTACTGATAAAGAATGATAATGAACAAATAAAATAGACCCCTGTTGTACAGATAACATGGGAAAAAACAGTGAAAGCCAAATGAAAAGCAACGTTTAGTGACTGCCATGACAACAAACTATATGTTTTGCTCAAAGACAAGCAATTGCCTATGACTGAGAATTGAAAAGCAAATTATCTGTCTCACTAAAGCCTCTGCCAATTCCACGGTCTGTATGAGCCATATTTTTTTCACATTTTAAGAATCACCACAGATCTTCTGTAGAAGGTTGGAGGGCACAATTCACCTCCCTATCCTGGCTCCTGCTGGACAGAAACCTCAAAGCCTTTCAGTTCCAAGCAGGGGCCAAAGCCAAGACCTTCGAAATCTGTTGGATTTCTCAGGATGTTGTGACTTGCAGCCTTTGATACCAACATCAGTCATGATCCAACACCGCCACCCATCCAAACCCCCCATTTTTCATCCTCTGAATCTGCGCAGTGAAAGGAATCTTGTTAAGACAAGTGACTAAAAGATGTCAGGGCAGCTCACACTGAAATTGTGCAAGAGGATTTAGGAGATTTTAGTGCCATCCGATTTGAGCTCAGCCTCAGAGGTGAAGCGCAGGCTGATGGATATCTCAGTGCCAGCAGCTCTCCCCTGCCGTGTGTCTGCCCTCTCGCTGTGCCAGCTGTTCCCAGCTGTTCCTGAGCCCATCAGCCAGCAGCACTCAGCAGAGGCCCAGGCAGTTGTGAGTTATTTTCCTCAGAATCTGACAAACTTCACTCTGACTCAGCCTGATCTCCATTCCAAAATAGGGAAGAGGAAAGCAGCCAAGCTGAGGAGAGGAGGAGTAGGAAAGGGAGGAGCAGGCAGCTGATCTGTTTTTAGAAAGAAGAGCAAAAGGAAGCTCAGATGTCCCTGAATCCCAAGCCGAAGTAGTATTCCATTTTTGATCTTTTCTTCCCCGTTGAATTCAAGACTCACACAGGCCTTGGGATAACGGCAGAGCAGAAAGAATGGGCACAGCATTCTGTTGGCATGGATGCAGAAGTAGTGGGTAATTACACTAAAGATGTTTTTGGCACACGCAGCCACCACCCATGAAGAGGATGATCAGAAATCCTGGCAAATGGCACAGGAAAAGATCTAACGGGGAAAATTTCACACTAGGGATGCCCCAGCCTGTGTCAGGACCAAATGGAAGAGACACTGCAGTCCTTATTTGATCATTTGCTCTTTTCTTCCCCCTCTGAGTACATTACAATGGTAAATCCTCCTTCCCTCAGAGTCATTTGTAGAAGAAAATCTCCGTGCCCAGCTCTGCAGTCCCTCAGCATCAAAACCTGGGACTGCTGTGAGCTGGCTCTGGGACTCAGTGGAACCTGGGAACTATGAGCAAGAGAAATGAACTAGAAAATATCCATAATGAGCACATGACCAAAAATAACATCTAAAAATGAGAATCCGTCCCTCCCCATAGGAAGGCAGCTGTGAAACCCTGCAGCAGGCACAGGGCTGCTCTCTGGACCCTTCCTGCACTAAGGGAACATCAGGAAAACAGAGCAAAGGTTTGGAGCTTGCCTCTTGTTTCCTGCCGACCCTTCACTCCTCCCTGCGCTGCACAGGTGCCAACCAGGCCCCCCACAAAACACTTGAAGGACTTAAACACATTTTTCTGCTCTAAATGCCAAAGCTACTGCCCATGTTCAGCCCTTGCTTGCTTAGGACCAGCTCCTCTCCACCTTTCCAGGGTTGTTCCAGGCATCCCTGCTCGCCGCTAGCCGAGTCAGCCCTTCTCTAAGACTACCCGAGTCAAACCTACTCTGGGACTACCCGAGTCAAACCTACTCTGGGACTACCCGAGTCTGGCTACTCTCGGGACTACCCGAGTTGGGCTACTCCCGGGACTACCCGAGTTGGGCTACTCTTGAGACTACCCGAGTTGGGCTACTCCCGGGACTACCCGAGTCGACCCTACTCTAGCACTACCCTACTCTAGCACCATCCGAGCCAACCCTAATCTATCTCTACCCGAGGCAACCCTATTGCTGCTACCCGAGGTACCCCTGCTTTCCGCTACCCAGAAATGTGAGGCAGCTGAACCTTCCTTTCCAGGGAAAGCTGTTCCCACCAGAGCTATGCAAATTCCCCTCTGCAGGTCGGGTGGGGTTGGATTTGGGGTCAGTGCTTCCCTGAAGGATGGGGGTAGGAAACAGCCAGAGAAAGGAAGGGAAAAGGCAGGAAGGGCTATCAGAGGAAAGCCAGGACTGAGGTGAAGGAGCACAGGGGAACAAGTGCAGACCTTGGAACTGGGGCTGGAAGGGGCGGCCATAGTGAGGAGCTGCAGATGCATCTCAGGAGAGCACAAAAATGACATTTTCTGTTCCTCAAGTAAGCACAAGACTGGACATTGGTCAGGAGCCCTTCCCCAAGGCCCCAGACTCTGCTGGACACCTGGGGCACAAGCCTGACCCCAACATTCCCCACGGCCACAGGGGAAGGGGGGAGCAGGAGGGGCACCCAGAGAGGGCAGCGCCATCCCCACACTGCCCCACAAACCCCTCCCTGCAGGCTGGGCCGCAGCAGCCACGGGAAACGGCCATGGACAGAACCTCTCCCTGCCAAAAACCAGGGAAGGCTCTCAGGGAGCACTGCTTCCTCCTGTTTGCAGTGACTTCAGGGGGTGAAGGAAAACAGCTCCATCAGTCCCCCCTCTGAGCAGTGTGAACCCTCCTGGACAGCAAAGCCCTCCCGTCCTGAGGTTCTGTGGAGTGGCACAAGTGTCACTTGTGGAGCCTGAGGGAAACTGAGGCACAGGGCCATGGCAGGTCTGAACGAAGGTCACGCAGTGGCAAAGTCAGGTATTCCCAAGGTTTGCTGACCACAACGCTGCTTTGCCCACCGGGTCCCATTTCCCACCACAAAACCCAAATCCTAACTGGGATTGGAGTGATCTCTGCTCTGACCGAGAGCTCTCTCACCTGCACTACATAATACACTGAGAGAAATGAAGACAAGAAAAAAAGCTTCCCAAGGACCCGAGTGTGTCCCTTTTATTTATTCCTGGACTCCTGCAGCTGTTTTAATCCCACTGATGCTGGGCTAAACTTCCAAATAAACAACATGGTGCATTTCCCACCACCATTAAATGTAATTAATGGATACAATTAGTCAGCCAAAGATAAAATCCTCTGGCAGAAAGACCATAGCAATGTAAATTTCAGTCTATTTTTTGGAAATATTTTATTTACTTGGCACCTTTGGCTTTGTTTTTCATTCATCATAATCCTTTTATCCCCTGAAATCTATATTGATTCCATTTCAAACGCTGCTCTTAATCTCATTTAATACATGTAGATGTTAGACCATTTCACATTCCAGTTGCCTGGGAAGTTGACAAAATCACTTTTCTATAATCTCATTTTTCATTTAAATATTTTTCAAATTCCATTTTCAGCACCCTCACTCAGCTGGTTTTCTTTATTCTGAGCCTAAATAAATGCGTATTGTGACAACCACCTGTGATTATAGGGCAGCAAATACTCCAATTCCACCTGCAAAGAGTTGATTCCCAGCCTTGGTGTGTCTGATCTGGGGCCTCTCAGGCCTCCACGTGAGGGTCCAATATTGGCACAGGATGAGGCACCTCATTTGTGTGCCCAGCTCCTCTGGATGCCTACAAATGGCTTTTTATTTGTTACCCACAGCAACAACTTATGTATTCAGTGCCACGAGCTCCCCTTGTCGATTAGGCAAGAAATGATGTGTACATTGGACTGAAAAATGGCAGGAAAAGATCAGAGCAGAGCTCTGTGAGCAAGGGAGGCTGATCTGGAAAAGCTGCAGCCTCGTTTCTCAAGCAGCTGCAAGTGGCACTGATGCTTAAAGCCAATTGAAGTCAAGCATGCAAAGCAACTGCAAAATCATTCCTCTGTATATTCAAGAGATTTTCATCCCAGGGATTGCTGAAGAGCTTTTCCAAGATATAGAATGTGAGATAAAGCAATAGATCTCAAAAGAGAGAATACTTCTGGGCTGGAATTTGATCTATTTCTGGAAGAGGAACTTAGAAAGGATGGGCAGAATAGATTGTGGATTAAAATTGCAATGAAATTCAGTGCTGGGCCATAGGGTTGATGTCACAGGTCTTTCAAAAGGCACTTGCATTGCCACAAGACCCTGGTAAGGTCTAGATAAAATTAAATCATCAGTTAAAACAGCTAAAGGAGCTCGTTAGCAGAGCCCCAAGTTCTCTGCTTGCTGGGGAGAGCCCACGGAGGGCACAGCCTCCCCCCTCTGCTCTCCTCACCAACAAAATCCTCCCAGGGGCACAGGGGAGAGAAAAAACTGAGCTGAGAGCTGACTCCTGGATGGAAAATGGGGAAATGATGGAAAACAGCGTTATCCCTCTTCAAACAGTGACTTTGTGTGAATGGAAAATCCTGAAACTGTTCCCAGTGGAGTTTGCCCTTGGGGCTGGCGCAGCCCCACAGGGACACACCATTGCTGTGAATTTGGAGTGCAGCAGCTCCCAGGGACCACTGGGGCTGAACAAACTTTCCCCAATCCTCCCAGAAGGAATGAGAGGCTTCACAAAGAGGCCTCCTCAAAATAATATGGTCCAAACTTGCCCTCTGCAGTTAATGTGCTGCAACAAACTTCTCGTGACACTGACCCTGCGGGAAATGGATTCCTGGATCCCTGCAGGGATCAATCCTCCTCCAGGGATTCCTCTGCACACAGCCTCGGCTCACTGGGAAGCTCCCACCTCGTGTCATTTCAGTCAATTGACATGAGAGACAGAGTTGAAAGCAGCTATTAAGGTATGGATATTATAGACACCAATGAAGTGGCTTAAACAATGTATTTATCAGAACAAATTCTCATAGAGAAAGGGAAATAATCATGGTCAGGTGTTGTTATAATTGTGGGATTATTTTCCCTGAATAATAATAATTATAGCTCTGTGAGGTGAACATGGTGTGGAGCAGAAATGGCTCAGAAACTTCAGGTCACAGCTTGGAGAAAAACAAAACCTCCCCCAGATCGAGCTCAGCAAAACCCACGTCAGGTTTGCATTTTGCAAAACCACTGCTAATCAGATCAAGAGTTCCTCTCCATGTTCAAAGGAATATTCTAATATTGATTTGGCTCTAAACATCTCCCTTGGAGCAGAAACCCCAACAGAAGAAAGGTGGGCACATGAAAATAGAAAAATAAAGGAAAGTCTTTAAAGAGAAAGTTTTCATTCTTACCAAAATGAAGAGACAAAAACCTAACCAACAGCAACAACAACAAAAAAAAAAACCATACCAAAAAAACCCAAAACAGAACAAAAAACACCAAAAAACCCCAACAAACCAACAACCAAAAAAAAACCCTCAGTTGTTACATCCCTTTCCAAATTATCTCTACACCTCTACTTTGAAGATATTTTTGCCCTGAAAGAAATAATTTTAATGTAAAATTATTCCATAGCATTTGCAGTTGAAATGTGCCTCTGCAAGGACTACTCCATGCTTCATTTTGGAGAGAGAGAACAAAATGCGAAGGAAATGTTTATTTCCGTAACACAAATCTGTAACATCAAAAGTCAGCTGTAATTTAATTAGCAGCCATGGCAGATTACAAGATTTGTGATTCCACTGATAAAGACAGATTTTTTTTTCGGAGCAATTAACACGAGACCAGATGTGAAGCCTTGAAATCCAGAGAGAACAGAAGTGGGAGGTGGAGTTGACAACAAAAACGCAGGAAGTGGAAACAAATAAGTTGTTTTCTAATTTTTATCACAGTTGTCCTTGCTTGGGGGAGACAGGTTACTGTTCTAGGCAGATCAAATGACTAAAAGTGGTGCAGAGCTTCCTCGTGTGCAGAATGTAATTCCTATTATCAGTGTGGCTCCATTTAGAGCAAAGTTGTTTATTCATAAAAAAAAATATATTAGTTGTAGCAGTAATTTGGGGGTTCATGAACTTTTATTATTTGTTGCATTTAATAAGCACAGGGGAAGAAAAAGGTCATGGCTTGACTGGAATAGCTTGTAAGTTAATTTATCAGCAAAACACAGGAGCTGAAGATAAAGACAATCCCCGTTTGGTTGCTGTATTTGATTGTTTTCCTTGTGGCTTAATAGTGTAAATTAAAAGAAAGCTTAAATGTTAGCACCACTGACAAGATGGCATATCCGAAATAATAAGGAAGCAAATAAAATGATTCATGTGGAATTTTGAAATATCTCAAAATATGTCAGCCACCAGATGTCACAAAACCTGCAGGGGATGATGCACTGCACCAAGAGAAGGGCAAGGCTCTGGCAAAGCACAGCATGGCAGGAAATTATCCTACCATTCCCATAAATCTGAGAGACTGGGAATGAAAGGAATAAAACCCACTGAAGACTAAACAAATGGAGATTTTCTCTGCCATCACCTACCTCAAAGGACAAGTGAAGTGTTCAAAACCAGCATCTTGAGAATGGCAGAAAACGAGAGTGCCAAAAACGAAAGAAGAGCATTCAAAAATCTCTAGGGCCAGTTTGACCTTCCCTGAGTGTGCCAAGGTCAATATGTTCAGCACTGCTCACAAACTCTACAGACCAGGCAGTGACTTGAACTGCCAGCAGGACAAATCCCCAAATATTTATTTTCATTCTCACACAAACATATACACACAAAATGCAACAAATCCCATGTGAAAGACACAAAATGCAGCAAACCCCATGTGAAAGACACAAAATGCAACAAATCCCATGTGAAAGACCCCGTTCAGAAGAACCAGAAAGTACTTTCTCCCTTGGCTTTGCCCAATGCATTTCCATGCACTTATGGAAACACAGGAAATGTGTATGAATTGATTTCTGTCCCAGCTTGGTGCTGACAGCAAAACCCTCGGTCTGAGAAGTGCTGCACAAAAGCTGCCCCAGTTTTGGCAGCTGTAAGGCAGCACAAGGCCAGAAGTGTTTATCTTGGGCAGGAAGGAGCCCCAGCAGATAAACTCTGTGCTGAACACCTCTAAAGGCCCTGCAGAGCATCATTCCTTTGCCTCTGGATTTATCCACTTGGATTGCAGGGACTGAGGAGCTCTGGCAAAGCATCACAGCCAAGCCAAGGCACCCAGGCCCTGCAGAGCCTTTCCATGGGGAGCCACTGCAGAATATTAGGGGAGGAGCTGTGTGCTCAAATTAATTAATCTAATTAAATATCAATGGTAAGAAAGGTTAATAAAGAGAGAGGCAGACAGATTTTCAACCGCTTTGACCTCGGGCTGTTAATGAAGTGCAAATCCTCTCAGTAGGAGATGTGGTTGCTTGGTGAAAGCGAGGCAGTCTGCAATGAACCTGTAAAAGTGCCACCAAATCCTATTTATTTCCTTCTGGTCGAGGATACAATCAGGGAAATATGGGCCTTCTCACTTGAAGCAGCTTGTGACATATAGAAAGGAAACAGAAGTGGTTTTTCACTCAGATCACCCACTACGTCCAAAATAACAATCCACCCGATCCACTCTGACAAAATAACACATAATAGAACTAAAACTGTGCTGACAAAAATAGTCTGTTAAGCTTCCCATTCCTCTGAGGCCTGCAGTCTATTTTTGCTGCTGAGAGCTGAAGTTACACACGCCCCACCGAAGCTGCCTCGGCTCAGCCACTTGAAAGAAGCAGCCTGCAAAGCATTAATAATTCATCTGATTGAGTTGAGCTGGCACATTCAGCAACCAAACTGCACCAAACTCTCCTGGAAGGAAGGAGAGAGAGAGGAGCTGTTTCAGGAGGATATTTCCTGCTTTACAGCACGTTCCTTGTAAGTTGTTCTCTCCCATGTATTTATTGGCGATGCAAAGCTGCCTTGGGCAGTCCAAGAGAAAAAAGTGCTCATGCACCAGAGTGGGAAAAGCAGATACATCAGAAGGATGACATTTCCCCTGTCAACCATGATCAGCCAATCTGATTTATTTCTGATAATTCTGTGCTCTCTGATAGTCCTTTTGAGAAGTTATCCCTGGCACAGGAAGGGCAGCAAAGATCTCAGGTGCCATCTCTCCTCTTCCCACACAGCCTTAAAAATGAACAGAACCAAGATACAGTTCACTCCTGAAACACTCCATTATTTCTGTGTTGATACAAAAGTACAAGGCACCAAGAGCTTCAGAAGGAAAGTCTCTGCTGCCACACCAGCACATCATTAACTGAGTCCTACATTTATGTCCATTCATTTTACTTTCAAAATATTTTCTAGAAAATGGGACTGAATTAAACCTCTGGCAGCCTCCAGGTTTATTCACTCTATCGATTGCTCTGGAGATGAGTGGGAGTAATTATTTTGAAAAGGTTCATTCTCAAGAGTGAACATGGAGAGTGTTCAATGTATTCAAAGCGGTGAAATGCAGACAGCTGGAGCGAGACAAGGTGCAGCTCTGAATGACTGAACAGGAAATGCACAGTGGGGTCTGCAGCAGCACTTTGGGTGACCACAGTGGCATAGCAGGGGTGCTGGGAATGCACCAAAACACATTCCTCTCCTCTGAGGTGAGATGGAAAGGCCAGCTCTGTTCCTTGTCAGAGCTGCTCCCTGGCAGGCGATGGCTCTGGAAGAGCTGCAGTTGTTCCTTGGCACAGCAGAGCCCTGGGCAGCACAGCCTTGCCTCTCGCTGAGCAGAGCTGGCACTAAAGCAGCAGCACCCCCAGGGGAGCCCCAACCACCGCTGCCTCCCCCGGGAGAAGGAGACAAGCTTTGGGACTCACGTGGGGAGGCAGGAGAAATGATTTATTGCCCAAAAGGATCTGTCCCAACTCAGTTACAATGCTGGGTTTTGGTGTTTGGCTAACGCAGGTCCTGCGAGGCCCACGAGTGCTCTGAGAGCACAGCTCAAGGGCAGTGGCAAACCCGGGACAGACAATAATCCATGGCCATTCACCATCCCAGGGACACACAGCTCTGCAGAGCAGGACACAACGTCTGCCCAAACACCTCCGAGAGAAAAGCCAAGGGCTGAGACAGGCTGGGCTTTCACTGAGAGGAGCTGCACCTCTCAAAGAGCTCTGTGCCTCCAGCTCCCTCCTTATGTATAATCATATCGACAGATATTTATATATATAAGCTATATCTTCTTAACAGATGGGAAAAATCCATAAATTAGGCCTCCCTGGCATTAATTTGTTGGTGGTTTTTCATTTGCATGAAACCAACCTTAAGTAATTTGTGTTTATGAAAGAAACCAAGATCTTTCACCATATTGAACTCTGCCCTCTCATGGAACAGGTCATTTATTGAATCATAATTGAATTATCTTTCAGTAATTAATTCTCTTCAGTACAGCAGTTATTCATTTGAGTAGCTCTTAAAATATCACAGCAAGAGAGCATTAGCAACCCCTTTTAGAAAAGTAATTCAGTCTAAAGAAGATGGAATATTGTTTGTCCTTCCCAGTGGGTTATTCTGGCCCCCAAACCACTCAGCCCTCAGGTACAGGGGGGCTCAGGAACACTTGCTCCCCACACTGGAGACTGTCTCTATTTCCAGGAAATTCAGGATTTAACCAGGGTGCTCCTTTTCCTGGTTTTTACAACAGCTTGTGCCATGCCAATGGAAAATGAACAGCCAGATCTGTCACACCAATATTGCTCATCACTTCAATGTCTCGTGAGCAAATAAACCACAGAAGGGATGCTTTCAATTTTTTTCAGAATGTGTGGACCAAGCCATTTTTCTTAAAAAGGCATCCAATATATTTTGACTGATTTACTTTTTCAACTGAAAAATTTGCCCGTGAAGAAAGAGAGGAATCTGATAGCTTCTCTGGGGATTTCCAGCCTTCAATGCCACAAATCCCAGAGCTGCCATCAGGAAGGCCCAGACAAATTGCTGCTGAATGGGCTCAGTTTATCCAGCAGCATAGGAGGGATTTTGTGAGATAAAGACAAAAACCACTAGAATTACTCCAGAGCTTCCAGCACTGGGTGCCCAGATGGCCCCGTGGCCACTTCTGGGAGGTTTCGAGCTCCAGAGGGTGATGCACTCACAGGACAGGAACAGCTCGTTGTTCAAAAGCAGATCACTAAACACCTTTGATATGCAAGGCAAGGATTCCAGCCCATAAAACAAATCTGTGCAGCCAGAGCAGCAACAGAATGCGTGGAAAGGAGAATATCAGAGCAGGGCAGGTGCAGTTCCTGCTCCCTGCAGGGCAGGCTCTGCTCTGGCTGCTCCAGGGGCACTCACGAGGCAGGGGCTCCTTCCTGCCTGTGTTTTGTAGTCAAACTCGTCAGAGTTTGACTGATGAGGGAGGGAAGCCAAATAAAGTACGAATTGTGCAGTGACCCAGACTGAGTCCCTGAGATAGGCACAGGAAGCAAATAAGGTCTGTGATGGATCTGAGCGCTCCCTGCCCTCCTCGCTCTCTGCAGACACTGATGTACTTCGCTCTGGTGCCAAACAGCTCTCATTCCTGGGCAGGAGTCATTTATTAGGAAGAGAAAGTCCCAGTTAACACTGAGCGACTTATTTTGCTTTACTGCTCATAATTCAGGCTGCCTGCTTTTGCTTGTTTCTGCAATTTCAGATCTATGAGAGCTTGTATTAAAAGTTGCCTGGCACAAAGCCAGCGTCATTTGCCTACTCTCTGATGCCAAATGCTCTTGCCTTTTACATCTTCTTCCAGGCTCTCAGACACAGCCCAGCAGCCATCTGCAGAGCTTGCCTCCTCCCCCCAGTTTTCAATTATTTTGCCATCTAAGCAGCAGTTACTCTAACACTGAGCTGCAGTTCCCAGGAGACTGCAGCTCTCCTGCAGTTTGACTGGATTTCTAGCTTCTTTCCCATTTTGTGGCATTATTCTAATCAGCTGAACACCACCGGTGTCATGTAACCTCACAATTCCTGGACAAAGCTGTTTGGAGTCCTGTAGCTTATTTCCTTTGAGACTTATGAATAAATTACAGCTCCCAGCACCAAAAGATTTCATTAAACTGACAAACATCCAAAAGATTGGAGTTGTTTTCAACAACTCTTTCCATCCCAGGAGAGATAGACTGCACTGAGACCTGCACTGGCAGAGCTCTACAGGGTGGCCTCCCCCTGTCCTTTTTTGTCTTCCCCTCTAATTTGTCCTGCAGGTTTAATGTCTGCAGTCCCTGCTCACACCTGCCCAGAAGAAGGGGTGGCATGGAAGCATGGAAAGGTAAAACCAACCTCATTATTGTGATAAGCAAAAAGAACTATTTTTGAGGATGAGGAATTCTGCATTTTTATGTTTATTTCAGCTCTCTTTATTTTCTGGTCTGGCACTTCCCAGCTAAAGTTAAAAGCTGAAGTTATGACCTATCACACTGCAGAAAGTTCTCACTACAGAAATCCCCACTTCAGCATTGTGCCCACCCACACAGAGCTGTGCAGACATGCACAGATTTTTGGGAACATATTTTGATCACTTAACAAGGAAATAAATGGCTAACCTCTGCTGCACCTTGCTGTTGATACCGTGGGCACTCAGCTGTGCTCCTGCCTGCAGACATGCCAGAGCACCATCAGCAAAAAGGCCAAGGCTGCGGGAATTCAGGAGCCAAAGCAGTGCCACTGAAAAGCCAGTTTTAGCCAGCCCTCCCCACTGCAGGTGCAGCAGGACCTGCCCAGGGAATAAACACAACTGAACAGTACCAGGGCACGTCAGAGGCAACAACACACCCAGCTCGTTTCCAGCTGGGTCTGCTCGGAGGCCCAGGACTGCAGAGGAGGGGAGGGAGGGCAGAGAGCAGCGTCCCCTGCAGCAGCACTGACCCCCAGGCCACCCTGCTGGGGGGCCAGCACAGCCCTGGCAAGGCTGGCAGGGTCTGGAGAATGAGGTGTGCCAGCCTGGGAGAGGGAAAAGCAGGCTGCTGCCACCTGGAACCTGCGAGGAGCTGCGAGACAAAAGCACTGATCACAGGAGCTGGGCTGGGAGGCAAACACGCCAAGAGCTCAGGGTGTTGCTTTAATGTCTTCCAGCACATGGAAATAGGATCCCACAGCCTGGCAGAGCCCTTCTGACTGAAAGGTGACATCAAGAGCATCACCTCCCACAGCCGTGAGTTAATGACTAAACATCCTCCTCCTCTCCCGAGGCAGCTCTGCCATCCCTGCAGCCTCAGCAGTGTGGGCACTGCAGCGCTGGGGCTTCTCCCTGCCCTGCTCCCACTGCCCTCTGCATCCTTTCCTGGGCCAGGGCTGGATGGGCAGCAAGCTCTGGTGGTCACCTGCAGATCAGCCTCCTGCCCTGGGGGCTCTGAACAGCACCTGCACCCCGAGAGCAGCCACGAGCAAACACCTCTCACTCACTCCCTCGTACTGAGCAGTCACTCCAGTGACATTCAGGCCATTTTTGCAGTCGTCCCCTCAATTTATTTGATCAGCTGTTGCACTTCCCTGGTTACCTGCATTGGGTTTTCCATTTATTCATGTTTGTGGCTGGTGTTTGTTCATTTTGAATTCAGTGCCCTGGCTTTGCTCCCCTGTCCTGTGCCATCACTGTGATGCCACACTCTGTGAGAGTGGCAGAGAGGACATTGTGAGTACAATCAAATGAGCAAAGCCACCCTGAGCCTGATGACCACCATAGTCCTGACCCCTGGAAAATGCCCCTGTGTGTCAGTGGGACCTGAGCCTGACCTTCCCCAGGCTGCTCAGCTCATCACAGAGATCAGAGTCTTGGGCTCCCTCCCTGCAAAGGGATCTGATATTTGGATAACCCTTCCTGCTGTGCCAGGGAAGATGGGCTGATGGTAAAGGAAAGGAAGAGAGGGGAAAAACCCTCAGTACACTGACAGATCTGTTGTACTAAACTGCTGAAGTGAGCTGGAAAGTGTAACCTTAAAAAAATCCTCAATTCTGACAACAAATAAACACAAAGCAGCCCTTTGTCCATCCCACACACCAACCTGAACTAAGCATGTCTGAGAGCACAGACCCTGCAGAAATTAATGCTCTCCCAGGGATACCCAAACCCTGAGAGCTGCAGGAGCTGCTCCCTCACTCACCTGGTGACCCCTGGAGCTCCTGTCCAGCCTGGCAGTGCTCAGGTGTCACCCAGCAAGGGCAGAGTTTTTCAGCTCCAGATTATGCCAAGTGTATTTGCTTTCTTTCAGCTGCCTGGGAAGTCTTCATTCATTCCCCAGTAATGATGCACAATAAGGTTTTTGCTTTAAAACAGGCTTTTTCTAGCTCTCTACTGACTGAGGCAAATATTTAACCAGCATGTAATAGAAAAATCCCTTCAAGGTGCAAAGTGTTCCTACACTGAAAATCTCATCAGGAAGAGAAAGCAGCAGTAAACACTGCTCTGAACATGATATGGAACAGATCCAAACTGCAGAGAGGAGCTGGAGAGACCCTCTCCTTGTTACCCACGAGCTAGAGACCCTCTCCTTGCTACCCACGAGCTAGAGACCCTCTCCTTGCTACCCACGAGCTGAAGGGACCCTCTCCTTGTTACCCACAGCCAAGGGCTCCTGCCCCCTCAGCCCCAACCCAGAGGGGCAGCCTTGGTAACACAGGCACTTTCCTTTTCCTCTGGCCTGCAAACCCTTCTCTGCTCGGATTAAAATCACTTTACAGCCATCTGAAGGTACTCCTGGATGCTTTTCAGGTGTGTAGAGCACTTTTCCCAATCGCCCAGACCCTGAGGGGTGGGTGCTGAGTGGAACTCCAGGGAGCTGTCCAAGGCTCCCTGTCCTGGACCCATCCTGGGCACAGTAACCCTTGCTAAACAGATTTATTGCACCCTCAGCCAAACCTTCCCTCATGCCTGATGCACTGATCATCCTTTGCTCTCCAAACGCTGCTGCAGACAGACAAAAACACACCATGATTTGTACATTCATGGTTCCTGATAGGATTTTCCCTTTTTCTTTTTTTTTTTTCAGTTGGCCAATTTATAAAGAATGAGAACATGAAGGGAGAATTAAAGCAGGCAGAAAGCTCACACGTGAAATCAATTCCAATCAAACACCAGCCATGTTGTTACAAACAAGCCCACCCATCACAGAAATACAAATAACTATTATTTATAGACAGAGCTTTTCTGAGGCCAGAATAATATGTTAAACGCTAGAATTTAATTCCCATTTGCAATGTGTTTGGAAACTGAGCACATTTCCATTTCCACAGGCAAATATTAGAGAGGTGCACATCCATATTATTTCCGTGAGCATTCAGCTTTCTAGGGACAACTACAAAGAAAAAATCTGCTGCCTGCAAACCATGCAGCTGCTCTGTTGGTGTTCTGTAATCTCATAAACCTGCATTTTTATACCCGACGTCCTGTGCAGTGTGAGAGGAGCATGTTTGATTTAACCCCAATGTTAATATAATAGAACCAGCAGCAGCATCTCCTCAAAGCTTCATTTCATCTCCTCATTGCTGTGGAGATGCTTCTTAAGACAGCAGTGTGGAACTTCAGATACTAATCCCTGATTTGGATTTAATTCCCCAGCTGTGAACAGATTCCAACATTTTCCTCTGGGTCATCTTTTAGCTGACACAAGCACATATTTCACACCTCTGCTAAAACCTGAACACACCAAAGGCTTTCCTTCCGAGACTGAGATCCCATGAGGCTGCACCCAAAGGAAAAGAAAAACTTCACAAAGTGTCACAAAAATCCTGTGGCTGATTAATCTCGAGCCTGAAACAGCATCCCTTAAGAGAGAAGAGAGCAGGGACCTCAGTGCTGAGATTTGACAGTGCTGGGGAGAACCATAGGTAGGGAGAGCCACAGAATATGAAATACTGTGAGGAATAAAGAGAGAATTCAAGAAAACTCAGGCTGAAGCACTCCCTGAGCACTGCCATTTGAAACTTGCAGTGAGTGAGGGACAGAAGTTTTCTGGACATCAATGCAGAAGTTTTATTGAAGTTTCTGTTAAGTGTTGGTGATAAAATTTGGCACAAAAACCCTCAGAGCTCAGAATTTTAGAAAGACATTAAATTATTTACGGCTGAAAAAGCACAAAATACCAGACCAAGTCAGAGAGCCAGGCTATGCCAGATGTTTCACAACAGTGTGTATTTTCAGTCCTTAATTAAAAGAAGAAACAAGAACAAGAAGTCCCAAGTCACAATCATTACAAAGCTTTGGAGGAAGAAATCCAAATCAAGTCTCTCATGATTCTCTCGGGACTTAAATTAAATGCCCAATAAAGTGGGCAGTTAACCATGTAAGAACAGAGCTCTTCAGTGCTTTAATTAAATGTGACTCATCTAAGTCACAACTGTCTTGGAAACTTCAGGTTCTCTTCCCAAGGGGGAAAAACCCAGGCTGTACAACAGGAACAAAGCTGAAAATTCACACTTTAGAGGTAAAATGTGCAGATAAAGGGATGACAACAAACAGACAGAGAGAATTTGCAGGGTGTGCCATGCAGTGACCATTTGCTTTCCCTGCCCAGGGAAGGATAACAGGGAGCAGCAGCTTTTCAAGAGAATTGCAAACCAGAATAAATACAAATGTACCCTGAACTACAGCCCCCCTCAGGAAAGAATCATCCAGGCCTACTTCTCCATTTCGGTGGAGCAAGACAGGTGTTTTATTTACAGCTTTCTGGTAGCAGAAATAGGGAGCTGATCTTTCAGCATCAGCAGGTGTTCTTCACTGAGCTCACCCTGCTCAGAGGTGAGAAATGTCCTGCCCCTACAAACCTCTGCAAAGCTCTGCAGACCCCTGCAAAGCTCTGCAGACCCCTGCAAAGCAGCCCAGGGAGTCTGCAGAGACCATCAGGACCTGGCACTGCTTTCACAGGGATTTACCAACCCTAAAACTTGTGCCACAACAGTGATGCCAATCAAATAACTTCAGGTTTAGGTGGGAATTTAGATGGGAACTCGAGTGTTTAATTGCAGCTGAACTGTCCCTCACCAGTCACTGCCTGTCCCCAGGCTGCAGAAGGTGAGTCCCAAACGCTGGCCCAGGACAGCAGAGAGCAAACACAGCAAAGCAGTGACTGCGATAAATAAATAACTCAGAATGTGAACATCTCCCAGCTGCCCACTTGTCCTAGATCCTGTTTTCAACCACCTGTCCATGTTCTTTACAGCTCCCCTTCCCTGCCAGGATCTTTAGGGGTTTTCAGATCAGGTAGGCAGCAGCACTAAATAGGATTTGTGCCGCTGACACTTACCCCAGTGGCCACTCTGCCTCTGGCTGCAGCACAGACTGTGCTTGCTGCAGGGTAAATCTGCTCAAAATGGGCACTGGGGCTGCAGGAAAAGATCCATTTCACTCTGGGACATTAAACTACACTTGAACTTTGGAAAACCTAATTTTCTCAGGGATCGATACAGTCAATAGAGGTGTTAAGGGGAAAACAATTACATTTGCTGTACTCGTGCAGTGCCTGGTCACCCCACACAGCCCTGGCTGCTGGCCCAGGGCAGCTCTGCTCCTCCAGGGATCAGGAGCAGACATTGGGGATGGGGAAAACACTGACACTGCACACCCTTCCAGGTGTCACAGCCTCTCATTGTGTCCTCCAGGGGCTTCAGACACTCTGCTCTCACCTTGAGAGCCACAGAGTCAAGAGCTCTCCCCACCTCTGCCTGTGACAATTAATTCCCTGGCATATTAAACCAGTGATTATTAATGGTGCCACAGCTGTCTATGGCAGTGATTGTGATCAGCTCAAGTTCTCTTCAGCAGATAAATATTTTTCTCTAAGCCTAGCAACGCTGGATTTATGGGGAAAACTGTCAGCTTCTCAGTGAAGAAACTGTATCTTCTCAAACATTTGTGCAGTGTGTAGTAAAACATAACCTTGATCCAAATATAAAAAGTGTTTAGGTAGGAGATGAAAGGGGTGGTTTCTTGAATTAGAAATAATATCCTAGCCAGGAGTTATTCATGAACGTGGAGTCTTAATATTTACTTAGGCTTTCAGCAGCACTGATTTGCACTAGAATTTATTAACTTTTCAAATATTGCACCATGTACCTGGGCACAGAAATGTTCCCCACCAGGAGCTCACCAGAATTAGGGTCTAGCAGAACAGTGCCTATTCTAAGCATTCAGCTGGGCTTGATTCTGCTTCACCTGGAGCCAAGGTTAAAAATTCTCTTTTCCATATTAAAAATAGGGTTTGCTTATAGACAAGAGGTGCAGAAAGGTTCTGAGAGCCCCTGAAGGAGCCCTGAGCAGCAAGGACAGCCCTGGGGACAGAGCCATCCCCTCTGCACTGACCCAGCCCTGGCACCAGCTCAGCTCCCTGGGCTCTTCTGCAGTGCCAGGACCCCCTGGGACCCTCCCCAAAAACCCAAGGCACCCAAAGCTATCAAACCCAGAGAAGGATCTGGGAAATCCTCAGTGAGCCCAGGCTGGGTGGAGGCAGCTCTGCACAAACACCACACTAGAGATCATTTATTGGCATTTTTCTGAATGCCCAACAGCTGTGCTCCTGATTCCAGCTGTCCACAGGATCCAAAACTATTCCCTGCCTTGCACTAGGTACAATACTGTATTTTACCTTGCACCGATTGAAGTCCTGACAAGACATCAAACTCATCAAACAACTCATGCCATGGCACTAGAAAGTTTGCTACAAGCCTTCTCCCTGCTCAGTTTGCATGCAGAATTTCTATTTTAATCAATTTGCTTCTGAAAACATGAATCTAGCTGAAGATTTCCTTGGAAAAATAAATCAGATGTTACTTACACAACAAATATTGCTGGTTTTTTATGGCATCAAGCTCACAAACATTCTTGGAGAATTTGCAGTTGCATAGTGAAAGGGCAAAACACATCAAGCACCAGAGATGTGAAAGTCTTCAGGTGGGAGCTGGATCTGGCACAGGGCCTGGGAAGAGCCAGAGCAGGTGTTCAGGAAACACAGAGCTGTGGCTCAGAGCTCATCAATAATGGAATCCTCAGCATTCAGCTGCATTTCTTCCCCATTTAAAGTTTGATACAGCTTGTTCATTTTCAGGAGATATTTTTTCCCCTGAGGAACCCCAACACTTTGTTGTCACAGTTCCTAGAACTTCTCTGCTGGCGCGGGGCCCAGACAAGTTGTTACTGAGCACACGCCTCTATTATCACTGAAAGACAGGAGATTGACAATTCTGATAACAAACAAGTGTTGGATGCTCCAACATCCACTGCTCCCCGTGTTCTGAGTGGTCCAAGTGATACTTTGAACATCTACAGCCCTCCAAGCTGAACTTGTCACCAGGAGAACTCCAAGGCAAGGAATCCTCCCTCCCCTTTTGCAGAGCGTGTGACACCCCCAGACCTCACACCGAGTGCTGCAGAGCTGCACAGAGCCCCAGGTACTCACCTGGAAATGGTCAGTGCTGAGGCATTCCAGTCAGTCTGGGTTGCTCAAAGCCTAATTCCTGGGCTAGACTCATGCCTGCTCCCCTGTCCCAGCCCTGGACTCGCTTCAGAGCTGTGGTTTGGGTTCTGCTGCTGATTCCTCCAGTTTTTCCCCATTCACTGAGCTCCACAGAGCCTCTCTCTGCTGTCACTTGGCTCAGTCCCACTGAGGTGTGACACCCGGAGATGACAGATCTCATGACAAGTTTCCAGATAGCCCAAGTTCTCCTCATTAGACTCGTCTGTGCCAGAGGAGTTTGCCAACCCAGAGCCATATGGTTTTCCTTCGCACGCCTGGAGACCCCAGTGCTTCCTGCGCCGAGCACCCCAAACAACAGATGGGGTGCAATGGATCCCCTTCCAGCAGGCCACGGTGCCAAAGCGAGGAGACTCCATCCAGCTTCCTCAGATGCCTCTCGGAATGTTCTCCCCCTGCTGCCCTGCTGGGGATTCCCAGAGCTCAGGGACATCAGGACCAAGGTTTTGTGAGCAGCCACCTGCAACGGCACTGACCAAACTCAGAGCCAACTGCAGACCACGAATTCAAATACAACATCCAACCCTCTCCAATTCAGATGGGAGCTCCTTATCCAAAATGCAAACAGGAAGCTCATTTTCTGTGCCTTATGTCCACCTTGAAATCTACTGGCCAGAGCACTGAGCTGCCAGCCCAATCCTGCCTGAGGATCACTATTTCCCTTGTGAATTGTGTTTACAGCCAGGAGCCACTCCAGGCTGGAGACGCCAGAGAAAGCCTTCTCTGCCACAGGAGGGGCTGGCAGCACCCTGTGCCTGTAGCACACCGAAAGATCTCATGGCAGGGTTATGCTTGTACAAATGGCAGGGAGGAGTGGAGCACCCTGAAGTGACGGGAGGCTCTGACACAGTGACAGAACCTTCAGCAGATGGATTGGAATGAAAACACAAATGCTGCTGTGAGGAGCTCGTGCCCTGGAACACAGCATTTATTTGTGCTTGCAAATACACTCGGTACTGAAGACACACTTTTACTCATGTTATTGGTTTTGAGGTTTGTAAGTGTTCTTCAGCCAGAATTCTCTCTGGGAATGGTTTGATCTCTTCAGTGCTACTAAATTCCCAGAATCAAGTCAAATCCAATAACACGGTGCAGCTTGAAAACAGAATATTTGTTTCTAACCCATTTCTGAACGATTTTCATTATTACTATTGAAGATGCGAGGATCAGACAGCCATTGTAGCAAAGACTTCAGGGGCTTTCTATACAGCTCAGGAAATTCTGTAAGAGAAGAACAGCAACTTTACACTGCCAATCTGAGCACAGATCTGAGGTCTGTGTCAGTGAGTAATAAACATGCAATAAAGCAGCTTCTGCAGGGGGTGAGAGTCAGAGCTGAGTGCTGGGCAGGCTCACAGGTCCAGCCTGGCTGCTCTCTGAGCTCAGGCAGAGGTGCTGGAGAGGTTCATGTGCAGTTCAGTGCCAAGCCAGCCTTACAACCAAGGGAGCCATTGAACTTGTCAGAAGTGAGGAACACTGCACAGAGTGCTTTCATTTCTGCCCAGAGTGCTTTCATTTCTGCCCAGGGAAATCCCTCAACAGGCACGTGCAAAGGGCTTCCCTTCAGAGCCCATTGCGCCAGGCTTTGCCCTTTCCAGCCTCTTACAAAGCCCAGGGGAGAGAGCAGAGCTGTCATTCCACAGGCTGGGCTGACCTTTGGAACATTCTCTTCCCTCAGCATCTCCTCTAGAGCAGCTCCTTCTCCGGAGCAGAGCCTGTGGTCCAGAGCTCTGGCAGGAATCACATCCCCAGCCCAGGCAGGGTCCCCTGAGCACAGCCCTGCCTGGCAGGGTGGGGCAGGCAGGCGAGGAAAGCATCCCTGGAGGTGCCAGGAGCACATGGAGCCTCCAACACGTAATTCTGATTTAAAGCCACCTGCAGGACACGTGAATCTCAGACTGTGCTTTGGAGCCAGCTTTAAGCACAGCTGACCCTGCTGGATTCTCTAGGTAGGAAATATTGGGAAGTTAAATAACCCAGGACAGAGGTGTAGTAAAACCAGACCAAACAGCTCCAACATCAGCGTTTAACTCTCTAGTCACGATAACAAAAGTACAGCACGACCCAAAGTAATGAGATCTGGACCATCTTCATCTAAACTGGAAC
Organism: Acanthiza pusilla; assembly: GCA_036630365.1. Taxonomy (NCBI): domain Eukaryota; kingdom Metazoa; phylum Chordata; class Aves; order Passeriformes; family Acanthizidae; genus Acanthiza; species Acanthiza pusilla. Next base: position 15,908,317 of record JAXCHO010000050.1, read on the forward strand.
TCAACGCCTGCTTCGTTACAGGTTATTAAATTTGGTACAAATCAAAAAGGTGCTCTTGAGAATGCTCAAGTGGCTTCTCAATTTTATTAAAGCCTTCGAGGATGGAAGTTCTTAATTGTCACGAAATCCATCTTCAAGCACAACCACGCTCTTGTCTAGACAGATCTAAATTAATAATTTTAGCCAGTGTTGGACAAACTGCTTTTCTTCTGCCATGGCATGGATGCATGTTTAGCAGATGCTTTCCAAACATCTTTATGTAAAGATTATTTTTAAAAAATCCCACGGCACAGAGTCACCTCATGCCACCAGAGGACAGAAAGCTCAGAACCTATTCATCATCAGGGAAATAATTTCAACAGCCCCACGTGCACCAGACCTCATCCTGGCACTGATGTTTAGTGCAGCTCTGAGTCTTTACACAATTAACTTCCCTATCAAGAAACTGCAAAAAGCATTAATGATTGTAAAGTCTCATTAATTAGTAGTAAATACAGGTGAATCAGTCAGACCAGCCAACTCAGTAGAACTTCTGGTGCTCACAGCATGCTAATATGTTGCTAATTAAGACTAGCCACATTTCTTTTAATTAATATATTGCCTTGCTTAAGATTTAATTGAAATTTTACCAGCTCTCATTTTTCCAATTCAGAACGTGCACCAGGCACAGACTATACAAAAGGAAGAATAAAGCTCTTCCCTTCCTGTTTGTGGGGATAAATTCAGCACTTTAGCTCCCAGCTCATTCCACGTGCCAGATGAAGATGGGAATGCGAGAGGAACCCAAAGAAAATGACTGTGAGTGTGTGCACATGTTCACACTCAGGTACAGCTCTTTCTGGCTCTGCAGGTGAGCACCAGACCCAGGGGACTAAAGGTTCCTGTGTCATTTGGTGCCTCTGAGCAGGAGACTGAGAGTCAACAACAGCCACAGAGCTTTGTCTCCAGGAGTTTGAGAACTGCAGATCCTGAGAGCAAATCCTCGGGGGACACGATTCCTTCAGTCTCCTGTCTCATGAAGTGTAAATTTCCAGACTAAATCAGTGAATCACTAGTTTAAATATCTGTCTCCAAAGGCAAAATGAGAACTATTTCTACTATATCACTGCATTTTTTAAAAACAAAAAGCACTCAGTGTATCCTCCCCTCTGCTTTCTTCTGTGCTTGAGTCACTTCAAACCTAACAGAGCTTCTGAACAAGTTGTGTGTTTAACACAAATACCCTGAAGAGCTGAACTGAGATTCAGAAAGTGTCAGATAGAACCTCCAGAGAATTTACCTAGAGGCAGAAGAGGGAGATGAGAAACAAAACTATTTCCATTTTTCCTTGCTAGAAATATTTCAAAACATTAGAAAAATATCTAAGTGTTTTGCATATATTAAAACTGAACAGGGAAATATCTTTAAACTGCACGGAAACTTCAGTTTCACATAGTTACAGAGCAGTTCATCAATCCTTAAATCATATTCCCATTCCCATTTTAATTCCCTCTCTACAAAATTGCTTTCCTTTGAGACTGAACATTTTCAGGAAGGAGAGATTTCCAGGGAGTGTAACAGAGCTGCACCTGAGAACATTCTGCCCCTTCTCAGTGAGTCCTTCCCATGGACCAAAGGAAACACAAAACCATCAATTCCCGGGCTCAGCCCATGGCCTCACGCTGTCACAAAGGGCTGGGGATGAGCCACCCCTCAGTGGGTCACAAATAAAACCTTCCCTGCCTTTCCTCTGGCTGGGGATGCAGCTCAGCACAATCCTCACCCACTGCAGTTCGGTGCTCTTTGCCATGCACAGCAGCTCGTTGGGAGCTGGGATTCCTGTCTGGAAACTCTATTAAATTATCCTGAGAGCAGAGTTCATTTCCTGCACCAACAAGGCAGAATGAGAGGGAATTTCTCCCTGCCTCAGGCTCTGCAGGCACTGGGGTTTTGTACCAGGCAGGAGCTGTACCCACACTGATGTGTCCCAGAACCCCTCCCAAAATAATTCTCCTGTGACTCATTCCCAGCAAAAGAAAGATTCTCCCCAAAGAGCAAAGGGTCTTCAGAACCTGACCCACTTCATCTTCTAAAAAGAAAACAGCAAAAATTCTCCAGCGATTACATTTTTTTCCAGGGGAATTATGCAGAGATGGAGATACCCCAGGACTGTAATCCCTCCCAGTGTGGGTTTCCTTGAAGGGCTGAAATCCAAATAAAAGGATGCCTGGGAGGGAGAATGAGGGGGGAAGGATAGAAATAGAGGCATTAAGAAGGACAAATATTCTGTTGGTAGGCAGGCTCATGATGAAAGGGGGATTATGATTAACGAAACTTCAAGAAGACAACTTTAAAACAAAGAGAAGAACTGTCCATGCCACAGGACCCAAACCCAAACAGAGCAGTCCTGGCAGAGGATGCTGATCTCCTCGGGGCCCCTTACATGGCCAATCCCTGCGGAACCCCAGCCTTTGTTTGGATTCCGTGTCGCTCGTCAAGGCAGCACGAGTGCTCTGTACATCTTCGGGCTTTGCTCACATCTCCCGTTTATCTCAGCGAGTTTCACGGTCATTTTAAGGCCTTTTTTTGGGGAAGAAGCACAGCCTGGCTCCTGTCTCCATGGCTTTGCCGGGCAGGCAGTGAGCCGTGGGCAGTGGCAGCAGCAGCACTCCTGCCAGAGCACCAGGGCTGGCAGCTCAGGGAGCACAGGCACAGGTGGAGGTGTCCTGCACTGCACAGGGACAGAGCACACCAGGCAGGGCTGAAACCTGTTCTGTGTCATGGCATGTGGTGCTGCTGTCTCTCAATCAGCTGTTCCACCTTCACCAGAGCCCTGGGAGTTTGGTTCAGACACAAAACACCAGGAAATAGCACTATAAAACCATCTGAAATGTGGCACCTCCAACTGTGCCGATAAACCAAATTGCTGCTGGGTTATGCTGCCTTAAACAGAAATGTTTTACTTCATTATTCGGTCATGGGTACCTCTCAAGGAAGCCACTGCTCCCTGTCCATTCCAATTCCTGCACCAGGACAATCTTTGGCAGGGAATTGTTGGGCAGCAGTAAAATGCATCACTCCCAGGTCCCCACACATGGATCAGATACTTAACCAGTCACCTATTTTAAGCTCTGCCAGGCAATCAGGATGCTGTTCACAAAACACTTTACCTTAAAATAAAATTGCTTTCCTCAGATGGCATAGTCAGGTTCTGTTCTTTTCACATTTAATGTGAAACTTCAAATAAAAGATAAAGTAGTTTATTGAGAAAAGAAGGACTGATCTTAATGGGAGAGAAAAATGAATGTGTAATAGCCTAAATCTGAGTGATTATCACTCTGAAGAGATGTTGAGATGTAATGGACATGAGATAACAGAGGCAATTCGGTGCAGAGCGAGGGAAGGAGCCGCCCTGGCTGTCACGGGCACTTGGAGGAGGTTTGGGAAGAAGGAGACTTTCCTTGGCCCCAGCCCCAAGCCACGAGAGCCTCAGGGGAGCTCAAAGCCCAGCTTTAACACATTTCTGACACCAAACCACCCACGTGTTTTCTGCCAGGCTCTCACCCTGCTGGTAACCTTTCCCTTCTCTGCTCCCCTCCTGATCCTCAGATCCCACACACAGATGCACTTTCGCTCTTTTGCAGTCTCTAAAAGCCTTCCCTGAAGCACAAGTTTTTCTCGAGCTGTCCACTCTCCCTAATCCCCACAAGTCCTGGCACTTTCATCTTCTCAGGCTTAAGATGGATGAGACAAGCTGAGGTTTCAAGAGATTTGCAGACAAGTCCTGCTCTGGTCTCTGGGATGTTTATGTAAGCCCAGAGAAATGCCATTTCCAGCAGAGCCACTCTGGGTGTCACAGAGCATCGCTGAGATAAGCCCTGGGCCTGCTACAGACTCATTTATGGAGCAGAATGGGATAAACCCCAAACAACAGAATCCCAAGTGATCAATGCCTCTCGAGGCACCAGCTGAAGGATGGAGCTACATTTGTGCTACCACGAACCAGAATGGGCACAATTAACCTTGCCAAGCGACAAGAGAATTCTTTGCTGCATCACAAATCACCTTCATCCTCAGCAGTTTTTGACTTTCACACAGTCCCATTTGCAGAAGGGATTCATCTTTATCTGAAACTGTAATTGAATGCCAGTAGTTACCTTGGTGACATTTAAAAATCTATCCCTGTGCTTTGCTGTCAACACTTTATAACACAATAAAGTGCCTCATGGAACAAGTCAGAACACAGCTTGGGGAATAGTTCCTATGACAACTCTATGAATCAAGGAGATGGCAGAGATCCCCAAATGTCACATGGACAGCAGCACACGGCACAGAAAGTCCAGGCAGAAGCCAGTGCTGCTCCTAGAGCTGTGCTGAAGTGCAGCTCTGAACCCAGCTCCAGCCATTTCTGTAATTAAACGAAGCCTCCAATTCTCCAGGTACTCCAATTTTCACTGAAATTGCCAAGAACCCTGGAATTTATTATGCAATCAATCCAACTGATCTCAGCAGACTTCTGCTGGGACTGATCATTAGCAGTGAGGGAGGAAGAACCACACTTCTGTGAGTATCAGGTAATAAATACAAGTGGGAAATTCAATTATTGGTCAAAACACAGGATTCCCATTTTGCTGAAGGCAGCACATCCTTTCAGACGCTGGGACAGAGCACTGGGCTCACATCCACCCCAGCATTTCCAGGTTTGCTGTTCCTCAGGGGCAGATTTGTTTCCCTGGCTTCACTTCACTTCCTCCTGTGGCATTCCCTTTCTCTTCCTGTCAGTTTTCCTGGCCTTTCCAGCCTCCTCCAGGCTTTCCTGCTCCCAGAGCAGGTTCCTCCCCAGCACAGCCCCTGGGCACCTCCCTTGCCAGCCCTCTGGGCCCACAGCACAGACACATCTGCACCATTGGTCCCTAAGCAGAGAATTCATTCTCTCTCTCTGTAAAATAAAATCCCTGCTCCAGAGTATTTGGAAAAGGCTCCAAACTCCATCTGTCTGTGGCCTCCCCCAGTCCTTCCATCCTGGGAAAGCTGTGAGTGTCTCCTGTAGCTGTCCCATGTCTCTGCTCCAAAGTCCTCAGCCATTTCCAGGAGACAAAATCCACCTTGGCATGCCCTGAAGATAAGACTGAGCTTTTCAGCTGCTCTGGCATTATCAGCAGAAGAGTGCATTGGAAACCCAGGTTATTCCTTTTATTAAACAGCATTTTCTACTCACACAAAAGTGATGGATCCTGCCAAGCACACTCAGGCAGAGATATGAAAAGTAAAAAGGGCACGTCTCAATCAGAAAATGCAACAAAAACTGTGGCTTTTCGGCACTCCCTAAAGATGTGAGAAGTTTCATCATATTTTCATTGGAATTTCAGAGGGAACAAAACATGAACAAACTGATAATAAAAACATGCCTGAGAAAGACAAACTAGGTAAACTAAGAGATTATAATCTTGCCCTTCAGTAAAGTTCTTTTCACCTTAAATCCACTCAGTGTAGAGATAATCTTGCCACTGGAGACCACAAAAGAAAAGTTATTTGCATACAGAATAGGCTCACAGAAAATTAAACTGCTGTGCAAAACTAGAGCTTATTATGCAAGAAATGTGATAAGCTAAAACATACAAAAAACCCTCCTCAAGATCTGAGCAACATGAGCTAAAAATACCTCTATTGCATGTCATTTACAAATTCAAAGGGTTGTTTAGGCTGTGTTTAGATTGTGATCAAACAACACTCGATAATTTTTTTTCCACTTATGATTAAAGATAATGCTGGATTTTAGGTGTTCTGATTGCTTTCCTCACTTCATTTTTATTGCTATTTTTAATTTGCACTTGATGTTCCCTTCAGCCTTCCTGAAAGCAAACAGCAGTGCTGGGAGGGTACCAAATCCTGCTGCCATTGCTCCTGAAAGAACAGGAGGATGGCCCAGGAGCATCCCTGAGCCACACCCAGGGCTGAGCAATGGCACTCCCAGCCCTTGGCCCTGTCCCAGGTCACCTCTCTGCAGCTGCAGGCCTGGGGACAGCAGTTTAATTTTTAATTTTTTCAGCCCCCACACACACCTGCCCTGTGCTCCCACCTGTTACACGGCACAGATCTCTTGTGCCAGGAGGGTTTCTACATCCCAAACTGCCCAAAACTCCACGTGCTGAGTGCTGCGGAGCTGTCACAGCCCAGGGTGGCACCGTACCCAATGGTGGCCCAGCCCAGGCTGCACATCAGAAATGCTGTGCAGGTGCATTAAGAGTCTCAGCATAACTCTCCAAACTTTTCATTCTTTCCATCTGCAAAGAAGAGAGCTCAGTGCCGTGATGAAAAATTCTTGAACATAAATTACCATCATTTTTCTGTTACATAACATGATTTATCCAAAGCATGCACTGGGCTCATTCCAGTTTCCACTGAAGTCAATAGAATTATAAGTGTTCAGCACCTCTGAGAAACCAGGACATGCTTATTCATGGGTATAATTGATGGTACCCAAATTAGAACATTCTGTCCTTAAGTTCCCAGTGCCGAGCTCCTTCCCCTTCTCTAAGGACATTGATGGAGCAGCACTGACACTGACCCCCAGATTTCAGGGGAAGGCCTAGGACTGCTCCAGCTTTAAACAGGGCACCACAAACCTCTGAACTCCTGACTCTGGACATTTCCTCTGCCCATCTGCAAGATCAAACTGGCTCCAAGCAATATCTTTCTCTACAGGAGCTCTTACCTCCATGAGGAGTCAAGGAGAAACTGCCAGAGATGCTCCAATACATTTCAAGTTACTCATGAAGAGCAGCCATCCTCTAGTAAGAACATCATGAAAGCCAAACCAGAAAGCAAATGAGTAGAAAATCTGCTTTACTGGAAGCTCTGCTCATCCTCATGGCCATTTTCTCAAGAAAGTCCTATTTACCAGCCCCTCTTTACGTGTTTTTTGGACAGAGCCTTCCTTCCTCCTGGATGTGCTCACAGAGCTTCATTCATTCCTTCTGGATGTGTTCACAGCTTTGGCTGATCAAGGCTGGCAGTAAAAATCCAGTCACAGATTTTTTGTTTCTTCAGAGCACAGCAAACACAGAAATCAAAACACAGCTCAGCCTTGCTCAAAGCCCCTGGGATCTGTCCCGAGGCCCTGAATTGAGGTGAGCGCTCATCCTGAGCTTCCCTGCGGTGCTGAACCACCAGGGCTGTGAAGAACCAGCCCAGGGTCATCTCAGGATGCTGAGGGGTTGGGGACTGCTCACAGCCCAGGTGTCCTGAACCTGCACCCCACTGCTGACATCCCAGCCTGGCACCAGAGGCTGCCATGGCCTTTCCTCCACACCTGAGAGGCACAGACAGAGGCACCAATCTGTCCAATATTGCCCTTTTCTCTGCACAGCTCCCCTGGTTACAGCCACAGCTCCCTGGGCTTCTTCCTCCCAAAAAAGCACCCATGGGAACAGCCCCATGGGCTCTGCTCAGCAGCATCTGAAGCAAACAAAAAGTCCTTTTTGCTCTCTGCACTGCTGAGCAGGACCTTCCCAGGCTGTGAGGGCAGGTCAGCCCTGCAGCCAGAGCAGCTCACCCCCTCAGCGTGGGAGAGAGGAGAGGAGAGGAGCTCTGGGGCTGGGAGCACACCAGAGCCGGTGGGAAGATGATATTTTCCTCACCAAATGAACAGATCTTGTTTTTCTCCAGTCCCCTGGGCCCCACACGAGCATGGGCAGATGGATCGCGCCAATCACTCCACGCCACAGTTGCACCACACAAATGTGCTTGGAGGAAAACTCCTGCAGCACCAAGAACGAGGCTATTATAGGAGCCCAGAAACAACAGCTTGTGTGTTCACATGTCTATTCCAAGTTTCAGATTTCTTCGGAAAACAGGAGGCCAATCGAATCCTTTTGACTCTGAATCCCTCCGAGGAAGGCTGCCCAACGTGCTCGTCAGGCTGACAAGGACACACAGACCTTGTCCCCTCAGCTCTGCTCCAAACCACGCTCATGCCACATCCACTCCACATCCTCAGTCCTGAAAGTCTAAAGGACTTTGCAAGGGATTTCTTTGCAGGTGATCAGACAGCATGAAATTCAGAGATTAAACAGAGCTGGCACATACTGTGGAAGAGATAAAAACCCAGGAACAGCCCCGAGTTTTGCAATTGCAGCATTTAAGTTAAAAATATCAGGCTGGTGGAATTATATAAATTCAAGTTTTGTACAAGTTCCTAAACATAACAGTCCGAAATGGCCTAAACCTCACCTGGAAACAATCTTCCTGGAGCCCCTCGGAAATGTAATTTCTTTCCTTCCTTCAAGCACATCAGGTAGTCTGAGCCTTTGTGCACAAAGACACCCAGCAGCCTGTGATGAGAAGGTACCAACCTTCAGAAGGGGCACTTGCTTAAAAAAACCAGCATTTCTGGAAGAGTTTCTTTATTCTTTCCTTCATATCTTCCAGCACTGGGCCCTCTGAATCCACCTTTGCACCTGCCTCCCCCAGTCCATGATGGAAAAAGCACATCCTCGCTCCAAAGGTCCAGTTAAGGGATCCATTTTCCTTTGGAAATTCTGCTCAGCCAAGGATCAGTTTACAAGGTCCCTAACCCTCAAGGCAAATAAGGAGTCAAGCAGAGGATTTATCCCAGCACAGAGCAGCCCATTCCAGAGCAGTCAGCACATCCAGGCCATTCCCAGGGCACACTCTGTCCCTGGGGAGGCACCAGAGACCTGCAGAGCCCTTCCTTTGTGCTCACCTGCCTCTGTGCACAGCCCACGGCCCTCACTCGCTGACATCTCCTCATTACCATCCTGGAAAACAATGCACATTAGCTGCTTTGTCACCACTGTTCCAGGAACAGCTCCCCTCCAGCCCAGCAACAGATGGCCTTCAGCATCTTCCCGGAGGGAAGCCTCTAGGCTAGGAATTGCATGACAAAACTGGAAAAAAGTGGAGAAGTTTCTGAACCAAACCTGTTTCCTAGAAGACTTCAGCCTGAACTGAAAAGTACAATTAGCAGAATCAGAAAGGTTTTTCACCTCTCAGCTAATTGAGGGAGCAAAGGCCATGGATTTCCTCACACCCCACTTGCTGCCCATGAAACCTGCAGGGCTGGGTCCTTCTCCAAGGCCTCATGTCCCCAGTGAGGAGCTCAGAGCTGCAGCAGCTCCCTATGGCTGCAGCTCCTTGTGCTCAAGCACAGCGTTATGGCAATATTGAACTTGCTCCACGGAGGAGGTGTGGGAATGCTGTGTGCAGCTCAGCGATTCACCAACGCAGCCTGGGAGCACAGAAACAATGGGGAATTGTCTTTCCCATTTGCCAAACCATTACTAGAGTTTCTCGTGTGCTCAGGTGATGCAGCAGTGAAGCCCAGGAGGCAGGAAATCCTTGCCATTAACCCCCGAGCACCAGGGAACCCTGGGCAGCCTCACACAGCACAGTGCACAGAGCAAAGCCCCAAGGCAGCTGAAGAATCTCCTCCAGCTCCAACTGCCCTCAACCTGCACCATTTTTAACAAAAAATGGTTTTAACCATTTCCTTTTAACCATTTAACCATTCCTTTTAACAAGGAAGTCTCATATTTGCCAAAGAAGAGACCTGTGTATGAAATTGCGATGGGTGACTGATGGATGGGTGTTACCTTGGCAATGCTGAAAACACCTGAAAGGTCCTTTCCAACCTAAAGGATTCCATGAAGGACCAGGTTCAAGCCTCTCTTTCAGAAAACTGTGTCTGGAATGTGGCCCCAACAAAGCCAACCAAAACCTTCCCCAGCTCTCGAGTCCTGCTGGCCATTGGGGCGAGTCTGAGTGGTGCAGCTCACTAACTCAGGACAGCACTTATGATTTCTTTTAAATATAAAAAATCCAATCCACTGAATACCAAAACCAACTGATTTCCCACAAAATTAAAGGTCACAACCATTACTTCAGGTGCAACTATTTCTAGACCATCACATCCTGCATAGTACAGCAGTTCTGGTGCCTTTGCTGCTCAGCCCGGGGGCAGGCAAGGCCAGCAGAGGGTCTGAGGGGACAACAGGCAGGCCCTGTCCCTTTCCAGCTCTGCCACCCTGAGTACAATGATCTGTTTATCGAGCCCAACACACGTGTGGGTGGATTCACTTACAAAAACTAATATTAGGTATCATGTGTTGCAAAGTAAACTTTTCACAGGGAAGATGTTTCTATAGTAACTAATGTTTTTCGAGCAACACATTTCACATCAGGGTTGCCATGGGAACGGAACTATAGAGATGTGTTCAGCAAATAAGTTGTCAATAGTTTTCCCCAGCCCTGCACTGTGCCCTTGCCAGGCTGAGGGTGAGCACAGCGCCCTGTGTCTGCCCTGGAGACTCCAGGTGTTCTGGGAGTGGGAAAATCATTTCCCCCATAGTTTCATGGCCACATTTTTCAGAGCAAGTGAAGCTCAGTTCTGGATCAGGCTAGAAATCCAATCAGCTCCGAGCTGTTGTACAGGAGAGCATCAGTGAAACACCTTCAGCTGCAGGAGAACAGTGAAATTCCCCTGCTGGAAACACCGAGCAGTGAAACCTCACAGAGACCTCGGGGTGTTGCTGGGACGTGTCAAAGGGACGTCAGCTCATGCCAGCAAGAAGTCTGAATCTCCCTGGCTTTGAGCATATATTTAGGCTGAAGCATTCCCAAGGGTAACGTACAGACTCCCACTCAGCGCCAAGGAAAGCCTGCGAAAAGATCACAGCTCTAATCTGCCATTTACATAGTAGCTGGGATTTTAATTACTATTTGTTCAGTACCTCACCATTCATTCAGCAGCAGCCATTTGTACACCTTCAGGACTGGCACTGCTCCTGACCTTTGCTTTGCCTTCTTTCCCTCTTCCCTTCCCTGCGGTGCTTTTCCCTCACAGCTCCCTCCACCCCTAACCCTGATCCCAGCAAGCAGGAGATGCTAATATTCATTTCCATCGCAGCCCTTGCAGGCTGCTCTCTGCCTTGCCTTCTCTTAGGAAGAACCTCTGCTCCTCCAGGCACCTTTTGGCACCTCGGTGTTGGCTCAAACATGAGAAAACCAAACCCCATCCAGAGATGCCACCTGAAGGACAAGCAGCTGTAACTAAATTGCACCAGGCACCAATCAGCTCCTAATTTCTCAGCACATCTCCAGTGTTTCACAGCTCTGTCCTAGTGGAACCTGGTGGAACAGCTTGAAATATTTCATATGGGAGGAAAAGGAACAATTCACTCAAGTGCTATTCTGTTTAGGTTCCAACTCAAAACCAGCTTCAAAAAAAGCCAAAACACACACAATGCTGAGACCTAAGAGCGTGACTGAAATTCCCTTGCTGGCTCTCTCTCAGAGGTGGCTTAATGCCTTTAGAGGGGGGATGCCCAGGCTCGAAGGGGAGCTGCTCAAGCACAATTCCTGTTTCTACCAGGCAGGTTTATATTCCCAGCAGGTTCCCTGTGCTCAGAATGTTGAGATGCAGGGCTTGGTGCTGCCACATGGCATCTGCACTAATCCAAGGGAAAATAAGTGTCAGTGCCTTACAGAGGTCCAGTGCAGATGGACCTGGTGTCCCTGGTAGAAGAGTCATTCGTGTTCTGTTCTTACAGTGATCTACATGAAAATATCACACTGGGGTATGTGACAAAATCTGTTTTTTCAGGCTCATCCTCCAACCTGCAGCAGCACTGGTTGGAGTATTTTAAATTATTTCATATTTCTGTAACTATGCAATGGCATAACACTGAATATGACACCCTCCCCATTTCACACTCTGCCCCCTCCTACCTGCTACGAACAGAAGGAGCAGCGACACAGCTCCTGGTGCCTCATTCTGAGGTGTTACAACAAGGCAGTCCAGATTCAAGCGTCCTTAAGGAATAATTTTCAGGAGCAGAGTGACAGTGTCCTTGTTCCCACTAAAGAGTCAACAGCAGAACCTAAACCAAATAAATAAAATGTACCTGGGGTAGCCCTTACCTGGGGTTTTGAAGGAGCCACGTACAAAGCATGATTTAAGGGAATATCAGAGCTTTGAAAAACACCACCAGAAATGCAAAATAGCTTTCTATGGGCCTGGGCAACAATTGGAGAGTGACCTTAAAACTCCCCTGCTGACAGATTGTGAGTTACAGTGGATTTTACTAATTCATATATACAGGTCTTGCTCACCCTGGCCTCGGTTTGCTTGCAAAGCCTTAGGCTGGAATCTGCTCCAGCCAGGAGTTGCTTGCACATGCCCAGGAAATGCTAAATATAAACTGGACAATATGCAGACAATTCCTTTTAATGAACTTTTTAGGTCAAGGTCCAAGTCTTCATTTGCACCTAAAGGGCACCAAGTGGACAGTGAACCTGCCCCAGGCACAGGTCTCAGAGCACAATTCCAACTCAAAACTGGAGTCTCACCCAAGCCAAAACATTCTAAACCTATAGCACATATGAACCAATTAATATCCTCACTAATAAAGACAGAAAACATCTCCCTAGAATTAATTACCTCTTACATCATCATATTGCCCCATAGTTCTCAATCTCTCCTTTATCACCATTTCAAAAGTTGCTCTTCAAGGGCACAGCCTCTTGATAAAAACCATTTTCAACATGTCCCTCAGACACTTTAGATTATTTAATGAGTAAAGGAACATTCTATAAATCAGGAACTACAATGGGATCGTTTCATTTCCAGACAGTGGACAGAGTTTTGGACAAAAGAGACAAAAAGAAATGAAGATAAGACCAAAAAAGTCCTCATATTGTGTCCATGTTTTTGTGAAGACAGACTGATCCTACTTTTACATCTCTTTATTCAAAAAGTCACAAGTAAAATCCCAAACATTTCAAAACTCTTCATAACCTCCACCCCAAACAGTTCCACCTAGAGCAGCCCCTCCTTGGGGGTGCCACCAGTGCTCCAGACTGTGCTGCCATTCACAGGGGCTGGCTTTGGCTGGAAGGAAAACATCCCTGGAGACAAACCTTTCTTCTGGCCCTGGAAATGTGAGCTGCCAGGCTCTCATCCCTGGCACAGACACATCAAACTGCCCTGTCTGCACTCACAGAACACCCCAAGTCCAGAGCACTGCAATTATCTGCTCCTGCCCTCTCGCCATCCATCAGGTGCCTCTGATAACTCAGGGCTGAGTGACTGCACTGGTGGAGGGCTCGGTGTGGAGCTGTGCTCAGAGCTGGCAGCGCCTGAGCTGTCACTGATTTGCTCTGCTCATCACATCAGGGAAATGAGCTGGGGTCATTAGAGCTCTCCTTAACCAGGCAACGATCAGGGAAACAGAAACCCCTGTAAAAGCACAGAAAATGCCCTTAGGAAAAGAGTGGAGTTGGGTACTGGGCAGGACCATTTCCCCAAGCGAAGAAAAGCAGTAATGAAGAGAGACAAAAATAATCCAGCCTCTCAAAAGCACACAAGTGCTTCAGAAGGGGCCCCTCCACTGTCCCGCAGTGCAGCTGCTGCTCACGAGTGGCCAGAAGCAATTCCTGGAGCAAAATTAGCTTTTCCAAATGGCAAAACCAGAAGGTGACAAACTGTGACCTATTCCCAGGCTCATACACTAACAAAACCTGCTGTAAGATTTTTTTTTTTTTAAAACCATTATTAGGAAGACTTCAAGCACACAGACTGGAAAATAGTTACATTCTTAGGTAGAAAACTCCTACCCTGAAGTCCAATCACAAAAACAAATAGAATAACAAAGCAGGTGACATTTCCTATTAACAATCTCCACTGGTTATTTTTGTAACTCTTGAGAGGCAAACTAGTAAAAAATATCAAGCCTATTTTGTTAAGATGCTGAATAAATTGGATGTCTGTTAAGCCCTGATTGCTTCTTAAATATTTGGCTAGGCATTAATTTCTTGAAAAAAAGGAGGTTTAAGGACTTTTCAGTCTGATCCTGTGAGACCTGAATGCAAAGCTCATCTTGTAAAATACCCTCCTGCTTGTGTGAAGTCTCACAAAATCAGCTTAATTACTGAAATTGGGCTGAACTCACTGTGCTGCTAGGCTCAGAATCCAGATATGAAATGCTCGTTCAGGGTTGGGCATCTCAAATTGCTCTGAGCACTTCCCCCCAGTTTTATTTTTGTAACTCCAGTAAATTCCATGGCACTGTTTCTCCTGCTCCTGGATGGTCCCAGTGACCAGAGGTTCCCCAGACCAAGTCACCCCCCCCACCTGCAGGGGTGAGAGCCCAGGCAAGCCCTGCCCAGGTTCTGTCCCAGGAAATGGATTGTCCCAGCTCTGCTGCTGCCTCTTGCCCTGCTCACTGTGCCCCAGAGCACACAGGGGCTTTGGAAACACCTCGGGATGGCTGATGGATGGTCAGGGTGTGAGCAAACAGGGGAAAACAAAGCACTAATGAGGGACAGTTCCACTCTCTTGCAAAGAGAAAAGCAGAACAATACCTCTTCACACACTCTGAGAGACCACCCAACATCTCACCACCCCAGGAGCTGATTTGGCAGCAGGAATGTCCCACCAACCTCCCCATTCCACCTGGGGAGTGTCTGCAGCTCAGGGATGGCTGTTTCCCCAAGGCAGAAAGGCTCCAAAGGGTTTCAAACCCCTAAACCCTGCTGCAAGTGTGCTGGTGCCATCACAGGAGCTATAAATAGATCTCGAATCACCAAAACTCTCATGTCAGTAGAATTTCAGATAAGCTTGGACAGAAAAGTTCAGCCTCTCCGGGGCTGCATGCTTGGTTCTAATAGCATTGACTGCTTGGTAACAAGATGAAGAGCTCTTATGAAAAGAGACAAGCAGGGAGAAATTGTGTTATGTACTAATACTCCCTTATTGACAGCACTTATCTGCAGGACTGAGGTCTGCACGGAGAAAGGGAGTTAAAAGCTCTGTTATCATCAACAATGGCTCTGCCTGCTGCACCGCAGGGATTCTGGAGGGTTTGTGCCTCGCCTGCAGCCAAGAACAACATCAGCTCCCTGGAGCCAGGTCCCAGCTGCAGAATTGCTGGTTTGCTGTCCCCCACGTTTGCAGAGGTGTGGAAGGAACCCCTGCCCTCCCAGCACAGCTTCTCCTGCCCTGGAGCTCTCCCAATCACCAACATTCCTCACTTCACTGTACAGCACAGTCCTTCCTTTGGAGCAGCAGCAAACCTGCCAAGGCTCTCTGTGCTCAGGCCTCGGGGGCCAAGGTTATGCAAAAGGAAACAGTTTGGCAGCACAAGAAAAAGCAGCAGTTCAGACTTGAATTTTAAACCCTTACCTGCACTGTGATGTCCTCATTTCATCTCACCCACAGCCTCAGTCTGCTCTGCTCAGTCTCTTCTTACACGAAAAACTGAAAATTGATGGCTGAATGTGCACCGTCCCAGGCATTCCAGAGTTCTGAGGCTTGGCCTGAATTTTAAGTGCTACTGGAGCTTTAAAAAATATAAAATAAAAAACCAGAAAAGCAAGACCAGCACACGGTGTGGAAGAAGGCAGCACAATGATTTTTTCTGGGAAAGAGGAGCAGTAGGGAGCCAAGAGTGGAAAGCAGGAAGAGCACCTGCCCCACATCAAGTTATTGCTTTCAGCTGTTCAGGAACGTCGGTTGAACAGCCCTGACTGCCTACAGGTGTTACCAATTGATGCAGAACGAAAACGCTGATTTTTAAACAGAAATCAACATATTCTTCTGAAAAGCAAAACAACTTTAAGTCTTTCTTAACAGGAATATATTTAATTAGCCCCCAAAATAACCTGAGGATTGTTGAGACAGCAAGTGGTACAGCCCTGCTGCTGGAGTTCATGCAGCAATATCCTGCCATCCTCCAGAATTTGTTTTTTAAGGTTTTCTAAAGAAAAATCTAATCGCTCCTATTACAAAAACACCTTTTCAAATTCCTGCTTAAATCAGCTGAATATGCTTTGGGTTGGGCTGCGTTATCCTCACCCTTTTGCTTAGTGTGAAGAGCATTTTTATATCAAGTTTTCCCAGGGCTGTCCTGCAAGGACCCGAGCACCCAGCCCCGGCTCTTTCCGTCCTGCAAGGACCCGAGCGCCCGGCCCCGGCTCTTTCCGTCCTGCAAGGACCTGAGCGCCCGGCCCTGGCTCTTTCCGTCCTGCAAGGACCTGAGCGCCCAGCCCTGGCTCTTTCCAGCAGCTCCCAGCACTGCTGTGCCCTCCCATCAGCACTGGGACTCTGCTGCCTGCAGGAAGGTGATGCCCAGGGAGATAGAGAACATCTAAAACCATTTGCTTTTGTTTCTCCATCCTCTCTAAGCAGCAGCCACGCTCTGGAGTTGCCAAAATGTTGTTACAGGAAATGTTTTCCAGCATTCCCAGGAAAGCAGAGAACCTCTGTCCCTTGGCAGAACCTCATTTCACCTGAGCCATCAGCACTGGCATTAAAGAGCATTTTCATTAGCCCCTCGCCAAGGCCTCGTGGTGCATCAGCTCATTAGCACAGAAGATCAAAACTGCATTTACAGGACAAATATCCTAAACAAGAAATTAATTCAACAGGCCCGATGATTTCAAATGAGAATGGTGATGATCATTTTGGTGTTAAAAAACTCTCTTAATCCAGTAATTAAACTGTGCTCCACCAGATATAGTCAGGCAAGGACACGGCTGGCCAGCCATGGAAGCAGGAATACAACATTTTTTGTCTTTTTTCTCTCACAAATCCCCAGCTGAGGAGCAGTTAAACTGTGACTCTCTCCACTAAGCCATGGAACTTCCTTAAACAAAAGGATATATAGTAAACCAGCGAGATAGAAGAAAGAAACCAATGAAGTTTTACAGTTTAGAAAGCATAATTAAAATAAAACAATCCCTTTTGGAGAAACACTAGATACACACACAGCCCTTTTGTGTAATCAGTTGTTTGACAGCATTCTTAAACTAAGTGGAATGGCTAAAAGCAACACTGAAATTAAAGAGCAAATATATGGGACTGAAGTAGATTTCATGACACCACCAGGGAATTAAAACTAAAGATGTTGGTCAGAATGTCAGGGTTTTGTTTAAGAACACATGTACTGCTTTGTAGCTGGGAGAAGAAAAATTGATTTTCCAGACACTGCTATAAAACATGCCAAGAAGCAGAGCAAAGCAAAGCAAACACCAGCTGCAGCTGGCAATAAAGCATCCCGAATTTTCCACCTACACCCATGTGCTGCAGGAAGAAATCACTCTGCACTCAACTCTGCCCCTCCTGCCACAGGTCAAAGGACAAGAAACATGAAGAGAAAGCAGAATTTAGTATCAGCAGCCCTGGGCACAGTGAATTAGCAGCAGAAGGAGCTGATGAGCAGCCTGGGGCAGCATCCCTTGCCTTGCTGAGCCCTGAGCCAGGGGCAGGACTTGGGCAGAACCCCTGGAGCCCAGGGCACGGTGGAGTTTCCCAGCCTGAGGGTATTTTTATATGGAATTTCCAACCCTGGTGTGACATCACACCTTGATGAGGTACAAGACTTCAGAATGAAGAAAGTCCTGTATTTTCATTCACCCACAGCCACCAATACTCTCATGTAAACCTGCCAGTCACCCATGAGGTAAAGATTTCCAACGTACCTGATGAATGCAGGAGTATAAATTCCATTTCAGAAATCACTTTGGTACATACAGTCACTATTTTGAAGGCATTAGGCCCTGGGAGATGCAGACAGGCACAAACTGGAATTTTCTGAGGTATCTACCAATCCCATCCTATACCAAATTACATTAAAGTAATTACCCTAATGTTGGGAGGAAAGCTGACTGGAGCTACTGTTGTTCTGTTCTCCAAATCTGGCATTCAGAATGGCTGATAAATATTCCTAATTTTGCTGCTGGCGAAAGATGTGGCACATAATTTAACACTGATTTGATCATCATTCTGAAAGCACATACACGCTTCAGGAAAAGCTGGAAAAACCAAGGTAATATGGAAAAAGACCTGATGGACATCTCCAGCCCCCATCAGTGAGGATGAGGAAGGCTCAGTGAGAGCTGTGCAGGGTGGAGGAAGGTGCAGAAGGAATTTGCAGCTGTGCATGGATAACCATGGATTGGGCTCCACTCCCAAACTGCCCCTGAGTGTCACTTGTGACAATGTGCACTCACAGCCCAGGCTGCTGAGCTCAGGCTAAATCAATAATTCAGCTGAAGTGATGACACTATTAGCCCAATTAATAATTCACAGGTGCCTATAAAAATATTCAGAACATTTTTATCAGCACCTCTGACATGGAAACTGCTCCCACGGGCAACACTCACACCTGATTCCCAGCGTGGAAATACCCCAGTGCCTCCAGGATCACAGAATTAAAATGTGGAGCAGATTCTCTGCCCTGGAGAACACTTGGTGCCTTTCAATATTCCAGTTTTATATTCATTATTAATCCTTTCCAGATCATTTCTCAAGCTAATGGCTCCCCAATTCCACATAGCCTTGGTAACTCCTGAGAGCAGTGAGCAGCTGAGCACAGGAGAGTCCTGGGCACATCCATTTCCTGACACAAAGGCTCCAGTGACACAGTCACCTGGGCGCTTCCATTTTTGTACAAGTGATTTCAAGCAAAGAAGAGGAGGAAAATTTTGTTTCTGACATATGATACCTGTTCAGCACAAATACCTGGAACTGAGGGCTTTCCCTGGCACTTATCTGTGTCCTCTGGAGTGGTGCTGGACAAGGGGCACCAGAAATACACACTCTCCATTTTCATCTCAGGTGAAATGTGAATACAGCACACCAAACCACTTCTGGCTGGGTTATTTAGCAGCAGCATCAAACAGGAGCTGTTAAACCAAGTGTCTCACTGAGAACACCGATGTGTGGTGACTAAAAAGAGACTAAATCACTTTTGCCACATCACAGCAGTATAACAAGTGGCCCTGTTTATCAGCCAAGCCTTCATCAGCCTCCCATAAAACCCCAGAGCAGATGCTCCAGGACAGGAGCCAGACCTGCTCTGGGCACACAAACACAGAAATGCACCACAAAGAGCCCTTCATTTATTTATCTTTGTTTTTCGCCAGTGCACGATCAGAGTAAGACACAACGTTCAGACATTGGCATCACTTTTACTCCTCGGGTGCCTGTGTGAAATCCAGATGCCTGTCACAGATCCTGCCCTCAAAAGGCAGTTTGCTCCTGCCCGCTGGAGTCCCTGTCCCTGGGGCCCGTGATTGAGGACATTGATGTTCTCACATCCAGGCAGGTGTTCCAGGTCAACACCTGTCACCTCAGCAGCTCTCTGGGGACCATTTGATCTCAGGGCGTTCCAAGGTGTGCCTGGCGCAGGGATGGAAACATTCTGCTGTTGGGGTTGGGTTTTCCCATCAGGTTTTAGGGCAGCTGCCAGTCCTGCCTCCAGTTCCTCATCCTGGCAGGAAGGAGGGGCAGATCCCCAGGGATGGATCCTGAGGGACAGATCCCCAGGGATGGATCCCCAGGGATGGATCCCAAGGGATGGATCCCCAGGGATGGATCCCAAGGGATGGATCCCCAGGGATGGATCCTGAGGGACTGATCCCAAGGGATGGATCCCCAGGGATGGATCCCAAGGGATGGATCCTGAGGGACGGATCCCAAGGGATGGATCCCAGGGATGGATCCTGAGGGACGGATCCCCAGGGATGGATCCCAGGGATGGATCCCAAGGGATGGATCCCAGGGATGGATCCCCAGGGACTGATCCCAAGGGATGGATCCTGAGGGATGGATCCCCAGGGATGGATCCCCAGGGACTGATCCCAAGGATGGATCCCCAGGGACAGATCCCAAGGGATGGATCCCAGGGATGGATCCCCAGGGATGGATCCCCAGGGATGGATCCCAAGAGATGGATCCCCAGGGATGGATCCCAGGGATGGATCCCAAGGGATGGATCCCCAGGGATGGATCCCCAGGGACTGATCCCAAGGGATGGATCCCGAGGGATGGATCCCCAGGGATGGATCCCCAGGGACTAATCCCAAGGGATGGATCCCCAGGGATGGATCCCCAGGGATGGATCCCCAGGGACTGATCCCAAGGGATGGATCCCCAGGGATGGATCCCCAGGGATGAATCCCAAGGGACTGATCCCCAGGGATGGATCCCCAGGGATGGATCCCGAGGTACGGATCCTGAGGGATGGATCCCCAGGGATGGATCCCCAGGGACTGATCCCCAGGGATGGATCCCCAGGGATGGATCCCGAGGGGTGGATCCCAAGGTACAGATCCCAGCAGAGCAGAAGGCACTCTGGTCCCGTTGTTTCTGGAGCCATCCTGCGCCTGTCAGGGATCCCAGGAGAGCAGCAAAGCCTTGCACCTCGGACAGGGATGTTTTGGGGACACCCTGAGTGACCTGAGGTGTTGATTCACAGAATGAACATTGCACACTCAGGTGAGTGTGTGCTGCCCACTCCCCACGGCACCTCAGCCGTGCTTTGCACAGCCTGTGCAGAAACACAGAGGTGCAATGCAATGTAGGTTTGTTGTTCGAGACCTACTGATGCTGACAGGCTATAAATAGGATAAAACAGAATTCACTGAACGATTTCTGGAAACCTTCTTCAAAATCGGAACCACGTTTGTTTTATTTTCAGTTTACATCCCTAAATAAACAAAGATTGCACAGAATGTGCGTAATCTGCAGCGGTGCCTAAATCAGCCTTCTTCATTTGCATCTTTTCCTTTCAACTTCTGAGGTGTATTTTTAGGCAGAGAAAAAAATAAACGTTACTTTCATTCTTCTTAAGCCCATTTTTGTACTTTTCCGTGACAAATTATTCTTTTAATTTGGAGTCTGGGAAAGAGACTGAAAAGCTTTTTTCTAAAGGCTGAAACCTCATTGTCAAAGTAAAATGAAATCACCCAGTTCCACAAATCTAGAGTTTTTTGTAAGCATAAACCTCTAAAGAAATAGTGGTGGAGCTGTTGTTCAGAGCCCGTGCAGCAGGTAGTGATGGTAACGAGCCTGACAATGCCAGAACCAAGCAGAGATAATTCAGCACACATCTCTTTCTATTCTTGCTGTTTGAAACAGCCTGGGCTCTATAACAGCACCACTGTGGATAAATATTGCCTTTGTTTCCTTTCCTTCTGTAGGCAAATTTACTTTTTCCTCTTTAGGTAGCAACTCTCATCCTAGACTCTGCCTGTCATGTGGGCCAAACTCACCTTGGAGTGAAGTCCTCATCTCACCAGGAGTTTAGGCAGGAAAGCAGTGGATTAAGAATTAAAGCCAACTTAAATCCATTATCATTATTACCTTTAACCAGAAAGTGTTACAGGCCTAACAAAAACAGAATCTATGGGCCAGGAAGAGCAGAATCAGCCCCAGATATTGTGAACTTGGGGAGAACATGGTCCAACATTCGTTCCTCCAAGTGTGGTTATAATTTACCTGCCTGAGCCCTAAGCTGGAAGGCAACATTTTGCAGAATTTGGGCCTTATGATATTGTACAGCACTGCTGGAGCTCCTCCTGCCCCAGAAACCACATTTTCCAGAGCAGCTTCTGCAATTATGGCCAACGACTGGGATTGGCATGTCGATCCTGCTCCATATCTAACCCAGAGAAGCTCACGAGAGGACCCAAGATCCAAGGAATCTTGCCTCAGGAAAAACAGCTCTGCCCATGGGAATCCCTCGGGGATGGGAGTGCTGCTGAGGACCGAGGAATTGTGCTCTCCCCACTCTCTCCTGGGACAGCAGGAGCAGGGAGACCCCCGGAGCTGCTAGGCCATGGATTTGCTCAGCTCCAGACTCCAGGAGGTGTTTCCTATCTCCTCCTTGCTCCATGGATCATCCCTCTGGCATCCTGCCACCTTTGTCAGCGCTGATTGTAATTTCAGCTTGATGAAAAACCTGCTCTGAGTCATGGCAGGGAGGAACTGTATCATTCTAGAGCTTTCATTTATACCTGCCAAACTTCGGCTCCCGGAGCGCTGGGAAAGGGCTCAGTGACAGAGACAAACAAATCACCGCTGCTGCAAACTTCAGATGTGCCAGGAGGTCTTAGCTTTATTATGTAAAAATGTAAACAATGAGAGGATTCTATATTCAAGAGGAGCGCAGGTAACTCTGGGACTGATGTGGTGAAATAAGCCTGATTTACTGGAAGGGATTTTCAGGAAGTATCTGAATTAGTCAAAAATGCAACAAACGGTGCTCAGGGCAGCACTCTGGGAAGCTGGGCTAGGGAGGAGCAGTAAGGCTGCCAGAGGAGCTCTCCCAGGGAATACAGCACAGCCTCCTCTGGAATATCAGCAGGAGCTGCAACTATCCAGCAGCATGGAAAAAAATTGTCAAGTTTTTTCTGCCCAAAGTAGCAAGAACTAGCCTTCCTGGGAGGATGCTGTGAGATTTTAGCATCACTGGAGGATCCTTCTCAAAGAGCAGGGGGAACAGAGCAGGTGGGAATGGGCTCTGGGATGAGCAAGGAAGGAATTCTGCTTTGCCAGAGAGGACTGGACACTCCCCAGGCCTCAACAGGGCATTAGGGCTGCAGCTCCACATGCAGATAAAACCTTGGCATCAGCCCTTAAGGAATAACTGCTGCTCACAGCAGGACACAGAAGCATTTTCCAGGAATTAGAAAAGTTATCCATTTACTCAGAACGTAGTCATACTCTGAGTGCAGCAAATAATTACTGCTGCCCACAATGCAGCATCAGGGAAGTTTTTAACAAGTCATTATGTGATGGCTTTCAGAGAGCTAATTGCATGTGTCTCCAGGTCACCAACTAAGCAGTGCTCCTTCCAGCTAGAGAGGAGAAGACCAACTGTAATTTCTGTAATTAAAACTGCAATCAGTGTGTGCTCAACTCTCTCCTAACAGAGCACAGCCCAGCACAGCGAGCTGTGCAACTGCACCACTGCAGCTCCACTGCAGGCTAACTCCAGGGCAGGGGCAGTGTCTCCATCCAGCGCAGCCTGGGTCATCCCTGGAAGCAGAAAGCTGTGTCCCTGTCCTTGTCTGTGTCCCTGTCCCTGTCTGTGTCCCTGTCCCTGTCTGTGTCCCTGTCCCTGTCTGTGTCCCTGTCCCTGTCTGTGTCCCTGTCCTTGTCTGTGTCCCTGTCCTTGTCTGTGTCCCTGTCCCTGTCTGTGTCCATGTCCATATCTGTGTCCCTATCCCTATCCCTATCCCTATCCCTATCCCTGTCCCTGTCCCTATCCCTGTCCCTATCCATGTCCCTGTCCCTGTCCCTGTCTGTGTCCCTGTCCTTGTCTGTGTCCCTGTCCCTGTCTGTGTCCCTGTCCCTGTCTGTGTCCCTGTCCTTGTCTGTGTCCCTGTCCTTGTCTGTGTCCCTGTCCCTGTCTATGTCCCTGTCCATGTCCCTATCCCTGTCCCTGTCCATGTTCTTGTCCCTATCGCTGTCCCTGTCCCTATCCCTGTCCCTATCCCTATCCCTGTCCCTATCCCTGTCCCTGTCCCTGTCCCTATCCCTGTCCCTGTCCCTGTCCCTATCCCTGTCCCTCTCCCTATCCCTGTCCCTATCCCTGTCCCTGTCCCTATCCCTATCCCTGTCCCTCTCCCTATCCCTGTCCCTGTGCCTATCCCTATCCCTGTCCCTATCCCTGTCCCTGTCCCTGTCCCTGTCCCTGTCCCTGTCCCTATCGCTGTCCCTGTCCCTGTCCCTGTCCCTGTCCCTGTCCCACTCAGCTCCTGGCACAGACACCAGGACACACTCAGCCATGGCACAGCCAAAGGCTGCTCTGGCCCCAGGGCAGAGCGCGCTGGGCAGGAGGGGAAGGAGATCTTTGCTGGACAAAGGAAAGGCCTCAGGATGTCAGGGCAGCCCACTGCAGAGCCCTGCACTGAATAACAATGATTTATTCATTGAACAGGTCCCTGTTAGCCAGAGCAGCCTCCCCTGAGTGGCCCTGGGGCGTCCCAGGCTCCACAGCCTCGAACACCACTGGCTCCTCTTGGCCTCGGAGCACAGCTCTGCTCCACAAAGGCACAAACAGAACCCAATGCTGCCCTGGAGGTGCTTGTCTTCACATAAACACAGGAACAGGAGTTACACCAGAGTCTGCAGAGAACTGGACCCAAGCAGTCCATCAGCTCTGGGGGTTCAGAAGGCCATGGACACCCTGGAACTTTGTTCTTGTGTTTCTCTTGGCAGGTGAGTTTAACAAAATGCCAGAGATGAGAAATAACAAACCTAAGCTTCCCTTCACTGGAGATAATCAGCCTCACACTCTCACCTGCACTGCCTTTCAAAAGCAAGCAGCTCTAGAAAGTGACTCTTCACATGCTGCTTGTCCTGCCAGGACTGCTGGCCTGCAGAATTCTCACAGAAATGCCAGCGCAGCCTGAGCTGATTTACTCCTTTTCGTCTTGGCTAAGGCTCTAGTGGTGTAGAGAGAGATTGGACAATGCTGACAGCACTGCTCTGATTTTCTAAGGTACCAGAGTCTGCAAAATCATAAACCAAGAGGAACGAGACAAAAACAAACACAACCAGAACTCAGTACAAAACACCCCTAAGCATATCCATCAAACAACTGCCTGAATTAATTATTAAAGTAATTTTATGCACTCTACGCTACAAATTGCAAAACTACCTAAGTGACTCCCAAATATCCCCAGCAAGGCACTTCAGAAAATCCCACACTGCAATTATGTTGTGTTCTGCATCTGCTGGCCATGAAACGCTTTCCACGAGAGGACAGTTAAGTCACTTACCGAAAGAGAGGAGATGCTATCTGTGCTGGTGCTCCAGTGCCCATTTTCCAATTAAACTGGCCCAGTTTATCTGCCTGTCTGACAGAAAAAGAGTAACGGCCAAGAACTCATTAATATCTTTTTATCAGTGCACTGCTAAGCTAAGATTTGATCAGCAAAGCAATCAGACCTTGTTATAGCTATGACATTGCATTGCAGAGATTACCTAGAGAATGAAAATATGGAGATTTTTCTCATATTTGTATAAAATAAAATAAAATAAAATAAAATAAAATAAAATAAAATAAAATAAAATAAAATAAAATAAAATAAAATAAAATAAAATAAAACTTTACCTTTTGTAGTCCCAGAATGCCTGCAGATACAGGGGAGTAAAATGACTTTGGAGTGTATTTGTTCCTGCAGAGGAACCATCCATTTGTGAGTTATTTCAACAGATTTGTCAAGACAGTGCTGGTTTCAGTATTTTATGAGAGAAACAACAAATGCTGACATTGTTCTTCAATCCCCAACAGCCACAAAATCCAACAGAGAGCTCAGTTGTTCAGTGCACCCCCCAATCCCCTCCTTTGCCAGATTAAACACAGAAGTGGCAAAAAGCACAGATTTATTGGGCTCATGCTGGAAAATTACTCTCTCTTTGTTTTGTGGCAGCCTCCAATGAGGCACAGCAGCAGAGTCCATCCGCACTTCACGAGGACAAACAGAATTCCCAGTGCTAATGAGAGCACAGTTTGCTCCAAACCTGAGCCAAAAAGGACACCGAGCACGAGAGAGCTGTGATCATCTGTGAACTTCCATGCTGTCCACACTGTGCCAGCAGAGCAGCGAACGCTGAGTGCCACAGGACTGACAGAGCAAGAGGCACAAAGAGCCCCAGAGTGTGCCCCAGCCCTTGCCCAGGGTGTAGCTGGGACCCCACACCAGCTCTCCCTGGCTCCAAGGCAGTTCTGACAGGAATTTCAATGGGCAAAACAAGCAAGAAGTTGCCATGCCCGAATTGCAAAGGTTTGCAGCTGCAGCCTGCTGCTAGGAGGGCTCGATCAGACAGGAAATGCCAAAAAATACTATTTATTTTTAGATAAATCCATGAGCTTCAAAAGTTCAGTAAATGTGAATTGCTAACCCACAGTAAACTGCCAATGAAGAACCTATCTTATTCTTATGATTTCTACAAGAATTTTTTTTCAGAGCAATATTTCATAAACTTAATAAGAAGGAAAAGAATCTTATTAAGCAGAAAGCTGGTCTGCATTTTGTGGTAATTTTGCTGTAAGCAAGTCATACAGCTGAACAGTAATTAGGTATAATAACTGCATTATGCAAGTCTTGCTTCTTGTATACGTGGTTCCATTTCTGAATTATAAGAATTACGCATTGGTTCAACTTTGGATTTATTTATATTGATTTTATCACATACTAGGAAAGCTAAACCTCTCCATGAGATATCTTACCTGGCCTCCACTGACTTTTCTTTTATTAACCATTAATAGTTTCAGCAGTTATTGAATCATCATGAGATTAAATTAATAGTCTGAATTTAGCAAAAGAGATGTTCAGGTTCACCATACAGCCATGAAAGCACGGAAGATTTATTTATTCTTTTAGAAAGAAAGTGGTGTGGTGCTATGTACTTTTTTAAAAAAGGACAGGAGGGATGTGCACAGCTGGACAGGCTGGGTGTGCACAGCTGGACAGGCTGGGTGTGCACAGCTGGACAGGCTGGGGGGACAGACTGGGTGTGCACAGCTGGACAGGAGGGGTGTGCACAGCTGGACAGGCTGGGGGGACAGACTGGGTGTGCACAGCTGGACAGCAGGAGTGTGCACAGCTGGACAGCAGGGGTGTGCACAGCTGGACAGGAGGGGTGTGCACAGCTGGACAGGAGGGGGGTTCACAGCTGGACAGGAGGGGGTGCACAGCTGGACAGCAGGAGTGTGCACAGCTGGACAGCAGGGGTGTGCACAGCTGGACAGGAGGGGTGTGCACAGCTGGACAGGAGGGGGGTGCTCTCTGCTCACTGTGCACAGCTGGACAGGCTGGGTGTGCACAGCTGGACAGGAGGAGAGTGCACAGCTGGACAGGAGGAGAGTGCACAGCTGGACAGACTGGGTGTGCACAGCTGGACAGGATGGGTATGCACAGCTGGACAGGAGGGGGGTGCACAGCTGGACAGACTGGGTGTGCACAGCTGGACAGGAGGGGGGTGCACAGCTGGACAGCAGGGGTGTGCACAGCTGGACAGGAGGGGGGTGCTCAGTCAGCCCCGGCTGAGCAGGAATTTCACTGGTGTCCCATCCATCACCTTTTTTGCAGAAATACTGAGATATAAATTGTTTTAATTCTACTGTATCCCCCAGCTTTTAGTAACAGCAATTACAGGAGTCATGCATGAGGGCTTTTGCCCAATAAATTTTTTCCTTTATATCATCAAAATCATTTTAAAAGCTGCAACACAAAATATATTTTCATATGAATCCAAAGTATTATGACTAAGATAATTATTTCTCATCCACTGAATGTATCACAGGTATTAAAAATTGACTGAGCTAGAAAAAGAAAGGTAATGGAAGTTGATCTCTTCTTATCTATATTTTGGAACAGAAACAAACGACTGAAAATTGTGTGCCTGGTGACATTTGATAGTTTGAGTAATCTATCATCAGGGAACCGATAAATTTAGTTTGGAATTAAGGACCCTCTTGCCCTTGAAGAGTTTCACAGGTTCTGTTCAGGTTCTAACCTGAGGCAGATGCAGTAATGAAGTATTTAGGAGCATTATCCATTCTCACTCAGAAAGCTGAACAATACTGCTGCTTAAGCACATGCTTGGGAAGGCATTTCTCAGATCCTTGCAAGGCTCTTGCAGTTCAGTAATCTGAAAAAAAAACGTGATATGTTTTTGGAAGCCTGCCAGGGCCATGATAAATAATCCACTGTTCCTGACAGTTTCAATACAGTAGTTCCCTGAAACTCATTTCAGCCCAAGAACCTCCCTCTCCTGTAAACACTTTCCACTGCTCTTGTTGGTACACGATATAAATTAGTTATTTAAACACAGTTGAAGTCCTTCATTTTACCAAACATTTTGGAATATAAATATTTTTAAAGCTGGTTCCTGGTTATGTGCCACAGCTACAATTGCATTCCTCAGCTGCAAAGGAACCCAAAGCAAAAAGAATCACCTACAGGCAGAAATTCTCCTGTTTACCCTCTGCTGGGGAGTTAATCACACAATCAGATTAGGCAGGAGTTATGCTAAACACACAGAATATTTGCATGCAGAGGTTCCTCTCCTCACTCATGCAATCCCAGGATTTTCCAGGGCTGGATGGAGTCTGAATTGGAGCAGAGGCTGCACAACCAAGAGTTTGAGATATCACTGAGGAGGAAAAGCTGCACAGCCCAAACCGAACCCCTGCGAGGCTCTTCAGCACATCCACACCTCTCCACTTTTCTAAATTAAAGACTTTTCTGCCCAATTGTCCACCTGACTTCTTTGTGTTTTCCAGCTCATTTCCTGCTCATTTCCCAGTGTCTCTGCAGAGTAAGAGTTCATGTTGGCTCTGGTGGCACATCCACCCTCTCCTGCTCAGGAGCTTTCCAGCAGCTTTCCCCAGGTGCCAGCACACACCAGCCAGCCAGGGGAGGATCCAGAGCACTTCTCCGTGGATCTGCAGAGGGAATATGGGGGAGGTTGGCAGCACGAGGCACTGGAGTAAAATCTCAAGAGTTTGTAAATTAATTTTAGTCACATCGGGCACCTTGCAAACACAAACACAACATCCCCAGAGCTGCAGATGGAGGAGGGATGTGTTACTCCTCGCTCCTCCAATGCCATCAACACGACACAGACGTGCAGGAGCTCGTGAGGAGCTCTCCTGGATGGTTTGCAGCAAGGACAAACAGAAGCAGAGCAGAAGAGCCTGGAGCTGCCCATGCACAAACACTAAACTCCCACAAAGCTCTACAAGGGATAAAGCTAAAGGAAAGTGTTTCTCCAAATACAAATACCTGAGGAGTTGTTTAACGATTAAAGGGGAGAGTAAGACACTTAAATTGAATCCTCTCCCTGCTGCAGACCCCTGTGATCTAATACAGGTGATTCCAGGTGGGATCCTGCTGGCCAGAATTCCATAAGGTTCCCTTTACAGTGAATTGGGCCCTGAGTCACCCACTGAGACAGACAGTTTCTTCGTGGTGGGCAACCACATCTGCTCAAACTGGCAATGAAGGGACCATAAGAGGATTAAATTAATGTTTTACCTCAAGCAGGGCAGGTGAGGAAATCTTTAGCATTCCTTGAAAAAAGGCACCAAACCCAAACACGTCATGTGCCCGAGGGGAGCTGCACTGAGAGCTTTGGGATACACTTGGAACAGCAGCTCTGAGGCTTTTGGCCAATTGGTGTGGCTGGCAGAGCCCTCCCTTGCCGGGAGCTCAGGAGAGAGCAGCAGTGCTGCAGTGGCAGGGCACAGCTGTGGCTGGCAGGGACAGCCCAGAGCAGGCCCTGGGGAGCACGTGGGGATCACGCTTTGTAGGAAGGCTGGAGGCTGATTGCAGCGCAGGGAGGGAATGCAGGGAGAGAGGAAATGGAAATGTGGCTCCTGAGTGCAGTCCCCTGCTGCTGCAGCCCTGGATCGTAGCACCTTGGGATCTAAGCATCTCCCTGAATCCCAGCAAATGACAAATTGCTGGTTTAACTGGGCTATTTGTAATAAAACTCAGGGACAGCTTTGGAAGCTTTATCCATGGGAAGGTATGCTCCAGAGGCACTGCACTGAGAGTAATGGAGCTATTCATGAGAAAAGACAAGAGAAGCAAGAACAAAAATGCCTGCATAGGCCATAAATCAGCAACAAAATGTATCACTGTGCAGTGACAGGAGAATTCGCCTGCAGGAAATCTGCCCACCCCGAGGGGCCAGAGCTGCCCTCACTGCAGGATCCCTGCTCTCAGGGGGAGCTGAGCATGGCAGCAATATTGCAAACAGCAATTTCCACCCACCCCAAATCCTTCAGGCTGGCACAGCCCTCAGGAGATCTCTAGTCCAGCCTCCTGCACAAGGCAGGGTGAGTTGGGAGAGCAGACTTGGCTGCTCAGGGCTCGATTCAATGGAGTTTTGAAAGCCTTCTGTCTCTCTGATGAGTGTTTTGTGGGCACAGGAAGCTGTCAGGAGCCCCCAGCTCTTCCCCAGGCTGCACAAGCCCAATCCCCAGACTCTCAGCAGGGCAGGTACTCCATCCCCTGACCATCCTGGTGGTTCTTTGTTGAACACACTCCAGCCTGGGGAAGTTTTTCCTGTCCTGAGTGGCCAAAAAGAAACGCAGCACTTTGGAAGAAAGGAATTTAGCCTCCTGATTTGCTTGGGAGGCGAGAGGTGAAAGGTGCTGTGAGGCTGAAATTCCTCCTTTGGCTGGCAGCACTGCTCCTGACTGCAGAATGATGCTGGAATTATCTTAAAAAGCCAGGGAAACTGATAGAACAGGATTTCAATGTCAACAATCAAAGGAACCAAAGGAAAAGCAGCCACAGGCTGTAAAAGTAATGAAAGTGGGATTAAAATTTTTTTCTGCTGCACTGCCTGTTCCTCAAGGAGCACAAAGTAGTTGATTGACTCTGGGAATTCTTGGCCAGTCCTTCATGCAGAAAAACTGCAGAAAAACTGCAGAAAAACTGCTGGTGCACTCCAAGTTACCCTGAGGGGCAGGGATCACCTCTGGTTCCCACAGGAATTCTGTGCTCATGAAGGATGTATGAGACAGGAAGAGGGAAGACCTCCATTTGTGATCTCACACTGACCATCCACACTGATGTCCCCAAAGACCTTGACCTTGACCTCACCTGAACCAGCCAGGCCAGAGTCCCAAAGAGGTGGGGAGTCCTTGGGTACCAAGAAGTTGCAGGACATTTATATTAGCACTGACCATTGAGTAAAAATGATTTTCAGTCACTATTGCTCCAAACTGCACCTGAAAACTGCTTACTTGCAATGGAGAGTTCCACTCCTGTCTGTCTCCAGATGGAAATGAGATCCTGATCCAAGTAGCACAGTCAGGAGATGATTTATTAAACAGTAGGAAAACTGCATTAATCATATGGGGTGGTAATGAGTTGTTCTTTTGTGCCTCTTCCTTCAAGGATCGCTGTAAGTCGATGGGCAAGCAGAACTCACAGAAATGTGGCTGCGAGTGAAGGTTGCTGGAAGTCTCCCCTGCCCCAGGCATGGTCACAAATATTAAAGCCACTCCAATATTTTCTTTAAATCTTCACTGAACAGATTTAAAACCTCCTGAGATTCCAGCAACTCTCCAGCTCCTCACAGGGTAATAGTTTTGTCTGGTTTGTTTTTTTTCCCTGATATCTAAAGTAACCTCCCTAATTGCACTCCAGTAAATTGCTTTTTGCCCCATCATTTGTGGTCACAGGACAAGTGTTTACTGCCATCTTTACAAATGTGTTTATACATTTGAAGACAGTTGCTGAGTCCTTACATCGTGTTTTCTTTTCCAGCTCAACTAATGAATTCCACCCTTCTGCACAGCTTACATTTCTGAGCCTCTTACAGTTGTGGTTGCTATTCTCCTCTCTGCTTTGCCTACATCCTTCTGTGAGGGTGAGTGCAGTGGTTGGGACTGGATGGAGTGCTCCAGCCAAGGCTGGCTGGTGCTAAATGGAACAGAAATAACGCCCTCTGATGTCTCACAGCTGATCCTCCTGCTCCGAGAGCCGGGAGCAGCACGGCTGCTCTGCAGCACTGCTCAGGCTCAGCACTACAGTCCGGAGAGTCTCCTCTGCAGTGTTTGTGCCTAACAGTGCTCATTTGATATGTGAGATTCCGACTTTGTGGCACACTACATCATTTTTTCCCCTACAGTTTCAATGTGTTGACTTCAAACTGGCTCTGCAGTATCTCAGGGTCATCTGAAATCTCAGCCTTGCACTCTGTGCTGGAATCACTGCAAAGGTTGTAAAAATGCCCTCCATCCTATCACCCAAATAATTACAGAAAACACTGACCAAAACTGTTCCCAGATCATTCCCTGGGAGACCCTACTTAATATGTCATTCCTCTTTGACAGCAAAGACTTTTAAAATACAGGCTTTCATTAACAAGATTATTACAGACTGTTGTACAAAAGCCAAAACTCTTGTACCTGTCACTGCGGTCAGTAAAACCAATCCCCTCCCTGCTACAAACAAAGGCTGAGAGCCTGCTAAGAAACCTTCCCAAAGTCAAATAAAAACCATAAGCAATATCAGAGGAAAGCAGCCCAAGCTGACAGCCCCAGTCGCTGACAGCCCTCTACACAACTGCTGTTCAACAGCTCCGGCTGAGGAATATCAGCACGACTATTTCTGTGTGCCCACACAATCCCGAACCACGGTCCAATCTAGTTTAGGGGGAAAAGAGGTGTTTTGCTAAAATTACCATAGTATAGATTTTTCATTTGTATTGCCATAGCAACGAAGGACTTTGCTCGAAATGAGACCCCGCAGTGCTCTGGGTGAAGTGCACGATGCCCACAGGAACAGAGAGCCCGTGTCCCTTTGAGGTGACTGTCCCCATCCCGCACGGGGCTGCGGGAGATCACCTGCAGGAATTCCCTCCAAGAGCAGTGCTCGGCAGGGAAGGGAAATCAGAGCCCAGAAGTGCCATGATCTCTGCACCCACGGGGGGACAGCAGCACACGGGATGGGCACGGCTCACCCACGGGGGGACAGCAGCACACGGGATGGGTACGGCTCACCCACGGGGGGACAGCAGCACACGGGATGGGTACGGCTCACTCAAGAGTCTATGACAGAGCTTGAGCTGCCGGTGACTCGTTAACCCTGGCACCAAGATATAATTCACTGCTTTAAAACCGAGATTACATCCACACAGAGTAACTTCCACCCAGATGTCAAACAAATTTCATTAAAAAGTAGAGCTCGGCAATACTCTCCAGAGCTGTGACAGTAAGTCGATGTGCTAATTGCTGCCGCGCGCCGCAAGAGTGCCCCGGGAACAAAGCTCGGGGTTAGCTCTCCTGGAGCCTCCGCGCAGATCGGGGAGAGAGCAGGGGTAGGGTTTGTGCTTTAATGGACACCTGCAATCCCACCTGTCCAACCAAAGAGCCCGGCCCGGCACGAAGGGCCCCTCAGCAGGAGTTTCCCGAGGACGGCGGCAGCCCGGGATGCCACCTGTGCGCACCCGTGCTCCCGGCGCGGCGCGGGCAGGGCTGGCGGGCGGCCCCCGGCCCCGGCTCCGCTCCTCCCGGCTCCGGAGCTCCTCCTCCCGCTCCTCGTCCCGGCGCGGCCGGTGCCGGGCAGCGCGGCCCGGGGCGCTGCCGCTGCCGCTGCCGCTGCCGGTGCCGGTGCCGCTGCCGCTGCCGGTGCCGGTGCCGCTGCCGCTGCCGCTGCCGCACCATGCGCGGGGCCGGGGCTCCTCCGGAGCGCGCCCGTCCCGCCCCCGCCCCCGGCCCTGCCCGCGGCCCCGGCGCTCGGCGCGGCGGAGGCGCAGCGCGGTAGCGCGGCCGGTGCCGGTGCCGGTGCCCACCCGAGCCGAGCCGAGCCGAGCCGCGGGCTCCGCGCTCGCTGCCGCTGCCGGCGCCGCGGGCAACTCGCAGGCAAGTTCGGGCAACTTTGGCGGCTCGGGGGAGCCGCGGGGCGGCCGCGGGCAGCGCTGCGCGGCGGAGGCACCGCCCGGCCGGGGCTGCCCCGGAGCCGCCGAGCCCCCGGAGCGGGCGGGGCGCGGGGACCGCACGGCTGAAGCAACAGGTTCTGTCCCTCCGCAGGGATGGAAGAGAGGGAGCGGCCGTCATTCCCTGCCGGAGCCGGGCTGGCCGCGCCGCCAGCAGCGGGAGGGGCTCGGCCGCTGCCCGGGAGCGCTCGGCTCGTTCCTGCCCTGCCCCGGCCCCGCCGCCGAGGAGGCTGACGGCGCTCCAGGCTCACCCATCGGGCTCGCTTCGTGCTGCTCGGGCTTCCCCCGGCCGCTCCTGCCGCTCCGCGCGTCCTGGGGCTGCACAGCGCAGGATGGAGGCTCGTGTTTCCAGTTTCTTCCGCCTTGCCTAATCTGAAGGTCCTTTATAGCTTTCATTTTTAAATAATTGAGGGATGTCTTTTATATTGGTTTATGTACTGACTTCTGCTCGTTGGTGGCTGACAGACACATCAAGTGAACTGTTCTTGATAGGCAATGTCTTTCTGGCAGATTTTTTTTCATTGGAAAATACTCGGGGAGGGGGTGAGGACAGGACAAGCATGAAAGAACTCTTCCATCACTATAGGTCTTCATTTCGGTAGCAAAATAGTTATCTATATAAATAAATGTCGAATCCTTTACTTTTTAAAAATTATGTTTAAGCGATTGCTATGAATGTGACTTGCTAAAATTTGTTGACATAAATATGTTTCACAGCAGGAGAGTAACTGCAGTTATTAATCCTAATGTAATTCAGAACATTCTCCTGGGGATATAAGTTATCTGCAAAGTTATTTCAGTTCTGATTACTATCAGTAGAATAAGGCTCAGTTTCATAAAACCAAACACTGAGTACCATATTTGACATAATTCTGTTTGTAGGTTGTCATAAGATGCCACAACTGTCCAGCTCAAGGAGAGCAAGACAGAGCATATTTTTCAGCTTATCTGCTTTTCTGGAGAGTTTTATTTCATGTTATACATTGACCTTTGTAAGCGTTACTTTGATTTGGCTGGAAGTGCACTTCTGCAAGCAGAGTTGAAGTTTGAGATCTGTTCTTAGGCTGTAAAGAGCTGCAGGAGTATGGGTTGAAGTGTGTCAGGAGGTACCTGGCAGTGAGGTAGAGCACGGAAATCCTGTGCCAGGAGAGAGTGGATGTGGCACTGCTCGGAAATGCTGCCTGTTTAACTGAGGAAAGACCAAACGAGGAAGGATCACTAAATTGTAAAGCAGTTCCTTATGGAATTCTTTCCAAGAAATCACTATATTAATATTCAACATGCATTGAAATCTGAAACTTTTCTAATTTTTTTTTTTTAAACTTAATTTACAAATGGTAAAAAGCAACAGAGATGAGTTGCAGGCATTGGAATTGACAGAAGAGGCTAGGGGGGAGTTCTGTGTCTTCTTTGCAGGCTTGTTATCATCCAGGCACAACTTTGAATTGTCTGCACCATGGAGCAGGAGCAGGACTCCTTGCAGGAGCTCTGATTACATCAGAGATGCACTGCAGAATTCAAAATACTGCAGAGGACACTGGGGGGGGAACGACACTTGCAGTGGAATTTTAGCATGTTTCTCATGAGTTCTATTTCTTTCCCTCAGAAGGGCATCTTTAATAATTCTTTTCCCACTGCCTCGGAGTCTGGCATCCTTCCTGAATTTTGGCTGGAAGTAAGGGCAGTACAGATTTCTAATTTGATTTCTTCACCAGACATAATGGATATCATTTTGTGCAGGACAGATTTTTGAAAATCTGTTCTACCTTATTCCCATGCACAATACACCCCTTAGAGCCACGCAGAGCCCTTGCTGCAGGCCACTTATTCCATGTTCCTGTAGGTTCTGAAAGCAGAGCAATTCCCAGGGTGTGTGATGTAGGGAGAGACAGTTCTCGCCCCAGCAAGTTTACAAACACAACAGCAACAATGCTCAGAGAGAAGCGATTTGCCCAAGAGGAGAACACATGGTCAGCAGGGCAGCCAGGAAGCTGAGCTGGGCTTCAGGGAGTCCCAAGCTTTCCAAGGGCAGAATGCTGCTCAGCCCTCGGACAAGGAGGGCTTTTGCCATTGGGCCTGACTTAGCCAGAGCAGAGCAGAGCAGAGGATTTGACTGTTACAGCAGATCCTTAAAGTTCATCTTGTTTAATTGCTGGGAAGATTGGTGCTGTAGGCTAATGTGTTTGTCTGACCTTATATTCCAGTGTGTTGTCTTTACTCCTGAAGGCATTTCTTATCAGCTGTCCCCAGTGTCATCAGGCTGTAGGAATAAAGCAGTTTGCTTGGGCTTTAAGCTCAGTAGCAAAAAGTCCTTCCATTAATTAAATCTCTCTCATCCTAAGGCAATATTGACCATCATTCTGTCGAGGCACCTTCAGAAGGAAAACAAGAAACACATGGAGAAATGTGCGGGTTTATTTTTCTTCTTTCTTCGTTCTTTCAAGTCAGGCCACGTTTATTATAGTCCTTTATTTCCTCCTACTCTCCCCCGTAGATATGATGCTGCACGTATCTGAGGCGAAGAACATGAAAATAACCCATGTGGGGCATCAGATCCTACGTGGGATTTGTAGGCTTGCCAGTTCTGGTTATGGCAAAGCAGGAGCAACCTTTTCTAAGTGCAGCCACTCAGCGTGTGGCACAGGGGATTCATTTGTCCAATTTATTGTCTCGCGCAGGTCGAGGAGCTGAGAGCGAAGGAAGAAATTCCTTTTTCTTTGCTCTGCTCTTTCACAGTTGCTGCCTCAGGGTTACAGCATGTGTCTGACACACGCAGAACATTTACATTTCCCTCTCTCCACTTCTTCCCATTGTGTCAACAGTGGATGTGCTGGGAGATCAAACCAGTGACAGAGATGAGCTGCCTCCTCATTTTTCCTGGCTGAGATTCAGAGGATAAGTTGTTGCTAACCAACATCATCTGGTATTACAGAAGGGAAAATGGTTAACAGCTCCCACTTATCCATATCTTATATCAGTCATAATCTTCGCTCTCTTTGGATCAGCCCTGCCTTAGACGTGGTTGAGGCAGAGGGGAAAAGGCATTTCCAAAATAAAACGGCAGTTGGTCTGAGAGATGAAGCCCTACGTAAACATCCATCAGGTAGCCCTGTTCTCCCATATCAGACCTATAGCTTGAACTGCAGTGGCATTTCCTCTGCTGATCCATGGTGGGGTGGGATGAGATGAGCTTTAGGGTTCCAACCCAAACCATTCTGTGATTCTCTACAAGTGAGGAGTCAGGAAAGAACACTCCAGCCAAAGCTGACGTGAGGCCACCTGTTTGTAAGTGTGCACAGAGCTGCTCTGTTCAGCCCAATCCCTCTGGGAAGTTTAGGAGCAGAACTGAGAGAGTGTTTTATTGCAGCATTGAAAGTGCCCTTGCAGCAAGGAGAGCTTTTAAACTGATGTGCAGCTGTGCTTTGAGTCCTTTGCTGCTGTGTTTTCATGGGCTTTTCTTCTCCAATAGGTATGTACCACTCTCGGTGTGGTTTATAAACCCCAGCTTCTGAAAAGAAAGGTTCTGTGGCTCAGCAAGTGGCCCTAGCAGGGGTTATCCCTGGGGTGCACATCCAAGGGCAGGTAAGTGCAGCCAGAACAAAACTCTACTGCTACTGGAGCCAATCAACTGGAATATTTATTCCTTTCCTGTGAACTCGAGGCTGGAAAGCCAAAATCCTGGTGCATATTTAATGTCTATATAGTGCACAATCTCCTTAATAAATAAATATTCTTATCAAGTGAAACTCAGTGGCTCCATGCACTAAGCTGAGTGTGCAGATGGAAGGTTTTGGAGCAGTGCTGCACAACTCTGGTGTGGAGGAGCAGATTTCAGGCTGACTCCTAAAGGGCAGTGAATTAGGGAGGCCAGAAGTTTAAACATTTCCACTTCCTGTGTTTTATACCCAATTGAACTCTGTTCACATCATTCCATGGACTTTACTCCAGTGTTGCATGAGCAGAATTGGAACGTGATTTTCCAGGCTGTCATGAGAAATTTTTGGTTTCTTACAGTCAGAGGTAAAGGCACTTTGGCTCTCAGGTACTGCTCAATCCTACTGCAAGGACAAAGCCCTATTACTGTGTAGGGTGTCAGCTATAACTGAAATAACATCCCAAGGTTTGCATGGAAATCCTGTATTTCTTTGCAGTATTGTGTAAATGAGGCCATAAAAAGGGAGTTGCCATGTCATTAATTGTGTATAAACTCTATACAAATGCTTCTGTGATCACCAGTACAAGTGAGCTTTTTCCCCCCAAATTGTTTACAGATGGCCTTTTAGAAATTAGTCTTGTACTAACTGCTTTTTAGAAGTGTGTATTTGTTAAATTACAACATAATTGACTTCTGATTCTTTCTATATATACTTAATGGGTGCTAAAATACAGATTTTTATGTGTAATACTTAAAAAAAATTATACCATTTCCTTTGCTGCAAAACACACTTGGGTTCCCTCTTTATCTACTGGGAGCTGAGACCTCTGTATGTGAGACAGGAGGAGCCTCCCAGTGTGATAAGCATGGCTGGCAGAGCTCCTGAGCCAGGCACAGCCCTTGGTGGGGTCAATGCCACCCGGCTGGACAAACCCAGCCTCCCCAGAAAGGTCTTCTGGCCACACTCAGCCCCTGAGCTTTTCTTTCCAATTGTTTTTATTGTCCATTAATGTTTTTGAACTCCAACATTTGTTCAAAACCTGCAAACAGCCTCTCATTTCCTCACGCCTGTGCCTGTTTTCTGTTCCAGAAGACACTTGCAGAAGCAGCGAAGGGATGCAAAGTTGTCTTCCAAGATGAGTCTTATGCCTGGAGAAAATTCCGACTATGACTATAGTGCCCTGAGCTGTACTTCAGATGCTTCCTTCAACCGCACGTTCTTTCCGGAATCCGAAGCCCTCAAGGGAGTGTTTTACCAAAGAGCCAAGCTCATCCACCCTCAGGAGGATCTCCTCAAAGGCTTCCACCCCGATGACCGGAAGCGTCACATAATTATAAACGTGGGGGGCATCAAGTACCTGCTCCCCTGGACCACGCTCGATGAGTTCCCCTTGACACGCTTGGGGCAACTCAAGTTCTGTACTAATTTTGACGACATTCTGAACATCTGTGATGATTACGATGTGACGTGCAATGAGTTCTTCTTCGACCGCAACCCAGGGGCGTTCAGGACAATCCTGACCTTCCTGCGGGTCGGAAAACTCCGGCTCCTGCGTGAGATGTGTGCGCTGTCCTTCCAAGAGGAGCTACTCTACTGGGGGATTGAGGAAGACAACTTGGACTGGTGTTGTAAAAGGAGGTACCTGCAAAAAATGGAGGAGCTCACAGAGATAAATGAACGGGAGGATGAGCTCCTAGAAAATGAAACAACAGGTGAAACAGTAGAGGAGACAAAAATTGGTTTGTGCATGAAAAAGTTGCAAGACATGGTGGAAAGGCCCCAGTCTGGCCTTCCTGGAAAGGTGTTTGCGTGTTTGTCTGTTTTGTTTGTAACTATTACAGCGGTGAACTTATCCATCAGCACCATGCCTGACCTGAGGGAGGAGGAGGAAAAGGTAAGTTAGCTTTTAGGATGGCAAATGGTATGTGCTGGGAAGAGCAGAGCAAGCACAAGGTCTGAGGTTATTGATTTCAATGGGGATTTTGCAGCTGTCCTTAGAGGGGGAAAAATATCACAGAGAATATTTGAATTCTTCCATGACTGATCTATTACTTGTAAATATCACAGAGAATATTTGAATTCTTCCATGACTGATCTATTACTTGTAAGATCATATCCAGTTTTATGTCCAAAGAAAATTTTCTTAGTGTGCACTCTTCTGTATATTACCTTGTTAGACATTGTATTTGCTATTTAGAAGGCCTGAAATTCCCAAGCAATATCTTCTGTGGAATAAGCAGTTCCTTTCTAAGTTTTCCATTTAGCATGTTCCAAATTGCCAACGTGTTTCCCCATAGCAACAGCTTCAATTCCTTTAATATTTTAGGTTTAAACAAACCAACACAGAAGCCTCTCCTCCTGTCACCGCACCAACTAAAATAGTTATTATCCAGTGCCAATTACAAACTCCTCCTCTTTCCTGCAGGGTGAGTGTTCCCAGATGTGCTACAACATTTTCATTGTGGAGTCTGTGTGTGTGGCATGGTTTTCCCTGGAGTTCCTGCTCAGATTCATCCAGGCCAAGAGCAAGTTCGCGTTCTTGCGGAGGCCCTTGACGCTGATAGACATAATCGCCATCCTGCCCTACTACATCACCCTGCTGGTGGACACGGGCTCGGAGGGCTCCAAGAAGCCCAGCTCGGGGAACATCTACCTGGACAAGGTGGGGCTGGTGCTGCGGATCCTGCGGGCGCTGCGCATCCTGTACGTGATGCGGCTGGCGCGGCACTCGCTGGGGCTGCAGACGCTGGGGCTGACCGCGCGCCGCTGCACCCGCGAGTTCGGGCTGCTGCTGCTCTTCCTGTGCGTGGCCATCGCGCTCTTCGCGCCCCTGCTCTACGTCATCGAGAACGAGATGGCTGACTCGCAGGAGTTCACCAGCATCCCCGCCTGCTACTGGTGGGCCGTCATCACCATGACCACCGTGGGCTACGGGGACATGGTGCCCAGGAGCATCCCCGGCCAGGTGGTGGCCCTGAGCAGCATCCTGAGCGGCATCCTCCTCATGGCGTTCCCGGTCACCTCCATCTTCCACACCTTCTCGCGCTCCTACCTGGAGCTGAAGCAGGAGCAGGAGAGGATCATGTACAGGAGAGCGCAGTTCTTGCTGAAAGCCAAGTCTCAGATGAGCAATGAGTCACAGGGCAGCGAGGTTTTGTTCACCACTCTCTCTTCGGAGACCAGGGACAATGAATGAAATTTACCTTACTGTTTCTCCTGCTGTCATTGTATCAGATTCCATCTTTTGATTTGCTCTGGAAGCATCTTACAAAGGTAATCCTCATATTAAAACAAAGAAAAGGAGCTGTAACCAGGAACTGATGTGGTTTAAGAAGTCTGTTATTATGCTGTTCCTTCCTCCCCCCCCATATAATGTATAGGGCAGAACTTTCACTGAGATCATGCAGTGGGATTTAAGGAATTAAAACTTCTCTGGCAACAACAACAACAAAGAGCAACATATAATTATGCACTTGACAGGCTGTTTTGCCATTTGTAATACACATTTTTCCAACCAAATCACAATGTATATAATCATTAAACAGGCTACCATTTTTCTTGTTCTTCTTGTATATAAATAATGTAAATACAACAGAATTAATGGCTAAATTCTCTCCCAGTTACACGCCTTAGAGCGTAATGGAAATAACCACGGATGTGTGTCCCATTGTGCTTTTAAAAAAACATCAAGTAAGATTTGTCACTCACCACAGAACCATCCATTTCTTTGCAAGTCAGCCCTAAACACAGCAGAACAGAAGAATCGAGCTGTTTATAGCATAACCTTGCTAAAGATGTAAATACTCAGAGCTCACCAGCTTCAAAATTTAATTGACATTACAGCATTGATCCGATGCCATCGAATGCAACATTCCAAGGAACAAAGCCTTGGAGTTTTGTAGCACTTAATATTATTATCAAGAGGTGACTAGCTGCAAATCCAATGAAATATGCATGAGGAGATGCCAGCCATTCCCCACCATCTGTTCCCAGCTTCACTTTCCCTCAGCTCTGAAAGGGAACTGGGAGAGGGCAGTTTCCAGGGACCCCAGCACTGCTGGG
The DNA here is from genome assembly GCA_036630365.1 of Acanthiza pusilla. Taxonomy (NCBI): domain Eukaryota; kingdom Metazoa; phylum Chordata; class Aves; order Passeriformes; family Acanthizidae; genus Acanthiza; species Acanthiza pusilla. The sequence goes on from JAXCHO010000050.1 coordinate 15,949,291, forward strand.
CAAACTGGGGCCACCCCTTCCCGTGGAGCTCCTGATTCTGGAGTAGGAGCAGGAAATCTGTGCCCGTGGGAGGTTGCCAGTGAGGAAAAAAGAAAATAAGATTTGAGTCATGGAGGGGGGCAGTGACAGCTTTGTGCTTCACTGTCCTCCATGGGGAGGGACTCCAGACAGGATTAACTTCCCCTTCGTTACACACGGGGTAGGAATGGGGAAGATTTTAAATAGGACAGGAAAAAGCAAAGGAGATGCTAAAGCACAGTCAGGTATTCTTCAGCCACACGGTGACCTGGTGCAGGCTCTGTGCTGAAGTCAGCACAGCAGTCAGGGGGGCACTCAGGTTTGGCACAGGTTTCTGTGCAAATTATTGACAGACCCTCTTTATTTTAGAGGGATTGACTCTGACTTGCGTAAAAGCTCAGGAGAAAAACTCCGGAATTTAAAAAAGTAATTAAATCCACTTGTTTGATTTCATGTATGCTTAGAGGTAAAGAAAAGCTGATTTAAAGAGTTTCACCTATTTTCCACTTTTTTGTAGTAAAATTACTTACTAGCAGGTAAGAGATTGGAGAATTTAGAAGTCCCCATCACATTGACCAATGCTTCTTTCTCTTAATTTTCAGAAATAGTATTTCTTATTGGCATTTATGGAGCAGGTTGCGAGAAATGTCAGAATGCATAATGGTTTTATGATTTAAATTAAGGCCAAGGACACAACATTGTCCTTCCAAAAAAAAGTAAAATCAGTTTCTCAGTCTGTGCTGTTTAGCCAAGCCTGTGCCATGCTGATTTTCTTTTCAAATTACTTTAAAATACAATTTGAAGCTGTTCTGACACGCCTGTTCCTGAAGGAAAATTCCAAAACTTTTGAAAATGCACTTTACAAATAATTAGGGCTCTAGCATCCTCCAGCCTGTGGTAGGGAAATGTGCCTATGGAACATTACTGCAGAGTGCTAAAATATCCAGTCTAAACTCTTGGCAATTAATTCTGTGCCAAAGCTGCAAATGAACCAGCTTTTCACTCTTGTTCTTCATCTTTAATTAGAGTTGGACAAAAAACAGGAACATCGTGACAAAAAATTCTTCTCCCCATTTTTTTTAAATTTCAGAACTGTTTGATCATCTGGAGCATTGGCTCCAGCACAAGTGCTATACATCTTCTACCTTTGTGTCAGCGTTCGTTATAAAAAGAACTGGTAATTAGATTAGTCCTGTGAGCAACAGTTGCTTATCTAAGAATGTGTTTGACAGGCTGAGCCATAAATAAGAAGCTGTACATGAATATAAGGAGAAATCAAGACTTACCAAATAAAACCTAAGCTCATTTCCATGTTCTGCTAGCTAATAAATGCTGTAGGGCCATCCATTTTCTGTCTTTACATCAATGCTCATTCATTTCATGTATCACTTTATTTTTTTTTATCCCAAAACTAGAGCTTGATTCTAAAGCCCTTGTCCAGAAAAAAAAAAAATTAAAAATATCACCCTGGAGCTGGGTGTTGGTTGAGCAAAACTGTGAAAGCATCTTGCCTGTTGCAAGTTCTGCCCAAGGCAGGGACAAACAAGCTGTCGGGGATGTGCCTAGCCTGTGTCACGTTGTACTTGGCAGCAGATGCTCGTAACCATCTTGACGTGTTTGACTGAATGGCTGTAAAAACCTGGCGTGTTTTACGGGGGAATACATTCTGTAGTCCTTGTGCTAAATAAATCCAGCTCGGAGGCTCAAGAGCACAACTTTAGTGGGAACCCCACGGGCTGTGTTCCAGCTTTGCTGGGAAGGCTGGGGGTCTCAGGTGATTGTGCCTCTTTACAGTTTATTACCTGGATTTTTAGCCAAATTCATGAGAATTACAGCTCGACTCAAAAGCTGGCTGTTTCCTGTGACGCAGCTGAGGGCTGTCACTCCTTTTTGGCATTTTCCCAGCATGTGCAGTCACCAGGGAAGTTCCAATCCAGCCACCTGATGCTTTGGTGAGGCCAGAAGGGCTGCTCGAATCGCCCACAGCGGTGCATGTCTGCGGCAGCAGGGGCTTGCCTTGCTCTGATACCTGCTCTGTATGCTCTGACCAGCTGGAACTGCCACAGCAGAGCTGTATTCATTGGATTAATAAAGTCATAGGCTCTCCTTCATGTCCCTGTGCTCCTTTGGGAACAGGGGGGAGGGTGGGACAGCCCGGGGTCACTGACAGGGAGTGGGGCTGGGGCACAACGCGGCTCTGAGCAGGGCCAGGCTGTGCCAAAAAGCACTCACAGCAAAGAAAATCATCTCCCTGCAGCAAAATCCAGGGGCAATATTGTATAGGGAAACCTCTTCTTTGCATATTGTCCCAATAAGCACAATCACAGTTCATTGGGACAGAATTTTAAAATATTTAACAAATAATCTAGCAGATTCAGAAGAGAACAGGATGATCCATGAAGATTGAGAAAGAAAAATCCCTGATGAAAGCAGAATCTCCAGGTAAGGCAGTACATTGAATTACTTTCTCCAAAATCTTTCCCTTTCCACTCTCCTCCTTCCTCAAAACCAACACAAAGCCCTTGGTGGGTGCAACACTGAGAAAGGAAGGCGTGGAACTAGAGTTCGTGACAGCAGATGAATGTCACCCCATCAACAAAAATTGCACCTCAAAAGCTCTACTGCTAAAGCAGAAAATTCAAAACACTAGATTTACCCACTCACTCCTCTGCCACGTCCTCTGTGGCATTTTAACAATCCTGTCTCAGCATCCCTAATGATCTCAGAGTTCCTGCCACAGTAATGATCAGATCCAAAGCACGAAGGTGAAGGCCAGGGGAGATGCAAACTGAATGGACACAGCTCTGTGCCTGTCCTGTCCTGTAAGGGAGTGTGAGTCCTCAGAACAGGACTCCCTGTCCGGTGGCTGTCAGACACTGTGCCAAAGCACACACCACAAATAAAGAGAAATTTCTACACCACAAATAAAGGCGAGGAGAATTTTGTGTGCTGCCAGACTGAAAATGCTCTGAGTTTAACCTATTAATTATTAACAATAAAACTAGTCCTCCCTCCGTTTTTGCTCATTGTTTTTCTTTGTAATTTCCCAGTGTCTCACATCCTCTGAAATACTCCCTAGAAATCCCTAACGAGATGAGGAGTGTTATTAGCTATGAGCCTGCCAGGAGCATGGTGAGGAAACGGCAAGATCAGGATATCAGGGGATCTTCTGCCCTCTTCAGTGGGACTCTGACTTTCTCTTTGCCTGCAGGAACTAATCCAGAAGCAAATGTCACTCGAACAGAAATAAAGTTCTGCCATAACTGGAACCACAGCAGGCCAATTAGGGTAATTAGAGCATATTTGCTACACTTCATAAATATTCATTCGTTATCCCTGTAGCCCTTGTGACAGGAGCTGAAGCCTTGTGCAGCACCAGAGCCAGGCAGGGCACATAAACCTGTGTAACTCTGTCAGGCTGAGGTCTCAGCTCCTCCTCTGTCAGGTTCCCTCGTTAATGACAGCAGCTTTGTAGCCATCCTTAATTATGGTAATAATTGAACTCCTACCTTCAGTGCGGGTCCAGAAAAACTGGGCTGTAAACTACAATAATTAGCCTGCTCAAGGGACTGACCTGGAAGATAAATTCTAGAGATTGGGATTTTTTAAAAACTTGACAGCTCATTTGACAGCTCTCAGTCATGCAAGTGAAGTGGTCAGCAAGACAATAATGTTTATCTCCTGTTAAAGATAACAATATAATTTAAATGGTGCCTACCTCAGGAACAAAGTGCTGGGGACAAGCATAAATTTCTATAGTTAATTCTATAGAGAAATGAAGTTTTGACACAGAATTGCCGAATGATAAATTGAAGTGCTGCTCTCATTCTCATTAGTGATGCACCTCATGTCACAAGGCAGCTGAGAGATATCATCCATAACTTTCACAGTGATGGCAGCTCCCAGGTCAGCCAAGGAAAAGATGACTCAGTTTCTTTCACTCAGAAAGAAAAGCACATTTTGGGAAATCAATAAATATTATCCTCATGCAAACTAGATCCAACACTGCAGTTGCAGGTGACTTTAATTTTGGAGAGGAGTATTTCTGGGGACAACATGAGTGGGCAAAGTTAAGGCTGCAAAACATCATATGGCAGAGTGAGGGGAGGCTTCCAGAAGCCCTGAAACTGGGTTAAGAACACTCTCCTTTTGGTGGGACCTGGGGAAAGCTGCAGTGCATTTTGTCCCTGCTGCCTCCTCAGTCTCCTCGGACAGCAGGAGCTCTGGCCCAAAGCTGAAGTGCTGCAAGCACTTGCACAGCACCATGAGAATTCAGCAGGAATTCCACCATGGAGAGCGGGGTCAGGCCTTGGCAGGGCTGCCCAGGGAGGTTTGGAGTGCCCATCCCTGGAGCTGTCCAAGGAAGGCCTGGAGGTGGCACTCAGAGCTCTGGGCTGGGGACAAGGTGGGCATCAGGCACAGACTGAACTTGATGTTTCTTGGGGGTCTTTTCCAACCTCACTGATTCTGGGATGTTGGGATGCTGGGATGCTGGGATGCTGGGATGCTGGGATGTTGGGATGATGGGATGTGGGGATGATGCTGGGATGTTGGGATGTTGGGATGCTGGGGTGCTGGGATGTTGGGATGTTGGGATGCTGGGATGATGGGATGTTGGGATGATGCTGGGATGTTGGGATGCTGGGATGCTGGGATGCTGGGATGTTGGGATGCTGGGGTGCTGGGATGTTGGGATGTTGGGATGTTGGGATGCTGGGGTGCTGGGATGTTGGGATGCTGGGGTGCTGGGATGTTGGGATATTGGGATGTTGGGATGCTGGGGTGTTGGGATGCTGGGGTGCTGGGATGCTGGGATGCTGGCCCCAAATGCACGGCCGGCCCCAGAGGTTGCTCCGTGCTGCTGGGAGAGCCAAGAACCCCAGAGAAGCACCACAAATCCAGGGTGCGAGTCAGTGTTCGGGGAAGGGAAGGAGCTTCCATCCGTGCGGAGCAGGAATATGCCGATCCAAGGATCTTACATTGCCATCTACAGGCTGCTCCCCGCAGCTCCCGGCAAATTCCTGTCCTAAAGCATCCGTCTGCACCAGCCAACTTCAAAAGGGTGGATAAAATATTTTGGGAAGTTCTTTTCAAAATACAGAGGAAAATATTCAATCCACTGCCCTGCAGCCATGGCCTGTCATTTCCAGAGCAGGCTGGTGGATCTGCAGGCAAATGAGGATGAAGATATCGTCACCATCACTTCCAGGAAGTGTGAAACTCCTAAAAATATTTATGCAGCATTTATTTGGTTGGAATATTGACAAGTGATATTTTTCAAAAGGCTAATGCAACTTTATCTGACTAAAACTAAGATTTTCAAGGTCCCATGGGGCAATGGAAACACCTCCATCTCTTGTACAAGATGTACTGGTAAGTAAACTTCTGGTTTTATTTATAAAAGAAATGACAATCTACTTCAAAGGGAAAAAACCAGAATAATCTAATTGACGACGAAAAGGCAGCTACAGAGTGTTTTAATGAGTTCCAGTCACTGTCACACCTGCTCCCTCCCACTACTACAGTAGTAAAGTGAAACGGAGAGCAGTTTCAGAAACATGTTTGAGATGACGACACGCAAATCCTGGAAATTACTTCTATAAATTCTGCCTAAAATAGGTCTATCCCACCATCTGGAATACACCTCAGGTGTGCACATACTCATGTGTACATACAGATATGTATATAAAAGGACAAGTTTAAATTCTTTAATGTTTTTTCAGAACTTCCCACCCTTACATAGTGAAGTTAGAAATCTGTTTCACTAAGTAAGAACTTTTCAGCAGAGCCTGCAGCAACAGGACAAGGGGAATGGGGAATGGATTTAAACTGAAAGAGAGTAGATAAAGACTGCTGACAAGGAAGGCTTTGATTATGACAAAGGTGGGGAGGCCCTGGCTCAAGCTGCCCAGAGAAGCTGTGGCTGCTCCATCCCTGGAAGTGTCCAAGGCCAGGTTGGGTGGGCTTGGAGCAACCCAGGACAGTGGAAGGAGGGTTGGAATGAGAGGAGCTTTAAGGTCCTTTCCCACCCACACCACCCTGCAATTCCATGGCTCCTTCCACTGCTCCTGAGCAGGTCAATGCCCATTTGCCTAAGAGACTTCATTTCCCAGCCGAATTTCTAAGGAGCCATTTTAAATTTGGAGATAACCTTTCTTCCCAAGCAGGCATTTGGTCTCCTAGCAACAGCACGAACACCTTGTGAACCAAACTACAGCTTCTTCTCCCAGCCCAGCCTTGTGCCATGGCCACGGAGATGCCATGGGAGCATCCACTGCCAGTGCCCTCCTGCAGTGACTGCCAGGGCACCAAAAGTGACAGTCAGAACCCAGCACCCAGGAAAAGTGACGTGCACTGGAGGAGTGCAGACAAAACTTTGTAAACTCTGCATCTCCTCACTGCCTTTTGCCTTATTCTGCTTTCCTAGGCTGCTTTTCCTGGGCTGTATTTATTTCCTCACCAAAACGTTGAAGCTGCAGTGTCAGGTAAAGCAGCAGGGCTGGTATATTTAAAGCACAAACCGCAAAAGGTTAATGCCACTAACCAATTTGTGTTTTTTCCTGTCATTTACATTGCTAATTGTGCTCCAAATGTTGCTACCCTAATTCATGTTAATATTCATCTCCATTTTATTTTATTTCCCTGGGTTTTTTTTCAAAAGACCTGCACAATAATGGGTTTGTACAAGGAACCTCAGCTCGTGCTAAGCTTGAAGTGCATCTCACAAGATCAGCAGTGCTGTTTTGTTAACTTGCAGTGTCACCTAGCACATGGCCCTCACATTATTCTCTCTATAGTTTCACAGAGGACAGATCAAAGCTTTTAGATTTAAAAAAGGACAAACTTGTGCTTGTATTTTAGGCATCTATGCAAAGTTTTGTTTTGAACAGTTAAGTTTTTATTAGAAAGAGCAACCCCGTGACATTGGAGGCAAAGGACAAGGAGACCCTGTCCTGACCTTATCCCTCCTAGTAAGAGCCCAGCCCAGCTCAGAGCTCCTTGGCCAGAGCAGCTTCTCTTCATTCACAATGTCAACACACCCCGACACTCAACAGTGCTTTGGCAGCAACACAAAATCATAAACTTTTAGTGCTTCCCTTAGAATTCTAAGTAGAGTCTCTCCCGGTGAACAGCGAAATCACTACAAGTTTGGAGTTCAAGAATTAACGCAAGTCAAAACAGAAGAAAAGCCTCCAGTAATAAGAATGGTTTGGGCTTAGTTATGATTTTACAATCCTTGATTTTTCAGCCTATCTTCAAAGAGCCCAGCACTGCCAAGGACTGCATTAATATTTCAGTCTCTTCTTGACATCACAGTAAAGACAGAAAAATTAAAACACAGGTCCGGCATTCCAAACAAGCCTCTCCAGTTTCTAATTCCCGAGAGAGGAACCCCACAGAACCCAGACATTGTGACCAAGCTGTGCCTCCACACACCACAAACACTGAAGCTTACTTTAAGTCCTGGCCTTCCACACTTCCATTGTCCTCTAAACCACAAGATCTGACTGTTCACAAATTCACTGCTATTCCTTCATGAGACTGCCATTGCTAGAACCACGTCATGTTCTAATAAAAGTGGGAGTGTGGCTGTTCTCAAATTTATTTTACCAAAATACACCTTTTCAGCTACTAATTAAAAAGACTCTTTTTTTTTCCTGGTACAATGTGAAGATTAGTCATGACAGGTGGTTTTTTTCCTCCTCAGGAAGTAAAGAAATCCATACCTTAATTAATATAAGGAGGTAATTACTATGCTGAAGTGATGAGGCCTCAGGCAGCTCTGTTGAGAAGCTATGTATTTCTTTTCCTTCAGTTAAGTACAGATACTTCCCAGATGTGCAGAGTTCTTCATGCCTGCGAGCAAACACAACTGGGGAGGTGCAACTGCCACAGCAACAAGGAGAATTTTATTTCCTCTCTCACTTCATCGTTATCGCTCAACCTCTGAAGACTTCTAAGCACTGATAAAAGCATTTTCTGTCTGTTTTACAAACTTTCTGGGGTCAGCCTCAGTTTCTCTATTCCAGTTGGAGAATCCACTTCTTTGCCATCCAACAAATGGGGACAGATGGCTCTGGAAGTTCCTAACACCTGGTGCAGCTCTGGTCCCTACACACACAAGGCTTCTACGGAGAACTGAAAGAGGCTGACCACCATGGTCCCACCAGCACTGTCCTTGCAATTCTCTGTGACAGATGAATAGTGCTACAGACCAGCTAGAGATTGAGAGTAATTACTTTTTATTCATTTCATGCACTGTTTCAATTTGTTAAGCAGTTTGGAGAGTAAAAACATGATTTCTGTGCTTTGTCATTTTCCAGGTTACAATTGCTAATTAGGAGCTATTCTCAACTATCACGTGCACAAGTCAGTAGTTATGCCAAGTTTTTACTACTAAATCATAACCAGAAACATATTTCTTTCCATTTTCATAGATAGATTTACATTTTTATAAAAATAATCAGACGGCTACAAAAATACACAGTTTTTTTGTGGAAAAAAAAGGTAACATAAAAAAGCAGCATGGTATTTCTATCTGGTTTTTCCACGTGATAGTCATTACACAGAGGAGATGGAACCCTATGGAACTTACTATGAGAATGTGTGTTTTTTTCACCATTTAAAATTCTAGTACTGAGGAAACGTTGAGTCAATTTTAGTGGCCCAAGCCATGAGCCCCCCTTTAATATCCTTAGCTAACACAGAACCAAATTCTTTGACCGGTAACTCCTGCAGAATTTTTACAGCCTTCTGGGAATCATTTCCTAATTTGCAAACAACATATACAGGGAGAGACGCCTGGTCATCAGTTCTCTGCTTTTCTTCGCAAATTCTTTTCTGTAAACGCTGCAGATATTCTTCATCCTTCTCTTCCAGCTTGCTCAGAGGGATGTGGACAGCGTGCTCCAGGCGGCAGATATCCACCTCCACCTGCGGGCGCACATCCAGCAGCACGTGCGGGACGCGCCCATCCAGCAGCTCCTTGTACTGCTCCACGGAGATCCTGTCCTTGCTGGGCAGCAGCCGCAAAGTCCTGCACTTGTCCGTGGCGGAGGAGCCACAGAACGCCTCGTAATCCTGCAGGCAGGTGACGCTGGGGCTGTCCCCGCACACGGCACAGTCCGGCTTCTTCGGCCGCAGCTTGATGTTGCGGAACCTCCCTTCCAGGGCATCGAACATCAGCATGTGCTGGTTGAAGGACGAGCCCATTCCCGAGGCGATCTTCAGCACCTCCAGGGCCTGCATGCAGCCGATGATGCCGGTGACGACCCCCAGCACGCCGCCGTCGGCACAGTTGGTCACGGTGTCGGGCGGGGGCGGCTCGGGGAACAGGCAGCGGTAGCACGGCCCCCCGCGGTAGTTGTACACGACGAGCTGCCCCTCGAGGCGCAGGGCGCTGCCGGACACCAGCGGCTTCCCGGCCAGCACGCACGCGTCGCTCACCAGGTACCGCGTGGGGACATTGTCGGAGCAGTCGGCCACGATGTCGTACTGGCGCACGAGGCGCAGCGCGGAGCGCGGCCCCAGCGCCCCGCGGTAGGGCACGTACTGCACGGCCGAGTTCAGCCGCCGCAGCGCCGCGGCCGCCGAGCGCGCCTTGGGCCGCCCGCGCCGCGCCTCGCCGTGCAGCACCTGCCGCTGCAGGTTGCTCGTCTCCACCACGTCGTGATCCACCAGCCCCAGGCGGCCCACGCCGGCCGCCGCCAGGTACTGCGCCAGGGGACAGCCCAGCCCGCCGCAGCCCACCACGAGCACGGAGCTCCGCGCCAGGCGCAGCTGGCCGCGCACGCCCAGCTCGGGCAGCACCAGCTGCCGGCTGTACCGCAGGATCTCGGCCGCGCTCAGCGCCGACCGCGCCGGCAGCGGCGGCAGCTCGCCGGGGAAGCCGAGGTTTCCCTCCTCCTCATCGTCATCGTCCTCATCCTCCTCGTCGGCATCCCCCGAGTCCCCCCGCGCCAGCTCGGCCGCCAGCCGCTCCCGCATCCCGCGCGCTCCGTCCGCATCCTCCGCATCCCCCGCGTCTCCCCGCGCCGCCTCGGCCGCCGAGGGCTGCCGCACCGCGCAGGCTCCCCCCTCCTGCTGCTGCTCCCTGTCCTCCTCCTGCTCGGCGGTGTCCCCCCGCGCCAGCTCGGCCGCCAGGCGCTCCCGCAGCCCGCGCAGCTCGCGCTCCCGCCGGCGGATCTCCGCCCGCAGCCGCGCCGCCGCCGCGCCCGCCATGGTCGCGCCGCTTCCTGCAGCGCCGCCGCTTCCGGCGCGTCACTGCCGCCATGGCGGCGCGGGGCCCCGAGCGGGTGTCAGTGCTGCTGCCCACCTACAACGAGCGCGACAACCTGCCCCTCGTCGTGTGGCTGCTGGCGCGCACCTTCAGCGACAGGTACCGGGCACGCCGCCCGGGCCGGCTGCCGGCGCGGCGCGGGGCTGGCCGGGCTCGGAGCGGGCGGAGCGCTCCTGGTGCGGGCTCTGCACAGGGCTGCGGAGCGGCGGCTGTGGCAGCAGGGCTGGGACATGCACGGCAGGGAAGTGCCACGGCGGCGGCACGGCTTGGGAAGGCAATAGCGTTCTCGTGCCCGGTCCGAGCTGCCCCTCAGCCGCGAATCGATCCTGTTCTGCTGCTCGCTCCTGCCCTGCCCAGGGACTGGGGGAACGGGGCTCCCACTGCTCATTAGGAAATCGTTCTCGTTTCAGTGGAATCGATTTTGAAATTATCATCATAGATGATGGAAGCCCGGATGGGACACAGGAAATCGCTCAGCAACTGGAAAAAATATATGGATCAGATAAAATAGTGAGTTGTGTATTCGGTAATCTTCTTATCTTTTTTTGTATTGGAAAGTACTCGGAGTCCTTGAGAACTCGGATGGATTCCCTGGGTTCTGCACTTCCTTTCCATGCTTCAACAAGCTGTTGTACACCACTTTAGACAAGTGTCACTTCATGGCAGTTCGTACTGCTGCATTCTGAACAAATATGCAACATCACGAATTAATGTTTGCAAAATGTTGTCAATACTCTGTGCATTGCTGTGTGCTCCTGGTCACTCATGGTGGGTGTTGGTATGGTTGGTGCGGGCCTGAGGGAAAGATGGGGTTTGGATAAGATTTAATTTCATTTTAACTGACTGCAGGAGTAAGGAAATTGGAAAGATGAAAGATGGGCTGGGCTTGTGATTTATTTTCAAGCTGTCTTATTGCATTCCTCCAGAACAGGAGTTTTTTTGGGTTTTTTTTTAAAATCTATGTAATATATTACTGTATAACCCGTGGTTATATACAAGATGCTGTCATTTACTTAATGGCAGTCAGATACTTTTCTAATCTGTTTCTGTGTAAATATCAAGTTTTTTAAAGTATTTGTGGATTAAGTTGCTTTTATGAGGATTGCTTTAAGAAAAATGTGTATAGGAAGTTTTAGAGTCTTTTTTAAAACTGTATGTCAAGTAATGTATGTATCTTTTATATATCCTGTAGCTTCTGAGACCCAGAGCAAGAAAGTTGGGCCTGGGTAAGTCTTTATTCATTTTGGTTAGTACCAAAAAAAAAAAAAAAAAAAAAAAAAAACCAACCAAATCTGCCGTACACTTTGACTGATCCAGTGTATAAAGCTCCAGAAAAAAGTCACAGTAAAGCCCAAAAGCAGAAACTAGTTTTCACCAAGTTGTTTGTAAGCAAACAAGTTTAAAAAATGCATACGTGAAAGTCCCAGTGTATTTATAAAAGATTGCCCAGAACCTCAGACCTGATCCTCTCCTCCTGCCCTGCGTGCACTGAGCACAGAATGAGGGTTTGAGCTCTTGGTGATGATTTGGAGCCCAAGTTGTGTTTTCTGTGGCTTCTGAGTGCACTTGGTGCTTTTGTCCTTGACACTTCAAATAGTGACCCCCTCCTCAGGTGAAGCTTCTCTGCGCATTTCTGTGTTAAAAGTGAGGGGTATTATTTCTGTTTTCATCAGGCACTGCTTACATTCACGGAATGAAGTATGCCACTGGGAATTTCATCGTTATTATGGACGCTGACCTCTCCCACCATGTAAGGCTGCTTTATGTGCTGTGGCTTTAGTCTGTTATAATTCAATTGTCATTGGTTTGGTTTATTTTACCCCCACCTTTTTTTCTCTTTTCTGATCTGTTTTCCTTTTGTTTCAGCCAAAATTTATTCCAGAGTTTATCAGGTAGGTGCCGATTATAGTATGAAAGTTATCTTTATGAATTATTTATGATCTTTATAAATTATTTATGAGGCAGACTATGAAATTCTATGCCATAGTGGGTAAAAGGTAATTATAAGATTCCCTGAAGTAGCTCTTTATAAAAGAACAATTAACAGGTGTTTGAATAATGCTCATAACCACCCTAACTATTGCTTTCCTCTCTTCACTTGTTCAAAAGTTTGTAAAATACCAATTTTGTACTGAGTGATTGTTCTTACTTTGAAATTTGTACTTTGAAATATTCCTCCTGTTTCTGTGATAAAACCAATTGTTTATAGAAAGCAGAAAGAAGGCAACTTTGATATTGTATCTGGAACAAGATATAAAGGGAATGGAGGAGTGTATGGCTGGGATTTGAAAAGAAAGTTAATCAGGTTAGTACCTTTCAGCTCTCTACACAGAAATTTGTTATTTATAAATAATTATTCCAAATAATCCATTCCTGTAAGCTGAACTGAGTCTTTAGTGCCAGAACTGCTGTACCTGCTGGGCACTGCAGAATCACACTAAACACCAGAAGCACCCAGCACTGGCACATTCTTTGGTTAAAATCCACCAAGAAGGACTGGAATGACATGGGTGGGCTTGGAAAATGGGTTGGAACAGTGGCCTCAGGGACTGGATTTGGATTTTTCCTGGGTTTTAATGGCTGGGATAAGTGCCCCTCTTTTGGTACTAAACAACTCTGACACTGATGTTTTCTTTCACAGTCGTGGAGCCAATTTTCTAACTCAGATCTTGCTGAGACCAGGGGCATCAGACCTAACGGGGAGCTTCAGGTAGGGGTCTGGTTTGCAATTCCTAAAGTTCATTGGAAATTTAAGAAACTGCTGAACAAGGAACTTAAGTAAGAACAGACCTTCTTTACTGTGGACTATGAAATCTATTTGGAAAGGGTGGAAGAAATAAAGATTAGATTGCAGAACTGCTGCTCCTGTGACCTCATTAGAGATCTTTATAAATAGTAATGAGATGAGTGATTGCAGTTCAGATTCCTACACACTGTATTTCTCAATTTCAGAAATTGTGCTTCAGGTTTCATTTTCTTTGGAATTGTTTACAGGCTGTACAGAAAAGAAGTCTTACAGAAACTAATGGAGAAGTGTGTTTCCAAAGGATATGTCTTCCAGATGGAGATGATTGTCCGGGCTAGACAGTTGGGATACACCATTGGAGAGGTATGGGACAAGTTGGGAGAAGTGTATTGTGCTTTCCTTGATAGGAGACACACATTGCTGACTTCTGGGTACTCCCAAGAAGCAGCTGAGATTTTCAAATTAATATAAAGAAATTACATGTGTAGAGTTCTCTTTTTCCAGCTTTGTCAGGTGAATGCCAGACCTGACGTTCCAGTTATTTATTCCCCTGGCTGATGTGCTTCTCAGCTCCTTCCCTCTTCTTGCTGCCCTTCCTTTAGCAGCACATAATTGTACGAGGTTCTTCAAAGGAGGGAAAGAAGTCAATATATACCACAAAACTGCTCTGAGCTTTTTCCGCCCTGCTTCCTATTGTACAGACATCTCTACTCAAGTCTTTACAAATCATTGCATTTTCCCCAGCAGTCTGATTCTATTTCAGATTTGTTCTCTGTCATTTATTGCCTTGTTATTTTCCAACTTTTCAGCTATCACAACTTTCTGCTTCTAAACTCTTTGAATGTGCTGTCTAAAGTCAACGAAAAAACTCCAAACAATTGTTAGATTCTCTATCACCAGCAGTCTGCTGCCTTTTTAATTTCATTGAATTGCTGTTGCTGGTCTCTTTAAAGATGATTCTCTGGGATTCTCTCTGCAGGAGAATCTCAGAGCCCGTTCTTCATCCTTGTTTCCAGGCCTATGCATTGTCAGAGAATTCTGCTGCTTGTAACTTCTAAATTCATGTGTGGCATTTCTGCACTGACACTGGGCAGAGCATTTCCTCCCAACAAAGCACCTTTCCACCCTTCTTGCTTATGGAGCAGCAGCCCTGTGCTGTCTGTAGCTGGAGTTTGACCCCAAGTTCTTTAGCCTTCCCATCCAGCTGCATTCACATATTGCTTCCTAATACTGCTGAATTAAACCCTCACCTACATCAAGGTACTGAAACCTGGGGTGATGTGAGGTTTTATTAAATATACATTTTTAAAACAGTAAAATACACTTCTCTGGCTTAAAAAAAAAACCAACAAACAGAATCTTGGGTTGCTTGTACCTCCTGTGGCTGCTGTCACAAAGACCTTTCTCCTGCCTATGATTTGACCCTGCCAGTCACTTGTTAGCCTGCACTGGTTGTATGACATCAAATATGAAGTGCTTGTGTGCAGTTCCCAGCCTGCTGGACAGGCCTCAGGGCTGCTGTGTGCCAGTCTGTGCTGGGCACGGCCTGGGTTGTGCTGGGCACTTCCTCTGCCCTCCACAGTCCACCTGACACATTCCCTGGGGGCAGCTTCTTCCTCCTGCTTTGCTCCCTCCCTCACGTGTGGGAAGAGTTTTCTCTCTGACATCTGAACAGCTCTTTTATTCTCCTTTGGCCTTGTCTTTCAGATTTGCTTTGTGACATCTGTCACAAGCTTACAGTGTTTAGGTCCTGACACATTCATATAGACAAGATTATTGTATTTTTACTATTTGTTGTAACTTCCTGGAGCAGGGCGCTTCTCTATGACATTTCAAATACATTTATATTCTATTTCCTGATCAATACTTAGGATCTTAATATATTTTATAATGATCAAGACAGTAATACTGAAATTCCAAAAGAGGTAACACTTGCACGTCTCATTCCTGGTTTGCTGCAGCTCCACAAGCAGAATTGGAGTTTTGATGCAGCTGTAAAATGTAGTTGTGAGGGAAAAATACTTCTTCAGTAAAGCGAGAATTGAGATTGAGCCGTGCCAGTTTTAAAGGAACAAATGGCTGGTGAGAACTGGCACAGGCTGTACCTGAAGAACCTTGCCTGCACGTCTCTCCTGTCTTGCTGTACTTCCCCACGTGTGCAGTGTGCTCCAGCACACAGAACAGAGCCTTGGAAAACACTGCCTTTGAGAGCAATGATGGAGTCTCTTGTGCCAGGAAGGCAGAAGTCCAGAAAGAGCACAGTGCTCAATTCCTGTGCTGAAGGGTGACACTGGAGCCCTCTCATTAGATGAGATCTTAACCATCTTTCATCCTGGGCAGGAAACAGCACTTGTGCCATCCTGCCCTGGCTCCACAGTCAGTGATTCCTGCCCATGACCTGCTCACCAGGGGTGTAGCTGCCAGGATTGTCACTGGCATCACCAAGGTGACTCTGCTAAGACAGCAGAGTCACTGCTGAGTCTCTCTGCCTGCCTCTCTGGGCAGCTTCTTCCTATCATCTTGTCCTGGGCTCTCTTCTGTCCTGGCCTGACCTGCTGGAATTGGGAGAGACCCTCTGGCACCCACACAAGGGGCTGGGGATTTGTGTGTTACTCTTGCCAGATGATTTCTGCTTGAAACTGCCAGCAAAACACCAAGGGAATTTTTTAATGCCTTTTGCAATTGCAATTCTTTATTTTAGTCCCTGAAGTATTTCAATTTGGTGTACAAACATCTATGGAAGTTCTTCAATATTCTAACAGAGAATGTCCTGTCATGTGTCCCTTGTGTGTGGTCAGAGGACTGAAAGCAGAACATTCCCAAAATCTCATAAGCAGTGAGTTCATCTGGACAGCATCACTTTGGGAAGGAAACCAAAATTAATGTCTTAAATGCCCTTAAATCCTGCAAATAATCTATAAAATGGTCAAGGGCTGATAAAACCAGGACTTGTACAGTGTGCACTGTCATGTTCAGAAGTGATCTCCCAGCCAGCGCTGAGGTTGAGCTGTTCCATGGTGGGGGCAGATTTGTGCTTCCTGAGGCACTGACTCAAAGGCTCTGAATTTGGCTGACAAGGAAACGCTGGAGGCTTTGTGAGCTGTTAAGTTTGCTCTGACTGAGTGTATCATCCACTGAGTAATGTCTTTGGATCAGCTTTAAAGGTGATAAACCAAATAATTCCGTGCTCCCCAGCCATGGGGCATCGTTAAAGGCCTGGTAAGAGCTGACAAAGGAAGGCAGCCTGGTGTGTGCCTTCTCCCCGTGTCTGAACAAGCTGTAGCTCAAAGGCCATTCTTCCCTTTACAGAATTTCTGATGATTTAGGTTTTGAACCTTAAGAACAGTTTTGCTTGTTTCAACAGGTTCCCATTTCATTTGTGGACCGTGTCTATGGAGAATCCAAACTGGGAGGCAATGAAATTGTCTCCTTCTTAAAGGGGCTCTTGACCTTGTTTGCTACAACCTGAGAGTTCATCCTAAAGGAACTCTTTTAGACAAACATTTTCTGACATCTGTGTAGATTTTAATACATAATAGCAAAAGCTTGATACTTTGTGTGGTGACCAGAAGACCTGCTGTGACCAAACAATTAAACAACCATCACCAATAAATCAAACATTCTGCAGCCCAGAATGCTCCTTCCAAAAGAAACGAACTGTATGTTGAACTAAAAACTAATAAAGGCTAATGCTTTTCTATTTTTGTAAAAATAATGAAGTCTTAATAAAGAACACAAAGCTAATGATCTTGCATTTGGAAATTAATCACTATTCAGCAGAAGCTAAGGATGATTTTGAAATAAAGACAAGCAAGGACAAAAAAAACCCTGGAATGTGTCCTATCTTTTGCTGTGGCTTGTAGATATTAATTTAATTGAAATAGATGCTAATTAGTGTCTTTTCTTTGCTCAGCACATGTACATGTGTGTCATGGAGCAGCTACAGAACTGCTCAGAGCTGGTGCAGTTCAGGAGGAAGTACAGAGTTCAGTGGTTTGTCCCTAGACTGGAAAGAGAGAATATTCTTTGGATGAGAGAGAGAACTGTGTCTGTGTTTGTCCAGAGCAGAGGAGTCCCTTTACTACCTTCTTTAGAAACAAAACATATTTAGAGTCTGAGATGGGACCTCACCAGGTTTAGGGGAACAGAAGACCCAGTTCAGCTCAGGGAAGACATTTCAGATTTTTTTCCTTATGTCAAGTAACAGTCAGCAGTGTAAAGTCTGTATTTGCTCCAGATCCTGAGGAAGGAGGTAAAAACAGAGCAATGCAAGTTTTTTGTTTCATGGTTTGACAGAGCCAGAACTCAGAAATGATGAAGCTCTTGCAGTCAAATGAGCATCTGGGAAGAGGATGAGATTATTCTGATAATGGCTTTATGTATATATGAAAAATATGTCTTTTTTTTTGTGGATGCCTGTAGAGTTGGGGGATACCTGTATCAGACCATTAATGGTGTGACACGAGAAGCAACAAAAATCTTAAAAATGCTGCCTGTTTGGCTCATGTTTGTCTGCGTTCCTTTAGCACACTAGAAGCTGCTGTTAATGTGAGAAAAATATTCAGAGAGTCTGTAGAAAAATGATAAATTTCTATTTCAGAGTTACATTGATAAAAATAAAACTTTCAATAAAGGTTATTTTCTAGTGGACTGCTTCAGAGCTATTCTCTGTTCTCTAGTGGAGTTGTACAGATTCTGACAGGTTCTCCTTTGCTGACTGTCCAAAGCAAATGTTTCAGATATAATTTGCTTTAAAATAATAAAAGATGGCACTGTAGGTTTTGAATCCACATGGAACTGGATCAGTCACTGAACTGTATGTTTTGTGGCATTTGCCTGTACTTTCTCAGAAGATCACATATAATTTCATTTGCTGCAGACTAATCAGACCAATAATATATAGAGATAAATCTCTGGATATAAAGGGCCAGGGAAATCTGCAGTAAACAGGCTTCATCTATTTATGTTTCATTTGGAGGTTTCACGGCAAAAAGCATTATTTTAAGTTAAAAATAGTTATGAAGTTTTTAACAACCAAATAATGAGGTTTTAGATCTTTATTTAAATTTACATAATGCTGATCATTTGGTATGCAAATTAAGCCTCAAGAAGTTCATCTTTTCCTCATTTTTATGTGGGGATATATAACTGAAGTCCAGTGTATGAATTATTCATCATCTAATTGCTGTGAATTAGGGTTTAGCTTTTACAAGGTCCGTGGCCACTTTTTAATTATGAAAATTCCCTGGTAAAATTTCTATTCCATCTATTGATGAGATCACATCTGGAGGAAGGTGCTTTTATATATCAATTAGGGTCATGATACCTGTGTATTTGTGTGCTGCAGTGTGTGAAAGTTTGACATGGCAACAGTCAGGTTTTAGACAAACAGGTGACATTTCTCACTATGCTTGAAGGTGATGGGTTTATCAGAGAAAAAAGTGCTGTAAAGAAACAAACCCAAGAGCTCCATGACATCAGAACATGAGCAGATACCACAATAGTGCCTGAGATAAGAAATACTGATTTCCACCTGCTGCACCCACGTGCTTGTGGGAAGCCCTCTGAAAGGAGCTGACCATGGATGCCATGGACAGGAGCAGCACTAAGAACAGCCAGGCTTTCCTGCCTCACTGGGATATTCAAACACACACTTATTTATTTCACCATACACACCATGGAAACTGTTTGGCTTTTCCTAGCAAAAAGAAGTCTTGTGATCTTGCTGTTCTCAAAATGTTAGACTAGTGGAACAGCAGTTCTATAATCTTGGGACATCAGGTGCTTGGAACTCCATACAATGTCTTAAATATTCATGTACTAGGGATTTATAGAGTGGCATTTTAATTCTCAAGTTCCTTAATACCATTGCAATATTCTCCTTGCCTTGTTTTGGCCACCACAAAACACTGACTTGACATTTACTGAGAATTTTTCATTTTATGTCCTTGGCTTTACAGTTCCACATAAATCAGCTTTTCTTAATTACATCCATATTCATTTCCTATGAAGGCACAAATACTTTGCTAATGCACTTTCTCTATTATACTTTCCTAGGAATCTGTGTCTGCAAGCACTCAATCATCTGGCAGGAGCAGGAGCTTTAATTGCTTCCTGGCTCCCATCAGTTCCCAGCACGGCCAGAGCTGCTGGGGTGTGTTTAATGGAGAGGGGAGCAGGTAACTCACGTTTGGCACCAGTCCCCTGACAATTGTCCCCTGGGCAGACTGAGGTGTGCCATGCCCAAGGCCTGGCAGGTCAATCCCTCTGCCCCAGAGGATGCTGAAGCACCCAAGGCCTGGCCAGTTTATCAATGCAATGTGAGTCCAGAGTCAATCCCAGACCCCTAGCTGCTCTCTTCGGTGAGGATTTGTCAACTCTGCGGTTCAAGGGAGTCAGCTTCACCTTTGCTTTGGGTTTTTGACGAAATCTGAGGCTTTAACCTCAGCCTGCAATAAAGATGTACCTCCCCAGCAATATAAACACTATAATCAAACAGATTTTCCAGTGGACTGTGTAGAAATCCAACTGCAAGGCTCCAAAACCTTCTGCATATCAACAGTAAAAACTAATGATGACTAATCAATAATATTTATTGGAGGGTCTATCAGGATCCCAAGCACAAGCCTGGATTGCAGTCTTGGCACAAACGAATTCAGCGACAGATTGCCTGCTGGGTTCAGTGCATGGATGACTTCAGCGACAGATTTCAGTGCTGCCATTGCAGAGCTGAGGCTGATGCAAATATCAGAGCAGCAGGAACAGGGCTGTGCAGAGCACAGGGCTGCTTACAAACTTCCCCTTGTTTTAGAACATTATCTCCCCTCTGCCATGCTGCAGGACACGAGCAAAGAACGTAACTGCTGCCAAGCACAGAAACTTGGAGGATCATTTCCTCCTCTGTTCCTGCCACATTTTACCCTCTCTCTCCAGGCATTGTGGCAATTAAAAACTTTCTTATAGACTGATTGTTACTATTCAGGGGGAAATATATTGGAATTGGAGAGAGAAAACCAAATTGCAACTTTTAATCCAAAACTAGATCTGAAAACTTGGCCATTGAGAGGGATTTCAACCAAGCAAGGAGCATAAAATGGGAAGTTATTCCCTGCAAGGTTGTTGCATTGACTGTTAAACAGAAACTGCCACCAAGGCTGGCAGGTGATGAAGTGTCTGAACTGCACAGGAGCTGGGTGGCTTAGTGGCTCTTAAAGATCATTGTGAGACCAGTGATCTTAATGTTGATTAACTTACTTGTATTTATTATAGAATTAATTATGTTCTGCATAAAACCATCAATAGTTGTCTTAATTATGTTGTATTTGAATAAAACCCAAGCATGACACTGCTCCTGAGCTAGTACCAGGATGAATCTGGGCACAATTTTGACCTGAAGCAGTAGCACAACCAAGTGCAATTAAACCTATTCAGCTTGGGAGTGCTAATTGTCCCCCCTTTGGTGTGAAGTGTTTAGTCTCTTACAATGCAGTGATTTTACTGATTTTTCCAGTGGCTGTATTGTGAGAAACAATAACCACTTCTGTAATATAAAAAGTATATTAAGACTATTACCATCAACTTCTGTTTCATTTTGTTCACTTCACTCTGTACGCACAGGAGAAAAATGGTGTCAAGACTCCTTTTCTCCTTCCCCACTGCTTGAATTTTACCTTTAACATCAATCTTTTCATACAAACTTTGTAAATTCTCATCTTTCTTCCCCAGCTCTGTGTTGACAGCTGTCACACTGTGCAAACCACCACGAGAACCCTCCTGAGCTGAATGAGAACAAGATCTTGTCCATCATTCAGGATTGCTTTCACATCCACCCTCGTCCTTCCCCCAGTTTTTCAGCTCTGTCATTGCAGACTTTACCCCAAAGCAGGCAGTGGCTCCCTTCTGCTGCCACATTACCTTTCCCTCCTGTTCTCTCCCTTGCCTTAAAAACCTTTGCCTGCACCACCCCTCTTGTGCACTGAGCGAGTGCTTCTGCCTCCTTATGCTCTCCTTTTTATCTGGGTCTAATTTCATCCCCTCCCATGACAAATTCCAGTTTCTAAACTCTTCACAAATTGTTTTCCATACTGTAATTATGGACTGAGTACCACCATCATGGCTGGAAATGTTCCCAGCTGGAAACTCCTTGATATTACTGCTCTTGGGGAACTCTCTATCCACCTCTATCTCCAGCCCAGCCTTATCTTATCTCCTAAGTATATATAGCAAGAGACAAACTTACTCAGATGCTTTCACTTGCTTCCAGAATTCAGGACATGGAACGATGCCCAACAGCCTGTTCAGTTCTCCTGTCTGGATTCCAGCTCTTTGTGTTTGAGCTGTTGTATCCTTTGCAGATCCTCGTGTTGTGATCATTCCCTTAAGTATCGATCAAACATCATTTCTATCTCCAGCTGCATTATCATGTCCCACTACACGCAGCTCCTCCAGCCTTCAGACACTTCTGTTCTCTCAAATTCAGCCCTTACAGTAGAAGGTCTGTGGGTTGTTTTTCTGGAGCTGTTGTATATGTTTGTATTAAGTGATGACTAAAAAGTAGTCGGTGGTAAGGCACAAATAAAATAGTGTTGAAACAGGAAGGTGCTCAGGTTTGTGGCTGTGTGTGTGAGGCAGGAGCACACTGGCTCAAGCAGCCATGAAATTAATTGAGAGTTTCGGAATATGGTCCTGAGTTAGCGACGTTTCGAAATGTTTCCCAACATCCTGCGATAATTGTCACGTCAGAGAAAAATATCTACTCTTGGAAGACAAAAGGATGTTGTTATAGATAAACCAAAGCAGCTTTCTTTGCTTTCCTTCCTTGAGACAGATTCCACACGTGTCTCAGAAGAACTCTCAAAGTATCTCAGTCCTAGGAGCTC
This sequence comes from Acanthiza pusilla, assembly GCA_036630365.1. Lineage (NCBI taxonomy): Eukaryota > Metazoa > Chordata > Aves > Passeriformes > Acanthizidae > Acanthiza > Acanthiza pusilla. Next base: position 15,971,213 of record JAXCHO010000050.1, read on the forward strand.
TTTAATGCCAAAACACCAGCTTTGGTTTTAAAGTTGTTTTATGTATTTCGAATTTTTTAAATTTACATTTCCATGTAAAAGAAAGACTCTGTGACTTCCTGACTCTTACGACCACTGATGTGAAGAAGCCACAGAAGCACCCAGTGAAAGCCAGGTGTGACCTGCAGGGACAAGCAGGGGATTTCTATGTCCCCAAGTCTCGCTCTACGTTCTGAGCAGGAAAGTCTCAATGCAGCCTCACAGACACAATAAAATGTCACTAAAATGTCACTAAATTCTTCATAAAAGCTATTTCAGTGAGCTGTGATAAACAGCATGTACACATTGTCAGGACGTTGGTCACTTGAAAGTGTAGGAGATCCTTCAGTTACATTAAGTCTCAGGAATTGGTGACAACTTTTCTCTGAGAAATCAAATGTACTTTCCTTTCTAGCATTGTAAGGCTGAACTCCAGTGTGTCACTGAACCAGAATGAGTGTGAATGCTGAGGATGGAGGGAATTACACTTTACTTCATCCTCCAAGTGCTTGTGTCTTACTGAAGCAACAAAAGCCATTGATCCCTTTCACTCCTAGAGGGCTTTTTCACTTGTTTGTTGAAGAGATCTTAAGCAGTGTCATTATCCATAATGAAGAATTGTATGTGGGGTCTAGTCCTGATCCAATGTTCCTGCTCTGAAATGGGAAGTCGAGTGTCACTGCACAGGTGTGTGTGTCAACACATGTGCACAGGGCTCACCAGAAAGGTCACAGCCCTGTCTTTGGGTGCTGGCTTGCCTTCAGGGTGTTAACCCAAAATGTGAAGGCACATGGAGGGATTCTTGGGGCTGTCCTGTGCAGGGCCAGGAGCTGGACTCGATGGCCTGTGTGGGTCCCTTCCAGCTGAGCACACTCCGTGGTTCTGTGCTGAACTTGGATTTCAGAGCATGGCAGTGTGTAAATCCTCTGCTGCCTCACGGAATCCCTGATCAATGGCACTGTCCCAGTCCGTGGCAGATGTGGCAGTGGGTGCCCCAGCAAGGCTCCCACATGGCTGTCACCTCACCCGACGCCTCCTTCCCTCCCCTGGGCTTGGGAGGGCCTGGGCCACACTGCAGTGGGCACCATCCCGGAGAGTCAGCCTGAGAGGGAGCCAGGGGCTCATCTGTGCCACCGCCCTGCTCCACAGGGCCAGCCCAGAGCACATGGCACAGCACTGTGTGCAGACTGTTCTGGAATGAAACTCCACAGCATCTCTGCTCTCTGCCCAGGGCTGGGCTCTGCCCAGGGCAGAAGCTGTGCCTCCTGAGCAGGGGGAGCTCCCTGGGCTCAGTCCCTGCCGTTCCTCTGTGCCACTGCTGGGCCCGGAGCAGAGCCCGGCCCTGCTCGGAGCCTCCCTGCACACAGCGATGGCAGCCAGGGCTGAGGGCCCCTCTCTCTCAGCTGGGGCTCCTCTGGAGCTGAGCAGCCCCAGCTCCCTCAGCATCCTCGTAGCCCCCGACGGATGGGCACGGCAGGCCCGGGGACCCTCGAGGCTGGGTCGAAGGCCCGTCGGGCCGGGGCGGCAGGGCGGGCGGAGCGGGCGGAGCAGCGGGCGGAGCAGCGGGCGGGCCGAGCTGGGCCGGGCCGGGCCGGGCCGGGCCGGGCCGGGCCGGGCGGGGCGGCCCCGGGGCCCGCGGGGGCGGGCCAGGCGCGGCCCTGAGGCGCCGCCGCCGCTGCACGAGGCCCGCGCGCGCTCCCGGGGCCGCCCCGCGGTCACGTGCGCGCCCCCCGCGGTCACGTGTCCCGCCCCGCTCGCGCCCCCGCCCCGGCGGCGGCGGCCCCTCAGGACGGGATGTAGTCCCGGCCGGGGGCGCGGCGGAGGGATCCCCGCGCCGGACCCAGCCGCAGGGCGCGGCGCCTCCTAGCGGGGCCGGGGTAAATCCCGCCGCCGCCGCCGCCTCCGTCATGGCCGCGGCCGCCCCGGCGCGCCCCGCGGGGGCCCCCCCGCGGCGGGGCCGTGTCACCGGCCGGAGCAGCGGGCGCGACGGGGCCGGTCCCGCCGGGACCCCCGGGGCTCCCCCGCCCCCCCGGGGCGCGGCCCCCTCCCCTCCCGCCGGACAATGAGTCCCGTATGCTAATGAGGGTCTGGCGTCACTTCCGCTCTTTCTCGGCCGCCATCTTGGCCCGGGCAGGCTCTGGGCAGCGGGACCCGGCTGTATTGTCTGAGGGGCCCGGGCGCTGCCCCCGCCCGCCGCCCGCGCCCCCGCCCCGGGCACCCGGCCCAGTGACCGCCGCCCCCGCCCCCGGGGCCGCTCCGCACCGCCCGCCTCGCACACTGCCCCCCCCCCGCCATCCCCCCCTTTGTCTCCCCCGCGCCGCCGCCGGCTCCGCTCCGCCCGCCCGCCCCGGGACCGGGCGGCGCCGGGGAGGGTCCGGCGCCCCCCCCCCGCCCCAGCCCGCCCTCGCTGCGAGGAGAGCCCGGTCAGGTAGGTGCGAGCGCGGGTCCGCGGTGCGACCCGGGCGGGGACAGCGCCCGACCGCCCCCTCCCTCCCCCGGGCATCCCGCGCCGTGCCCGCCGCCCTGCCCGCCGCACCGGGCGTGCGGAGCTGGCAGCGGCCCCTCCCCGCCCGCACACATGTTGAGGAGCCCCGGCGGCTGCGGGCACCGCGGCGCTGCTCCCGCCCCGCTGCCGGCCCCGGCCGCCTCCCTTCCCCGTACGGACGTGTCCCGGCAGCCCGAGGGAGTGGGACCGCGAGCCGCCGGCCGGGTCCGGCATCCCGGTGTGCAGCTGCACCGGACCCGCCGGCGGAGTTGGCGCTGGAGCGGCGCCGGGGGTGCGATGAATGGGAGCAGCCGAGGGGTTCCTGCCCGCGGGAAAAGGCGGGATCCGCCGCTGCCATCCCGAGCCGCAGCTGCGGGATGGAGCGCCGTTGCCTCACCCATCCCTGCCCCGGGCTACGGTTACCGACACCCGTTTCTCAGACAAAGGCGGGGGACAGCAAGCCCGGAGCCTCGCGGCCGCACCGGACAGATACCCCCGTGCCACGCACCCCCTTGCCCCGGCGGCCGCAGCCCGGGCGGGGGTTCCTGAGCAAGTCCCGGTGCGTGCGCGGTGTCGGGGTGTCCGCGCAGCCCCGGTCCCCCCGGTGCCTCCCGGCAGCGGCCGCGGGCGTGACACCCCGGCCCCCCCCAAATCCACCGCAGCCCGGCCGGGGCGCTGCGCGGCGGCAGCCGGCAGGGGGCGCCCTGCGCGCCGGGCACCGCTGCGGCGGGGGGGCAGGGGGGCCGGCCGGGGGTAACGGGAGGCACCGGGGCACCGGGCGGGGTAACGGAGGGACCGGCCCGGGGTAGCGGAGGGCACCGGGTTTGCCCGGGACCGGCTCGTGTCACAGCTCGGCCCGGGCTCGCGGGGCCGGGGGCTGTCCCAACTCTGGGCACGTGGCTGCGCCCCCAGCCCACGGTGTGGGGTGAGCCTCGGGGGGCTTTGTCTGGGAGCGCAGGGCAGAGCCCCCGGAGCTGGGCGCTTCTAGGTGTTGATGGTAGTTTTTTCTTGGGTATATTTAAGCGGTTTGGTAGGTGTCAAAGAGGTTTGCATTCCTTTTAGAGAAATTCCCCTTTTTGTTAAGTTGTGTTTTCTTGTTAGCTGTGTTTCTGTTTATTTCTTGCTGCTATTTTCTGTTTCTGTTTGGAGGTGCGAGGTGTGAGGGAACGGAGGCAGAGGATTCCCACCTGTCAGGGTAGCATGGACCAACCTTAGGTGGCTGCTGTGCAGCTCAGCCCTGTGTGCCCCAGCAGTGCTCCTTCCTGCAGGGTCTCCTACTTGGGAAACTTTCACTTGAGGACCCTGGGAACTCGTAATCACAAGTTGACATCCTTCTAGGTGAGAAAGATGGATCAGTCTGCTTAAAACACAGAAAAGCCCTTTTTTCCTACTTTTAGGAACAAACCAAACCAAAACTTGGTTCCTTTGCAGATGTGCATTTGCAGATGTTGGGCAGTAATTTGATATCAGCAGATGGACATCTACCATGATATGTGCTGAAATGTTAAAAGAGACAACAGAAGAGGAACACCCTGTTGTTAAGAGAATTGCACCAGATGCTGATGGCTTGTAACATAATGGTTACCTTTTTTGAAAATTATTACAGCAAATAATTCCAACTTCAGTCTAAACAGAGATGTCCTTTTTGACACACAGCAAGTAACTTGTTCTCCAAAAGTAATACTAAGCTAAATGTTTTTGTAGTATTTTTGAATGGTTAGCTGCCCTTTGCTCAATTTATTTCTTAGTTAGCATTCAGGAGTGACTTTTTGGTATGCAATATATATGAGATGCTCCCAGTGTTTGGGGACATCTCTGAGATCATTGAAAACTGATACGGTTTCAGTGCCCCATTACTAAAAAGAATTTTTTTGTTTTGAAGTGATGGTCCATCAGACAGGTTTGGAGAAAGCATTTCTTTAGGTTGCCACTGTTTGTGCTTTGGAGTGTATTGTCATGAAGAGCCTGTTAGCTCACTTGTGTTAAGCCTTGGGAGGGAGAAGCTGTTGGATGTGCAGGAGATGAGGAAGGGGAAAGGTGACTCCTTTGCCTGTAGATAAGACAGACAAGTGGCACAGGAATGAAAAGTCTTCACAGAGAAGGAACTTGCTGACTGTTTTGGAAATTTCATGCCCTGCAGTGTTAAGCATCAGCTGCACAAACACAGCACCCAGGAAGGTGTGTGCTCCTCAGGCTGAGAGGAAGAACTTGCTGGGTTTTCCATGTGTGTAGGGCAGAAGTTCCCAGTGGTCATGAGATGCTCATTAGCATTTCAGAAGTGGTCCCTGGCACTGCCAGGTTTATTGTATGTGGGTTAAGCTATGACAGTAAAAAGTCTCATTTGCTGGGTGCTGCCCAGGCTCCCTGTGAGCTGCAGGTAAGGCAGGGCTCATGTTCTGGGGCAGGTGAGCTGTGCTGCTCACACACTGCAGGGTGACTGCTGCGTGACTATTCCCAGCCCAGCATTACCACTCTGGAATAACAGAAATACTGAAAGTAAACAGTGAAGTTTACGGTAGAATTCCTGGAATACAGAAACATATCAGTATCTTATCAGTAGTCATAAATCACACAGTCCAAATGTATATTTTATAGCTTGTTATTAAGATGGCAACTGATTTGATTGATGCAGAGAAAGAAATTGAAACAAGTGATTTTGTGGAAGCAAAGGCAGTGCTCCGGGGTTAATGAGTTTATTCTGAGGTGGCTGCAAGTGAGATTTAGCAGCTTAATACAAAATGTATTGGGGTGGTTTGTTGTGAGGTTTTGTTTTCAGAAGAGGAAAGTTATCTTTGCTCTACTACTTGAGATGTTTAAGGGAGGCAGAATTCCATTGGGAGTGAGCAAAGCAGTATCAGATCTGAGGAGGACCAGTCTAAAGACTAGGAGAGGTGCCAGGAGAGGCAGGGAAGAGCTCTGGGGCTGCAGCTGCTCAGTGTGTTGTTTCACAGGTGTCATTGGAGCTGCTCTATCTGCAGGGGCAGAATTGGGGGATTTTTGAAAATCATTAGTTCAGCCGAGTTTGTATATTAATAATACTACATTTAGTGGGATTTTTTTTTTTAAGATGCATGCAATATGCTTGTTTAAAAAGGTAGTGGCTGACTGTGCTGGCCTGCATCTGAACAAGCATCACACAGTGTTTTTGTTATGAGCCAAGATCTGCTCTGTACCTACGTTTATGTGTATATATATGGTATGGTTTCTATGAACATAATTGTAACAGGATAACTTTTAATGTGGAGATTGTCCTGCTTATATGAATAAATCTGTTGTTAGACCTGTGTTACTTAATGGTGTTAGAGAAGATGACAATGAAAAGTGCTGCTCTGAGCCTCTTTGCGTTGGAAGAAAAAGAACCCTTGTTGATGTTAATTCAGTTTTATTAAAATAAATCCTATATCTTCTGTATATGCGGAAGTTTTATTGTGCCTCACCTGACACATTTGGGAAGAATGCCCTTGCTTTCCTAGGCATGATGGCCAAATTGGCCTGTTCCTTTTGAGCTTTCAGGAAGAACTTAGAGCTGGTTTAAAAATCAAAAGGGTGTTACAGATTTGAATAAAGGCTTCTTCAAGAGGGTGTAGCTCTTATTTATCTACCTGAGGGCCATGTGCCTCAAGGCAAGAACTGCATTGTTCAGAGCTCACTGCAGCTCTCTGTTGTCAAAAGGCAAACAGGAGGCTTGTATTTAGTGTCTCTGATTTCACTGTAGTGCTCTTGACTGTGAATGACAGTTGATGGTTTGGAGTAAGAATGGAGTAAATACCATTTTTTCTGCAGTGAGTCACTTTCAGTTGCCACCATTTATATCCTTACCTTTTTTTTTTTTTTTTTTTTAAGGTGGCATTAAAGATTATTTAGATGAAAACTGACAGTGACTGTTTAGTCCAAGGCCTGTGTAGTTGACCCTGTGGGCACCTCACACCTGCAACTGTATCCAGATCAGGTGGCAAAAATGTTTCATTTAGTATCTACGTCTCAAGTAGTATCTAAAACAATTTGTAAGAAACAAAAATAAAGCAACTGTGTGAGCAGCTGTTCCCTGAGGGAACGCTCCAACTCCTCCAGTCCTTCAGGTGGAGAAAAGGGCCTGATCTCAAGCCTGCCTTCACTGTTGGCTGTTTCTTCCCTGCCCCAGCTCCTGTTTCCTTCTCCCAGGCCTCAGCCAATGCTTTCTTTCCCCCTGTTCTGCCTCTCGTGTGCATTGATTTCTGATGGGACTGTGGATCTCAGTTTGTGCTTGTGCTGCAGCTGGGCCAAGGAGGCTCTTGGGGGTGCAGCTTCATAGCAGCAACAGTAAGGGGACAGAATAGCTCTGGAAATCTAAGTGGGCAAGGTAGTGGTCTTAAAATGCTTTTTCTCACCTAAACAGTCAAACTCAAGTTTGTGATGTTCTTTCTTGTTTTGTTTCCCCACTGCTGCTGCTGCTAGGAGGCCCTTTGCCTATGGAAGGTTGCTGAGGCAGATGGAAGACAGCAGTAGCTGAGGTGGACTAACGCTGCAATGTAGGCAGGGATTGGAACCCTTGGGAGCTATGCTTAGACAGAAAGGGAGAGAGGTAAGAAATGTGCAGTGGTAAGAGTGGTTTGAAGCTCTTGTTTACAGCCTTTCCCCCGTGTTGTAATGGCAGCGTTTGTGCCTCGTGTGTGTGAGGTGTAAGGCAAGGGAAAACAAGCAGCACCAGCCTCCTTCAGTGCCTATTTTTACCCTTGGAATACTCAGATGCAGCCAGTTGGCGAGATCCCTCCAGTCTCTGATGGATCTGCTGTCTGAGGAAGCATGGATTGGCGGGGCTTTGGATGAGCTGGGGAAAGTATTTGTGCTCTTTTGTGTGCTGGCTTGTGCTGCCCCTCCATCAGCCGTGCTTTGCTGCTGAGGGCACAGCAGGGCTGCCCTGCACCTCAGTGTGAATACCTGAGTGAGAGTGTGTGTGTGTGTGAGCTGCCAGGGCAGGGCTGGAGCTGCTTCCTGCGGCCCCGGGGCTTGGCCTGCTCCCAGCAGTGCTGTTTGGGTGAGGGAGGGAGAGCTCTGCCCCAGAGCACTCCTGTGGCTGCATCAGGACTGTGCTCTGGCTTTGGCACAGTGCTGATGGCAGGGAACCTGACACACAGGGCAGGGGACCGTTTTCACTTGCAGGCTAATCTGGTTGCAGCTTCCCAGTCAGTGTAATCCAATCATAAATTACGTGTATATTGATTATTTGCTTTGTTCTTGCACATTTTACAGTGACTACTGTGCTGCTTTGTTTAATTACACAAATGTTTTTGTGAGCTTTGGATTGAAAATTTTAAGATGATTCTTGATTTAATTTAAATGGTAACATGGTAACTGCTCATTCATTAAACGTGCTTCTATTTCTAAAATTATTTTTATTCTGGGATTGTTCGTGCTTAGCTACAATCTAGGTGAGGATTATTTTGGAATTGTAGAGCATATTCATGCAGCCTTTTTTCCTGATCACTGAAGTGTGGATATCATGGTGTAAGCAAATAATATCCTTTGTGCTTCAATGATCTCCAGTCTCGATTTCAAATTTCTGCAAGATGTGCAGGCTTTATTGCATTTCACACCAAAATCTTTTAGAAATAGCCCTGAACAAGCCTGGCTCTCACACTGAGGATGTGTATTGAATATTGATTTCGCTGCCCATGTTGTGTGCATATAAACATTTATCTGTGGAGGTCTTGAACAGTCACAAAAGATACTCTCTAAGATGGCAGGAGGTGTGCAAACCTAATTCTTGAGCTGTGAGTGCCTCTAATTCAGGATTTCTTATGCCCTAGAGAATGGACATGATTTCAAAGTGCTTTTCAGAATGCAGTAAAGGTTGCCAGAGTTGATGTGGCTTTTGTCATGTGTGTTGAAAAGATGCCTCAGAAAACATTCAACTTCAGCTACCAGCATTCTTTAACATACCTCAGCCTGCATCATCAAAATAGGAAAACCCACCAGGAGTTCCCAGCAGAGCCTAGGGGAGCAGATTGCTCATCAGAACAGAAATAAGGAGTTGTGGTTCCCAGAACAATCCAAATTTGACCGTTTTGTATTTCATATTGGGGCACAGAGATGCGCCACAGTGCCCAGGACTCCTCCTACTGAGCCGAAGTTGATGAGGAAACAGTTAATTCCCGCTCCGTTTTGCAGTGAGTGTCCACACCCACCAGATGGAGCTTTGGGCTCCAGTGGAAAATTCCAGAAATTGAGCAAGAATGAGAAGTGTGTGAATGACTTAGGAGATCACAGTCTGCTGGACTGCAGAAGGTGTTTTTTTTAACCTTTAAATAAAGAATGAATGGAGACTGAGGCATATCAGCCTTACACGTTCCTTTTGCTACAGCTGTCTTCCATGGTTCTTGCTCTGATGGGAAGTTGGGAGTTGTTAGTGCAGGAGTCACCAAGCTGAGGCTAGACAGCAAGCCCAAACAAAAAGATACAAACCAGGGTTTCATCAACTTTTGCTGAAAATTGCCTACAACCACTGCAGCAGCATGTTAAAAGTTTTTAGCCTCAGAGTATTCTCCCGAGGGTAAGGTGGGGTTTTTTTAGTACCACATTTTAGATGGACTTCTCTCCTGAGGCCATGTCTGTGTAGGATGTCCTGAGAGTAGTGGTGTGAAATGGTCCTTCTGGTTTGACACACAGCTGGAAGTCAGTTTTGGAAGTAGCTGATACAATCTCCAAAGTGGTTTTTAATATTTCTTTAATTCTTGGCTTTTTGACAAAGGGGCTGTTAAGAAATATCCTTTTTGCCTGTGAGGGGGAGCTGGAGTGTGTCCTGTGCACAGTGTGGCACAAGTCTTCCAGGGCTTTGTCCAGGTGGCATCTTGCAGCTGATGCTTGGTGATTTCCTTCAGTTCTGGCAATGTCAGGTTTCCAGAGGGTGTGATTTAGGGTTTGTGTTGGTTCCTCTTTCACGTGCCCAGTGGTGTTTTGGGTACAGAGCTGAGGAGGGCTGGGGCTGGCGCTCGCTCCCTGCAGGCCCTGGCCCTGCTGCAGCTGAGCTGTGTGTGGGCAGCAGGACCACCCTGCTCCTGGGCAGCAGCTTGGTGCTGCAGGTGGCTCAGGGGCAAGGCTGAGGAGGTGCTCTGGGTTTGAACATCACTGTTACAAAACAGGCTCCCTCCAGGATTATAGCGGATTGCAAAAGCAACCCTCAGTTGTCTGGCATTTCAGATGTGCTGCTAAACTGCAAATCTCATTACCTTCACAGGAGTGTGGGTGCACAGCCCTCGGAAAACTAGGCCAGAAATGCTTAAATAAGGAGGAAAGGGAAGAGACCTAGGGAAGAAAGTGAAAATGCTTAATGTCAGCTAGTGAGAGGTGTGTTGGAATAGACTCTTCAGTCACTCAGTGCAGAGAGGAGAGAGGTAATTGCAACTCTTACCTTTCAAGTAAGTTTTCCATAGTTTCTCTTCTTCCAAGTTCTCTCTTCTCCCTGATATTTTTACTCCTTTTTGGTCTCATTTGCTCATTCTTCCCTGAGATGCTCTCGTGTTTCCCGGCTCTCATTCTTCGTTGCTCAGCTGTCCTGGAATTGTCAGGTCCTGGAGTCCAAGGGACAGGCCATCAGTGTCCTCATGTGAATATAGAATATTCTACCCCATCACAGCACAGAGCATCATTTCACCTGCATACACAGAGAGAGGCAGCTCTTCTGTTGCTGTGGGAACCACAGGTTCATTTTCTTGCATATTTTTCCTGCATTTTAAGCTATTTCACTCAGTGTTTCACTGCCAGCCTTCTCTGCAGATCTGTTTCATGGCTGGCTTTTACAGCATGCTATGAAATACAGTTAGCTGGGCAAATAGTTAAAAGTTACCTTATTTAAAAAGCAGTTGGAATAGGGAAATAAAAGCACAATATCAAGAAACCAAGCCTTGTTTCATCTCGCCCAGGAACACAGAGCTGCTGCCAGCTCTGATGTATGATCCTGTGTTGGGCTGTTATATCTAAACCAATAATGTCTTCAGTTTAAAATACTGGCAAAATACTGGCTAAAATCAAAGAAATTTGGATGACATAAAGAAGCATGCCAGATGCTTGGGGGTCCTTGTCAACAGCACAGGGAAATGATACTCAGTGTTTGGGAGACCCAGCATGGGATGAAGTACTTCTCTGAGCTCAGTATCATCAGCCTGATGCAGTAATTGCCACTGATCTGCTCTCAAGGCTGATGGGTCCTCTCCCAGAAGTGTTTTCTGCAGGGAGGACTCCCTGGGACACAGTTCATTTGGACTTGTTAGACACACAGTCTGCCTTCTAGTCAGAAAATGATGCTGTGTGAAACAGAGTAACCCAGCATCCATCCTGCCTGTCTGAAGGTTTGGGTGATGGTTTGTTGAAGCAGATGCAGCATTCAGTTTGGCCTCCATGTGAAGTATTTTAAGAATGTTGTCTTTTTTAATTTCTTAAAATGTTGTAGTATCTTGTGTTGGAACTGTTCTTGCCAAAGACAAGCATTCTGTACTTCAAGCTGTGGATAGTCTGTCTGAATAATCAAGAGATTAACAATTTATTTTGCCTTATTCCCTGGCAAAGTAATTATAAATGATTCAACAAGTTTTGCTTTTATAAAGTTTAAATTTGGTTGTTTCAGATTTCATGGTTCTAATGCTATGTGTTGTGTTTCCAGTCTGTTCAAGACTGACTTTCTGTCCATGGCTCTTGTAAGTTGAAGAGGGATCAGTCTTCCAACAGAAGTGTAATCATTTACATGCCATTCCCCCAAACTTCCCATCCTCTGCCAGTTTTAATCTGAGTGCTTCCCAAAGGAATGTATGTCCTCAGGGCTGTGGCTGAAGGCCTTGTCACCTGTTTGATGTCCCATTGTCATTTAAGGTGGGAGCTGTTTGTATGGGAACCTCCCAGGAAAAGTGAGGTGGCCAAGGATGGTACTGAGTGTCCCTGAGGTCTGCAGGTGCAGCTGTGCTGCGGTGCTGACAGCTCAGGTGAGGTGCACGCTGGGGGCTGAAGCCCTTCACTCCAAAGGCAGGATGGAGTGTGAGCAGGAGCATTCCAGCCTCTGCACTGCTGGGCTGCTGCAGTGGGGAACTGAGCTGAAATGCCAGCAGCAGGCGTTCCTCGGGCAGCAGCCCCCAGCAGAATGGGCTGCTGGAGCACAAACCTGCTCAGGCTCGCTGCAGCACAGCTGCCCTGCAGCCCCAGCAGAGGCACCAGGGCTGGGGTTTGTACCTATGGCTGTGAGATTGTCCTTACCACGACTCTTATCTCTTGTCTTTCCCACTGTGTTTCGTCCAGCAGGATATGAGCCTTCCTCCGTGCCCAAGCTTTGGCCTCCCCCAGGGGGTGTAACAGAACCCTGAGGGGCTTTCTGCAAGGAGAATTGCTTTTGGAGGCTTGTGCATGAAACTTGTCCAATGAGTCTGAGACGCCCAAGCACCATTCATTTTGGAGGTAAATGCCTCATCATATGTACTGGAGAGATGGGGAGGAGTTAAGATTTTCATTTGGCAAAGTATGGGCAAAAAGTAGTTGAAGGGATAGCTTTGAACTGAAAGTTTTGAACTTAATGTTTTGAACTTAAAGGAACACCAGCTTGGACTCCAGAAAAATTAAGGGGTTGGGGGGCTCTGGGTTCAATTGCTCTGGAAGCTTCACTACAGATTAATTCCTGGTTTAAAACTTTCCCTCTTCTGTTGGTGTAAAACCATCAGAGGTGAAAGTGAAAGCTGATTTAGACTGCAGGAGAGGTGACCCTGGAATGCTAAACAAACTAGGGGAAACCCTCTGACTTGGGATAGGGAAGTCCAGAGTTCTGTAATTTAAGTTGGATGTCCCTTTAAGTTATTCATGACTTGTTTGAATCTCAACTGAAATGTTTAATTTTGGAAATTCAGCTGAAATGTTCTTTATTAAGGCATTTTCTATCATTTGTCTATTAACTGCTCTCTCAAAGTGGGCTGTATAAAGGGAGGGGAGGGAAGAATCCTGTGAAAAGATAAATCCAAAGTGGGGGGAAAGACCTCAACAACAAACCAAACAAAAACAAATGAAAGAAAATATGACAATGACAGATTGAAATGTTGGTACTTGTCTTGAGTGGGGGAGGGAGGGAGAATCATTTGCATGATGTGTTTCACTTCCAATTTACTTCATGCTATTGTTATTGAAATTGAACCAGGTTACTGATAAAATTGTGAAGATAATGTACCTTTTAAAAGTTAATGAGTTAAGTTTGCTCTAGTAAACAGCAGTAATGTCCTGGCACCCAGCCCATAGAGAACTGGAACTATGGTACAGATTTGCAGTGTCTGGGTTGCATTGAGGATGCTGATCCTGGGTTCCCATTGCTTTTTGATTTTAATGCCAACTGTTACTGGGAAATATTTAATACCTAAACCCAGGCTGGCTGGTAGAGAGCTACCCTTTTAATGAAGTAATTTTTAGCATAATCTGAATTATATGTACTAATGTATTACCAAACTGCATGTTTTTTTTATTATGGTATTTGACGCTGCTGCAGCCTTCCCTTTTAGCATTATTATGGATATTAAGAAAGTCAGGGTTGAATTATTGGAATGAAAGCCATGGGATCATGATACAGACCTAACAAAGGCAATGGATCAGAGTAGAGGGTTTAAGTGTCTGGGGTGGGGTATATTGTAGGGGAAAGGAACAGCTTTTAGAATAAGGGTTTGAAACATTGCTTTTTCTGTAGGAAAAAGATGGAGTATTGCATGCTGGGAACAAGTGCTTTCCATAAGGTAGCTAAATTTTAAAAGTACATTTGTTTCATTTTGTTTTAGGCTTTGCTTAAATATTGTAATCTAGTAATTTTGTCCTTTCTGCAGTTTTCATTTTGATTAGACCTCTGCAAATCTCTCTTCAAAACCTAACAAAAACCCCAACCAAAAAACTGAAACCTGGCCCACAACTGCAGTTTGCCATTTCTGAAACATTGCTCAGTGTGTACAGAAAAATACTTAACGTTATCAATAATGGTATGAATTATTCCATGATTTCAAAATTGCAGGTATTAACACTGTTACATTTGAAGATGTGAATGTGTTGGGTGACTACAGAAAAATGACCAAAAGTAAAAACAATTTGTTAAATGTAGTCTCCGTTGACACCTCTTTAGAAACAAAAAGCCCCAAGCCTCAAAACACCAACCCCAAGAAGCCCCACTCCTCAGGAATGCTGTCAGCAGAAACTCCAAGTAAATAGTCTCATTTTTTTCCCTTTGTTCCTGTGAATAGCAAGACATAACACACTTGGAGGAAGTCTGGGTAGATGAGTCAGGACTTATTTCATTAACTGCAGTTAAATGTTTTGGCCAGGTTTCCCCAGGAAACAAAGCTTACACAATTTTTCAGATTGTGGCTTGTCTCCTAATCCCCACTCCCTCCTCCAGCCAAGAGAAAAGGGAGCCATTTTCACCCAAATTGGGTGGAGATGGAGGTCTGGGGGAAAAAAAAAAGAGCACCTTTAAGTTGGATTAACTGTAGCTCTCCAGGAAGAGAGGAGACAGGTTTGAAGGTCCCCAGGTTCCCTTCACAACTCCAAGCACAGCCTGTTCCTTCAGCTGGGAGCAGCGATGCCAAGGGGCTGCCAAGGGCGCTGGGGGAGGAGGAGCTGCAGGGAGGGGACAGCAGTGCCACTGCTCAGGCGGGGCTCCCGGGGTCACTTCTCGGTGCCGCTGAGGTGGCCCCTGGAGCTGGCCTGGCCTGTCCTCACCCAGCACAGAGCGAGCCCAGGGTCAGGAGGGAAGAGGAGGAGCAGGGCATTGCCTTGACTGATGTGTGAAGTGTTGAGCTCCAAATGAGGTGTTGTGCCTGACTGAGTGCATGTATAGTGCATTATTCCATGGATACGATATTATTGCAGGTACAGCAGCAGCTCATGATGCCTCGTAAAGCTTTTCTTTCCCAGAAAGAAAAGCAGGCTCGTGCCAGGGAAAGGGATATGTTAAAAAAGAGGAGGAGGCGACAAGACTATCTCAAAAGAAGCGTGGAGCCGCAGAAAAATGCAGAAACAATAAAATGGCACAGGGATGATGAGAAGAGGAGAGAAAATGAGCAAGTTAAGGACAAAGATATCAAGAAGCGGTGGAGACAGGATGAGAGAGAACGACGAAAGAATGTGGACGCTATGAATTGGCACAGGGAAGAGGAGAAGAGGGAAAATGAGCGAGGTAAGGACCAAGAAGGCCAAGAACCAGCAAAGAAAGGAGAGGGGGAAAGAGCACGGAAAGCATGGACCTTGTGAAGCAGCAGAGGATGATGAGGGGGAGAGGGGGAAAACAGAGAGGAAGAGCAGTTGTGTTTCATAAGCATGCACAGAAGTAACAGCAAATAGTATCTTTTAGTTTAAAAATGGTAGGAAATCTGTGTTAATGAACTAGAGTTCTTACACTGCTGAGTATTTGAATAAGACAAGATTGAGCTGAGTACGTCTGTGAATGCACAGTCACGGTGGGACAGAGCAGGCTGGGTTTGCACCTCGCTTACACAATTGTCTGTTTTGCACACTTGTTCACACCTAATGCCTTGTTCAGCACTACAGTTGCTAATTCTGGTTGTCAGATCAAAAAGCTCAGGTTTTCTCAGTCTTCATAATAGGAATAAATGAGAGCAATAGGAAAGGAAGGGTCAACCTCACGTGCTCATAAGAGAAGGTAAAACTCAAGCTTTATTTTATTCTTCTTAATAATGTCCCTAAGAGGGTTGTAATTGCATCAACAGTTTTATTCTGAGGTCAGTTATTTAGCAAAAGTTGAATGGAAGTGTAAATTTCATGGAATGCTTTTAAGAAACATTGAGCTCAAGAGATAAAAAGAAGAAATGAGAAGACATTAAGAAGAAATTTTTCCCTGTGAGGCCCTGACAGAGGTGTCCCAGAGAAGCTGTGGTTGCCCCATCCCTGGAAGTGTCCGAGGCCACGGTGGATGGGGCTTGAAGCAACCTGGGTAGTGGAAGGTGACCCTGCCCATGGCGGGGGTGGAACTGGATGAGTGTTAATGTCCCTTCCCACCCAGGCATTCCATGATGATCCTGTGAAGAAATGACCTTAGTGCAGGAGGGGTAGGTGGAGTGGCCACTGTCAAGAGCCCTGGGGTCCCTGGCCCACTCCTACAGGTCGGGGATGCCTGAAAAAGAGAAAATGCACTGGGGACTAGGGGGCTTTCTTTACAGCTTTTGGGGATTCCAGAATTGGTTTTCACTTGCCATTTCCCCAAACCTTGCTGGGTGCAGGCTGCTGCTCAGTGCAGGGTGCAGGGTCCCCCATGTTCTGTCCCTGCTGGTCGTGGGGGTTCCCTGGCAGTGGGCAGGACGTGGTGGCGTTTCCAGTTAAGCAGGAAGAGAATAAAACCTAGAGTAGGTTTGCTAGAAAACTAGGCTGGTGCTGTCATGGTTCCTTTGCACAGCAGGATCTTCCTCCAGATTATTTCTTTATTTCTGGTTGAAACACATTGTTTTATTCTGCAGCCTGTGACAGCAGAAATCCATTGTGCTTGGTTGTACTGAACCGAAGCTGAGACATGAACCAAGCACAGGGAGCACCCTGAATAATGTCCAGGTGTGAAAGTAACACAATGGGGCACATTTGGAATATTGGCTGAGGATTTCAGTCGAGAGAAAAAGGCTGTGTTGGTGTGAAACTGGTACACTACACCTTTCCCAGAGTCACAACAGCCCTGTCCCCTGTGGGTGCTTTGAAGCTGCATGTGGGAAGATCCCCCATTTCCTGGGTCGGAGCAGGAACAGCCCAACCCCTCTTAACCTGGGGCATCAAAGGCAGCTCCTGACCAGGGCCAAAGTACAAAAGACCCACTGGAGAATTAAGATTTTAGTTACACTAAAATAAAAACAGCTTTTGCATTGTAGAGACAGGTGCAAACTTTCTCTTCTTTATCCCTGCTGATGATTTGACTGCTGTGGGGTTTTGTGTCTCCCTCAGTCTCCAAGGGCACACCTTCCTGTGGGGTCAGAGTGCAGTGCTGGGGGTGAGATCAGAGGGAAGGCTCTTTGCACTGGCACAGAAAGGTAGCATAAGAAGGCATTCACTGTTATGAGTGTGGAATGAAAACTTGGAGTATGGTGCTTTTAAGTTAGTAATCTTTTGCTCTTTCATAGCTTATCTTTTCTGCTTACATTTTACTACTGAATTGTTCTAGGAGTCAATACCTGGCTGTGGACAAGACCTTTTTGCTGGGAACTGCACGAGCTGAGCAAAGGAAGGTTCCAAATGTTTCTCAGTCTCTGTGCTTCCTTTGCCATTCCTTTGTGCCTGGTGCAGTCAGACAGATTGTGTGCACACACACTGGAGGGGAGGGAGATCTTCAACATCTGCCCTCGGAGGCGCCTGAAGATCCTACCTGGATATTTCTAGTCAGGGTGTTGTTGGGGTTGGTTTTTAACAATCATTTATTCATTCCACCCAGCACATCAGTGTGGATTGATGTGGTCAGAGATGCTCCAGGTGTCTTCCCTTAAACATCAGCTTTCGGTCAGATAAAGGATTCCTCATTTCCAGAGCAGCATTAATGCCTAGATAATTATTTGAGACGCTGCTTAATCCCAACTGCTTTATGTCCCCATTCAAGGAGGTGCCAGCAGAGTCTTGTTTACATTACAATTGGAGTTACTTGCTGTGAATAGAAATGGATGGAGATGCTAAAAGCTTTTATTGTAGTCACAGACTGCAATAATATCAGACTGTAACTGGCTCTCCACTCACTATGATTAAATAGACGTTTGCTAAATAAAATGAACTGTATTTGCTTAAGGATGAGGGGTCTTGTTACCGTTAGGTGAGTTGGATTCAGCTATCCAGCAGAACTTGCAAAGTAAGGTTGATGTTAAAAGCTGATATTTAAAAGTTCAGGTTTCAAGTGTGAAGATTTAACTCTGTCAGAGAGAAGAGACACTGTGAAATCTCTTACAAGGCTGACAGAAACCTTGAAGCTCAGTTTGCCAGTTTTCAGATCCGTTAGGATACATTGCACAGGAGAGAACTGAGTTCTGAAGTACTTCAGTGTAGGGGTTTGTAAAGTCAAACACTCCAAAGAAATGACAATTATTTCCAGAGGCAGCCCGTTGCTCCTGCAGTGGTTGTTCCATCAGCTTGTTGCCTTTTCAGAAGTGCCCTCTGCAGCCTCCTGGGCAGCCTCAGCAAGGAACAAGCCAGGGAATGTGGCAGTGTGTTAGGGAGTGCTACAGCTCTGACACCAGCTCTGTGGGGAAATGAGGCAGACAATTACTGATCGTTAAAGTGCAGCACTATCAGACACACATTTGACTTAAACCTTTTCTCTTTCTCTTCTTTTTCAATAGAAACTATGTTCCAACTTCCTGTCAACAACCTTGGCAGTTTAAGAAAGGCCCGGAAAACTGTGAAAAAAATACTTAGTGACATTGGTTTGGAATACTGTAAAGAACATATAGAAGTAAGTATGGCACCTCCAAGGGTTAGAGCTAAAATGCTCCACAGTTAGGGGGACAGTGAGATATTTTTGTATGCCATGATTTGTTTTTAGACCTGTTTTAAGTTCCACACCAAGTAGGAGTTAATTAGAAACTGGAGATACAATGTACCTGTAAACACTTTCTAGAAATGTTAGTGGATAGTGAACTGCAGGAGTGCTGCCAGAACCACAAGCAGTGTGGGATGTTCCTGGGGGCAGAAATGGGTCTGAGGTTTTCAGGAAGTGTTTGTGCTGCAGCAGGTCTTGAAGTTACAGAATCATCTCTGTGCCCGGGTCAGTTCTGCAGGGGGAGGGTGTTTGTGCTGCTCTTCTACAAACTCCATCCCTGTGGCTTTGCCTGTTCTTTCAGTGTCTCTTTAAAGAGCATTTAAGTGAGATGTGTAAGAAGAAATGCCAGTCATTCCTGCTTGCAGAATTTGAGCAAGTCTCATGTTGAAGGGGAGAATTCTGATCTGGGACAATGTTACCTGAAGTATTCATTTCAGTTAACAACATTTCGGGAAATGCTATTTTTGAGTCCTTATATGCTGTTGACTTCATGCCAAAGATGAAATGCCGAAGTGCTTTATAAGATGTTTTTTTAAATAAGAATTGGGTGTCTTGGACATCACACATATCCAACTTTAAAAGCTTCCTGTGTGAAGTTAATTAAGAACCAAACAAAACCAATCAAACAAAATAGATACCACACCACCACCCCCCAAAAAAGCTACAAAAAACCACTCACACATGAGTCTGGGAACACTTTCCTGCAGGATTGCTTTTGGAATGAGATGAGTGTGTACCTGCAGTTTTGGGTTGGTCCAGAGGGTGAGTGTTGAAGATGTTCTGCAAGTGATTTTTGATACAGAGAATATTCACAGCTCTCCCAGGAGGTGCACCCCAAGCTCCCCACTGCCTTGAGTGATGGTCTCTGCCTTGGCCAGCAGCACCTGGGAGGATGCAGGGATGCTCAGGGATTGCTTAAGGGAGCCCTTGGTCCTTGGTTCTGACTCTCTGTCCTCTCTTCCCATCTTCCCTTCTCCAGGATTTTAAGCAGTTTGAACCTAATGACTTTTATTTGAAAAACACTACATGGGAGGATGTGGGACTGTGGGACCCATCGCTTACAAAAAACCAGGTTGGTAAGAGTTTCAGTTGACACTGAAGCTGGAGATGGGTTGTGCTGAAGGGCATTTCACAGACATGCCAAGAGCTTTTGCTGCAGTTTTCCTGATGGATTTTCATGTGTTGGCAGCTCAAGGGACAGCAGAAAGATCTGTCCTTTTTTCTTTGTTTTGTTAAGTTATTCCTGGGCTGTATCTCAGGAGCCTGGGTGGCCAGTACTGCAGAGCTGATGGGTCTGTGCTGAAGTCAAACAGCTGCACTTTAGGAGCTCATTCCCACCTGTTCCCAGCCTAGCACAACTCCACTGGCCTTCTAGTCAAAGGATCAGCAATTTTATACAGTTGGCAGTGAATCTTTTACGTTTCCTTAAATGTTTTATTCCTGGTTTCCATCCCTTCCGAAGCTGCTCCACTGGACACATCTCTGCTGCTCAGTGCAGGGTCACTGTCAGTGCCAGGCTGCCACAGCCCTGGGTCCCACACTCTGTGTCCCACACCTGCTTTGGGCATTTCTGGTTCTGCACAGCAGCTCAGTGACATGGGAAGTGTCACTGTTGAGATGTTCCTGAGCCAGTGATAAAGGAATTTTGAGTTGAGCTAGCAGTGGAGGGAGGCAGTGATGCTGTTGGTTAAAGTGAGTGGTGCAGGCTGCAGCAGCCTCTCCTGGGGCTGCAGGACAGAGTCACCCCAGCAGTGACAGGTCACAAACCTCTCTACAAGGGAATCTCTCTGTGAGCACTTAGAGCTCAGTATTGCTCTGAGGAACTTGGGACCTGTCCTCTGATGGATTCCTACTGTTAATCTGAAAATGACCCTTCAGTACTGTGTTGCATAAAGTACACTGCTGTCCCTCTTTCTAGTTAACCTAGAATAAAAATTGTAATATAAAAGGAGACAGCTCTTGGCTGGTTGGTTTGTTGGGGCCTGTCTCCAGCCTAGCAGGTGTGTGAGGCTTCAGCAGGTGGCCAGAGCAGATATTCCTGCTTCCTTCTGCAGAGGGAGAATGCAGCTCTCCAGCTCCCTCACATGCCGTGTGTGTAGCTCGGTGCACAGAACTTGTTCTGACGTTCAGGAGGAATCTCTGTAACTCTGAATTCTGTGTCTTACCCCACCTGAAGTGCCAGGTTGCCTGTGGCCGTCCCTAAGGCCAGTGGAACTTTAGAGTGTGGTGCAGCAGTTGACAAGAGCTGCATTGGCACTGCGTTAAATGGGACAAAAGCTGCAGGGAAACTGCAAGGGTGGAATTCTCAAATTCCCTTTTTTCCTCATTCAGTATTGGTTTAAAAATCAGGTTTGTGCTTTGATCACAAGGAAGAGGATTGGTGGCTTTAAGTGTTTGTGTAGCCTCTGTCTTGGTATTCTTAAATCCTTTTGTTCACCAAAAAAATAGTTTGGAATTCCATCTTTGCTATTAAAGTGTGTAATGGATAAAGATACTGAAATGGCTAAAGTTATAGATTCATCTTACATCTGTGAAAGTTTGGCAGATCTGGGTGGGCAGTATCTCATCGGGATAGTCTCATTTCCTTAATGCTGCTTGGCTTTCCTCCAGAAAGCTTACAGGACCTTTTCCTGCAGCTCAGCTGCAGGGAGGAGGCATTTTGTGACTGATAGGGAAGGACACTTCTGACTCAGCCTCACCTGCCGAGGTCATGGTTAAATCCTTGAGGGACCCCTTGGCGCTCACCACATCATGTGCATGTTCACATGAGCAACTTTCTAGGGCCTGATCTGCAGGCTGGAAGTGGGAGAGAAGTGAATTGAAGGTTTGAGACAGTTGTGGGGGGTCTCGTGAGTATCATTTAGAAATGTTGCTTAGAGAATATCATGGGTGTTATTTTGCTGAGAAGTGCTGTTCAATATTTAGTGTGTGCTCTGTTCTCTGTTCAAGGACTATCGGACAAAGCCCTTTTGCTGCAGTGCATGTCCCTTCTCCTCGAAGTTCTTTTCAGCCTACAAAAGCCACTTCCGGAATGTCCACAGCGAAGACTTTGAGAACAGGATCCTCCTCAACTGCCCCTACTGTACCTTCAACGCAGACAAAAAGACTTTGGAAACGCACATTAAAATATTCCATGCTCCCAATGCCAATACACCGAGTGGAGGCATCAGCACTTTCAAAGATAAAAACAAACACGAGAGCCTTAAACCCAAGCAGGCTGACAGTGTGGAACAAGCTGTTTATTACTGTAAGAAGTGCACTTACCGCGACCCGCTCTACGAAATCGTTCGAAAGCACATTTACAGGGAACATTTTCAGCATGTTGCTGCTCCTTACGTAGCCAAGGGAGGCGAAAAGTCCCTCAATGGTGCAGTTCCGTTGAGCTCCAGTGCCCGAGAGGAGGGGGGTATCCACTGCAAACGATGCCTTTTCATGCCGAAATCCTACGAAGCTTTAGTGCAGCACGTGATCGAAGACCACGAACGGATCGGATACCAGGTCACGGCAATGATAGGTCACACTAACGTGGTGGTTCCAAGATCTAAACCTCTGATGCTAATAGCTCCCAAACCCCAGGATAAAAAGCCTATGGGACTCCCTCAGAGGATGGGTGCCCTCTCCGCTGGCAGCGTCCGCTCTCTGTCGTCACAGCAGATGATGAACAGACTCACTATACCAAAGCCCACGCTAAACTCTGCAGGAGTCAATATGATGTCCAATGTTCACCTACAGCAGAACAATTACGGGGTCAAATCGGTGCCCCCCAGTTATGTTGGTCAGCCAGGGGGGAGGCTCAGCCTCAGTGGCAATGCACCTGTTTCTCTTTCCCAACAATCACAAAGCATGAAACAGTTTTCAGCGAGTGGCAATGGAAGGCCTTACACTCTGGGAGGGGAGCAGAGGTCCCAGGCCTCAGCCAGGTACTCACTGCAGTCTGCCAACTCCTCCTCGCTGTCATCAGCACAGCTCAAGCAGACGTCGCTGTCACAGTCCCAGGCAGCATCCAGAGCTCTGGGTCAGTCTGGCTCCAAATCCCCCGTGGCTGCTACAGGTCCTTCTGCTGTCAACACATCGTCCACGCAGAAGTGGAAAATCTGTACAATCTGCAACGAGCTGTTCCCCGAAAATGTGTACAGTGTCCACTTTGAAAAGGAGCACAAGGCTGAGAAGGTGCCTGCAGTGGCCAACTACATCATGAAAATCCACAACTTCACGAGCAAATGTCTCTACTGTAACCGCTACCTGCCCACGGACACGCTGCTCAATCACATGCTGATCCACGGGCTGTCCTGCCCCTACTGCCGCTCCACCTTCAACGACGTGGAGAAGATGGCTGCCCACATGCGCATGGTGCACGTGGATGAAGAGATGGGACCTAAAACTGACTCCACCCTGACCTTTGATTTGACGTTGCAGCAGGGCAGCCACACGAACATACATCTCCTTGTAACCACCTACAACCTGCGGGATGCTCCTGCCGAATCCGTAGCTTACCACGCTCAGAACACGCCCCCGGTTCCGCCAAAACCGCAGCCCAAAATCCAGGAGAAGTCTGATGTACCGGTCAAGAGTTCTCCACAAGCGGCAGTGCCCTACAAAAAAGATGTGGGGAAAACTCTGTGTCCTCTGTGCTTTTCAATCCTCAAAGGTCCCATCTCTGACGCGCTGGCACATCACCTCCGGGAGAGGCACCAGGTGATTCAGACGGTTCACCCCGTGGAGAAGAAGCTGACCTACAAGTGCATCCACTGCCTGGGCGTGTACACGAGCAACATGACAGCCTCCACCATAACGCTGCACCTGGTGCACTGCAGGGGCGTGGGCAAGACCCAGAACGGGCAGGACAAAGGGACATCATCCCGGCTGGGCCAGTCCCCGGCGGCGGCGCCGGTGAAACGCGCCTACGAACACATGGAGTTCCCCCTGATGAAGAAGAGGAAGATGGACGATGATGACTCCCCCTCTGCCTTTGAGGAGAAGCCTGAAGAACCTGTAGTTCTAGCACTGGACCCCAAGGGTCACGAAGATGATTCGTACGAAGCCAGGAAAACATTTCTTACAAAATATTTCAATAAGCAACCCTATCCCACTCGGAGAGAGATCGAGAAGCTGGCAGCCAGTTTGTGGCTCTGGAAATCTGATATTGCTTCTCACTTCAGCAACAAAAGGAAGAAATGTGTTAGGGACTGTGAAAAATACAAACCTGGGGTGCTGCTGGGCTTCAACATGAAAGAGCTGAACAAAGTCAAACATGAGATGGATTTTGATGCTGAGTGGCTGTTTGAAAACCACGATGAGAAGAACTCCAGAGTCAATGTCAGTAAGACTGTTGATAAAAAAATCAACTTAGAAAAAGACAATGACAGTTCCTCAGACAGCTATGAAAACCTAGAAGAGGAATACAACGAGAGCCACAGTCCATTTGGCCGGCGTGTCTCTGACATCGGTGGGAAACCCTCGTCCGACAGCACAGTGCAGAGCCCTGAGGACAGCATAGCCAAGGAAATCGTGGAGGAAAATACAATACAGTGTCCGGAGAAGGCTGAGGAAAAACAAGAGGAAAGCTCTAAATACCAAGAGATGCTTTCTGCTGAAGAACCAACAAAACTGGTAGGTGATGTTTCAGATAGCGAAGGGGATCAGGACGACCAGGATGATGCAGTGGAATGGAAAGATGGAGCTTCCCAGTCTGAAAGTGGGCCTGGTTCCCAGCAGGTTTCAGATTTTGAAGATAATGCATTGGAAGTAAAACCAGAGGTGTGGACAGATGAATCTTCCCAAAGCGAAGATGCTGGGAGCAGTAAACCCACTGTGGAGGCCAAAGGGGGTGGATCTGAAAGTGATGAAGAACAGTCAAAGTGGAAGAATCGTTCCTATGGAAAAGTAGAAGGGTTTTGGTCCAAGGACCAGTCGCAGTGGAAAAACACCTCCGAGCTGGAGGAGAGCCTGGCCAGTCAGCAGATGGAGTGGCAGGGCAGCACAATGGACAGCGAGGATGGGGAGCAGTTTGGGGCCGTGGGGGCCGAGCCCATGCACGGCAGCCTGCCCGGGGTGGAGCTCAGCAGCCAGCAGGCGTGAGCTGCTCTGCCACGCTGCCAGCACTGCCAGGGCACTGCCCCTGCTCCACTCCCAGCTGCTCCTGCCCCTGGGGGCACAGCCTGGCCTGGGGGTCGCTGCTGCCCGGGCTCATGTACAGAGCTGCTGGCCGAGGGGCTGCGAGTTCTGCTGGGACGAGCACAGTAACTTAATGTGAAAACGGATACGCTGGTGGCTCCAGAATGCACACAGAAAAGCAGAGGTTTATTTTATCTGCATTTTCAACCCTCCTTTCACCTTGTCCATGTTGAGTTGTGTCTTTCCAAGAGGCCCCTCTCCGGTAGCGCCGTGCCAGCGACCCGGTGCCCTGTATAGCAGACTCTTGGGAAATGGAGTTTTCATGTATCATTCTGAATAGCTGAAATGTATATTTGTACAGTCTTTTAGACCTATTCAAGTGAAGCTTATGGAACTGTTCTTGTGTACCCATCATAGATCTGTTTCTCTTTTTTAGTGTTGCCCTGCTGTGTAATAAATGCTGTATCTAGTTTCCCTAGCAAAGCTTGAGACTGCTCTAGTATGAATTTTGACAAACTTAGTTTTTGCACATAACCTTGTACAATCTCCAACCAGAGGCCAGCAACATAAAATATATCTGGGCTCTGTTGTATTATAGAATTTTCTTGTTCTGAATATCCTTGACATGACAACTGATGACAAACATTTCAGAGCCATTTTCTGAAATCTTTTAAGCTAAAAAAGAAAAATCACATGCAAGAAACAAGTTTGCAGCTACTAATTTTGACACCTTTTAGATCTGTATAAAAGTGTATTGTGTTGAAGCAGCACACCGAGACAAAGTGCTGGGTTTGGATATTTAGTTTTATCTTTAGTTAACACCAACAAGGTGTTGTATTCATTTATACCATCTAATATATGACACACTGTTGTAGTATGTATAATTTTGTGATCTTTATTTCCCTTTGTATTCTTCATTTAAGCATCTAAATAAATTGCTGTATTGTGCTTAATGTAAATATTTGCTTTATTACATGCAAGTGCTACATTCCTGGTTGGTAAATCCCCCTCACTATATTCATTCCTTCTTTTTTGCCTTTGTTTTTCCAAGTGCTCCCCAGCCCTGCTGGGGCCTCTGTTTAGTGCTTACTGAATACTTATCTCCTTCAAGGTTATTGAAAATCTACAAAATACCTTCGGCTGAAATTTGTTGTTCCTGTTCAGTGTTGTAGAACACGGAGTTATAAATAGCATTGTACTGGTTTGCTTGTTCTGCATCCTGGGGAAACAAGGTCTGGGAATTCCTGGATGAATGGAGATTTGCTTTCCCCTGGAAAAGCCTTCCCTGTGTGTGTGGAGCACTGGGCCCCAGGGCCAGGAGGGCAGTGCTTTGGAATGCTGACCATTCCCACAGGGAGGAGCACGAGCCTGGGCCGGCCTGGCAGGTAAAGTAGTGTGAATAGCAGAAAAACCAAACCTGAGTTGGTTTGGTAAAAGCTGTGCTTGGTTTGGGCAGGCCAGGCCTGCAGTGTGGCCCCTGTGCAGGGAGCTGACAGGAGCCAGCCCCACTGGGGAGGGGATTTACTGAGGGGACTGTGATTGGGATGAGAACTAAACTGTTCTTCAGTGCAGTGGGGAGCTGTGTTAAAGCACAGCTCATAAATCCAAATGCCTGGGGTTTGATATTGTACCAGAACTGAATGGACCTGGGACACTTCCACTGGTGCTCTGAAGGGGGAAGTAACTCAGAGTTTCCAACATTTTACACAGCAAAACCGTTTCCTAGAGGCCTTGTGCAGATGTTTCAGCCTGGAGGGCTGGGGTGGGTAAAGCTGTGCCTGCCAAGGCTGAGGCTCTGTGTGCCCCAGGTGCTGCTGATGCTGCAGTGAGCAGTTCTGGGCTTCCTTGAACTCTGTGCATGAAGTGATGATTGAAAACAGGTACCTGCAGGGGGACATGATGGAGATTTGTCTCTTCTTTCCCCACCTTTGTTGTGCTTTTTTACATTAGAGGAGTGGAGGTTGGACTGGCTGGCTCCCAGTTCTGGACTCCAGTGGTAGAAGATGTGTTTGAAGAACAGTACTGGAAAAACACTTTGGCATTTACATCAGCAAAAGAGCTCCTTGTGTTTCTCTGCTTTAAATGAAAAGCTGAGCCTCAACTTCTGTGAGCAGGTTTTCCAGACTATTTCAGCAAGAATAACTTCCCAGTCCATCAGGTGAGAGTTTAAGTACCCCTCAGAGCTGTCAGTGGCTTGGCAATCTGTGCCCCAACACCACCAGGCAGGAAGTCCTGGAAAGGCTGACTCCTTTCTAAGAAAACCTGGTTGTGTTCCTTGCTCCTGCTGTGTCACAGGAAGCTGCTGGCTGAAAATTCAGACATTTAATAATCTATTTTGTGTCCTTTTTGGCTTCAAGGGGTTTTACAAAGCTCTTTAAAAAACTTAAACGCAAAGTACAGCAACCTTTATCTGTTTAGCAATGGTATAAACAATTTCAGCCTCTTTTTATCAATGTGCATCAGATTTGTCTCAGTACCTGGCAAGGCAAATTTAATATTAGCAAGCTCTGTAGTTAAAAATCAAGTTTCAGTATTCTGAACTCCTGGGTGTAGTCAGTGAATAGTAAGAGTGAAATATGAACTCTTTAGGAGTGTTTCATTTGCCAGAAAATTCCAGGAAATACCATTTTATACAGTGATTAAATTAAAGGTCTTGTGCACAAGCATTCTCTTGCCAGAATATCAAGGAGGATGGAGGGTGGTTATTTTAAGTATTGGCATAAACTTTCTAGTATTTCAAACCAGTTACTCTTCAGATCTGGCTTTGAGGCTGGGCACAGATTCCTCTCCAGATTTGAGGCTAACCACACTTCAGAGGAAGTCAGAAAGGGGAAGAAAAGAGCCCAGTAAAACTGCAGGAACCTTAACCCAACGTGTGTAATTGATTGTGTCGTACCTCTGTAACTCTTTGAGCTGAAGTTGCCCCCATTTCACAGGCTCTCTGCAGCTGTGCAGCAGATCTCAGCCCCTGTGCTGGCAGAGGAGCAGCTCAGGCTGGCACTGCCCTGCGCTGTGGCTGCTGCTGAGAGCCCTTGGCAGGGGAGCCTCCAGCTTTGTGTCCAGTGAGTGCCACACCAAAGGCAGCCTGTCCCTCAGCATCTTCCTGGGGGCTGGGGCTGAACCCCTTCCTTACTCTGGGATTGCTGTCAGTCAGAACATTTCTGCACCCTGCTGTCCGGGGTGTGCAGTGGTTTATTTATTGCTCGAGCTCCTGACTCTCACTGCAGTCAGCTCCAGTGCCATTTGCTGCTGCTGGCCCTCGGTGACAGCTCTGTAAGCACAAGTCACCAGTCAGTACTTGACCCTGTGACACACATTTGCAAGACAAGCCTGAATACTCACCTGGTATTTTTATAAGAAAATTCTGTCATTCCTGCCACTAAGAAATGAACAGGTTTCAAATATTCACTGGTACAGTTACAGGGAAGTTCCCATTGTGTAGAACACACATTTCATACACAGCTATGGTATAAAAAGAAATTCATTTCCATTTTTGTCAGAACCAAAAGATTTCAGGAATATGTTGTGTGCATTGTCTCTCCAGTTTTGTTAATAAAGAAGCTAATATTTGGATAAACAGGTTGCTATAACTAGGAGTATTTTGTTCCTTTTATAGCTAATTTGCCTCTCTGTAACCCCAGCTCATTTGTGATGATCCATTACAATAACCTGCATTGCAGGGGCAGAGACAGCCACTCGCTCTGTCTCTATTGCTTTATATTTTAATTTGACTTTATCTTTCATCATCAGTCTCACTAATAAATATGAAAAGGTTGTGTTCATTTATTTCTGCATCAGAAGAGCTTTGGTCTCCATGGTTACAGCCATGCAGCTTTACTTTCACCATAAGCTTGGCTTTTTTTCCCCCTTTACAGACTTTGCAGTGAGTTCTCCATCTTAAGCTTTTCCAGCAGCATTTTTAAAACAAGCATTTTTTCAATTTCTCCATATTGTACTTGATGCAAAGCCAATCACTATCCCGTCCTCTGTTCCTTATTCTGACAATTAAGGGGGTTTAGTTTTCCTGGGCCTATTTTGAAGTAAAAACCTTAAAAATGCTACAGGTGCAGGGATGGGCTGTTGCTACTGGTCCTGGCTAAACCACACCTACGTTACAAAATGGCACATCCAAAGGTCCAGAACAGCTGTACAGAAAGTTTTTTAAATCATTCAGGTTATATCACACAGCAGTTTGTAAAACACTGCTCCTAGTGCAAAGAGTGTGCTGGAAGCTTCAGTCGTGTGTAGCTTCTGGAATTTTAAAATCTTGCCATTGACTTAATATTCTCTTGCAAAATCTGAGCATTTGTGAAGCTGGCAGTGTTGGCACAGGACTTGGCAGGTTTGACAGGCTGATCACTTCAACCCTCTGATCATTTCAAATATGAAAACATGGAGGTAACCAAAGTGAGCTTTTGTACCTTGTCTCCACTGATTTTGGAAGCTCATCAACCAAGTGCAAACTCCTGGCATCGAATCTTAGAATAAATGTTCCATCACCTCAGAGCTACAGCAGGGTCAGAAATCTGTGCTTTCCCTTAGAGCTGCCAGCCAAAGACCTGAGATGTCATAGAGTCGTAATGTCCTAAAGTATGAACCATTAAAAACAAACCCAGGCACCTTTCCTAGAAATCTATTGGTTATCAAAAATTACTTACTTGGATATTTGGGACCTACACAGTTCACAGGAAGAAAGTCTTCAGCTGGGGAGGGTTCTGGCAGGTCAGCAGGGCGAGGTGCTGGCTGGGGGTGTCTCTGAAACAAAAACAGGGCAGAAATTCATCTTCTTGCTCAAGAACAGGAAATAATACTTGAGGGAATTGTCTGGTAAAAGAGACAAGGGGGGGTGGAATCATCATCTCAAAACTGAAGTTGCTCTCCAATAATAATAACTGACTTTGTAAGCAATGCTGAAAATGTGAAGTTGTTTACCCTCACACCTGATTCTAGAGATTTTGCAATCATCTTAGCTGGGTTAATATCGAACAGATAAAAATGGAGTAGAACACAGGGGAAATTAGTTTTAAAGCACAGAGAAATGCAAATGAATTAGTACCACTTGAAAATACTGACTACAGAAGAAATACAGAAAGGGATTTGGGTTTGCTTCTGGGGTTTTTAAGAATTCAAATAATTGATTAATCCCGAATTGAGGAGATAAAACCATTTTTTCTGTAGTACAGCAATCCAAACCTCTAGCTAAAATCCCAGTCTCGATGGAAAGGAAGGAGCCTGCCTTTCCCATGAGGCAGATGCTCTCCAGGCTCTAAACTTCACCTATTTCCAGAGGCCAGTTTGCTGTTTAGATTAAATCTTCCAATGCGTTTGTGTGCAATTCTCCTCCGTGTGTTTCATCGCCTCCTTCCCATGAGCACAATACAATTTCGAATGTAACACATAACCAAGTTTTTTTCTCCTCAGACTCAGTCTCCTAAAAGCAGCATGCACAAGCACTGGGTAAGACAACACGAAGAATCTGAATTGATCATGGAAGTGCTACTGGAGATGCCCTGCACCTCTGTGAAACAGAAAGGACTAAAAGCCTGAAGCCAAGAAGCTGTGAGAACACCCAGCTGTAATAATTCGTGGTGGGATATGAACACTGTCATTGTCTTCTCCAAAATAAAAGTAGAGAGAAGGAAAAGTTACAGATCACTCCAATTTGCCATGTAAAATAATCTGTCCTTCATTTCTAGGGCAATATTGCCAGTGGTCACCCCGGGAGAAAACGGGCAGAAATAGTGCTGTGAATTACAGTAATTAAGTTTAACGAGCTGGGTGCCAATCTTTGCAGAAAGCACTGGCCAGAGCAATCCAGCTTCACTATGGGCACAGCCTCTCCAGCCAGCCTTAAAAGTAGCCTCTGGATTTCCCACAGCTCACGAAACCACTGTCCCACTCTGGTTTGCTTTTTGCCTCCAGATCACTCGATTCGTGTGTCACCATCTCATAAAGGGCAGATCACAGCCAGCTGCTGGCAGCAGATTTCTGTTGAGCTGCCCTATACTCCTATTAACTTAAAGATCCAACAATGAGGGAATAAACTGAGAAAATAAAGATTAAAGGAATTACAGAGGAATTTAGCATTTGGAAGGCAGTATAACAAGTTCAGATGAGGCCTGATCAAATAGTAGTAATGAAAGGATTAAAACATTTGCAAGGGCTTTTGAAAAACCAAGTACACACAACTCTGCACTTGCAGGCAAATAAAAGCACTGGCATGTAGAATCATGCCTGGAAGATTAAAACTTCTGGTGGCAGCTTTAGAGACTTCAGTCAGCTGCATTTTAACAGGCAGCCAAGTTATCCAGGGAGACAAATTGTGTAACACACTGTGGAAGGCACTAAAAGGACCCTTGAGAAATGCAGAAATGCAGTTTGGAGCCCCCAAGAACCAGGCCCAGCTGACAGAGCAGACACAAGGAGCAGTAAGAAAAGGAGCCATTGAAGAGCAGAGTGGTCACTCTGACAAGTGCAGCCCAGCAAGAGAACAACACGGCTGGGCCAGAAGGTGATCACTGCCAGGTTAGGTCACATCCAGGTTAGGTCACTTGCAGGTGGAAATTCTCTCCAGGACAGGAGTCGTTTCTGTCCCAAGGCAAACACAGCAGTGTCAAAGCACTCCAACTTTCAGAGCACAAGCTTTGGAGCCAGACTTTTGCTTTCCTCCCACACTACATATCCTTCACCCGGAATTCCTTGCAGGAGTTCCATTCTCCATGTGGAGCATCTTTACTATCATAGACTGGTAAAGAAATCAAACTACTGCTCTGTAAGCCCAGAACATGAGTGAATGACGAGCACAAGCTGCAGAATTTAATTCCTGAAGAAACACAAAAGTCCTTTCCTTCCTGTTGTTCTAAACATTTCTGTGCAAGAACTTTGGAGCAAAGTTAATTCCATGCAAGCTCCAAAGAGCATCACATAGATCCTGTTGGCTGAAACTGGTCATTAATGATAACCTTTCACTTACAACGTATCATTTCCTCAAGGCAAGGATAAGTCAGGCTTCCCTTGTGAAGTACAATACCATGAAAATACATAAAATCTGCTAAGCAGCTATTTTTATATCATAAATAATAATGAGATACATGAAGTCAAGAGAATTTAGAAAAAGCACAGGAGCAAAAAACGCCAGCAGACAGCCCTGGCTTTGGCACACCCAGCCTCCCAACTGCCCCTTGGGCTCAGCTTCAGGAAAGCCAAAAAGGAACAGGAATGAAACAAGGAATGAGACAAACTAAGATAAATAAACCCCAACGCACTGAGCATTTCCACCTTCAGGAGCACCGCGGGCAAAGACCTTCACAGCACTACCACAACTGTTCTCACTTTATCACTAAGGTAACTCCATGGTTTCTTTGCCCTGGTTTTTACTGCCAGCTCTGTTCCCAAAATTCCCAGGTCCCTGTCCAGTGGCACCATCTAAGAGGTGCATAAGAATGGGAGATCCAAAGAGCTATAAGAGCATGCTGGTAAAAAGAAACCAAAAAACAAGCAACCCAACAAACTCTAACAAAACCTTTGGGACCAGATGGATGCCTTTGGGATGCTAAAGCTGCTGGTTCACATCATTGTGAGGCTGCTGTCAATCACTGAAATGTCAGGGCAATCAGAGCAGGTTCTTGATGACTGGGAAAAAGCCAAATGTTAAAGATGAAACCACAGATGCAGAGAGGGGCATAAGATGGTTTTGATTTTCTGTCTTTGTACTTTCCCTAATAATTCCTAACTTGCAATTCTTTCTTGCCTGTAACCAACCTGTGAGCTGAAGGTTTTTCCAAAGCCATCTGGATTACTTCATGATCTCTTTCTTTAATGAAAAATGCTGGTTCCCAGACCAACACCACTCACGTGAGGCTCGCTCACATCACCCCATTTGCATCATAATTTATTGACACCTTGTTTTGGCTACAAGTTTTCCACTCAGTCTCTCAGTGTTGCAAGGTCTATCTGCAGCTCTCTGCCGTTGGCATTCCCTTTTGTGATCTCAAAATAACCACATCAACAAGCTTTCTCAGCTCACTGTATGCCTCATCTTCTCAGTCCTTCGTGAATGCTGAGCAGCCTGTTAGAGATACAGACATCTGAAAGACTTCTTCCCAAGCCTCTTGCTCAGGAGCACATAAAATATTTGGGGTCCCAAGAGGATGAAGGAGTCAGCACTGCACGTTTACGCTTTGCAGGCCCATCACGGAATATATGTGAATATGTGACTTTTAGTAACCTGATGAGCACAGCCACAGTGCTTAGGTGGGAGGAGAAACAGCCCAGATAGTCCCTCCCCTGAAACATGCCCCTGTTTTTTTTTTTGTTTTGTTTTGGTTTTTTTTTTTTTTTTTTTTTTAAATAAACACTATTTTGTTTTACAGGCTGGAATGTACAATAATTTTGCAATCCCACGAGGTCCTGCTAGAGGGGCACTCAGGAAAGGGAAGAGTGGAACAGGAATGGCAGGGGCTCTGCATGGATTAACCAGAGTTTTCTAGAAGAGACACTGTCAGGGAACAGCTCTCGTTCAAGTTGTGTCAAGTAGCAGAGAACCACAGCGTCTGCGTGCAGGAGTGCCCAAGCAGGCGCAGCCCTGCAGGGAGCACGGCCCAGAGCAGCGTAAGTGTGAAACCTTCCCATCAGAGCTGCTTCCCTACAGCTTCACTGCCCAGCTGAAGTACAAAACCAAGGGCAAACATGCTATGCTCATACCTTTCTTTTTTTTTTCTCCGAGCTGTATTGACACATGGACTCTGCGACAAAAATTAATGCTTCTGAAGCGCAAAAATATCTGCACTGAATATAAATATATTATGAAAGAGCTTTAAACTCTGCCCTAAAGCACTCTGTGATTGGCTGCCAATGATGTCACACAGCCCCAGAGCCCAATAACGCGGCCGGGCTGGGGAGGCTCCGCTCCGAGTGCGAGCTGCGGGAGCAGGAGCGGGCACAGGGGGGATAAACACAGTGTAACCACGGTGTAACCATGGTGTAGCCAGGGTGTAACCACGGTGTAACCGCGGGGTGTGACCCCACCGGAGCCACAGTGCGACCCCACCATAACCACAGTGTAACCCCACCAGAGCCACAGTGCGACCCCACCAGAGCCACAGTGTGACCCCACCATAACCACAGTGTGACCCCACCATAACCACAGTGCAACCCTACCATAACCACAGTGTGACCCCACCATAACCACAGTGTGACCCCACCATAACCACAGTGTGACCCTACCATAACCACAGTGTGACCCCACCATAACCACAGTGTAACCCCACCAGAGCCACAGTGTAACCCCACCATAACCACAGTGTGACCCCACCATAACCACAGTGCAACCCCACCAGAGCCACAGTGTGACCCCACCATAACCACAGTGTGACCCCACCAGAGCCACAGTGTGACCCCACCAGAGCCACAGTGTGACCCTACCATAACCACAGTGTGACCCCACCATAACCACAGTGTGACCCCACCATAACCACAGTGTGACCCCACCATAACCACAGTGTGACCCTACCATAACCACAGTGTGACCCCACCAGAGCCACAGTGTGACCCTACCATAACCACAGTGTGACCCCACCATAACCACAGTGTGACCCCACCATAACCACAGTGTGACCCTACCATAACCACAGTGTGACCCCACCAGAGCCACAGTGTGACCCTACCATAACCACAGTGTGACCCCACCATAACCACAGTGTGACCCCACCATAACCACAGTGTGACCCTACCATAACCACAGTGCAGCTGCAGCAGACCCCCACCACCCCAGCGGGCCAGAACCCTGCCTGCCCTCAGGCCCTGCTGTGCTCGCACCTGATCCCAAGGCACAGGACAGTGCTTTACTCGGAGAGAAGCCTTCCTAAAGGGTACAGTAAATCACTGACAGGGTTTAGATATTAAAGATACCCTTGTGCGCATTCACAGTAAGTAGTTTGGTCTTTCTCAGCAGTCATGACCTTACATTTCAAGTCAAAGGTGAGCTAAGTACAGTACCCTTTCCTTTCCCAACAGGAACTTGGCCTTCAGTCCTGTTTGAATAAACTGCTATTGAAGTGAGGAACATTTCACACAAACCCTAACAAAACCAACAGACCAGGTTGCTCCAAGCCCTATCCAACCTGTCCCTGAACATTTCCAGGGATGGGGCAGCCACAGCTTCTCTGGGCAACCTGTGCCAGGGCCTCCCCACCCTCACAGCAAAGAGTTTCTTCCCCATGTCCCATCTAACCTTTCCCTCTGGCCATTCCCCCTGTCCTGTCACTCCAGGCCCCTGTAAATAGTCCTTTCCATCCTTCTTGTTGGCTCCTTCAGGTGAAGGCTGCATGTTGCTATCTGCTCTTGCTCGTTCTGCCTCTCCTTGCAGTTTCATATTAAAGACAAAAGTGCTAAAATCAGTCATAGGAAAAAAACCCGCAAGCTCAGTGTCTAAAAAACTCCTGCTTTCCTCGATTACTCCTAAAGGATCTCTTGACCGCTGAACCCAGCACATACCATGGGTGATTTGGAGTGGAACAAGTCCATTAACTTGTAAACACTCCTGGAAAATGGGAGGCAGCGCCAGCCTCGGCTCCCTGTTCCCGACTCCAGGCAGAGCCGCAGTCCGTGTGTTCACGCTCGCCATCTGCTCGGTTGCGTTTGTTAACACAGGAAAAAATGTGACTGCTGAGTAAAGACTCCTCAGAAGCGAGAGAGGAGAAACCCGAGCTCACGCAGCCATAAACCGGGGGGTATTCGGATTTTCCCTACAGCCGCACACCCCCTCGCTCTGCCTCACCACGCAGAGCGGAGACACCTCTGCAAGACAGGCTGTCCAGCTATCGCTGCCTTGGAATGGCGACGCTGCGAAATCGGGACAAGGCAGCGGGAGCCGGGGCGTGTGTGCGGGGCGGGACCGTGCGGGGCCGGGCGGAGCGGGATCGTGCGGGGCGGGACCGTGCGGGGCGGGATCGTGCGGGGCCGGACCGTGCGGGGCGTGTGTGCGGGGCGGGACCGTGCGGGGCCGGACCGTGCGGGGCCGGGCGGAGCGCGGGGGTGCGCGGGGATGTGCGGGGGTGCCCCTGGGGCACGCAGGGAGCTGCTGCTGCTGCTGCTCAGCGAAGCCCCTTCCCGGAACACCGCGGCATCAGCCCAGAGTGCCCGAGGCCATGGACAAGGGCCCGGCCGGGAGCGATGGGACCAGTGATGGAATGTGCTCCATTCTGGGAAACGGGCAAGGGTTAAATTAATAATTTTAAAAAATTAGATTTAAAGTACAAACCCCTTCCTTCTCAGCTCCTGGGAAACTAAGGAAGATCAGTACTTTGCCCCAGAAGTCACACAGAGCTGGAAAAAGGCCTTTAGCAGGACTGATGCCACAACCACCCGAACACCAGGCATTCCTTAGACCGAAAAACCCTTCACCGGGTCCCAGATCCTTTATCCTTCAAATTCATGCCCTTTTAGTTCCAATCCAGCTCTTTCCTCTGCACAAAGGAGTCCAGGTGTTCCTTGAATTCACTTTGCATTTCCAACACTCCACTCATTCCCACATTAATGAAACCCATATGGTTAAGTATTACTGCCCTCCCTTTCTTCCTTACTGCCCTTTTCCAGAGACTCGAATTCACTTTATGAGTAGCTTTTCCTGGACTACAAAAAGTTGCAGAGATTTTATTAACACCTTTCACAATTCTGAAGGCTACTATAAAATGGCTTATTTACTTGAGCCCATTTGGACACAAGGAACCAAAGATGAGTATTTCCTATTTTCAAAAGTATCCTGGTCCAAGATCACCCCTTTTACAGCTTCCCACTTAAGAGCTACTTCAAGAATTAACGTAGCAGACTGCGTACATTGAAATGGAAGCTCAGAGACAGAGCAGCTTGTGTGAAGACAGCTGCAGTGATTTTCAACCCCAGCTGAATCCTGAGTATAACTTACGAACTTCTTTTATAAAATAAAATGTTTGTAAACAAAAAATAGTTCTAGAGCTTCTCTTTTTTTTTTTTCTGTGCAGAAATAAAAATAGAAACAAAATAAACACAGAAGTTTTTGCTTTTGTCACACTGAGACCACAATTTCCACAGACATTCCTCTGATGGGACACGGTTCCAAAAGTTCCAATCTATTACATGGTTACAGCAGTAAGGAGAGGAGCCTACTCTGCTTGGAGACAATAATCCTCAGAAATATGGTAAAACAAAGTTCTCAACACACTCACCACAACTGCGGCTGGCAAGAACAGAAATTCTCAGTGTATTAAAATCCATTTGAAATGTTTAACCCTAACATCATGCAATCTGCAGGATGTTTTTTCATCTCAGCTAGAATGTAATGTGTAGCTGGTAAAGCACGAACTGAGAAAAATAATATAACCAAAGAAACCCTGAAACAGGAAACCGTCAGCCTTTCCTAGTTAGGGAATTCTAATACTTGGAAAACATAATTATTTTTCTCTGAACACCAGCTGTATAAGTGGCACCCCTGTAACAAAGCAACTGGAACACTTGCAGAGAAATCCAGACAGGTGATTCTGCCAGAGGAGCCAAGAGCTCCTTTCACAGGTGTGCCCTGCAGGCCCTGGGGCCTTCATGCCAGAGACACAGCAGCCAAGGTAAGCTTTTGCCATTTCATTGCTTGGGGCTTTGAAGAACTGACAGCAGCACAGCCCAGCTTCAAGAAGAGGAGCCCTGAACCATAAGTATTTCACACATTGTTGTGTAACACTGAGCACACCCAGCCCTGTCTGACAGTGTAAATGTGGCACCGAGCCTGCACTGCAGACAGAAATGCAACCACAAACAGCAAAGCTGCTGCAGCTGCAGACACCCCTGCTGCCCCAGCAGCCAGGCCTGCAGAGCTGCAGTGTGAAGTGCAAACACTTCTTCCATCACAGTGTGAGCAGCAGCTCTGCTCCTGCATTCCTCACAGGAGCAGCAAAGGAACGTGCGGGGAGGAGACGATTCCTGCTATTGACTGGCGCCAGCAAATATCTGCTCTGTAAGTAATTCACTTTAACTCTGCGCAGGGCAGTGTTATGTAAAACGCTGCTGAAGGAAGATTTTTCCTGCCTTTCAAGAGCAAGCATCAGAGCCAGCACCCGTGTGCTGCAGAGTGCATTTCAAGCTGAACTAACCAATAGTCCCTGGCACTGACAAGGGGGAGGAGCTCTGGTTCCTATTTTCTGGCACAGATAAACCAGCTTACAGAAAGGCAGCATTTTACAAATCTTTACATATGTAGCCAGAAGCTTTTGTCAGTGAGATCCAATTATAGCTTAACAACAATTCCTATGATAGAAAAGAGACGAGAGCACTAATGAAGGTGCCTCTCTGACAAATCAAGTTTTTTTCTGTTTTTGTTCATTCATTTGATCTCAGTACTGGAATTTTGTAACAAGAATTGGCTCAGTATCTTGCAAAACATAAAGGGCCTAATCCCTCCCATTAGAGAACAGGAAGTCAGAAACCAATCTTAGTACTGACTAAAAAAAGGAATCTGGATTGTTATTTTAACGGCTTTGTTGCACATAAATGAGACCATTTTTTTTTTCCTGGTGCCATTGCAGCATGATGGCTCAATTAAAAGCTGATTCTCCCCAATAAGTGGCACTTGTTTATACAAGAGCTTTGCCCCAAGTGCTGTCTCTGGAGCAGTGATGACTCTGCAGTGTCCCCCAGTGCTGTGTCTGTAACTCCTGTGCTGTACAAGCCCTGGCATTTGTGCCATGCGCTGTCCTGCCTGGCAGTCTGACCAGGACGTGTCTGCAGCAAAGCCTTTTTACACCTGCGCTCAGTGCAGTCAAACACATCTGTGCAGGTGGGAACAGGCAGTACTCTTCTATTTTGACTTTTGTTCTTGCCCACTTGAAAACTGCAAACTGTCACTGTCACAGCATTGTGATAGCAGAAATCTTGACTTCTGGGCCTACTGCATCCCTTCCCTTGAATGTTCCCATCTTAAAGGGTTTTCTTTCTCAATACAGAATCAGTTAGGGCTCTCAAACCAGTTAATGCATCAGTCCAAGTCACAATGGAACTGGATGAACTTCAGGTATAGCTGCAGGTAAAATACGCTGAACATCCCCCTAAAGTTCTTAACATTAAATATTTAAGCACATGCCATTTTTTTTCCCATTATTTTTTAAAAAAGGCTTGTAGTATTCAGCACTTGAAAATTAATGAGTTTTAAATATGAACATAGTACACCCCCAGCTTTGAAATACTCTGCTCTATTTTCTCTCCTCTCATCTTTCCCATCTGGTATGGTTTAATATTAATTTAACAAATATTTTTCTTCAGGGCTGTCAGAAAAATCTCATACCACTTTGAAAACACCAAATATTATCTTGTGAGGTAAATTAGGACACAAAAGTAGCATGACATACATGTGATCACACATTGTCAGTGGCAAGGAATAACAGAAATTCCAATATGTGCTGCTCTGGAGTCTTCAAGATGAGAAACTGCTAATATATAGCAAAGAGTGAGGCTGACACCTCCCTCAAGTTACATTTGAAGGATGATCTGCAAAAGTTAAAAAATGCTAATTCTCAAATAGGAAAGATTTCTTCCTCCAGTGATTTATTTCTGATAAGGCACGGCTTGCTGTCTTCTACATGAAACAAAACCTTACCTGCACACAGCTCCTCAGCTCTCCTGAGCCTTCTTCTCTCCGAGAACGGATCCCCTATCAATCTGCGGAGATGGCAGCAAAAGTCTGTGATTGCACAGCCCCTGGGAAGCTCTGTGAGCTCAGGTCTCTTCTAGACACTCCAGTCAGTCTGACCCACCAAGAACTGCTGCTCATTACTGAGCTCAGGTGAGCCAATAAAGGACCACAGAGAATGCTTCATATCGCACTATCAACTTCCCACCTCCACTTCTGAGAATCGACTCCAGGTGTCAGGAAAAACTATCAGCTAGCACCTTAGCCATGACAAGAGAGCAAACCCCACCTCAGAGGAGCAGCTGCTGTTCTAGAGATTAAAATATCCCTAGGAAAAAAAAAAAAGCCATAAAAAGCCTCCAGAACAATTATC
This sequence comes from Acanthiza pusilla, assembly GCA_036630365.1. Taxonomy (NCBI): domain Eukaryota; kingdom Metazoa; phylum Chordata; class Aves; order Passeriformes; family Acanthizidae; genus Acanthiza; species Acanthiza pusilla. The sequence goes on from JAXCHO010000050.1 coordinate 16,010,352, forward strand.
TAACAAATATGCACTTTTTCTTCATGTCAGCAGCATGAGATTTTTTCAGAATTTTTTTTACAATTTTATAAGTCTGCAATTATACAGGGGTTAAAAAATACACTTAAAATAAATATTTGACAAGATTCTCAGGCAATGCCATTGAAAGAAAATTTCCAGCTTCAAGAGCACAACAGCTACTACAAGCTGCAAAACAATAAGAGTTACTAACATTCAGCTTTCTTCCATCAGAGGCTACAAGTGGTTCCTTTAAACTCCACATGCTGAAGTTCTCTAAAATAGATTTCCTGTCCTTTCTTTAAGACTGCTGCACCCCATTCAGAAGGGCCCAGATAACATCTCTGAATAAAAATGTCTGAAATCAGTTTCTCCCATACAAAGTTCAAGCTTTACAACAGAAAAGCTTTTCTGCCACAGAACTGCAAACTTCACAAGAGAAAGTTCCTTCCTCTGTTCTGTTCCCTCTGGAGATGTTATATTCTTGCAACCCAGCAGACTTACCCAGCTATGTTTGTAATTTATATTTAGTACAAGGTCCTTTCTTTTCAGCCCACCTCTGGATATTCCAAACACAAAGAGTGAATCCTGCTAACTCACTTTTCTCCTATGGACTAGCCCCCTTTCTCTTTTCCTCACCAATATCATCATTTCAAGGTGCCTGCAAGCATGAATACACAATTACGTAGAATTTCAACATTTTTCCTAAAAAAAAAAAAATTTAAAAAATATAAAGTTCTGTACTTGTTCAACCCCAGCTGAAGGCAGTTTCTGTGTGAGCAGCATAGTCTTCATGTTCTCACTGATGTCCCAGTTACAACATTGTTTGGATAGGCAGCCCAGCCCTGCAGAACCTCCAGCTTTGATCTTTTTTCCAGATTGGGTATCTGCTGCAGGTTTAACAATTTTGGAAAGTTTTAGAGAATAAAATCAAACCAATTCAGATAATGAAATTAAGGAAAAGTATGTGTTGTTTAGCTCTAAGCTATAGCAGAGATTTCAAATTGGCAGAAAATGACCCTCATCTGGGACATATTTTCCCATTTCCAGGAAAATATGACCGAATTTGGCCAAGTTACAATTCTTTACTGAATTCTTTACTCTATATAAACTCTGTTTTTCTGAAGATTCCCTGGAGTTTGACAGCTGAGGATGAAATCAGTGTGCACCATCTCCTGTCTGCGCCACACCGAACAGCCGTGATTCTCTTTGGCAGCTCTGTTTGCCCTGATCTGGGCTCATCCTGCAGCTGAAGCTGCCAGAGCTTGCCCTGGTAGCTGCCAGAGCTCTGAAGGGCTGCAGCTGTACCCAGTGCTCCGTGGCACCTGTGTGCTGTGCCCTGCCCAGGTCTGCACGCTGGGCCAGGAGCCCCTGGACACACAAGGGACAAAGCAAGCAGGGAAGTGTGAGAGCACAAGGATCCTGGCAGAGCCTGCAGCACGGGAGATACTCCATCAGGATGTGGGGGCAAGAATGGAAGGGATGAGGTCAGGAGAGGCTACCTGGAGCTAGAAGAATGCCTTCTTTAACCACAGAGAAAAGAGGAAGGGTCTTTCAGCTAGAATGGAGAGAACCTGGCATCAGGCTAATAGTGCAGGGAATTTTGAGATATTTAATTTAGATTCTCAAATAAGGCATAAATGACTGCTGTAGATCATTTAGTCCATGGATGAAGCTTTATAAACACCAACAGGTACTTAGACATTTTACTGATGGTCATGTGACTCATTTGTGTCTGTTTTTTTAGGAAGTTGTGTTTTTAACAACTGAGTATAAACAAGCAATATACATATAGAACTACTCATAGTAAGATTTTATGGTATTTTTATTACCAGGATGAGTAGATCAATGCAGATCAAGTGCTTTCATAGTGCTCCAAGTGTTCTGCAATAGCAGATCAAACAGTAGCAGCTTTCTCCTGTACACAAACCAACAGTGTCCCCTGCGCTCCTGGTGTCAGCACTGCAGCCCCCAGAGGTACACCCAGCCACCTCCCCCAGCAGTGACACGACTGCAGTCCCAGACACTGTGGTGTCTGTACAGGATGTCCTCCTGATCCAGCAGAAAGGGAGCACAGACATCCAGGCTGGGTCCCTGTCAGTGGAGGCATACTGATATTTCCTAATGTTAAATTAAAATACAGAATTAATACAGAATGGAGGAGATGAAGCAGATCAATTCCAAGTTTGTTCTATTGAATTATTTTGGGCCAATGGTAGGCAGGAAAACACTTCTCTATCATAAAGCACATGTGAAGAACAGATTGTGGTCTGCGGTAAGGTTCATATTCAGGTAAACTACATCAGATTAAAATTCGAGCCTGGAATTTCCAAAGATAAGGTACAAACTTGCTAATGCTGCTGTCAGAAAGGAGCAGGGAAAAGCCACTCTTAGAGCACAATGCTGCTGTAATTGATATGATAACTACTGCAACTCTGAACAAGAGCTTGGAACAGAGCCAGAGAGATGGTGCACAAACCCAGGATAACAACAGCAGAGCAGACAAGAAACAAATTTAAACCATCTTTCTTTGAGGGTAACAGATAATGACCAAGCCAAGGCCCATGAGAGCTGACGTTGCAGCAGCAGGCTGTGCTGGAAGGAAATGACATGCAAATGTGATTGCAGAGTGGCTGTGCACAGAGCCCCAGCGACAGCCGCAGTCAACAGGAGGCAGCAAGGACAGAGGGAAAGGATGCTCTGGGCACAGCAGCCCTGCGTGAGCCAGAGTGGGATCCATGGGAACAAACACCTTCCCTACGCTGGAGCTAGGAATGGGAGGTGCATGCCTGACCAATGCAAAATGCACAAGGAACATAAAAAAATCTTAGCATAACCTCCCAAACTGCAGAGGTGAGTGAATGAAGCTAATAGTAAATCAGACAGAATACAATCAGCAGTGAAGAGCTATTGATTGAAACCACTGGCTTTGAGCAGGCCATGCCCTGTCACCAAAGCAATCATCACCCTTCAGGAATGCACTCAAGGGATTTTTGGCCAAAGAAACCAATCTCTCATGTTTTACACTTTGCACAGACTAAACGTGCTCTACTAGAGAATCCAAAGCTGACAAATGTAAGCCAAGACATATCAAAAAATACTCTGAGATTCACGTGCTCCTTTCCAGCTGTTTTTGTCAAAAGGTGAATGGAAAAAGAACTGTTGAAACAGCCACTAACACTGAGCCATTCTTAGGAGGCAGCTATTCCTCCTTTGAAGTCCCCTGCTCACCGTGTGAGATTCAAGAAGCCAGGCTTTTGTTTCTCTCTACTCTGGGTCCCTTGCCCTGGAAGCAACGATGCCTTTTTTCCATGAGCAAGACTTGCCAATGGCAAAACCAGAGACTAACAGAATTCTGAGAGACGTCAAAAAAAGCCAAAAAATTCAAAATCAGCCACGACAGTCACTGATTTGCCTACAAGGAGGATGGCCTCACTTCTCAGCAGGATTCATAACCAAGGTGCAAGGAAGAGCTGCCCCATAACCAAATAATAATCATCACTGGTTAGCCAATGACATTTGGCATAAACTAGCATGTTAATTTGCGTTTTCAGTGGGTTCTTGCAGCCCACACCAGACTACTTTCGTGCTACCCATGTTCTGTCCTTGAGAACAGGCACCACGTTTCTCCAAACAACACTGGGATACATAAACAAAAAACGGAAAAATGCTTAAGAGGCAATATTGGCATTCATTCTGTGAACAGAAGACAATGTGCAGAAAGACCAGCACACCAATCTTCTGTTTGCACTAAAGCTGGTAAGAATAAAGCTGGAAAATTATGTTTCAACTGGCTAAGAAAACTATGTGGCCAATGTTTCTTATCTGCTTCACTTCATCCTGGCCCTCTCCATTTAACTCTTTAATTCCTAAGAATCATCTGCCAAAATAGTTATAGGCAACAAGTCCCCAAGGAGAGAGTGGCTAGTCATTTTTGGCCATTAAATGCACTCAGTGCAATTAGTAATCACTGTAATTGCAACGAGACGTGTTACATGAGGTATTTGAGGATGGCAGCAGTGTTGCGGTAAATGCTGAGAGCAGCTGCTCTGCGCCTCAGTGAGGATGTCCTGCTAGGTGAACGCAGTCCTTGCTCTTTGCACTCTGCGAAACACTCGGAAAGGGTTACAACACAGTACCAGTTTCTCTACCTATTTCGCTTGTTTTAGCTTAAGGAAGTAAGACAAACTTACTCGTGATTCGCGTACGAGCAGCGGATCCTTCGGGCGCAGCGCTGTGCGGGCCCGGCCTGCCTCGGCCCTCAGGCGGCCCTGCGTGAGCGCCCCGGCGCCCCCTAGCGGCAGCGCCGCCCGCGCCCGAGATGGCGCCCCCTGGTGGCTCCGCTCCGCAGCACTGCCCATGCCAAAGATAGCGCCCCCTGGCGGCTCTGTTGCACAGCGCTGCCCGGCCCGAGATGGCGCCCCCTGGTGGCTCTGCTGCACAGCACTGCCCGGCCCGAGATGGCGCCCCCTGGTGGCTGCACAGCGCTGCCCGGCCCGAGATGGCGCCCCCTGGTGGCTGCACAGCGCTGCCCGGCCCGAGATGGCGCCCCCTGGTGGCTGCACAGCGCTGCCCGGCCCGAGATGGTGCCCCCTGGTGGCGGCGGCTGCGCGGTGCTGCCCGCGCCCAGGATGGCGCCCCCTGGTGGCTCCGCTGCACAGCACCGCCTGCGCCAAAGATAGCGCCCCCTGGTGGCGGCGGCTGCACAGCGCTGCCCAGCCCGAGATGGTGCCCCCTGGTGGCTGCACAGCGCTGCCCGGCCCGAGATGGTGCCCCCTGGTGGCCGTGGCTGCACAGTGCTGCCCGTGCCCAAGATGGTGCCCCAGGCCCGTGGCCGCCCCGAGCCCTGAGCAAGGCCTCCGGGCCAAGCACGGGGCAGGAGGGGCACAACGGGGGCGATGGCGGGGCTCTTTCCATAGTGCAACTTACATCTCTCCCAGCTCTGTCCAGGGGCGCTCACATCGGGCACGATGATGTCCTGCAGCAGAGGTGTGAGAGCTTCCGCTGGGCCAAAGATTCCGCTGGGCTACACCAATCTTAGCTGGCGTTCGTCAGTAGTGTCGTTTCATGTGCTACAACTGCTACGCAAGATTAAACACCAGAATGAAAATCAGAAGCTATACACTAGACGGAATTGTTATGCCCAAATGAAAATGTAAAAATCATAACACCAAGCCAGCTCCATGAAAAGGAATCAAATGCCCCATTCCCATTTCTATGGTGCAGGGCCAGGCCCACACAAAGAAAGAAACTGCAGCCACAACAGCCATGATTAGTTCTCAAGCAGGAAAACACCTAAATTACACGGCTGCTTGGAGCAGGCTACCAAGATGTGCAAGGATCAAGAGAGGTCAGCAGTAAAACAGGTGTTTAATTTCAGCTGAAGTGGCTTAAAGGAAACAGAATGACTTCCAAGGAGCAAAGAACACAAATTATTTCTGTATTCCTCATCAGAACTAACAGGCACCCACTTTTAAAAATATCCACTCTGCTCTACATCCCGAGGGTCCGGGCTGGCTGCGCTCCAGGCTCAACTGCAGCATCCCAAGGGTCCGGGCTGGCTGCACTCCGGGCTCGGCCGCAGCATCCCGAGGGTCCGGGCTGGCTGTGCACCAGTCAGGGCCACTCCAGGCCCAGCTGAGCTCAGCATGCCGAGTGTGGCACCCGGCGGTGCAGGACGGGAGCGGCTGCGGGAGCAGGGCGGGCTCGGCTCTCGTTTTAGGCACCGGGAAATTAAAGGGCTGCAGAGGAAAACGCAGCTCTAAGGTACTCGAAATTTCTCTATCCCTGTTTGTAAGCGTTGAAATGATCTGAGGTTAGAGACATTCGGTTCTAGATAAGGCAGTGCAGAACCTGTGACACACTGCCTGGGTCACAACCAGATCTTGTCCTTACCCCTTCCTCCCTTCCTTCCTACAATACAGAGATACAGTTACTAACCACCTGCAGCATAGGTGAAAGACAGTTCATAGCATGTCAATGTTTAATAAAACACCCAAATGGTCTTTTGCAAGTAGTTTTTAGGTCATTTATTAACTCATTTATAAACTTGCAAGAATATATCTATTTTTCATTTTGCTGCTCAGGACAGAAAGACTATGAAGGGCAGACTTAGTAACAAGGTTATTAGGGGATTTAAGCTATTAGGTTTTCAAATTTTAGAATTACAAGACCAAGCATTTTATGTAACCTTGTGTAACATTTAGAAAGTCAGAAATCTATGTTTCTATATTCAACTCATTCTCCTCAGCAGCTGAAGAATTCCAAATCATTTGTACCCTCCAACAGAAAAAAGAGAATCTGACTTTTTCAGTTGGGTCCACAATATCCAGAACAGCAAAGTAGCAAAAGAAAAAAACAAACACCTTGAGAAATTCCAGTGTCTCTCAAGAGGAATATTTTTCCTGTGCTTAGACTTTACTGTTACAGAGATGAGGGTCTAAAGAGACCAGGCTTGCAGTTAGAGATAGGACCTTTTATTGGACCATCTTACACAGCTTCATAGAACAGACAAACTTGTGGCCACTGTAGAATTAAACATTCCTTTCTGCAATATGCTGGGACTCTCACCTCCCTCATTAACGAATCTCCTATTTGCTTCCTATTTTTCACTCTTATCTCCATTTTCTCTTGCATGTGGGCAGAATTAGGCCACTTTCTGAACTGATTCAGACAGGACAGACTGCTATACACTCCAGCTTTGTGTCTTGTAAACACAAGAATCAAATGTTGTTTAGAAAAGCACGAGCCCCTGCACAGGGTGGTGTCCCTACCTTCTGTGGCTCCTTTCACATCAGCTGCTGGTCCCATCTGGTGCTTGATCCTGAGCAGTGCCATTCCAGCTGTGATTACAAAAAAAGCCATTATCAGTACCTGGGTACTGCCAGGTGCTCCCATGAGAGCACTCTGGAGAAGTCACTGCACCACACAGGACAAGAACCACATTCTGGTGCAGGGACAATAAATACACTCCTATATGCTTTCTTCAACATAGCACCACAGAGCCTGAAACAATCTCTCACTGGTGAAATGCAAGGTATTTCCTTATGCTATCAGGTAATAAAATAGTAGTTCAAGTAGAAAGGAATGCTAGTTAGAAGGACAGGAAATGATATCTTTATTAGCAACACTTCTCAACTCTGTATAAGAACTGCTGGTTTAATAGCACAGCACTTCTTTAATCGCTTTGTGCTTCACGACTCTAAAGCACTTTTAAATCAAGCACACGACATTAAGTCCCTAGAGACAAATTTATCTCCTGTTTGAGAGGAAAAGTACACAAGTGATCTGTCAGAGCTGCACAAGGAGTCTGAATTCCTACATCTTGGCTGCAATCTTGCCTCTCCAAGGACCAGCTGTACCATTTACTGCATACTTCTACAGCATCCAAGAATATTGTTGCTATCCAACACATCTTTCCTCATGTTAGCACTGCAAGCCATTTATGAAGCTACCTTAAACCTGATTATTCCTCTCTAGCATTACCACATGCAACTACATCCTAGTATCTGCATGTGACACCTGTATTGCAAGGAACACGGCTTCAGAAGTAATTCTGGAATGTCTGTAACTAGAATGCCACAGATAATTTTAAGATAACAAAAAAAAACTTCAAAAGGGTATTTAGCACTAGTCACAATCTTTCTCCTGTTGGTATACCAGGGAGTGGAGGATTTCCACTTGATTATTTATGAAAATCCTGCGAAGTCTTTGTATCTGTAACCATATGTGAATTTTCCATTTCATAAAATAACTTAAGTCCTAACATCTTGTTAAGAGCTTGTCACCTTGAGAGAAGTTAAATACTGCTGGGTTTAAAGGACAGATGCAATTAGCTGCATTCCTTCCTCAAGGAGGCAGCAGTATGGAATGTTAGAGCCTTCCTTTAAAGGAGTTTCTCAGTTTAAGAAAACTGTGTGTAGGTATGAGTGATTTGTAGAAGTAGAGTTGCTGACCTGCGAGAGTGCACTTGAGTCTCATTCCCTGGAAGTGTCCCAGATCAGCTCCTGAACTGTGCCTCCTCTGTAGAAGCAGCTCTGTCGGGCTCACTTTATCCTCACAGACAGAGGCATTCCCAAGGACACATTCCTCAGTCTCTGCTCCTGCTGCCTTAGTGGGTGACCCCGAGCCAGGGAACACTGTAGAGGATGCATTTGCAGAGAGCTCACAGCGTTTCAGGAATGCCACACTGATCTCAGCATTCCTTCCAAGTGTCCTGTGCAAAGAGAAGAAACCTCCCCCAGCTCCAAGACACTCCTGCTCCAGTGCCCAGGGCAGCAGCCTGGGTTCTTTGGGCAGCATTCCCAGTTCATGCAGATCTCAGCCTCTCAGTTCCCTCCCCACGGCTACACCTACAGGGATGGGAAGTACTCAGCACACAAACAAACCAATCCCGCAGACAGAAGTGCAGAGCAGAACTCTGTGCTCAGCCCCAAAGCAGCAGAAACAAAAGTCACGCACAAAGGGCCGAGCACAGCCTGAGTCTCTCCTCCCTGGGTAAATGTTTACAAGGGCTGCCAAGGCAAAGGAGATGGGAGAAAGCATTTGCAAGTGAGATGGGTTTCAGTTCAAACTGTTCAGGCAGCAGATACTCACAGCAGCAGCAGCCACAGGTGACGGAGCAGGAGGGACCCGAGCTCGCCCCGGAGCATCCTCAGGCAAGGCACTGCAAGAGGCCCTACCGCAGCTACTGCAGGAGCAAGCACAGCACAGGTGAGACACAGCAAGCACAGCACAGGTGAGACACAGCAAGCACAGCACAGGTGAGGCACAGCTAGCACAGCACAGGTGAGGCACAGCTAGCACAGCACAGGTGAGGCACAGCTAGCACAGCACAGGTGAGGCACAGCAAGCACAGCACAGGTGAGGCACAGCAAGCACAGCACAGGTGAGGCACAGCAAGCACGGCACAGGTGAGGCACAGCTAGCACAGCACAGGTGAGGCACAGCAAGCACAGCACAGGTGAGGCACAGCAAGCACAGCACAGGTGAGGCACAGCTAGCACAGCACAGGTGAGGCACAGCAAGCACAGCACAGGTGAGGCACAGCAAGCACAGCACAGGTGAGGCACAGCAAGCACAGCACAGGTGAGGCACAGCACAGGTGAGGCACAGCAAGCACAGCACAGGTGAGGCACAGCACAGGTGAGGCACAGCAAGCACAGCACAGGTGAGGCACAGCAAGCACAGCACAGGTGAGGCACAGCTAGCACAGCACAGGTGAGGCACAGCAAGCACAGCACAGGTGAGGCACAGCAAGCACAGCACAGGTGAGGCACAGCAAGCACAGCACAGGTGAGGCACAGCACAGGTGAGGCACAGCAAGCACAGCACAGGTGAGGCACAGCACAGGTGAGGCACAGCAAGCACAGCACAGGTGAGGCACAGCAAGCACAGCACAGGTGAGGCACAGCACCGAGGGACACACGGCTGGAACCCCCTGGGACTTCCCAGGGCAGACAGCTGCTCCAGGGGAGGGGCAGAGGCAGCACACAGAGAAAACCACCAGCAAAACACAGCCTGACTAGCTGGCCAGGAGAAAAAAAATTAAGCCCATCTATTGTCACACTTGAGACAAAGGACACTTTCTTCCTCATTTTGATTTATGTGACAAAGTAATACAGAAAAAAAAATTTATTTCTATATCCATTTATTATTTCAGTCTGTAAAAATATAAGACTAATATACAACTACATCTAGCTTGATTTTTGTAAAATCAATCTTCATTCAGTGAGATACCAATGTACATTATACATTAAAGTTGTAAGAAAAATACTGATATTTGACATTTTAAACAAGTTCATTCATGTAAAAATCACATTGCAAGTAAAATTTAATTAGAAAATACATAATATTCACAAAAATACACATGTTAAAGACAGTTTGTGAGAACATTGTCCTAAATTTAATTCAGGTGTGGAAAAAAACATATGATTCACAGTTAGGCTTGACTTCTCCAGTACCATTGCAGAACTTCAAGGTAAATGCATCTTAATTCTATTAAGAATTTGTTCTTCTTCCTATTAAGGTGCACTTAGATCTCCCAGTTGCAAGGGAGGAATGACTTGCCCCCCCTCTGTGCATGTACACAACATATAACACTAGTCAAAGGAATTTTAGATTTTTCATTCCATTCTGAAATAATTTGGATATTTCATAAATTAATTTATAAAATCTGGATTGAAAATACAATTTACACACACAGGATACTTACTACACAAAGATTACATCAATAGCAGCGTAATATTGTCAATCATGCGCAGCATCCTCACTATCACTTCTGGATTTTTTCTCCTTTTTTTAGCTAAAGATAAAATCTATATAAAACAGTCAAGCCTTTAAGTATTGTCTTCCAGGGAGAAAACAGTAGAGATGTTAAAAATTTAGGAGGTAGTGAATGAAAGGCTAACAATATCAGCATATTTTAAAAAACCTTATACTGAACCCCAGTATCATTTATATATAAAATTAAATTTAGCCACTCATAATCAACCATTGATCATCCTGAAGTAGCAATTTAAAAATTTTTTGTAATTAACAGTGTATGCATTAGTAAGATATGGAAGAACTTTAGAAACTTTATGGTAACTGCAGCATTAAGCAATTACATGCTGTGCAGTCTGTCATTGTAACTGTAAATACACATTTTTTAGGTTTATTCTTTAATGTTTTTATCAAGTCCTGAATGCTTCATTTTACTACATGTTACCAAATTTCTGCAAAACAGAACATGATATATGTCAAAAAGAACATTATCTCACGTTTAGATTACTCAGTTTGCAGGAAAGGTCCTAAGAGATGAAGTCTCATGCAAATTAGAGTAGGACCCCAATTAAACTCTACAAGTCCTTAATACTGGCATATATATTATTCAAACTACCCATGCACGTGCTTGGCAGCACAGCAGCCTCAGGGCTGGGACCTGCCCAGTTTCCTGGCCAGCTGGGCCTTCCCAGGCTCAGCCCTGCCAGGCAAGTCCATCCTCCCAGCTGTGATCCAAGCTGCAAAATCCTCACGGACCACATCAGCCCCAGAGTGGATTTCCATGGAATGAAAACGTTACACCTGCATTAAGTGCACTACCAGCTCATTCTCTGTACCTGTGGGCCTCTCTTCTCTTCTCTTCCCATCCAAGTGCCTTTATTCTTCTGATAATTCACAATACATTCAAGTAAACCAAAGGCACAGAAGTGCAAACTAGCCCAATCACGAGTCTCACCCTCCACTGGTGATTTCATACAGGAAGGAAAGTCTTTCAATAAAGGAAAATAAAAAAGATATTTTTAAAGTAAACAATCTTCCCTAAAGAGAGGAAGTGTAAAGCAGCGCTGAGAGAAAACATGTACAGGTGAAGTCTCCACATTGTAGAAAGAATATTTCTTTTTCTCATTTCACACTAAGTGGATGTAGTTGCTTCATTTCTAGAAATTATTAGCAAAGCAAGTGAAACACTTGGAAGATCTTGCTCTTGCAAAAGATTCCAGGCTCTCCACACACACACTGAAGAAACCATAAATAAGTGTGACAAAAGAGCCCCTCACCTGTATTTGCAGAGTGCCACTGCCTGCTGTGCCTACGCTCCATATACTAAGGGGAATGAATGCCTCTCTTGGCCTCTTGGGACTCCAGTGGATTGGAGGTTTGAGAATATACTGCTCATGAGATACCAACTTCAAATGTGCATAAGCAGCAGGGATTTATTTCTGCAGCAGTGTCTGCATCATCACAAAAACCTTAAACACAGTTTTAGCCTCTAATAGTCTGTGACAACTTTGACAGATGCTTTAACATTAAACTGAGAGTTGGTCTCCTGTTTGCAAAGTTACCAGAGGTAGATTTTCCTCAAGATAGACTGAGGGGGAATAAAGAAAAGGGTCAGTCTCCCTTCCCAGTCGTCACATCTTCCCAGAGGGTGGAACATGCCCCCAAGCACCTGACTCCTGCTCTGGGGAGCACAGGACCACAGCACAGAACTGGTAGCACCCTACTCCTTCTTCCAGGCTGACAGAGCCACAGGATCCCTGGGGGAAGATCCAGCCATCCTTCTCCCCAATCCTATTAGTCCCCATCTCGTTTTCCTGACACAACTTCTGTTCCCAGAGAAGGGTCAGGTTGGGAACCAAGTGCCAAAGCAGGAGATACAAAGAGGGGAAGGATAAGAACAATGCTAGAAGCCTCCCCTGCAACTGTCCCAGTGAGTGCAGTGCTTACACACACACCTTTGCTCTTGCAGCATCAGGACTTGTCATCAGTGTTTTCACACAGAGCAACTCTGTAATATCCAAAACACCCAGCCAGGGGCACACAGAGAGCTGCATTTACAGATCAGTTCCTAATAATGAATAAGTTAATATCACATGGCTCAATCAAGTTGTAGTAAAGCCTCATTCTGATTAAAAACTTTTTTTAATACAGGGATTTAACTTAAACTGTTCTAACTTGTTCAGGTTTGAAGAAAGTCACTTTTATACAGTCCAGACTCATTCCAACAAACCTTTGCTAGTAGAAATCTTTACAGCTTTTACTAGGACTGCAATTTTAACAGATTACGTTATGCTATTTCCATAGCATTAAGTTTACATTTGATTTGTTTTTAACTTACTGGGATTAGTAATTGCATCCAATGATATCCTTAAATATTGCAAACTAGAATGAGAACAGGTCTCTGCTGCATTAGTGTTAAGACTTTCACATTTGAATTTCAAAATCAGTCATTAAAAGTAAGCTCACCTGGCCATTAAAACCAGTAATGCGCCTGACTAACGAGCCTGTGGTTGCACATTCACTCACAAAGGAACAGTCACCTCCAGAGCCCAAGTGCAGGTGCTGCCCAGAGCCCTGCTGTCCCTGTGTCAGCCAGGGAAGCAGAGCAGCCACCCCCCTCTCTCCCAGCCCACCTCGGGCTTTCTCCCATTTCCTCCTGCACAGAGCCCACCACCAGCTCTGCCAGCGGAGCAGCAGCCCAGGACAGGAGGGAGGGGCTAAAGCAGCTCCATCACACATAAGCAGCACTTCAGAGGAACATGAAACCACAGTATATGAGATAGTCAACCTCACACATAACGAAGGTTACTTCTATAGAACCAGTAGTATACGGCATTTAAAAAATAACAAAAATCAAGTACCTTTGAAAGAAAGCTCGCAGCCATCTCTTAGCTATCCTTCATTTTCAATTTAAATTTTCCTCATTTAGTTACAGCCATTTATCAATTATCTTCCAGCTTTGTGAATTATTTACATTGAAGTGCAGAATTAATGAAGTTAGTCAACTTACGTAATTTTGAATTTCTTGTATTTACTTTTCTCCCTCCTTTTAATCTAACTGCAGTGCTTGGTAGATGGAGAGGTATAAAACGTATTACATATTAAGCCCAATTAAAACATGTATGGCATCCTTACTTATACAAAGCACACCAATGTCATTTCATAGTGTTATTATCGTTCCCTCTTCTTCTAACGACTTACGGCCTGTCTCTGGTACTTCATACTCCATGCTAATGCTGCCTGCGGAGTGATTCAAGTTCAGCTCACTGGAAGGAAGGAATCCATTTTGTGTGGACTCATGGAGAAGTTCAATTTGTGATAAGGATTCTATGCTTTCGCTGGTAGGTGCAGCTTTTGGGATCTGCTGTGGCTCCCCACTGTCTTCAATAATAATGTCCTCCTCATCGCTCTCCTCTTCTCCTTGCAGTAGATTTCCCAGGATGTTTGGTGTGCTGCTGGGAAGGCTTGACTCAGTGGACTGGCCGGAGCTGCCCGAAGTCCGACTGTTCCTCACGACGTTGTTCCTCTGGTTGGCAGGTCTGACCGTGATGATCAGGTTGCGGCTGTTTGCAATCATCATGTCCGTAACCTGATCGAGGCTTTTTCCTGACACCTCAATCCCATTCACCTCCAGCACCTCATCATTGACAGCCAGCAAGCCTGTGCTCTGAGCCAGCCCTCCCGGGACCAGCCTGGATATGAAAATTCCCGGGACCTTCTCCAGTCCGTGCGGGGTGACCCTGACGCTGGAGCCGTCCCGGATGTAGAAGCCCAGGGGTTTGTCAGTGCCGTACTTGTAGAGCCGCACCCTGCGGTGGGTCTCGGGCAGAATATCCACGTCTATGATGGAGGACACTGGCCTGAAGTCCTGGGGCATGCTAATCACAATGTGGGGCTTCTTCTTGTGGTTATCCGGACGTAACACGTTGGATAAGACGTTCTTCTTCCTCGTCATGGTATCCGTCCCGAAGGCACTGTAGTCTGCATCTTCTGTAAGACAGAGGCATGGGGATTAGAGCCCTCCAGACCTGGCCAGGTCACATTGCTGTCGTGTTTTATCTCAACAGAGGCAAGATCTCATCTAGAAGGTGTCTGCCTTGCTACAGAAACCTTTCTCTCTACTCACGAAACAAAAGCTTTAATGTTGTGAGATTCAAAGTTTGGAATACTTTTGGTTTTCTTCTACCAAAGGAAAGAGTGCACAAAAAAATTAAAGCAAGTTAGCAGCAGCAGAAACAAAGAGCTACAGCTGCTTGAGAGAAAGGGTAGAATGGAAAGAGTGAGTACATTCCTAGAAACATTTTAATTTTATTCAGAGTAATTCCACTTGCTAGTTTTCTCTCCTCAGGTTTCAGATCATTGGAAAAGAAAGAATGAAAAAGGGAAAGCAGCCAGTGTGCCTATTATTGCCTAGTTGCTGGGAGCCAGCCAAGTGACCTGGATTCAAACTCCAGAAAGCTTATTCCATTCTGCACTCTTCCCTGCCCCCACGCCATGTAGGTAAAATGGCTGTGGAGCAGAAACAAAGAGACCTTGCACACAAAAACTTCAAGCAAAACTATTCATGCAAGCAATGCTGTAACTGCCACAACTTGAAGAAATAGGCAAATGGCTTAGAACTTTAAAAAAAAACCCAAAACAAAACACGTTAGTCCTACAACTACTTGTAAGGGACAAGAAAATACCTTCTGTGGAAGCAGTCCTGATTTCTGAAATGCTTACTTACCAAAGGTTCCATTTTTCTTTTTAATATGCTATAACTCACCTAAGAGAATGAATCTAAACACATTCAGATCTGAGTTTCTTTGGATTTACACTCGTACTTTTGCAACATTGCATAGATCTTTGTTCTGCAGAGGAAAACCCCCCAATAATCACACAGAACTGGACTGCACTAACCCTAGGACCCAGAGAAGTTGGCATTTCTTTGTATTATCACATTCAGATGCCATTGGTACAGCCAAGAAAGTGGAAGAATGGCTATACATTTCAATCTGTGGACTGCACTGACTATGGCAATGCTGCCCTGGTGACACTTCAGGACAGCTGCCAGTTGCTGAGGAAATCAATGAGCGCACTTGTTTCCGAGGCTGAGATATACAGACATGTACCACTTAGATTGGACTCTTCAGATGCTCTAAGCAAAATACAGCAAAGAAAGTATTCCTGGAGCAACAGGTTAACACTGCTCCAGCATGTAACACTAACTCCTCCCTTCCCAGCCTTTAGGGCTGCTGAAAACAAGAACAATCCTTTGGCTGCTCTAGGAAGGCAGCCTTGGACTCGGTATTCTAAAAGATAAAGGACAACAGAAAAAGAAACAAATTTAAATTCACCCACAAAAAACCTCAAAGGGATTTATTGTCAGCTCCTGGCTTGTGTGTACACAATAGTTCATCAACATGTTTTAGAAAAATGTGTCCTGATGATGGCCTCATTTACATTTCTTTTTCATTTCCTTTGTTTAAAAAAAATAATTACACCATAAGGAAGGCAAAGCTCTTGCTTAGCTGTTTGCTGAAGTCAGAGCATCTTTTGCACTGATGTTTACAGCTAAAGTTGTTCAACACTTTAATTGATACAAACAGGAGTTCTTTCTGAAGATAACCTGATTGACACAGCCCTACTATAGCCTGAAGGCACTTCTGTAGCAATCTCAGTTACTTTGTAATTTAAGGTTTAATTAATATTACATTAGGTCTTACCATCAAGCAAGAAGGCTTTAGAAATAGCCTAAAATCTGATCTTCACGTGTCTAAGAGTGTTAAGTCAGTTGTGTTGAAGAGTGGGTGCATCAGGAAGCAATTCAACCTCCCAAAGCAAACATATGAACAGGTGAACTGTGGCTGAAGTAAAACACCTACGAAAATGCAAACCTAGGCTTTTCTCTGTAAAAGGCCCTATGGGATCTCTAGCTGCTCGAGATCAGCTGGTTAAACCCTGAACTCCATTGCTGACAACTAACATGCTGACTTTTCACACAACATGGAGCAATTCTTTTAATGTTTGCTGAAAATTTATCATCAAACAAAAAAAAAAAAAGGAGAGGAGTTTTGCCCTTATCTCTCCTGAAAACCCATCCAACCAGTTTCCAGTTACACATCTGGTGTTCCATTGAAAGGATTTTTGCAATTCAATGAGGTGCAGTGGCTTCTCTTTCTTTTCCTTAGAAATACAATTGTTTACAAAACAACCTGGAAAGGACAATTGTGAAATCAGATCCTAAACAGGTCTCGCTTTAAATACCTTTTACTATCTTAAATACAAAGTAACACTTGCACTCATTCCTGCTAGAGTGCATGTTGCTGATGACAGCTCCAGAGCACAGGTCCAAACAGACTGGTGCCAATCGAGCACTATCAGCTGCTAACTTCTGTCCAAATCCAATTGTTCCAGTTAGCTGAGAAACACCAAGATCAGCTGCAACAGGACTGACTTTGAAAGAAATATTATGTAAACATGTCTGTCTGCAAAATAACAGATTCAAAAGGACTTTTAAAAACAAAGAGCAGAAAAACATTTCTTGGAAAAGAGAGGAACTTTAAAAGTCTCTTTCAGAAGACAAATCAGAAATCTTAAATTGAGCTGGTGCTTTCGTTTTTAGTAAATTTCTTAAGTTACAGGACACATTGCTGAAATAAAAGCATCCCAAAACTGCAAGCCAGATTTTAAAGCATTTAAGAAACTGACACACCAGAGGGTAAGTTTTTTGCATTATAACTGTTCTTAATAATTTAATAATTCAGAACTAGCACGAACCTTAAGATAGACAGTAAAGGTTAGAGAATTCATGAAGAAAAAAACAGTGAAAGGTTGATAAACTCATCTCCCCAGGTCTCAGCAGAACAGCACACTCTGGGTAACCTCTCTTCCGCTGCTAAA
Source organism: Acanthiza pusilla (assembly GCA_036630365.1). Classification (NCBI taxonomy): domain Eukaryota; kingdom Metazoa; phylum Chordata; class Aves; order Passeriformes; family Acanthizidae; genus Acanthiza; species Acanthiza pusilla. The sequence goes on from JAXCHO010000050.1 coordinate 16,027,494, forward strand.
CAAGTTTTCTAAAGCAATACTCTCAAGTACAAAGGCATCTTTGTTCTGGCACCTCACTAATCAGTTTAAAGCCCCGGCAAAAAATATTTTGGCCTAAAGCCAAAGGACAAGGTGTTAACTACAGATAGTGTGAAGGAGAACGTCCAAACAGTGCAGGAAGGATTTCTCTTCCCGGCAGTTTCCAGTTCAAGGTGGCACCAATCTGTACAGACTTATTACATTAAATTGAAAACAAAAGCCCACAAATGCCAAATCTGGTTTCAATTTAACGTTATTCAATACAGATTTTTAAAATATTTTTCTGATCTATTTTTTGATCTATTTTTTTGTCTGATCTATTGCAAATCAATGTAGAGTTACCCCTTGAGAATTAAATTTTCAAAGCCCTCAAGTAGTTAGCACATTTGAATAGAGATGCAATTTAGCATTTTTTAAATAAGACCCAACAAATCTCCTCTTATTTAGTCACAAGATACAACAAAATGTGGTTTTAGGAAACGAGCCTGTGTTTTTAGGACGAGGCCTCAGAAGAGCCAGGCCAGTCTACAAAGAGCTGTTTAAAAAGCCAACTCCTCTTACTTCTCACCAAAGCAAAGCTTCTCAGTGACAAAGTCTCTCTCAAGAGGCACAAGTGGATTAACCAAAGAATCCACTTTTCACTAAATACAGCCACATACATGCAGAACTTGCAGGAGGTGGATATTGTAATTTACTATCCTGCGAGGGACTGTTAAGGATATTATAATGAAATGTATCTTCTGCTATCTCTACTGTTCTGTATTTACAATGCAAAGTTCCCCACATCAAGCTGCCCTTCAGCCTGTGCAGACTGTTCCTCTCCATTTTCGCTTCTGGAGGGTTTTCTCACAGACAGAGTGACTCCCATACATCTGGATTTAATCACAATACATCAGTTTAACCTTTAAATACCAGACGTCAACAGTACCTGTTAATCTGTTAAACTGCAGAACAAAATTCCAGCGAGGAATGTTTTCTGCAAGCTGACAGCCAATCTTGACTTGTGCAACGTCAAGCCTCAGTTCAGACTTAGCACTGGAGCAGTTCAAGTATTTTAAAGGAATTTAGTGAAATACAATTGGAGGAGTCTAAGCGAAATAATGTGATTTCATTACAGGAGCTCTAGGTTTCTTACCATGTTAAGCAAGACACGTAAATGCTCAGGACAAACTGAGAGCTTTCAGAAACAAGGAGTCAAAATCAAACAGGAAAGAAAAGTTTTTACTCTGGCATAACATTTCCCAGATTTTGGAGTGGCATTATCACAACCATCAATTACTAATAAAAGCAAAACCATCTTGCAGCTCCCATTTCAATGCCTCAAGGTGTTCCTTGGATGCAATACACTAAGAAGTTAATACTATTTACATTAGATTTCATTGCAGTCTGCTCATACCTTCAGTTAGCTTTGCACAAATTACACATAGTTTCTAAATAGTTAAGACAATATGATAAAAAATTTATATAAGACAGCAAAACACTTTCTCTCTTCCCCACAGTGGCTTTTTGTCAAAGATCTTAAATTCCCAACTACTGCTGCTGGAAATATAAAAGAAGTCAAAGTTCCATTACAAAACCCACAAAAAATTTTCAGCTGATTTAAGAGAATGCATGAAAGCCACAAGTAGCCTTGCAGGTGGAAAAGTAACTTGTGCCACTTCTTACAGTTCCAAACAGATCAAAGCAGCCCCATCAATAGCAGGTATTTGTTCAGACATTTATTTTCCATTCCAGAGGCAGAGCCAGTACAGTTGCTGCAATCTATGAATTAGGCACACTTAAATCATGCTGCACAAAATATGAACCATCTCTAACTCCAGCAATTCAGCTTCAGTTACAGGCCAATCATCAGAAATAAAATACAGAATAAAGTTATTTCTGTATTTTCCATCACACAAACATCTACTCTATAAGGCAAAGATGAAGGCAAAGCCTCAATTTAATAAACAAACGTAATCAGTGTGGTCACAACTAATTCACAACAAAGTGCAGTGGGGGACTCTGGTGCCAGCCTGGGCTCTTTATTCCCTAAAACTCCATGGGCAGAAGGCTCTTGTGCCCAAGAGAAGGCAGTGACACCTGATACTTTCTACACAGCTTTTCCTGCTCATCAATTCTTCTTCCAATAAACTAAAATGGATTAATCCACTTCTGTGCATTATACCAAGCCCTGGCACCAGAGTAGTAACAAATAATCCACCTGGATTAAATCAAGGCGAATGATGGCATGAAACTAAAAAAGCATTACAAATGTAACACTAGGAACACGCCACGTTAGACCTGTCACACTAGGAACAATCTAAAAACATATGGTGTTAAAATATAAACTCAATAATCCCAGTCTGACAAAGTGGCTTATCCCTTCCTGTCATATGGCTACTGTAGGGGATTAAATGGAATCATAGACCTTGTCTACCTCCAGGTTCTGCTAAAGCAAATGGCTCATGCCTTTGGCATTTCAGCACTGAAAACACAGGCCTTACCAGTCTATACTATCAACACAAACAAAACAAACATTTTGCCAGCACACAGCAGCTGCCAAGCAGCCACACTGGTTGTGAATATTTGGTTTGTGTCAGGCTGTTGTGAACTCGTAATGGTCTCTCTTCTTGCCTGATCAAGATTGGAATTTTAAGTGAAAAGTATCCAACACACAGAGCAGAAAACCTTAGAGGTTTAAAATTTGTTTTCATTTGCTTACATAAAACCAGAAAGAAGCACTTGCTAGAGATTTAACTTGACTTTAACTCAACTAACTACAAGCAAAAAAATCACAAAGTATAAACAGGTTGCCTGAGGAAGCTCTTGCAAGAGAGACAAGTTGTGAATACTTTTCATGACCCATAATTATTACGGAATTTGACATGATGAAATAGGACTGAAGGGTTTCTTCCTCCATGCATCACACAGTAACTGGATAAACAAATGATTCACATTCTTCAAATGCACTTACCTTTTCTCTGAATGAAAATCCTGAGTAGAGGATTGGCTGTAGAAACTGCTTTGTGATAATTGTCATCATTATTGATAGGCAGCAGGTCTCCATGAATGTCCGTGTATCCCACCAGAACATCAACATTTGGGATCTTGTGCACATGCTGCAATAATCCATAGAACTCCTCAAACTTTCCAGGTTTGGATCTCTCCAGAGAAAACCGTCGAAATTCTGCTCCGAACTGCAACAAAATATATCTTACATCATTAATATGGAAGCAACAGAATTAATGTTAATTCCATTGAAGTCAAAGTTCCATTTTGGAATGGAATTAAAAGTACACTAAAAACTACAAGCAATAATTTCGAAGTGGTATAAAAATGTCAGTTAGAACAGTCATGTTTTTTCCCCTAAGTTGTAAGTATTTTTGCACCTGACAGAACATGTACTTTTGAGCATGCAAAGGCTGTCCCACTGCTCCATTTCACGGGAGCTCATCGCATTAAGGTGGCAAACTGGCGCAAGGATAACTGCAGATGCTCACATGCTCATGAAGCAGCCTTGGGGAGGGCCAGAATTCACAGGCAGCACTGCTGTGGTGGCTCAAACCAGGCCTGTGATTAACCTCCCGTGGTATGTGACTACCTGGAATTTTGTTCCAAGAACTACCCTTGAGAACAGCGTGTGGAGATTGTTACACAACCGCGGCTCACCCACGCAAGGCTGAGCAGCCTTCACACCCACAGTTGTTTGGGCAGGAAACGAAAACGCTGCTCAATGTGAAGACCACAAAGAAGGGTTGCTGCTGTTCAGTGCAGCCCAGCTTTAGGGAGCTGATCCCAGCTCAGTTCTGCTCCTGCCTAAAGAGAGGCACAACAGAGGCAGCAGCCACCACCTCCAAGAGCACTCCGAAGATTCGCTTGCACGAGCAAGGCTCAAATCTTGATTGCAGTAGTCTTTTAAATTGGGGTTCTATCCAGGGTATAGAACCTGCATTTTCTGAATCTGACAAGACTCAGAAAATTTAAAAAAAAATTAAGAAAAAAAAATTAGTCACTGACATTACTTTCAGGGGTAGGATTTGCTTGTAGTCAATACAATCATTCAACAAAAAACCCAGCTCACAAATCCACTCAAGCTCAGTCTCTTAAATCATCTCTGAAGTAAACACTTATTAAAACATGTTGCTTATTAAGGCAACGAGGCAGTGGGGGCAGGCACAATACCCATCTGGGTGCCAAGACAAGGATGAGCATTTGATGTAGACTAGACAAATTGTGATTTTACCACCCATAACTAGGAAAATGTTGGTGTTCTACCTGACAAAGGCAGGACCCAAAGCAAATAGAATATTGGATAAAAATTACTCCAAACCCGCCATATCAGGTGCATACACAACATACCAGAGATGTTAAAAGGAATTCAGAGATAGCAGGAGAGAGGTTACAAAAACCAGAACAGATTGTATACGAGTCAAAAGGATAACAAGCTAATAATTCAAAAAACCTCAGTTGGTGGGCTTTTTTTTTTTTTTTTGGTGAATTCTATTGCTGACTGACAACGAAAATAAAGGCTTTAAACAACTTCTTTAGCAAGTTTTAGTTTTAAGCAGTGCAGAAGGGCACATGGAACAAAATGCTCTCTGAGCACATGTTTGAGCCTCAGTATCACATACTTTGGTGTATGTTACACACAGGAGATATGGAGGGGCACTGCACCTCACAGCTGATTACAATCTTTTGGAGAATTAAAGTTTAGGAGTTCTCACATACAAACAAAGGATTGAAAATCACCAGACAAGGACCCCATTGTTAGCATGTTAACACCACCCTAACCCAAAACATGCTGCAACTTCAACACCCCATCTTCCTCCGAAAGTTTCAAATAAAGGAATTATCTGGGAACATTCCTCTCTAAAAGCCTGCAACTACAGTAACATTACGGCAGAAGGGAGGATTCACGCGTGCTTACAAAACAAGGCTGAGCCCAGCCCACAGGAGGAACTCCCATCACGTCAGAGTCTGCACAGCTTAATGATGATGTCAGTAAAGGACTTCATCCTCTCTCAGTTCCTTCCCCAGCTGTGGGAGGTATGAACCCCACAGGAACTCGCCATGCATGGCAGAAATCGAAATTGTTTGGCTTTTAAGGATTACACAGTTTAAACATAACTCAGTAATAAAAGTTTAAAAAGCGAACAACCTCACCCTCAGGTTGGAATAAATGTTGAATCTTATCACAGCAAGCAAAGGGCCAGATTTTCAAACGTAATTTTTATTTTTTCCATGTTATTTTGTATGTATTTGGTGCAAATACCAAGAGACTACCAATAACCAGCTTATTCCCTAACACAGTTTGCCACATGCTCAATACTATTAGAAAGCAGGTGAAAGACAAAAGTCCAACTGCGCAATTCCATTATTTTAACCCCTGAAAAGTCTGCGTTTTCTGTCAGATGCTACACTCCATCCCATGAAACAGGCCTGCACTTGATGTTCCAGAGGAGACAGAGACTGGAAGAGTAACTTAAGCAGAGAAGGCTCCTTGCCACCTGAGCTCTTGACAAACAGGCGCTGTTCCCCTGCTAACTCCCCTGGGAAAAGGCAGCAGAGCCATGGCAGCACACCAGGAAGGCACCCAGGATACTCACTTAACACTCAACTTACGTGACACGTTTTGAAGTCCTCTAAAACACAGCATAAAGCTGCTCCATACAAGTCTCCAGCACTAACACAACATGAGCTGCGGTGACCTTCTCTGGCTTATCAGTCATTAGACTTCAGTCAGAAAAAAATATTACTCCAAGTCATAAGGAGGAAAAAGGGGGAAAACCTGAATTGTACTATCTAGAGAACCAGAAGCTTATTTTGGGGTTTCCATACCATCACTAGGAACTCTAGTTTGGGGTATAAAATCCTATTTTCCATGACAAGAAAATGGGCTGACTGGAATTCAAGTACAATGGGGAATCCCTGGGGCAAGTTCAGAGCAGTTACCCAAACTGAAAAAACTAAACTAACAAAAGGGTTGTGCTCATATAACTGCAACCACAGTTGGGCTGTGCTGGCCCAGCATTGTCAGCTGAGGCACAATTATTGATTTGGAATATCTAAATAAAGAGCTGTACATCACTGAGCAGCCTTCAAAGCCCAGGCCACTCCACAGGAATTGCTCCCTCCACCTCCTACACAGGCCTTCCTTCTTTCTCTGTAGAATTGCTCATTTTCATAGAAGGAAGATGACTCCTGTGTGATATTAAATTGAGGTGCTGTTAAATAATGCATTAGCAACAAGTAGTTCTAGGAATGCCTTGAATCCTGCTCCATAATGTGCACTTGAGGGACAATCCCTATTCATTTGAGCTACACGTCTCTCTACAAACACCAGGAACACATCACATGGCTGATTCCCTAGATATATCTTAAATCAAGGAAAACACACAGCGGGGAAATAGCAAACCTAGAGTTTTGGGCCGAGGAAATAAGTGACTTAGGTTTATAAGTACATCATACTGATTATTTTCAACCTTATAAGAGCATAAATAAAAGACTACCATCAGAGTACCAACTGTGCTTAACTGGTATTTGAAATAACAGCTACCAGATATTCCTGTGCATTCTGGTTTTGGCCACATGAAAAATGGACACTTTAAAGAAATCATCCTCATTCAAGCTGTGGAGACCAACCACACATTTTCCAGAAGTTCCAACACTATGAGCCACTACCCTTAAAAATCCACACAGCACAAGTCCTGACTGCTTCACCTGCAGTGCTGCTGTAATGCTTCATTAATAGGAAGGAGGGGAGAGAACACAGGCTGCTCCCCAGTTTAAAAAATCCCCAAGAGATCCATGTTTCCACCAATGGAAAAACGTATTCATTCCCATGTGCGTGCATTTACAATTTACCTAGGCAATAAAAAAGGAGTTTTAACTCAACATTTATTTGAGCAATAGCTTGATGCTTCACCTAATACTGTACATCTAACAGTTCCACAATTGGAAATTATTACCAATATAAAGCAGAACAAAAAAAATCTAATTTCTTTCAGAGTATCAAAGTTTCATCAGCAAAACTTTGCCTAACCAGCAAATGAAAATTAAAAATACAAGAGATGTGGATACACGCATGGGAGAATTTACAGAACCATGCAAAGATCTGAGCACAAGGCACTGGTGATCTATGCGAGAGCACACAGGTACACGCGCTCCTGAAACACCGCCAGGGTAAAAGTCTCTCAGGGCCTCTAAGAGAAGGCAAACTCCACTTTCGAATAAGCTAGCCAAGGCTTACCTCTACTTCTAATGTAAGCCTATGCTGTACCTCACAAAAAACGACAGAAACACACAAACATTAAGGAAAAAAGGTAACTACAGAAACAGTCTCTAAGTTAAACAAATGCGCTCCTTGCAATTCGGACAAAGAGCGGGTTTTGACGCTTGCGAATAATCACAGAATTGTTAGGGCTGGAAGGGACCTCTGGAGATCATGTAGTCCACTCCTCAAATATGTCTCTAAACACCTCTTTTGGCCCAGTGATCCCACACTTTCTCCTAAACACATATTCCTCTCTACGTCTTTTAGTCTGTGTAGAAACTTACGGGCCAACTCCACTTACCTGTTTTTCCAAACCACTTCGAAACCAGTTACATTTTTTCCCCGCAGACAGCGCACCCAGCAAGCGACCCCACCGCGTTCCGCAGCCGTGGCCCCGGCGGGCAGAGGGCTCGGGAGGCGCAGGGCAGGTGGGGAGGGAGCGCGGGGCCCGCCCGAGCCCGGTGGCCTGCGGAGCGCTCAGGCCCCGGCGGGGCCGTGCCCGCGGCCCCTCGGGCAGGTGAGTCAGCAGCTGTCCCTGTCCCCGTCCGTGTCCCCGCAGCGACACCGCAGCCCAACGGCCCCACAGGGCCCGCCCGCTCCTTCCCCCCGCGCCCGCGGCCCTCAGGCGGCGGTGGCAGCTCCCACCTTGCTCTTCACCTCCATGGTGCCCAGGCCGCGGCTGCCCGCGGCCCCGCGCTGAGCCCGGTTCATGCCGCTCACGGTCGCTGTGTCCGCTGCTCTCGCTCCTCTCTCCGCCGGAGCGCCGCAGGAGGGGCAGCGGCGCGGCCCAGACAAGAGCCCCCGGCAGCCGCGGCCGCTCCGCCGCCTCCGCCCTCAGCGCGGCCGGGCCGGGGCGGGGCCGCGGCGGCTCCGGCACCTGCCGGCGACCGAGGCGGGGCCGCCGCCGCGCCTGCGCCGCCTCCGCGGGGCCGCGCACGGGCGGGGCGCGCACCTGCAGCCGCAGCGCAAGATGGAGGCGGCGGGCAGGGAGCGATGCGGGGCTTTGCTCTCCTCTCCCGGCTGCAGGTGCGGGCTGTGCCCGGCAGCCGTGGCTCCGCATGGGCCGGGGCTGTGCGCGCACGGCGCTGCAGCGCGGCTCGGCTCGGCTCGGCTCGGCTCCGCGCCGCCTCCTCAGGCGCCCCCGGCCCGGGGAGCCGCCGTCCCCCACCTCCGCAGCCTCCCCCAGCCCTCAGGAGCCTCCGTGGCGCTCTCCCGCTGCTGCACAGCCCCGAGGGCCATTCCGCAGCCCTGCGGAGCCATCCCCAGCCCCCAGGGCCATCGCACAGCCCCCAGGGCCATCCCGCAGCCCTGTGCCCTCACAGCCCGCGGCTCCGCAGTCTCGGCGCCTCCGGGCCAGGCTGCCCTGAAGGCTCAAACCCCTCAGACAGCTGGGCTTGGGGTGCACCGAATGATCTCAGAGAAAGATCCCTTCCAACCCCGACGATTCTGTGATTCAGGGATCTCGGGATCCTACGGATGTAACACACGAAATGCACCAGTGTGAGTTGATATTTACACATTACATGAAATAAGGCTTGGTCAGGCCATACCTTTGAACTCTCCCTCTCAGGATGTTGCTCTTTGTCTATCCTGAACGTGAAGGTGTTCATGGAGCTTGTTTTCATTTTAGTCACAAATAAGATGGCAGGATCTGGTTATGTCAGAGGGGTTGTCTTAGGTAACCTTCTTTATTGTTTCAATTCTGAGATAGATCAATCATTTTCATTTAAAGGCCAGTTAGGCTACCGTGAGAAAAGTACTGACAAAATCAGTGAGTGGAGAGACCATAAACTGTCTGAAGAAAATTGCCTTTTCACTTGTGTATGGGCAAGAAGAAAGTGTGTAGATTAATCTTGTTATGTCAACAGACCTTTGAATTACAGGTCTCTCCCTAATCTATAAACCTGATAGAAGAGAACCCCATGTGCGGTTTGCTCGTGTAGGTGTTGCGTGGATGGCTGTGACTCACAATGCCTCGCAATTGAAGGCATGGGTGTCTAGTCAGTTCTCCAGCCTCAGCTGGTAATCAGTAATTAAATAAAAAACATCCAGTGCTGAATCACTTTTAAGTCGGTGCTGATTTTTGTACAGTTGATCTTCCTCCCATCACGCCAAAGGCAAAGGAATTGCAGCTCTCAGTCGAGCCAAGACAAGCTGTAATTAGCACAGAGGATATTGTTAATAGTTAAGTGTAGTTTGCTGCCAGACGGTGTCTAGGCTGATTCAAGTCTTCTCATCCTCATCCAGCGTGCCTTGGTTTTACACTGCAGATGGATACGTGCAGAATTCCGCTTGTGAATTTAGATAGAATCTGTCATCCTGGTGCAGTAGAAGACAGATTACAGCTATGTGAGCAAGACCAGGATAAAACCTCTTATTCTGTCACTTTGTAATTATAAAATTGAAAAGAATTTGGGCTGCTTTCCATATCTGTCTTCTACACCTCTGCTTAATGAGCTGAGCATGGAGAAGCAGGCAAGAGACAAGGGAACAGTGACTTCTCTGGGGTTTTAAAGCTGATGGGTTGCCTCTTTTCTCTTGGAGAGAGGGAGAAAAACCTCCTGAAGCTTGGAGGATTTCTGCTTGGAGCCGTTGTGCAGTTAATTTTATTGCTATAGATTTATGAGGTATCGCCTAAGATAATTTGTTTTCTATTGTGCATTCCTAGCATGGCTGGAGTGCCAGGCAGTGGGTGTGGGAGCGAGCCTGAGGAGTCAGGGCAAATTCATTTCAAGTCACTGGAACCAACCTAATAAAATGTATTAATCACTGGCTGGCTTTCATCACAAGGAGCTGACGTATGAGGAAGGAATGTGATAAACAATTTGATCTCAGATAAAGGTGGGGAGTGAGGCAGCTCTTTGTGCCAGTTGTAAAGCAAGCTTATAGAGCTATTTTAGTCACAAGTTCTGTACAACCTGTGATTCAGACCTGATCAAGCTATTCATGGCACGTTCAGTTTCTGTGAAGTTGAAAGACAGGTTGGGTTTCCTGATTGCTGAGCAACTGGGGAATTTTTTTGGGAGGCCTTTTTTTTTTTCCTTGTTTGTTTTGGTGTAGAAATTCCATCACTTAAGTCCACCATGGAGTATAGTGAGATTCTGCTGTGATGATTCTTTCCTATCCCCAGACTTCCCACATTTGAAGTGGAATGGTATTCCATACAGCCCTCCTGGGAGTTGCAGAATACTTCCAAGGATACAGCATAGAAAATTTGTCAGCATGGGCTGACTGTTATTGATGACACACCTAATTTTTTCTTGCATAGTTCAGGGCTTATGCTGATTTTATATTTAACATAAAGTAGTCTTTATTTACTCTGTCAGTGCCAGCTCAGAAGAGTGATTGTTAGATTCACTAGACTATAACCCAGTCTTGTCTTGGAGCTGATGAGAGGTTGGAGGGTTTTTTTGATGGGAAGAGAAAAATAGAAAGGGAAAATAGAAGCTTTATTTTCAAAACTATAATAATAAGGTCCTTCTTTCTTTAAAAAATAAGTTCTGTGCTTACAGGCTTTCTTTTTGATACCTTCTGCAATTGTGATACATTAATCTCCTGTGTCAGTTACATTTCCCTACAAAGAGGGGTTTTCAACACCTGTATGCACATTTGGATACTGCATTTTCAGATTATTAGGGATCCGTGGGACCTCAAGTTGCTATTGCCTTCCCCTTAATAAGTGAGTGGTACAGACAAACCAGTCCTGTCATAAAGGCATCGAATGTTCACAAATGGAAATAATATTGTAGAGCACTACTTAGAGGTTCTCATGAATCCAGGGAAATGCATTCCATAACATTCTGTTGATACTGCTGATCCTGAGGCAGAATGTGTGAATTCACAAATGCTGCATTCGAGAGAAGGAACTTGAGAAGGGGAGCTTGTTGTGTTTTATCTCCATGGAACACAATCCATCCCAATAGCTCTACACAAACACTGGAGCAAAGCTCAGCAAGTGAACCCCAGTGTATGCCAACTTAGCTGCTTTATTAATAATAGTAATATTTAAATAGCACTTGTGTAATAAAAGATTCATTTCTTACTCTGAAATTGTAACAGTTACAGGATTTTATGGATTTTAATTTTGGGGTGGGTTGTTTGTTTTGTTGGAGTTTTAAATTTTATTTTATTGAGGGGAAACCAACAGTTGGGTTAGTAAGGAGTTTTTGTGTTCTGTTTCTACCTTTGCTTTCTTCTTTGCTGTCGGTAAAACTATCAGCTTTTTTCCCCCTGCCCTCTTCCTCCAGGAACCTTTACTTGTTACTTTGATGCAATATTTACTTAGCTGTTTGTGACAAAATGAATTGATTGTTTTTAAAGTTCATATATGAGATCGTTCCCCATAAAATATTTATAGTTTCCTAGGACTGGGGGGGTTTCTTTCATTTTGTACTTTTATTTCGTCTGGCTTTCTGGGAAAGGTTGTCTTTATACTGTATTGCCTGTCAAAGAAACATTTGTTTCAGGTGTGTTATAAATCCAGTTGTAAACTGGGTCCAGTGATAAACTCATGAAGTTTGCTGAAAATACTTTCCTAGCAAGTCAAAAGCTGATACTGATACATTAATTTATGCTCTGAGGTTCCTAACTAAAATAATGAAAAGCTTTTAAAGCTTTTTCCTCCTCTTCATCTAGTAATCCATTTGTGTCCAATGACTCTGAATTACTTTGAAATTCCCCCTTGTTCAAACAGGCCAGCTGACACCTCACACTGCACTCGTGTGTGGGGTTTAATGATTTAACTCTTGTGCCTGGAGTGCTCAGGGGAAGCCACACTGGTGCTGTATGGGTCAATAAGTAACACTTCAGGGGTTCTTCCCACAAGGAGTTTGTGAGCATTTCTTGTTTGGTTTTCCACTACTCACTGAGTATTCCTGGTCTAGAATTTTGGGGGTAAAAAAAAAGAAGACAAATCAAAAGAGTAATTGTGGCAAAATTTATTTTAAACTTCATTTGGTACAGATTGGGATTTTAATTTTGTCGTATTCTTAGATAAACAGCTCTGCCTAATAAGCCTTTTGGAATAAAACCTTTGCTGTTAAGCCTGTCTGGAAAACATGTTATGGCTATTTGTGAAGAAAACTCTGCCCTCTGTTAGTACCTAGTAAATGTGAAATAAGTGAGACTTTTAAGTGCCATCTGCTGAATAGGGAGCACTTGTGCCTTTTGCTGCAAAGGAACGTTTTTACACAGAATGGTGGTTGTTAGATCTTAAAATGAAAGTGAACAAGTGTCTCTGCACTCCAACAATTTCATCTTTTGTAAGCACCAGCTCCTGTTACACAGTGCCTTGCTTCCCAGCTGGGGTGGCCCGTGTCGTGTGGTGTCCCCCTGTCCCCCAGGTGTGATGGGCGAACACTTGGTGTTATTTCGACATCCCTTTGTGAGTTTGTGTGTCACAGACAAATCGCTCCTGCCCCATACTTTCATAGGCACTGCTCCAGAAATCTTGCATTTAGCCCTTTGCCTGAGCTCACAAGTTTTTCTGTGCCTGCCTTCTTTCAGAGCTGCTGCCACAGCTTTGTGCCCTGCGAGTCCAACTGCTCTGACAGAAACGCGTGAGGAGAGGGAGATCATGGCAGGGATTGTTCCTGCGTCTGGCTGTGAGACAATGAATTCATTCTGCAAATGATTTCTGCATGCGGCTGCAAAAATAATGGTAGATTTTATAAAATAATGACATACAGCTTGTTGAGATTGAGTTGTTGTTGGATAATGCCCGAGTCCCGCAGGAGTGCTCGCACAGGCTCAGAGCAGGAGCTTGGGAGGCACTGCAGGCTGCACTGCATTGGATACACGCAGAGGGGTTCGGGCACTTGGGCAGGGAATCCCTGGCATTGGCCGTGTCCGTGCCTCCTGGGCGCGGTGTCGCGACTGTCGCCGCTGTCGCCGCTGTCCGCGCTCACGGGTGCTGCGGGAGCCGCCGCCGCCAGAGGGCGCTGTGCCCGCGCGGTCCCGGTCACCGGGGCTGCTGTGCCCGGAGCGATGGCCATTAATTACCGCCATTAATTACAGCCCTTAATTAACTGCAACATCGGCCTTGGCTGCACCAGACCGCCCAGGACGTTAACTGCTTACCTGTATTTGTAATGGCGGTGTCAATCTTACTATGCTTTAATATGTCATTCATAAGTCACAGAAGGGCTCGGGCTGGAAGGGACCTTAAAGCTCATCCCATTCCATCCCCTGCCCCTTCCCCTATCCCAGGTTGCTCCAAGCTCCATCCAGCCTGGCCTTGGACACTGCCAGGGATGGTGCACACTCGTTTGATTTCTTTGGTTTGTCATTGACTTCTTGTTGAAATCATAAGATGAAGTTACCAACATTTTCGGAGAATGTAAAACAATTATAAAGAACAATTTTTTTTAGGAAAATGTGAAACTTTTTATGTGTTCATACACAAAAAAAAACAACCCCCCTGTGAGACCACACAGTGTAAACAGACAGGTGTGTACACATTAGTGTAATAGAACTGCCCCTGTTTATTACCAGATAGTACTGGTGCAGTGATTGCAAGTAAAACTACAAAAGTACAGCTCAAGGAGACTTGAAAAGTACTTCAAATCTTCCATGCATGTCACATTTGGAAATACTGAATCCTGTGAGTTCGGCCACTGTCCCAGTTGTGTTGAGGTTTTAGAAGATACTCTGTTTCTGTTGGCTGGTCTCTTAGTCTCCCTCCTGAGTTATTATACCACGAACTAAAAACTCCAGCACAGATAGATGCGCAAAGAGGGAAAAATAATCATGTGCTTGGAACTGGGGATGTGTGTATTTACAGTTTAATCTCACATAACCCCCCTCAGAAATTCAGAACAAATGCTGAGTGCAGGGATGGTTTGTTGGAACATGCTCTGAAGTTTGTCATGTTACAGTAATAAAAATGCCTGGTCAATATATTGATAGACTGAGAGATAATCCACTTCTATGCAGATTACTTGACATTATGAAGATTTAAGTAGCATCCTAAAATTAAAAAAATACAAACTAGAAGAGGGTGGGGTGGAGCCACAGGCAAATGTTTGCATACATATTGCTTGCATTAAGAGCTGCAAGAATTATTGTCTCTCCAAGTCAGCTTGGTGCAAAGGATCGCAGTAATAGGCCCAGCTACTGAGTTATTAGCTATTGCTTTTATAAACAGAGTTATGGTTTGCAGCAGCCTTTCTAAAAGTCAGTTTAGTCTGGATCTTCCTGAGAAGGCTGGGCTGGTCTGCTCACACGGTTGGCTGCCTGTAATTCGGTCCATTTAGAGAACAAAAAATCCTACTTTATTCATGACTTAAACAATAAACTTATGATTAATCTGCTTATGCCAGAACACTGGTGATACTGAAACACTAAATGTGTAATGTTGCTGCAACCATGGCAAATGCTTTGTTGTAAAATGATCTTTGTGTATCATTGGCTTATATTGATGGATGTTGAGTGGCTGAATTTGGGAAGGGTTTTTGTGGAGCACTCTGAGATCTTGGAGGAAACATACTGGCATTTTGTTCATGTCCCTTTAGGTCTGAGACACATTAGAGTGTGTTTTATTTTTTCACTGTAAATATTATAATGATGCCAACAGTGCAGTATTTACTGCTTTTCATATGCGTGAGAATAATAAACATATGTATTTCTGAAGGAAATTCCAGAAGAATGTGAAACTAGCTTGTAGCAATAATTTGTAGGTTTGTGTTCATTGTTTTCAGGAATATGTAAATTGTTACATTATAGAACTCACTTTGAACCCTGCTGCATAATTAGCTTCACTAAACATCAGTATTCAATTTGGAAAATCTGTAGCCAAGTGTTTTATTAGAATTTCATGGAAAAGGAGAATGTGAACAAAACCATAGAGCAAATGATCTGAAATGCAGTTAAAAATAATGAAAACCAAGCACCAGCCACATAAACACACCAGATGAAGACACAGCAAATGAAGATCATAAAAAGTAAACTGGAATAAAAACACATAAAGCCATTCCTCAGCTGAAATAAATGGGCACATCTGCACTGGGAGTGAGGGAACCGTGGTCATTGGTGTTAGCTGAGGGGCTGCCCTGTGATATTTGTTATAAGGCTCATGTTTAGGAGGAAATGACATTAACAGTGATGCCTGTTTGGGCAACTGGTTGCACAGGGCTCCTGCCGAGATTTGGTGTTGTGACAAATGTCCTCCTACAAATCCAGCTGATTTCAGCTTGTCCCAATGTGCTGTGGGGCCAGCACTGGAGACAGGGAGCTGCTGCATTTACAGCCCATGTTCCAGCACTGTCCTGAGCTGCAGGAGCTGCTGACACTGTTCTCTGTCTGAGGCTGGAGCACACAGCCGCTGCTGACTGCCTTGTCAGCCTGGAAAACCCCAGCAGAGCAGCAGCACAGCTGCAGTTACATTTGCTGGGGGGAATTCTTCGAGCAGTCAGCGGGACTGATCATAAACCCCTAAATACCAGAAAGATGAAGCTAATATTTAGTAGAGTTATGATAATTAGAATGTCATGTACTTACCTGTACAAATCGATGTATTTGCATCTCTTTGCTTTGTTTTCCAGGTGCCCCAGCTGTGATACCCATGGTGTACCATCATTGCCCTTTTCAGTGCTCCAAGCCCCAACCAGTTTGAAGACCTGGTATGAAACCCACTTTTGTTTGCATCTCAATACAGTTCTTTATAATATATATAAAACCCAGAGTGCCTAAATGGTTGGCTCAGCCAACTCCATTTGCCCATCTGGTTTTGTGTCTTATTGCTCTCACGTTCACGTGTGTGTCATTTCCCTCATGCCTTCCCTAAAAGGGTGTTCAGCTGTGTAAGAGATCTTCTTCCCCTGCCTCTTTCAAGGCTTTCCTTTAAACATGTGCGCAGGAAAATACAAATCCTGACCAACTTCGTAAAGAACTGCGAAAGAAAACAGTAACCCTGCCCTAAGAGGTTCTTGTATGGGATCTCTGGTCAACTGGAGCTTTGAGAACTTTGATTTGTGTTTTAGCCTCCTAAAATGGGGTGGGTTTCAGGACGTGTGTCCTGGGTGCTGCAGAGCATGGTCAAAAGGGAAGCAAACGCTATTACTAATAAAGCTATCGTAAGGGCATGGCCGAATTCCGTGCAGTCAGCTCATTTTCCCCATGGGGAGTGCCTGGCTTCCTGTGCTGTCAGCCAGTCAGCATGGGGAAGTGCTGCTAAAAAACAGGGGAAAATGGAAGATGGATGAGCCACAGCATAACCCAGGGTGCTGTGCCCGGGCAGGGACATGTTTGTGTGCGGTGTTTACAAAAGGCCCGGCCGGGCATTGTTCAGGACAGAGGTGTGAGTGTAGGGGAGCATGTGGTGAGACAAGGAACAGGAAGATTCCAGCCTGCTTTCTACATGACAGCTTCACCTCTTTTTGCTAGGATTACCTGGAAGGTGTCTGGAAAGCTGGCAGATGGGAGCTCATTCCCAAGGAGCAGTGCCTGCCCACAGAAGCAAGAAGGAGGTCAGTAGTGGGTGCAGCAGGAAGGACTCAGAGCACGCTTTGGCCAACAGAGAATCAAAGAGAGCAAATTACATCTCCTCAGTACTAGGAAACCTATGGAAGGGTGGGATGGGGAAAGGGAGGAGACAATAAGAGAAAGAAAGATGATGATTAGTATTGTATGACCGAGGGCTGTCAGAGGAGGGAATCTTTAAAGGGATGGTGAAGATGGGGTAATGGCAGAGGAGGGAACAACGGATGGGAAAGGTGGGGGAAGGCAGGATCTGGCCACGGCAGAAAAGATCTGAGCAGAAGGGGTAAGAGCTGGGGGGCGGGGGAACGGAGGATAGCCGGGGTGCAGGGCCGGTGTCCTGCGAGCGCTGCCGGTGTGCCGTGGCCCCGCGGCGCTGCGGGAGCCGCGGCGGAGCAGCTGGAGCGAGCGAGGGCGCCCGGGATGCTCGTGATGAACAGCAGAGGGTCCGGGCCGTGACCGCCGCCTCGGCATGTGCTGGAGCCGCGCGGCGTTCCCAGCCCCCCTGCCAGCATGAGGGGGGTCGGAGGAGGGAGAGAGGGAAGAGGGAGGGAGGGAGGAAAGGAGGGAGGGAAAGAGGGAGGGAGGGAGGGAAAGAGGAAGGGAAGCAGCGAGCGGGACGGAGCCCTCGGCATCCCGCGGCAAACAAGCGCTCCGGAGCCGCGGCTTCCTGGAAGCGGAGCCCGGCTGGGCGGCAGGCGGCGGCGATAAGCGGCGGCGATAAGCGGCGGCTATCGGGGCCCTCCGGCCGCCCGCGCCGCCGTGACAGCCGCCACGGAGCGGAGCCGAGCCCGTCCGCGCCCGCCGCCCAGAGCGCAGGTAGGACGCACCTGGGCCGGAGCAGCGCCCGGCGGGGCTCGGGCAGCGCGGGGCACCGGCACCGGCACCGGCACCGGCACCGGCACCGGCACCGGCACCGGCACCGGCACCGGCACCGGCACCGGCAGGTGAGAGCTGCGGTACCGACAGGGGACGGTCACCTGGGGGGCACACGGTCACCTGGGGGGGATGCAGTCACCGCTGGGGGATGCAGTCACCGCTGGGGAGGGTGGTCTCCTGAGGAGCTGCGGGCATCTCTGAGTGGGCAAGCTTCAAAGGATGCCACCATCCCTGCGAAGCTGCAGCCGCGCTAAGAGGCTCCGTAGCTTTCTATCCGGGGGAAGGCATTCCCGGCAGGAAACACCCCGGAACCCCCGGCAGAGGAGCACCGGGCTGGAGCAGGTGGAACAGTAAGAGAACAGGACAAGGTTTATGCCATCCCATAGAGTTTGCCTTTTGGAGGTGTCATTGCATGGGCTGGTTATATTTTAGTTAACTCGTTTTGTCTGTGCAAATATTACATTTTATTTGTTGGTTTTTGGGTTTTTAAAATTTTTTTTTAATTGCTTATTCATATAAGTACAAGTTGAGGTTTTGGGTCAGAGCCCAGTTGCATTTTCATTCAGACAGAGTTTAATTTCCCCTTTTAAAAAGTGTTTTAAATAAGTTGGGCCATATGGAATAGAGTTGTTCATCAACCAAAGAAACTTGAGGGAATTTGAAAAATAAGGTTACATATTTCTGGAGCCATTTCTTGAGTATTGAACAAGCACCAGTACTCAAACTCCTGATTCAGTCATTTCCTTTGTTGGGATCAAGACTTAATCCATCTATACCTGTGTTTTCACAGCTGTAAAATGGGAGCTATACCTATTGATGAGGTGCTTTACATGTTTTTTTTTGAAAGCCCTTAATTTAAAAAAAGCAGAGGAAGATCATTTGCAAGGGTAGTGGACAGTGCAAAATATGTCTGAGGGAATACCGCATGTTGAATGGAGAGGCACATCTGAGAGATGCAGTGGCTAAAGGGGTGTGCAATGAGAAACTCCTCCTCAGTTGTATTCTTACGTTGCAGTTGATCCCTTCCCTGCTGCTGCTCTGAATTCTGCGCAGTGAGTGCCACAAGCACCATGTGTAGCAGTGCAGGAAGAGCTGCACAAAACCTGCCAGAATGGCAGGTCACTGCATGCTCCAGCCTCTGTATGGCCCAGCTCTAGAGACAAACGTGTGAGATGCAACATGGGTGATCTGCTAGTGAACAATTCTCTTGGCAACATTCTCCTTCAGTTAGAGCCTGGATACCCTTCAGAGGAGTGGAAGGGCTTCCCTGAGGTGATGGGTCCTGCATCCTGACCCAGTGCTCCATCCTGGAGTCAGGCAGGAGCTGCAGGGGGGCAGTGGTGTTCTGTCAGCAGCAGGGAGCCAAGAGCCTGGAGCTGGAGGCCAGGCAGGGAGTTATGTAATGTGTTCCCCGAGGAGCAGGGTCAGGATGGGATGGTTTCCTTCTGTCAGGACACAGAGCAGCTGTACAGCTGCTCTACAGTGCTCCCCCTAGCCCTGGGCTCCTCAGGAGCCATCCAGGCAGGGAGTTGGGATCCTGTAATACCCCCAGTATCGCTTTATTCCCTTCCACAGCTAATTCCTTCACAAATACTCCATTGCCATACCCTCCTAAAGAGTCTGAGAAGTGGAACAGAACTGCTCTGGCTAGAAAGGGAAACCAGACTCAGTCTGTGGGGAGGGGAATGTCACGATCCTCATGTGTGTCTCTCTCAGGGGTCTGATGAGTGGCAATGTGGGGTTACAGAGCACCAGGACAAAACAGAGGTTCTGGGTGTAGAAAGTTGTCCAAGATAAGGGAGGGGGAACTGTCTCAGAAGGGTTACTAATTTGTTCCATTTGGATGAAATAAATAGACTGGAAGTGAAAGAGATAATTTGTGTAAAATAGTAGGTTTAATATTAGTTAAATCTGCATACTTGATCTTAGCCAAAAGGCTGAAAAAGAGGGAACAGACAGAGTTGAGTTATCCAGACTGTTGTTGGCCAGAGCTGCATTTTGGAAGGTGATTGGCTGGTGACAATCCAAAATTATAGACAGCGAGTCGTGCGCAGGACATCAGCCAGGCTTTAATGGCTACAGGTGCTCAGGGTCCTGGCTTTAATCCCCATCCTCAGATGCTGCCTCCGGAAGCACAAAAGGGATATACATATTTATGAAATACCAGGTTTTATCCACTTTTTTCCAACTTTTCCATTTCTGCTGCCAGTTTATTCTCCCTGAGGTCAGACTGCTTTAAACCAGTATGTCTTCAAAGACAGAAAGCCTGAAAACTATCATTTTTGTTCCATTCAACTTTTTAGGGCAAAAACTTGGTTTTCAGACAATCAAGGCATTTAATCACACTACGATGATCTTGTCATTAAGAAAGAAATACCCTAAGTGTAGTTAGCAAACAAAGATTTACATGTAACTGCTCTAGATGTGAATTTAGCTGTTTCAAATTAAATAATAGAAACTTTTTTATGGAGAACATGTGCAATTATTATTGAGACAGTAACTGTGTCAGTGATATTTTATTGCTCATCAAATATGTTCTTTCCATGAATTCATCCCTGATCCACTTGATGAAGTAGCAAAAATCTACTTCCATTATTTCCATAACATAAAATCTATTAGTTCTCAAGAGCTTGAAGAGCCCAGGGCTGCATGTTTTGGGAGGAATTTCTTCACTGAAAGGGTGGTCAGGCCTTGGCAGGGTTTGGAGTGCCATCCCTGGAGCTGTCCAAGGAATCCCTGGAGGTGTCACTCAGAGCTCCATGCTGGGGACAAGGTGGGGATCAATCACAGCTTGGACTCGATGGTCTGGGAGGGCCTTTCCAGCTTAGATGATTCTGGGATTCTGGGAGGGATAACTCACCCTGGGGCAGCTGAGTTTAACAGGCACTTCATGGTTTGGCCTCACATGCTCCTGACATATCTCACGTGTACAATGGTGATAATGCAGCAATGTTCGTGTAGCGCTGGGAGATAAGGAATCAACATCAATCTTGCTCCATTACATAGGGAGAGTTATGTTTATGATTAGGGAATGAACCTTGCTCCTCCTAGATGAATAATTTATTTGTTTCACACGGTAGGAACAGCAGTAGCAAAGCACTCATCATTGTGTTTAAAAAAACCCTGGCTTATAGACTGTGTTTGCCATGACAGTTTTCTCTAGCCGTTGTTGAAATGTTTTAAAACTTGCAATTTCAAGCTATGCATAAACATCCATAGCTGATGTTGTGTGTGCCTGGGAAGGCAGAAGGGGTGACCTGATTACGTGTGTTCACTGATCTCTCTCTGCTTCACATTCTTGCAGACAGAACAACAACATAACTTTCTTCTTTCAGGATAGTTAATGCTCTGGCCCAGAATTACAGCACCAGATGTGTTGCCACAGAAACAATTTAAAGGGAGAAGGAATTGTGAGCAAATTGTCTTTCTTGTGGAAAATGTTTGAGAGCCTCTCCTTGGTTTCCCTGTTTCTATCTATGTGTGTGCACAGCAGAGAATAAGGGACAATTTTGCTTTTGTTTCATACATCTGTTAGTGGTTTGAAATTCTCTATACAGGGTTGAAAATTGAAAAATATTCTATTATGGGCATGACTTCCGTACCTCAGAGACATCTTTTATTAAATCCTGATTCATTTTTAGAAACATTTTTCCTTTAAAAATGTGCAGTGTGCTAGCTGATTTACTTACCTCCACTTGTAACATGCTTTGGAAAATATTTCCAGTAACAGTTGTTTTGGTGAAAGTAAGAAAACATTTGACTTTATAAAGTTATCCCAGATTTTGATGCTGAGAATTAGGATCACATTCTCCTTATGACAATTGACATGCTGATGAAAAGAGGGAATGTTTACAGGAAATATTTTGATTTAATCTTGCCTAGGAAGCCTTAAAGTAGCCAAAGCCCTTGATTTTAGCTAGCAGTTCTTTTGCTCAAAACAGTGGATACTCTATTCAACATACTCTCTTCTCAACTATTATGAAAATATTTGTCTGAAGAAAATGCAATGTGAATTACCTTAATATGTCCTTTTGACTTTTCTGACCACAGCACGGCATCTTTATCCCACAGTTTTGCATTCTGTTTGGGGAGGGTGACAAGAGAAACATCCAGGAAGGCCCTAGCAAAATTTCAAAAAGGCCACAATCCACACATAAAGAGCTTTGCTTCCACAGTTCTTTGTCCTTCATGCATTTGGGAGGTCTTTGTCCCTGCACATTTTGAAATGCTGCTGGCTGTGGAACTGGAAGAGCTGTAACTGGTTTATCAAAAGGCGAGGTGAAGTTCGTGTCTCTTTGGGGTGATGCAAAGATTTTGCCTTATGCATTTGTCTGCATAATGCTGCCCTGTGGTTTGGGAGGGAATGGACACACAGAGTTATCCCAAGAAACCTCCCATCCTTATTTGTTTGTTTAGTATTTCCCATGGTTAGGTTTATGGTTATTAAATATTTTTTCTTATAGCCATACTTTTAAATGCCCCTGAGTTTGGAAATACACAATTTATTCCCTTTGTTACTCATTCATGTACAAATCTGGGATCCTCACTTTTCCTTTGATGGAAATTATTTATAACAGAAATATCCGAGGTATCCCGATAGGTAACCCTATCTAGAGTTAGGAGCAGTTGCTTTTTTCAAGTGTCCTGCCAGAGTACTGGGCTGAAATCTCCAAGCTCTGGAGCTAGGCTGCATGCCATGTCCCACATTGGAGTTCTGGCAGCTCCACAGGCATCTACATCACCCAACAAGATCTGCCAGGCCGATAAGAAACTCATTTCTCTCTTGCATTCCTTCTTCAGGCACAACTCCAGCCCTGGGTGTGGAAGGAATGCAGAGCTGGGCCTAGAGCTTGTGTCTGCACAGGTTAGAAATGAACTTCCAGTGTGAAATGTGGCTCTGAATCTGCATCCCTGTTTCGCTGGGAGACCGCAGGTATTTGCATCCAGGTTTCTGCTTTGGGAGCTCTTCGGGGTGGAATCACTCCTTACATTTACAAGCTGATCCAAAAGTCCCTTAATTAGTTCACATCTCTCCTGTTTGATCCCATGAGAAGGCAGCTTGGTGTTTCCTTAGGCAGTAGAGCTTTCCCAGACAGACGTTGTAAACTAGAAATATAGGTACTTGTAATTTTCTTAAAAACCTCCTTTGGGCCTGAAATGTCTTGTGCTTGGTTTCAATCCAGTATTGACTAAGACTGGAAAGTGTGAATAATGTCAGTTCAGCTGTATTTGAGTTATTCAAATGAATTTTAAAACTATGTACTTTCCACTTATATTTTTCCATAATTCTCTGCACTTACATAACCTCTGTTTTATTATTGAAATGGCTACAGACTTGAAGAGGGAAATATAATTTTCCAATATTGGGCCTGAACAGATAAACAGGGAGGCAATTCCAAGGCCTCAGCGTGCTTTAAAATCTGAATGTTTGCTGCTTTAGTGTTGGCATGAATAGGTTTGTACTTCTACTAGTGCAGAAAAAGCACCACCTCAATAACCTTCGGTTTCCCTGTGCGCTGGATTTCTGAAATGTTTCCATGACGTCATTGAAATTTTACAAAAATAGTTTAGGAGCTTTCTCCAGATTATAAGGAAGGATTTTGTTCGATGAGATCTGTGAAGCTAAAATAGTAGGCCAGAGTTTTCCAGAATTGACACCCAGGGATATTCCAAATGCAGCTGTTTGAGTAATCATTGCAATCCAGTGTGTGGATGTAGCTGAGATTTGATTTATACTGCAAGTTCAGAGGCTTTTCGAAAGTTCTGAAGGTAGCTGGCTTGTAGCAAGTTGGTGCTCTGTTTTCTATGGTGGAAGACAAAAGAAGAGCAGTTGCACTGGCTGGATCTTGTGTGAAAATGCCTCTGTTTGAGTCCATCAGTAACACACAGTGTCACGTATGTTTGTTGTATGGATCCATGAGCTGCACATTTCTGTGAGCCCTCTCAGTGCTGTTAGTGCAGCCCCAAATGCCCAGACTTTCTGGGAATCTGTCACTAGGCTTTTGTTGTGCTTTGTGTGAAATGGAGCCCCAGCCACTGATCTGGAAGGAGGTGCCACCTCTGAAGAGCCCTGGCATATAGAAATACTCCTTCAATTATGCACAACAGCACTGAGACAATAGAGCTGTCCTGTGTGTAACTCTGCTGAGGTCATTGGAGCTCCTTCCTAATTCCACTGAGGCCCTGTTGTGCCTCTCCCTTTTTCTGAAGGGTTCACATGCCAATGAGTTGTGCAACAACATCATTTGTTAACAAATAAAGAAGAATTTAAATAACCTTAGAAAATCAGTGTGGGCATCCCAGCTGCCTGCAAACAAGCAGCAGAAGTGCAAAACATTTAAGTAGCAATGCAAAGTATCTCAAATTTGCTTGAGCTCAGGTTCTTCCAGAACAAAACCACAATTGTAAGGAGTATGTGCTCTGCAGGAGAAGGCTTTGGATGAGAACACACACTGCATCTTCTGGTAAGGTCTCCAGTTCAGACGTAATTTCTGTGTCTGTTT
The DNA here is from genome assembly GCA_036630365.1 of Acanthiza pusilla. Classification (NCBI taxonomy): domain Eukaryota; kingdom Metazoa; phylum Chordata; class Aves; order Passeriformes; family Acanthizidae; genus Acanthiza; species Acanthiza pusilla. The sequence goes on from JAXCHO010000050.1 coordinate 16,051,620, forward strand.
TCTCCAGAGCTGTAGTAACACATGATGAATCTTTTCCCCATGTGTGTGTGTGTAAGTCTGACTGCTTTTATTTTCATTTAAAGCAAGAAGGGAGGATACTTTGACCTGTAATTGTCAAATTATGTTTACAATACAGTAAAACTGTATCTTCTTGTAAAATGTCTCTCTTGAGTAAGCCAAGTCATACAGAGCAAAACTCCACTTTTCTGTTAGAATACTGAATGCACTGCCTGCCATTGCTGCTGTAATTGTATCAGAATCTCCATTTAATCCTGGATCTGAATTAGTGTATTGCTGGAATCACTCGTCAATATGTTTTGTATCTGAATGGCCATGTCTGAATTTTGAAGATCACCCAAGGGTGACTTCCTGCCAGGAAGGTCTCTGGTCTGTGCCTTCTCCATGGCCATTCTGCAGGGGATCACCAGTGTGAGTTCAGGAGATGGCTGCTCCATTTGCTGAGGGTTGGAGGGTCAGATTGCACACGTGGGAGAGCTGCCAGGGCAGAGAGCATCCCAGGGACAGGGTGTTCCTCCCCTGCCTCTCCTGCCAGGCCTGGCTCCTCGTTTCGGGGCAGGCTCATCGCTGGTGTGCTTGCAGCACCTTCCAGCGTCAGGGATGCTGCTGCCATCATCTCAGGCTGGCTGGCAGGATGCTGGGGATTCCATCTTGCACAGATCAGCACGCATGTAGTGCCTTTGGTATCGCTGGAGTCATCACAATTCTGAGATATTTAACTGCTTCGCCTACGTGTTTTCCTGAAATTTCATGTTCTCTGCTGGGGTTCTCATCCATTACCACGACCCCTTAAATTACCACTCAGGCAGGAGTTGGACTTAATGATCCTTGTGGATCCCTTCCAACTCAGGATATTCCGTGAGACTCTGATAAAGCAATTCTGGGAGAAGTTTTGTAGTAAATGACGGCAATTTTGGATAGCAGTGAGGTGCTGGTGGTACAGACACACAGGCAGTGTTCACGTGGAAGCATTTTTTACATTACCTGCAGACTACCTTTCAAAACTGGACTTAAAACTGGTCTTAAACCAACAAAGCTTTCTTGTGTAGTTGTATAGATCTTGTTACAGATTTTCTGGCATAGCTGTGAGGAATGTTGAATAATGAAACCCATAAAGATACAGCTATGCTGGCAAAACACTCCTGTCAGAACACTCCATTTGCCAGGATTGCTGTGTCTTTTGGGGAGAGAGGTAGAAATAAACTGGCAGAAGAGCTCAGTTATTTCTTCTGCTGGAGTTTGGTTTGGTACTTACACATAGATGCTGAGTAAACCAGTGCGAGGTCTAAGGAAAACTCCTTGTGATGCTGAAAAATAGGAAACACTAAGCAGATGTGTTAGTTGCAGTAAAAGCTTTGGGTCCTCAGGGAACAAACAGTTGGGTTCACAGCCTTTGAAGAAGACTGAGACAGAGAGCTGGTTGATTTTTTTTGTGCACAAAGCTGAAATGCATTTTCATGAGTGACTCTTGCCGTGTTTGTTGATGGTATTCATAACATTTCAAGGGACCTTAAATTACATTAGCTTTTGGCCTAAACGTTGAAGTGGTTTGATCTCGACTGATCCTGCTGAGCAACTTCTGCTTAGCACTTCCAGTAGTGTCTGCATTTTTCTTTCCAGTGAGTAGCCCTCGTGTGCTTGGGCTGGGTTGTAGGGGGGCCTGACATTTCCAGGAATTTGTTATCTCCGGCAGAAGCCTCGTTCCTGTCAGTTATTGATAAGTGGAAAGTAAACATGTTGCTGATGAGACAGTGCACTCCAATGGCTGAGCACTAGTCTGATTTCACTGCACGCTGTGGTCCTCCAGAGAAAAATTCTTCTACCGCTCATTAATTTTTAAAATTGTCTTTACTGTGTGATTTTGGTTATAACTTATCTACTTCTTGGTCCCTTCTAATGTAGAGGGTTTTTTCTTGTTTATGAATTTCAGTCACATTAGAGCCATCACTTCCTAGTCTTGCTAGAAATGCTTCTGAAATAAGTGTGGCAACTCTTTAACTTTTAATGAATATGAAAAGGGAGTTTTCACATGACCAAACAGATTCTTTCTATTTGCTGACTGTGAAATACTTGAATTAAATAGCAATAACAAAAGCACAGGGCTAAGCAAGGGCGTTTTTGGAGGCCAGGGCAGATCTCAGTCATTCTGATGGAAGGCACAGCCACTCTCCTTTGGCCGTGTGCTGTCAGAACTGGTTTGTGAGCACTCCCTACCCGACTTGCAGCAAAACAACTGCTTTAGAAAAACCACTTGAAACAGCCCTTGCTAGGATGACTTTTTTAAGCTGGAAGAGATTTAAGGGGCACTCCAGGAAGTAGCAATCACTGTAGGTTTTGTAGTGTTTCCTGGGCAAATGATGCCCAGGAGTCAGTACACAAGTTTGCCTCCTCTGCTTTTATAATTTTCCAGAGAGTATTGCTGTAATTCTGTTTGGGTTTGAAACATCCAAAGCTGTCTTCTAGGCAGGACCAGACTAACAAAACTTGAATATCTGGTTTAAAAGTAAATGTAGTCCAGTCTAGGCTGCCTTTTCCTCAGCTGCTCACTGCACCATTTGTATCCTAATGCACATTATTCTTTCAGCTGCTTCCAAAGCCATCTCCTTTTGAATGTTTAATATCTAAGAACCAATTAGTTCCATTTTGTTTTCTTTGGATAGTTTGCAATTAAACATTCTTTCAAGTGGGCTTTATTTAGCTAATTCCATCACAAAAATAAGCTCTAAGGGAATGAAGAGAAGTTCAAGCTAGCCAATGTTTATTTTTATTATTAATAATTTATATTATGGGAGTCCCCAGGGGAACTAGGGCCCCACTAAACCCAGTTTCCTCTGCGTGTAATGACTGTGTCTCACAGAGTTTATTCAGCAGAAGATTCCTTTTTGCTGCTGTGGCTCAGTGCAAGGGACCTGCTCCATGCTGCAGGGAAAGGACTGATGAAGAGCACACAAAGACAAATCAAGAATCATTATTTTAAAGAAGCATAGGCTAGGAAGCAGAGGGAAAATCTGATGCATCTTTTCTAAAAATGAAAAAAAAGGCACACTAATGTATTTTTCCAGTTTGAGTGCCAAATCATGACCTCCAAGGCCTTGTTCATCATCTCTGAAGTGATGGCAATGCTCCCAGAGACTTTGATGGGAGCAAGACTGGGCAGAGAAACTAAGGTCCTAAAAATCTCTCTTTCGAACTACGAGCGGAGGACTCTTTATATTTTAAAAACACACTGATGTGCAAAGTTAGTTTAAAAATGTTCTTGTTTAGTCAGATTTATATCATAAGTTACGATTTTCACAGTGTCTGATCCTCAATGACTGGTCTGCTTTATGTTTTACACAAGTCCTGAGAGAAGTACTTTAGAGTCCCTTCAGAGGTGTCAAATGCACAGGTGACACAGCCAACGCCTGGGATTCTGGAAATGGTTGGTTTGAGGAGCTAGAGCAGCTCCCATCACCTGGGGGATCCTGCTCTCTGTGGGGTCCCTGTGTGAGCCAAGGGGTAGGAGTGATTTGGGGTGAGCAGAGCCTTCAGGCAAGTGCAGCACCACACATTTTCCTCCTGGAGGAATTGCCATCCTCCTCCCCTTCCTTCATGTGGAGGCATCAAGCTTTGCAGCACTCTCTCCATAATTCCAAAGGCAAGATCTAGACAGGAGTTTTCCTGACCATATTCCTGTCCTCATTAGCTTAGTTTAAAGGGGGTGAGACATCTGGTTCCAAGTACAGCTGTGTGGTTAGGATGGAGGGCTTTTTCTCTCCACAGAAAAATCACTAAATCTGGCCATTTAAGACACAGATTTTATAGGAACCAGAGCTGGGCTGTGCAAAGTTCACCTCATTAAAAACAAGCCCAAACCAAATAAAAGCAGGGAATAACAACATAAAAAATGTGGGCCATGAATGTCAGAGCATGTGTATTAGGAACTGGTAAGAAGTGAAGGGAAAAGTACAGAAATACCCACATACATTCAAAGTTCTTGTTTTTTTCCACAAGTAAATATTTGGCTTTAAGGCATAAACCTTGTCTCTCTTCTATTTCCCTCTTCTATGAAATTTTATATACTTTTCCTCTTTTTCCAGTGTTCTTTGGGATACTGATCCTGACTTAGCAACTCCATTAATTCTGTGGTACAAATTATTTTGGTGACATTTATGGGAATAAATCAAAGTTGTCATAGGATGGTTCAATTCTTACTAAAGGGACAATTTTCCTGGTCAGACAGGTAAATGACAGTCTGTCCCACTTCAGAAGCACCAGGATACTGTGATTCACAGAGTTCAGTTTTTGAAGATAACAAATTACACCCCACATGCTGTTGGACATCAGATTTCACTCTTGCTGGAAGTTTGTCATCTGATTTGGTTAGTAAATCCTTCTCAGTGTAATAATCAAAACATTTATCTGTCCATCATGGTGGCTGCTATTGAAACTTAGCCTTGGGACTTTCCACAACCCTAAGGCTGAGAGAAAGGACCTTCCTTATGTCATAATTAACCTAGAGATGGGCTCCTGCCTGAGAAGGCTCCATGGATGGAGAGATGATCACACCTGATAAGTCTGTAACACACATTCAGGCATAGGTTGGGGAAAACAAGGAGAATGAGGTCTGTGTTACAGAGGAATGATCCTTGGGGTTCATAATGGAGAAGGAACCTCTCAAGGCCAGAGCTGGTGGGATTCAGTGCCTTGCTGCCAGACAAATTCCCCTTTGTCCCAAATGGAGGAGCCTGTTCCTCACTTGTAAACTGCTCTCCCTCAGCGCCGTCTGCTTCTGCCTGGTGGGAGTTTGGGCTGCAGTGTTCCTGCAGCGAGGCTGAGTGCACACTCCAGGTCTGCCAGCGCTGGAGGAGCTGCGAGTCAGGCCAGCCTGTGGAGCTGCCACATTCCTGAGGCCCTGATTCAGCCTCACGACTTTGTTAGCAAGCTGGAAATTGAAACCAGAGCAGCACAGCGAGCCCTGTGCTCGTAATTCAGCTGGTGATGGGTGAATTGCCCTGTGCCTCCCCCCGGAGGAGAGCCAGAGCCCATGGAGGAGCTCCCAGCCCCTCGGAGGGCTGTGACACCGGCAGGCATGGGAACGTGGCCAAGGGATGTGCCATGGGACACATGGAAACCAGCATTTGGTTATGGGCACTCACTGCTTCTTTGCTTGGTACAACATTGCCAAAACACCACGGTGGGATTTAGAGCCAGCTGTGATTCCAAGAAACACATTTCCATGAGGGAAAGGGGCACAGTCCGTGGGGTGATCCATGCTGAGCTCCCCTGAGCTCCCTGGCAGCTGCTGCTGGTGGGAGGCACCAGGCAGCCACAGCATCATGTCTTGGAAAGTGATTTCCAGGTCCTTAACTAGGTCAGGCCAACTTCTGCTGCTGGATTCTACTGGGAATCTGGAAAAAATGGCTGATTAATTTCCTCTGGATGTGCACACTGTCACTGAGAACAGAACTTGGAGCTGCGTCCTGAGATGGAAAGTGATTGGAAATACAGAACAGTTGGGGTGCAGGCTTGAGAAGGAGCTCATCCTGGACTTGAAAGTTGAGTCCTGTGTTCAAAGAGCCCCCTAGAAATGGGGCCATCAGACCTGACCTCCAGCACAGGGACAAGCTGTCTGAGAGCACTGCCTGTGATATTGAAATGGATTGCTGCTCAGGAAGCCTGGACTGCAGAATGCCATTTCCAGAAGCTGGCATGAAGCTATGGGAGGGCCTAATGACTAAAGCAAGAACTTGGATCAAAGCTGTTTTTCTGATTTGCTTGTAATGGCTTGAGTATGGCTAGGAGGTAAGTATGTCAGATCTGCAGTATTTAAATATATATTCAAGAGTTGAATCTGCATAGATGAAATTTGCAAAAGTACCAAAACTAGTTACACACTGAAGTCTTGTCCTCCTAATTAATGTAAGCTCTGAATATAATACTTTTAAAAGATCAATTGAAGTAGCTCCTAAGAGCCTAAAGTAGCTATGGGAATGGGTATATATTTATGAATCATTTGACATTTTCAAAATATGACCTGACAGATGTAAGTTTGGTGCAAAGTAAAGGGCCCACCTCATAATCTGAGTTAGACAGGCTTAGGTCAAGAAGTTCTGTGGAATATGTGCAGCTACACAGGGGAGAAAAAGCTTCCATCTGCAGCAAAACTGTGATGTAATTGCTCACATTGCTCAATCTTTACCCAGCAGAAATGCCTGATGAATGGGTGGAAGCTGTTTGTGTCCCTTCTCTCCCTCTTCACAAATCTGTTTTCCCAGATAAAAACTCAGTATCAAGCCCACATTTCCCATGTCTGTATCTGCAGGGCTCCCCCCGTCTGTGGTGGGCACTTAGAGCTGACACACGATGGTGTGAGACAGCAGCTTTGCAGAGTGATAGCACAGGTCAGAACCCCTGTGTCTGAGTGAAGTACATCAAACCTGTTCACATTCTGCTGGGAATCCTTGTCTTGGGACTTCTCTCCACAGACCAGACTTGTGTGAAGAAAGGATTCCTATTTGGGTGTAATGTTTTGTTCAAATTGCTATTTTGAGATGCATTCTGAGATCAAGGGCACTGTGTGTCTCGCTAATTCAAATGATTTTTCTTCTCTTGAAAATAACCAGATACATTTTTCTTAGTTCCGCCAATAACTGTAGAAATAGAATGTTTGTCAAACAATTGAACAAAAACGCTTACAATGTAAGGGGTTTGAGTGATAAATGTAGAGTGTTTATGTAGCACAGTAGACATTGCTACTGAGGTCAATGGTTTTCCTGAGGAATGCTGGAGAGCAAAGATTAAATACAGTGTGTATTTTCCCAGTGGATTCAACCCAGGGCTGTGCCCAGACAGTCACTTCACTCCTGCCTCACTCAGCCACCTCCAGGGGAATGAGGCTGAGGCAGGGCCTTGTCCCCTCTCATTCATTTCATGGTCTGGATTCTTTACGTGTCCAGCCCTGCAAAGTGAGTGCCAAGGCCCAGACATTTCCACCTATTCCACAGTGCATTGAAATCACAAAAACTTCAGTGCTTCAGGCCTAGAGCAGTCCTGAGACTTTGTTCAAAATGTTTGACAGGACTGTAATACAGTGTGACAATCTGATTCCTTTTCTTTAGCATGGCAGACAAATGCCATTGTCTGCTGCAAGTGTTTTTGGACACTGCCCATCAGCAGCGTTCAGAAGGGTCAGTTAATCCCATTGTCCCCAAGTTTTGAAATAAGCAGGAAGGAAAATAATTGCGATTGCATCAATGTGATGGTAGACAAACAAACATAGCCCAGTTTGCAAAAACAGCCTGGAATTTATAGTGAAGCACAGTGAAGACAGCACCTTAGGCTGAAGTGTTTTTTTAAAACAGCTGGAATTAGTTGGAATCACAGCTCATTTCTAAAGTCCAGAGAAGACCCTGAATGTTCATGTACTGAATCACTGCTGATTTTGGTTCTGTGCAGTGAAAGCTGAGTTTCAGCAGAGATGGTACAGAACCAGTACATTTGTTCAGCTGTCATGAAGTGAATTTTATAAAACCATGCTATAAAAGATGTAGATTCCAGGTGGCAACTCTGTAATAAACTTAGGGGCTCTGCTGTGCACAAATCCACCGAGGGAGTCTCCTGATAGGTACAAATCTAAGCCCCAGATTTTAGGATGAAGGCTGCAGCCCCTCCAATAAACTGTTGAGCTCACCAGATACTGAACTAAGTATTATGTTGTGATAATAGAGGATGAAATCAACCCTGTTTGGTTCTCACAACTAGAGGATGAAATGGCTCTCTTGTCTTTCCAAGTAAAGCGAGTGTAATAGTTACCAATAAAATTATGTATAAAAATAACAAGGGTCTAAAAGTGAAAGGAGAAGGTTTGCACCAGACAGTGTAAGGCAAATTGTCATGAGCACATAATGTATCCACAATCACAAACACGACCCTCAGACACTGAAGCTTTCAACAACTGATGTCTGTCAGAAACTGTGTTTATTTTCTTTAGTGACAATAATTTGCTTGGTTTCGGACCAGCTTTAGTTGTGTGAGGCCAGTGAAGAGCAGAACTGCTGCACTGGTGAGGTCTGGAGCCCTGTCCAGGCTGCCAGGGCCCACAGAGAGCTGAGGGTAGCAGAAGCTGCTGCACTTTTTGCAGAAACACAACCAGGAGAAAGTGTCTTGTACCCCACTGCTCATTCACAGTTGGAGCATTACAGACTTTAGGGAAACAGGAATTCTCCAGCAAGGATTTGCCAAGTGGACCTCTTGGAGATGCTAACACAAAAACATGGCTACTAATTTAAAGCACAAAGCACGAGCAGAAATATTTTGTAAGAAGCCAGTGAGTCATATTTTCCTCATAAAATTGTTGAAACCATTGTGCCCAGAAACAATTAAAGATGTGAGTAGGGCTGGAAAAGTTTAGCCATAAACACAAACAGACACCGTTATTTTGTTTGTAGAAGGTGAAGGTCATTTGGCTTGAGGAACATCCTCAGCCTCAGAGAGAGGGAACAGAAGATGCAGTTCGTGTGTCCTCACTGCTGCAGAGGAGCCCCAGCGTGCCTGGACACTTGGTGACACCAAAGGTTAGACACCAATAGTCTGTTATGGCAAATGGACCATGGAAACAGGACCAAACAAACCTACTCCTTTCATCTGAAAGAAGTTCTCTTTTGACTTAGATTTCTGAGCCCTGAAGTCTCAGTCGTACAAATCGCACGTATTGAAAAGTCAGTGTGTCCCTGGCAGTTGGGAGGTGTGCTCAAGGCTCAAAAACTTTATAAGACTTTGTCAAGACTCCATGATTTTTTCAGTAGTTTGGTGTTCCAGTTGCCCCTGGCAATGGACTCCTGTATTGTGTCCTGCTGTTTTTGTGCTCTGCATGTGCAGCCCCTGGCTGACAGCTCTATTCACCTTCTGTGCTTTGGGGGAAGAGTGAAAGAGAGGAAGTTCCTCTGCTCCCCAGGGCATAATCCCTGTTTTTATGAGATTTGGGCACACTGGCCTGCACAGCAGAGGTTACAGGTTGGAAGGCAGATTTGAGCTGAGCTCTGTGGGGGTCCTTATTTGCTACATTTCCACCCTAAGGGGAGGGTCGAATCTGAGATGTGTCCAGATGCTTTTTCTCAGGGCCACTTGTAACACAGCTCAGCACTTTTATACAGACACCCCAGCTAGCAAACCCCTCTGTTTAAACAACAGAGTCTTTCTTACAAATAAAATGTTTTCTTGACATCCAACTTATGGTCTTCTGCTCAGAAGTGTGAAATGAGCCATAAGATTTCTAGGTCACTACAAAAAATACATATGCAAGTGTGTACCAAGAGGCATCGACTTTGTTGGCATTGTTTTGAATCAAGAAAGATAACCCCTTCAATGGCACTTTATTTAAATTCTCTTCATTCTCAGGGAGTTGGGAAGATGTGCTTGTGAATTGCTTTGGAGAGGAGCAGCACATTAGAGCAGAGCAGGGCAGGGTCAGTGGCCTTGGGGACTGAGCTTTGGGCAGTGACAGAAAGCAAATGACCCCGAGGAGCTGCAGTGCTTTTGGCCATGCCCTTGTGAGGCCCAGGGTGTCTCTGGCTTCTACTGATTTGCAACAGTGCATCTTCTGGCCATCCAGGACTGTATTTGATTTATAAACACACAGGTCAGGTCTAGGAAAACTGGGCAATTCAGTTCTTTCATTAATTGAGTTTTGGGGGTCTGTCCATTTCCAAAATAGTCCTTCACATCTAGAGGTCAGTGCCACAGATTTTACTTCAGGAGTCTTCTCATCATTTTCCACTTTCTGTTCCCTGCCAAGGATCTGCCTGGTTTTGTTTGTTCCATATCTGTGTGCTCCAGAGGCTTTCAGTCTCATGCTATGCAGGCTTTAGAGCAGCTGCTCTTGGACTTTCTCTCTCTCATATACCCATGAACTGAGTTTCCCAGGTTAAAGAGCTGAAAAATAGATCCTGGGAATCTGGCTTAGCCTTGATGAGGGATGTGGTCAATAACCACGAGGCTATTCCTTTTATTTCTTCCTTTAACAGCTTGTTATGCAATTACATTTTTCAGTAAGTTGCATGCTTTTTCAGGCTAATGATCCTTTTGATGGGGTGACAGTTCACAGACTTACAAACATCTCAAAACTAGAGGGAAGAATGGAAAATATTTTGAAACTTAAGCTGTGATATGATGCAAGTCCAAGGTCCGATTCAGGGTGTTAAGGAGGATCTTTTCAAAGCAAGAGAATTTAAGCGCTGTACTGTTTGATTAAAAGGGGGTGAAGGGGCACCTGAATTTTCCATGTAACAGATTTCTGTGGACACTCCTGAGGCAGTGGAGTCACATGGAGTTCTCTCCTCTGAGCAGTGAAGTACCTGGCCATGCTCAGCACCTCTCTGCACACTGGTGACCTTGCAAAGCAGGTGTCTGTTGGCTCGCATTCGTCATTGTCACATCTTGTTCTACAATGTTCTGCCTGTTTCTCCCAGGTGTATTCCTGAGCTTGGCACAGCCCATGGAACAGGCAAGGAAATGGCAGTTCAGACCTCAGCCCAGGGAGTGACTGAGCAGCCTCTCCTGAGCAGGCTCACTGCAGGATCTCTGCTCCTGGAAATCCAGGACAGTTTTTGCTCCTGCTTTGGTAGGCAATGGTGCCTAAACTATAGCCACTGGCAGTCATTCCCTGTACTTGTAGACTTGCCCAGAATTAGCAAAATACTCTTGAATCCCCTTCCTCTTGGGAAGTGTATTGAACCATTCAGTTCTTTACAGGCAGGGAGGAGGTTGCTCTCCAAGTTGGTGGCAGAGCCAGGGAGAGTCTTACACTGACATTTCTGGGCTTGTAGTCTGACTATGGTAGCCATGCTGGAGGGATAATGTTGGGCACAAGGACTGAGTGCAGAGTTCCTTCCCAGCTTCCATTCTGGTGGATTAAGAGTGTTCTTCAGAGCACGTTCTGTAATGTGGGACAAACTTCTGCATGGAGCATGTGCAGCTCCCTCTTGGAGTTTGTACTTCTGTCTCCAAACACATCCTCCAGCTTTTTGTTATACCCAGATTTACTCGCTTGTGGTGTTTACATTACACCAGCTTGAGGGGGGAAGGAAGGGAATTTTTCTGTATATGAACTGTCTGGGTGATTTTCTACAGCTGCTTTGAAGGATGTGTCTGTTACTTATATTGGGACTTGGATTCTATAGACATATGGCAGAGAACACAATTCTCCAAAAAGCAAAAGAGTTTGACTGATGGAAAACAAGAGAGCAATCCAAGAGAAACCCTGCCAGAGGAGGAGCATGAACCTGAAATTTACTGTTGAAACCAGACTTCTGCCTTGGGCTTAAGCACCAGTTCTGCCATTGACTGCAGTATGGCTCTGCAGAGATGCAAGGAGCTGCTTTTTGGACCTGACTAAGTCTGGAGCTTAAGTATCGTTCTGGCATCCACACTGATTTGGAAATACACAGGTTGGCCTGGACTCCTGAAGCACTGGGACAATTACAGAGTTTTTAAAAAGTCAGAAATGTAGAGAGCCTCTGAATTGAGGCTATTCTGGCTTTTGCATCGTGAGTTTGTAAAATCAATCAGAAATTGAAGAGGGCATGAGAGATTTCATTTTAGACTATTCAATCCCTTATTAATTGTACAGTGGATGGCAACAGAGGAAACGTGAATTGCAGACAAGTCTTTTTTTCCAATTTATTCTGCTGTGTGTTGTTTTGACTTTCCACTTCCATGCAGCTCACCACTTGCAGCAGCACAAGAACTGCCAAGAAGGTTTGGCCTCATCTGTTCCTGTGTTTTATTCCAGGAGCCAGCAGCCTCTCTGAGTGGGAGCCATGTCGGTCAAGCTCACATTTGTGTCCCCCGGGGATGGGGGAGGGATCAGCAGGAGCTGCTCCTTCACTGGGTTCAGCACCGTGCAGAGCAGGAAACTGGCGTAAGTAACACCAAAACCAGAGCACCTGATCCCTGGGCAGCAGCCTGGGAATGCATCGACCTGGGGCAGCCTCGTGGAGATGTTGTTCCCTAGCTTCCACCCAGAGCTGCTGAGTGCTGTCAGTGCACTGACGAATAGCTCTGCTGCCCGGGAGACTGTCCCATGCTGGACACTGCACTGCAGGACAGCAGGGCACAGAGGTCATGTTCCAGCTCTTCACAGTCCCCATTTCTGCTGGAAAAACAGAAAAATGAAGGGCTGCAGCCCTTCCTGCTGGCAGCCAAGTAGGAACTGCTGAGTTCTGACTGAACCTGCGCAATAGCGATGGTAATTAAAAATCTCCTAGACCTGGGGATGTTAATGGTGAATCCTGGCAAAATCTGTAACCAAACCCAGGTCAGATCCTCCCAGAGTAACTGAGGCAGAGCAGCACTCTGTGGGAGGAAGGGCTGAGTTCTGGCAGTGCCACAAGGGAGGGAAAGGGAGGAATCAAAGAGGCCAAGAGGCCACTGCCAATTCCCTGCTCAGTGCCAGCCCGCAGCCCAGCCAAGGCTGCAGCCCCGAGTTCAGTCTTCAGCTGGACTCTGGAATTGCAGAACCACCCTGCACTGATTTCCCCATTTTGTTTTTCTTAATTTTTTGGGCAGCATTGCTCTGTGTAGTAACTGCAGCTTTTCCACCAGAAATGCTCTTGTGCTTTTTCTGAATTTACCAATCCCTGTAAATCCCTGTAAATCTTGAGTGCTTTTAGAAGATACGACCTATAAATGGAAAATTAATATGATCTCTGACTGCCAGTGCATGCTAGAGCAATAACAAAGTGAATCATTTAGCAGCACCATATAGAAGTATTGTGAAGTGTGCCTCCAGGAGTGTTGTACTCAAAAAATCCTGTTGTCTCAGTAAAATACCTGACTCATGTCATGAAATACCTTTTCAAAGAACCAGATGACTGAATGGAACTTTTAGTTAAACACAGCATGGTAAAGTATGAGCAAAAAACGAAACTCCTGTATGATTGTGATGCAATTGAGAACTCTTCGATTTGAATAAATTAATTTGTTGGTGGAAGTGAAAATTAATATTACCCCTTGCAGAGACCAGACATCTTTAATCACACCAACTACCAAGATCTGAAGACAAACTCTGTGCTATTATATAAAGAGGCTTAGCTCCAGTGCAGAGTGGGAGTTCCAGCAGGGAAAGGCTCTACCAGGAGCCGTGGTGAGCTCTTGTTTCTCCAGCAGGCTCAATCCAGCAGGGTCCCAGTGCTTCAGACAGAAGAGTTCATCTGTCCCTTAAGGTTATCCCCTTACCTCTAGCTGCAAGGGTTTCCTGACCAAGTGCCTCCCTCTATGTGCTTTTATGATGTTGTTTTTCATTGGTTAAGTGTTTAGACAGATAGTTTTGTGCAGGAATCACTGCAATAAGGAAGATTTCTGTACTTAGACTCTCAGTCACAGCCCAGTGAACATGAGAGCCTGCCCTGGCATAGACAAGAAGTTTTTGAATCAGCCTTTCTCAACTTATCTCTCCCTCAGGCACTGTTGCAAAACTCAGCAGGAGCTTGCAGGGGCCCTGTGCAAGGTCTGTCCAAAGGATGACACACAAATCAGGCCCACATGGACATTCTTGAGCAGATGCTAAATATATTTTTACTTTTCTTTAGCAACTTCCCCTTGAGTCTCTCAGTCAGACACACGATTTTGTGTTTCCCCACAATGGTATCCACAGGAAGTAAATATTATTCTTGTTATCTATAAAGTGGGAAATTTGATACTTAAATTATCAAGTTCACAAGGGAAAGCAGCAGCAGAGCATTCAGCTTTTAGCTACTGGCCCTACAGGCCATGCCAGCTACTTAACTCTTGTATGAAGTGTGTGAAAATGGGATTCTAAACACCAGTGCTCATGTGGGCTGCAGCAGTCAGTGGGAGATGCTGAGGGGAAGGGGCAATGGGAAATCCCAGCCTGCCTGGCTGTCATTTCCAGAATTTAGCATCTGCACTCCAAAAATCTGAAGGTAAATTCCTAAATGAAACAAAACTCAGGAGTAATTTGGGCTTTTTAATTTCAAAATAGAATTATCTTGTCTTTTCTATATGGTATCTTGCTAATTAGAGTACTCTAGAGCATGGAATTAAATGCTATTTCTTCTTAGCATGAAAGAATTGTAAGTGATGAGTCCTCTAGGAGACTCTTTCAAATGCTGCTGTTGGCTGGACTGTCCCTTCCAGTGTCATTCCTATTGAAACTCTCTCACTTTGCATGGAATACTCAAAGCTACATTATCATAATAAAGAAAAGTAATATTAATGTAAGTTTCTAATTTAACAGTTCTGTTCCTTGTTACAGGTAACCTGAGCTCCAAATGGTTTGGTTAATTAATATTTTACATTAAGGCATCATAAAAAACTACGATAACCAATGGTGGGATGCCAAACCAGTAATGTTTGGCAGCACCTAGTTTATCAGATTTTTTGCAGGACAGGTGTTAAAAAATGGAGTTTAGTGGAATTTAGGACAAGGATAATTAGAGTAGTTACTCCAGGGCTTCTCTAATAGGACTAGGGACAGTCTCAGGTGTGTTGGGTCTGGGCTTTAATCACCCAGCACAATAATCTCCTTAGGCCTCCAGGACCATGCCTGGAACTGAAACCAGCCAGTGCTTACCTGAAGTTCATAATTTCTGCAGGTGAGTTGAATTTAGGATAGAAATTGTAGATGAGGTAAAAAGCTTTTTCAGAGAGCAACTGGCTGGTTTGGCTTGCTTTGGTAGAATGGGAAACTTCTTTGGGTAATGTTATTTTAGAGGCTTTACTTAGAGGGATTATTAGCAAACCTATATAAAAATAGCCAAGACTTAGAGAAGTATATAGGTAGAGGTAAGCCAGGCAGGAATTACTTGCAGAGAGCTCGTTTTCTGCTTTAAAGGCGTCTGTAACTGGTGGTTCTAACTTGTTAGGTTGGCACAAAAAATTCTGTGTAGGGGACTTCTGTTAGAAACAATATTTAATTTTGATTTTGCAGTTGCTTTTAAAAGTAATTAACTGAGGTGTTTGATGCTGAAAAAACCCTTGATAATTATATATTTTGTGCAATCTGGGCCTGGCAGTTGGCTTTTCAAAACCGGGTAGGACTCTGAGCCATGGTTTAAATGAATGGTGAGCGCAGACAAAGAACCAGCAATGGCTAAAGGCTCCTCATGTGAGCTTTAGCAGTTAGGCTCTGAGCAGATGAAGAGTTTGTTTGCCTGAATTGCAGGTGGGAGTCAGAGGGTCCTGCCCTGGCCCTGAGCAGCTCCCTCGGGGGCTCTGTGGGTCAGGCAGGCTGTGTCCAGGCTGTGCCCAGGCTGTGCCCGGGCTCTGGCTCTGCCCTGCCCTGCTGGGCACACAGAGCCAGCACTGGCAGCTTTGGGTGTCTGCCACAGGCTTCTCATGTGCCCATGAGCTTGGGGATTTTGAGTCATTCTGTGTATGGGATTGGATAGAACTCGTAGCCTGGAGTTCTGTGGCTCAGGCCTCTCTCTTCTCCCAAGTGATGAAGTTTGCATCTTTCCTGTGTTTCTTTTCTCTTTCTGCAGCAAGTCCCTCAGCAGAAGTTCAGTGAGATCAAGGATGTCACTGAAACCCCCCAAGGCCTACAATTCCCTGCAGAAGGGGGCACTCATCTGGGATCCAAAGCCACTGCAGGTGAAGAAAATTTTTGAAGCTTTGAAGAAAGGACTTAAGTAAGGACTTTTTCAATATTCTAATTTATCTTCCCTAGTCACGCTGCTTAAGTCTGTGTGTCACTGTGCTCTCTCTGCATCTGGCATCTCTGAACACGTGTGGTGACTTCCTCAGACCTGGGACCTTGTAAAACAAGTTCCATTCGCTCTCAGACAATCTGTTTGCAAACAAAGTGCTCCGATGTTTTTGTTTGTTCCTGGTTTATTACACTGTAAAAGGTCAGCGGCAGGGAGAGATTGGCAGCGACTCTGAGAGATTGTCCTGGGGAGCAGCTGAGCTCCTGTGGGGAAGGGAGGCTTTCAGGACAGGCTGGCAGTGCAGGGAGGGGACAGCCATACCTGGGAGTGATTGACAAAAAGTTTCTGGAGAGGGAACTGCATGGAGTTTGCTTTGACTCAAAGAGCTGACTTAAAATTGAGACTGAAAATGAGGGTGTGCCCTGCAAAGACAGAGTGGGAAGGCTGGTTCATCAACCACTTCTCCCTGTGCTAATTACTGAGCTGCTAATTACTTACAGAGTGAGCTGCTCTAGGAGCGTGTGTCAGGATGCTCCCCCCCATTTTTTAATAGAATTGAGCTCTGGAGTTCGAAGGTACCCTGTGATCTGTGGGTGTCTTGTGAGGGAAAGGTCTAGCAGGTACCCCTGAAAACTTCAGCTTTTTGATTTCCCACAATATCCTGAGTCTATTGTCACAGGAACTCCTGATAGCAGCTGCTATCAGAAGGCAGAATACCATTCCCCAGGTTTGTAAACCCTGGAGCTCTTTGTGCTGGCATCCTACTAGCAGTTCCTGCATGTGTGTTACTGCTGTCCTCCACGTTTTGCTACTGAATTCATTTTGCTCATAGTTTGCTTTCTTAAGCAAAGAACATAAAATGCACTGTAATAACACTTTATAAAGTCAGACGTGTCACGTTTTTAGTCCAATAAAAGACTATGAAGTCTTAGCCCTAAAAATATCCACCAATGTCTTATTAGAGGATTTAGATTTAAAAGAAACAATGAAACCAAATGTTTTTGCAGAGCTGCGAATTTATCTGAGCTTAGGGAGGAGAATCTATAAAGTGGCTCAGAATTTGTTCCCAGTTTTGCAGTGAGTGCCGCATGATCAGCCTCCTGCCAAAAGTGAGTGGCTGACTAATTGACTGAAGTAACCTACAGAAAACAACTGTATCGAATAGCAAGGCAAAGGCCAAATTTTAAGTAAATGCAGACTAAGTCCACTTGGTGCTGGAGTGACTTGAATTTTTAGTACAGAACATATTTTACGTGCCTGCTTCTTTATAGCTATAGAAAGTAATTCTTTATTCTGTTAACCATCTGGGTGCCACTCCATTAAGCTGATAATTCTAACACATGTAAATCTAACAGTGATGAAGCTTTTCTAAAAGGTAAATGAATGCTTTCCTGCCTCCAGCCTTGGCTGCTTCTGCACTGAACTGTTACTGGGCCGGTGTTAAGAGCAGACAGCTGAAGGCTGGAGACATGGGATGTCTTGGGGGACTTGGTTTTGGAACAGTAAGAAAATTAAATGCATCAAGGCAAATGTCAAGAAGGGTAGCTGTCTAAAATGAAGTTATTTTGACTGCTCAGAGACTGTGTCTAATAATGTAGTATGTACCAGGTGATTCTGGTTCCCTTTTAAACAGAAGAGGAAAAAGTTACCTAAGTCTGCTCTGTATTAAAAGCAAAGTTGGAAGAAGATGGTCTCAGCTGAAAATGTTTAAGGTCCTTTGGAAACTTGTAAGGCACAGCCCATGCATGCAAGCAGCTCCAGAGGAGCCAACTGGCACCAAGTGCTTCACACCTTGCAAAACGGTTCTCATTCTGGAAAAAGGAATAGTTGCATTGAGAAATGGCCTCAATATGGTCTTCAGCTCTGTTTGCTAAAACACTGAGTAGCATCTGCCCTCCCTTCCCTGTGCAGTGCTCCTGTGAGCTTGGTTTTGTCGTGCAAGCGTTTCAAGTCTTTAAGATGGAGTTGGTTGGTGAGTTCTTCCCCCTCAGTGTTTGTAAAGAGACACTTCCTCAACAAATGAACCATTCTCCTGCCTTACAGGGAAGGGTCAGGTAGGAATAGTTAGAGAAATCTGAGGAGGAGATCTGTGATTTATGTGTGTGTTAGAACTTGTTATTCTCCTCCTAAATCCCTTGTAACATTCTGCTGAAAACCCCTCTCCAAATAATCTCTGATGAATGCACCAGGAGAATTTAACAGTGGGCTTGCTTTCTCTCCAGTGAATACCTGGAAGCACATCAGGCTGAGTTGGATTATCTCTCTGATCGACATAAAGATACAAAAAGGAACTCTAGACTGGTAAGGTGTTTTTAATGTTAAATACTTAAATACAGTCACAAAAGTAGGTGCTTTCTCCCATCTGGGACTCCCAGGGGTTGTCCAGTTAAAACACTGAGATGGGATCCAGCAGAGCATCACAATCAGAAATTCCCCAAGCAAGGTAGCCCTAGATGTGAGAATTTAACTTTGGATTTCTCGTTTTCAATATCCAGCAGTGTTCTTCAGATCATGTTTTTTTACTGGGGTGTATATTGTACAAGATCTCTTTGCATCTGCTCAGTGATTGGTGTTTGTAATATTAATTTAATGTCAATTAAGATGTTCCTAGTGAGTCTTGCAGTGCAAATAATAGGGTACATTAATATGCACAAGTACAGGTGCTCTCCTCTTCAGCTTGTGCTATTTCTCTTTCAGGCTTTCTACTATGACCTGGATAAGGTAAGGCTGTTGGGAAAGAGATGGAATGTGGCAAATAGAGGAAAATGGATGATTTTTGTGTCTCTGCATTACTTAATGACACATTTAGCAAATAATTTCTTCCATCTCTTTCTCTCTCTCTGCCTTCTTCAAAAGCAAATCCGCTCTGTGGAGAGATACATCAGAAAATTGGAGTTTCACATAAGCAAGGTAAGGGGTTTATACCTTGTACCTGTAAGGTTCACAGTGCTTTGTAAGTGATCTATCTGCATGGAAAACACTTGGATTATAATTCATCCGAAGGAGAGAATGCTGGGGAGTTGCTGAAAGCTGGAGCCACTCTTTTTATAGCAAGAGGGGATTTTTATTTATTTATTTTCCTGAATGGTTCTATTCAGGCTGAATGTTGGGCACGACCCAGCCTGAGTTTTCCTGTGGAACCAGTTTGCATACTCTGCCAGCTTATTCAGAAAATGCTGCTCTGGGAAGCCTGGTGTGTTCTCCCCTTCCCACGAGGGGCAGTTGTGGGGATGTGTGTCTGCTGTCTGCCAGGGCTTCCAAAGGGCTGGAACCTCTCCTCTGGCAGAGCTCACACTGCAGGGGTTTGAGTCTGTGTTGAAGGAATTGGTTTCCTGCTCTGCAATTTTTGTGAGCAAAGTTTTGCTCTCCTCCTTTTCTTCTAGTCTGGTAAAAGCACAGCTGATTGTATTCCTGAAAAAATCATGGGATATTGAGGAGTGAAATATTGCACTCTGTAAAGTGCAGGAGTTGCAGCATTCTGCAGTGCTCTGACAGAGGGATTTGCTTTGGTTGGTTTTTTTCTGCCAGGAAACACTGTTGATGTTCCTTTCCAAAACTCCTCAAAACTATGCCAGGGTAATTCCAGTTCCTTCTTTCCCATGTTCCAAAGGTAGAAGAGCTCTATGAAGCTTATTGCATCCAGTGCAGACTGCGGGATGGGGCCACGAACATGAAACAGGCCTTCTCCCTGTCTCCTGCCACCAAAGCCTCCAGGGAGAGCCTGGTGGAGCTTTACAAGAACGTCCAGGAGTGCACAGAGGTAGGAGATTCTGCACACTTGTAACCAGGACCTGACTTCCCAAAAAATGTACTGGGAGCTGCTGCTGGCTTTTTTTTTTTAATGGTGTAGGTTAAAAACTTACCATGTGTGAATAAAATACAGGTACATTCTATGAAAAATCCTTATTACTGGGGTCTCTTATGAATTCCACTGGAAGTGTGGGGTGAGAGGTGAAGAAGGAATAAGCTACATTATTTTTACAAAACCAGTAATGGAAGGCAACTGACAGTGAGGAGCTCAAGGAGTTCTACTCTTCTGTGAAAGATTTCCTGTCTTAGAGAATCCATTCACATTACTTTTACCTGCTTTTACTGGTGAAAATATTTGTGTCCCCTTTAAAAAAAAATAAGAGATGAGGTCCTTTGAAAGAAATGGCATGTGTGGGAAAGCAGCTACCCTGCACTACTTGGCACTGCTGGTGACTGTAGTCTTTCTTTCAGGACATGTGCTTTATAGAGGGGGCACTGGAGGTCCATTTGGGAGAGTTTCATGTGAAGATGAAAGGTAGGTTCCTTCTCCTTTCCTTCAAGAATCTTTTATTGATTTGGGGTTTCTGTGTAGCAATCTGATCCACTGAGAGTCCAGTTATTCAAGGAGACCTTGAATGGAATTTTGGTAAATTTATTTTTGCTTCAGTATTATAAAACAGACCTGCCATGGTATTTTATATTTGAATACAAAGCAGACAAGCTTTCTTTCCTCAGCTCAGTTAAATGTTGTCCTTTTAAGAGTGTGCTGGGCTGGTGGTGTAACTTCACAGAGCTGAGGACAAGAGGAGGTGATCCCCAGACAGTCACTTTATTTATTGCAAGCTGAGGTGTTGGGGGCTTTGTAAAACTCTACAGATATTGAGAGTTTTCCTTCTCTTTTCAGGGCTGGTGGGCTTTGCACGTCTTTGCCCAGGGGACCAGTATGAGGTGCAGTATACAACACATTTCTATATTTTGTTCTTTCTTTTCCTGGAGTGAGTGTGCATTGGCAGCACAGGAGGCAGGGGTGGAACATGGAGAGCAGGAGCCAGACTGTGAAAAAACCACTCTGCTGTGAGAACAGTGCATTGGCACATCCACTGTGCCCTCGGAGGCTGGGGAGGGACAGAGTGGATTGGATTGATTTGGGTGTTATGGGAGAGGTTAAATAATGCCAGTAATTGCCTCTCAAGCCCAACTGCCAGGGCTTTCCCTTCAGAGTGGCCCTGGAATCGAGGAGCAGAGGCTGCCTGTTTCTTGGAAGTTTGCCCTTGGCATGATTTGAATGCATCTCAGTGTCTCCCGGGGTGCTCTCCTGCTGCTAACCTTTCCCAGTGAATTCCAGTGTGCCTGGTGCTCCAGCAGCACTGCTCCTGCAGGGCAGTGTGCTTTGCAGCTCCTCTGCAGTGGGTGGGACATGGCATTTGGTGCTGACTTCAGGGGTTAAACCTGCAACCCCAATTCCTGCCTCCAGTTTTCTGGCTGTGTCCAAGCTCCCAGTGTACAATGGTCTAGGGGGTGGCTTTGCGTCTGTGGAACAGGAACAGTGTGGGACCTGTGGACTTAAGGGAATGGTCTGGGAAATGCTGGCCCAACATCCTCCTTTCTTTGTGCTTTCCAGGTGTTTATGCGACTGGGGCGCCAAAAATGGAGGCTGAAAGGCAAAATTGAGACTGATGACAGCCAAACATGGGATGAGGAGGAAAAGATTTTTATACCCAATCTCCATGAGAAGTTTGAAATCAAGGTGTGGTGTATAATGGTTGGCCTGGGATATGTAGTTATGTTTTGGGTTTTTATTTGGTTGGTTTTTAAAAAAAAGTCTTAGATGAATATCTGGGAATTTCTAGGATGATGCCTGGATATGGAGACACAGAGATGCATGTAGATATTATTCTGATCACCCATGTGGATGTTAAGTACCTGTAGTGCTGCTCTCTATTGAAGGAGAGCAGTTCCTGTATGGAAAAGCCACCACTGGTTCCGACACTGCCGTGGCAGGTGGGGTTAATCCTTGAGCAGCATTTCCACTTCAGTCTGGCATCACTCATGGGCTGGACTCTGCAGCATGACTCCTGTCAGCCTGAAAGGAGCTGGGACTGAAGGCTCTGCTGGATCCTGTCCTACTGGGAAACTGTGCCAGTGCAGCCTTTGGGCTCTGGCAGCCTGCTCAAGCTGCTCTCCCCTCCCCTGGCAGCAGGAACTGGGTTACACAGGAGACACTCTAGGGCTTCTTGCCAGCACTGCCTTTGGAAATGGGTTTATAAGGTGGTTTTTCATTGTCACTGCACAATGAGGATCAGGTGAGAAGCTAATTCAGATCCCTGTTTTACCATAATTGCTGTAAAACCTGGTATTACTTTGTGTGACTCTTCAAGTCAGCTTATGAAAGTCTGACAAATGTCTTCCACAGCTCCTGCTCTTTCCACTTTGTGCTTAATAATCTTTGCCCAGCACAAATACATAGCAGGTTTAAAATAATAAATGCTGTGCAGCTCTGTGTGTCCCCAGCTCCTGGAGCCCCTGCCTTCTTTGCCAGCCTCCTGTGAGATATTGTGGGGACAGTGGCTCACAGCAGTTGGGGAGGGCAGAACTGAGTGTCAGAGTTTGGTTTGTTGGGGGCTTCAGAGCAGATGTGCCCTGGGCTGTTCTCCTTTCCGTGCAGGTGCCTTGGGGGTGTCTGGGAAGATGGAATTGGATGTGTTTGTGTGTCCCCACAGGTGACAGAGCTGCGAGGCCTGGCCACCATCCTGGTTGGGGTGGTGACATGTGACAGCATCAACTTCTTCACCACCAAGCCCCAGGCAATCATTGTGGATATAACTGAGCTGGGCACCATCAAGCTGCGGCTGGAGGTCCTCTGGAAGTAAGTACAGCCTTAAACAGAAAGAGCTAGAAAGCATTTGAAATAATGAAAGGCTCTGGAGTGTGTCACTGGGCTGGTCCAACATCATGGTCCTCTTTCCGTCTGAGAGCAGGTGCAGGAGAGAGAACAGCCCTGCGCTGCCTCACAGCAAGCCCTGGGCCTGAGCTGATGGTGGGACCAGCCTCAGGAAGGGCAGGGCAAGGGACAGGAGCTGTTCCTGTGACCTTTCAGCTCTTCCTTTGGTGTCACCACAGCCATGGGACATCACCAGTAGCCTTACTTAGCCCTCTGCTCCTCACAATGAGCCTTCAGTCTAACGCCAAACAATGTATTTTGTCCACGAAACATGGAAAATAGTCTTAAAGGTGATGAAATGAAACTGAAAGTAGCAGTTTCTGGACACAGTGAAAAAAACCCACAGCTAAAGTTTTAGGACAGTCATTATTACCAAGACATGATTTGTTAAAAAAGCAGCTTTCCCAAAGACTTGGCACCTTTGTATTTGCACTGTGAGTAGTTCTGGATACAAGGCCTGTTTGTGCACTCCAGGGAAGCTGCTTACAGATGTACTTTTAAATAGCTGAGCATTGTCATGTGCCTGTGATTTGTTAAATCTTTATATTTTAAATCTGTGACTTGATTTTTGTAGTGAATTACTGCTGTTATTAAAAGTAAATTCTCACTGTTGTGGATGGTGCACTGGCACTTATTCCTCACTCCAGACAAAGCAGCACAGGGTTTTGAGGTAGTTCTGTTTTTTCTGCTTTATGGCACTGTTGCTCCCCATTGGCAGATCCATCTGCAACAAATCCAGGCTTTTTAACCTCTTTCCATTTGCTGTTGTCCAGGGATTGCATCAGCCCCTTAGTGAGGTGTCCAGTTAAAGAGGGGACACTGTCCACATGTCCCTCTGTGTGTGGCTCTGCAGCCTTGGCTGTCCCCAGCCCTGCATGGCCCAGAGGCTTCTGAGCACAGCTCTGGTGTCAGGACCTCCTGGAAAGGCCACTGTGACCTGTGCATCAGCAGGAAAATCAGAAACAGCTCTCGGGTTCCATTTCTGGGGCTGGGGAAAGAAAAGCTTTATTGATCACCATTCCATTTTCTGAGTGTCTCTTGTGTGTGTTGTGGTCCTTGACACTTGTACCTGCAGCTGTGCTGGAAAATATGTCTTGGCCACAGCACCTGAAAATTCTTTTCAAACACAAATTTCTTGAAGTCAATAAGAAATAAACTCACCTGGCAGAGTTTTGTCTGCCCCTGGTTGTGATGTTTTTTCCACCAGTATATGGAGTGTAGAGTCTGGAAGAAGTCACATCTGCTCTCTTCTTGTTGTCCCACAGCAGTGGCGCTGACAGACAGAGCCCTCCATTCACTGCTGCTGGATCTGTTCACTTCCTGCCCTCACTGTCAGTAACTTCCAGAATTAATCACACATAAGTTGTTCTTACAAAAGAATCAGATGAGGAAAAGCCCCTCCTATTCTGGGATATTGCAAAGTTTCTTGTAACCTGCATCTCCAAAGCAAATTTGGGGTGAAACTTTCTAGAAAGTCCCATCCCCATGCTGCTGCCACTCTGGCTGCAGTCTCCAGCTCAGAGAGCAGCTTTGGGCTGGCAGAGGAGCATGTCTGTGGTATTTGGGACAGCATCCCACAGCCTTGGAGCTGGCAAGGCTGAGCTGGGAGCAGGGCTCCTGGTGACTCATTTTCTTTGGGACTTAATCCCCCCTTGGAATTTTTCAGCTCCTGAGAGCTCCGGCTCTGTGTCTCTGCTGTGTTTAAGTTTGGTGAGACGCGTTGGGGTCCCACCAAGTGGATTGTCCAGAGCCCTTCTGTGCAGAGCTGGCCTCTCCTCTCCGACTGTCTGTTCGCTGAGGTTGTTTACAGAAAAGAGAAGTTTTGTGGTGATAACTCAGGGTGTTTCAGTTTTCAAAGATACAGCACTCAGAATAACAGCTGCTTTTTTCTCTGATTTACCCAAAGTTCCATGAGAGGCAAGCTTTCAGTCTAGACCTGCTTTGTGAGAAATCCAAATGCAGATCTCTTTGCTGCTTCTAAATGTATATTTTCTTTAAATAAGCCTCTGGTCTTCTGGGCTCAAACAAAAGTGCCTTCAGCTCCTTTATAGATTGTGCCATCAGGAGTGTGAATGAGCTTGGGGCCGTTGCAGGACGGCTTTGTTGGCCAGTTTGGCAAAAGGCTTTGGGTTTTTTGCCAACCTAAACAGCAGTCTGAATTCTGTGTCTCACATGCAGGATAAAGAGAGAGCTGTATGCTCTTTCAGAGCTCCTGTAGCACCCTGCACTGGGATCCAAGGGCACCATCCAGTCAGAACCAATCTGGGGACTCTGCTCTGAGCAGTGCTGGCCTGGCTCACAAGGGTTCCTGGAACAGGAGGGCAAAACCTCAAGGGAGAGTAAAAAAGGCAATTCTGGCTTTTATTTTTGCATGCATACCTCCTGCCAGTCTTGCTCTTACAGATGCAAACTTAGGGGAATATGCAGCTCATCCTGCAGGCTCTTCAGTCTGTGATCCATTGGGGAGTCTCTGCTCTGCTGGCTGGTGCTGAGCTGAGCAGGACAACCTGGTGCTTGTGGGGCTGCAAAGGAGGGGTAAAACCCAACAACCACCTCTCTGTTGAACTGCATGGCCATTTCCCCTGCTCTAACAGGGGAAGGAAACATCTCATGGTTATCAGCGAGTCCAGTCCACCTACTAGAACTGGCAGGTTTTTTGTATTAATGTAAGCCTCGATTCACAGGCTGAGCAGTGGGATTCAGGCAGGGAATCTCCACATTTCTGCTCTGGGGGTATTGAATCCATGGAGTGACTGGGCAGAAGGGGAGTGATTAGGGCACAAAATGGGGACAGCAAAGATGATCAGACATGTGGGTCACTTCAGATTTTTCTATTTTTTTAATAGAGTTTTTCAGTCCTGAAAAGCTGTTGCTGGACAGGATAATGCTGTGCAGGCGTGTGGATGTTGGCTGGGGAATGTGGACAGGAAATGTGGAGCCACCATTTCTCTCAGCACAGCCACAGCCACCCCCCGCCCCTCATCAAAATACTTGCTCCACAATTTAAGGTTAAACAACGACCTTCCTGCAGACTTTTTACCTATGCAGAGGTTTTATGTCCATGGTTTCAGGAAGTGACTAAACAAACTGAGGAAAAGCCAGTGACAATTAAAGGCACTAGTCTGGTTGCAAAGTCTGGTGCATGACAGCTCCCAGCTATGGATTGCCTCAAACCCCAGCCTGTGTCTGGGGAGAGCCCACTCTGTTTGACTGACTTCCTCTGGTTTTCCCTGGAATATCCCCTACTGGCTTCTGTCTGTGTCAAAATGCTGGGAGAGATGGATTCGTGGAGCTGTCCCAGCGTGATGGTTTGTTTGCTGGGGAAATGTGGAGAGAGATGATGGATCATGCCCAAGGAGCTTAGAGCCAAGAGATAATAGAAACTCCAGAGCAGACTCCATTCTTTCTTTCTCCCTCTGCTCTGCTCTCTTAGTCACTCCTTGCAGGGACCAGGAGCCTGTGCTTTTCTGGAGCCAGCTGAAGAGCTGCAGTTTGTTGGGGGCTTTTAG
This sequence comes from Acanthiza pusilla, assembly GCA_036630365.1. Lineage (NCBI taxonomy): Eukaryota > Metazoa > Chordata > Aves > Passeriformes > Acanthizidae > Acanthiza > Acanthiza pusilla. The sequence goes on from JAXCHO010000050.1 coordinate 16,077,485, forward strand.
GAATTGTCAAAGGGGTGAAGCAGATTTTTATTGTTCTTGTTCCTTTCCTAGAAGTGTCATTTTGCATTACTGCATCCCTGTATTAAAAGCTAACAGGGAAAAATCTGAGGAATGGATCCCTGTGACTTTTGTTAAGAAATGCCATGGGTAGGAGTAATTTGCTTTCATCACTAAACACAGCAGGCTTTGGCTAAAAGGCTCGTGCTGTCAGAAAGTCGATTTATTTCTGCCAGTGAGTCAGTGCAGATGGTTGTTGCTGTGAGGAGCTGGGCTGTGTGATGGAGCCCAGCTGGGTGACACTGCCTCATTCAGCCAATTAACCTGGGCTGGGGAGCTCCCAGAGCATTCCCTCCCTGCTCAGGAACAGCACAGTGTTGCACTGCAGGATGGTCTGGAGAATTGTCCCTGTGCAACACGAGGAGCCAGAGAGAGCTGGGACTCTGCTTTTCAGCTTTTGCCAGGCAGCAGAAATTCATTTCCCTGCAATTGAGTAGCCCTTGTTATCACTTGGATCTCCTGAAATGTACAGCTGAATTCAGCTGACTGTAACCTGCTCTTGGCTGTTGCATTCATATCACTGATGTTGCAGATTTGTTGTCAACAATTCACTTTTTTCAAAATGCCAGTACTCAAGTGGAAAAACAAACTTTCTTTTATGCCACAAGGCATGTCAGTAGGGAACAAAAAGTAAGATATAAAACCCAAACTTGCTTTACTTAACTTGAAATGTGTTTTCCCTCCTGGTTAGCTGAGTTGCATCCCAGGGGATCATTCACCCGAGTTCCCTTAGACTGAAACTAATGGCTGTGATGTAGTAGGTAATTAGGAAGTCTTTGGAGCAGCACTTGACAAACTCTTGCAGACCACAGCCATATCCTCTGGGGCTGGAGCTGCTCATCTGTGCCTGTATGAACCACAGGCCTTGCCAAGTAGCACTGCGTAAGCTTCCTCTGCCAGCCAAGGACTTGTTTATTAATAGGTGAAGGATAATGAAGTTTTTTATTGGTTTTTTCAGGTGCTGTGCACTCTGCAGGAGGGAAATTGGCAGCTTTGCTTTATTACATGTGTTGTATTTCCTTCCTCTGTGGTTTTGTGCCTGTGTCTCTGTGCCTGGGCCAGCAGCAGTGTCAGGGGGACAGCACTTCAGCCTTTGGGACCATTGACTCTTCTTCCAAAGACTCTGGCACAGGTTTCTGTCTGAAGGGTGTTGAGAATGCTGTGTAAAAACCACAGCCTTCTTGTCTGTGTCTTTCTCTGCTGGAGCAATCAAAGATACTGCTCAGAGAGGCAGTTTCTGTTTCCTTTGATTCTGTGCTGCTGACTAAATGTCCCAGTTCAAATCAAATCCCACCAGCAGCTGAACACCTCTGTGCTCTCTGCTCTCACTGACACTTGGGCCTTTGTTTTCTGCTGCAGCCCCTTTGACACAGAGAACCTTTTTCTGTCACCTGGAAGCACTGCCAAGTTTTCTGTGGGCAGCAGGAAGAGCTCGTTGTACAACTGGACCCCCCCAAACACACCCAGCTTCAGAGAGAGATACTACCTGGTGAGTAATGGAGGAGAGCAAAATGCAAATACTAGGGCTTGATTCTTGGGCTAGATTACACTGTTCAGGAGCACACTCAGAAATGTGAAAACAGCACTCTGGGGCCTTTGTAGTTTATTTTGGGGCTGTGTTAGATTTTTCTTTTAATCTCTAGCCTTTTGAGTTCTATTTTAGATTTTGTAAAATATTAAAAAACCCTCTCAAAACAACAAAGCCCTGCTCAGCAGCTGGAATGGCAGGGGTGTGGGTGTCTGCTGCAGTAGTCTGTGGGGGGAATCAAACTGGTTCCCAGTTTCCCCTCTCCTAGGTGGGATCTCAGCCCTCCCAGTTGTCTCCAGGCTCACTCGGGGATCTCTTTGCTGCAGTCTGTTTTGCAGCAGAGGCAGAGCCCGGGGGATGGAGGTGAGGAAGCCCAGCCTCCCAGCATTCTGAGCTACCTGGCTGCCTGTGATTTCGATGTCCACGGGAGGAACAAGCCCCACAACCCTGCAGAGACGAGCGAGGGAGACTCGTTCAGCTCTGAGGATCAGAAAGGGGCAGACTCCAGAAGTACAACTCCAGCCCTGGACCACAGGATGTTGCCACTGGTGATTATTCAAGAGACTGGGGCAGAGGAGCTGCAGCATCCTTTCCCAGATCACACCACTCTGGACATCCTGAAGAAGACTCCGTGTGTGGATGGATTTCCGAGCAACCCCTCCGGTTTTCCTAACCGTCCCAGAGGCACGAGAGACTCTTTCAGCCAGGCCCGGAATATCCGTCTGGCAGAGCAGGAAAACGTCAGCCAGAGGAGCTGGAATGCTGCACATGACCTAAAAGCAGATGGACGTCCAAAGTCGATTGACAGGACTCTGCAAGAAGTGTTAAATCTGCTGAAGCCACGCGACGAGGGGCAAGCCCAGCTGGAGAAGTTGGAGTACCAGGTTTCGTCTCTGAGGGATAAATTAAAGGTATGGTTGTGTTTTACTTGGGAGGTGGTGTAGCTTTCTCTGTTACTCCTGAGTGAGTTCCTGCCCCGAGGTTGGTTTGGTTCAATGCTGCGGCGGTGGCAGGTCCCCAAAAAGGGAGTTTGGCCACCAGAGGTCAGGCAGGACTCGGGAAAGGCAGCTCGAGCCTCGGAGCGCAGGAGCCTCCCAGTGCCGGGCACGGCAAGCGATGGGGAAAGGAATCAGCAAGGAGCTGCAGCCTGAGTGGAAGCTCTGGGCTGAGCAGAACCTGGGCTGTGTGTCAGCGCCTCAGCATTTGAGTTTGCTTCGAAGCTTTTGATGTTTTTCACACTTGGTATAGCTCGAGGTGGCTGCAGCAGCCATCAAACCCTGTGTGTGTCTGGGCTCCCCCAGCTCCTGCAGCAGCTCAGGCTGACTGACATCTCACTGCTCCTGGAGCCTTTTCTTTCCTTAGAGGAAAGGACTTGGAGAAGAGGCAGGGGCAGTACTGCAGCTTGGGAGCAGGAACACAAGGGCTGGGGAGGGAATCCAGGCTGGAGTAAGAACTGATAACACAACAGCCCTGACCTCCGGCTCCAGGGAGACTCCTGGAAAAACAGAATTTAAACACCAAACCAAGTACTCTCAAAGCAGCCTTTCCAAGGGGGAGAAAGGTAGTGGCCCCATGAAATCCACTATTGATATGAAGCTCCTGGGGGGCTGTGCTGGAAAGCAGCATTCCCCCAAGATTGGTGCTCTGAGCACTGAAACAGAGAATGAGTGAAAGCTCTGTTAGTGACAGAAGATGCAGAGAATATCAGCTCCTTCACCTGGCAGGGAGATAAAGGGGAATCCACAGAGATTAAAATATTGAAACATATTTTGAATTTAACTAGCAACATTATTTTGGGGTCACGCTGTTGTACCAAGAGCAGACTTTCCTGATGTGTTAAGAATTAAATCAGAAAGGCAAAGTGATTAATTATTAGGAATTATTTCAAGACCAGCAAAGAACTCCTGCAAAATGGCTTGCTAAGTACAAATAACAGCATTTCTGCTTCCATTTCATCCACAGCTAAAGACACTCCACAAACATTCCTCTATGGAGAGTTTAATGGTGGAGACAGTGCTGGAGAGTTTTGACTTCCTGAACGCTGACTGCAGCGCCGACGAGCTGTCCTTGTTTGGGAGTGTGAGGACAGGCAGTGTCAGGTATGTGCTGCTGCACCTTGGGGAGATGGCAGAGGGGAGCCCAGAGCACCCACACCTGGCTGGAAACAGCTGGGCTGCCAAATCCAGCACAGAAATGTGTCCCCATGTTTTAAAAGAGCGTTATAAATGCAATTAAAGAAAATGGTGTTTTCTGTTTAATGCCACATGGTTTCTTTTGCAAATTCCTGCTGAAACAGTACATCTTCAATTCTGTTTAGTGATGAGATTTCTAACTCTTTCTTCCCCTCATCTCTCCAGCACATACAATGACAATGTGCTCCAGTCCCTGAGCTGTGACACGAGACCAGAAGCACGAGATGTAACCACTGGGGATGACAACCTAGACATGCTGTTGATAACACACCTGAGGCTGTGCAAAGGTCTCCTGCAGGTACAGAGCAGCCTGGGGGTTTCCAGGGCTGTCATTGTTGATTCTGATTACAGGAGAAAGTAATATGTTTGTTTTATGAAAGCAGAAAGACTCAGAATGGAAATTGGGTACAAAACATGCAGTGTACACACGTGTCCACACAGAACGTGTCCTACAAAACTCTGCTGCCTCTTTTCAGCCTCTGGTTTTGCTGCAGCTCTAAGCAATGCCTTTGTGCCCAAATGCACAGGCTTGGCTTGGCTTGGGTCTCAGGTGATCAGTATTTTAATGAATGAAAAGCTGTTTGACAGGGAGCAGGTGCTGTGATGGGCAAGGGCCTTCTGAGGGCAGCTGGGGTCTTCTCACTGCTCTGAAAACATGGATTCTAAGAAACGAATCCTGATTTATCTGGGGCTTGATCCTGTCCTTGTTTCAGCTCCTGAGTTATGTCTCTTGCATTTCAGAAACTGAGAGCACCAAACGTAGCCCAGGTTGTCCAGGAGAGCATTTTGGAAGAAGTCTCGGAGCAGACGCGAGTCCTGGGCGATGTCCTGGATATGTCTGTTGAGAAAAGTGAGTTCCTGCTTTACTCAAAGGCGTGCAGAGATGGGAGAGCTGCACCCTGATGTGTCTGCTCAAGCTGCCCCACACCCAGCAGGTTTTTGTTCTAAATTCCCTGCAAACATTTACATCATTAAGGCAGCTCTTATATCTTGATTCTTGGAAAAAACAGGGCTCGTTCTTTGGTTCATTTTTATTTCTGCATAGAAGGAAAAGATTTGCAGAAGTTTTCCTCAGAGTAGCTGAAGTGGTATGTCCTGAACAGGGATGTTGTAGATGGTGGAGTTTACAGCCAAAGAGCATCAGAGCAGCCTTAATAAAATCTTCTTTTATATCTGTGCTGTTCTGTGGTAAGCAAATAGCCCAAATTCTGTGCCCACTTGCAAGAACAGTTTGGTGGACAATTTTTCCCGTCTCAGGCCTTCCCACTACTAAATTCTTCCATTGGCTGTTGGACATGACAAAATGATAAAACAGAATGGGAGGCTTGGAAGGTTTTTGTTCTCATCTTGGTAAATACAGCAGCAAGAATGCAAATTTTAGTTTGAAGCACTTGCTGCCAGATTTTATCCTGTAGGATGTGAGAATAAACTGCTCCCTGGAGCAGAGCTGCAGAGGGTGTGCACAGTGTGGGAGTCTGAAGCACAGCAGCTCAGTCTCTGGAGGTAGAAGTGAGGGGTGAAGGGTCCAGATTAGGAGCCACAGGGCATTGCTGCTTCAAGAGCTTTGTGAAGGGTTTGAGAGAGCCCTGAGGTCAGAGCTCTGCCCTGGGCAAGGAACATGAGGAAGGATCCCTAAAACACTCGGCAGTGGCACCTCTTTGGCTGACAGAAGGGCAACCCCTCAAACTCCCAGAAAGTTCTCTGGAACTGGCTCAGATGCTGGGATAAAGTGAACAATAAGGGGAGAAGAGCTGCTCATGGCAGTTTAGGAGCTCAGCCCAAGCTTGGTGAGATCAGTGGTTGCAGGTGTGAACATTTTGGCAGCAAATGTCCCATTTTGAACAAAATCATCTGTAATGCAAATACAAGTTAATGCTTCCCCATGTCCAGATAGGCTTCTGCTGCCTAATTTCTCATGTAAAATCCCAAATCTGCTAGAGCTCACTGACTTTTTTAAATGTTGGGTTTCAGTTATTCAGAAGACTAAAAAGAAGAAGCAGTATCTGAAAATCTGGAGTGACCTTGCAGAGCCTGGCAGCAGCATCTTGGTGACCTCAGCAGAAAGGTTCCGTCATGCACTGAAGTACACAATGATGCTCAGAGTGAAGGAGAAATACCCCAGCCATCTGGAGACAGGTACCACTGATTTCACTTTAGTGCAGTGCTGGAAAGTGTCCTTGTGCATTAAAAACCTCAAAACCAAACCTCTCACCTGTTTCCAGCAGCTTCCATGTAACCAGCCTGCTGTGTTCTCTTTGTCCTTGTCCCTGTTCCCTGCAGTGCTGCAGAGGCTGCTGGAGCAGATCCTCACCTGTGAAGGGTTGCTCCCCTCCTCACATTTCCAAACGGACCCGGTGACTTTGTTCCAGTTTTTCCATTACCTGGAGAGACACCACATTGCCAGCCTGGAGAAACACTTGGCAAAACTCGCCAAAGAAGGTAATGGCAGTGCTTGGCTCCTCCTGGCAGGGCTGGTGCCCTCCAGGTTCCCACTCGAGATACAATTCTGGAGCAGGAAACAGCCCAGCCCTTGCACTGACAACTTGTTTCCATTTCAATTCCCCTTATGACCATGTAGTTTTAATCAGAACAGGAAAACCATGCTTGACTCCCATATCTGACCATGTGCAAACAAACCCCATGTGAAGGATGGGCTTATCTTAAGTGCCCTGAAGAGTGGATTCTGGGATATTCTTTAGTTAAAGCAGACACACAGTCAGGAGCAATCTCCTGCTGGATCCCAGGACTGACTGCAGTCTGTGGCTTCGGTTCACTGTTGCAGCTGGAATCAGACACAGAAAACAGCAATAAAATTTCAGAGGTTCCTAATGTCCATTTTGTAGCCTGAGGTAGCTGATGCCTCACTGGAGTCCTGTCCAACATGTGAAAGTACTTCAAAACTTTCTCTGTATTAGCAGAGAATTATTTTAAAAATAGTCCTGATACTGGCTGCATCTTCAGGCTTGTGTTGATGCAGTGACTCCTGTGGAGGGGCACCAGGAGCTTGAATGTGTGCTGTGCCAGCCTGCCCACGGGGACTGGGGCAGAAGGCAGGGCGGGCAAAGCTGTCCTGCTCTGCCTCCTGCCGCTCTGGGATTGTCACTGGTGGCCAGGGGGACCCGGCAGGGGGGCTGTGTTCCCTGCTGAGCTGAGTGAGGCTGGCTCTTTCCCCGCAGTGATGCTGATCGAGGAGCTGCAGTGCCCCGGCAGGCTGAAGACGCTGAAGAAGCTGAAGGGGAAGAGGCTGGCGAAGCTGCAGCCGCTGCCGCACACGCTGCGGCTGCTGGGGCTGCTGCAGCTGGACGAGAACCACCGCGTGAGCAAAGCAGCCACGGCGTGCCTGAGCCGCTGCGCCGGCGGCAGCAGGAGCCTGCGGGCCAGGGTGAGTGCGGCCGGGCCCGGGGGGACAGCTCCCGAGAGCGGCACCGCTCCCCCTGCAGCCCCCGGGGGGCTGGGAAGGGCCCTGGCCTACAGCAGCTCGTCCGTTTCCCGGGGTGGAACTGCTCCTGTCACTCGGATTGGTTTGCTTGATTGCACTTCCGACTTTCTTTTTTCTTCTCCTCTCGTTTCATTCAGGCTGTCTTGTTCTACACGGATGTTCTCTCTGAGCGCGATGCGAGGCTGCAGCAAGCTGCGTGTCTGGCTCTGAAGAACCTCAGGGTGAGTGCTCCCAGCTCTGCTGCCGCGGGGATGCAGAGTGTGTCCAGCTGGGCTCCAGCGCTGGCAGGGCTCAAGGCTGGGAATTCCCGAATTCTTCGGCTGCCCAGGCTCCCCTCTTAATGCCATTATTCCCGGGGGGCAGGAGAGGGAGCTGTGGGCACCTGGAGTGTGTGGTCTGCCGGCACAGATTCAAACCTTCCCAGCAGCCCTGAGCTCTCATGAGTTTGCACACAAATAGGGAACTAATGGCTACAAACAGGGACTCACAAAACAGCAAATCAGTCTTACTCTTAGAGGCGATTTGCAAAGCACCAGCCGGGGTTAACCCTTTCAGTGAAGGTCCCGCTTGGGTGGTACTGATTTAATGGTCCCCCAACAGTGACCTGTACCCTGGAACTGCCAAAAAGCTGCTGAGGCAAATTTTTCTTTTTTTTTTTTTCCCCAACAGGCTGTGGAGAGCATTGAGCAGGTTGCCCACCTGTGCCAGTCTGAAATAGAGGAAGTGAGGAATGCAGCCAGGGAAACCACACTGTCCTTTGGTAAGGCTTTTGTACAGCTTTAAAATAGCCTGAAAGAGTCATGTGAAATAGTGCAGCACCAGGAGAGGCCTCCAGTTCAGCCTGAACACATCTAGGACAGTGGAAATATTTCATGAGCAGCTGTTTCATACCATGAAGATAAATTTTACATCACATAACAGCCAAGGGCCCCCCGTTGAAGTTTATACAACCAGACCAAGGAGATCGTGAAGGATTAAGTGCTTTAGGAACCGCTGAACCTTTTGAAAAGGTCCTAGATAAGGACTGAAGGTTTTGTGCTGGTTCATTACCTGTTACTTCACTAGAACCCCGTAGATTGACAGTGGAGGTGACCTGATAAAATGTCAGTGCTCCCCATTAGTGCCCTGTATTTGTGTTTCTGAGGCCTCAGTGGCTGGAATGCTGCCAGAGGAGGGCCAGGTCATGGAGGAGACAGTCATTTCCCTGCTCTGTTCTTCCAAAGCCCTCCTTCATCCCCTCTTGGTTCTGGGGATCTCCAGCCTTGCCCACAGAAACACTCAGGCTCACATGCATGGCAAGTTTTCCAGCTGTCCTGCTCCAGACTGTCACTCATGGGAACAGTTGCAGGAGGCCTGATTTCCCATGGTGCCTTCTAGCAGGTTTTGGAAAACTTCTCTGAGGGCTGTGTGTGTCACTATTGAGAGTCCTTCCAGGCCAGGCCAGGAGTGTCCCCAGAAGGCTGTGCTCCTCAGGGTGCTCTGCCTCTCCCTCAGCAGGGGCTGTTCTCTCTCTCCACAGGGGAAAGAGGCCGACAAGCCTTTGAGAAGATGGACAGGATCTGCTGTGAATTGAGGGAAACAGCACAAGAGGCTGAGATTGAAATCACAGTGTTTTAGCAGTGGAATATGAGGAGCTGGATCCCACTGCCCTCACAGCCACACGGGCACCTGAGGGTTTGGGTTTGTTGTCTGCTCTCCTGTTCTGCCTCCTGCCCCAGGACAGGTTTATTTCCCAAGGGGACAGTCTGTGGTCTCCATGCTGCAGCCTGGGATGTATTTTGTCACTGTCTCTCAGCACAGCATGAAGTACAAAGTGCAGGGGCTGGAGGGGATTTGCCATGTACACCTCTGACTGACGGAGGGACAGGTTTGTCTATTTTAAAATTCTGAATTTAGTCACAGACCAAGACCTCTCCTCATCCACCCATTGCCAGGCTCGTTCCCCAGCCCAGACAGGGCAGGGTGCCCAGGGGGAGCAGCCTGGCTTCAGGTGCAGTACTTGAAAGGGTTGGGCTTGTGTGTACATATTTATATATATATACATAAAACTTTTCTATTTGGTATTTATTTGTTGGATTTCGTACTGTTTTCTAATTTGTTGGATTTCATACTGTTTTCTAAAGTTCTAATAAAGCATTTGAGACAAGGTCCTGGGAGCGTTTCCTCCTGCTGTGTTTGCAGCCCTCGGGACAGGTAAGAGGACTAAGCTCCCCAAAAGACAAGGGCTTGATCTGCCCTGTCCTGTTCTGCTTTGGTGAACTCTCTCCTCCAGTTGCAGCTTTCCTTAAAACATAAACCAAAGGTAAGTGCTGGAACTGGAACACCAGGGAGGTGCTGGCTGCAGCTGCTGCTGCAAACAGGGTCAGCACCACCTCCTGCCCCTCCACAGCTCCTGCAGAAACCAACCCTGGGGCTTGAGTTCTGCACTTCTTACCCTTAAAATTTAACTGTTCCATGTAAAAGACCAGGAGGAAATGGAGATGGGAGGGAGAGATGGGGTCCTCAGGCCACTCTATCACTGGAGCTCTGACTCCAGGATGTCCTGACAGAAACATTTTCCTCTCCAAATCCCTCCCTTGTCCCCACGCTGGCCCCATGTGCACGTGGGTCAAGCAGGAGCCCATGGTTCTAGCCCAGAAACAAGAACACACTCATGTGAGTTCTTTAAAAAAGAGTTTTATTGTTACAACTAAAATGAGAACTGAAAACTTGTATGGGAGATTGAAAAACTGTACAGTTGTACTCTAACCTGGGAGGCCCAGCAGCGGCTTACACAAAAGACAAGATACCTGAAACTGTATTATACCAAAACATCTAGCTTTTTTGTTGAGTTTTTACATTTTTTTTATAAAAGTTTATTCTATGGCAATCTGTAAAAAAGAAAGACCTGATGAGTAAATATTTGCTTAAGGCAGATAGCAGAGCAGCTCACTAACTTTCTAACGAGTCTACCATGGATGTTTGTCCATTTCCAAGAACAGGTTACCCAACACCCCACTGTGCTACGGTATATACACCCCCCAACTACCACAGACAGTACAGGACAGCAAACAAAATGGGACAGCTCAGGACTGCCAGCCCTACCCACACCGCCCTGGGCTCGGGGCACAGTCACTGTGTCCCAGGACAGGGTCAGAGCTGGGCCTGGAACACAGGAAAGAAACAGGCAGGAAGAGGATGCTCAAAGCTCTTCTGTCATCTGCAGGAACTTTATCTTGGTAGAATCATTTGCAATTGAATAACTCTGTATTCAAAGGAAGGATCCTTTGTTTTCCTGTACCTAAGATTGAAAATGTTCCCTTTTGGGAACGTGGCCAGAGGTGGGTTTGGTTTGTTTCTTTCCCAAGGTGTCCCAGTGCCAGGGGAGGGGTGGAAGGGCTGCCTGAACTTTCTGGAATGTCTGTACTACACTCACTCAGCTGAAAGGAACATGCTACCACCGGGCACATGGAGCACACGGGATCCCACGGGAAGTCATGCCAAGGATTAGGTGAGTACATGGGCTCTGAAAAACACCAATCAGTCCAGTGCTGAACAGAGAGACTCAGCAACACCCTCTGAACCACAGCCACTAAGGATCAGGTCATGCAAATATCATTTGGGCACATCAGGAAGCAGGAATATAAGTTCTGTCACCTTTCAAGCACGTGGTGTTTCATCGGGACACCGCAGACTTCACATGCACTTTAATACAAAGGGTACAAATGGTGCCTCAGGGCAGCTCCTGCCCACGCTGCAGTGAACAGTGGGGACAAAGCAATCACAGAATGTATCTTAAATACACAGATGAGCCATTATATATTACCATTTTTCTATACTCATTTTTCCTGTTTCCAATAATATAACTAAATATTGACTGATTACAACATTCCTCCTTTCAAGTACTGGTCTGACCAACAGTCTCACAGGTAAAGGATTGATTCCCAGTACTACCTGAGGATTTATTATTGTACTGTTGAAAAGCCCTTGATGCAAGCTTAACAAAACACAACATAGAAATAACTCCCACCCCTACCCAGCCCTTCACCTCCTCACCCACTGAAGGAAGAGCCACACCTACAGCCAGCTTGGCAAAAATAAATACAGAGTGGAGGGACTCCCCTGGGCTCCTCCACAGCGAGGGCTGCACTGAGGGCTGCTTAAGTGCTATAAATCTAGAAAGACTTTACAAATAAAACAAATCAGTAACACTGCTGCAGATGAGCTGTCATGGGCAGTGAGTTTGCTCCTGTCCCAGGAGCTCCCAGGAGTGAGTTTGCTCCTGTCCTCTGCACCACGACACAAGCAAAGGAATCTTTGCTATTATTGTTTAAACTCTTAATAATTTGGTACTACCCAGAGGGACAGCATTGGCTGCTTCGTGCAATGCTGCCTTCCAGTCCCAGTCCTCCCCACGCACCCCAATCCTCCTTCCCCAGCACTTCACCCCCCCTGGCTGGTGCCCCCCGGGGCTGAGCCATGGCTGCACCCACCCCAAGGACAGGACTTGCATTTTTGCTCTGAACAAAGCAGGACACCCCAACGCTTGCATCATAAGCCAAGGGATTTGTTCAGAGCCCAGGACGGCTCCTGCTGGACTGTCCCTGGCTCAGGGAAGCTGCCCCAGCAGGGATTGCTCTGGATTTCCCCAACAATTCCCTTGCAGGGCCACGCTGGGCCTGAGGGAGCAGCTGCAGAATGAAACTGCATTTTACATTCCAAATGCTGAGGTTTAAGGACTGGTCCTTCTGCAGGCCATGGGCACGGCTCCACTGCTGGTGGACATGGTTTGGTTGAATTTCCCTTCCTGTTTCTCTCCCTCCCCTCAACCTCTCCTAACCCAGAATATAAAAGTAAAAACAGCTTTAGAAAGGATGGTGCAATGTAAAGAGGCATATGTGCAAGTAGAGTGCAACAAAAGTCAATGAGGAGATACACTTAGTAAAGGAAAAAAAATGAAAAAAAAAAAAAATCAAAGAGCTGAACATGTTGGGATACCCTGAGCAAATGCAGAAGCCTGGTTCTATCAACACAAGTAAAACAATCAGCTCTTTAAGAACAGTTATGCCAAGATTAAATATATCAATACCACAGGCACTGCCCACAACTCAGTCTTTAAAGATGAAGCAAGTTTAAAAAAAAATAACAACAACAAACCAAAAACCAACCACAAACACACCTCCCCTTCCAAAAGTTTACATTCTTCAGGTATGTGGGTTTCTTTTTCTTTTTTTGGGAACTTGTCAATGTAAGTCATGTATTTGGTTATAACACTTGGAGAGTACAAGCAAGTCTCACTTGTGCCTAGTTTTTCTGAAACAAAAGAAAATGAACTGGCTTTTAAAAAAAGGCTAAAAACAACAATGTGTTGTAATTCTATTATTTAGTTTAAAAAAAAAAAAAAAAAAAAGAAAACCAAAAAGGAAAACAGACTATTTGGCATTTTCTCTGCTTACTCCTGAATATTTCAAGGCCCTGAGATTGCAGTATTATGTTCTTGGGACCACAGGGCTGGATAAAACCCTAGTGCATCAAATCTCTCATTAAGCCCTACCCAAAGTTCTGGCCTTTCCCCCTAAATCTACCTGCTGTGAGCCAAGGCTGCCCTGCCTCGCGCGGCTCCGCGGAGCTGAGCGCACAGCGGGAGCGGGCGTTCCGCGGGCGGCTCTGCGGCTCGGGTCAGTGGAAACACACCCTGTAGCAGAGATAAGCTCCTGCCGTGAGGAAAGTGAACATGCAGATATTCACTAGGAAGGGCTTCCAAGTCGTCACCACGTTCTCATCCTCCTCCTCCGCGTTTTCCGACTTCGCGGACTCTTCCTTGTGGGGCGAGAGCCGCGGGTTCTCGCCAACAGTTCTCCGCCGGATTTCAGTGTCGTGACTAGTGCTGGGGACACAGGAAGGGACACTCAGGACTGGGCAGGAACAGACATTCCATGCTGCGTGGCCATGGAGGAGAAGCCATGCAGGTGCTCCAAGGGCAGGACCGCCACAGAGCTGGAAATGCCTTGGAGCTGCAGCAGCCACCAAAGCACAGCCTGGCACTGCTTAGGGCACACCTGGCTGCTCAAGAGAGGTTTAGGAGAGAGCTTGGCGGGGATTCCGAGCCCTTTAAAGAATAAGCTTTAACCACCCCCTGCTTTCGTTGCTCCTCACACATCTGCACCAGGACAGGCAGTGAAGGAACCCAACTCACACCCACATCCAGGTCAGGGGAACTCAAAGCTCTAAAACTGAGCACCTGCCCAGAAAGAAAGGGATGGAATGTGGCTGCCTGTTCAGCCCCAACTCCCAGAGAGCATCTCAAGGTGGAACTGAGCACCTGCTCCCCTTTCTCCCTCCCTGACCGTGGCTTGGGCTCAGTCCCAGGTCAGAGGGGCAGTGACACTTTACCTGTCTGTGCTCGGGGCTGCAGCTGGGTGAGCTCTGCCGTCCGGAACCGTCTCCTCCACGCTGCTGACTGAGCTCCTGATCTCCTCCTCCACCGCCTGCTGCTTGGGGAAGAATTCTGGGTGCTCATGCATCTTCCCATTGTGCATCTCTGAGGTTCTCTTTGGGGGCCTGGGAGGTGGGGGGGTGTGTTCAGGGGGTGGCTCCAGATCTTCATTGGAGAGCTCTTTCCACTGCTCCTTCAGGGAAGGACAAGCCCTGTTAAGCTTTTCTCCTTTATGTAAGCTGCTCTAACTTTAAACTTCACCATGCCAGAATCTTTATACTCCACCTTTCAATTAATTCTTAAAGTGGCTCTTCATTTGCATTAAAAAAAAAGGAAGCAAAACCAGACTCAAGAACTCCAAGCCCAAGCTACACAAAACCTATCAGCCAGAAATGCAAGAAATTCCAATCTGCTTCTAAAAAATTTAAAGAGCACAAAATAAAATCTATTTTGCTAGAATTCTGCTTACCATAAAAAAATCTGATGAATTTAATCATGATGCTTAAAACTTCAGGCCTATTAGAAATCCTGTACTGTCTGAAATGCCAGAGGAGGCTGATGCAGCAGCTCCTCCCTGGTCACTGTGCTGGAAAGCACAGGAGGCCTCTGCTACGTTAGAGCTCCTTTTGAAAATAAGTAAAACACAGCACCTTAGGTCGTGACAGATTGTAAAGCACTGTATCTAAAAATCCCATAATATAAACACGTACTGAAGCTGAAGCAAGTACCAAATTTGAAGCTTCTTTCTACCCTGTTCCTCCCACCCACTTGCTGCAGCTCCTGGGAGCTGCCAGGAGCACTCACTTGCACTGAAGCATCTCCCATGATGAATTTTGCCCCTTCAATGACAGCTAAGTAGGAGAAGCGGAGCTGATCTGCAGTCTGGATGAGCCCCATCCTGTACTTCCTCATTTCCAGAAGAACCTGCTTCACGTCCACAGAAGAAGGATCTTTCCGTTTGTCCATCTGCAGATAGAAATGTGAAATAGGTTTTATGCTCTGATGAGGTTCACTACAATGACTCATTTTGTGGCTGGGCCTTCACACCACCCTCCACACTACAGAAGGAATGAACTCACACACAACTGGTGTCAGCAGCTCATTACTGGGTCTCCAAAAAGACACAGGGGAAAACACTGGGCCTTGAAAATGTTGCCTCTTTTCCCTCAAGGCCAAGCCTGTCTTTGTGAATCACTGAAAACTGGAGACTTCTGTACCCCAGACTCAAAATGGGCACTCAGGAATGAGACTACACTCCCCAAAGAGCAGGAAGAGAACAATGGGAAACCACAGGGAACCCTTCCCAGCCCTGCCCCAGCCCCTTGCAGGCCACCCCAAGCACCCCTGAAGGTCCCTGCGCAGGGAGGTGCCCCGAGGAGCAGCCCTTACCAGCAGCAGGCAGGTGTCCACCAGGCAGAAGGTGCCCGACCTCCCGATGCCAGCGCTGCAGTGCACCACGACGGGGCCGTGCCCGGGGCTCAGCGAGCCCGACTCGCGCACCTTGAACAGGAAATTCAGGAACGACGCCGGGGACTCGGGGACGCCAAAGTCAGGCCAGGTGGTGTAGTGAAAGTGCAGAATCTCCCGAGTTTCCTGGCTCTGCAAAAACAGCGTTTGGGAACTCTTTTAGTTTTCTACACCACTCAGAAGGACTGAGAACAGTCACTTAAATTCCAAGGACAAAGCTCCACCAGTCTGAGGGAGCTTTTATAGCTGTACAGCCAAGAAACTAATTACAAGAAACTAATTACCTCTTGTTGTGGAGGTCTCCATCGGGAGCAATGGGAATTGTGTAGGTAAATTTACTTATTTATGGTTGAGTTATTTCAGTGCAGTTCAAACACTTGTGTCACTCTGGGTGTGGCTGAGACATGAAACTGCCTGGAGTGTCCCCAGGTACATCTCACAAACACCCGAGAGTTCCATGTCCACAACATCTCATGCAGGATCACCAAATCCAGAACAATTTATGACCACCAATGTCAAGCCCTTGTTCGTGAGGAGATGAATTTCACCCCAAGGAGAACAAGGACTGGGACTAGATGAAATCCTATACTCACAGTGAGGTTTTCCAATTCCAGCTGTCGTACTGTGTAGTAGGATTTTATATCTTCAGATATCAATGTTAGTTTCAAGTTTGTATCTTCAAAAAACATTTCTTTCTCCTCCTTCCGTGGCCAGTACTGTGCACACTTTATCTAAAACCAAGCAGGAGACATAAATGTCATTACCTGCTACTGATTAAATTGCAATTTTCTTATTAAAGTCCCCCAGAGAGATGAGTTCTGCAAAGACTGCTGCATGCCAGGACCTTAATGAACCAACCAAATAGGAAAGTAGCACATTTGAAGTGTGCAGGAAAAACTCATCACCACCACAGACACCAGGGGAAGAAATACCTCCAGCCTCAGCTCCATGCTCCTCAGAGCTCTAAGGAGGAGTGTGCCTGGGGGGCCACTGCAGAATCAGAGCTCCCAGTGCCTGGTGGAAACCTGCAGCCCCAGTGCTGCTCTACTGCAGAGCCACTTCACACTGCAGAGCAGGGCAATGTCTGTGCCCCAAGAACAACTCCAGACCCCTGGGTAGCAGCAGAGACTTCCATTGTGTGGAGTCGTAGTGTTTGTGCTCTGGCTTAGCCAAATTCCCAAGAAATTAGGACCTACACTAAGACCAGTTCAGCAGGTATTCAATTCCAGGCACAATTTCTTAGACAGAACTACTCACAGTCACCCCATCCCATTCGTTGGGCTGTTTTACTTGGGGTTTTTGTTACAGAAAACCATAAATGTGATGAACTCGGCGAATACTTACAGATCCCTTTTCCATCACTCTGTTCAACATGACAACACCACGGCTTTTCTGTTCCCAAACCATCTCCCAAAAGTGACCACAAGTATTTGGCAAAGGTCCCTGCAGAGACAGAATCCCCAGAAATAAGTATTGTTTTTTGTAAATGCCAGTGCACTCTTCCCCAGTAACAGTCCCTGCACAAGGCAACAGATTTAGACAAGTAACAAGCAATTCCTCATTTAAAACAGTAAAGAAATGCAGTGAGACAGCTTTAAGTTCCATGTTATGAATTTACCCAGGAAAGTATGGGTAATCTTTTCCCACATACATAAGAGGAAGAGAGACATAGTCTCATTTGTGAGAACAGAACTGGGAGTGAAAAATGCTGCATTTTCTTAGGAAAAGCATACAAAGGTCATGGGGAAATAAACCCCACTGACTAAAAGCAGAAATAAGATCTGTAATAATTGTAACAACTACCCTGCAATACCTCATCCCTATTCATGATACTTGAAAATTACTTGACTAAATTATAAAGATTCAAAAGACTGAAATGATGCCAGATCAGTAAGAAATTAAATGGTTTTCTGGAATCTTCACAGATTTTCAGACTGAATGAAATGGTAACTCCTTTTAAAGACTATCTATTTCCAAAGTAGATTTCCTTATAACTTCCTATTTCTGCTATGTTCCTCTGCTATTTTCTGCTCCAAAGCTATTGCTCTGAATTTTGGGTTTGTCGTCCATCCACTCCTGTGCTCAAACAGCACAGCAGGTCCTCAGACAGAATGACTGGATTTAAATACAGCCATTCAAACCAGTTAAATTCTGGATCATAGCAGGTAACCAGCACCAGTTAGCTGCACATTTGCCTATTCCACACACAGCTCACCCCTGTGACCAACCCCCCTGTCCTAAGGGGAGTAAGAGCTACGTTCAAAGAACCATTTACACACTGCACACTGCACTGCCCGTTTCTTCCTGAGAAGATTTATCTTTATTCTCTAGAAACAGGAAGGAAGAGCTGTCACTTGAAAATATTAGTCCCAGTCTACCTTTATCTAAAGCGTGGGAGGAAGGGGTAAAAAAAAAAAAAAAAAAAAAAAAAAGCGAAGATTAGAGATCAGGACAGTCTCCAGGGAAGTGAACATTTAGGACAAACAAGAACCCTGGCACAGTTGCTGGCTCTGAGTAAGACAAGGGTATCTGGGTACTTTTAAATTTGTTATACAGATAGGTGTGGGATTCACAGATTCAGGGAAAAGCAGTGACTTTTATACACACACAGATGTTTATATGCACTTAAGTAGCTTTACAGTAAAGAAAACAAACAGAAAACCCATGAAAAACAACTCCAGCCACCATATGATTTTTATTATCCACTGCCAGCAATTACCTGGGTAAGGATGTAGCTCCTTTGGGCCTCTTCCATTTTTATCAAACTAGCATTGATATAGTCATTGTCACCTTGGTATAGCTTAATTCGACTGTGATCAACTGCAGCATAATTAGAAAACACTGGTTAATGTATATGCAACACAGCACAATGCATGCACAACCTCATCAGATGTTAGGGTCAAAAAGCTGAGATGAAAAATGAAAAAGCTTAATCCCAGAAGGGCAGGTGCTCACTGGGGCTGGGGCCTCTGAACACAGCACAGGTACTGCAAGAACAGCACAGCAGTGAACACAGGCCGTGCTTCACCTTCCACCACACTGCAAGAGTGAGGCATTTGCATCTGAAATAATCCCACTGCAGTCTGCAAACCAGATCACACTGACCTATTTATACAGTTATCGAGTTGCTGGTTTAAATAAATCTAATTACACAACTGCTTATCTTTTGCAGCTTAAACATTCAAATCCAGCTTGTTCAAGGTTGTTAAAAGTTTGTCTAAACATATGTTGGGCAAACAGGACAGAGACCTTTTATAGACATTTAGCTACTGTTCCCAACCCAACCACCCTTTAACGTACAGAAAAAATGATCAAAATTCAAGAAACACAGCAAATGTAAATTATTTGCTCTTTTGTTAGTCACTTGCTTGACTTGGGACTAAAACAACCAAACCACCAACCAAAAAACCTCAACACACACAAGGGTTCCCACATTTTGCAAGAAAGCAAACAGACAGGAAGCAGGATTATCTAAAGGCAAGAAGGAATTTGTTACTCACAACCTCAAATATTAGAACTGCTTAGTAAAGCAAACTATGTGCAACATTACTGTTCTGGTTGACTGCCCCAAAGGCTTCAGTAACTTCTAAACACCAAGGCAGAAGTTCTCCACCACAGAGCAGCACTCTGGGTAGGACAGCAGCTGGACATTGGCCCTGTGACAGAGCAGCTGAGCACAGGGCAGGGCTGCACCTGAGGGGACACATGGCCCAGGACTGGCACTGTCCTTCTGTGCAGAGAAGGCTCTTCTGAGACCTCCTGGGAGCTGCCTGCAGTGCCAGACACAGTAACGAGTATTTCTGACCAGACACAGCAAGCATCACTTGTGCCCATATGAAGCAGTCCTGTCCTCCCCTGCCCTCTGCTGCAGCCCAAACCCACGGGATGCCAGCAGTGAGCAGGTGGCAGTGTGGCTGTCCCTGGGCTCACAGCAGGAAAGCTGGTACAGACCTGTGCTCAGAGATGCACTCCCACCAGCACGTGACACTGCCATTGCCACGTGACACTGCCATTGCCACGTGACACTGCCATTGCCACGTGACACTGCCATTTCCACGTGACACTGCCATTTCCAAAACCAGCTCAGGCCTAGGAGCATCACCTTTGCTCCTGCTCTGTTCCAATTAGCTTATGAGCTTAGGTTTATCTCTGGCAGCTGTGTGCTCTGTGCCAGACTGCTCCCCACCTCCCAGAAAGGCACTGCTGCCACCTGGGCTGGCTGGCAGGGTGTTCTGCCAGGTGAGAACACTACGGAGAAACCAGCCCTGCAATTCAGAAATGCTGCTTCAGCCACCATTCTTCTCTAGCAGAAGAACTCAAAGGTAAAGCGAGTTTCTTTCTTCACACCTCTGCCCACAGCTACAGACCCTAATGTATGCTGCTCTAGTAAAATCCTATGGATATAATGGCATCCTGTACATCAATCTCATAAAGAAATAAATAAATATATTAACAAAGAGAATTGTCTTGGATGCTTATCCACCTAACAGAATCTTGTCCTTACAAAGAACATTTAACTGTTAGAATGTCATTAGAGGTCAACAGTCTTACAAACAATGGAAAAGAAAGTGTACTTACAGGGGCTGACATCTCTGTACCTATTTCTATTTTTGTTTCTGGGATGTTTGGCCACTTTACATGGAAAATCACTGGCTTCATGCCTGATGTCCTGAAACGAAAAAAAAACAACAAAAAAAACCCTGTTAGATATGAATCCATCTAATTTCATACCATTAGCTATTTTAAGACAAATACCCGTTTGACTTCACATCTTCACGTGTGGGAATTCTGGACAGAAAGCACTTCGGGCCTTAAATGAAGCAAGATGTCACAAAGCTGCAATGATAAAAGTCAGTTGTGCCCAATGCACGTGCTCAACTAAAACACATGGAGCATCTCAAAGACATCACTAGGGTTCTCTCAGGCAGGTTTTGTTCAGATGCATACAACAGCTCTGCTAGCTCAGACAATTCCAGAAGTTAAAAAGAACTCTGCTGCCCTTGGACATTAGTCACAATTTGTTGAAGCAGAATTTCACACTGCAAATAAATACTGTGTAAACACAGTTCTGCATATAAAGAATCATGTAAAATACTAAAATTTTTTTCAAGTGGGCCATCTACTGCAGCACATTACCTGTTTATCTCTTCTACTGCATTATTCAGGTATGGACCAATTTACACCGAATGCTACACGCCAGGAGAAGTGTTCTGATTTACATAAAGCTGCCCAAAATTAGCACAGCATTCTGAAATGGCTCCTCACTGAAATAAGGCCTGACATCAGCTGCCAGCTTTTTATAACTGAACACATGGCTGCCAGTATTTCTGCTTAAGAAGAATGCAGTCTGGAGAATATGATCTGGACTGCCACAGTCTAATATCTCAAACATGAAGCAGCTAAAATGGGTGTTTTCAGAAATTTGCCTCTGACACTAGGTTGGTGACTTTGTACTGTACAGGGATTTATTCTTCTGTACTGACTGTACAGGATTAACAAGAGAAAAAAATCAGGGAACTAGGAAAAATGCTTTTCTAGATCACTAACCACATTTCCCAAATGTGTGTTAAAAATCCCTAACACCCAAACCAACACAACTCCCCACCACTTAGGATTCATATTATAAAAACATTAAAACGCAAACCAAACCAAGATCCCATAGGAATTTTTCTGTAAATACCAGGCTCATTTAGCAGCAGTACTAACACACCGTTTCATTTCCCAGCATAAACAAATTTGAAATAAACTCTCTTTTAAAAAAGGAAATGGATCAAGTGCTTCTTTACAGAAATGGAGCCATACAAAGGCATTGTAATACTAAAATATTGCACTTAAGCATACACATGTATGTGCACACTCAAACTACTGCCAGTCCCCAGGAGTTCCACAGATTCAAATACCAACATCGAGTATTTCAGGAATTGAAAATGTCAATTTATTGTGCAGGGAAAAAGGATATTACCTCACCAGCAAATATCAGATCTTTTTCAAGATGCTGCAGTGCCTAAAGGTACTTAGAGAATAATGGAGTTTTAGGAGATGCAGAACTCCCACAGGCACAGAGAAAATGGAAAGAAAGAAGTCACTCATGTGCCTTCAGCAGACTATTTAAAAACAGCAGTGTATTTCTGGAGCATGTTTCAACAAACAGGAAAAAACACGGGGTGGGGGTGGGATGGTAACAAAAGAGGGATGGAGATATGGCAACAGGCAGGCTGCTGCCTCCTGTGAAAACCCAGAGCACCCAGCACCTCATGGCTGAGTGTGATGAACATGATAAAACAGAAAATCCTGGAGGTTTAGGCATTCCTGGACCTCAGATGGGGCACACTCTCCTCAGCAACGTGGGAGAAAAGTGGTTTGGAGTTTTGGTTGGGTTTTTTTTTGATAAAGAAGTTGCTAGAATATCTAAAGTGACCAAAGAAAATTTATCATCTAAGGTCAATTCCAGGATATGAAGCTGACTTTAGTAGAAATGCAATTGCCTTCAACAGAGAAAATGACAGTGCCAAGTTACCTACAATGGCCATGTGGCCATTATGGGCCTTGGCAAAAACTTTTGCTCCTGGTTACTGCTGCAGTCACACAACTGCTGATGTCCACTGCTGGTGGGGTAAGTTCAGAATATAATCACAGCAGTAACACAAGACCTCCATGCTGGAGAAATCAAACTCATTCACAGCACGGAATTCTTGTGCTCTGAGGAACTTGAAGCCAGTGATGTCATGAGCACTGAAGGTAGGAGATGAGGGCAGGGATTGATGAAGTTACAAAACACCTTCTTGAATCACACTCAGCCACACTGCAGAGATCCTGCCTGTTAAAAAGGAAGCTCGACATTTCATTTAAAAGGTCGTGCAATATAAAACTTTAAAGAGGAAGGGCTAGAACTGAAGTCAGTTTTCCAAAGGCAAACGCTTTGGGTTTGGAGCATGAGTCACTTCATGCCACTCATCTCCCAGATTTTAGTCCTGTCCTCTGTGCAAGTGCCCCAAATACCTCAGGGGTGGAAAGAGGAACTCTGCTGAAGCCCTGCTCTTCAAAAGGGAAGTGCCTGCAGCTCTGAGCACAACAGCACATGGGGCTGCACTCTCCCCATCTCCTTCAGGCAGCAGCAGGAGATTCAGAAGGACAGGATACAGCCCCAGAGCTGGCCATGCCATCAGCCACCCCAGCACCCTGGTAGATCTGTGCATCAGTATTCAGAAGGGAAGCTGAAGGTGTCATCTCAGCCTCTTCAGCTGCACCAGACAGGCTCCCGGGAAGCCTTACAGCAAGGCTCAATCTGACCACGCTGTTTAATTGCACCGTAAACTCTGGAGCAGCTCAGACTCAGAGATAACCATTTACTGTCATTTTAACAGTTCTGTTCCTAGGGAAGCAGCAAATGCCAAGATCTTATCAGGGCTACAGAAGTGCTTGCAATCCATCCACTGAGGCACTCACACTAAGGAAAGCAATTCACAAAAACTATACAAATACTTGCATTAAAAAGTAATCTTAGCTTAAAAAAAGGTTTCCTCTTAAAAGCTGGCACTGAAAAAAAAGATGACACCTGATACTGCTGGAAAAGGAAGAAGAGTAAAAAAGCCACAATAAAGTCAAGTGGAAGGTGCTCTTTTCCCAAGATGTCACTATGGGTTGATTTCAGAATGAAAATACCCTCACAATTCAATGAGGTTGCAAAGAGCTGTAGAAGAGCACAAGAAAACCAGCAAGTACCAAAGGATCCACAATAAAAACCTACTTTACACAAATGGGAAAAGGTCTTCAGATTCAGCAAACTGAGGCCCTGAAGTCATCCCCAACAAATGAACCTCAGGAAGATACAAAGCACACAACTGCTCGTGTAACCCACTTTGACCAAGGAAGATTTGATTTCTTATCCTACATTAAGCTTTACATCAGGATAGTTGGGCAAAGCCAAGAAATGAGGATGTAACTCGTAGATAAGAGAAAGATCATCTAAAGATCAGATAAATGAACAGACAATTGCATCACACAACATAAATCTTAACAAGCAGTTACAGAATTTTAGCCAGATAAGTGAAATAAATATGGATTTTAATACCCTTTACAAACATTTTATCTAGTCTCCTGGTTTTGCTTTCAAGTAAGATATGGCAGTATTGATTTGCTAATTAATCTTCCCTAAAAAGAAGAACTCAGTTGCTGGGTATGTCAAGGTTCTTCCTGAGGTCAAGCAGCACGTAGAAGAAAGGACAGGCTTGTTTAAAGTTCAACACCACTACTACACGAGGTTAAAGTAAATAAATAAGTAAGAAATCACACACTTGCTACATGGTTTTCCTAGAAAGCCCCCTGCTAATTCAGCACTGCCTGGGCACTCTGAACAGGCCGTGGCACAGCAGCCTGAGAGGGTTTGTGACACCAGTCAGCTGCTGGGAGCACGGAAATAACCCCAGGAGAATGCAAACTGGGCACGATGGCCACACTAAATCACATCAACACGTGGCAAAGTGGGCTCACTTTTCCCAGGCCGTGTTTATCACAGCTCGCAGGTATTACAGATTGTCTCTCAGCGCTGATGAGCTCCAACATGCCTCCCTGGAGAGGCTTCTGACAGCACAGCCTGCAGTGCTTTATTGCACCCACGTTATCGCGGCAGATAACCGAGCCCTGTAAACGCTCAGTCAAACACCTGCACCTGAACGGCTGGCAGGGCCAGGCTGGGCACCTCCACAAGGGAGAAAGCCACAGACTCGTGTCACTTCCAGGCTTCAACCAACAGTGTGATTATTTTGAGTGTTCCCAGAAGGAAGGCAGTGCTGTCAATAAACCACGGCAATGCTGCACAACTCAGCTGCTCAGATTCTCGTATTGCTTCAATGCTGTCTGCAATGGGCAAAAGCTGATTTTTCAATTCTGGTTCTTTTGAATGTTGTAGCAGAGCCAGGGAAATCAAAGAGCTAAACTTTAGTATCAGGTTAAAGAATTACATGAGACTTCTCAAATTTCAGTAAGTTCAAAATATAGTTTGTCCTTGAAATTTCTGACCCATAACAGAAGACGTTCAGAGCTGCTGGCAGGAACACTCAACTTCTGCTGTTTTGTAGCCATGTACTCACTGCCAAAACAGGAAACAACTGAATGGAGCGTCAGGGCAAGAAAACAACTCAAGTTCCCTTCTTCACAGCCATCTCTGTGTTTCCTCCCAGATACTCTGCTCTAGAAGTGCATCTTGGACATTATTGGAAGGATAGAGACTTTTGAGAATGCAAAATGGCTTTTTCTTGACAGCCGTTGTGCAAAAGTAAAGCTTTGCTATCTGTATCATCAAAGAAAGTCAGTGCCAGGAAATAAACCACACTCTCATTAAAGTGTCAAGAGGTTCTAACTCAGTTGCTCTTCTCGAAGAAAAATAACCACGGAGATGAGATCCAGATCTTGCTCTGCCCAAACATTAGGGGTCTCTCCATAAAGAGTTTTGGTTTAACCTCATCCCAAATAGACTGGTGCATCCGACAGACCAGCCATCCACATAACTCCTAAAGGAATTCAGTCTGCATAGCAAATCCAGACCTTAATTTGTTTGCAGTATGGGTTTTGTGTGAGTTTAAAAATGTATCATTGCTGGCCTGTAGGGTATTCCAGGCTGCACAGAGGGACAACTGTGGTTATAAACAGAGTCCTGCCTTCCTAGTTACCTAATATTTTCATTCTGACATCTCACAAACCATCTAAGAGCATTATAGCTTTTACAGAGCTACCACCACCAAAAAACCACAAACAGAACCCAAGGCTTTGTAGGCTTCAGAGAGGAAAAAAAACCATAAACCCTGCAAATGCTAGAACGTAAGGAAGGATGAGAAATGCTTCTCACACCTCTCCATGCGCTGCATAACCGAGGTACTTTCTAGAATTTAGACAAGCTGCAAATTACATGTTTCAAATTGGAAATAAAGGCAAGAGATGCTCTCCAACTGCCGATAGCTTACAGTTTCTCAAGGGGATCTCTGGCTTTATGAAATAGGAACAGTGGAATAACTTTTTGTCTATACTCACTGAGAGTCCTCTACTCTCTTTCAGAGACACTGTGCTGATAACCTCAGTTAATGTTAAGAAAGCAAGGCTGTACTATCTCCCCAAAACCTTGCATAATCCATTACCACCATTCCCCCAAATCTTGCATAATCCATTATCACCATTTAATCTTACAAAAAATGAACTAATTTGATTAATAAGTAAATAAGATAACCAAATGTAAGTCTTGCTTCCTCACCAGACAACACAGTCAAGGTCTCACCAGTCAAAAGCTGAACAGATCTTAATAGATTCTTTTCCTTTTCTCCCATTTTGATCCCAGTGTATGCCTCTGCTCCAAGACTCTTGGCTCTGAAGACCTCCTGCTCCTCTATTCACTTGGGCATGCTGGCACACTGCCCACTGAAGGAACACAAATTTGCAGAATATCTGGCCTTACCTACAGCCAAGGAGGAATCTGAAAGGCCACTGCAGAACTAGGTATTGGACCAGCAGAACAGGACATTGTCACCTTCTGCCTGAAGAGCATCCAGGCAGTTGTTTAGTACTGGATCTACTGTCACGGTTTAAGGTCCCCTAAATCAGTTGGGAAGACCATTAACACGCTCATCTAATGAACTGTGCCACACTACTGCAATTAGCAGGAGCATGCAAACACAGAACAAGCTCTGTGGGCTGATGAGTAATATCACAAGTGAGTTTGAAAGCAACCAGCCCTGGGTATTTGAGTTCGACTCTTCCTACCAAGCCTCAATTAAGTTTTTTAAAAAGAGCCTTCACTTTAGATTAAGCCATGCACTTCACAGGCACTGAGCTACAACCGAAACTTGTCTGTGGTGCTTGTGTCCTTTCACCTTTTCCTGGAAAGTGTGTTGACTAAAAGCCAAACAAACAGCACAGCACTTTAGCTGCTTAACAGACAAACACCACAGTCATTTCACTCAGGACAAATATTTTAAAGAAACAAAATATGATTGCAAATGTTCGATTTATTTGTCACAAAAGAAAAGCCAACATTCATGCAGTTGCCTCATCAGCAGTTTAAACTCACTCAGTTGCAGAGCCACCACAGCATTATTTTTGATCCTTTTGGAGATTACATGAGTTAAACACATCTATGTTACTAATTGGTATCTTAAAAATACTGGTCACAGTAACAGACAACTAGACAAGTCCAGTACTCCCCACCTACAGTGACATCTGCTCATCCATGACATGCAGAATTTGCTAAAACACCAGAACTGTCCAAGAAAAAAGGGCAGTTTGCAATTCCCAAGTGATCTTAATTTTGTCAAGATCCTTTTCAACTTAAGGTACTGTATGGGAGAGTTAATTGCCTAGCACACACCATGACTAGAAAGTACAGAGAAAGCCAAATCAGCTTTTCAGCAGGCTGTGCTCCAGGGTGGCCAGAGGCAGCTCCACCACGAGGAGCATTCCCACAGCGTGGCCCATGCAGCTCCAGCCACTTCCCTGTTGTGTTATGAAATGATCCATGAAAGCATAGCACAGCCCAGAGCTTCCACACCAAGGGTGATCCCCAGCCGTCCCAGCTGCTGTGACACACGGATCGTGTTCCCTCCCCAGGGCCAGCGGAGCAGGGGTGCCAGCGCAGAGCCCACGGCCGAGCCGGGGCCTCTTCTGGGAACCGAGCTGAAGGGAAAGGACAAGTGTGCCCAAAGCACTCCCGAAATACCAACCGCACATACCTGGGAACACCACCTCACCAACTCATTAGCTTTCCCTCTCGGCCCTAATTGAAACTAATTAGGGAGCATCCGTCAGGCACCAGGGAGGTTAGTCAGGAGTAAGGCTGTGACTCCTTCAGGTGCTGTGACTCCTTCAGGTGCAGCACCTACAAAATACACGAGACCTGAGCAGTACCTGTGGTGTGGCTAAAACTTCCAGCTACTACAAAGTCATCATGTCTCCTAAATCCACCATTTTGCTTATCCGGTAGAGATTAAAAAATTATTTGTCAAGCTTTGGGACATTTTATAGTTCTAATTATCAAGGCAATCTTAACAAGTCAGAGAAAGAAAAGGTTTTTTAAATGGTCTCCTAAATGGGGTTTTTTTTCAGTTTGATTTCATACCCATACACTTAGCACCAGGGCAATTCCCTGGAAGGCATGTGATTTCCTGAGTAAGATCACAAGGATTTTTAACCCTGGATTTAGCAAACAGGATGATGCTTCTCAAACGTCTCAGCTTGTTCTGCAGCACTGCTTCAGTCACAGAGAGATGAGGAGGCTCCAGCAGAAGAAAACAGACGCCTCTCCTCAAAGGTGCCACTGACTACATTAAAGGGGTTACCAGTATTGAAGACCAAAGAAGTTTACATTATTACTTGCAAACAGGAAATTATCTGACCTCAGAAATTCTGGTGGGTGCTCAAAACAAATATTACAGACTAGGTGGAACGAGAGATGTCTGCACAGAGACAACGTGAGAGCAAAAACTTCACCAATGGCAGAGAGGCCTTACAAAACCACACATGCCTGAAAACAGAAAATCTGAGTTGTCAAAGAGCTCCAGACTTCCCACATTAACTTATCATGCTACTTACGAATTCAACAGCTTGACTTGGCACCTCACAACACCTCCCAAAACCACAGGCAATGCAGTGAGTAATAGGGGAACCAGGAGACTTATAATCAATTCCTTTTCGGTTCGCTGTTAACAAGACATCAGCATCTGCTGCAAAGGGAAAGATGGGCTGGCTGTGAGAACGTGCACACACATGACCCTTTGCTCTTCAGAGACTCAGAGCTACAAAAATATACTTCCAGGGTTTACAAAGCAAAATACCGTACATTTTTCCACATCATTGCTATTGTCCTTTGAATACCCTAATGTCAAGTTTGTTGTTGTCATTACATTCAAAAATAAACATCTCTGTCTTCTTAGACTGCTTAAACATTAAAGGGTTTCAATGAGAAAGAGGTCCTATTCTAGAGCAGGGATTTTGATCTACTCTCTCTCTTCCCAACAACACTCCTGCCCTCCCTGAGGAGTGGTGTCAAGGCCCCAAGAAGTCCCCACTAAGGACAGGCAGAAGACACCTCCTGGCTGCTGTAAGGGATGTCACTTGTGCTCTCCAAGTGGATCAGCTCCCAGCTGGGATGCTCCAGCTCCTTCGGTTTCTAACTCAGCAGTCAATGCCCCTCAGTACCATTCCAGGAACCCAACCCTTCGCTGTACCCCACAGCTGTGCTGGGACAACTCCGGAGCTCTCCTTTCAGACAGGAGGCCATTCCTCTGGGCAATTCTTTTAGGCTCTTGTAGGAATGCTTTTGTCTCCCCTGGTTCCTAGAGGCAAGGGAAGAAGGCTTGAGATGAGCTCCCCTACCCTGTCATTAGCGCCATGGAAAAGGACTGGCACTGGAGGGGAGCACTGCTCAGAGCCATGGGAGCCAGGCCTGGCAATCCTGCATTCCCTCTTGCATTTCTGGTGAGAAACTCCTAAATGCAAAAGCACTTCTAGATTAACTCTCAATGGCCTATTTTCCACGGTGACACAAAGCCAGAAACAAAAGGTTTCTTACTTAGGAATCAGAACTTCTGGAGTTTGCCTCCTTTTTATTTTCTTGATTTGAGCTGGTTTGAAAGTCTCTTACCATCATGAGAACAGGATTTTGTGAAAACAGAATAAATTTGCAAACCTCATTTTCTACCCCCAACACTGACTAAAACTAAACTCTGATCTTATCTAATATAATTTATAGGATAGAGTAAGAAGTGATTGGTGTTCACAGAAGCAAACATAAATTACAATGGTTTTCCTTTAATTCTTATCTGGAGTTAAACGAGTTATATATGCATTTAAAAAGTACAGCCAGTTAAAGCAGTTTTAGACACCAACTTGCCATATGCTATGTTAAAATTAGACTGTTTTTTTTAAGCAACAAATTTATGCATGAAGTAGGTCTATTCAGAACACACAGATTTTGAGGAATGGTTTTTCTCATCCAGCAATCTATGCAGAAAGTTCCAAACAAAGCTTAGTAAAAAAAAGAAACTAGTTCAGAACGTGATTTTGAAGCTATCTTCACAATATCTCATGGAACTGCAAACACTTTGATTTAAAAAGTAATGGACTAAAAATGCTTATTGTCAGGGTGATAAATACACAACAATATCATTTTTAGAAGTAATAACATGGGTACCATTGAAAACTAGAGACCTTGTAAGCTGACTAAAAATAGTAATTTGAATTCCTAGCTTAGTCAGCTTGGCCAGAAACAGCTGTGCTCACTGTAACCTCTAATTAGTTTGCATATTATAAGAGCCCCGAAGATTTTTTTCCCCTCTCCAAAACCCACTAAATTAGCCTTCACAGCACAATGCTGTTACCACACCAAATGCAACAGAATATTCAGACTTTAGAGGCTTCCCACTATTCTTTCTGAAATGTTTCATTTATAAAGGCACATATTCTCATTGGATAAGGTAAAGGTAATCTCCCCTCTGTCTGGAGCATTCAGAAGAGCCTGCCTGGAAAGGAAAAGACAAGGTCCAGTTCCCAGCTGCTTCAGATGAGAAAGAAAAGTCTCGGTTCTAACACAAGTAAACTGTTCATTCCTTTGAAACACTGAGCAACCACAGTCAGAATTTAAAGCAAATTTCTTTTTCCTCATGGCTAAGGGGTGTCCTTCTGCATAAATTATTTCATTCACACTGGGTACTCCAATGGAAATCTAAATGCTAAACTGAACTTTCTAATGTATATGCAAGTGTTAATGAAATAGTCATGCCATGACTACAGTGGGGCACATGTTCAGATCATGTCAGTGTTATTTTTCTATTTAGAACACTGCAGGACAAGCAACAGCCATATTTCCAACCTTCTACTAATTCCATCAAAATTCTCCAAGTTATAAGATTGTATATAGAGGAAGTACTAAAACATACAAGAAAGGAAATGGAGGAATTGTTAAATAGGCAATTGTGAACTCTACCTATTAAAAAACCATCATCATCTACATCTTATTCAGTGCCAAACTTCATTTCCTTGAAGATGTTTGTACTGTGCGTTGCTTTACTGGCTTTCTTTACTGGCAGATTTTAAGTCAAATGTGCAAGGGGGAAAACTGAATTTATTCAGTATCAAGAAATCCCATGCATTCAAAATGATGAACCATATGTTACACAGGTACCAGCTCCATAATGTAAATGGGTCTCCCTCCTGCATTCTGTTTGTTCTCTACAATTCAGGGTGTAAGACCAAATTCCAGGAAATTCTAATCTATGGCAGAAGAATGTTTCACCCTGATGGCCATTACTAAGAAGACAGGCAATGGAACTACAGATTCATTCTGCCAAAGCACGCTCATTACACTATTACTAAAAGCTTTTTATCATTTCTAACCTAACGAGATTCCAAGAGTTTAAAGAGAATGTACAATTAACAGGATTGCACAATGCAGGTTCATGCCTCTGCATGCAGGGAAAGGTCAAACTCGAGCTTTGCTTCTCCAGCAGAACCAGCAAACAGTTGAGCTTTCAGCAGCTTTGGTCTTCAGCATAGTGCCCAAATCCCTCCTTGGGAACTTGAAGGAGCTGTAACTGCTTAACTACCACTCCCAGGGAGAAGTTTTAAGGATCTTTTCTTAAGAAAGACTTTTGGACTGAAATTGAAGAAACTTGCTGGATTACAAATTTGCATGAGCAGCTTGTTTCAGTCGGGATCTGTTTAACATGGTGGTTGCTGGTATAATCACAGATGCCCACTTCACTGTACTTAGAATATTCAAATTTGGAAAGGAAAATTGTAGTGATGATTAAAAGCATACTGAATTCACTGAATGGTGCAACCTACAGGTTGCCAAGCTACTGCAATGCACACAAAAACCTGCCGAGAACAAACAGTACTGCTGAAAACAGATGTTAGATAAAGCAGAATTAGGATACTCCTGGTTTTTCACATGACTGTCTAATTTGTGTTCAGGAAAGCAATCTCACTAAGCTAGGTTAATATTAAACCTCGCAGCATTCTGAACCTGAGCTGCTCAGCTCCCAGTCCATGGCCCAAACCAGTGTTGGGGTAAGCCAAGCACTGCTGCCACTTCCCCACCCACACGTGTGTGGCTGGTGTGTCACGGAAGGGCTGCACAGGCACACTGGCAGTGACAGGGACAGGACAGACTGTCCAGCTGCCACAGGCTCTGGGGCAGCATGGCTGGACACCTCTGCTCTGCACCAAGGCTTAACAGAAGAAGTTACACATAAAAGCACAATGTTCATGCAACTACTTCCAGAGCAGTGAACTGCTCTAAGGGTAAGAGAGAAAAAGCCAATATGCTTTTTGGAAAGAGAAACTTAACCCTTAAATACTTACAGCCGAGATGTAAATGTGTAAGAAAATCCACCTATGGCCAACAAGCCTGGGAAGTGGCGTAAAGGCAACCCCTCCCTTAACCCCAAACCAGCCAGACCTTACATGCTAAAATGTACTCAGTATTTTTAGTTCTCAAAGTTGCAAAGCAATGCTTCAAGACACTGTCAGAACCAATCCAGTGTTATTAGAGGATGTTTTAACTGTCACTGCAGGGACAGAGAGCTTTCACATCCAGCTGTACAGGACATCTTCTCATCTGAAAGCAACTGAGGGTTTATAAAAACAAATGTCAGTGTTAAACAGGGACATCACATCACAAGGTAAGTGCCCACAGACATCCTAATGCAGCACAGATTAGCACTCTGCACTCCAGCACATGAAAAAGTCTGCAAAACTTGACAAGCCAGGCCTTCAAAGGACTGCTGAATACTCCCCATGGTAATGGAACAGACTGCAGAGTGAGACTCAGTTGCGTGGATCAGATGAGATAAACAGTTTTGCCACTTCATACATCTACTCATCCTGCTAGCTTAAAATAATTAATTCTGAGAACACCAACTGATTTAGCAAAGCCAAGCAACCCTAACAACTTCTACCTCTTCCAGTGGCAGTATCCTCCCTGGAAACACATGACTCCTATTACTTCCAGCATTCCTTGCCAGCCCAGACAGTGCTGCACTGAACCCACCACACCCCAAGCTCCACCAGACTGTTGCTCATCGTGTTCCACTTCCTGCCAGCCGAAGCCACTTATCAGCTGTGACTAAACATGCTTTATCACTTGATGTCTACCTCAAAGCCTCATCTGCAGTCATAGCACAGATCTGGAACACTTACCGAAAAAGAATATTAAAAAATGCAGTAAATATCTTTAAATAAACCCTTCACATCTATCACATCCCTTTCCATTCCTCACCCCTCAAAAGACAGCGACACCAAAGGCTTCTGAGCACTGATCCACAAATAAAGGTTATCAGCTATCAGAATAGCACACAGTGCCTCCTCTTACATCAACACTGCTGAGGGCAAAGCATTTTTAGATCGTATTATTCTTCTGTAAGTATTTCAGGACATAATTTTGCCTGTAGAGAGAAAGTTTTATGTGCGGAACACATTGTTACTGAAGACTTTGGTACAAGAAAACCCAAAAGATGTAGATGTTATTACATGAAAGCAATAAATGTTTGAGTGCTTGCTCCTAACTGGGTAGCAATATTAACTTATTTAGCTACTCTTAAAAGATAATATGCACATAACAGTTTTACCACCCCAAAATTCATGTGGTAAAGACCTCAGCAGGCAGAGCAGCAACCAAGGAATTTCCTGCAGTCAGTCAGCCAGTCAGTCACAGAGAAGTATCCTGCACCCTGGGCTGTGGGGGTGAGCAAGCAAAGCTTTGTCTGACGGGCTTGGCTCCCAGTGGAGGCTCCTGATGGTCAGCTTTACACAAATTATAAACACGAAATCAATGACAAATAAGACATAAGTCAGTAGTTTCCATGAAACCCTTCTGCTCCGTCTGCTTCCTGACAGTCTTTAAAAAGACTGGTAAGATTAGACCTCCCCGCTAATGCGCTCATGTGGGCTAATAAATCCAGGAACCTAGCAGCTGTAAAGATTTCTCATATTTGCAACCTCCTGTTCCAATCTTTCGCCTCTACTGCACACCAGACGAGTCTGATGGACGCAGGACTAAGAAGCTCCAGCAGCTGGGAGTCCCCTGAACACAGCCCTGCTCCTGAGCCCTTCTCCAGAGGAGGGCTGAGCACCGTGGGCTTGGCACCTCCAGCTGATGAGACCCTCCCTCCCCAAGCCAACATGCCCAAAGCCACCACCTGTCCCTGGCTCTGCTGCTCCCAACACAGCCAGGCTGCCATGCTCTCCTGGTTCACCTGTCAGGGTGTGTCAGTTCTCAGGGATTGCTGCAGAACAGAAGGCAACTGCTGTCCAAGGGGAAATCATTCATGAGCCAGGCAGGTAACGCTGCTCACACCAACCCCAACCCTGCTCTTCAGTGCTCTACCAGTTCCACCCCAGCTCCGTGGGAATGCCCAAGGACCAAAGGAAGAGGCTTGCTGGCTCCCAACACATGCTGTCCTTCACACATTTCCTACAGCAGCTTCGAAATAGCACAAGGGCAGATTTGCCCTGCTCATGAAATACTTGAGGCCAATTCTGAGAAGGTTTCAATACTGGGAATTAAAACAAAGTACAGGCTGAAACACAGTTCTTGTTCATGTCATCCCACAGACACCAAGAAGTTCCAGGTAGCAACTCCGATTTACTGGGAAATTCTCCATTGGCAGAAGTTTAAGAAAAAAGGGACAGTGTTTATTTCCACTTTAATTAAACTCCTAAGGAAATAAACAAAATCATTTTCTAGAGTTGGGTAGCTATCCACCCCGCTCCTTTACTGGGTGAAACTCCCCATTTCTCTTCCACTTCTGGAAGTATTCGGAAATTTTGTTAAATGTATTTGTATTTTAGCTGTTTAATAAGCTATGTAGTATTTTTCCAGTTCTTGCTCCAATGACCCACCCTTTCCTTCTTTCCAAAAGAAGTTCCTCTTACTAAAACCTCTTGCTCATGTCAGAGTTGTGTTTTTCCTGTAGTCCCCATCTTTAGCCACTGATAGCTGTGCAAAAGTTAAGGAAGGACATACAATTCCACGCAAGGATGGCAGAGGTTTAGTCCTACTTCAAGCAGCTGCAATGACTCTACAGAAGACAGTAGAGAAAACAGGCCCCACACAATAAAATGGAATTGAGATCTTCTGAACTAGCATGGGTTATTTTTCCTGTCAGAAAAAGGAAGTATACTCTTCCTTAGTCAAAGATACGTTTTTAAAATAGATTTCACATTTTACTTCCTGCCATCACATTAAAAGGTCACACTGTTTATGTTACTGTAACCTGTTACTGTGGGATCAGGAATGGTATAAACAAGCAATTCTCATTGAAATGTGCACAAGGGAAGAAGGTTATGAGAACATTCCTCTTCATGTGTAGAACACTTGTCCCACACAAATATAAAGAATCTGAGAAACAGAGTGTCTTTTGTAGGATGGTTCTCAGCATCAAGTACTTGACAGAAGCAGCATAAAAATCTGGGAACTTCAGAAAAAGCACCTGACAGATCACAAATACAATAGGTACTTTAAGTTCAGAATAGTACTATGTAGTAGCATTTTTAACAAGCAACTATTTTAGTACATGAAGTAGAGAGAGCTTTCAGGGCAGAGGGGAGGGTTTCCTCAGCCTGCAGCGAGGTCTGACCAGCTCCACACTCACCCCTGTACTCCACAGAGGTCTTTCTGTAATTGCATGGACTGGCAGAATGCAAAACCTGCTGTATTGCTGCTTCATTTTCTATCTCCACTGATGTAGAAACTCTTTTAACCTTCTAAGGAGAAGAAAAAGACTGCACCCAACAATGCAGATCTGATTAAATGATCTCTTCACATTTAGTGAAACGTGAATTTTCACCACTGGCCTCTTCACCCTCAGTGCTGAAGGTAACTTCTGACCCCTTAAACCACACGTTCCCAAAGCATCCACAACAACCAAGAGCTGAGCCAACTGTGGAACTCCTTAAAGGCCAGGATCCTAACAGGACGAAACAAGATATTCCATGTACAAA
This sequence comes from Acanthiza pusilla, assembly GCA_036630365.1. Lineage (NCBI taxonomy): Eukaryota > Metazoa > Chordata > Aves > Passeriformes > Acanthizidae > Acanthiza > Acanthiza pusilla. The sequence continues at coordinate 16,112,566 of JAXCHO010000050.1, forward strand.
GTAGGAACCAAGTTCTAGTTCCTAACAACGGAAACTGGCTTTTAACGTAGGTCCAGTATCCTATTTAGATAGATCACATATGGCATTAACACTGGATGCAGCAGAAAGGAGTTCTTTTACTCTTCCATGAAAGATATGCCCAACTAGAAGGCGGAACTGTCCAAATAGATTTTCATTCCAGAGACTAACAAATCAGCAACTAAGGTACATGTTCAACATCAGTGGCACCCAAAGAATTCTAAAAGGATAATGTAACTTATTATACCAGCAAGGACAGGTAGGAGGTATGAAGAGAGTATCCTCTAAAAACAAAAATCACTGGAGAAAAATATACAGCATACAGAGTTTGGGAGGACTCACATCTGACATGGTGTTGATGATAAATGTTTTGAGTTGAAAAATATAAGGACTCTAACTGCAACAGTTAAACCAGTTCATTTTCCTTCTCAACAAGGACATATATTTTTCACTGCTGTTCTATGAACCTGCTTTCTTAAACGCAGAAAACACAACCCAATTTGAAAGCAGATCAGCCATCACTATTAGCAGAATCACATGAATTTCCAAGAATCACTTTTACCAGTTTTTCTTGGTATAATATGACAGGCAAGCTGTTGAATCTTAGCTGTATTCTGTGTGGGTGAGAGAAAAAGCACATCAAAATTCACAGGGTTTGGTAGAAAATGAATTGGCATTTGTACTACATGATTTACAAAGTGAACACACAAAGGCATTTGGATGCTCTATCAAAGTGCCTCTCCCAGTCAAACCAGCAAGGGCATGTCTCCTGGCATCAGAAAGAAAAAAAACCACCTCTTTTGCAAATCAACATGAAACAAGTTGACCACTGACTAAAAAAAACCCAGAAAACCTCAATGGTAAGTGCTGCAAACATCCAAGCTCAGAGATCAGATCAGGTCTGTGCTCATTATGAACACTGCAGAGAAGCAATCACTTAGTTAGGAATCACTGAGTGTCCTCAGGTATCTAATGAAGCTAAATTCACAATCCAAACAGATACTGAGGTCATGCTAGTGACACTGATCCAAAACCTGATAATTCTCATGTTTACAAGAAAGTAGCTGTGATATTTCAGTGCAAGCCACAGCTTACAAAGTCTCAGCTGAAGAGAACCCTTGGAGAAAGTCCATTTGCAAAGCAAGTATTACAGGAAAAGGTTTCATTTTAATGTTTGGTTAACTATAGGATGAACTGTTATTTCAAACCTACCCAGCACATTTAGAAAGTTATTTCAGTTTGAAAAATATTTGGTCTACCACTACCACATTTTATTCTCTGCTTACAAGGGCTATTTCTATTTGAATTTACCATCATTTGGAATGTAGCCAACACTGCTTTCTCCTTAACAGCTTCCTTCTCCACATCTGTGCTTCCAGCACAGAGCAGAGGCGTAAGTAACATGTGAAAGGACACACCAACAGCATAAAACCCTCCCAAATATGCTCAGAAGCAGGTGAGCACTGTGTGCACATTGTATGATTTCTACGTTTTTAGCAAATGATAACCATAACAAGCTCCATTTCTTCTTCATGTTCTAGCTCCAGCAAGGCTATCACAGAAGCTCTGGGTTCAAGTATTTAGATTTTAAACTCTGTAGAACAAGAAAGTGGCTCAGTAGCCTTATATAATGGGACTTGCCCAATCTCAAATCTGCCAGCAGGAGACACAACTGGTGCTGATCCAAAAAAGGCAGCAGTAAAACCCAACCAACGCAGCAGAGTGCCCTGAGCCAGTCCCAAAAGCCCAAAAGGGACCACCAGCTGCAGCTGAACAGCAGCTCTGGTTTTCAGGGAGCATCCTGACTTTGTGAGCCACAGACACTTTGCTTCTCCACCACTAACCCGGCACACATGCAGCAAGACTCAGTGACTGTACAGCACTGGAAAACACGGAATATCTTTAGTTTACCCAAGGAACAGAGAGACTCCCTGCAACTCTGAGCTCTACACCACCTTTCCACAACCAGAGCCAATTACTCTAAGCCTCGAATGAATCAACAGAGCACGAATTAAGCAGTGGCAAGGCACTGCATGCAGAGACCTGCAGCTAGAACTGGCAGAATAAAGCACAAAGATGCATTTATAATAAGTCATGCTCATGCCACAATTTATCTGCTGCTTAGCACCAGAGCAAAGGAGTAACCCAAATGCTTTCAGACTGCACTCTTGCTGCAGCTTATAAACCAAAAACACTTGTAGAGCTTCCTGTTCATTGACTTTAAGTACACAACACAACCACACTATTACAAGTCTTCAGGGTCAACCATTTCACAGTATACTTTCAACATCAAAATCCATCTACATATTCTACAAATATTTTTCCAGAGACAGTGAATACCTAAAAACCTTTTCCCTCTTGACAGCGGGACATCCAAAATGCCCATGATACCTTTCAATCTTCCTCCCATAATCTGAGTGAAGTTTACTAATTTTCGTAATTTGTAGTATTTTAGTTTATCTTAGAGAGGTTAGGAAAAACTAACATTCGTATCAATATTTGTTTAAAAGACCCTCAAAAATTAATAACGAAACTGAGAACATGTCTCTTACAGGCCTCAATCCCAACTCCAACTCCACTTCAGCTTTCCAGAGCACAGCTCGTTCTGTTTTCAGAATACTCCCTTCCAAACTGCTTGAAAATCTAAACTATATCCAGTTCTTTCTCATTATATTTCCACTAACTATAAAAAAAAGGGTGCACATTTTAGTTTCATTTTGCTACCTTCTCATAGAAAACCCTGGATGAGCTGCCCCCAAATGTCAGCTCTGCCTCCATCCATGGTGAATGGAATTCCCAGTTGAATAGTGCATCAGTAAATAATTCAGAGGTATTTTTACTGTTCCTGATAAGCACATCAAAGTTAATATCATTGGCCAACATACTAAAGTCAACATATCTAGCTTATATAAACACAAGAAGCAACTCTACCTGTATTTGAGGGTTGTGTTTTTAAGATAATATCTCGTTTTATCACCCCATGTAAGAGGTTAGAACCTAAAATACCTCTTATAGTTCTGCAAGACTTTTGCATATAAAATGACTATGAAAATCTGATATTGCACTCACTGCGAGCAAATGACAATCCAGTGCTGCTTTGATATTCTGAAAAAATATCTACTTTTCTTCCCTGCTCTAAAAGCCCAACGTGTGCTTTCCTTAGCTTTGGGGTACGGGTTTTTTGTTGTGACATCTCCAGAGTGAATGCTTTTCATTCCAGTAGATACTTCCAATGATACTAATGATATGATGTGTGTATCATTCACTACCCTTAAGCATTTGTTTTCTGTTGCACACCTTTACCACAGTTAGCACACGGTAAAGCTCACATTCCTTTAACTTACTGTTTTATGGAAGAGGACTTTAATTTGAATGTGCCTTTCTTATGCTTATGTTTCTCTAAAATACAAGCAACAGCCAGAACCTGAGCAGTTCTTTTTTATCACTTGCGTCCCTGAACAACCTCCACAGGATCTCATGGCTCATAGTTCTCGTAGCAAGTAAATCTAGAGGAAAGTAAGGGACAGAAATTGGTATTAAAAACCAAACAAATTTTAAAAAAACCAACGGAACTCCCCCAAACCAACAAAACACGAACTTCATCACTGTTCATCCTGCTCTGACCAGCTGTACAGAGAACAGTTCCACTACTTGTGCAGTGCCCAAGACATGACTGTCACAAAAACACCTACACGAGGTCTTCATTCTGAAATGTTTGCGTCCCCATCCTGTGATTACTTGTGCTGAAAAAAAGAAGGTAATCTAAACTCTGCTCTTTCACAACTGTACTATCATAGCTGAACACAGCTTCCGCTCGTCCAAAAAAAAGAAGCATGGACAATTTTAACCCTTCCAAGTCATGTGGCACGCAGACAAGTCTCCCTGTAGCCACACCTCCCTGTCTATTGTGAATTCCCCCTGGAGATGCTGTGCAGTGCTGTGTCTCTATATAACAGACTGAGGCAAGGAACAAGGGGAACTGACTGCTAGCAAGCTGCAGTATGCTTCACCTGGAATACTGGAGAACATCTCTGGATTTCAGCAGTTACAATCCTAACACTTAGGTACTGGAAGCCTGTGGTACAATTATCTTGGGGGAAGACGTTTTTCTGCACTAATAACATACATTATTTTACTTACTGCATTCGCCAAGCAAAAACCAGCATTGTAGGAAAATTGCTTTGTTAATGTCATAGCTCAGACACCAAAAGCACAGATTATAGAGAAGTAAATTGTTCTTCCAGATGTACATGACCTGCCAAGTTGCCGTTTTCAACAGCTTATTTAAAAGCAGAATGCAGCTGAGAAACTGAATTTCACGATGCACATATTTACTAATCAATCTCAGGAAAAAAAAGGAAGTAAAAAATCCACCCCCTGTGCTCGTCAATAGTTGGATGCAAATCAAAGAATTGCTTTAGTCCTTCTTTTTTTTAATTGAATTTTAGTCCTCAATCAAAGCTGTGCCACAGTTGAGCAGGCTACTGAGTCATATCATTCAAAGAGAGTAGGACAAAAATATCACTGAATGCTGATTCCTCATTGAAAATGGGCCATTCCCTCATTCTCCTTAGATATTTCACTCCTGTAATTAAATTGTACCTGTAAAATGCACCCCTTCCATTACAAAGCTCTATTACTCAAAATCATTTCCTGAGCACTGAGCCTGCAACATACCAAATCATCCAGAACAGTTCAGCAAAAACATAACGTCATATATCCACATGACTTTCAACCGATACAGTCAGCGAACACTGACACTCTGCAGGGAAGGAAATGGAGAAAATGGACCTTCTGAAAAGCATGCTCAACATTTCATGCTTATTCTCTCCATGCCAGACAACTGAAGATGTTCACCCTGCAAGCTGTTACTGTTAACTTGCCTGCTGCGATTCTGAAACTGGAGTCCATTGATTTCACTTTTTATACGACTTCACTGCTTCCCTCAATGGTCTATTTCCAGACAAATTGACACTGAAAGGAACCAAAGCTAAACGTCTATGTTGTGAACATGAACTTCAAGTCATTCATTTATACCAGCCTAAACATTCAAATGGATGTTACATATCCGCCCCGCCATTCATGTATTTCAGCTTCTCTTTAACTTCATTTTAGATAAAGGTGTGAAGAACTTATATAGATAAATGCACGAATTTCTGTGGCTTGTATGCGAAGCTGGATCCAGCAGACAAATACTGCTGCAAGCATTCACGTTTGTCAAACAGTAGTTTAAAATATCACAAAAAAATTCTAAATGCAGGAAACGACACAATAAAAACCCAGTACCAGCTAGCCGCACAAGCATTACCAACACGCTGTTCCAGGCTCTGTTCTATGATTAAGGCGACTGAAAAGCTAAATGCATTTGATGACCCCATGGCTGATTTTCGGCTCAAACCCAAAGCCAAATCCGATGGATTCAGTGCCCCGCAGCCCGGGAAGGGCAGCTCTACCAGCGACTGGGGACTGATGCCCCGCGGGGCTCCAGCGGCCCCGGGGCGAGCCCGGGAGCGCGGCTGGGGATGTGCCCGCGGCAGCTCCGGCCGGCCGGGCAGCGCCGAGCGGGGCTGCCCCGCCCGCCCCGCTCTGCTGTGCCCGCCCGGGGGTCCCACAGCCCGGGGCAGCGGGGCCCAGGGGCTCCCCGAGCCCCCCGCGGGGAACGAGCCGAGCGGGGAACGAGCGGGGAACGAGCGCTGGCAGCGAGGGCGCGGGGGCGGTGGGCAGCGGTGCCCGCGCCGGGCAGGGCAGGGCAGGGCAGGGCAGGGCAGGGCAGGGCAGGGCAGGGCAGGGCAGGGCAGGGCCGGGCGGCCCTCGGGGCCGGGGCAGCACCGGCGGCATCGCGGAGAGCGGGAGGGAGCGCTCCCCGCGCGGCGCCGGGGCACAGCGCTGCCCCTCACCTGGTAGATGGCGGCCCAGCTGGCGGCCTGGTCGAGCCGCTGGAACTCCTTCTCGATCTCCATGGCGGGGGCCTGGCCGCCCGCGCCGCTCCGGCAGCTCCGGCTGCAGCTGCTGCCGAGGCCGCGGCGGCTCTGCCCGGCCCCCGCCCTCCCGCTCCCGCCGGAACTGCGCACCCGCCCCGGCGACGCGACGTCCGGGGCGGCGGGAGCGGGGCCGCGCCCGCCCCACGGGCCGGGGGCTGCGGGGCCGCGCCGGGGACAGTGCTCCGAGCCCGGGCCGCTCCGTGCCCGCGGCCCCGCGCCTGCTGCCAGCCGCCAGCGGGCCGGGCTCGGGGGTCGCTGTCCCTTCAGCCCCCGTTCCCCTGCCCAAGCCCCAGGTACGGCGGCCCCGGCCCGGCGGAGGGGCCGCAGCGTGGGGGTGGCAGCGAGGACACGGCAGAGCGGAGCCATTGTGCCCCGGGCTGGCCTCACCAGCGTCTGGGCCGCGGGGAAGGGCTCGGGTCATGTGCTCAGGCTCTTCATGTGCCGCAGGAGGGTCGGAAGTCTTCACATTCTCCTGCGGCCTTTTGGCTGCCGAGGGAGGGCTGTGAGGGAACCGGCAGAGTGCTGCCCGTGCCTGACCTGGTGCTGGACAGGGCTTGGCTGTGAGGCCATGCGCTCGCCTAGCCACGGGCAAGGCATTCCTTCTTGCTGCAGACAGAAGATGGAGACAGTTTCTGCTCTTAGGCAGCCTGCAGAATGAAATGTACTCCTGTCAGTTGCCCCATAGCCTTTGATCTAAAGAAAGGCAACAAGCTCTGGACGGTATTTGATCATCTGTCCTTGGTACTTGGATCCCTACTCCAAAATGGCCATCCAGACACTGTAGTCGTATCCCAGGAGGTAAACCTGGTGGTCTACCCCACCTTTTTCATAAGGCCGTTCATTTCTAAATGGAGTGGTCGTCTACACATCTCAGAGAGCCCACATCCTTATTCCTGGATTTGAAATCCAGATATTCCAGCCGTACAGACATAGTTATCCCAAGTCATACATCGCAAACAGATTGATATTTGGCTGAAGATTTCACAGAGTAACCTAGAAAATTAGTATATCTTATGTTTCTTCATAAATCTTTGTCCATCACAGGGACAGTAGGTGTGACAACATTTTAAATGTGTCGGTCTAGTTCAATAAATGATTTTATTAAATAATCAGAATTTTTTTGAGCATTTAGACTACATTATAAATATTAGCTTTTACCTGTATATGTGTATGTAAAAGAAGCAAGAAGCATTTTGCCGCAGTGACACACATTGTGACTCTCGTTTTGGCAAAGCGCAGCAAATTGGGGCATGTGCTGTGGAATTCTGGCTTTCCTTTTACATGCAATGATATCCAGGGCTAGAAAACTGAGACCCTCACAATATGCAGATACCAATTCATGCCAAATCACAGAATCACAGAATCATTTGGGTTGAAAAGCCCTCCAAGACCATCAAGTCCAGGCTGTGCCCAATGCCCAGCTTGTCCCCAGCCCAGAGCACTGAGTGCCATGTCGGCCTGTTCCATGGTCATCTCCAGGGATGGGCACTCCAAAGCTCCCTGGGCAGCCCTGCCAAGGCCTGAGCACCCTTTCCATGGGGAAATTCCTCCTCATGTCCACCCTGAGCCTCCCCTGGCCCAGCCTGAGGCCGTTCCCTCTCCTCCTGTCCCTGTTCCTGGGAGCAGAGCAGACCCCCCCCGGCTGTCCCCTCCTGTCAGGAGCTGTGCAGAGCCACAAGGTCACCCTGAGCCATTTTCTCCAGGCTGAGCCCCCCCAGCTCCCTCAGCCACCCCTCATGGGACACTCCAGACCCTTCCCCAGCTTTGTGCATGCGCTCCTTCATAAAAGCTTCGTCTCTTTGTCACCTCGTGCCCCCAGTCTCCGGATACCCAGTCCAGAGAGGGAATCAGGACGTTGGTGGGGTGGCCTGCTCTGCTGGACCCTTTGTTGCCCAATCAGTGAGGGCGCGGCAGCAGCTGTGAGGGGCCGGTGCCACCGCAGTGCCCTCCTGGCGGGCAGCACGGCAGCTGGGCAGTGTCACACGGGAGCTGGGACAGCCTGGCAGCCGGGACAGCCTGGCAGCGGCACCCAGGTGGTCACACCTGCCCAGAGGAGCTCTGGAGGTGAGGGTGAGGACAAGGAGATGCAACATCAGAGATCGGACTGGGCCTCGACGCCAGGCTGGGGATCAGCGCCTCAGGGAGCCATGTCGTGCCCAAGGTACCTCAGGTGTGTGAGGGTTTGGGGTCCCTCAGGTGTGTGAGGGCTGAGGGAACGTCTCTTCAGGTGTGTCAGAGGGTGGGGGTCCCTCAGGTATGTGAGGGTTTGGGGTCCCTCAGGTGTGTCTGAGGGCTGAGGGAACGTCCCCTCAGGTGTGTGAGGGCTGAGGGAATGTCCCCTCAGGTGTGTCTGAGGGCAGGGGTCCCTCAGGAGTCTGAGGGCGGGGGTCCCTCAGGTGTGTCCGAGGGCTGAGGGAATGTCCCCTCAGGTGTGTCTGAAGGCGGGGGTCCCTCAGGAGTGTCTGAGGGTGGAGGTCCCTCAGGTGTGTGAGGGCTGAGGGAATGTTCCCTCAGGTGTGTGAGGGTTTGAGGTCCCTCAGGTGTGTCCGAGGGCTGAGGGAATGTCCCCTCAGGAGTGTCCGAAGGTGGGGGTCCCTCAGGTGTGTGAGAGCTGAGGGGATGTCCCCTCAGGTGTGTCCGAGGGCTGAGGGCATGTCCCCTCAGGTGTGTCCGAGGGCGGGGGTCTCTCAGGTGTGTCCGAGGGCGGGGGTCTCTCAGGTGTGTCCGAGGGCTGAGGGCATGTCCCCTCAGGTGTGTCCGAGGGCTGGGGTCCCTCAGGTGTGTCCGGGGGCATGTCCACTCAGGTGTGTCCGAGGGCGGGGGTCCCTCAGGTGTGTCCGGGGGCATGTCCACTCAGGTGTGTCCGAGGGCGGGGGTCCCTCAGGTGTGTCCGAGAGCGGGGGTCCCTCAGGTGTGTCCGGGGGCATGTCCCCTCAGGTGTGTCCGGGGGCATGTCCCCTCAGGTGTGTCCGAGAGTGGGGGTCCTTCAGGTGTGTCCGGGGGATGTCCCCTCAGGTGTGTCCGAGGGCGGGGGTCCCTCAGGTGTGTCCGAGGGCGGGGGTCCCTCAGGTGTGTCCGGGGGCGGGGGTCCCTCAGGTGTGTCCGGGGGCATGTCCCCTCAGGTGTGTCCGAGGGCGGGGGTCTCTCAGGTGTGTCCGAGGGCGGGGGTCCCTCAGGTGTGTCCGAGGGCGGGGGTCTCTCAGGTGTGTCCGGGGGCGGGGGTCCCTCAGGTGTGTCCGGGGGCATGTCCACTCAGGTGTGTCCGAGGGCATGTCCCCTCAGGTGTGTCCGAGAGCGGGGGTCCCTCAGGTGTGTCCGGGGGCATGTCCCCTCAGGTGTGTCCGAGGGCATGTCCCCTCAGGTGTGTCCGAGGGCGGGGGTCCCTCAGGTGTGTCCGGGGGCATGTCCCCTCAGGTGTGTCCGGGGGCAGGGGTCTCTCTCCCCGCCCCGGAGCCGTTCGCTGTCCGGAGGGCTCCGGCGGAGAGGCGCGGCAGCAGATCACCTGCAGCAGCCCGAAATGCCCGCAGCGGTGGCAGGAGCCGCTTGGTGTCACTCCTCCATCGTGAGTGCTGTGAGGAACGCTGAAATTCAGCCCTGCCCGCAGCCCGTGGCTGCTCCGGCTGGGGCAGGTGCACACGGCAGAGCTGCTCGGGCAATTAAACAAGTTTTTACACTCTTTCTTTCCATTCCTCATTGTGGAGAGGTACTTTCCCACTGGCAGAATATTTGTCTAAAATGCTTCTGCAGGGAAAATTGGCTCTGACACAATTCGGCTTGTTTTGTATGATTTTTTTGGTGACTTCTGAACTATTTCCTTCTTAGTAGGAAGTAGTACAAATTTTAAAAATCCCAAAGCTTACACTACAATTTAATGATGATTGGGATAGAGTAGGAAGAGTAATAGGAATATCTGGGATTGGAATTGTTACAAGAAGGTCTCTTTTCATGACTTTTCCAGTCCTGGCTTGCAATGGAAAAGGGGTAAATTAATCTCTGGGTTTATAACTTCAACTGAAGCCAGAGGGGGAAATATCTCTTCACCCCAGTGGTGAATTGGACTCAACTGGCTCCACGCTTTTGGATGCCTGTCCCAGTAGAGTCGAAGGGTTTAAATGTATTCCAGTCAAGCATTTGGGCTGACAAGGGCTGCTTGGATCAGACATCTGTGCCCTACAAATGTGTTCAACCCTTTCATAGACATTTAGTCCTCAAGCTGTGCCTCCGCAAAATGCAGAGCAGCAAAACATTTCCCAACAGCCTCAATGAAATTTATTATCTACCTTACAAAATACTGAAAGTTGCAAAATCTGCAATGCATTGCAGGGAAAAAAAAAACACTGAAGAGATTAAAAGTGTTACTGGTGACTTAGATCCTTATAATAATGGAGGATTAGGTAAATGAAAATGTTCTGTGGTCTCAGGACACAACCTTTCTTGCACTTTGTACAGAAGAAGGCAGTCCCCAAAATAATTCCAACCTGTGCAACCTGAGGCACATCACTTTTTCGTCCCAGTATAGTCTGATCCAGAGGTTTTCATTTTCAAATTGTCCATTAGAACCTGGCACTTGAAATGACAATGAGAGCCCAGGGGAAAGGGTTGGATGGTGTTACTTATTTCTACTCCATAAAAAAAGCCAGGTACTCATCCAGACTCAGGATATCCTCTCTTCATCCTCCACAGTTCAAAGCAACTTGATGGACAAAGTTGCAAATGCACAAAATACACTCTGTGGAGTGGCAGGATATGAGACTCCTCAGGACTCGCTGCTCTGTCAGGCTTGTCCTTTAGCTTTTGGGAAACAGAAGTCCTGGGATGGGATGGGATGGGATGGGATGGGATGGGATGGGATGGGATGGGATGGGATGGGATGGGATGGGATGGGATGGGATGGGATGGGATGGTGTAACCTGAATACTGCAAACAAGACCAGGATAGCAAAAACTCTGCTTTCTGCCTCTGTTAAAGGAGAGTAAGAGTAACTTTGTGTGTGTGTGTGTGTGCCGGGGCGCCTTGTGCTGGTTCGGATCTTTCAGAGCCTCCATGGGTTTGCAGGGTGTGTTTAATATCTGCTGTGGCAGGAGCAGGTTCAGGCAGAAATCTTTAATCAAAGCTGTTAATGACTATCTCACCGTTGGATGGCACTCCAGTCCTTACTGCTCGTGGCAGTCACAGCCTGGATTTTACTCGTGCATAGGAATTTTAAGTCAAGTAGCAACTAATAAGAAGACTATTTTTTTATGGCTAATGTGATAATAAAGTAAAATTGCACTTGCAGAGCTGGCTTTAGTTTCACAGCATTAGATTTTAGGAGATCTGTGTTGAAATCTTGTCTGATTGCTTACTTTTCTAAATAAAGATTTCCAAATGCAGTTGGTTCTGTCACAAGGGACTCAGGTATGATGTACTCTCTAGTGTCAGAAAAGATGTGCATGTGTTTGTGGTTGTAAGGCATTTTACCCCAAGGCTTTCATTCACTGTTTTAAGCTTTATGCAATGTTTTAGATTAACGAGAGAATGTTTTCAGCAACCCTTTCCTTAAATGATCCTCTCTCCTTGCAGCAGATACAGCATACCTGAGGCTGGAATCACCTTCCCCTCTGCTTCCCAGGGGCTGCAGAATGGTGAGTGCTCCAGATTTGTACTCTGGCAAGCATAAGTATTTCTCCCTTCGTGTTGAAGATACAAATGTTCAAGGGAATGTCTGCATTTCATTCAAAATAGTGACTGGTGGTTTTACATATGCAAGGAAGCATTAGCCTAAATGTGAGTTATTGATACAGCATTAGTTTCCTGCTGAGACAGCTGTGTCCTTGGTGTCACTGTGAGCACAGCATGGCAGTCAGTGCAAGCAAGCCAGCTGCGAATTTGCCTGGGTTTCCCACAGGGTTCTGCAGTCTGTCCTGAGTTCTTGCTGCCAGCAGCCTTAGCCTGGGGCAAAGTGAGCTCTGTAATATGAACTGCTGACTAGACTCGAGGCTGTGTATCTAAGGCAAAGTGTGTGGCAGCAATATTGACCGAGCCTCACCTCCTTTGCCACCTGCTGCTGGCTTCTGTGGTATCCCACCCCTGCAGTTGTGCCAGCCCAAGTGTTTATGCAGCTGCACTTGGAAAGGGAGTTGGGAACACAGCTACTCTAAAAAAAACCCAAAAATCCCCCAAAACCCCCACCACCACCACCAAAACACCACGCCCCATCAGGGAAAAAAAAAAAAAAAAAAAAAAAAAGGTTTCTTCTGGATTAGTTTTAAGCAAGATTAGGTCTCCAGTAGAGTGAACCACATGGCACATAAACAATTTTTCTAGAACAACAGAACACATTGATGCTGGGGCAGGAAAAGAACAGAAGATAAATATCAGTACCATAAACCAGTATTACCACTCAAGGCTCCATCCTGAGACAGCACAGCTAAATCTACAATCTCAGTGATCCACAGTAAACTTTGTTCTAAAATATTATTAATGATGATAATTATGATGATGATGATGATGATGATGATGATGATAATAATAATAATAATAATAATAATAATAATAATTCTGCTTGGAGTGCTTCCGTATGCCATCTCCTGGTGGCACACAGACTTGGAATAACCCTAACAAGCACAGATAAACAGTACTGAGCACAACTCGATGTTGAGCTTAGTATTTGTGACAAAATCCATGCCAGCCATAAGTAAGACTGTATTTACAACAAATGCCTTATGTGCAAAGAATGGCCTGAATTTCTTTTCATCTAGGAGGAGAACAAAAGCCTTCTCATTTTGGGTAGGCCTTTAAGTGGAAAAAATAGTGATAGGAAACCAGAGGTTTGTCCATTTTAACCTGTGTTTCCTTGAAACAAGTGTGACTGTTTTCATATTTCCCTCTAAAGAGCAGTCACTTCTGGAGGCACATCTTAGTATTTTTACAGTGTGAGAGTTTTATCACTCTTTATTTATTTCCCATAAAGGAAGAGGAGCTCAGATCAACTCCTTTTTGCCTAGTCCGAGTGGCTCAATAAAACTGCTTGGGAAACTAGCACCACATTTGGGATGATAGTAGGGAAATTCACTCTTAGTATTTCCCCAGCACTGTATATAAACAAAGAACTTTCAGCTGAAACATTTTTTCCAAGTGAGGTACAGTAAAAAATTCAAATCCGGCCCCGTTTGAAAAGTAAATGAGACAGAAAAATCCTTCTGCAGGGCAAAGAAGCCTCAGTGCATGGTTGGCCTTGGTGAGCACCTGCCAGGAGAAGACAGACCTATGAAACTTTCTTCTAATGAATTATCTGAATCTTATCTGCTCAAACACTTCAGAGTTCAGGAAAAGCAGCCAAAGTCAATTTTTGCTTAGAGTGTTTAAAATGAAAAATAAACAGAAGGGTGAAGTTGTGCATGTGCAGGAAGAGGCGTTGGGGTGGGGAATGGGCAGGGTGGTGGGATTGGGGAGGGAATGGTTTCACCTACATTGATTCCTCTGAAATCCTCTTGGAAGTATCCATTGTTTTCTCAAATGACAATGAAATTGCACAATCCATAATTGTGGTGGAGAGCTGCTGGTGTTCTCTCTGACCTGCCAGGTAGGTGAAACAATTGTCAGTATAAATTAGAGAACAGTTGTGTCATTACTCGATGTGTACATTATCTGATTCTACAAAGCCTGGAAAATGCCTTCTGAAATGTGTTAAACAGAAACAGAGTTTTCAGGTCTTTGCTGTTAATATTTTAAAATACTAAAACCTCCCCATCCCAAGCCAAACCCGTTCACAGTGTGCACTGTTACGATGGCCCAGACACAACAAACCCTTGGTATTTCAGGAATATTTTGTGAACTTTCCCCCTGTCTTGTCATCTGAGAAGAGGTACCTTGATGTTGCTGTCATCCAGATCTGTCAGATGACTGAGATTAGTTATCTGCTCTGTGCCTCCACCCTCCCACCTGAATCAGGTGTTCTCAGCCCAGACATCGAGCTGCCTGAACGCTGAACGGAAATGGAAATGGTTGTATTTCACTTGTAATTTCTCTTTCAGCCTATTAACACCTTATTTATAGAATACCTTGTGGTTTTTAGTGACCTGTCACCACTGGCTTTCAGAGCTGCTCTGTTCCAAAGGAAGCTCCAAGAATGATGTGCCTGTTTAGTGTCTTTAAAAATCATCTACTGTCTCTGTCTGTGGCATTAGGCATATCGCATATGAATCCTCTCTGAGTGCTCTTGATAAAGAATTAAGTCACAAGCTTTCCTTATAAAGAAAGCCCTTCCAGCAGGAATGAATCTCTCTTTTGTAGCTGATAAAATGGGATAAAATTTAACCAAACCAATTTATTCTGGTTCTTATGAAAAATATTGTCTGTGAAAACATGGAACACTTACAAAATATCAACATTTCGCTCCTATCTGCATGTAGATCAATATAAATGGGTCACAGTGACCTCTCAGGGAGCAGGTCTGCATGGCAACCAAAACTAATGTGTATTTTAAGGACTAAGGTCTTTAAAAAAACAGAAACGGTCTTCACAGAGGATCTGTTCCCAACAGAATAATTTCTATACTATTTTACAGTTGGTTTCGGGGCCATTTTAGCTTGTTTGGTTTTGGGTTTTCTTTTCACAAGGAACTTTTAAGATGGAACAAGGGATTTTGTTTCTGCTGCAGCAAAGCATTCTCAATGCTTTCAATTAGAACATGTTGTTTTATGAAGTGAAAAATTGCTGCTGCCAGAGCGTAATTTGAAATGCAGGAAAAGGCGGTGTCTTCACAGCAAATTGCAGTTTTTCAGTGAAGCAGCATCTCTGAAATGCATTCCACCATGCAACACTTCAGTGAATCACTAAAGTCCGGGGTTCAAGGTTTAGTTTCCTTATCTGAAATAGGAATACATAGCTAAGCTGGGAAGAGCAGGGATTGAGTACTGGTCGAGAATGTTTTAGCAAAGCATTCTTTGTCTAAAAATGCTGTTTTTTTAGAAGAGAAAACACCTGTGGACATGTACTTTTTGTAAAAACTTCTGAGCTTCAGATGGAATTTGTAGCCAGAGAATGTGAGGGTCTCTCCCTTTCTGGAAAATGGAGAGGTCCAGCAGTCATTGCTGGCAGTCTCAGCTTTGATTGTGCCTCCTGTGTCTCAGAGAAGTGTCTTAAAGGATTGGCTGCTTGAGATTTGTCCACCTGGTACAAGGGTTATGTGCTCATATTCTCCTCTTGGAAAAGATCTTGGAAGATCTTCTATTTGTTCCCATCTGGAACACTGCTAAATTTTGATACTCAGGATTTTTCTCAGGTGTTTATTCCTGACCAGCCTTACGTGGTTTAAACAGCAGTTACATTCAGTGGCTTTTAGCCTTTGTACAGTCTTCCTGTGCATCTTGGTTTCACTCTTCCTCTCTGGGATGTGTTCGTACCCTGCTTGCCCTGCATGTGTTACCCAGATGAGCAATGCCATGGCATGTGTGATCCACCTCATGGCTGGGAATTCTGGCACCGTGTCCTTGCTTGGGATAGGTGGGGCTATGCACACCCAAAACCAAAAAATGTGTTTGGACAATAAGACAGTTGGGGCTTGTTTGTGTTTAGGTTTGCACATTCTGCACATAAGCCATTGATCCCAAGTAAATAATAAACAAGAGGAAATCCATTAAATAAGTTATTCAAAATATCATAGAATTTGTCAAATTAATGAGTTCACAAGCAGCATCCAACCAATTGTTTTTGCAAAAGAGCAGTTTTTTAGGGATTAGAGAAAATCCAAACCGGCAGGCAAAATCCATCTGAGGTGAGATCAAAATTTTGTATTAGAACTTAAAAGTGTGGAAAACATTGAATTGAATAATTGTGGTTTTTTCTTTTTTAAATTTTCTTTTTTGCTCTTGTGAAGCAGTTTTGTCAGTGGAAAGGCACAGGAGAAGGATGGATAAATCAGCCTGAGGGCAGTTGCTGTTGACCAAACAGTGGTAAATGCTCAGTAATGAAGCTTTGGTCAAAGAGAAGTGGCTCAGTGAGATGTGAAGCTAGAAGGGTATCTATTACAAATTAAGAGATAAATCTGTGGCTACTTTGAAAATATTCTTTATTGCTCAAACTGAGAGTAGTCAATAAGAACAACTTACAGAGGGACTGGAAAAAATAATATTACAATTATGGTTTAAATGTTATGAGATTAGAAAACTAAAAGGACTTTTAATTTCATCATTATGAAATAGTGTCAAATTGACAGGAAATAAATATTTTCTCCATGTCAGGGTTTTAACTCAAACAAACATTTCTGATGCCAGAATAAATTTTTGGTGATAACTTGACTTGAAAAAAATTCACTTGTTAATTAATCCATGTACAGATGTGGCAGATGTAGCCTGTAGCTCACTACCAACACTATCCCGTGGCCAGGCAGGATGGTGTTTCAGCAGCGCCCAGTTTTATCAGTTGTAATTGTTAAATGTGCCTTTATTGCTAGTGCTGAATAGCTGCTTACTTGGATAATGAGATAACTGAGGTATGAGAGATTTATTGGACACTGGCACCCCAGTTAAAACTCCCCATGGAACAGATACGTGGGCTTGGGGCAGGGCATTTTTTCTGTGCAGAGTGGGCATGCTATTGTCCAGATTTGTCTCATTTCAGCTTAAGTAGTTCCAGATTTCAACAAAACACAGTGTTTGTGAACTTTTTCCACTTCATATGTCCCTGATGACTGGGTATATTCAGCTGAAATGGGATTTGGACACTTCACTTAATAATGCTGTGAGTCTGATGGTCATGACCTGGGCCAAAAGGAATTGGTGAGATTGGCTTCTGGAATGTACATGAGACATTAATGATTCTAGTTTAGCCTCAAACTGTGGAAGGAAGTACATTGCTCTTTTCCCAAGATGTCCTTCCTATTTGAAGTGAGCAGGACAGTCCCTGAAGAGGCACTGAAATTCAGAGAGCTGTCTGGGAGCGTTTGCTGAGCAGCCTCAAATTCCAGGGTAATTGAAACTCAGCACTTTCTGTGAAGAGCCCAAGAGCTCCAACAAACAGGAAGGTGATGGACATCTTCAGATGATTTTCTTGAGGATTACATTTTAAATAACTGGCATATGCATTTTTTCCAAAATTAATTCCATGAGAGACTACTATAAGATTCATAAACAGTTCAGGAAATTTCTCCCAGAAACTTCTACAAGTCAACGGCTGCAATGGCACAAGTGTGGGTATCAGTGACAGAAGTCTTTCAAAAGAATCTTGGAGTTAGGACTTCAGTGCTATTAAGAGTCTCATGAAGGGCCCAGTTCCACTGTACCAGCTCAGCAGTCTTTGTGACTGCTCAGCTGCTTATCCATTCTGTGTAATTCTGTGGAAGATTCTGAAGGCTCTCAGCAAACCCTCAAAATCCAAGACTGCCATGCATGGAAACGCTTACAGTTTGGTGGTTGTCAGTCTGGCATTCTAAATTCATATTAGCAACACCCATTTCAATTGTTGCTATTCAAATATCTCCTAGTATTTTTTATATTTTTTTTTATTATTTTATTTCTGTGCTTAATAGTTAGTTTGGAAACTTGTTGGTCTTTGTTTTTTTTACCCAGCGCCTCAGCTGTGGTTATGAAGAGACTTATAAGATTGTTTTTCTGTTCTTAAACCCGTTTCTGGGTTTTGTGTACTAACACTGCAAAGTCTCTGCTTAAAGGCCTGTTTAATATTTAACTGAAATAAACAGAACAGAGATTTTTTTTTTAATACGAAACTGTCTATTGCAGCCCCCCCCCCCCCCCCCCCGCAATCTTTGGATTATATTGTTTCAAATAATTTAAAGTAAAAATGCAAGAAAAAAAATGGACTCTTTGTAGTACTTCAGCAAGTGCTACAAAGAGTAGAATGGCAAGTACTAAGTATTTTAGGACATCTTTTTGCTGTGTGCTGTCAGTGTTAATAAGATTGGTACTTTGGAATAGTAACTTAAGAAGGTGCTGTGCAGAAAAGCAAAAGCAAAGTATTGGACCTGATGTGGTTCATTTAATTTTCTGCTGATTTGCCCTCAGCGTCGTTCTCTTAACTCCCTCTTCCCAGCCACCGTGATAAGTTTCTACTTGTTGCTGGTTTTTTCCATAGTAAAACTCTTGTCCCAGTGCCAGCACATTATGTTCCTGGTTAGAGCTGTGACGCCAAATGGTATCTGGCTCCAGGCCAAGGAATGCTGCTGGGAAGGAGTGAATGAATGAATGGAGTTTTCAACTCACATTGTACTTTCCTCTTTCGGAGCCAGGAATCCTCGTGTAATGTTCAGTCAGCTGGCTAATGTACATTTATCAGCGTTCCTTAACAGAACTGCAAGGAACTTCAGTGAGGAGGCACAATATGCACAGCAATTCAGGAAAAATGTTGTGATAAACTTCACATTCAGAACTGGCTATAATCAGGAGAACCATGAAGGAAGATGTGATTCAGTGCCTAGTGGCTGCTAAATTCTAAATATAGTAAGTGGAAGAACCCTGAGCCTGGAATAGTTACTATCTATAGCTACAGCTCAGAAACTGAAACAGACCACACATTCCAAATTATAAACACTTCTGTGAGCTCATGTAGTGCACATTTCTTTTAAAAATATTATCATTATCTCTGCATGACAATACACTTCTGTTATCTGTACATTTTCAAAATGGAGGGGTCAAAATTCAGATCAGAATTCACCAGCATCATCTGTATGAAGTTTTAGTTATTGTAATCAGTTTCCATGTCCTCCCTGGTGCCAAGCTTTTCCTGGAAAAAATAATCTTACTATGGCAATACTGTACCTGCTTGCCTTCAGTTTCATTATCTGGAATTCTTCAACAGCTGCTTGCACAGAAAGAGCAAATGGAATGTTTAGAGCATCCACAAAAGTTAGCTACTGCATAGATTTGGCAGGAGAACAGAGCACACTGTTGAATTTGTAAGGAATAAGGGAATCCACATATGGAAGCTCCACGGATGGATGATGTGGCATAACATGCCAGCTGGGCCCTTCTGATGTGCAAACCCAGGAACTGATGAATTAAGGGCTGTCTAGTAGTACTCAGAGTTCTTTTTATAACACACAGTAAAGAGCAGTATTGAACAAATCTGTGCACTCAGAGTATTATAATGAATGTTTTACTGTTTCATAATTAAAAGACACTGTAATCCAGACTGAAAAAGAATTCACACTTTTAAATCAATTTTGTTAATTGCTTCTACTCTTCCATGAATATAAAGGTGCTCTTCTAAATCTTCCACTTGGTAGGAAGCAGTATAACAGTTATAACTGTTTTGGCATCCAAGAGATGCACAATACCCTGTTGTAGAAAAATACCTGTGTTCTTGGACATATTTACGTATTTCTTTGAAAGGATTCATGCATCTCAGAGACAGCATGACTTCCTGAGTATTGTATAAAGTGTCAAATAAGTTTTTCATGCCAGATAATCCAAAGATACATAAAACTCATTGTTCCGTGCGACTAAATTCTCTAATTAAGACGTAATGCACATTTACATGTGTGCTTGCCTCCCTCACTTGGGCCATGCTCCTGAAATCGGGGATTATTCATATTAAAGTTAAGGACATGCATAAGCATCTGCAGCAGTGGGCTGGAAAAGTCTGGGGTTAAATACGAGTCTCCGAAAACATGGTTGTGCTCTACAGTATCCATCTGATTAGTCAGGACAATGGAGGAAAAAGCTGTTTTGTGATCCTTTTTTTCTGACTTGGATGATAAAGGAATGATAATGAAGAGAACAATAGTCCCTCAAGCAAGTAGTGTTATCATTTGCTTCTGCATCTTGTTTAACAAATGATGAAGTAGGACTGCCATGAGTGCTTTTACTCTTTTGGCCCAGCACAGTTATCTGATGTGAGTCTAGCACATACCTTTGCCATCACAGCTCCCCTCCAGCTCTCGTGGATGTGAGTGTGTGCACTAAGAGTGCTGCACCATAAACAGCTGAGGCCAAGAGCCCCTTCAGAGGTGAAGGATCTCTTCACAGGCAGCATGGTACAGTCTGAGACGATTCTCTTCAATTCAGTAGCAGGGCTTCCATCCTCTTCTGAAGAAACCAGCAGTGAACAACGCACAATTGTGCAGTAGATCTTCTCAGAGGACACTGTCAGTGATGAAACATGCCGCTTTGTGTGATCTGTGACGAAGCTGGCTGTGATGTCTGTGGGTACATCGTGCCCCTAACAGCACTTGGGGTGCCAGCCGGTGAGCAGGCAATCTCTTGGGTCAGATGTAGTGGAACCAGAAGAAATTGGGATCCCCAGGAGGGCTTGCAGTCACTTCTGTCTGTTAGCAGGGCTGTCATTTTCTGAGTTTTGACATTGTGGCTTGGAGGGTGGGTTTTTTCAAAGGAGTGTGAGTGGACAGGCAGGCAATGGACTTGTGTGACGATGTGTGGAACAGAGTCACGGCTGGCTGCAGAGCAGAGGAGGGCACTGCCGTGACTGGACCTGACTGAGACAGGTACCTGGCAGTGAGGTGGCACTTGCTTGTGCCTCCAGCCGGAAGCCTTCCCTGGGTAAGCAGTCCTGGCCGGCCCTGGAACCACAGCGCTTCAGCGTCACTGTGCCAGCGCTGGTCCTTCGTGCTGCCGCGGGCAGGGAAATGGGACACCACGGAGCTCCTTCCAGAGCAGACCAGCTCTCACCAGCCCAGGGCTGTTCTTCTGCTCTGGTTCTCCCTCTTGGGCTTCTCCAAGCGCTTCTCATGCACCTCTTCACACCTCTCAGCTCCGCAGGGGCCCTGGTGCAGACCCAGCCTTGGGCTTTAGTGCTCCAGGGCTCCTCTCCTCACAGATTGCAACAGCTCCTTTTTTCCCACAGAAGTAAAGGGTGCAGTAGTGGGTGTGGGAATTTTGAAATGGGTGGACCTCAAAACTTCATATTTTATTTGGGTTAGTTCCCCAAAATTTCCATGCTGCTAGCCCAACCAAACTGTTTTGATCAACAGAATTAAGCGTAATATAACAGGACTGGACTATATGGTGGCACTTTTGAATCCAGACAGTGTCACAACACATGACTACAAAGAGGTAAATAATGACAGTTAATGGACTTCCTTGAACCTTCCCAGAAATATTCGGATTTATTCATAGCAAAGGTTCAGAACTGCTCATGTTTTAATTGAACCACTTCACTCATCCCTAAATGAAAACAGTTGCAAACAGTGTCCAACGTACATAGCCCCAGGCACTGTAAAACAATCAGATGAAAAGACTTTTCTTTGTCTTATTTATTTACTTGAAGCTAAAGAAAATGCCAAAATTCTGCCCTTGAATAAATCACCACTTTTTACATGCTTTACCCCAGGCACAAGTTCCAGTTTTTTCCTAACTTATGAGTTGTTTTTGTTTGTATTTGTGTTTGTATATTTTTTATATCTTAGTTGTTTACTTTTCCTGCTTCTTAAAATTGTCTCTTCTCTTTAGAAGTGGGGGAGAAGGAAAGAAATTGAGGTGAAACCACAACATGTTTTCATTTTCATGTAACAAACAGATCTTTTTTTTCACAAGCTTCTTGAGGCACTAAATACCAAATATGGCTTGAGACAATAAATTATAATATTCTTCAGAGAATGCAGAGCTGGGAAAAGAAGAAATGCAAGTGTTTGCAACATGTTTTACGAGAGATAGCTGAGATTTCATTAACTGCATTGGCTCATCATTTATATTTGTAAAAGATACAAATGGTATTTATCTTTTTGCTGCTCACTTTCAGTTGGACAGAGTCCTTACAAGTGCGAGTAGGTACCATTATTTCTGAGTTTCAAACGCATCTCTTATAAACTTAGCAAAATCCCCATGGGAGTTAAGGCTGCCACGTCCAAAACGAGCGTCTTACGTTAGTCTGCGCTGATGGCTGCGTGGTGAACACTCTGTGGTTTGGCTTGTGAGGAAATTGAATCCTGAGTAGTGCAACATTTCAGGTACTCAGTGCTAGAGAGACTCCTGCAGATATAAAACTTCCCACTCGTTTCAGAGAGGGCTGAATTACCCAGAACAGCATTGTTCAACATTTCCTTCCATGTGTTCCTGTAAAGAGGAGCAATTTCTTTGTGTGATTCCAGGGGAAGGTTCTACAGAAATGAAATTATGTGAGGGGGCCTTAGGTAAGGAGACGAAGTTTTTGGGTCATTCTGATTGATAAATTACTCCTTTTGTCAGAATCTTCTCTTTAGACACCTTCATGCCAGGATTAGATAAAATTTCGTAGAGTCTCCCTGGGCCATGGAATTCTCCAGCAGTACAGCCCAAGGAGCTGGCTGGGATCTCAGTGTGCCCATGTGCTGCAGGGACCCAGCCAGAGCCCAGGGAGACCCAGCAAAAGCAGTTTAGTTTCTCCGCTCTGGATTCTGTCACTGTGTCCTGGTTTCACCTCCTTCGCCCAAAGTAGAATTCTTTCCTTCCTTGATCATTCAGTGTAACATTCATTTCTTATCACCACATGAACCTCACATACCTATGTGCTCAAACAAACCACGCAAAAATTAGCTGGGCAGGTCCTGCAAAAGGCCAAAGCATTTAATGTGTCCTGCTTTAACAACCTCTACTGAAAAATGTAAATGTCATTGATAATGAGATGATAAATGAGATAGGGAACAATTCCTGTCTTATACCTCCTCCTGCTGCTGTAGAACTCAGAGGTAAACTCTGCATGTTGAGGTTTGTCCTGCGAAAACTGAACACTGAAAAATAAATGCTTAGTAGATGAATTGGCTTTACCAAGGACTGCACTGATTATTTTAATTATGAATGCAAAAAACCCCAGTCTTCTCACTTTGGAGCTTGGAAGTGGTTAAAAATGTGAACTAATTTTATATGTACACGAGACCTTTATAGATTGAACCACATGCCTGAAATGTGTTACAACGTCCCAATCCCTTCTGATGGCAGATGCTGCTTCAGAATGGAAAGCTGAACTCTGTGTTAAGCCAGAAATAGCACCAAAGGTGTCCAAGCAGAGCATTGCTGTGATCTTGGTGGGATAGCTACACGGTTCTCTGGAATATGTTCTTCGAGAAGCGGAGGAGAGGAGTGGGTGTCAGGATTATTGCCAGACCAGTCATTCCTCTCAGGTGCTGATTAGTGTGTTGTAGAGTTTTTGAGGAAATGTACAAACTCATTCATCCTTATCAGCAAATGTGTCCCAAATAAGCACTGTCAGCTGTCAGCTCTGGCGAGTGCTGCACATGCTGTACCCTGGGAGCTCAGTCACGGTGTGATGATTGTTTACTTTGCTTTTCTATCTTAGGAGTTATACAGGTGTGTCCCCTGTGGGAAGATAACGGAGGGTGGGGGCTGAGAGGGAGGGAATGTTTAAGAAGTAGGATGATAATGAGCAGAGTGCTGTGTTGGGAAGATTTGACTGAGCCTCAAGTGCTGGGTGATGTTAAAAAAACATGGCAAGGGTTTGCAGTGCAGAGAAGAGCAGCTGGGTGCTTTGAGGTTTGGGGCAAAGTGAACTCACAGTGTTTAAATACCAACATATATCATTATGGTAATTGTGGAATGTTGTAGTAATGGGGGGTTTTGCCTATGCAAAATGCAAGTAATAGGACTTGAAACATAGCTAGCCTTGAGAGAAGGAGAAATGCAGCTGCCTCTGAGAACAGATGGGAGATGTCAGTATTTTGGACCACGTGTTTTTACACTATCCAGGTTTTACCGAAATCAGGCTGCACGCCCACTGCCCACCTGAGTTGGGGTTGACATATTGACACATGGATATTTCTTTTTATTGGCGCATGAACATTTGGGGTTTTCTTCAAGATGTCAGTCTAGTGTTTATCTAGGAGACTAATAGAGATAATGGTTGGAGGGGGCCTTTATTGAGAAGGTTGTTCAAACTTCTGCTGGAAACAGGGCGAGCTGGGTCGCTGCACTGCATAACTCAGAGTTAGGAGTCACTGTACGGCTGAAAATCAGAGCTGTATGACAGTGCTGAGTGGGAGCAGTGCTTTCATTTGCATAAATAGCAAACTCATTCTGACTGATAAAATTTCCTGGGGATAAAGCACCATTTCTATGTTGCTTTTTGTCATGGGAGAAGTATAAGCAGTCCTTCTGTCACTTGAGACAGACCTGTGAGTTGAGACAAAGATTTCCACTCTAAACTACATACATGCAAAAATCCTTAGTTTACAAGCAGTTACAAATTGTGAGGATTTGTTTTCCAGTCACTTTTGCTGCATTTCTACATGTATTGCTTCAGCTGCTGCTTTGAAGCCACCCTTATTTACACCACTATAAATGAGAGGAGAAATGAGCTGCATTGATTTCTTGGAATATTTACCATGAAATTTTAAGACTGTTTACAAGGGTGTTCAGTGTCTGCAGGCAGAAGTGATGCTACAATAAACATTAAAAAAGATTTAAAAGATAGTGCTTAACCCCTGCATTTATGCAAAATGAAAGTCTAGTTCTAGACGAAATTCTAGAAAACTCCATTGGCTCTCTACCCACGGCATGGAATACATCAGGTGTCCCAGCGTGGTGGGCAGCAGGTCATGATGCAGCTGAGCACACTCAGATGATGGCACCTCCACTTCTGCTACAGGTTGTGGATATTTGCATTTAAGAAATTTTTGCTGGTATGGGTGAAACAGCAATGAAAACACTATTGTGTGATCCTGGGATGGAGGTTTTGCCAGTTCATAAATGCGTGCAATGGAAACAATGCTTCTGAATAAAATCAAAATGCTAAATGAACTGTTCAGTCATCTCAGTGTTTCCATTTGGAATGCTGAATAAAGAGTTCTATTTCTAATCCAAGACAGTTTTTATTAGCTCTCAGTGCATTTTGCACAAGCACAGACCAGTTCTGAAATCAGCCAGGGTACAACTTGAATAAGAGGGAAGTTTTTCTGCATAAACACTAGATTTATTAAGGCCTATTTTTTTCTCTCGTGAAAGACGAGTAGCAACAAGTTTGAGGAAGCCATCAGAACAATTTATACATTCTCAGGACCTTTGAGAATAGAAGGTGGATTGGCAGCACAAACAATGCTGCATCCAGAGCTGGTACATCTTCCACAGAATGCCAGGAAATCCTGGTGCAGCAGTTCCCTGCTCTGGAACATCCTTCTGCAGAACCCATCTGAAATTGGGATCATACCATGTGCAAAGTCCACCTTGATAATTCAGGCTGAAGGTGGATGAGTTCCTAGCTTTCTAAAATGAAGGTTGCTTTTACTTTATTGTCTCTCCCATCACTCCAAGAACACTCCCAAGACTCGCAGGGTGACTGCCAGGTGCTCCACACCAATGGGTTTGTTAATTAGCCCACTAATTGACTTGCTTCTGTACACCACAGTGACTGGCCAATACAGACCCAGTGAGAGACAGAGAAGTGGGTGATGTATCCAACTCCACTCATCTTCATGCTCCTCAATAAAAAGAATTTTTCAGTTGATCCCTCTCTGGGGCCTGTTTCACACAGCACAGGAAAACTGCAACATAGGGTGTTACTGCAGAGCCAACATCCGCTGTGACCTTGGGCTTGTGTCAGAGCTCTGGGAGGGTAAACTTTGCTTTCTCCAGGAGCTGCAGCAGCTTCCTGCACTTGGCTGTCTTCATAGGTTTTATGTTTCTTAAAGGCACATTGAATTCTACACAATTTTCTGCTGTTCTGTGAGAAAAAAAAAAAGAAAGAAAAAAATTAGATATTTAATTATTTTTAATTTTTTTCCTGACTTTTTATTAGCTGAACTAAAACTCTCAAGTATTTGCATATATTTTTCCAAACACTTGTGTATTAATTTGGCTTGGTCATTAAATGTCTTTCAGTTGGTTGGTTTATGTTTATTCAGTAGGGGTTCCTGAGAAGACTTTCTATGGAAATGTATTAGTCTGGGTGCATTTGGAAATTGAATTTGAAGTTTATTCTCTCAGGACTGAGAGAGTCTGTGTTTAGCTTTGTATGGGTAATCCCAGTGACTGCCTCTTTTTCTGCTATATCAGATCTACTTAACTCTGGCCAGCTGCTGGATTTTGGAGCAAGAATTCATTTTTATTGAGTTTTAAATACCTAATCAGTTCAGAAATCTTTGAATGTGTAGGCACATCTGTATGTCTCTATATGTGGTCACCAGTGGGGCTGACATAAAGGGAAAAGGCAGGAGAAATTACTGTGCTGTAAATCTACCATCAGCTAAATTTGAGTCTTTTTGAACTGTTAAGCTGAACTGGTGCCAGAGAGAATTGTTGTGTTGCTGGAACTAAGTAAATGCATATTGGAAAGTAAATGAAAATGTGTGAGGAATGCTGCGTGTTTGTAAGTGCATTAATTTAACACAACTGTAGGCTGTACTCAATGTCATGAGTGAATGCAAAGAAAAACAAAATTGTGCCTGATGAAAACATCTGGGTTCAAGTCTTGATGCCAGTAAATTCTTCCCTCACTGGTAAAAAAGATTGTAGAATCACATTCTTTTTGGGTTATGTGATTCCTAGGAATTTTCTCCAGAATGCTCCAGCTCTTCTCCTAAATCCGTAGCTCAGGGTCATCGGCTGGCAGTGGCCGTGTTCTGGGATGCAGCTCAGGGGGTCAGGGGGCCGTGGCCTCAGTTATGCTGAGTTTGCAGCTGGCAGGTAGGGGAGAGTTAACCTCCATTCATGGACTTACTGACCGAATGGATGTTATCCTCCGTAGATGGACTATGTGATTCACAGCCTGAGAATTCCTGCTTTTTTGGGAGATGGGAATTGTCTTCAGACACCTGCCTTTCATATTCCTTCCTACCACAAGGAATATGGAATTGGAGATGTAGGAATGAGGGACTTAGGGAGGTAGCAATAAAGGATAATGTAATGTATGAGATCATAGGGTAGAGAAATGAGGGACTCTGAAGATAGAGAGGGGTGCAGTTCTCGTCCCCATGAAAATTTTAGAATGTGACTCAAAAAGTTAGGAAGTTAATACCTCTGCACCTAACCAGTGCTTTCCTTGCCATATTTTCTTTCTTGTAAACGGGTTTGGCTCACTCTTAGTTACCTGCCAAGAACTCCTACCCCTACCCAGGCAGTCTCAGTTTGGTCCCTCCAGACCAAGCTGTGAACAGTGTCTGCTGCTCCCTGCTCTGTGTGCAGTGCTCCCTGCGGAGCTCTGCCAGAGCCTCGTGCTCTGCATTTCCCGGGCCAGCAGAGGCTGCTGCTCCAGAGGGAGAGCTGCTCTGCATGTGGCAGGAAACCTGAGCACGTGCCGGGCTCAGGAAGGCGTCATAAATGACAAAGTTAATGAGCTGTACGTGGAAGGACGGGTGAGTGTTCTTTCGCTGAATTATGAGCAAGGAGGGAAGGATGGGACAGGGATGTTCTTCTGGAATTTTATTCTGAACATGAGAAAATGCAGAGTAATAATCCTTGCCAAAGATATTGCTTGGATATTTCCAGTAAAAACATCCAAACACTTTGTGAGCACTGGGACAGAGGTTGTTATTCAGGATAAACTCCCACCGTAACCACACATATTTAGCTGCTTATCCTTAGTCTCTGCTCGGGCCACATTGCAGTTGCCTTCAGCAGTGCTGCAGTCCAGTGCTCCACCCCTGGGCCCAGATTTGACCAGCAGGCAGAGCTGTGTCAGGATAACTGCAGCACTGGAGCCAGCAGAGCGCGATTTTAGGTCACATCTGTGCGAGGTGCTTGGACTTTACTCAGCTGTAATCATGGCTGAGATCCTAATTCAAACAAGCCCTTGGGGGTATGTCTACACTAAATCAGAGCAGGAGTGTGACATGTACAGGCTTGGGTGAGCTGCTTTGAAACAACAGCAGTGATGGAATGGCAGCATCAGCTTCTCGGAGATTGTCTGAGCACACAGGAGCTTGGTGCCTGTGTGCCAGTGACAGGTTCTATTGAATTTCAGGCCTCTGCTGTGCCACTGCCGTCACTAATTGGAGCTGTAATGGTGCCTCAGACTGCAGTGCAGAAGTTCTCTAAAGCTGCTCCGTTGCCCTGTTATAGAAAATAGGCCATTGACTGGAAAAAACCCAAATAATGTAAAGGCAACATATCTTTGCTCCATTGCCAGGAGTGTGATCTGAAACTCAAACCCACAGGAAGCACTCACGCAGTTTCCTGCTCACTCAGAGTACATGAGTGACATCTTTTCAGGTCAGAAACTAGGTACAGGCTCTCATCATGACCTCAGTGTAGGAGCTACATATCAGGTAGGTTTTTTTAGTGTTGCTCTGGTTTGAAATTAGAACAAAGGAAGGAAGCACTGCTCTTTCTAGTGAAATGCTTATCTGTCACAAGAGGCATGTGGCTTTAAAACTTTTCTGTTGCTTGTCTCAGATGCAAAGATGATGCCCTGCATTTGGAGTTCAACCAATTTCTTAATTAAAGACAGTTTTATGGTCAGCTTGGAATCTTGTCTATTCCAATTTCAGTTGTTTCAGCTCATAAATAAATATTTTCCAAAGAAAGTTTTAAGAAGAAAAAGGTTTTCTCAGAGTAAACATAGAATTTCTGCTGGGGAATAACTGTCTCAGTAGTCCTGATAATGGACTGGACAGCTTTTTTGTATTTAACTTTTCAGCTCTAGTCCAACAGGCAGGTTTTGCCTAAATGGTAATCTTACTGGAACAGCTCTTTTGGATGGAGCCTACAGAATGAGACAGTTGGACTCATTTCTCTTTCTAGAGGCTAAAGGTGTCTGTATTATAAAATCAGCTCTCTTATTCTAGCTCTAGATTGAAAAAAAAAAAACCAGAGAAAATGACTCAAGTGTTTGAGAGGAGAAATTCAAAGAGATGTATTTATTTCTATTTTATATCCCAAACCAGACCTTATCTGATTTAGGGCCCCTCACTGTTGGATATGATACACAAGATGAATCAATATTGGGATCTAAAGTCAGACATTCAGTGAGCAATGAAAAACATATTTGACAGTTCAAAAACATTGCCAGGCATTTCATTAGATTTTTTGCTTACTCAGTTCTAGAAATATTTTTCTAAATATTTTCTAAGATAGATGCATTCAGAGAAATCCAGTAACTGATTTTCTGTGATAGGTCAGGTTATGCAGTATGTCCCTTTGACCTGTTAATATACTTAGAAACATCTAGAAGAGGTTCTTCTCACTGCATCTGATTGTGCTGTGCTGTATCGCACCTTGTGCTGTGCCCAGAATGAGTAGAAGGTCCTGACACAGCTCTCTCCAGTGCCCCAGCAGGACTGGGAAATTGAGGCTCTTAGAGCTGACAGGGAGGTCAGGCTGTGCTTTGCTGTGGCTCTGTGTTAATCCATAGCAAGTGCAGTGAGTCAGGCTGTAGTCACTCCCTCAGCTGGCAGCGACCTTGGACTGATGGTTTATTCCTGCACCTGCAGTGTGCGACCTTCCAGATCTGAGTGACACTCAGCTGGTCAGTCTGAGAGCAGCAAAGTGTATCTGCAGTGCATGGTGCATTTACAGGCTCTGGGATATCACATGAAATGAGGCTTCCAGTAATTAGTCTGGTTTCAAAGTTAGTCTCCATCCTATTGGTGATAAAAATGGGAGCCATCAAAAGTGGCTTGGTGAACGTGGACTTTCTCTTTAGGAGCTGTCAGCTCCAGGGAATGCTGTGTGCAGTCAGCCCATAAGACAAGGGCAGCACATGAACAGAGCCAAATTGCCCAGTCTGGGAAAGTACAAATGCTTCAGATGTTACAAATTAATAAAATATAAATTGATTTAATAAGGTTCAGAGATGAGTGTCTTTGGGTTTGGAGAAAACAGCAGAAGCTCATTTGTAAGTACTTCAGGAATAACTAGAAGCTCACAGTGCCATTTAACGTTAATATGTTAGACATATAAAACAAGTTTTTGAGGGAAACAGTCTAGAAACACTGTGGGGAATGGAACACAAAATCTCAAAGCAAGGTGAAACAAGGTAAAACTGGCTCCACCAGGAAAGGCAAGTGAATTGCATGGATTGCTATTCCTGTCCCATTAGAACCTTTGAGGTGCCTTACACCCTCATGGGATTTTGCTTGGTAAGTTCTTGGTAGGTTTGCTAACTGACTTTTTGTAAAGTGTTTATTTCATTATCCAGCAGAGACTGATACATGAGATATGCAGGTGATCTGAGCTGGCTTTTCAAGACTGCTCACATGTGTTTACAAATATTTCTGTTTACTTAATTTGTGACACCTAATACTGTCTTCCAGCTGTTTATCTGGCTGTGTTTCCATATACTGGTCTTAAGGATCCATTATGAAAACCTGAAGAGAATAAAACAGAAGAGTGAAGCAATGGAAAACCAATGTAGAAACCTTTCAAATTTGTATTGTTTTGGTGTAAATTGTAGATCTTGAGGCCACATCTGTTCAGAATCCAAATGTTTATGTGGGATGAAACCTGAAATCATCAGTATCGACACAGGAACGTTGTACTAGAGAGGGGCAGTTTCAGATTGTGATAGCAGGAGTCAGCTTCCCCCAGAGATAACCACAGAGACGTAGGTTCACCATAATCTAGCTACGTGTGTGCACAGCATGTGTTGATGTTACCCTCTGGAGGCCACCTCTTAGGTAAATAAACGACATTTGTTGGCTTGTGAGGGCTATGTGCTGACAAGCAGTCGATAGTACCAGAGGAAGCCATGGATTCATCAGACCTGTTTTGCCTTAACCTCACAGCAGACTCAGATTTAAAACAACCAACTCAAAACAAGAGTTCTTGACAAGAACTGTGAAAGTGTTTGACGAATGTCTTACCTTCAACGAGTGGAATGAAAGTGGAAACTATGGAACATAGTTTTGATCTGCATGTTGTTGATAGAGGACATTAGTAAAAACAGGAGATTTAAACTTCACATACATCTGAGTGGAGCAAAACATCACTGAAGCCTGTGAGTATCTTGACCCTAGGCTTAGATTAGATTCCTCTTATGCTCAGCTTCAGGCCAATTGCAAAGGACCTTAGCATTAATCCCAGTGATCAGAGTAAAAGCTCAGTGAAATTTGTTTGAAAGCCATGACACTTGTGATAGTGATTTGAAAATGAAACATTTGTTTTTATTTGGTTTGGGAAATAAGATTTAGTAATCGGTTGGCTGTAACAGAATGAAGTGCACTCCCTCAGCCACTCCTTTAACTGGGCAAGGGCTACTCAGGTGAGCAGTGTGCCAAATGTCAAGGCTTGCAGCATGTTCCAGAAGACTGTGTGTCATCCACCACTGCTGTAGTCGGACAGCTGCATGTGACTTCTGCCTAAGGTCACTCTTGATGCCAAAAGCCCAGAGCACTCAAGCAGATCTCTGCAATAATCTGACATGTGCATGGCATTTTCCAGGTCTTTTGGTAAGATTTTCAGTGAAATGCTCATTTGTTTAGTATAAATCATTAACTATTGGAAATCCATGATACTTTGTTCTCTGGGAAAAGAGGAAATTTGTTGAAGGTGGGAAGAGGTGGGGGCAAAGCAAAGTAAAACATCTGCCAGAGACTACTGTGGTACAGTAATGGCAAATGATCAGGCTCAATGGCAAGCCCCTGGAATAAGCTTGGCTCTGCACCCTCTCTTGGTGTGATGGCAAATGGGAAAGCAGTCCCACTTCAGCACTTCACTAGATGGTTTTTTGAACTGTCCACTAAGCCTTGTTTCCAGTGCCTCTAGAGCTAGAACTTGCTGCCAGTGGCTTTCCACGCAGTGTGCATGGCAGCAGTGACTGGCTCTGCCTTTCCAAAACAACAACACTACAACTTTGTTTCCAGTGCAACCAGTGGTTTACAATGGCTATTATGAACTCCTTCCCTCCATACTAATCTTGTTCTTGGTCTATTTTGTCTACCTTGAAACTGATAATGATGAAAAAGGAACAAATCTGTTCTCCTGAAGTCTTTGCTGCCTTATTTTATCCCTGTGGGATGAATACATTTTTGCACATTCAGTGGAAGAGATTACTGGGAACAGATGAAAGTACCACATTGGCAAGTACTGGGTGCCTGAAGGTGTCTGTCAGAGGGGCTTGCTTGTGAAATACTCAGCTGCAGGCAGGACTGCAGTTCCTGAGCCATTCTTTCTTTTAACATGAGGAAATGCCATAGAAACAGAAGAGTTTGGGTTGGAAGAGGCCTTAAGCATCATTTACTTCCCCCCCACACTTCCACAGGGGAGGGTTTGCTTTTGTTTTTCACCAAAAACTGCTGAAACAGTTTGTTAGCATGCTGTAACACTGTCTGAGCCATGTACATGTGCCATGTGGCAGCACCAATGACATAAATCCTGTCCCTGCCTTAAGCCAGTCCTGCTGCTGCTCACCATGGTTTGGGACATCACTGTGGACAGAGCACCATGAGGTTGCTTCTCCTTGCAGGGAACCCAACAGGAGCATCCTGCCTGTCTGTGGCAGGCCCTGGCTAATCTCTCTGGCCTGTTTTCCAGACCAGTGCAGAGAAAAGATGAAGGAAGCCGTTCCTGCTCGTTTAAAAGCCTCAGAGAGATATTCTTCTAGCAAAGCACAAAATGCAATGTCGCTTCTTGCAGACACCCTCTGTGCTGCATCATCCCTTCTGGTCCTGGGGGCAGGAAAGACTTGTACCATTTGCTGACCACGCTTGGAGGATCAACATTCGTGCCAGTTTGGGGAGTGGAACAGCATTGTAGCCAGCACTCACAGGACGTGTGGTGATTGAAAGCAGGACTGCCATGCAGTGGGTAATTGTCCACTGCCCTGCTGACTGGGAGCTGCAGTGTTTGATCTCATATTTGTTAAGACTTTTCTTTAGTTTTTGATTTTTTTCTTTTTGTTTGTTTGGTTAGGGGTTTTCGGGGGGGGTGGGGGTGATGTTTAAGGTCATGAGTAGAAAGACCCAGTTCCATACACTTTTACTCATGTAACAACGGCCTTGGCTTGTCCTCATTATTTATTTACAATGTGGCCTTGTGGCTTAAAACAGAACAGAACTTTCTGAAACAAATGCTCGCTCTGCATTTCTCTCTCAGATTTCGTTCTTCTGACTGTTGGGGCAAGCACTGTGTCTGTGTGGTAATGTCCCCTCCAGACCTCGGGTCAGAGGGAGCCACAGGGCAGCCAGGATGTGCTCTAGCCTGGATACAGCACAGCTGTAGCACTCTGGTGAAACGGAAACAGTATCTGCTTAGAGAACATCCCTCTCTTCTGAGCCATATCCACTGTTGTCTGCTACCTGTAGGGTTTGAAACCCACCTTCCTTCCAGCAGACGAGTGACAGTCACATAAAGGGTCATGTCCTGCCTCCTTGGCAGGGTTTGTCCCCTCCTGCCCACCCTGTGCCACGCAGGGCAGCTCTGCTGGGCTCTGCTCCTGCCAGGAGCGAGCAGGGCCTTTGGGACTGACTCCCAGGAAATGCACACTGGCAGCACCACTACCTGGCACTGAACGTGCTGTACTCCCTCCAGTTCTCCTCACTGGGGTTTTTTGACTTCATTTCCATTTCACAATAATGTGCTTCTGCCAACACTACCAAAGGCATGTCAGCAGTAGCTCAAAATGTAATTTTCTTGTCATGTATTGTTGCCTAATTATTTATATTGCTTATTAGAAATATGGATAATTTAACATAATCTGCTGGGGATCAAGGCAGAGACAACTATACTCTACATGTATTTCAAACAGAAAAAGCAGATACAATGTCTATGAAAATCACTGAGCAGTCAGCATGTGACATCTCTGATAGAGCTCTGTTTCTTCTGCCAGGCAGGTCTTTTGTTTGTTTCCTTACTTTCACACGTCTAGAAAAAAGGGACTGAGAGAAACAATTAGATCAAGCCTTTGTATTTAGCATAGTAAATCATGCAGTTCAGCTGTTTTGCCATCATTATTTCACTGAACCAAATTTATCCGAATGCATGTACACTGATCTAAACCAGAAATTAATTTAGACCATAACTTTTTTTTTTTTAAACAAAAATACTCAAGTTGGGTGGAACTACAACTATAATTGGAATCAGAGTCTGAAACAAAAACATTAAAGGCCAAATTCTCCTTAGAGGACCTGACCTTAGACATCTCATGTCCACATTAAACAAAGAAAGGAAAAAGGCATGGTCTATTGTCTCTTATAACTGGAATATATGATGTCATAATAAAACTCCAAAGTAACTCCCAATGAATAAACATTATCACCAGAGAACTGTATCTGTATGATTAAGAACCATTTTAATAACTGAAAATGACTAAAATTCAGGAGATATGGAAGACCTTATAGGATCATGTAACATTGAAAAAATACGTTTGAAATGTTTCAGTCTAAGTATTCTCTAGGGGCTCTATTTAAAGAAAAATACTCTATTGGCGTATCAAATGTCATCCAATTTGTGGAGTCCAACAGGTATCCCTGTGTGTCCTTGGGACACTCCACGCACCTGAAGCATGTCCAGGTTTTCCCTTGGTCTCACCAGTGGGGTACCTGTTCCCTGAGCTCCTATGAAGTGGGGCAGTGTGGGGGGCACCCAGGCAGACTGCACGAGGGGTGCGAGCAGCTGGAGCAGATGTGATGATGCCCTGGGGGCTGTCCCACTGCTCCTTGTTGAAGGGAAAAAAGAGTAAGTAGTAAGACATTTAAGATGTGAAGTAACACAAGAACTGAACAGAAGATAAAGTCAGACACGCAGGTATAAGGCAGAAATACCATTTTAACAGTGAGTGTTGAAACCATTGGAACTGTCAAACGCAGAGGAAGATCCTCCATGACTTGTCCTCTGAGGAGTACTGAAACCCTTCTGAAGGGCCTGTTGTGGCCAAACAACATTAATGGTCACTTTAAGATATTACTGGGGTAATATCAAAGGACCTGTGATTTATAAGGGGTCAGACGAGAACAGGAATAGCCCTTTCTGTCTTTGAGTCATGTCAATGTAAACTAATAAAAACAGAGGTTGGAATTTATAGCAAAACAATTTAAAGGTGCAAATACTGTATTGTGCAAAAGGTTTCATTAGGGAGAGGAGAAATTAAATCTGTGGAAATTACAGATAGAAGAATTACGAGAGAAATCCAAACAAGGCAAAGAGAAAACTCCATTTAGTGGGCATCTGGTTTAAATTGCTAGATCTGCCATGTCTGGATAAACAATAGTAAATGCCACAAGCCACCTCTGAGTTCCAGTAGGCACAGTATCAGTGTTTCTGGGATGGAGTGACTCTCAGGTAAATGCTGCCGAGGAGACAGGGAGTCAGTTCTAACAATGAGGAGGAAGAGGAACAGGGAAAATCCCAAGCACCTTCCCATAAGCCACCTGAAGAACTTGTCCCACAAGCCTCAACTGTTTGTTTCCATCAATACCACCCTTTGTACACAAAGAAACAACCCATGCCTGGACCTGCTGGTGGCATGGAGAGCGAAACAGCCGCGGGAGTCAGACGTGTGTCAAGACTTGCTCTTGCCCCATAGTGCTGTAGCCAAGGCAGGGATGAAATATGGGGAGCCAGCCCCTACTCTGATTGGAAGGGCCTGGTTGATCATATTTTGGTTGGGTTCAAAGCCTTAAGATATTTCAGTGATGGCAATTACGGGGTTTTGTTCTTTGCCTCCTGTAACTGGAGTGTTAAGACTGACTCTAAGCATTACCCTTCCTTCAGGAAGACTGGATTTCTTAAAGAAAACATGAGGGTTTCTGTTAGTTTCTACCTTTATATGGTGGAAGAGGCCAATCTATCCCTCACTGGCCATGTGGGTGACCAAGGGGTTCGATATGGTTTGTGAGAATGGCTGAATGGGCAAAACGTGCATCATTTTGGCAGAAGCACATGTGCCCCTGCTGTGTACATCACATGTTGGACAGATCTCGTGCTGGATGGAGTCTGAACTGCAGAAGCAGTTTATGTCCAAGAACCAGCTGGACACTTGTGGGGGATCACATTTAGGGAAACACTAAAATACTGCCAAACGGAACAAAATCATGGAGTATCTGGCCAAGAGCTGGGTGAATATCACTGGCAAGTATTTGTCTGACTAATTTGTTTCCATCAGCTTTGAGTCATGTGTGCTGTCTCTTCATTCCTCATCTGGTTGCGTTCTTCAGTCAATTAAATTATTTTTAACATCACTTATTTAATTTTTGCTCTTGTAAGCATTACTTATTTATGTTGACAGAAGCAGTGATGCTGACATTTCTTAGGTTGCTCTGTTTGTTCAGTATCTGGAATACAAATGGTGGTTTGTGATTCCAGCAGGGCAGTTTGTGATCCACAGAGTCCTTGCCCAGGGAGTGACAGCACTGCTGTAAATGATGATGATTTACTGTCTTGTTTTGTGAGTGGCTGGACCTAGTCAGGACTTGTCATGTTAGAAGCTCTTGCCCCCTGGAACAGATCAGACCTACCTGGGGCTAAACTCTCAGCTTAATGAGAAGGCAGGTATTCCTTCAGGAACATCCCATCAGGGAACTTTCTTACGAAAAGAGAAAGGGAAAACAGAATCTAGGGCAAGGTCACGTCTCCCCTACTTGTGAGATTTTCTGGGGTCACTTTTTTGTTCATCCTCATTGCAACACTTGCTGTGGAGAGGATTAATGGAACCATAGGACAGAAAGCTGTGGGAAGAGTAGCATGTGATGGGATACAGCAGAACTGATTTGCTGGGAAAATGCAGAGCTAGGATTGATCTGGAGATTCAGAAACAGAGAGAGGTGTGAATAAGCACCTGCAGAATAATATTGCCCTCCCTCTGCATTTCCTGGGGGGCCAACAATAGGAAACGGGATGCAAAAATCTCCTGGGGGGTGACAATATGAAATGGGATGCAAAACTTGGAAGCATGAGGGGGTGGATTTTAAAAATCAAAAGGTAGATAGATCAAAACTAGTGATTCACAATCACAAAAGTGATTTCCTGGTTTTGCATCATTCTTTTAACTACCTGCAATGTGAGTATGCTTTTTACCTTTTTGACAATTGCTACAGTAGTTCCTGTCACTCCTGAAAATTCACCTGTAATAATGGAGAGAATATAAGCAGACATACTGATGCAATGGATAACTTTTTGTTTTACTCTCTTTAGGATGGTAATCAAAGCCATCAAAAGCAACAGGGATTCAAAGTAATATTCTGTTCTCATTTATCTCTGTTTCAATATGATCCACTCTGTGCACTGTTACAACTTGAAGCTGCATTTAAGGGAATATAACAGAATAAAAAATAGCACACGTTTC
The DNA here is from genome assembly GCA_036630365.1 of Acanthiza pusilla. Lineage (NCBI taxonomy): Eukaryota > Metazoa > Chordata > Aves > Passeriformes > Acanthizidae > Acanthiza > Acanthiza pusilla. Next base: position 16,149,660 of record JAXCHO010000050.1, read on the forward strand.
TGAAATGGCTTCATGTATGTGCTTAAATGCATATGGCATATATACATACATGTGTATCTGTGTGATGTATATCTACAGTTCCCAACACTCTAAAGCCCTGGTCTCTGGCTTTCTTATTATGCATACGGGTTCAGACTGTTTAGATTTATGTAATTTAACACCTCATTTACATACACACAAATTATACGTAATTTGTCTTTAATTACTGAAAGCATATTTCCTTAAAATTGTAGAGCTCCTTTCCTGTATTCTGTAATAGAATTCCTTCTGCTTCACCTGGCTAAAAAAGCCTTTCAGGTGAAATCCTGGTTTGTGGGAAATCACATCAAAGCCACAGTAACACAACAACCAGCAATTAAAAATAAGCTGATGCAAACAACAGAACAGCAAATGTAATCAAAAGCCAGACCTGACACTCTGCATTCTATGGATTTTTTCTCATTCTATTGGGAACACTTGGATTTGCCTTGCCCTTTCCTTCAGGCTTTTTGTGGTTCTTATTAATTAGAATTTGTGCTTATAAATTGCTGTTTAAAAAAAACCTCTTTAGTTTTGGCTTTTTAGTTTTGTTTTTTTGTTTTTCCTCCTCCTTGCAGCTCCCCACCAAATGCTCCAATTGCTTACCTACATTTTGTTCAAACAAGGATGAACTGATGCTTGAGACTGTGCTATAAGACATCTTATTTAAATTTAATTGTGATCATAGTTTTTTAATGTTACATAGTGTTTTAATGTTACTTTTTAATGTTACTTTTAATGTTAATTAGGGTTGTTGATCCCTTTCTCATTGGAGACAGTGAGAACAGAGGGTTCCTTAATTCCAGGCATGGCATCCATTATGGACTAGCTCAGTCCTGTCTCAGAGGTGGAAGGTCTTGCCTTCACACTAAGACAAACAGAAAACCAGGAACTAGGGAACAGTTATGGAGTGGGCAGCCATGTGCCAATTTCCAGCCTTCTGCAGCTCTCTCAATAGTGACATTAAATTTATTTATACACCCACATTTCAGCTCCTCTGTCTCCCAAAGTTCAGAATGTTCAGCTTCAGACTCTTGGAATGTTGTTTTTCTCAATGTATAACTGCAGCCAAATCCCGAGCCAATTAGGTAGAGCTATTTCAACTCCATGGGTAAGGTTTGGTCTCAGTGAAAGCTCCTGCAGTCAGAATTCGGCCCTGCTGTGACCACACTGGTACTTTGGTGTCGTGTATGTTCCTCTCCTTCTGAAGCACAGGACCTTTTAAAGGCTTCATCCTAGAGCATCCGTGGTAGTCTGGCACACTTGCCATAGGAAATAGCCTCGAAGGTGGAAATATTGTTTGTCCCACCAGCAAAACATGCGGAAAATCATCTAATGTCATAGGATGACCCAGTGCCACAGCAGCAGCACCTGCAGTAAAGCAGCATCCGGCACAAGGAACAGGAATCCCGGAGTTTCCCACGAAGAAATGCTATCTCCAAAATAGTTACACCCAATCCAAGGCCTTGCCAGTGAGCAGACAATCCCAAAGAAGGTGCCCGTGGTGTGATTCCTACATTTGCAGCTGTGCTCTGTGATCAGTGCCCAGCAGGTCTGAGCTGAGTTCTGGTGGCAGCTGCAGTGCAGCCCCAGTGGCACAGGAGCACTGCCAACCTCAAGGAATGGACTCTGTGCTGGGGTTACAGTGCAGCAGAGCTCAGGTCAGCAGACAAACCCTTCGTGTTGGCAAGGAACCTGTGGAAGTGAAAAGGTGTTATCACCTGGAGTTTATGGCTCTTGACATGCACGTCCATTGCCGTTGTGCAAACAATAAATTTGGTTGCAATGCAACAGTGAAAATTGTCAGCATGAAGTCAGAGAGAAGAGTTATTGAGAAGTCTTGCCAGGATGAAAAGAAGGAGTTTCTAAGGGAGAAAAACAGCTTGAGGGAAAGTCTAAATTTAGAAATAGGTCTCCATGTTTAATAAGATAAATATAAGGCTGAGTCAACAGTAAATATATCCAGGAGATTAATGATGAAAGTAGAGCAGGCATGAAGGAATCACATCCTCACAACTCAGGAGCGCTGGGAGAGTGCTCAAAGGAACAAAAAGCTGGTTGGCAGGACCCAGATCTGTTCCCCAGCCTGCTGACACAGAGGTGTGCCCATATGACTGACAGTCTTACACATACAAACTGTCATATATATATTTGTAATGTTTTTTAAGGAAGCAGCAGCACTTCATGAAGGGAAAGCAGTGAAAGTGAAGGTCAGAGATCAGACATGAAGGTCTGTTCCACCTCCACAGAATAGCTCATCAGTCTGTGTATTTCATTTTGCAAATGGATCCTTAACTATTGTTTCTTTCTGTTAGAAAAAGATAGTGATCTCAGTCTTCTCCTAGCTCGTACAGAAAAACAGTCTTTTTATTCAGTTGTAGCTTTGCTGTGGCCAGATTTTCCACCAGTCCAGTGCTTTAGCTCAATTGACTTTACTGCAGCAATGTTTTCTCACTCTGGCTGAGGATCAGCTTTGGCACTTTGACTTTTTGATCTAAAATATTTCCAGAATGAAAGGAATTGTCCAGATCTGTTACAGAAGGGTAGTAAAGAATACTTACTGGTATAAATCCTGTTGGATCAGGCTCTAGCCTAAATGCCTGTTTATCTTGGTGACATGCTGACTGAAGCATTTCATGGAACCTGTTAGTTGGCAGAGAGGAGAGAGTCGAGGGGGAATGTTTGCTCTCGGTATTTGTCTTCCCTGTGCTGTACAATCCGTTCATTCCACTTCTCAGCCGGGATGGATAAAACAAAAGTGCGAGTTCCTCCTGCTCCACTTGAGATGGAGCAGAGTGCTTTACCAGACGTGGCTTTGAATGGAAACTGCTCCGTTTCCCTTCTCCAGGAAGAGTGCCCTGCTGGTCCTTCCCACTCCCTGATGGCATGATAATTATGCAGTCACATAGGACGCTCCTGCTCACTCTCCCTGTTCTTTTGCTCCTCTCACACAGCCTCCTTCTCCCGTGGGCTGGCTGTGTATGCACCACTTGAAATTGCAGAACTGAGAGCTCATCCCTAAATGGACATTTTGGTCCAGATGTTTAGGAAAAAAACCAAGAAACCCCTCTGAGATTTAGGGTTTTTTCATGTAAGGCAAAAATGAATGTTTCCTTTTCAGACTTCTTAGCACCTGTAGAGCAGGGGGTGGCACCTTTTTGCATTGCCCTCACTGTGGCCACTGTCCCCTCAGATGGCGCTGTGCTGTGAGCTCTCCCTTAGCTCGCTGGGGAGCTAAAGCTCAGGGTGTTCTGCTTAGGGATCTGTGTCCTTGTTTTGGTGGCAGAGCCACGCTCTGTCCCACGGCTTTTCCATCATGTGACGGCTGTGAGGTCAGGAGGCTTACAAAGTGGGTGATATGCCTGAAGTGCCCCATTTGTTGCGCATGTGTTTACAGAGCAGATGGACTACTCGAGCTCGTAGAGAACACCCAGATCTGAGCTCTGAGAGCACCTGGGAAATCATGTGGCTGGGAGGAGTCTGCCACTGCCACAGAAATTCCCAGCCCGGAGAGGAATGCTCCATGTGGGCCATACAGAGACCAGGTGCTGGATGCTGTGCTTTGTGTCAGGAACTCTTTTGAGACAGAAAACTTTTTTCTGTTTGTGAAGCACCTGATAAAATGGCTCATGATCCAAGAGTGGCCTGTGACCTCCAATTATGATACAGCATGTTGACTGTATGTCAAATGTGTGCTGTCCCCTTACACACATCTGTTTGTTTTCTCCTGGTTTGTTATTCCCCTCCTCTCAACCAGAAAACAGTTTTTCTGAAAAGTTTCCTGTGGAGGAGCCTAAGGACTCCTTGTCTGTTAAACTGCAGGGAAAGTGGAATACTGACTTAGAAGTGAAATGTGACCCAGGTAAAAACAGCCTGTAGTCAGGGGAAAGCAGTGCCACCTGAAATTAAAATTACTGTATCTGGGCTAGTAAAGTTTCCTGTGTGTTTTACTGTTCACAGTAATTCTTAGATTTTATGCAAGGAGGAACCAAAAGAGTTAATGATCGTGTGAAAGCGTTAGACATCAGAATCCTGACAGCTTAATTGCTGTGCTGACAGCAAGGGCTGTTTCCCTGCTCGGGTGGGATTTCCATCTCCAGAGCTTGTACTGAATTACAGCCGTGGCAGGGGCTCAGCCACACCTTGCTGAGGCACCTGCTGGCAGGGAGGGTGAGTGTAGGTGGCTCCCAGGGAACATGGACAGGCACGAAGCAGAAACAGAGAACAGCACCTGTCAGACAGTCTCAACATTCCCTTTTGTGCAAGGGGATCAAGCCCGCATTTAAAGGTGTTCAAGAAAAATAAAAGAAGAAACAGAAGTTGTTCTAATTTTAGAACAATGTTTATTTTATCCAATGCTTATTTTTCAATTTATCAAGGTAGGTTTTATTTTAGCTTCCATCTTGAATAAAAGAATAAGGGACTCAAGACATCTCTAATGAGGAAGCAGGGGCTGAGGTGTATTTCTATGAAGAGATTGGTATTGACCATGTACAGCTCTTTTGTCAGTGCACTTGAAATTACAGTGGCCTTCTTATTGCTAGGCAGAGGCTGCCGTGTTTTTTGACACTGCTACATTTAATAGGGCTGCTGCTGAATAGAGAGTCAAATATTCTAAATGTCAGCTCAGGTCATTTGTGGTGTAAAAACCTGGAATGTAATGAATGCCATGATAAGATTCTTGTGAAGATAGGGAAAGATACAGCTGAATTCTCCTCACTTCATTTCTTTGGAAGTTACACTCTGATTTTGCTTCTCGTGTTATAAAAATATTTGCAGATTTGAGGAATTTTTGACACTGTCTTCATACTGATGGGCTAGACAAGCCCTGGTTGTTCTAGCAAGTTCACCTTAATGATCGGTATGCTGGAAAAAGAGCTTTGTAAAGCTAAGAATGTACAGGGGTTGCATGGAGAGCTAGAGGAGGAAGTTACTGCACTTGTTCTGCAGGAAAAATGAGACTTTGTTTTTTGAAAACTGAGCAATTTTCAAGCAACTGAGGCACTGGTGAAGCAGCTCTCTGTGCAGTCTCTAACCTGATGGTATTTCATAGTGCCTCCTTGCAAACTGTATTCACAGTGGTCAGTCTTTAAAAAACACCTGAAAAACATTGTAACAGGGCTGATAAATGTATCAGAGGAGAAAATAACACAATGGACTTTTCTTGTAGGCATAGTGTGGACTTTAGAGTACTTCCATTATTTAACTGTGGCATAAACTAAAGTGTGTCTGACTGTGTCCTGTAAGAAAGCTGGGGTAGATCTCTATAGAATAATGTAGAACTAAGGAAAAGCGTCCCAGAAATCATATAAGGAACAACCCATAGGGTCACCAGGGAGCCTGAGCATGTGATCTGACACAGCAATTGCAAAAGGACAGCTGAATCATCTCACAGGATTTAATTCCATCCCCCTGAACAGGCGCTGCTTCTCCTCAGTGCCTGCAGACATTTGTTAACATCAGCTGGAGATCTGGTCTTCAAATGCTTTATTTTTTTGTCTGGATTGTAAAATTATGGTGGGTCTTTCAACATGATGCCCTCTGTCACTGAGGGAAAAAAGACAGCCATGGCTGGGTGCTCCAGGCATTTCAGTGGAAGTCTCTCAGTCAGCTTCAAGAGCAAGGGAGAACAGAGCAGTGAGAGAAGGCTTTGAAAAGCCCAGACCCTCGTCCTCACTTCCACTCAACTCTGTCAGAAATTTATTGCAGCTTTTTCATGTCATCTCGGTAATTGAAACCAGCACCAAAAATCAACAGTTCCAGAGAAAAGAAATTCAAACTGAAGGTTCTTATCATGATACAAACTAATACTTCTTAGAAGGAACAGCATTCCAAGTTTGTACTCCTGCCAGCAAGAGGCCAAGGCCGGAGAAGTCAGGCTCTTCCATCTGCACAGCTCAGACATCACTGAAGCACCAATGAATTCTTTGAGTTATTCTCTAAAATGTGGTAACTTTTTTGAGCTTGTTACCAAGTGACCCAGACTAGCCAGAACAAAACAAAGCCAAAAAAGCCAAGTCATGTTAGAATAGAAATTAAAATGCTTAACCTTTTCAATGAAGAAAACTTCAAATTAGCTAAGACAGAGTAGAAATAAAAGAACTTATAAACAAGTTCCCCTGCCCATGCCTGGGCAGCGGCTCCTGCGCTCTCTTCCCATCACCTCTGAGCTGGTGCTTGCTCAATCGTCCCTCTCAGGGGTGCCACTGCCGGGGCCGCAGGCTCGCAGCTCTCGCTGTGCCTGTCTCTCTCCATTTGTCTGTCATCTTCTTTCTTCTGCCCTGGAAGCTTCTGTCTCAAGCCGTCTCAATTGCTCCTCAAGGGGAGAAGCAATTTCTCACTCCCTCCACAGGATTTCTTCAGACCAAGTCACTTGTTTTTTAAAGGCAAACAACACACAAACTAGCAACAAATCAAACAGATACTGGCTGTCCCAGAAATCTATAGCAAACTGAATAAAAATTAGATTTAAATGATCTCTCTGAAGTCCCACTGGGTGTTTATGGCACAAGCAGAATTAAAGCCAGTATCCTTTGTCTGGTTTGTGGGTATGTTTCCTCTCTGAATAATGCCATACTCTTGCCAAGAGTGCTTGAGAGCGAAAAGATTCTTTATAAACTCTGTTTTCATTGGGAAGTCTGTAAGAATTATTCACAAGCTGTTCTGTGACACTCTGCAATGTCCATGTCCTGTCGAGAAGGGACATCCAGCACTTCAGTCCTAATGGTCTGGCCATTGTTCTGCACAAAATGAGAACACCCACGGTATAAACACCTTGCTTTGGCAGGAGTGGGAAACCTCATGAAGTCTGAGCTTGGTTTATTAGGGAAAGGGAAGCTTATGTGAGCTGTACTGCAAACTTTGGTTTGTTTGGGATAAACTCCCCTGGCTTGTTCACTGCCTATGGCTGTGGGGAGAGCAGCTGCTTCTGTTGGGCTACCAGAGCAGCAAAACCTCTGTCCTCTGGTGCCCGCGAGTCCCCAGCTGACCCGGGTGGGACCTGTGCTCAGGAGGTTCATCACTGCCCAAACCTGAGGGGAGACAATCATGTGCCTGAGCCCTGGGAGAGCAAGCAGGGCTGGAGAGGCCAGAGCCTGGAGCAGCTGTGCTCAGGGGTGGGAGCAGGCGCACACCTCCCCTGTGCCACCTTCCACACTGCAGCGCTCCTCCTGGAGCCAGCACTCCTCAGAGGGAAAACAGGAAATCTAAGAAGCCTGAGATTTCCAGAGCTGGGATGCTGCAGTTAACTCTGACCTGGCATCTGGCCCAGATTTCAAAGTCCTGGTGGAAAAGTGCTCTAGCTCCTTAAGCAGACTGTCAAAATTATCAAACTATTGAGGTGTTCCATTCCTGTTCCAGTTCAGGCATCCCTTCCTGCTATTGCTGGACAAAGGCAATCTGGGCTGCTGCAGTTTTTTAGAGTGCCCAGAGCCCTGATGAGGTGTCACACAGGGTAGCCCCACTCTTAGCTGCTTGCAGCAGTGTGTTGGTTAGAGAGGAAGTTCTAGAGTCCAGTTCTGTAACAAACTGTCCTGAGCAGTCGGATTCTGAATCAGGTAAGCCAGGCTGTTAGACCCTTGCTAAGGCAAGTAAGTAATTAAGTACATAATTTATCATTTCCCTTTTCTCTTCTAGTTTTTATAATTAAAAAGAAAAAAACAAAACTGAGAAGAAAAGGAATGCCAAGTCCTGTAGCCTTTACAATGTGTGTAAACTCTTGCCATGAGGCTCTAAGCAATGTATGAGCTGCCTGCATCTCACCACTTCTCTTTCACTGTTCCTTCACTGGCCCAGTAGGAACAGAGATCCAACCTTATCAGTGGGAACAACTGTATGTTTCAATTCCATTGCCATTTTTGATTCAGGACACTTTTACTTTGGCTCAGTACATTACCCAGTGCATTTAAATCTATATTTAGTTTCTTATGAAGGAGAAGCCCAGTTACACAAATCCCATCTGTAGTAGATGTTTTGACATGCATGTTGTAAACCTGTGATTAGCAAGCTTTTTTCTGTAGTCCCCACAAGCCAAGATGAGTTATCCTACTGTGATTCTCTTGGTGAAACTGTTGGACATCATGGGTACTGTGATTCCATGTGGCCAAACATTACAGGAACTGTAATTCATCAGCAAGGTGAGGACAGCTTTCAGGGAGATACCACAACATCCTGTCACTTTGGAAATTCTAGCTACATAGCTGGGAAGCTACAACTTGCTTAACTTCTGGTTTGAGTTGTGTCTCCCAGATGTGTGGTTCCAGCTGCAGAGGGCTAGCATGCAAACCTGCAGTGCCACAGGAACTCAGGAAGGGTTGGTGTATGTAATACCAACACACAAGGCCTTGCACCTTGGAAATACTGAACACATTCCACTTCACAATCACAGAAAGTGACTTTCCTTCTGAATATAGATGAGAAAAAGAGGATTTTATTTTAAAAGCACACACAACATAATGTTTACTTCTATGATGTGTCAAATAGAAAACACAAAATGAGAAAATATGCAGTGTAATTTTTCAGTAAGCTGAAGTAAAAACCAACCCCACCAACATGAGGGTGAACGCGTGTTTTATGTGACAGGTTATAGTTATCCCATGCATGAGTTTTGCAGGCAAATCTAATCCAAATGGATTAAGGACAGCCAAGTTGCTAAAATAAGACTCATAATAATAAAAACCAGCCCAAATGAATCATGGCCTCTATGGGTAGAGTGGTGAATCACGTTCCGTGACAGAAGAGAGTCCCTAAAAGTTTTGTGAGCATGTATCTTAGTAAGAAATAATTTCACAGTGGAACTATCTTCGCTGGAATAAATATTGGACATAAAAATGACAGCTATGATACAAAGCTCTCTGGATAGTCTGTGTTTAATAAATAACCTCAGAATATGATGTACAAGCATAGGAAATGCCCTCCAGGGCCAGTCCAGTGGCACGTCTTTGATGACACAGAAAGGAGGTGCTTTTTAGAACAAGCTGGGAGCCTGGCCACTTTGTGAAGTCCTTTGCCTGATTCTCCCATGGCATCCAGAATTGTTACATTCCGGGAGGGTGGAGAGTCCATCTCTGAGGGTACATCCACCCTGAAGGCAGTGGGGACTCAAATATGTGCAAAGAGCTTGGTGGTGCTTGGAGCAACAGAGCTTTGAGACTGCCCCATTTATGTTTTCAGCTGTGCTTTGCGTGGATATTGACTCTAAATGCTGCCAGAAACTCTTGGAGAATCCTTGACTAAGAATGTTTGGGTATTCTCTGCTTCTGGGTCGTGGGATCGTCAAAGTTCATCAGCGACTGTGGTCAGCTCTGCAGAGCCAAGTTATCATTATTGCAACACAGCCGCAGAATGCAAAGAGTTAAGGCAGTTAAAGCCAAAGCCCTTCCACCTTCCCAGTGCTCACATTCTGCCTGTGGAAGCACCTGCTCCTCCTTTTTCCTGGGGAGGTATAATTGGACTCTGTTTCTGGTAAATAAAGGGTTTCATTGTAAAGATTGATAGGTCCTAATTGGGAAAAATCTGGCAAAGATTTTTTGTCAGTTTTATGGAATAAAGCTGCTTGTCATGCTTTTACCTCCAGGAACTGGAGGAAGGCCAGGGGAGATTGTTCTCTTCTAACTTTTCATGAAGAGCTTCTTTTCATAGCGCACAAAAAAAAGTCTGAGAAGAAAAGAAAGAAAAAAACCAATGAAGAAACTCCCCAAAACAACATAATTTCAACACCCAGGATCAGGAAACAGGAGTGGCTGAAGAGCCAGGCTGTCCCTTTAAGTTACACAGTTGTTCATGGGTTACAAAGCCATAGGAACTCCAGAAAAAGGAAAATGATTCCATGTTAGTAATGCTCTTAGTTAAACACCGTGTCTTGTTCTGATGTCCACTCACTCAAACCAGGATGCAATAATTCCAAAGGGGATTGAAAAGACAAAAACAATCCAGTAGCTGGTAAACAAATTTTGGAAGCTAAATTCATCTGAAAGGAAGGATTTCAGAAATTACTTGACCACCCTGAGTAGATCTTTGCAATCGGAGTCATGTGATAGTTGGGGCACTTCAGTTATGCAAAGACATGACAAGATTTCATGCTACAAGCAAAAGTCAAAAAAAGAAGTCTCTTTAGAATTAATAATATACAACTTGCCGGCAGTGAAGGTAATTAAACATTGCAATTATTTATCAGGGACAGCAGCGGCTTCACCAGGTTTTGAACAATCCCAACAGAATTAGATCCATTTCAAGAACATGTGTGTTAGTTTAGCCTTAAAAAGAATTACAGCCTCTGTATTCAGGGCAAATTAAAGGACCATAATATTCCCTTTCAGGTCTTTCAGCATTTGAATCTATAAATCTACTTCAGAGAAACTTCTGGTGGGCTGGCGGCTGAAGGGCTGGGATGGCTGGGAGTTTCAGGAGGTCCTGCGAATCTCTTCTCCTGTAGCTGAAGGAGAACTTGATTTTGTTACATGGACCCTTGATGGGATAGTGTTTATCTACTTTCTGATGTCTTAGCAGTGTATATGGTGAACTAGGGGCTTCATGGTCTGTCTCACTACAAGAATTAAGTAGGGGGAAAATCAATTTGCCTGATTCTATGTTCAGTTTTTTCCCCCCAAAGCTATAGGTTTTAACATCTTTATGCAAACAGCTAAATTGCCATACACAGAGGGCACAATCTGAGAGGTGACAGATGTGTCATCATGTCAGTTGAGAGGGAAACAAGTCACAAAGATTTATATATCAAATCACTGTTCTTTTCCCTTCACTTTGTTTCTAACATGCTAAGAGCAGGTGACTTTTTAAAGATTGTGTCATAGGGCTGTTCTTTCCCAGAAACATAACTGGGGATTTAGCTGCCTTCTCCTGGCTGCCTGTCTACTGAGCTTTGGTGTTCATGTGGTCAGAAATGAGCTTCAACATTCTTCCCTCTTTAGTAACTCCTACTTATGGAATTTGGAATAACCAGAAATAGCTTCTTGTTCGTTACCTTGCTCCTTGCAGGTGAAATGCCTCCCTACAGTGTGTGATGTTCAGGGTCTGTCCTGACCTCCAGCTGGTCCCTGAATGAAATGACATTTGTATGATTTTGTCCAGCCTCCCACAGGCACAAGGGACCTATCTTTACATGCCTTCTGCACATCCATATCTTAGCTGTATTTATGATCACCGCCTGATTCTCTCATGTTCACTGATTTGTGGCATATTTAGCCTGTGATTTTTCAGATTTTTGTGCTATCAGTATTTATCACAGATTTTTTAACTTGTTAATTTCTCAAACTTAGTATTCAGCACAGACCCAAATCTTCAAGGATCAGTGGGAGAGGGGATACTACCCCAAACTTGTCAGTCTTGGAATGCACTTCTTGCTCCATAAAATACACAGGCTTGCCCAAAGTTCTTCCACGATCTAGTAAAGAGGTTTTCAGAAGTAGATATTGGTATGAAATGGCAGAAAAAACAACCACCCAAGGCTGCCAATTCTGTATCCTTGGCCTTCCAGAGCTGGAGGGCAGGGCAGGCTGTGCTGCAGCCCTGCAGTGGGTGCCACACTGCCGTGGCAAGGCCTTTGTGCTCTGTGCCACACAACCAACACAGGGCACAGACAATTCTTGTCTCCAGGGCTTCGAAATAGGACAAAGAAGAGGGCACAAACAATGTCCTGGGCATTCTTGTGTCACACGCATAAGAAGATTGTGGGTCCAGAGTTAAAGAAAAACCGAGAAAAGGAGGAATGAAAACAGGAGACAAGGAAAGGACAGGAGAGGGCAGTGGTGGCATTTTCCCTCGGAGGAGTTGATCCTGCAGTCGTGTTGTAGTCAAACACTACAAACTGGCAAGCTAGAAACCTAATCAGTGACTGCGGCCGTGAGGAGAGGCTACTCTGAAGAATTAACCAGGATAAGAGCCGTGGGTAGAGATGTTCGCTAGGTATCTACCTCCCCCTGTCCCATGTTTTGTACTTGCTAAGCAAACCATCCGTACTTCTGAAATGACAAATGATTAATAATAGTCCTTGCTGACAGTGCGGGTTATCCTGGAATAGCCGAGCTGATAAGGAGGCAAGGGCAGGGCAGAGGAGCAGGGTCTGGCTGTGGTCAGCTTGGCTGGCTGCCAGAAACTGAGGTTTGTGTTTTTGAATAAACTTTTTAAGAGATGCCTCAATCAATCCACCCTGTGTGGATTATGTGCACTGTTCTTTGTAAATAATGAAATGTGGAAAGAAAAAAGTGACCGTGCTGTATTGGGAAATGTGTCTTTGCATCTTTGTGCGTGAGTGGGAATGGAGAGAGAAGGACACGGTCAGAGCTTGGTCCCACAGACAGACATTTCCTGAGACACCCTGCGCTGACCATCGTGCTGGGCTTTTCCAGTCAGGTCCTGGCTGCCAGGAGTGGAGTCTATTTCCAGTGGTGAAGAATCACAGAAGCAAACCCTGTGTCACTTGGAGCTCCTGAGGGTGTGCCAGGGAGGCTCAGAGGAACAGGGCTGTGCTGGTGCTGGGCAAATAGTGCATGACAAAAAGTCCCTGTCCCCAGGGGTTGCAGTTCAAAAAAGGAAGAGCAAACAATGATAGAGCAAACACATGCCAGCCTTCCAAACCAAGTGACACAATTTAGATCCTAAAAATGGCAAAAGATTTTTGCTCTTGTCTATAACATATTGTAAGGACAAACAGCTGGCTCATCCCAGCAGAGGGAGACTGGAAAGGGAAACTGAGGGAGTGAAGAACACCCCAGCCAATTTGTTGATGACTAACGTACTTTGAAACAACAGGCTGCTTTTTAAACTTAGAAGGTGACATGCTGAGTGGTTATTGGCTGTTCACTCCTGGTCTTGATAAAAGCTCCCACAGGACATTCAGTTCTTTCCAGCTTCTCCCGCATGGCTTTATCTGTGAACATCAGCACAAAGCAAAGGGAAGGAGGCCGAGCAGGTTTGTTTCATCTCTGCTCTGACTAATCCTGGTGTGCTGGGCTGGCTGCTCTTTAACACATGGATATCACTGACCTGACTGGCCTTTTGCAGCATCTTCCTGCTTTAGCAGGAGGCTTGGACTAGATGATCTTCAGAGGTGCCTCCCAAACCCTAACCATGCTGTGGTTCCATGGTCTTCTGATGGGCTTCCACGATAATAATTACTACAAGACCACCGATGATTCTAAGAGCAAGATTCAAATGAAAATAATTTTTACCAAGCTGGGACAGCCAGAGATGTGTGAACACCACAGTGAATATTCCAGAAGCTCTGGCTGAGGAGCTGCTGAGGCCATGCAGGGCTGTACATTCTTTGGCAATCGAGGAGTTGGAAAGGCCCATTCTGGCACTTCTGCCTTGCCAGAGATCCTTCCTATTCAGTGTGATCTGAGCTGGACCCCTGTGAGCAAAGTGGTTGGACTAGATGACCTCCTGAGCTCTTTTCCAACCTAAACTGTCCTATAATTGTACAATTCAGATTTTTATACTGTTTTCAGTATCATAGTTGTATTTAATAATAGTAATTTACTACTTGTGCCATATGTTTCATCTTTAGACCATTTACATCAATGGTCTCACTTTTCTGGTGTTCAAAGGTCCCCAAGATGTTCTCAAAACTCATAAGGGAGCCTTGTGACATTGTTGAGGATCAACTCCTTTTGACTTACGCTTACTCACAGCATTTGCTTATGATATATGCCCGGTAATAAATATTTGGAGGGTGGGCATTGTGTTCCACTTGAGAAGTGGGGCTGGCTCTGCTGCACTCCGACAGCAGAAGATGGAAGGTGGATCTGGTTTGAGCTGGCTCAAAATGTGTGGAGGCAGAGCGATAAGGAGCAGGCGAGAAGAGAGGTGCTGGGGAGGAGGGCATGGAGACCCAACTGGCCGAGTGTTTTGTGTGTTAGTCCCAGACTGCAGCACAACCTCTCCTCTTCCTCTTTGGTCTCAGAAATGAAAACATTCCTGCAAGTGAAACAAAAGGGAAATGCTTGTCTGCTATGCAAACGCAGCTAAAAAAACACCAAGAGAAGCTTTCAGAAAGATGAACCTACAAAGGACCACTTGGGATGCTGACTCAGGGCCCTTCTCAGAAATACCAAGCTATACCATTGGTTTTCTTGTCTTAAATTTCATTCCTAGGCCAGAGTTTGGGTCTCTGCTGCTCCTATGTTTGACAGCTCTAGAATCTAGAATTGGTGAATTGGTTGGAAGCCTTCTAATATTCATTCAATCTTAGTTTATTAGCAGTCAGCTCATGCCTATTTGCTCTTACTCCAACAGTCGTATTTAGCTTAATCTGTTCTTTTCCTTCCTTTCCCATTTCCCTTGATGCATTTATAGTCATAAATTGTATTCTTTTTCACTCTTCATTTTGCTAAGTTTACTGACCTTCTTTCTTGTATCACTCTCTTACTCAAGGAAAATTAATCTTTACTATTTCTGAAGACTTGAGGGACTGTAATTACACTTCCCCACTGCTTGAGCTCATGGTAAATAATACATTTATGTTGGAATGTCAGAAGAAATAAAATGTTCTGCCGAATAAGGCCTGGTCTTAGCAAACAGGCCCATGCACAGGGCTTTCCAGGCTGGAATGGAAAGCTGAGAGTCTCTCTGGCTGCACTGCAGCTGTACCGTGAGCTGGAGAGTGGTGGGTTTGTGGACGATGAGGAGTGGGGCCAGAATGGCTCTCTTTGTACTCAGCTTCCACAAAAGTTGTCCCGTGATCCACTGCTGGGGCTGAGCCCGTTTGGTGAGTGGGGATCTGACCAGGGCACTGACCACAGGCCAGGGAAGAGGTGGTTACAGTACCAGCAGATTTCTAGATGTTGTTATTTTATTCTTTTTCTTGAAGCTGAACTTTTCCTGCCAGACGAGAAATATCAATTTCCGTGTTAGTTGAGAAAAACTTGAGTGGATGAACCCCAAAAGCTCAGAACTTAGAAAGGAATTGGGAAGAGCCCGAGCTTTGCCCTGGTTCAAGTCGCAGCTGGTGAGGCAGTGTGAGCCATGCAGGTCAGGCAGGGCACAGGAGAGCCTGGCCTTTGGGATGTCCACGAGCCAGGGCAAGAGCGGAGTTCTGGCTCCAGCCTCTGGTGCTGCTTGGCTGGGAATCACTGCCCCATTTTCTTGTCAGAGAAGTTCATCAGAGTGTCCTCTGTGACAGCAGCAGTTTGTGCTGAGCACGCTGCAAATGCACTTCAGCCCTTAACGGAGTTACTCACACCTTCATGCTTTGGACAAGTATGTACTGTTGAAAAATGTAATCACTGCATTTTAACTTGCTCTGATTTTGGATGTGTTTGTCTTTTCGCTACCAATTTTCAAAACCACTCACACTTTCTGCTGTCACCTCAATCAATGAGATTTCTTCTGATATGTCTGTGTTAAGTTTTTCATTGTCTGTCAGTACCCAGAGAGAAGAATGGGGGAACCTGCCCATGCAGCTTAATTGCAATTTGATTAGTAGTGATTAATAAATCATATATTTGATTATTTTGGCCTGGCCTGAGTTCAAGCTCTTGTTCCCTCCCAGCAGTGGGAGGGCTAGTTCAGCCAAAAAAATCCATGCCTAGATTTTTACTTTCGGGAAGTTCAGGCATTTGAGATCCAAAATTAGGTTTTCAGTTTGTGCCAGGAAGGAATCAGCCACTAGATTAAGAATTTGGATGCTTTCCCTCACAAAAATTTCTGGGAGTTGTATATCAGATCCAGGATTTCAGATCTATCCCCAGAGTAATTTCAGCACTAAAGCTATGCCTCATCTTCTCATTGCAGAGGCAGGAAGGAAAAATTTAAAAAATAGCTTGAAGGAAAAGGGGGGGAAAAAGAAGAAAAAAAGAAGTAGGAGAGGAAAAATGATAAAGGTAGTAAGTCACATGAGTGATTGGGGAATGAAGCTCAAGGGCACAGGGAGGCAGTTGAAAGATCAGATAATAAATGTTGCTTTGTATAAAAGGTTCTCTTTGCCATGTTCCAATGGCTCTCCCAGACACTTAGGGTCAAGGGGTTATTTTAAGCAGGCCATTGATTCATAAAAGATGCCTGGTTATGAAATATGGGAATCTTTCACCAGAGGGGAAAACTTCCCCACGAGTGGCTGCCTGGAAACCCACAGCAGGGAAGGGTTAATGGTTGCTCAGTTTACAGCTGGGAATTGCTGGTATCCAGGAAACAAGGCAGAATGCACAAACCATGAGACCAGCTGGAGCCTGCTGGAATCCCATTCATTTTGGCAGAGGTGTCTGTGGTCTCCAATTCTGACATCACTGCATTTGCGTCACACAGGAATGCCTTAACCACTTCTCCCTTTCTATTTTTTCCTGTCTCCCTCTTATTTCTGTGACTGACTCAGATTTGCAGAGCAGTGAGAAGAGGCAGATCACAAACCCCCAAATCTCCTGCCCTCGATGTTGCTGGGAGGTGACTGCACCCAAGCTGTCAGATGGCAGATTTTGGGGGGCACAAGAAGCCACGCTCAGGAGCGTGGGGTGGATGGGAATCATTTCTGTTCCCAGCCCTGGGCAGCACACGGCTTTGACAGAGCCCCGAGAGGAAACACTCCTGGGGTTCAGAGTATGTCCAAGAGCTGGAACCCCTCTGCTCCCAGCTCCCCCAGCTCCGTGCTCAGCCTTTCCTTTCCTGCTCATACCACAAAATCCTCTTGAAGACACAAGTGCACACTCCTGTTCTGCTCTGTGAGAACTTCTGAGACCCAGATCACTTGGAGCACAAATAAGAAATCGTAGGCCATTAAAGGCAGACTGTCCTGCTCCTACCTGCTGAACTCTCTGGGCTTTGTTTTGCCAAGTGGTAATCACTGGGCAGTCATCATCAGCTCTTGAGATTTTGCTTCTGCTCCGATGTCCTTTTGCACCCTAAACAAAGCTGTCTGAAATTCTTTACTACTGCCTGTGTGCATGAAATACCATGTCAGGGTCCCCAGACTTTTGCTGGTCTGCAGAACCTGCTGCCATAGACATAATGTTGACACCTGATTTTTCCTCTTTAATATGAGCATGAACACAAAATTGCACTGCTGCTTTTTGGGTTTAGTTTAATTGATCGAACATGACCAACTACCATGAAGTAGCTGAAAACACATGCCACTGCCTTTTGGAGTGATGTGCTCGGAAATGGAGTGTCACCTGCTGAAGCTGGCTGCTCACAGCAAGAGCCCCTCTGCCCTAATGTCCCATCCCCATTTTCCCATAGAAAGGTCTGGCATTGGTGTCGAGAGTGCTCTGCATGGAAGACCCTTTGTTTTAGAAAAGATTGTGACCTCAAAGGGTTATGTTAAGGGAAATATATTGTGTTTAAGTATTTCGGGACTGCTTCTGAGGCCTGTTTGTGTCTGGTATTTATCCTTAGCAGCTGATTTGCAGCTTCACTGCTCTGCAAGCAGCAATTGATTATCCTGTTCTTCTTCTCATGATTAACATTCTGAGCCTCAATGTTCAGCCTTACTATAAAGTGCAGAATCGAGCAATCATCACAACAAAATGGCTGTGGTGGTCCTGAGAAAATGTATATGAGTTACTGGGTCACCAGGGAAGTGGAAGAAAAACAAAAAAGTGCTCTTGGAAAATTGGGAGGGAGATAGACTGTTAAAAGACTGATCTAGATCTCTCTTCTAGAAAATATTATCTAGAAAATTAATCCAGGATAAGTGTATGGAATGTTCTCACTATTTCATCTCCCTTTCTCAGAGTGTGCTCTAATGAATTTAAGATTTGCCTTCTTTTCCTCTAGATGTTTACACAAGTATTTATCTCACCATGAATAGATGTGCACTCCCACCCTCAGCCAGGTTGTCAGCCCCCAAAGGAAAGTCCCCATTGAAAGATTCCTGGTTGTGTGTGTGTGTAATGATGAGTCTGTCATTCAGACTTGAGGCCCACATGGGTGATGGAATCTGGGCCTTCCCATGTCTCTAATTGAGAATGCCCATCCCATTCCTTTTCCAGGGTGAGGAACATGGGCTCAGCAGCGTGAGATGCTGCTCAGGTGGCAGCCTGTGCAGTCCTGGTCCGTGTGGGCTGAGCCATCGCCTCTGTGTGCACGAGGGAGAGGAGAAAGGCAGCCCTGCTCCTCCTCTTCCTCCAGCCATGCACCCACTGCTGCAGCGCACCTTCGGAGGCATTGGAAAAATCCAGGCTAATCTGTGTTTTGCTTCCAGAGGGCTGTTACTGATCCTAGTGAGAGATTGTAAGGGTGGAAAGGAGAACAGGATGGAACATGCAAGCACCAGCCCTGCCAGGCTGGGGAACACAGCCAGTGTGAGTCCACGGCACACAGCTTTCACAGCCAGCCTCCAGAGCTCTTACGAAACTGGCTCTGGAAGTGTTCGGCACATGGATTTTGCTAGATTCCTTGGCGTTCTTCAATTTAGGTGTGCCATCAAGCAGTTATTTATAAATTGCAATTCCTGAAATGGGGTCCAAACACAAAAATATTCAGATTTTCAGGAATTCTGAGCTTTAACAGTTGCCATTAGCTTTCCTGGGATCTGCCAAATGTTTATCGCAGTGACCTCTTTAGGTACAGAGCATCTGAAAACTTCAAGTTTCACTTTCAGAACAAGCAATGCATTTGTATGCATTCATATGCATTTGTATGCATTTGTATGCACCTCTTCTTTCTTAAGAAATGTTCATTCACTGGCCTTGGAGACTGGGCTCAGAAGTTCAGAGTTTGCCTTGTTCCAAGGTCTCGGCTTTTCAGAATGCTTTGGTGATCTGGTCCGGGGGTGCTTCAGAACTTGTGCTGTGGGGTTTGAGGCCCTGGACTTGCTCCTGTTTCCATTTCGGGTGCATTTTTGTCACAGAAGTAAGGCTGTTCCTGACAGGCAGGACAAGAGCAGCAGAGGTAAATGACCCCTCCATGGAGAGTGCAGTGCTTCAGGTTTGTGTCTGTCACACACACTCCTGATCCCCAAATGAGCTTCCAGGCAACGCAGATAAACACAACAGCTCCCAATGCTCTGCTGTTGCCATCCGCACTCACAGATGTTGCTGTCTCCCATGCACAGGAGGCATTGTCACAGGGGTGGGTCTCATCCATGAGTAGCAGGACGTGGAGCTGGTGGAGCTTCGAGCAGGTGATGATACACTCTGGAGAGATGAGCTACACACTGCTGGGAAGTGTGGCCTGAGCTCTGAGCATGCCTCGGTTAAGGCAACCGGAGCAAGCACCTGGCATCATTTAACTTGATTCAAAGTGTGTTTTTTCACATTAGAACTGAGGAGGAATGTGCCTCTGACCCTCCTGGGTGTGGTGTGAGGGAAGCCACAGCCATTGGGGGAATGTCATTAGCGTCAGTCAGGCGGTGATCAAACCCACCCCACCCTCCCTGCCGTGGTGTGAATGTGTCACACGCACTGCTGGCAGCAGCCCTGCGTGGCATTTCTGCACAGCCTGACTCGAGCCCTTGATGTTTATTTTTTCCATCCATCATCTTTCCTTGTTTACCACCCTTTTTCATAATCAAATCACCCATCCTGCGTTGTTCAAGCTGGGGTCACCCCAGCACTGGGAGTCACTGGGAGACTCTTTGTGCTTACCAGTCCCAGCCTCCTTATCTTCCCATTTCTGCTTTTGCAGATCCTCTCTTCATGATAAGCAGCATTTCAGTCTCAAAGCTGTGTTTTGAAAGGTAGCTTGAATTTTAGTCTGGATCTCTTAGGGATGCTGTCCAGCCTGTCTGGCTGTCCTTGTGCCTCCCTGAGTGGGAGTTCTGGCATTCGAAGACCTGTCTCTGCCTATCCTTAAGAGTAATGATGACAAAATATAGTTAAGTTTGTAGTACAGAATAGGAAGTTTTGTACCAATTTGGATGCAGTAATGACATTTTTAGATGAACTCAGTACCCACTAAGGTCAATGGCAGGAGTGTTGTGTTGATCTGTTTATTTTTTAATATAATGTGACTTAAAGCTGAGGTTTGGTCTTGTACTTACTACTTGTAATGGCAATGTATGAACTGACATAGCAAACCAATCAAAACAACTAAACATTCAAAATGAGATGCAAAAGAAGCCCTGCAGATAAAATTAGCGTGATTTTGGATCAAGTCTGGGTGCAGATGCCATTTGAAAATTGAATATGTTGTGTCACCTTCTCCGTTCTCCATGGTCAGTATTCATATTGCATCTTAGCCTTTTCTTGTCATCACTGTCTATATTTTATTTATGATTAGAAGAGGAAATAAAGGTCTGAAGGCCATCAGAAGATAAAAGCCAGCACACTGAAGTAACCTGTCTGAAGTCATGTGGCAGGTCAATGGTTGCTTTTAAATCAGGTAAATAAATGTATTACAACATCAAAATAATGGAAAAGATTGTCTGGCAACAGTCTGGGCTGCACTGGAGAGCTGGGTGCAGAGCTGCTGGTGGCTATTGTGTGGCTGCAGTTCACAAAGTTAATCCTGAGGGGATATTTGCAGTCAGATGAGGGCTGAGGGTTCTGCCCACCACAGCTTCCTGTCTCCCTCCCGAGAAGAATCAATGTCTGTCGCATCTGTAAAGTCACACTACATTTGGAATATTCTCTGCATTTTTCTTTAATTATGTCCCCTTTTTGCTTCTTAAGAGACTCTTAAAATTTTCAAATATAATAAGAAATAATAATAACCAATTAAAAAGCAATGGGTATTAAGTGGGAAATAACAGACTGAAACAAAAGTCAAGGATTATCCTGGGAAATGACGTTTATGGATCCTGGACCACTCAGTTCTGTGAGGCAATCTGAGGTTTTGGCTGGGCTTAAAAATGCAGCGGCACAGCTTTGCAAGGAAAAGCTTTGACAGAAATCACCCAAGTAGATTTTCTGCAAGGTTGGATGAGGAGGCAAAGGAGCTCTTGCATCTCCTCTCCCCTCAGCAGCACTGCTGGCCCTGCCCCTTGTGCTCTGTCACACTGGACCCCATTTGTATCAAGGCTGTAGCTTTCCCTGGGTGACCCAGGATGGTCCTGGCAGCAGCCAGGGTGTAGACATGGTTATACAAGAAAAAAAAATATTTTCCCCTGTATACTGCATTTCCCTTGTAAAATTAATACAAACCAGATGGGTGAAAACATTTTTTTTCAGTTGTAACTCCACCAGGACAACCAAATATTATTTATGCACCGTATGGTGTGCACTGAAGGGAAGGGTGAAGAGGTTTTGTATGAAAAGCTTTGTCAGGCACAACCCAAACATGCTGAGTGAGTCTGTGCTGAGTGGGTCCAGGAGGCTTTGGTTCACACTGAGCTCTCCAGATGTGTTTGTAAGCAAGGTGTCACAGCAGATAACAGCCCAGCCAGAGAGCTGCTCTCGGACAGGATGTTTGTGTAGAGAGGATAGGAATTTGGGAATAGTATAGGAATGTATAAAATCATTTCAGATGACACTTGCTTTGAAAAGACAGCCAATAGGGAGGAAGTTGCAAACTCCAAATGTTGCATTGTTTGGTCTTTCTCTTCTTTTATGGTTGAATAATGGTGTTTAAAGACATCTTATTCAAACACAAGAACTTTTATCTTCCAAAGTGGCTGAAAAAGATTATACCTTTCCTACTAAAAAAACCCTGCCCTGAAAACCAGCCTGTGAAAGCATTAGCTACTAAAAGTAAGTCTGATTAACCTAACCTCCATTATAGCTTGAACACCTTCAGTCTCATTGGTGAAGACTTTTAATCTTAACTGGACCTCAGGCTTTAACGTGAACTGTGTGGCAAGTCTTGAAGTCTGCACTCAATGATTCATGAGTTACAGCCTGATAACACCATTAGACAAACCAAAGTCAAGAGGGAAGAAAAGCTCTTTATCAGCTGTGCAAACATGAACAGTTCTGTGGAAGTGTGGGACCAGTCACCATCAAATGTAAGGTGAGGTTCAGGACAGTGAGCAGACCACCAGACTAAATTGGTGTCATTGCTTTAGTTTGGAACACTCACCTGGGAGGGGATTTGGTACAATCTCAACGAGGACTTCTAGTCTTGATGGTTTTGTGCAGCTTTTCTCATACGAATCAGGTTCTCAGGATCAGGATCAAGGCCTTCATCCAAAGGCTGCTCAAGTCAATGGAAAAACTCTCATTGTCTTTAGTGAGCTTTGGATCATGCCCCAAAAGTTGAGTCATACTTTGAATGGAACATTGTTTGAAGCAAAACAGGCTCAAAGCTTCATTCACGTAGAGCTTTTAACTGTTAAGTGAAATTTCCCAAACACTTCCTGTGCCCTCCTGCCTGCTTCCTGCTGTCACTTCTCCCGTGGGGATGCATGCTCAGGGAGAACATCAGCAGCCCAGTGTCTAACTCAAGTGTCTTCAGCCTGTTCTCTACCTTTCCTCTATTAAATGATGGCCATATGACCGAAGTGCAGATGTCCCATTTCTCCCCGAGAATGTGGGGAAAAATGTCTTCAGTTCTTTTAATTTCAGTCTTAATATTACCATTGTTATCTCCCAGTGAGTATTTGTTCTATCAGGTTTCATTTTCAATTCCCACATACATTTCTGAGACTCCGAGTGTTCTTAGGGAGACTATTGCTTTGGGATGGAGAGGAGCTGGAGCTTTGGGCCAGAGCTCTTCTTTGATAAGCAGAGGTGGCAGAGCAGCTCTTCTGTTCAGGAGGGTTTCAGCACAGAGGAATAGTGGTTATGCCTCATACTTGTTGCTTTAGTGCTTGTCTCACATCAGCTGGGCAAGGACACTGGATGGAATGATGTGTTTGTACTTATTTTCACATGTGACATTTAAGAGGCAAAATAAAGCATGAAGGTTTTCTCCAGATGTGTTTATAGCAGAGATCTAGAAATATGAGGGATGTTTTGTTGACCTTATGTACAAGTACTTCATTTTTACTAATTTACTGTAATCAGTGTACAAGTGATCCACTGAGAGTGTCTGTGTACAAAGGAGCATGGAGCACATAACCCACGCTGAGAAACACACCTTACACACACCATGGTCCCCAAACTCCACACCTGGATCCAGGACGTGCCTGTGTGCAGCCTGTGCAGAACAGACCTGGCACAGCCCTCCCCAGCCCGCCACTGCCTCTGGGAGATGGGTGCATCACGCAGAGTTGGAGCCTCTGCACGTGGAATCTGAGAGGCAGCTTTTTGTCTAGTGAAAGTTAGTTCAAGTTCTCAAAACATTTTCTTCTCTCCACTGGGTTCAAATGGTCACCTTCCCAAATTGTCCTTAAAGAACATGCAGTCATCACCCCAAAATAATTAACAGCCCAGGAGGTAGGACAATTAGCTGGGATGTGAGAGATTTCTGGAGTCAAACCCAGGAGCAGAACTTTTGCCCCAATCCTAATATGAGGGTGTTTCTCACCAGAGCAGTGGCTGCATTAGGGCTCTCCTGTTGTGATCTTCTGTTTTGATGAAAAATTCAGCAGATCGCTGGACCTGAATAAAGAGATCATTTTGAGCCCCAATGGTCAGTGTACTTCTGTGGGATGTGGGAGACCAAGTTCAATGCCTATTTAATATTTATACAAAACAGGACAGTTCCAGTGCCACACTCCCATTAAACATTTCAGGTTCAACATAGTGTAATTTTCCTTTAAGAAAACCTACAGGGGAGCTCTTCACCAGAAAATTCCCAAGTAGCTTTTCCTCTTAAACTACCTATGGGCTTTGCCAAAGTAGCTGACGTACAATGAGATTTTTGCCCTCGGTAATTTAAAGTCCCTGGGTTTTTCCTAAGGGTGATTCATTTTACAAAAACACACAACAAATAAACAAACACAGCACTGGAGTTAAGAAGCAGCATGTGCTATGGATTAGGAAAAAGAGCACCCCTCGAAAGCCCAGCTGTCATGTTCAGTATAAAGATAATGTCGGTTTTTTCCATTCCATTGTCTTCCTTTCTGTCTACTCTTTTCTTACTGTGTCTCCCTTCATTTAGTTCTCACTCTCTGTGTCCTTTGTTTGTTTCCTTTGCTTCCAGGCTTTGTCTAGACCAGGGTGTGGGATGTGTTGGCCAACATCAGCTAAAAGTAGAGCAGATAAGACCAAGTGAGCCTTGGACTTGTTTTAAATGGACTTAGATATACTCAGATATTAAACATCTTCTTGTCTAGATGAGCTGTGTATTCCTGTAGTGAGTGTTGGTCCTTTCTAGAGTGGTGTCAATCCCAGTCCCATCAGCATCCTCTGCACACCTGCCAGCCTTGCACAGAGCAGCACTGCTCAGCCTGGCACGTCCAGGTCATTCTCTTGATCTCTCCCCAGAGGGAGAACTGCGTTCTCAGGCAAATGTTTTCCTTTCTGCAGCCTCGTTTTTGTTGAAAATGACATTCCTGCACTGTGCTTGTGCTTGAGAAGCTGAGTCAAAGCACATGTGATACTTGGAGAAGGAGCTCAGGTGCTGGGAAGTCAACTCCAGGGATGCAGGACCATCTCTGTTTCCTTAACAAATGAACTTGAACTGAAGCGAGCACGCAAGGCGTGTTTACACCTACGCCTTGTAAATACTATGGAGGGAGACAAGGAGAAGTAAGCAGAAGCAGCTTAGAACCCAAACAGGAAGGAAAAAAATCATAATTTGATTTGATGTATTAGTTCCCACCTAAACTGAGATTTCAGTTTTCTCTCTTCCTTCTCCCTCCCCGCCCAACTTTCAACAGCAAGTTTGAGCCTCTCTAGTGAAATTACAGTGATTGTCAGCTCAAGGAACTTGATCAAAATTAAACCCATTTCCCCAATAGGTCCACACAGGTTTTTTCTTTCATTTGTAGGAAATGCATATGTGTAACTAAATCCAAATTTGGCAAAGACAAGACTTTTGAATCAATTCACAATGAGTCTCATTCATTCCACTGTAGCTAAAGCACAGCATCTCATCCTAGAATGTGATTAGCTTCTCCATATAGCAATATCCCTGCCCTTTTTTTTCCTTTGAAGCATATAATTGGTGAGGCACAATGCACCTGGAATGTATCTTGCTGCAGCAGACACAATAGCTCTGCTCTTTGGAAAGTGACACTCAGAATTTCTCAGCTACAGTCCAGTTGTCATAAGAAGAGATGATTAATTAGCCATGAAGCTGGGCCAGGACAGGGGGCTGAGGGGCTGGGAATGGGCAGGGAAATGGCTAAACAGATTCAAGGAACAGTAAAGCAGGCCAAGAGCTGGAGGAGAACTGCTGGAGAGATCTCTGGTTTGAAAGCCAAGGATTTCCAGGCAGAAGCCAGAAGGGCTTTATAAACGTAAATGAGTGGGTGGACAGAATAGATCAGCCATGTGTTCAGAGGTCTCGAGATTCACTGACCCTCTTTAGCACCAGATGCTGCTTTTAATGCACAGCTGGCTGGTGGAGGAGTATTTCAGTGTAAACAGACTGCGAGATGGATCTAATATCCAGGCTGGAGCCCAGAGCCGTTTGCCCAGTACTGTACTTGTCCTGGCTGCAGGCTGGGATCTTTTTGATCATGTCCCGCACGTTGTACTGTACTGGGATGAATCACTTCCTGCCTCTGCCCTTTCTGCTTGTGCTGCATCACGGCACTGCTGCTCTGGGACTGGATCCTGCAGCCTTGGGCTGAGCTGTTTGTGTGCTCTGAGCTCTGTCCTGGCGCCTGCTCGCACGGAGAAAAGGCTGCTGTGCGTCTAAACTGCTGTGTCATACTTCGTTATTAATGACCGAGAACCACATGACACAAAGTTCTGGGAAGCTCGAGCAGATTCCAGGAAGGGGTCAAGGAGTTCAATAAACAGTTTTATTAGAACTTGAATTGCAACCAAAAGACTACACATTGACTTTTTCTATAAAAACCTTTGTGAGTGTTACTTGAATTTAGAGATCCTGTGAATGGCAGCAGAAGCACACGAGGTTATCTTTTCTTCCTGCCGATTTTTATGTCACTGCTAGTTCACAGTCGTCCTCGATAAGGAAATCTGAGTGCATCCTCCATTCACAATTTTCAGTTGCCTTTCCAGCTTGTTGGTAAACTGTAGGGTTATCTGAATTTCAAAAGATCATATTCTTGCCTCAGTGATACTGATGGAAATTCAGAAATGAGCGGAGAAATCCTAGACTTCCACCAATGTCTCAGGTGATTGTAACACCTGGAGTGGGCACGTCAGCCATGCTGGTAAAAGCAGAGAGAAACTCCAGGGGAGTGTTCCCTCAGTGGGGTGCAGGTTGTCATTCAGGGTGACAGATGGCACGTGAGCACACACTGCTGAGGACACCTTGGAAAGGGACTGTGTACCCACACAGGGGTACACAGTGTGGCTGGGGACAGGACACGGGGCCAGCCTCAGCAGGCCGATTGCCACCTCTGTGTCCCCAGGGTAAGACAGAGCACTGGTTGGCTCTGTCTCCTGGCAGCAATCCTGCCAGCTGAGTAAGTTGGTGCTCTGTAAAAAAGAATTTTTCAGTAAATTGTCTTTGCTAAAGTAATTGCTTTTACATTATCTCTACCACACACTCGTTAAGAGCAAGCTGCAGTTCTGTCTCCCTGAACATGCTTTCAATTAATGTTCCTGGCTGCACTTCTGTGTTTGCTTCTACTGCCATCCAGCACTGTGGGCTGTCTAGCACAGCATATGGTGGAAATGGATCAATTTGTTCATTCATCAGTTTGTATGCATCAGAAGAAGTGGGAAATAGGAATTCGCCTCCCTTTCAAAGTGATCAGAAAGCATCCTCTATAGTAGATATTAGTGATGCGTTAATGAGCATTGCCATTTCACTGTTACTAATGGGTATTGAGGCACAGAAATTAAGAGCCCAAGCCAGCTTATTCTGATGTAAAATGAAGGTGCTTTTTTGCCTTACTAGAAAGTGACCAAATTGCTACTTGAAATAAATCGAAGAGCTAAAAAACTAGAGGCTGGGTGCACCTCATACTCTACTGATCTGTCCACAGGATAAAATCTTCAGCTCTCACTCTTGTTGGCTGTTTGCTGCAAACCATGACTCTGTGGGACAATGTTTGGCAGTTCTCAGACTGAGCAGACAGATCAGCATTGCCCCCAAAGAGAGTCTAATGTACCAAAGCTCTGCACTGGGTCATTCCCTGGGTGCTGTAGCTGCCTTTGGGGTAAAACACAGTAAGTGCTCAGCAAAACGTACAGAACTGCTCAGCAGTCTTTAATGGAGGAAGTGAAAAATACTGCATCTGTTTGAAATAAATGGGGAATTTTAGGGAGGTAGAATGGAATTACCCAAGCTGGGATCTGGTGTTAACTCTTGCAAAAGCAGCCTCAAATTTTTCAGTGATCACACTGGTCAGAAGTTCAGGCTGACCTCTTGTCCTATGGATGGCATTCCAAACATCCTGGTACCTCCTACCGTGGGGAGGTGGGCTGGCTCACTGCTGACTCAGAGAAAATCAGTGTTGCTAATCTCTAAAGCTGCTCTAGACACCACTTGGAGTCTGTCAAAGCCTTCACCTAAAATGTGCCGTCGCTTGTCATGGCCATTCCAAGGTTCCTCATTAGAACAGCTTCTCATTCGTGGCACGTCCATTCTGTTGGGGCTGCTGGGCAGGGGCCAATCTCTGCAGCACCTCTGTGCCATCCACATCCATCATTCCTGCTCTGGTACACATTATCTGCAGACGTTGCTGAAGTTCTGAGCGACCACAGAAACTTTACTTCATGTAAAATTTGCACAGAGATATGCAAAAGGTGCTTTTTCATGCCAGATAATTTGCATCTTAGGGAATGCCTAAAGCTGTGACTGGAAGGTGTAATTGTGGCATATCCAGGGAGCTCTGAACTTCTTTGAGGAGGAAGGGGTAACGGGAGCACACTGACAGAGCCCTCAGTTTCCTAAGGCTGTGTCTGCTGCTTCTCTGCTCACCAGTGAGGGTGAAGCAGCTTGGGAGATGCAGATCACCTTAACCAGAAGCACTGTGTCACTGCTTTGCCCCAAAATATGAAGTGTCTCCAACCAAAACTGTTGCACATTTACAGTTAGTCAGTCTCGCAGATTCCAAGGATTTCCAGCCTCACAGGAAACAAAGTACCAAAAGCAGCAGAACTAAAGTCTTGCTTTCCTGTGCCTTTGTGCCCTGTGCTGTCTGTCCTGATGGGTGTGGGCTCCAGGGGATTTTCCCGTAGCTGAGCATTTACTGTTCTCTCTCGTCTGCTTTCTGTGCTAGTGAATACGAGGTCACTGCTCCTGGAGCTTTCCCTTCACAGATTCATTCATAAAATTATTTTCTATCTGACAACTACAGGGAAACACAAAATGTTAACATAATTTAGACCTGTGTCTTTATATCAGATCTGGTGGAAAGCTGCCAGTTGCTTTGAAATTATACTGATGGATAAAGAGACGCGTGTATGTAACATATGCAAACATCGCACAGTGACATAAAACCCATTTCCTTGGGCAATCGGGTTAAAGATGAGAAATCTGGCAAGAAAGAATCACTGCAGAATGCTCTGCCAAAAATGAGGTTGGCATGAAAATGGAGGAGATGGCAAAGGAAAATCTAGCATTTCACTGGTAACTATTTCTCCCAAAGTTTCCATCAAAGTGTTTTTGTCAGAATTTATTTGTTACAAAAGAAATTATATAAAATGAAACTTGATTTTCTGTCACTAAAGTTTCCATGGAAAGTTTTAGATTGGGTGCAGTTAGAAAGCCCAAGAAAGCTTCCAAGCAACAACAAAACCAGACAGACTGATATCTTTTCTCTGGAAAACATAAGGATCAACAGAAACATGACATGTGGGGAAAATATACATGGACTGAGGTGAAAGTTCTTAGGAAGTGAGGACCATTCAGTAACTGGCTTTGCATTTGGGTGACAGAGAAAAAAAATTACACTCAGAAGTTGTCCAAGCAACAGTGTCCTGTTTATATCTTGTGGTCTTATGAGTAACTGACTGGAAAAAAACAAGAACGAAAAGATAACAATTACAATAAAATTAAATTAAATAAGCCAGTGACTCATTACAGAGCTGAAAAACAAAAACAAGATCATTTAGGTCCCAATAACAACAAAAGAATTAAAAGGAGACACAAAAATGGCTGAGCCTTATATGTTCATTCAACCGCGTGGAGATAGGAGAGGAGCAGAACCCATCGCACAGCGATTCAGTGGAAGGCAGAGAATACAGAAAATAGGAATTGTGACGCTACAGTACTTTGGCAATGTTAATTTAAGTGGAACAAAGCTTTTTCTGAAGTGCCACAGAGGGACATTCCTCACCACACATCCTGGCAAGGCACCCCACTGGAACTGACAGCAGGAGTTATCCCACAGTCTTGCTCCATAAATGACTTTTATTAAGCAATATTGTCGGGCTTTAGAAAAGTGTTATCAGTGAAGACCCATCCATGATCTCCTTCATAATTCTGATACAGTCTCAGGGCTAATCCCAGAGTAAGTGCAATCCAAGGAACTCTTGGAATGTTTAAGCAAATGAGTTTAATTTCATGTGACTCTGCTGGGACAATTTGTGAAGTTCCTGTGCTCCCAAAGCACAGCAGTGTTTGGAACTGTGCATCCTGAACTCGGTGCTGTTCACAGAAATCTCACATGGAATACTGAGTCCTGCATGGCTGGAGTGCTTTGATTTAGCAAAAACTCTAAAAGATTTATTCTGAAAAGAAAATGTATTATACAAATGGATACCTTGACTTTTCAATGCCCTCCAATTGCCAATGCCAATAAGAAGCTGAAAAACTCGGGGTAGAAAATCAAAATTCCAAAGTTTATGGCAATTTGTATTGGCTCACCTCTGGACAAATTTGATCTCTCTGCCTCTTTTCACATTTTCTGGTGTTCTCGTTGATCTCTAAAGTATCCCTTCCTCAGTATCTGAGGTGTCATGGAGAGAGGACCACAGGGACTTTTGGACTGGCTTGGAGTTATTTGTGATAGAGTTTACAGACCTTTAACTTTGCTGCAGTAGGAAGGCTGACCTGCTCTTTCTGAAGCCTTAGAAATTCTGTGTAAATACATCTTGTTTAGTTCTGCTTTAGCATTGCCTCCAAAGAACAAAAGGCACTTTGTAAACACAAACAAAGAGTGTTCATTCCACTAATAAGGTAAAGTAGTATCTTGGAGGAAAACAAGACAAAGTGATTTCCCCATATTTGCTGTGGGAGCCACTAGGAGAGCAATAAATAGAATCTAAATCTCCTGACTGCTTGTCCTGTGCTTCAGCCACGAGACCAGGCTCCATCTGACAGGCCCTGCTTTCTGGTGTGTGCATTGTTGTGCTGCACAGATGGTAAATCCTGGTGCAGAGTAAACAGGCTGAGCAGGGAACAGCTGCACATGCCTTTGTGACAAGCACCTCGCCCGTGCTGCCCGAGCGGGACATTTGTACCCGTCCCTGTCCTCAGTTTGCTGACTTGTTTACAGCCTGCTTCCCTGGAAGTCAGCACAGCTTTTCACAGCTAGTCCTTCAATTCTTGAAAAGACATGACTCAAGTGTGTTAACTGTTTCACTGCCAGGCTTCTGTGCTGCACTGTTTGGTGCTGTTCTGTGCTGGGCTGCCCTGTCCTGTGCTGCGCTGTCCTGGGCAGGAATGTTCTCCTGGAGCATTCCTGGCACGTGGGGCTCACACAGAGCTGCACTGATCTCAGGCTCCCTTACCTTTACCAGGCTATGCATTTCAAGGCTTGCAGGGCTGAACAAACACATCCTTCATGAGCAGCTCAGTTCTTTCGCCATCAAAGATGCTGCCTAACGGAGACCTCACATGGCAAGGTCACTCTCAGTTTTGGGTTTGTACTCATGGCCCTCTCTCCAGGGAAGAAGTTGTCTCTTCAGTCAAGAGAGCTTCGTAGGAAACATTTTCTGCCCCCAGCTTCTCCAGTCTGGGCGTACCAAAGGAATGACACCGAGCCCTCTCCTGTTGCGTTCGTGTTCATGTTGCAAATGTTTCCTGCTGACAGCAAGTTCCAGTTTACTAAATGCATGCTCTGGTTTTGATGAAAGTGTGCTGAATTTGTACTTCTGCTCTAAAATAGTAACTTACCAACTGGGCTTCATACTTTGAAATGTCACTGCCAGTGGCATAACAGATGCTCGCAATAAGCTGACAACCCAGATTTTCCACTGAGGAGTCATTCATGGATGCTGCTGTTGTAGCAGAATCTGACAGCTCTCCAACTCATAACTCACAGGTAGCCACTGCTTTGCTTTTCTTCAACTGCTGAAGATTATGTCTGAGGTGATTATAAAAACTTCATTTTATTTAATCCTGAAAATGTACTCATTTGCTACCAGAGAAATGTAGCAGAATCAGTCCCTGTTGGAAGAGATTACAAAATAATGGGTGATAACAGAGGGGGCAAAAAAGAAGTGGGGAGCTTAGAGGTATG
The DNA here is from genome assembly GCA_036630365.1 of Acanthiza pusilla. NCBI lineage: Eukaryota > Metazoa > Chordata > Aves > Passeriformes > Acanthizidae > Acanthiza > Acanthiza pusilla. The sequence goes on from JAXCHO010000050.1 coordinate 16,180,939, forward strand.
AGCAATGCAGAATTCTTCTGAGAGGTTAGTGGAAATTCTTTGGAAACCACCAAACTATAAAATCAGAGGCTGGGTTCTCATCATCCTCGCTGACACATATCAGTTCAGCATAAACTATGAGGGATGGACTGAGCTCACTCTTTTCCACCTCTTCCAAAAATGCAGCAAAACATCCAGAAAAAGTGTCAGTGAATTGGCATGTGCCAGGCTAAATAGCTGGGAAGCAAAGAGGAGGTGTTCTGGCAGGAATTGTCACCTCTGCCTCCTGGGACTCCAGGGAAACCAAGTTGTACCACTGAGCAGAACATGCTCCACACACAGACAAGAGCTGCAGCAGCAAAGGTGCAAAGTTTCCCCTTGAGAGGACAGAATGGCTGAGGAAAGAGGCACAAAGGAGACAGAGGATCCCCTCAGACACAGCAGCTGAAGGAGGACAATAACCGCAGCAGCTTAAAGCTATCACAGAATGTTTATTATTCACCAGTGTTACACACAGCAAAACTTTTTGATGTCTGCTCTGTTCAGACCTGGAAGAGCTGCTGAGCTTCAAGTTGCAAGGTTAACCCAGCTTGATTGCCAGCTTGGCCAAAACCTGTGCTTAACCCTGACACGTTTGAAACTTAAGCTATAAAGTGCCATAAACAAGGACCACTTGGTTTAAAATGTGAGTATAGACAGTCCTTTCACGACACAATGGTCCAGCAGGATGTTCTAATATCTCTGTCCATATAATCCTGGCTCTGCTAAATGAACTGCTGAGAAAATGAGTTTGACTACCAGAGAATAAGCTGTGTTATATCTTGCAGATATCAAACCTGTTGTTTTAGTATCTCCCTGAAATTTGTAATAGGCTTATACCACAATAAAGTCTCGAGGCAGCGAGATTGGTGGGCAGTTGATGTTCACTGAGCAAATTAAGCTACACTTGAGAAGTGTTGTGTGACAGTGAATCAGTCTGGGCCTTTTACCGACACACAAATGTAATGAAAAAAGTATTTATAATTGGCATTTGTATTCCAGCAAATGTTTTAGCAGAGAGCTGAACGTCAAGCCAGTGCAAGTGCTGCCATGTGCTTCGGAGTGCTGGGGTGTCACAGGGGTGCCCAGTGAGCTGTGATTTGTTTCTCTGCAGCCCACAGGGAGCTGGAGTCATTTGCAACAGATCCAATTCTTGTTTTCTGCGAGGCAAACCCGTGAAGGGAGAGGGGAGGAAGCAGCAGGCATACATCAAGCAGTCTTTAGGCAGCGAGCCTCTGCCAAGGGGAGATAAGGAGAAATGAATTAGCTACTCTGGAACCAACTCTGCTTCTCTGTCTTAAATAACTTCGGCTTTGTGCCTAGTGAAAGCACATCCTTGCTTTGAATGTCTTGTTTCCGTTCCATGTCAATTTTCTAGTGCTAAACTAATTTGCTGAGGCTCTGCTAATGTCCCTGCCGGAGGAACTCCCATTGCCCTTATCTTTATTTACTCAGAAACATCGAGACAGTATATTTCAGCCCTCTTTGTCTTTCAAATTATTTTCAGGAACATTCCCCATCTATCCCAAAATCTGCTTGCTGCACAGGGGTGCATCTTAGCAAGAGGATAACGCAAATGCAGCAGTCAGGTCCTGGACATGCTGCACAATGGTGTGCCAGAGGAGTGAGTAGCTGGTAGCCCTGGCCCTGGGTCAGTCAGCAGGCTGGAACGCCAGAGGCACCACACAGCAGCACCAAGCCTGCAAATGCCCTGAGCCTGGCACTGAATGGTCACTCCAGGCAGGAGCCCAGTCTGCTTGACCCAGTGTGGATTGTCAGCTCTGAGCCACAGGTCTGCCTTCCACAGGGCCTGCCCATCTTACCCAGCATGGCAAGGACTCTGGATGGCCCAGCAGCAGTCTCTCCTTTGCCTTTCCAAAGTCTGGGCTGGTTGTTGGAGTTTTCTGGCAAATAACTGCAGCAAGAAAGAGGGACATACTTTAAGTGCTGGACCAATGTCATGAAACAGGTTCATGCATATTCCAGGGCCATTTTCTTGCAGGACCTGAACCTGATGACTCCATATAGTTCATTTCAAGCTCTTAAGTCAGTGGAGTATTTTATCAGTTTGTAACTAAAACGTGCCCCTAGGTTTGTCCATTCTGCCTGTGTCTGCACCTTCTCCTTGGAGGCTGGGCCGTTCTTCTGTGTGGAGGACTGGGATGTGGCTGCACTCAGAGCATCCACGCTGGGCTGGAGGAGGTTACTGCAGGGCAGAGGCTGATCCTGCCCTCCTCCCTCTGCGGGCTGAGCAAGGAGCCTCCCTTGAATGATGCAGGATGATCTTGTTCCCTAGAGCTCACCCGACATTTCCCTGAGAGCCACAATGATCCCTGCCAGGCACAGTGCCTCTGTGGGATAGCACTGAAGATGCTCCCTCCCCACAGGCAGAATGCCTCCAGCAGGGTAAAGACGTGGGGCCCTTCCTCTCCCCTGGAAGCTGAAGATGATGTGGGGAGCCTGTTCTGTACCTCCAGGGACTCAGCTATCTGCAGTGTCTTACCTTCTTCTCCTTCCCTGCTGACTTATGACACTCACTGGAACCAGATTTAATGCTACACTGCTTAGAACATGTCAAGAGTAAAGCCCTCCTGTTTTATTTTGTCTTTGGAATGAAGTCCAGGGTTACAATGATTAGAGGTTCTCTTCAGTTTCCTGTCAAATCGTTTCTAATTATACATCCTTTTTGATCACCATCTCTTGGCTGATGGTGAAAGGAAATGCAGTAGGTTTTGGCTTGGACATCACAGCTAATGACTCTCCAGTAGTTTCAGAACAACAAGGTACCAGTGCCACCTCTTGTTAGTAAAATCTGATAGCAACAAGCCAGTGACTAATGGTCCAGGACCAGCCTTGCTCTGTTCCATTGCTGTCATATAAAGTCACTCTCTTGCATAGCTTATGGGGCCATGGGTGATGTTGGGCAGAAAATTTTTATACCTGGAGTACATTTGCAAAGTTGAAAAGTTCTGGAAGATTGTGCAGTGTGCTTCTGAGGACAGGTAGCAGCACAGGGGTGTCCATAGACAGCAGTGCAAGTCATCAGCAGAGCTGTCCAATGGCAGAATTTAGGGTACGTTCTCTGGTCTTTTAAGATCAATATTACCGTGTCTTTACTAAATATTGGCTAAGACCCCAATCCTGTACTTTTGACAGCAATCTCCCTGGCGTAAATAAATTCAGGATTTAGCTCCGGCCAACGCAGGGCCCCAGACTGTGTGTGCTTGAGCAAGGTCCTGCCTGTTTCTCTGTTTCATGGATGATAGCAGCAGCCCAGCTCCCTGAGTAGGGCTAGAGATGCTGAGCAATACAAGCAGTGTTAAAAAGGAAGCTGCTCTGAGCTCAGGGAAGCGTTGTTTGCCTTTGGCCTGAAAGCCTGAGCCTCAATTCTGCTGCCAAGCCTTGGAGCTCTCACCCCATGGACAGACACACATGGCTTTTTCCCATCAGTTTCATCAGAATAAAACTGTTTTGTGGTTTCGTGTTATAAACTCTTCACAAAAGCTAATTACTGTTGGCACAGCATTAACCACCAGTTGTATAAGTGAAATTTTGCTCAGCTCTGGATCCTGGCTGCACTCACAATATGGTGAGAGGGATGTGCTGTCCAGCTGTGGGTGCTGCCCACAGGTGCTCTGCTGGTGCAAGATCAACCCATCTGCCCCTCAGGTAGAACTTAAAAGCCCTCTTTGACTTTTTCCATAAGCAGGAAATAAATCCCGGCATCCTTGTCAACATTTCCCCTCTAAACAAGCCCCATTGCAGTGCTCAAGGCTGCAGGCAAACTGCAGCAGCCTGTAAATGCAGTGGCACACTGACCTGTGTGTTCAATCTGCTCTGCCCCAGTGGCACACGCGTGGCGTGCGAGGCTGCAGGGAAAGATTCCCTTTCAGGCTAGCTGGCCTGCTCAGTGCCGAGCAGGTGTTTTTATGCCATTTTTAATAGCTGCTTTGGCTGTGAAAATGAAGGGAAAAAATCTGTCCTGTGGAGACCAACCTCTGAAGTTTGCATTTTATTTATGGGAAAATAATTCAGCGGGGTCAATGGGGCATCAGCTTACAGGATGCCCTAGCTCCACTGATGAGTAATCTGCTAATTAATAGCTTTGGAAATGCTGCCAAGATGCTGCCAGAGGGGTTGCAGCACACCAACAGTGCTGAGCTCCTGAGCACACATTCTCAGTAGCAACCTGAGCTGGTGGGATGAGCAGGATGGCCTCTTACTACTCCTTCCAGTCTGTTTTGTAGGCCAAAAGATGTTAAATCTTCTATCTGTCCTCAAATATAGATCTTTATTTTTATATTCCTGGCATCATGAGTCTCAGCAGCTGAAAGTCAGCCCTGACTTCTGTCCAAGCGAGATCTCAGTGTTTTCAAATCAAATAATCTGATGGCTTCCTCTTTGGCCAACGGGAATACAACAAATACATCTGCACACTGTGACTTTAAACCTAAGAAGTCTTTCTACTGAAGTTGAGGTAAAAAATCTACCTGTTCATGTAGGAAATCATGAGTTTATGCACTATGGTCTCTTGTTCTTATATCTAAAAAGCAATACTGATCCAAACTAAACCTGTCAGTGAGACATAGATCCATGAAGGATTACTTTTATGGGATTCCAAGTTATATTGCCAAATACTGTATCTCAGGAATGTTGAATATTGAGAAAATCTGTTCTAAATCTTTCATTAACTAAAAAACCTGTGGGCCCTTGTTCAGCATCTTCAGTGCCACATCCTCAGTGGGCATTGAAGGATGTTGGACTCAAGAAAGAACCCTGTTCTTTCCCATGTGTTCAAAATTCATCCCTTCTTTTTTACATTAAATGTGCTGTTTTCTTGCCTGACGTGATGCTGGGGAAAAAGAATTTGAAAGAGAGAAGAGTACATGTCTGGGGTACAGACACATAAATTGGCCCAGGCCATCCCTTACCCAGGGCTTTGCAGGAGAGGATCAGCCATCTGCCGCTGGACCGCTGGCAGTCGGTCACAATGGAGTGTGCACGGGGGGAAATGTGCAGTCAGTGCCTCATTCACTGTTGTGTGCAGGCACAGAGGAGCCAACTTGTCCTTCAGACCTTTCTAGTGGTTAGTGTGGTACCTTTCCCACGTGTTCCCAGACCAAGAATGGAATTTGCCTTGTGTTCTTAGTGCGACCACTTCTTTCCTCTTTCAGTAGTGGGCATGGGGTCCAAGTCCCTTATGACAAACTTTTCGTTTTTATCATAGAAGCGCTATCTTTTCCTTGCTTCTGTCACCTTCAGGAAACCTGTTACCCAATTCTGGGTGCTCTTTGAGGAAGCAAAGATTAAGTAACAGGCAGCAACAGGGGATGTATGACACTGCACCGAGAAACTGCATCTCTGAGGGACAGCAGGTTCCGTAAATGCCACCCCTAGCGGGGGACCACTGGATGCTTCCCCTCTCAAGTTCCTTTATGGACACTTTCCTCACTCACTCGGTGTTTGTTCTCCTGCAACAGCAAGGAAATGAAGAAGAGGAAGGAAAAGAGGCAATGAGCACACATCCAAGGAGGGAGGGGGCAGACGAAGGTACTAGAGGTGCCCTTCAGCTTGTGCAACTGGCCGTGCTCAGCAGCCCATGTCCCAACCAGGCACAGAGGCAGCTTTCCTGTTAGACAAGAGCCTTGAGGAGGAAAGGAGAAGTGGGGCCCTTTGGCTTACAGGAAATCAGTATGGACCAACCAACGCCCTGTCCAGACAGCAGTGGCCCTGCCTTTGCCCTCACCCTCCATCTTGTACATCTCTATCAGCCACAGAGCAATTTTGGGTGTTGCTCAGCACCAGCTAATGACAGTATCTTTGTCCCAAGTGAAGCAATCTGAAGACCCATTCCTTCTGTGTGACTTACCCGGAGCCCTGGGGGCAATTCCAGGGACCAGTTTTTCAGCCTATTCACACTGTTATTTTTGCTAAACAGAGTCTAATAAGGCAGCAAGGTCGCTTCAAAGGAAGGGCAGAGGGGCAGAGCCCCCTGTACACAGGGGCTCAGGGACACAGGGAAGCGCTGCCTGCCCAGGGAGGCTGCAGGTGGCACAGCAAATCCCACCTGTGGCTGCACGGCTCCGGGAGCCCCTTCTCCCTGGCCGGGAGGAATCTCTGCCATGCTCAAGGAAACCTTCGAGCTGAGCTCTCTCCGTGCTGTGTCTGGACCCCGAGGACCTTGTGGCAAATGAATCACCTCCTGCTGTGGACCTCTGAGCCAGATGAAAACCCTTCCCTTCTCTAGAGGTTCAAGCTGTGCACAGTTGATTTGTGGTAACTGCTACAACTATAGTTTTGAATGGCTAACCAGAAATTTCTTGCCTGAAATTACATGATTTTTATGCACTGTTGTATTTTTGCCAAGTGTCTGAGCTTTCCAAGTGCCCAAAGCAAACAATTATTTTTTCCTGTTGCATCTGTCATCACAAAGTTTAAAATGGACCTGGGAGCACACCTGGAGAACCACTGTCAAGACAAAAGATGTCAAACCTTGCATTCTCAATGGCTTATTAGATCTTTTTGTTATTTAATTGTACTGGCTATAGTAATGCTTTGAAATTCTTGCTGCATTTAATTTCCAGTGACAGAGCTGATGTTTTCGTTTCTGGGTCTGAAGGACAACCTGGTTTTTACAGACTGTGGTGTGTTATATTATGCCTGAGCTCCCTCTCAGTCTGCTGAAGCAGAAGGGCTGTGATTTGAAATGAGCTTGTTTGCAGCTTAGGTTTCTAATAAAAGCGATCAGTATTGCAGGCTGCTGGAGCACCAGCCAGCTTTATCTCCCAGTAAAGCCTGTAGGGCTCAGTTTCATACTGGGAGGGGTCAGCACCTTGCTGACTCCAATCACTCTGTGTGAACATGTGTTGAGACTGGTGAATACCCCGACCCAGCTGGGCACACTTGGATTATGTGTATGGATTATAAATGTGTTGAGGAGTCCCCAGCGCTGAGCTGAGCTCAGCTGCACTGGGTGCAGTGCACACAGTGAGTGCCAGAGCTGGCCCTGACCAACAGGTTCCGTGACTTGGGCCTTGTTTTTGCACTCGGGAGAATCTGGGGGTTTGAAATGTGTCAGCCCCAACACTGCCATTCAACTGAGTCAAGGGCCCCAGCTGAGTGGGTGGATTTTTACAGAAGGCCTGGCTAATTTTTAGACCATTAGTAATGGAGTTGAGGAAGATAAGGTAATGAACAGTGTGAGCCAGTCTCATGCTGCAGAGTGCAAAGAGTTCAGCTGCAAGAGTTAAGAAAGAATTCTTTTCCCCTGTCTGTGCCATTGCACAAGAGCAGAGGTGCCTGAGCGAGGGGACGGCAGCAGGGGCCAGATGTGGGACATGGTGTGGTTTATTGATGACCACTGTGGAAAATACATTTCTTGTTACATTCCAGAAGTAGGATCTGTATAACTGGTTCTGGACAGGCAGCCTTGCCCCTCAACTCCTAAAGAGCCAACAGTGACCATTAGGAGAGGAGCTGCAGCCTGGGAGCTGTTGCAAGGGCTGGACTCTGTCCCCATCTCTCCGTGCCAAGGTGGAGTGAAACACCTTAGTGTTTGTGAGCACCTCACATGAGGACAAAAGACCATAAAGAAAAGGATCATTTAATATTTGCATGCACCAATTGCAAGGCTTAAAATAAAGGATTCTCTCCTCAGTGGGGTTTAGATGGATCAGTGTCATCTCTTGAAACAAGTGATCTGGATTTCTCTGTGATCGTGGAGCTGTTCGAAAAGTACAAAAATGGCCTTTATTTTCTATACAAACCTGAGAGTTTTCTTCTTAATATGTGCATCTGAGATTGCAGGTAAAAATTATCATGCAGATCTCTAGAGATGCTCCCAGACAAGAAAAGTGGTGTAAAATCAGGTCTAATTTTGCCTTCCAAAGAAAAGAAAAAGCTAGAGATGTTGAGTGACAGAGTGCACAGAACTCCCCCTACATTAACTATTTTACAAAAGGCTCCATTTGTATGCAGTGCTATGCAGATCCCAGACTCCTTCACTGTCCTTAGCTCCACCAACTGCATCAGCTAATGCTTTATTTACACACAGCATATACACAGGTGGTTATATGCCTATATGTACTGTTATAGGACATTTTTCCTTGAAGTTAGATTACAGCGCAGTGCAGGTAATTAAACAGTGATCTCTACACAAATTAAAAGGGTTGGTGCGTACTTTATTTTGGAAGTACAATTACAGTAATTTCAATGCATGCTGACTGCATAACAGCACGCTCAGAACCCCGGGCCGATTTGGGGATGTGTGAGTGCTGCTTGCACATGCAAATGTGAGGCTTACTCACCTCCTGCCTTTGAAGTGCCACCGCTGCAGGATCCCTAGGAAAATGTTCCTGCACTCCAAGGCTCCTAAATTTTCAAATTATTTGGGAAACAATACTTGAAAATTAAGACTCTTGTTGCCATTTCCTGTGAAACACCACCACATCTGAGCAACACACAATACGCAGCTGAATAGATGCATTTCCTTTTTCTTCTTCCCGGGCTGTGCTGGAGCTGCGCTGGGCTGCCGCAGCGCTCAGAGCCCTGGCAGGTACAGAGTGCCCCCAGAGCAGCTCCTTGTCTCCTTGTTCAGGGTATTGGGGACTCGCCAGTGTTCATGACAAGCACTGGGCAGGCCCAGGGGAGCTGCTCCATGGGCAGCCCAGCCCAGAGCTGTGGGCAGCAGTGGACAGTGCCTTCATCCAGCCGGGCTGGGTCTGAGCGTGTTTGGGGTTTAACTGTTCCCCGTGCTGCTTCCCTTGTGCTGAGGCGGATTCTTGCAAGCACACTCACAGTGTTTTTCCCCCATGACCGGGCTCCAAGCCAGAGCTGGTGTCCGGGATCAGGGAGAGGAGCAGGGCAGGCTTGCCTGAGCGCTGGCGAGTGCGGCAAGCAGGGGCAGCGCAGGCATTACCACACTGCTCGAAAGTCTGATCTCAAAATCAGCTGGGAAGGCAATGTGATTCCAAGTGACTGCTTACAATGTAGGTCAGTTGAATGCAAAAGTGAAAGCAGATGCAGCATGAGATTCCCACGTCTGCAGAGGGAGGGGATGTCAGCCTGTAAGTGCAAAAAGCCCCAGAACTCATGTGTGACTCGTGTTTTCCGGTGAGTGACAAACGCTGCCATCCTGCTTGGATGGGAAGTGGCACAATCCAAGTGCTGGCGTGGATGTAAGAGCGCAAGCCCCCGGCGAGGCGACCTGCGGGTGTTTGTGCGCACACACGTCCTCCGGCATCCCCCCGACATCCCCCGACATCCCCCCGACATCCCCCGGCACCACCCCGGCATCCCCCAGCATCCCCCGACATCCCCCAGCATCCCCCGGCATCCCCCCGGCATCCCCCCGACATCCCCCCGACATACCCCGACATCCCCCCGACATCCCCCGACATCCCCCGGCATCCCCCGACATCCCTCCAGCATCCCCCGGCATCCCCCCGGCATCCCCCGACATCCCCCCGACATCCCCCGACATCCCCCCGACATCCCCCGACATCCCTCCAGCATCCCCCGACATCCCTCCAGCATCCCCCGACATCCCTCCAGCATCCCCCGACATCCCCCGACATCCCTCCAGCATCCCCCGGCATCCCCCCGGCATCCCCCGACATCCCTCCAGCATCCCCCGACATCCCTCCAGCATCCCCCGGCATCCCCCGACATCCCTCCAGCATCCCCCGACATCCCTCCAGCATCCCCCGACATCCCCCGACATCCCTCCAGCATCCCCCGACATCCCTCCAGCATCCCCCGGCATCCCCCGACATCCCTCCAGCATCCCCCGACATCCCTCCAGCATCCCCTGACATCCCTCCAGCATCCCCCGGCATCCCCCCGGCATCGCTCCGGCATCCCTCCGGCGCCCCTCCGGGATGCCACCCCGCCGGGATGTGGGCTGCTCCCGGCCGGGCTCGGCGGGGCCGGGAGGAGCCGGGGCTGTGTCCGGTGCCTGCACGGTGACTGCGGTGACAGCGATGCTCCCTCCCCATGTGCTGCCCTTCCCCGAAGCCGCGGGGGCTGCGGGAAAGCCCCGGCGCTCCGGGCGGACCGCACTGCCCCGCAGCTCACCGCTGCCAGGGCCCTGAATTACCCGTGGGTGGGAAACGAGCCATGGGGATTTTCTCCCTGCGCCTCAAAAATTAGTTGTTCATGCAGTCATTAATGTTTATTAAATCTATGTATGAATTTTAAACGGATCGCTGTGGCATGGATACGCTTGCAGGATGTAAGCATTGCAATGCAAATTAATTTTCTTACTTCCAAAGTGGATTCCAAATTTGCATCTGCACAGGGAACTAATTAGGAGTAGCTTTTGCCTCTACAAAAAAAGAAGTCTTGAAACCCACAGTTCTGTGGGTGTCCCAGAGCACCGTAGCGAGATGGGACTGAGATATTTGAAACGTGTTACTTGCCTCAGTCATTGCTTTCAGAAAGTCAGAACACTCCAAGCAAAAAGGCTTTCTTTGTATTGAAACAGAGAGATCAATCACTTGGTTTTAAATTTCTTCTAGACAGCATAATGTGTTATTAAAAGTTCCCAAGGGAGCATTAAAAACAATTCTTTCTCCAGGTGTGGAGCTGTGGATGTGTTAGTGTGGGGTAAGGTGAGGTGAGGTGTGTTCTCGCTGCACACTGTCTATGCTGTGCTTTGCCTCGTGTCCATACTTTTACCCTGTGGTAAATGAGGAGCTCCCCCCAAATGAAAGAGGGAGAATCTCTCTAACTTGAAACATCTTGGTAAGCACCAAAGCAAAACAGTAATCTTTTTATTTCTCCTTAATGACTTGAGAATATTTTTAATTCTCACACATCTAATGCACGGATGCTGTCAAATTCTGACTACAGTAGTGTCCTGTGGAAACGTGCTTCTCCATTTGACAAAGAAGAGCTGTCAAAGGAAGTGATGGATGAAGAGTTCAAACTTTAGTGCTGAGGGAGGTCAGCCTGTGAGTAATGATCTGTCACTGGCCTCAGATCATGAGCTGTTTGCATAACTTTGGCTCAGGACAAACCCAGGCTGAAGATGACAGATGGTGCCATATAAGCTTTCCCAGTTGGCTCATTCCAGTCTGATCCAGATCATCTGCACCCCAAGGTCATTGGCGCTCCAGAGCCAGTCACTGGCAAGGGTGACAGAGCTGGTGGCCTCCCTCCCCCTGTTCTGAAGGATGACAAAAGGGAAGGTAAACAAATAAGAGGAGTTATCTGTCACTCATGGCCTGCTCTGAAGCTTCAGCAGGAGGGAAGAGAAGGGGTGAGACCCTGTTGAGTAACTAACACAGGCCAGTGCTGCTCCTTCTCAGAAGGCACCGCCCCGCTGATGGCCCTGGTGGGCATGTGATTGCTGTATGCACAGATGAGAGCAGTATCACACTCTTCTCAGGATTTAGCCACTTCCTAAATTTGTGGTTTGGTGAGCAGAATAGAATCTTGTGTTTGATGGCCTCAGAAAGTGACTAAAATTAGAAATAGAGGTGGATGTGTTTTTCAGCTTTTTTGGACTGAGTGTCTTGGCTGTCATTTCCCCATCCTCCTCCTTGCCCTGTGAATGAGGTCTGTCTGATCCAGAGAGAGCCTTTCTCCTTGGCAGATGGGATCAGGATTCAGCACATCTTCCTCGTCCTTCCCTCTCTCTTCCCTTTGGTTTGAGATTCAAACAAAAACAGATGCTGAAGTTTCACAGACCTAGAAAACCCAATTTTCATCATTAATCCCCTCCTTATTGCCTGGCCTTCTTCTCTGGAAATGATCACATGGGAGAATCATGGTCATGGGGAAACTGTTTTGAGTCTCGGAGGGTTCTGGTAAAATATCCACCCCTCTTCTCCATGGTCAGGCTTGGGCTACTCCTCTTTGCCGTATTTTCACAGAAGAAAAAAAAGGAAACCGTTAGGTCAGCAGCCCAAAAAATCAGGGAAGGAAAAGGCTGCTCAGCCAAGGCAGGGGCCTGCAGGGAAAGAAAAGGAGAAGGAAGGGCCACTGCACCCAGGCTGTGATTCGGTGACTGCTGCCACAGGGGCATCCGGGTGTCTCGGCTGAAACTGCATTTCAGTGGGTGGGGAAGTTCACAGTGAGGGGGCTCCCTGTCCCTGTCCACACTCTGGTGTTGGGAAGGGGCTGTTGAATAATTTTTTCCTGGTGCTCACATCCGCTCCTTTGGCACAGCACTGACTGTGGGGCAGCCACAGCCTCCCTCTTTTTTCTTTTTCCCATTCACTCATGATCTAAATGTGGCAGCACTGGTGGGTGGAATCTGCTCCCAATACTCGTGTCTGTGACCTGTTACAGGTCAGCTCACTTCCTTCAAGATCCCCCATGGCATTGCTATCTTCTGGGACTCAGGCAAAGCCTTCTCTGCAGCACCATGGGAGGAACCCCCTCCTTCCCCCAAGGATGCTGATGTGCTTGGGACTGAGAACCATCTCATCTCATCTCATCTCATCTCATCTCATCTCATCTCATCTCATCTCATCTCATCTCATCTCATCTCACCTCATCTCACATCTGCAGCGAGTCCCTCTCCACTCTTTGGCCTGAGCACCAAAAGATACTTGAGGGGAGATTTTTCATTCTGCATCCCTATCATTGTCCATCTGGATTTAATCCCTCTGTTCTTCCGATAGATCTCCGCCATCCATTTTGTGTTGAAGGGCCCAGCAAATCCAAAACTTCAGTTCTGCTCACTTCTATTCTGCCAGAATCCACTGGACTCTGAGGTTAAGTCCTTTGGAGAAAGGAGATAATTTTAGTTAGTCTTTTTAATCTCTAAAATTTGTGCTCATGTCAGGACCCAAAAGGGAAGAAAGCTTCACATGGATGGGGCCTTTGCTGAAAGAATGTAATCTGTCTCTTACCTCTGTGACCTCATATTTCAGGGAGCTGCAGTTTGGAAGCAAATAGCAGCACTAAAAATAAATATGTTTTGCCCTCATCTCAATGCTGTTAGTATAAAATGATGGAGTGGGTGGACTGACTCTTCTGTGTTCCTTTTCCTTTTGGTTCTTTTTTGTTTAACTCAAGAATATGTCGTGTTCATGTTCACAAAGCCTGACCCAGCCAAGGCCGTTTCACTTCTTTCTTTGTTCTCAAGCAGGACCATTCTTTCCCACTTTCAGGCAGCCTTGGCTTCGACATTAAGATGCAGAGTAAGGAATTTCTGGTCTGATTTATCAGTGCAGCTTCTCTCCAGTGGTCCCACCTCTGGAACACCAGAACAAGTCTCCCCCGTTCTCCTCCCTCCTGCCTTATCGGAAACCCAGCCCACGACCTGTGAGGGCCACCTGCCAACGCATAACTCTGCTCTAGCATGGCTGAAACTCTTGATACTGCCCTTTTTAACTTGTTTTTCAGGTAGTTGCTACCCTTTGAACACTGTCATTTTTCACACTGTCATTCACAAAGTTCATCGAATTTCAACTCCAGCCTCTGAACTGAAAAAATCTATATGCCTAATTTTTGTGGACTAGAGTAAAACAGCGCAGAAATTTCCAAAGTGCTGAATGTATTCTGTCCCAGTGAATTCCTCTAGAAACTCCTACACATGTACAAAGTACTGCTTCCGAAGTTTGGGCACAAAAAAGTTACCCTTCTTCCGTGAGTGGTTAAGCTTGGGTCTCCAGTACAAGACCTCCATGAGTTCCATGACACTCTGGCATGGCTGCATGGCCTGAGGAGGGCCACGGTTATCAGAGTTAGGAGGAACAAATGGATCTTGTAAAGGATATAAAATCTTACATTTCCCAATTAGAATCAACCAGTAGGAAGCTGAAAAATCCCTTCATGTGGAACATCATGTGGGCCCATAATGAGAATCATGGCAGCCTTTTAAGTACAACACCACGCTCTGTAATTAGCATGTGCCCTTCTGGAAGGAATGAAGACAAGCCCTGCTGGGGCAAATTGCCAGGCTTGGCCTTGCCAAGCTCCATGCCCAGCTCCCATCCCTCTGCCCTGTCACCGAATGCTTGCTGGATGTGTGGCTGTGGAGCACAGTCCTGCATGAGGTTCTGGGGCAGAATGGGAATTCTGAGTTCCTCTGAGACAGAGGGGCCTAAATTAGAGCAAGGAGGTAAGAATCCCTGGGTTCTGATGTCCAGGGATAGTGGCAGTTCCAGTTCTGCTTGCAGAAACCTCTCAGTGTCCAGTCACTCGTTTTTTGGTCTCCTCCCAGACAAAACAGTGGTGTGTGTTTGGTCACTTGGACCACGGCCTGCTTTGGGAATCAGGCATGGTAGAAAGGAAGGAAGATCTCCTGTCACTCAGAACATGGAGCCTTGCAGTGAAGGAGAAGACAATCCTACAGAAATGTACATGTATGGAAGACTTCAGAACAGCCGGCTAGAGCAGAGCAGTGAAACCTGATCAAAGACAACAAACTCCATCATTTAAGCTGGTTTTGCAATTGTGGTGTTTTATTAACAAGCAGATATTGCTGGAAGGGCTGGTTGTGCAGATGTGTAACATCTGTGCACATTAGGCCTCTGGAAAGTGTCCTGATGATAGTTCATTCCAAAAATGTTGCTGGTTTTCTAGCTTTTCTCTGACCGGATAAAGGAAGAACGCTTTTTCCAAGGTCATTTTTGGTGAAAGTGTTTTCTGGGTCAGGTCCAGTGGACCAGGGCAGACAGACCACAACAGAACCGGAGTTCAGCTCTGCTGGTGAAGACAAGCACCACAGTCTTGTCACAAGGGCTGTCACTGATGGAGGGGAAGGACAATGCAAAAACCTATGGCTTTGCTGCTCACCTTCATTTTGATGAGTGTGTTCCGTGATTTCTAAATTCCTTCCCAAGGACAGGCCCTGGGTTAGTAAAGCATGGAGGTTTGGATGGGAATCCCCTGAAGAACCCCAAAAGGATATGGTTCATGACAGGCCTCTTGCTCAGCTCCAAAATTCAGGAAATTCTGAACTTTATACAAGGGAGAGAAAATTTATCCCTCAGCATGTTCTTCTCTGACCAACTCTGCTTTCCATCCCCCACTAACAGTAAACTGAATGATCTTTTATGAAATGCAGACTTTATGGGTAACTTGGTTATTGATTGTTCAAGGGAATGTTTTTTCAGGATGTTCCTCTATGAGCTTGGGGTGGGGAGAAAACAGTGACAGCCAGACCAGCTAATAAATGATTTAATAGCAGTGACTGTGGTTTAAATTTACACACTTAACTTTCACTTAATCCAAATAGTTGTAAGTGCTTTATGAAAGGTGATATTCCCCCATTTTGTGGAAAGAGAAACTGAGGCACAGTGCAGCTCAGTTATTTGTCCAGAATCACTTGCTGCTGGGAATAGAAAACACAGTTCAGGCTCATGTGAGAATCATTAGAGAATACTTATTACAAAGGAAATTCATTCCTGTCTGGAATATTACTGAATTTTGAGATCTTAGGAACAGACAAGTTCTTTAAGTTGGGCAAGGAACCCTTCAGCTCTATGCAGTATGTTTTGCTTAAATACAGCAGGAGCATTAACTGGCATATAGTTCTGTCTTTTCCTCCTTTTTCCTCCTGTTTCAAATTCCATAGGTCTGGTCTTATTTGCCTGAGCCAATCCCTTGCACTTGAGGCGTTCAGCTGCTCTGGATTCAGTTCCGTGCTTTGTCCAGGGCGTGCAGATTTCTTGTGGATGGTTTTGGGGCGCTGTGATTTGCGCTCTGCAGCCGGGCCGGGCGGAGCGGGGGATGCGCCCAACACCTCCCAGAGCTCTGCGGGCTCTTTGTCTGAGCCTGGCCAAGTTCCACTGCGGTGAAATCAGCTCGGCCCCGTGAGCCGGCAGATGACAGGGATGGTCCCAGGCTGGCCTTTTGGCTTTTGCCCTATGGATTTTGTTTGCCGAGGGATGAGCACTTTGTCCCCCGTGCAAAGCTGACCGCTTCAGAGCCAGCCACTCTCCGGGAGCTGATTGCACCACAGGTCCTGGAAAGACACTGACATTAAATATGCATTTTGAAAGAAAGGTTCAGGAGGTTAATTTTGTGCTGTTTAGGGTTTTTTTCTGTAGTTCATGTATGTGCACTCAGGCACATGGTGGATTCTTGGGGCTGTCCTGTGCAGAGCCAGGAGCTGAATTTTGCTGTTCCTTGTGGGTCTCTTCCAGCTCAGGGTATTCCATGATTCTGTTTGTCCCAGTGAATATGACTCCAAAGACATCCTGATTGAATCTGTATTTGCACAGTAGCTGCTTTGTATGGTGTTTTCAGATGTCTGTCACCACTACTATGCTATAAATGTAGTGTATAAATGGAGGTAATCCTAAAAGTGCCACAAAGTAGAATACAAATTACTTTGGCTTGGTGGAATTTTGGCATTTGGATATTTTGGGGAGCTTTGCCTTAAAATGATTGTCTCTCAATATTTAGCATTTCTCCTGTATTGCTTTCAGCACGGTAGGTGCTTTTTGCACGGTAGGTGGAAGAGAGCAGAGTTGGGTTGGCAGCCTGCTGTGCTCCCTGGGAGGGTGTGCCTGTCACCCCCTGCAACTGGGACTTTTATCTCCCTAGACACCAATGTATGGCACAAGATCATCTTTTCAATGTCACATGAGATTCTGGGAATACTCTCCCTGGTCCCAGAATGCTTCCAGAACTGTTTATCTAAGCTCTCTCATGGTTCGCCAAACCACCAGGTGTTCTGTGTGCCTGGGGCTCCACTTGTTCTGGAAGGCTTCCTTGTTTTGTGTTTGTACAGAGTTATCCTGGTCTGCAGAATGGGTTTTGAGCCTCTCCCAGTGCTCTGTGCATGTTCCTGTTGATTGCGAGAGCCTTGCCATGCTTTCCCATGATGACCATGGTAGGATAGCTATGACCACATTCAGTGTCCACCTCCAGCCAAGACCTGCAGTGGGAGTGGGGCAGGACTGTGCAATGGCTCTGTAAGCTGTGTCTGCCTTGAGCCTCTTAAATACCACCTGTGGGCATTTCTTGCTTCTGTACAGCCCATTCCTTCCCAGGCACGTGGGGCCTTGGCTGTGCATTTCTAGACATGTTTCTGTTTTGTGTTGTGCAGCAGCCACCATGTTGTGCTCATTACAGGGAAAACTGGGTGAAATTCCATGGCCTCGTGTCATGCAGAAGGTCAGACAAGGTGTCCATCACATCAGGAAACTCCAAATAGAAATTGTACAAAAATCAACAGAGGATGGCTAGAGGAGAGGTGGTTATCTGAAACTGCCCAAATTTATGTGCCCAGTTTGGGAACTAAAGGTTAGATTCCCAGTATGGAGAGAGACAAATTTAGTTTGAATTTTACTCTGGAAGATAATTGCTTGACTCTTTCCCTATAGAAGGGTCTGGTCAGTGCACACAGGATCAAACCCTCAGCACTCAGCTCCAAAGGAAACAGGTCCCAAAGGAAACAGCTCCCAGGCACTGCCTTGCTCTCATGGTTCTCAGGCCAAATTGTACCAGGGACAAACCAGCAGAACGATGAGGCCAGGAAGAGCAAATTACACCTCTTAGGGTACCACATCATCACCCTCATTTTTGTCCTTTAGAAGAACAATTATGTGTTTAATTGTTTTGTCATCACAAATAATAGTCCCAAGCTGCTCTGTGACACCTGGGCTGGCAGTGGTTTTGGTGGGAGTGCCCTGCGTGCTCCCCTGTATTTACACACAGGCCTGGCTTGTGCATTTGCAGAGATTACTCTCCCTTTCCAAACAGAAAGCAGTGACTGGACCAAGCCCAAGCATTGTTTAAAAGTGGCCTGTGACTCTGTGGTTTGTTTTCTTGTTTTGTTTGTAAAGGTCAGAGACATAATGATTTTTTTTTTTTTTAATTTTTTTTTTTTTAGGTAGGGGTTGTACTCATATCTTTCACTGGCCTGAGCTGGAGAGGAAGGGAAAAATAAGTCTTGCTCAAAAGCATGATATTTCTTTGGTGATTTCTCTCATCAAATACATGCCTGAAGTGGAAGCTGATCATGTCTCCCTGTGAGGCCACATTACCTTCCATAATACCCCAGTCTGCCTGTCTAAATGTAATCCCCTGCATTTGGGTTTAAATCTAATAAAAACACCTGGTTCTGATATGATTTTCCAGGCGTGCCAAATTGCTGCAAACTTCAGTGAGGCATGTTTCCTAGTGAGCACTTTGCAGCTAGAGCCCTGCCTTATCTGGGCTGTGAGTGGGCCAGGCAGGAGGATTTGGCGTGCACAGCCTGGGAGTTGCTCTGCTTTGCACCGCGGATTTTCTCTGAGCAGCCTCTCTCAGGCACCTGGAAAAGTGACAGAAGGAAGAAACTGCTTATGACTAACAAATCCTTCCCACTTCTCCGGGGTGAAAGAGACCTTCAGTGGATTATTCTTAGCTGGTTTTCAAGGCAATAGCCACTGTGAAATTTTCAGTAAGGGATTTTATTGTAGGCAAGTGAGTCTGAGCGCCAGTGATATTTTCTGCAGGGTCCCATACTTGTGTGAGGTCTGGGCTTTCAGGGCTGTTTGCTTGGAAATGCCATAGACATTGTACAGAAACACTGGTACAGACAGGCTTAAGAGCTAAACCCCCATTTTTTACAACTTTCTGCATGATCAGTAATAGCTAAATAATGCAGACACACATTCAAAATAAGAGTACAGTTGTTGTTGGACATTCTTCTGAATGTGTCAGATTTTTAAAATTTAAGTATTCACAGGTGAAGAAATGCTGTCAGTGAATGCTTTGTATTGGGAAAAAAAACCTAAGATATGCTTTTGAAACAAAACTTTTAATTGACCCATCCCAATTTCTTTTAGCCCATCCCAATTTTCTTTTTTAAACTTCAAAGTAGGTACCAGGGAAGTTTTTGAAATCTCAAAAATATTCATAGGAAAGGAAAAGCATTTCCTGTTGATCTCAGCTTGGATGCTTGGGGGAGTATGACATTTTCTGCAAAATTGACAGAAACCAGGGAGGATTTTCACTGCCTGCCAGGCAGGTTTGAAAACCTGCTTGATTTCCTTCCAACGCACCCGCCCAGCTCCCAGGGATCCTGAGAGAGGGAGCTGGGAACCAGAGACACATCCAAGGTTCTGGGCTGTCACCTGTCCTCCTCTGGAGGTCTCACAGGGTGACTGCTCAGCCCCACACTGGGCTCTTTCAAGCTGGGTGTTCCAGCCTGCTGGGTGTCCCAGGAGCTGCTGGGGTCTCCGGGGCCATGGCTCAGCCCTTGGCAGGCTCAGCCCTTGGCAGGCTCAGCCGACCCTCCCCGGACTGTCTGCGTGGGCCCAGCGCTGCAGGGGCCACGAGCGCCCGGGGTGCTCCCACCTCTGTCTGCTCCAAGGGCCAGCAGCCTCTGCCCCTGCAGGGCAGGTATGCAGACTCTCCAGCTGCCCCATGTCCTCCTCAGCTGCAATTCGAACTATCCATTTTTCTCAGGAATGTGAATTTGGCCACTAATTCACAGCAATTTCACTGAAGTAACTTTCGAAATTGAAATGACGCCAGTTGAGGAATATTCTTCAGGGTGTATCTAGGAGTGTTCTGTGAGAAATATTAATCCTTTTGAAGCTATAGATGAGTTACATCCTGGATGGCTCTGGGAACTGAATCTTCCCATCCTTGAACACCTTCTGCCCTACGGAATACGATTGAGCCAAAGCTGATGTGGGTCACTCACATTTGCTGGTTCACGTGGAATACATCACCATCAGCAAAAAATGTGAAGATAAAGAAACCTGGTCCTAGGGCACTGTAAATGCTTGGTTTCAGACATGAAATTTTAATTTTGAGAAAGTTATCAGACAAGGAGCCTGGGGATTTTTGTGTCTTTGTTACAGCTGTCTTGGCCAACAGAATTGCCATGAAGCTCATCAGCTTTCAGCCAGCTGATGGTCCCTTCTTGGGTGGCAGGAGAAGATGCTGTGGCTCAGCCCCACACGGCCGCTCACTCACTCCCTGTTGGTGCGATGGGGGAAGAAATCAGAAGGGTGAAAGTGAGAAAATGTGTGGGTTGAGCTAAAGACAGTTTAGTAGGTGAAGCAGAAGCTGCATGTGAAAGTAAAGCAAAGCAAGGAGTTCATTGCCCAAATGCCATGGGCAGGCAGGTGCTCAGCCACCTCCTGGACAGCCATGCTCTGTCACACGGAGCAGTGACTTGGGAAGACAAACGCCACCACTCTCAGTGTCCCCCCGTTCCTCCCTCCCTGGGCTCTGTGTGCTGGGCACGATGCCATATGGTCTGGGACAGCCCTGGGGTCAGCTGGGGTCAGCCCTGTCCCCCCCAGCTCCTTGTGCCCCCCCAGCCCCCTCGCTGGTGGGTGAGGGAGGAGCAGAAAAGGCCTTGGTGCTGCACAAGGGCTGCTCTGCAGTGAGGAAAGCATCGCTGTGGTGTCAGCACTGCTTCCAGCACAAATCCAGAGCACAGCCCCACACCTGCTGCTGGAAGGAAACGAGCCCTTTCCCAGCCCAGACCAGCACAGGAGGCCAGCCTGTGTGATCGCTGTGAGCCCTGCAGAGGCTGTGCCACGGGCCCTCCTGTCTGTGACCACGGGAGCTCCTTTGGTCCAAGCAGTTCCATGAGGCACTGCCAGGAGCTGAAGGGTGAAGCCTGGAGGTGAAATGTCAATATGGCTCCAGGGGTGAATCATGGGGACCCTGTGGAATATGGCTTGTGTTCAAAAAGTTCACAACATTTAACCTCGCAGAGCTCTTGGGCACTGCGACCTGAGTGCTTTAGCCTTTACTAAACAAATACTTTTAATGATTTGAGTCTTAACAGGAAAGTCCAGTGGGGGCTGTTGAACTCTGGAATTCGCTGCAGGGGGGCATAGGAGAGATTAGAGGCCATGGCTAATCAAAGAAAATCTGCTTTACATTGTACTGCTGCTTGCACAGCTCCAATTCATATCTGTGACTCCCTTTTGCCTTAGAGGGAGCTGCGTGTGCAGACTGACCCTTTCTGTGCCGAGCTTTCCTACCGAGGTCTCCCAGGACAGCTTCAGTTTCCCAAGCAGTGGATTCATGGCAGTTTTTGCAGTGACACTTCTCTGCCTGCAGCCAGTTTCTGCACTGCTCCTTTTTGGATCAGCACACCTTTTTCCATGGTTATGGGGTAAACTGAACCGTCAGCTGAAAGGAATTTTTCAGCTGTTCTGGTCGAGTGTGCAGCTGCACAACCAGCTGTGCCAGCAGCACAGGGAGTGAGGAGGGCGGGGGCTGCCCCAGCCACCGAAGGTGAAACCACAGGCTCCCTGGTTAAACCGAAATGTGCGCGATGGCACCAAACCACCAACGGCCCAGCAGCGCCCGCCGCTCCTTTCGGCAGGCAGGTAGCGGGAGAGAGATGGAACTTCGGAATCTCTGGAGCCAGGAGCTCTTCAAGCCAGGAGGTGCAGATATTTAAAATAAAAACCTCCCGGCTGGAGTGTGGGTGTCAGCTGGTTTGTTCGGAGGTTTATTCCACCCCAGCAGTCGCTGGGGTCTCACAGTAGCACCCTGGGCCTTGGGTCAGTGTGCGATGGCAGCAGGTGACACAGTGGAAATGTGAAACCCTGCTGCCCAAGGCTGCCTGCTCCCATCGCTGCCAGGGCTCGTGTCTGGAGCGCAGCTGGCAGGGCTGGGTGACATTGCTGCACATCAGCTTCGGGCTGAGGCTCACTTTAGCTTTGTCAGTTGGAGGCAACCTGGAGGAGTTTGTGCTGAAGCAGACAAGGCAAATGCACGCTGCTGTGCTAACTGGTTCTCCCTTCAAGCACTGTGGAGCAATAACTTTCAGAAACATAGTGGAAAGATGTAGCCAGTGTGAAGAAACAGCTCAAACAGCTTCCTCTGTTCCTGCAGTGCTCCTCTAACCATGTTTGTAAACAGGTTTCAAAACGCTTGACCCTGAGCTGTGTGCCCACACTGATCCCTTAACTCCTCCTTGCTCCTGGGTGATGTTCACATCGATGGGCCCAAGCACAGCTACACACACACCAAACTATCCTTTGGCAGCATCCACATCCCATTTGGAACATGTCTTTTAAAAGGCAGCTTTTTGCAGTTTCATACTTCAACTACCAACTAAACTCCTTATCAGTGTGATTCTATCAACAGGAAACTGGTAAGAAAAAAAAGAAGTACCCACCCCATAGCCCACGATGTTATCTAATCTCTGTCCAATCTGCTTTCTGCTTGGGGACACATGCAACAGGCTGCAGCAACTGTGTGTCAGAAGGTCAGGGAATGCAGACAGAGGACAGCAGTGCAAATAACCAGCTGGGGCTCAAAGAATCCAAAGTTGAAGCAGATTTTAAAAGCTGCTTAGTAATCAAAGTATTTCACTGTGCAAATAAGCCTTTTTCTTGTGGTCATAGCTCCTCTACTTGTGTTCACTGCAGCGTTTGTCACTGTTCCACAGATGTGACAAGAGTCTTAGGAGCACAGAAAGAGCCATGGGACATGGGCTGTGGTGAGCTTGGCAGTGCGGGGTCAACAGTTGGACTTGATGATCTTAAAGGTCTTTTCCAACCTAAACAGTTCTGTGATTCTGTGATTGAAATCGTGTTTGGGGTTAAACCACGTACCTGTACTTTGCAGGAAGAAAGTGGTTTCACTTACCATGAAAGAGACTTTTTCTGAGTTCAAGTCAGTTCCTGAAGTGTCCAGCTATTGCAGTTGTGTGAGGTATCAGACCTAGCTAAAAGCTCTTATAAAAAATACATGTATAAAATGATGTATAGGTTTGCAGTTGCTATAGGTGAGTAATTGTTGGTGTTTGCAGTTGCAGCAGTCTGCTCTTGGCACCTGGAGGATGCTCTAGAACTACTTTATTATTTTACATACTAGAAAACACTCAGACTCTCTCTGGTGCTTCTTTTCAGTTGAGGTGGTGTCACAGAGACTGAATGTCAGCTGCAATGACTGAAACAAGGCTCTTTGTCAGCTACAGCCCTGGCTAAAATGAAAACTCAGAAGATTATGTCCCTCTCCTGCCCTGCAGAAAAGGGAGCAATAAGGGTAACAAAACACACACCGGGGCACCTCTAACCAGCTGGAGCAGGTGGCACAGCAATCTTGTTATCCCTCCCCACTGACCCCAAGGTTGCCTAAAACCTCTGCAATCCAATTATTGGTGTTAATCTGTTGGTGTTATTGCACTAAGCATATTATTGAAGGCCTGTGCAGGTATGGTGAGCTGGAATTTGTGTGAGGCTGGAGAATTAAATGGATTAATGAAAGTGTGCACGTCAACATCCATTCACCTGGAGAGTGAGGAGCAGCTGAAGTGGGAAGGCTGAGAATGAGAATTCAGCATCAAACAGTCTCTTAGCACATTCGTAGATCATGGAATTAACTAATTCCCAGTTCTGGGACCCTTTTCTTGGGATTGGTAGGGAAACAAAAGAGTCTAAGGCCAAATGTACACAATCCTGCTACACTGAAGGTGTAAATACAGGCAGTGGCAATAGGTCTTCAGTGTGTAAAGTCTTAGAATGCTTTTATTCAGAAAAAGTAATAATTGGAAAAATTTCCTTATGTGTTCTATGAGTTTAGCAGAATTCAGTGGGAAAACTTGTTATCGCCAAAGCAGCAATCACACTCTGAAGGACTTTAACCCACCTGCTCTCCTCTCCCTGGAAAGATTGATATTTTTTCTTCTTTTCTGGCTAAGGCATTTCTTAGTATTCTATTTCTAAGCAACTAGTTATTTCAATAAAATATGCCATTAAGGCCTGTTTTAGAAGGAGAGCTCTGACTTAGGTTTTGCAATCACTGAAACCTATGAAAATTGTCTTGTCTGCTGCTGTGCTTGACAGCCAATGTTCAACCTGTGCTGCTGGTGTCATCCCTTGGCCTGGCTCTGTGCTCACTTCCCTTCAAGTGGTTAAGGCAGTGGTTGGTTTGTGTCTCTAATTTAGCTATGGGAAACACATCTTCCTAGCAATGTGGTACTAGAAAAATCCCTAGAACTATTTCATGTTTTTTTCTTCCCACTCAGTATTATGAAACATTCATGCTAAATTACTGAACACCGGCAAATGCTGTGCTCTGATGATGTGTGCAACAAGACTGATAATATGCTTTTTATAGCAGAGGTAGGTCTTTAACAAGGGCCCACAGGATCGTCCTCTGCTCTGGGTGGCACAGTGGGGTGGCACCTCATTCTCTTGTTTCTGCCCACATCTGAAGATGTGAAGAGGGAGGACAGGGATTAAAAAAGGGATTGTTCGTATCACTGTACAACTAAAGCAAGATGACTCTTATTACATTCCTTGAAGGTGCCTTTATCAATGTAACTTATTGTGGCAAGTTAATTTAGGCCTTCACGAAGCACCTGCTCTAATTCAGCGATATTTATGGGATTGGACTGGGGTCTTTCTGTAGAGATAGCAGTATGGGTGTGAAAATACAGAGTGAAATGGCTGTATTAAAATAACTCACACAGCCTTCCTTACTCCTCCTTCTTGCTCCTTACAGCTTGGACAGGCTCCCAGCAGGGACAGATTCCCAGCACAGTTTGTTTCACAGAAACTGCTGCTGCTGAGGATCTGCAGAGCCCAGGCTGGCCCTGGGAAGCTTTCATTTCCCAAGGCATCCTCAGAGGCTCAGGGGCAGCTGAGGGGAAGAGAATGTTGGAGAATATTAGGTACTAAACTGTCCCATTCCAGGTTAAAGCAGTTCTGAAGTTTGTGCTGACTGAGGGAGATCCATGTCCAGGAACTCCGAGCTGTGCTGTGCCCAGAGTCCGTGTCACAGGTGGCCTTGAAATGTGGCCCTGCTCAGAGGACCCCCAGACAGAGATGTGCCGGGGTGGTCGAGCCTCAGCAAAAAGCAGTGGCTATGTAAACAAAGCACCCTGTCCCCTGCACTGGAGAGAGTGTCTGTGGGAGGAATGTGCCAGAACCCACAGAGGTGAAGGGACATGCAGAGCCACCTCCACCCACCCTGTTCCTCACACAGTCACTGCAAAAACAAACAAACAAGACGGGACTGGCTTGGCCAAGACGTTTTTAGAGACTGACTCAGGCCCAGCATTCTGGCTGTGAACAAAAGAGAATCTGCATTATTTGGGAACTGAAACAGATTGATACAAGGATCTGTGTGCAAACAGCAGCCAGCAGTGCCCGGTGCAGGAGTGCCACTGCCTGGCTGGGCTCCAGCCCTGGTAGGGAGCGTGTGCCCCAGCGTGACCGCCCGCACACCGGAACCACCCTGCCAGGGCAGCACCTGCCCGGCCGTGTCCCTGCTGCAGGGACAGCTCCTGTGTGTGCCCCGTGCTGGGCTGGCCCGGCTGGCACTGCTGCCCCGAGCGTGCCACGCTGTGTGCCCATGTCCTGCGGGCACAGAGCTGCGAGCGCCGCGGCCTGCACACACCTGGGTTCCTTAGCACACGTGCACATGCGTGTCCATTAGCACAGGTGTGCACACGTGTCTTTGTTAGCACAGGTGCACATGTGTGTGTTCATTAGTACAGGTGTGCACATGTGTATGTTAGCACAGGTACGCACAGGCATGTGGTCATTAGCACAGGTGTTCACACACATGTTCATTAGCACAGCTGCACGTGTCTGTTTGTTAGTACAGGTGCATACACCTGTGTTTATTAGCACAGGTGTACACATGCATGTGTTGGTTAGCACAGGTGTGCACAGACAGGCGTGTTCATTAGCACAGGTGTGCACAGACAGGCGTGTTCATTAGCACAGGTGTGCACAGACAGGCGTGTTCATTAGCACAGGTGTGCACAGACAGACAGGCGTGTTCATTAGCACAGGTGTGCACAGACAGGCGTGTTCATTAGCACAGGTGTGCACAGACAGGCGTGTTCATTAGCACAGGTGTGCACAGACAGGCATGTTCATTAGCACAGGTATGAAATGCCCCTGCCTGCTCTGTGCCCTGGCTGTGAGCTGCAGGACGCTGCCCCATCGAGCAGGGCTGTGCCTGCTGGGTGCCCAGCAGTGTTTCCTGCTCACACACACAGTGCTGAGGTATTTTGTGTCCTGATGGGGTTTGTCTGGGCAGTGCCATCATCTGGGGCCATGCAGGTGGCGGTGTCACAATCTGCACTGTCCCACCTGGCCTGCTTGGCTGTGACACTCATGGTGTCAGCCATGGAACGTGTGTTCAGAGTCCAGCTTTGCCAGGTGATGATATCCCTGTCCAGTCTGGCAATTTTCCTATTGGAGCTGGGAATTCTTCTCTTGGAGAAAGCCATCACTGGGCTTCATTTGATCTGCTGAACCTCTTTGTATTGTGCTTCATTTTCTGTAAGTGTACAGAGCCACTTCGTACCTTGGGGTGGATCGAAGTGGTTTGGGCCTTTTTGTGCCGTAGCTGGGGCTCCTCTGGCAGCAAGATTTCTTCCTTGGTTTCCCCAACTATAAAATTAATCGAATCCTCAAAACCAAGTTAATTGCCAAGGACTTTGTAGTAACTATGATCAGTGTTTAATTGGCTTTAGATTCCAGACAACATGTAACAAATTAGCTTCAGTCTAAGGAATCCATCTGTCTGCAGGCAAATTAAAGAACTGTGCGCACAGATCCTAATGACCCGGCAGTGATGTGGTGTGTCTCCCTTGTGTCATCCAAGTGCATGGTATTGTGCTTCACTTGTGACTTTATAATTAAAACAAGTCAAAATAATTCTCAGTAATTTTAACTATTTTGCTTGACTAGTTATTCAAAAAGTGCCTGATTCTTGGGGGGAAAAAAGAAAGTTAAAAGCATGTGCATGTGTGCAGAATACTTACTGCACAATTTTTGCATGCACAATTACCCTGATGGCAAATGCAATTACACACTGAGCACCTCCAGCTGCATGCACACATTGGCAAGTGCTCAGCTCCGGGTTTTTTGTAGTCCAGTGAATTTATTTGGCATGAGAAGATTTCAGGAATGAGATCTCAGTCTGTGGACACAAGCAGCTAAACTTTCCATAAGATATGTCCTATCGTAGCTTCCCTCAGAAGTGGGCACTGAGTTCCACCCCATTGCCTGATGATTTTGGACTCCATGGGATGCTCCTGTGCCCCTGCGGAGCACAGCACTGCTCTCTGACTGACTCCAATACGAGCTGCTGCTCAGCACTGCCTCCTCCTCGAGCAGAAAGGCCCTGGATCCATTTGGATCTTTGGTGAATGCTCTGGGAGGATCACTGGTGATGTTTGCGTGAGAGAGCAATACAATGATTTTGTTGGCTTACGCAGTGGATCTGATTCTCCTGTCCCTTACGAAAGCTTTGTAATCTTATCTGAGTTGCTTGATTTACTTCAATGCAAGAGAAAAGAGAATCCAGGCTATTGCTGCTCAGAGAAGTGAGCAAGCAGAGGCAGTGTTTGGTTCCATCTTAGCCTGGTTGCTTTTTACTCAGCCCTCTTGCTAAGCTCCTACTTCTTGAGCGTCTTCCATCAGTGAGTAATTGTTTTCAATAGGTGAAAAGAACGTGACTGAGAGGATTCTTTGCACAGGATGGGGAGGGAAGAAAGTCCTCCCATTTGTGAAATGACCTTAAGCAGCCTGTCCTGGTGATGGACTTGTTAAGGGAAAGAGGAAGGAAATTGCGGGGCCATAGCCCCCCTCCCGTGTTGGACTGGTGAGTTCCCATGTGGTGGAAGAGCATCTGGTTGATTACACAACCTTCCCCTCCAAAGCCCCACTCTGTGTGCCCTGCTGAGACTTTTTGTAGGATTCTTGCTGCAGTCTCACTGTGTGGGCCTTCCTTGGTCATTCTTCCCTGCCTGTCACTCCTTCTGTGCATCAGAAAAGTGAAAACTTCACATTAGAAACCTGCTTGGGGCTCTGGCTGGGGGACAGTGAGAACTGGAGGCTCGGAGTGTGCATCCAGCAAACACAGGTGTGCGGGGAGGTGACACTGCCCCTGTCCTTAGGGAAAGGTTTGTCACTTGTCTTTCCACACAGTGAGTCACGGAGCAGCTCCCCAGCTGACAGCAGCAAAACCAGCCAGGGCGAGAACATGTGGGAGCACAAAACGTTGTTTAAGAGGCCAACAGTAGACAATCCTGAATTTAGCTGCAGTTCCCTGAGGCTGGCAATATCGAGGGGGAAAAAAGACTATTTTTAATGCTCTTCCAGCTCGGCATTATAAATCAACAACTGCTCTGATTTAGTTACAGCACAAGTAAAAAGATGTTTTTCTCTTGTTGTTGTCCCAAGGAATTCACTCTGAGATCTAAATGTCAGGGTCTGTCTTTTGTTTCTTGCTTGAAATGTGTGCTTATCTCCAGATCTGAATGGGAAGTGTTTTGCCATCCTGACAAGCTTCTCAGAAACTGGAGAATGTTCCTGTATTCACACTGAGCTGAAACTCCCATCTTCTCATGCTCTGCACAACACCCAAGGCAGACCCTGTGCCAGTGAGAGGAGTAGCCTGGTGGTTCTGGGAGCCTTTTGGGGTAGGGATGTGCCAGGTGCTGATCTTGGTTCTCTCCTACCCCAGCAAGTGCCATTTGGGGGCTGCCCTTCCTAATCCATCTGGGAGCTGGGAAGCCTTTCTCTACCATCACTTCCTTAAAAAATATGTACAAAAATGTAGCTTGATAGAGATCTCTTTCCTCTGTTGAAAAATCCTTTCCACTGAAGGTTCCCAAGCAGCTGTAGAGGACAAAGCTGCAGACAAAGCAGGCACCAGGGGAAGGCTTTCCTGGCCCATCGGGAGCTGGGTTTTGGCTTTGCAAGGAGGGTCAGCAGCTACGGTGAGGTCAGCAGAGCTAATTGCCAGGTGGAATAGCCCATTTTTCTCCTATCTGTTTTGTTCCCTAAACAATCCCACTGCTGCAGCTCTTCTGGGCAGGAGTGTGATGAGTTGTAGCCCTCACCACGACAGCCAGGCTGCCAAGAGTCCCTGCAGGAAACCCAGCTCAGAGCTCCCAGTTCATGCTGGGAGAGTGTTCCTGCAGGTAATGGCTGAGCTGTGCTGCTGAGGTAACAGACCAGGCACTGAGTGCCTGAATCATACACAGAGGATTTGTTTACAGCATGAACAACAAAGTCTTTGCTTGTCCCTTTAGTCAAAGAAGAGGCACTATGTAAATGGAATAATTTACCACTATTTAACTATATATCAGTTTTCACCTTCAAAGGCTGTCCAAGTGGTTTATTTACCATAAATTTAACCTTGGACTAAAGCTGAGATGCTTAGATACCCAAGTGATAGGGACCTTAGAAATGCTAAGGCAGAGATAAAGAGAACACCATCAGATTGAGGGAAATGAGAACTGTCTGGCCCCTTCACAAATACTGAGGATAAACAATAGGGATCTTTGTGCTTGGGCTGTAGGCGTGTTGTCAAGGTAAATGAGACCTGGCAGAGGGCCCTATTGTCTCCTTTCCCACAACTCATTAAGATTTACTTGTTTTATCATCAATGAGTATAATCACCAGAGCTCTGATTATGCCACAGACATCCCAATGCCAATGATTCATGAGACAGAGATTGCATTAGTCATCAGAAGGGTCTTCTCAAAGTGTCCTCCTTGTCTGCTGGGAGGCAGGAGCAGCATCTCCGAGTGGGCTGCTGGGCAGGGAGTGCCAGGCTGGTATTGCCCTTTGTGGGCAGCCCTTTCCTTTCTCGATGCAGCCCTCACCCTCGGTCTCTGCAGCAGTGCCAGCCGTCCCTGAGCG
The DNA here is from genome assembly GCA_036630365.1 of Acanthiza pusilla. Lineage (NCBI taxonomy): Eukaryota > Metazoa > Chordata > Aves > Passeriformes > Acanthizidae > Acanthiza > Acanthiza pusilla. Next base: position 16,210,506 of record JAXCHO010000050.1, read on the forward strand.
CAGCACCAACACCCCACAGCGCTGAGCTGCAATAGGGCTGCAGGCTGTTCACCTCCGAGCCTCTGCCAGAAACGATTGCAGCACATAATGAATCAGCTGGATTATGCTTACCTGGAACAGGTCTGCCAAAAACTCTGACCTGATTTCCTCTCCCCCCACTCTCATTTCACTGTGAGGAGCCAAATGGGCTCTGGGTGCAATACAGTGCCACTAGCTAAGTTGCCAACCCACAAAATTTTGCAATAATGCACTTTTGTCTTTCAGGAGCATCTCTTATCAAACAGGTCAGAGTTATTGTTACAGACCTCAGTGTAGCAGATAAGTGTTGTTCCCCAAGCTACAGAGGACCAAATGAGATACTGAAAGATGAACAAGATCTCAGAGTAACTCAGTAGTAAAAATAAGACCACGTTGGGCTGCTCTGCCACCTGAGCTATTTATGAACGTACACCCAGTAATTCCCAGGTGCAATATAGGCACATGAGATCTCAATACTCTCATTCTCTGTGCTGCTCCACAGTTCAGTTGTTAAGGAGGCAGTGAAAGATCTATGATCTTCTTAATACAAGAGGGTTTGTTCCTTGCAGATAAAAGTTCAAGTACAGTTGTCCCACCACTTTCCTCTTGAGCTCAGCTCAGGGGAACAGTTACCGCTGGCCATGTCAAGCCTTGACAGAACCCATTATAAATGCAAATTTAGAATACATGCTTGGACATATAACCTGTAATATTGGAATACTGCATTTAGTCCTTGCCCTGTCTGTGGACAGGGAGTAGACCTGTGAAGCCTTTAGTCTATTAATCGTGGTTTGTGTTCCTGGTGGTTATTTTGCTGGAGATAATGCTTGCAAAACAGAAAACAGCATGCCTATCTCTCCTAGTTTCTAGTTGAACTAATGGATGCACCCTAATTATTGAAGAGTTAATTACATAAGTCATGTGTTGCAGGGTTTTGTCCTCACTCCCTTCCACCATGGAGAGCTGTGCAGCAGTGTCCTGTTTTGTGTTAATTTGCTTTGAACACACACCCAATCCACAGTGACACTCGTGTCAGACACAGCAGCATCAGAGGGGCACAGAATGGAGCGCAGTGGGAATTGGGAGGACTCTTGGGCACCTTTCTCTGCTCTCCTGGGCTGGGTCCCAGGCCCTGGCAGTGCCGGGGCAGTGCCACATCCCAGGCACAGGGGCTGGGGACAGCGGTGGCTCTGCCCGGGGCTGGCCTGGCACAGCTCAGTGTGGAGCTGGAGCCATCACCTGTGGTGTGGGGCAGGGCTCACCCACCCCACAGCGCCCACCCCACCCCAAACTAAATCCTGCAGCTCTCGACTCGGGTGCTCCTCTGTGTGCCTGAGCCTGCCGTGGGCTCGCGGGGAGCAGAGCTGGCATTGCCCTCGGGAGCACTGCCTGCAGCAGGGGCAGTCAGGTGCTCCCCTGTCTGAGCTCAGAAAGTTGTTCTGGTTTGTTCTTTCGGTATGGAGGAACTGTGGAAGTAACTCTTAGAGATGGATTTTCATGAAAGACGTGGAAGATCTTTCTTAAATGTTGAGTATAGGACTTCTTTTGATGTTTCTTTATTCAGAGGAGATATTTAATATGATTTATTGCCTACATCTAGCTCATACGTTAAAATAGTATACGGTGTGTTAGATAAAAAGACTATTTTTGAGGATTAACTGTCTCCCAAACATCTTTAAAATCATGTAACTGTTCATAACAGAATTCTTTTCTTGAATAAGATAAATTGTTTATTTGCATATATTTGGGCTTTTACAAACAAGTTAATTTTTGAGGCTAGTGCTGCGTAATTTTGTGAACGAAAAAACTGACAATGAGCTTTTTCCTAAGTGATTTTTACATCAATTGTTTCAGCAGGAGTGAAGTAACTCTGAAACAGCCATCCTGCCACTTGCAGAATTGTACTTCCTGGAAGCCAAGCACTGGACATCATTGCAAGCATGTACTGCATTTGGACCTTGTCAAAATTAGTTCAGAAACTGGATGTGGTTTTTATCCATATGAATCGTAGCAAGACAGTGCTTTTCAGAATAAAAGTCATCAAGACTATTTGCAGGAAAATCAAAACTTGACATTTTTCTCCACATCCACTCTAAAGCTTTCTTATGACTCCGTCAATGTATTTTTTCAGTCAGTTGAAAAACACATTTGTAATAACATGCAAACTGGAAGCAGGCAGCGCCTTCCACAATGCAGTCTATGATGCACCCTCCACCTTGGCTCCCAGGATACCCCAAAAGGCTCTGTGAGTGAGTAACTCCTACAGACCCTCCCAGACAGCTGTGGGGGTACTGTGAATGGAATCCTGCTGGAATTCCTGTGCATCCCTCATGGACCTCAGACGTTTTTCAGCCTTCAGACCATTCAAATCCAAAACAGAGTAGGGCATTTCAGTGGGGCATGGGACCTGTTTTGGGAGGGACCTTCCAGTCTGCTGACTCCCTGAGGTTTTGCAATCTCCCTGCTCTTTTCACTGTCTCCTCATCCCCTGACTGTGAATGTGAAAACATCGGAAGAGTTCTGCCCTGAGTCACACCACACTGTGCTAGGTCCATCTGGCTGTGAGGCCAGGGTGGTTGAGCTCTTCTCTTGAGCAGGGTGATAGCAGTGAAAGAGCCAGAGAATGAGGGACAGGGACAGTGACAGTGAGTGTTGGACCAGCTCAACCTTGGCATGCAGAGAGCCTGCATGGGGCTGGAGCTGCTCTCAGCCTGTCCCAGGCCATCTCTTCTCCTACCCTGAGTCCCTGTGAACCCAGCAAAGGTCACAGGGTTCACTGGAGCCACACACGGCAGCTCCACCAGTGGAATGAGATAAAATATGCGGAAAGTGCGGTGAGGCAACAAAGCAGGACAGGGGAAGGCAGGGCAGGACGAGGCTGGCCCAGAGGGGAGCAGGTCACCTCTGTGCCCCTCTGCCAAGTGCCTGGCACAGGCTGTTAGTGCTGCTCCTGGCAAACTCTGTCCCTTTGCTTAGGCCCTGTGCTCACACTTGTGCTTTTTATGCTCACACAGCCGTACTTTGAATTCCTTTCCTGAAAACTACTGGGAAAATCCCAGCCGCCCCTGGGAACTGAGGAAGGTCCTGGCTGGCATAATGAGACAGAAATCAATTGACTCTTTGAGAGTGGCACTTGCTGATGCCAACAATATAATTTGGTTTATTAGTCTGTATGGACTTGATCTAACTCTTGCTAAAGTCGAGGAGTGAATGCAGAGCCTGTCCTGACAGTCAGCCTTATCACCATCCGGAGAGATGGAGCTCACAGCACTTTCTGTCTGCTGCCAAGAATTAATTGTGTTCAAGTTAATGCCTGAGTTAAGATTAAGCTCTGCCTGATTGACAACTATTGCTGTGGCAGGAAGCATAAACCATGAGGAGCTAACTTAGAAATTACCCATTTTGTCTGGATCACCTTCTGCAGATGGAAAAAAACGAAGAAATGCTGCTTTGCTGGTGTGTTGAGACACAGCACAGTGAGTGCCAGGGCTGTGAGCAGGTGCCCCCTGCACAAACGGGGCTGTGGCTGGGGCTCAGCAGCTGCTGGGGCCACGCCACAGAGACAGGCAGGGAAAAGGCTCCTCTGGTGCCAGCCAGGGAATGGGCAGAGCAGGTTGGCAGGGGTGAGGAGCATGGCAGGGGCTCAGCTGTGAGCCCTCTGGGACAATGTGACAGCCTGGGACTGAGTGCTTGTAAAGAGGCAGAGCAGCTGGGGATAAACTGAGACCTGAGTCATCAGCATATCCGTGGGTAGGAGCAAAATCCCCCGGGACAGGGCAGAGCCCCGCGGGGGATAGACAAGGAGCCTGGAGAATGGGAAAAAGCAGAAGTGGTTCAGGGGTGGGCAGGGGTGCTGAGCCCTTACACTGCGTGTCCAGAGAGGTGTCCCCACTGCCATGCAGGTTCTGTGGTGAGAATTGCTTTCGAGTTCAATAATAATCAGAACTTTGACTTTATAGCCCTTAATAATATGTCAGGTGTGCCCCTATTCGTCTGTTTGTGCCAGGTCTGAGGTGGCTCAGATTAAGCATGAACACTTCAGCAACATCTGCTCAATTCTGTGTGCCCGAATGGCCAGGGAACATTAGAGCCCTGGAACACAGAGCACTGCAGGGATTGGAAACAGCAGCACTTCTCAGAAATGTTTTCTTCATTGTAAATGTATTTTGTTGGGGTTTTTTGTTTGGGTTTGTGTTATGAGTTATGAATATAGAATGGCAGGGACAGTTTCTGGCTCAGAGCCTTCAGCTGGCACAGACTGGCCAAGGGATCACTCCCTTGTGCTCAGACACACAAAGGGCCTCAAGAGCTCCTTGTCTTTGCCCTGGTGCAGTTGTTGAGGACGATGCCCAGTGCTCACAGGGTGTGTTGGTGCTGGGCCTGGTGGGTGAGGCTATATGGGAATAAGCAGGGATTTTTTTTTTCATTTGAGATTATTGTTATTTACAATTATTATTATTTCATTTCAAAGAGCAGCTTAGCAATTGCAACATTTTCCACTTCTCCCTTGGCATATCTCATGGCATTGCAGACTAGACTGGAAGGGCTGTCAGGAGGGAACAGAAGGGATGTCCCAGATGGGAAAAGGCATCATTGTCAGTCAGAAGAGCATTTATGAATGACCCCCAGGTTGCCCGGTGGCTCTGAGCACCCGCGGGCACTGTCACCCGCCCTGCGATGTCTGTCCAGAGTGGGACAGAGCCACTGCCACCGCCTGTCCATGGTGGGACCGCTCTGCTGGGCTCGGGCAGAGCTGATCCTGTCACTCGCAGCTCCCTGGAGCCCGTGGGGACCGGCAGGGCTGGGAGCTGCCCTCCCTCCAGCACAGCGGGTCGGACACTGCTTCCTCAGGGGTGGGTACCTGCTGTGAGCTGCAGCTGACAGCAGAGCACCCCCAGTTAATCCCAGTGCCCCCAGTGCCCCCAGTTAATCCCAGTGCCCCCAGTGCCCCCCTGCCCTGCCCTGTGGTGTGTGCCAGCCACGAGCCCTTCTCCCCAGCTGGGGGACCATGCCGTATCTGCCTTGCTGCTGTGTCTCCTTTTGCTTCACAGTGTTCAGCCTCCCTGGAAAGGAATTGAGAGGGGAAATTGCTGGGAAAGGGCTGTGCCTTCCCCGTCTCTCCTGAGGGATCCACTTCAGAATGTCCAGCCTGTTTGAAGCCGGAGCTCTTCAGGCCAAGAACGTGTATTATCTAGTTTGTGTTTTATGGCAGTATATGAATGTTTTGTTATAATAACAACAACAACAATAATAATTAGGGCTGTGAGAGCCCTGGAGGGCTGGAAAGGAACCAAGCCCTGCAGGTTCTCTCAGATGTTCAAGTTTGACGAGGTTGAAGCATCCAGGTTTAACCCCCATGGCTGGTGCCCTCTCTCACCCTACCGGCTGCCATCACCACCAGGAAGTCTGCGCCTGTCCTCCCATGTCCGCTGGGAGCTGGGATACCCTGGGGCTTCTCGAGGGAGGAACCCGCAGTTACTGAGGAGGATGTGAGTGAAACTACTGAAATCTCATGAATGTGGGATGAGGGTCGTGAATCATCCGATCTTCAGTCACCGCCGAGCCTGAGTGGGTCTGACAGCCGCACAGAGCCATCCTGGGACTGGGATTGCAACACTGTCCTTTGTCCATGGCCTGCTCAGGGATCTCGAGGTGAAAGTCCCCCTCTCTGTCCCTCTGAAAACGCCGTGAAGGCGCTGAAGCTGACTGTGTTGGGTAGTGCCATAGGTAGCAGGAGCTGTCCTCTTCCAGAGCCTCAGTCACGGTGTCTTTGTTTCAGTCTGCTGTGGGGGTGACAGCAGGAGCTGGAACTGATACCGAGAGATGAAAAAGAAAATTTTTTTGGATCTTCACACAGAAAACCTGTGTGGGCCGGGCAGGTCAGATGTTGCTAATGCACCAAAGGGTCGGCACTGGTTGTGTTTTAGATACTGCAATGAACTGAGGTCCCACATGCATTTCCCAATGAGGCAGTCAGGCAATCCCTCTGTGGGATGGGGGTCCAGGCCCCCCAAGTCCTCCTGAGCACTAATCCCAATTCCCACAGTGTTGCCTCAGCTAATCGCTGCCTCAGTTTTCCTCACTTGTAAAATGTGGGGGTAATAACTGTGCATACCTCACAGAGGGCTGTGAGGATTCATTAATTAAATGATGTTCGGGAAGTGCTTTGAAGATGAAAAGCCCTATATAAATGCTGGGTGTTACTAGTGCTTAGTGAGTACCTTCACAGCCACAAGCAGGGTGTGCCTGCAGGAAGCAGAGCCATAGGCTGAGGCTTATGGCTAAGTGCCTTTAAAAATAAATATGATCAGTAAATGCTCTGGGGAGGTCAGCTTCCCTCTCCTCCCCCTTGGGGTGAGCTCCCACCTCAAAGGAACTAGGGTTTTTCTTTGCCTCCTCCACTTCTGGAAAACCAAAAGAGCTTTGGGAGTGTTGAGGAGACAATCGGACTTGGGCTTGTGGTGGTGATGCTGGAGCTGAGACATCACAGGGAGCCTGTTTGCTCTGACCCAAACAGGCCCAGAAAGCTCCATGTTCGTGGGGAGGCATTGTCCTGCCAGGTCCAGGGCAGCACGGGGCCGGCGGAGAGCAGCTCCCCTCTCCAGAGCAGTGTCCATGTGTGAGCGCCAGGGCTGCCCACGCGGGCGCTGGCACCGCCAGGACGAGCAGGTGGCCGCTCCTGCCGTGACTCCCGTGTGCTCACGCTAATGACATGCATACTTTGGGGATCCAAGGCAGATCTGTACTTGCTGCTTCATACGAGTGTTGGACCGAAAACACAGATGCTGATTTCCTCTTCTCTCTGCCCCTGGAAAATCTAGTATTTAATATTCACCTGACTAGGCAGAAAGAAGAGAAAAGGGACTTTTGATTAGGTTAATTGTTTTTAATGACAGCCTGCCACATTTGACAGATCCCTCCTGTGAAGCCTCAAGACAAGCAACCTTTTCTTTTGGATGCACTGTGCATGTTTCTGTATTTTGTAAGCTGTGCTGAAGTTTCATTTTCTGATTTGGGCAGGGAGGTCACTTCTTTCCCCGCTGTCCCCAGGTTTCTCTGGGAATGTGAGATGTAAGCAATACCATGTGACCGGTGGAGATATCCAAGTGGAACTAAGGGCAGAAATTGGTAAGGGAAAAGCTGCAATTCCTAGCCTAAACTAGCCTTGGTGTTGGAAAATTAACAATTTAAGACCAAATGTTGAACCAGATTCAAATGTTCCTTTGTGATATTAAGGCAAAAACTGGACATTCTTCTGAGAGAGACGTATAAAGTGCTTCAAGAACACATGCTGGTTATTAAATGATATTTAACACTAAAATTCATCAGCTATAGCATTAGTTCTTTATAACCTAAAATTATACAAAAAAAGAACAGGTGACCTGAGTCATAACTGAGGCTGAGGCCAGAGAGGATCTGTCACATCAGGAATTCTTACTGATGGACTGCTGAAGGGATTGACAGAAACAAATGGATGGTCCAAGGGAAGGACAAACATCCTGGGTTTGAGAACATGGAGAGCTGTAGGGAGCAGCCAGCGATTAACAGGTTCTGTGCAGTCTGAAGGGAGTTTTATTTCATCCATCCTGGAATGCCCCCTTGGTTTGTCCCTTGTCATAAAGCCTACCAGGCAGGCTCTGGAACACGCTGAGCACCAGGCTGGGACACAGACCTACCACCACAGGCAGGCTTCAAATCCTAGTGCCTCAGTTAACCCCTTGATCAGGATGATAGCCTTCCCAGAGTGTTGTGGTGATTAATTATTAATGTTAGTAAAGCGTTTTGAAGATGAAGAGTGCTACATGCTGGCTAAAGATCTTAATTACCTCAGCCTCATGATGAAATTTTTGTGTTTACATAATGAACCAGTCATGGAAGAGGTGCAGAGATGGTCTCTCCTGGTGGACAGATTCTTATACCTCAGTTATCTCTGCCATTATCACTGTCGAAATTGAATCCTTTTTTTCCATGGGGAATCTGCTTTTGGAATGAGCAAAGCCCACACGCTCCATGTGAGACTCCGGGGATGGCAAACAGCCACGGTACCTTGGCTAATTTCAGTCCCTGCCCATGAAACTCACCTCACCCAGAACTTGTTTCAACTTCTCCAGCTGTTCTTGGCATGCGTTGAGATTTCATAAAGTTGATGCCATCAACTCCCACACATATGGCAAGACCGAGTGAGAGAGAAAACCCACACACAGTAACTAATATGTAGGGAGAAGAGGTATTTGCATGGGAGAGCACAAACATGAGGCTTTTCTCGCTGGCTCGATGGCTCCTGAGAGCTAATGCCGAGATGCAAAGGGATATGCAGATGGGACGGTGACTCAGAGTCCCTGCAGGGCACAGCTCCAGGAGGACACACTGCTTCCCTTCCAGCAGGGCCACTCCATCAGCCCTGCTGGTCAGCAGGGTCATCTTTACTGCTGCCCACATCCGAGTGTGCAGCAGAGTTGGCACTTGGGCTGTGCCAGGGCAGCAGGGAGCAGTGGCCTGGCCAAGCACTGGGCACAGCTGTGACGCTGTGAGGAGTGTGCACGGTGACACACGGCTGGGCCACTGCAGGGGCTGTGATCCACAGTGCAATCTCCCTTTGGAGTTAGTTTTGCTAAGACATTTTACCTGTGATACGGAACTTTTGTTCTCCTTTTGTGTCCTTTTTCTTTTTCCTTCGGAGGCAAGTGCATAATTTTACAGACTTCCAATGAGACTTGTTTTCAATCCATAATTCATTATCAATTAATTATGATCAATTTATAATCTCATGCTAGTTAGGGAAAATCTGGAAACTGCAGAGGGAGAGTTTGGTCACAAACACAGAGAGCAGGCAATAACACCCAATTTCCATACTCATTTTAGATCTGGGCAGATTTCCAGGGTAATCCATGTTTGTCTCCTAGGGATGACTTCAGGAGAGACATGGTTTTTTCAGCACTGAGCAGTCAAACCAAACTTTTCCTTGCGGTTCGATCAGCCAGTTCCAGGTCAGCAGGTTGGGGTGCTGGGGATAAAGCAAGGCTGGGAACGACACCAGGGCTCAGCGCAGCACATGGAGATAAATCTCAGGTTCCTCTGCTCCCTCAGCCCCCAGGCCAGTGTGAGTGGGCCCTGGGCGTGAGCAGGGCTCCCTGGCTCTGTGGGGATGAGGCACTCGGCAGTGCCAGCCCTTTCAGGGTCTGGACCTGGGGTCAGAACCCTCCTGGCAGCTCCGCAGTCCCTGCACCTGCCGTGCAGTGGGACCTGGGCCCCGCAGGGTCCAGCCCATCAGCTGCACTCGCTTCATTAGCCACTAATGGGCTGTGCACTTAGAAAGCATTTAAATCTGTTTTATAGTGATTGAAAGACTGCAATGAGATTTTGCTAATTAGCTCATTGCATACCCAGCGAGCCCTGCAAAAGCTTGGCCACATCGTGGGGTTTATTGGACACCGAGTGTCAGGCTTTCCATTTCCTCTTCTATTTATATTCTCTGTTCAAATGAAAACCACAAACCTTTCCAGGCGACCTGTTTATTAAGTGAATTTAGAACAGTTAACATTTGCATTTAGTAATTTTCTAGAAAAACTGGAATTACTAGTTACTCAGATTTCACTGGATACCAGCTGCAAATCTTGGTAATAAGACTTTGGTGATGATTAAGCCAATGATGTGATTTTCTGTGGCACCTGTAGGCAGCCCCAGCTTTGCAGTGACCTGCGAGTGCTCAGCACCTCGGACAACACCCCCACAACTCCGGGGCACAGCCAAAATAAATGCAGAAAGTCTGTGTGAGCAGGCTTTTGACACCTGCGTGCACAGAGAGCAGCTGTTTGTGTAACCTGGGTGTGCATCCGCTCTGACTCTGGAGAGCTGCGAGGGAATGGCACTTTGGAATTATTTGTATGAATTGCATGTTTGAGCAGAATCCCAGAGCCAAGTTCCTAAAGCTGCTCGTGTCCCAATACATGAACATGATCTGATTGCATTTCTAATGTGAATGTTTGGGTTTCTGAGCTCAGACACTGAATTTTGAGATGCCCTTTTCTGAAGAAGAATCTGTAGTACCTCCTTTCCAGGGTGGGACTCACAGACCCCTCTGTGCTCTGGAGTTTTGTTCTGCATTTCCTTGGTTGCATGATCAGAAATGCTCTTTCAGCAATTTAATCTCATTTCTTTTCAGTAATGACAGATCTCTTCTCTCTGCAAAACCACCTTTATATTCTTTTACTGGGTCACTGTTAACTCTTCTATGCTCTACATAATAACACTGGAGATTTTTTGCAGATAGGCTTTCTGCCAGTCTCCTTCATAAAAATGAATTACATCTGGAGCAGGTATGAACTTGGAACAATTCCTACCTCCCAGGTAAAATAACTCATCTGATGCATAGGCATACCATGAATCCTGCACAGACTGAAGAGGCTGGGAAGGTGGAAGGAAATTTTTCTAATTCATAGCTGAATTTCTTCTGATGAAGGACATGTACAACCAACTGCAAGAAAACAAATGATTGTTCTGATTATTTTTCACTGTAGGAATAATTGGTAACATTGTTCTTCTTGGCAAAGATGAATAGTTGGAACCAGACTATTTTACAGAGACAAAATATCCACAGGGAGAGATTTCTGAGGCAGTCATAGGATGCACCCTACAGAGTGTGATTCTCATGACATTAAAGCAGTGCTAGTGGTGTTGCGATTAACTTCTAATGAAGAGAGAAATGAACATGATAAACACAGCGTAAATGTTCTATGGAAAGGACAATAAAAATATCACATTTTAGGCAAGGTCTGGCTCTCATTGAAGCCAAAAGAGTTGAATTCATTGAACCTATCCAAAACAGGAAAAAGAATTTATGACTGTGGTGGACGAAGAAACACTGCTGTGAATCTGAGCCACTGAATAACTTCATACCACAGAAGAGATCCCCCAGAGTTTTGCAATAGTAACTGTTGTGTTACTTTGTGGAATTTTCTGATCCTTTGATAATGTTTCCTCCTTTTAACAGCAAAATCCACACTGCTTCTTGAAAGCTGTTAGAATATTTTTCCTTATGCTTTTATCCTAGACAAGGCAGGACCACATTTGGTATTTAGGACAGGGAGCTGGCAATCTGGATTCTTTTCAGCTTTGTCACTAACCCGTGGTGTGGCTTTGATCTCCTCATTGTGCAGCACCACTTGGAGCAGCCCTGGGGAGTGTCCCTGTGCCTCCCCAAGGGTCCTGGCTGTGCCACCAAACCTGGCGTTCCCAGCTCCTGCTCTGGCTCTTCTCAGCCTGGCAAAGCTCAGTCCCACTTGCCGAGGCTCCTGGAGCTGTGCTGGGCACAGGTCCTCGGGGTCACCTTGGTGTGTGCTTTCCTTCGCTCTGGGATCTCCACGGGGCTGTAACCACAGCTTTGGCTCCACTCACCTCTCCCTCCAGGCCAGGCCAAGCAAGCGTTTATTTAGAAACAACTAAAATTGAACATTTAGATATTAAACTGGGAGGAAGTAAACAAGTAAAATGTAAAGTAAACAAATATAAATATTTCAATTCTGGCTTCAATTTTATTACCAGAAGCCAGTGTTTTAAATGCTCTTCTCTGGAATCTTAAAAAATGTCCACATGCTCAGGCACTGGCATCCATTAGTCCCAGGCTTGAACATACACTGTGCTCCAACCTTCTTTGGACAACTCTTTGAAGTTCGCCACTCTTTTATTCCCCAGAAATTAGGTTTTATAATATAAATGGGTCTCTAATTGACTTTTACCAAAGCCAACAGCAATGGATATTTTACCAGTGGTTCCTCTGGGTTCAGACCTAATTGGCCAGAAGGTGTGTGACCTCTCTAAATACAGCTCTGGCCCTTCCTGGGAGCCAGGTGCCTTATTATGTCTGCCTTCCTCCTAGCCAGCCTGCTGGCTACTGCTGCTTCCCACCCACTCTGAGCTGCTCCCTTGGTTTCCTTATGCAGAGTTATTAGTCTTATTCCAGACACAGCTTCTATTAACTTATGGCTTGTGGTGTTTCCAGTTTCCTATAGAGACCTGTATGTGCTCCTCTGTATGAATATTGATTATTGATTGGTAACAGGTTGTTCTGACAGGATGTGTCTATGGGAGCAGTAATCCCTCTCTGCCAGCACAGGCTAAAATGTTGAAAACCCCTCAAAACCCCTTCACTTTCACTGCCTGCCTTGGAAGGAGTCACTGAGCACCTCGAGGTGCAGTTGCCGTGCTCGACTTTGGGAGTTGGTCCTTGGGGCCCTTGGGTACCTCGAGATTCCCCTGCTTGGATTTGGGGCTCTGCTCTGGGGGAGGTACACACTGGAAACAGCAAGCTAAATAAAACATGGACTTCTTGCAAATGCCTTCATCTCTGAGATGGGACTTTCAGTTTCTGAAGGCTGGCGGGGAGTTCGTTTTGAGTCAGTCTTTGTGTGGTCATTTTCATTCTGGAATGAGAGTGTTCTTGCACAGAATTACACTAAAATGTGCTGTCAAGAGACATTGTCTTTTGTTTCCATGAGTTTGCAAATATTCCCAAACAAGTTTGATGTAAGCCAGAATGTCCCAGCTTTTATCTTGCCGAATGAAAGCATCTCCCTGAACACCACAAGCCCTGGGCTCGCTCGGAGCTCCGGGAGCTGCTGGAATGAGCACATTCCTGACCTGACAGTGCCAGGCTCTGTGCCATGGCCCAGGCGAGGTAGTTTACAGCTGCTTCAGGGGGTCTCCCTGTAGTGCTGCCACAACACCATGTTGTGATGAGACTTTAATGAACTTTCTAAACTGCCTGAATTCCTCTGATGAAGGGCATTATATGTGTACAGTTTGTTTGTATTGTTGCCTAATTATGAACAGCAATTAAGACTTCACACCTACAATTTGTATTCACAATTTGTAAAATTCCCTTGCCTGGAGTTCTCTACTGCTGCTGCCAACAAGGCATACAGCAAATTTGATTCTTTACCCCAGTGCCACAGAACAAAGCTCTTGAGCAGCCTCACGTCTCCAGCTGGCAGCACAGAGCGCAGAGCCGACGCTGCTGACTCCAAGGCGCTGTGGCTTACGTGTCCTTCAGCAGGGCTTGTCCACACCTCGGCCAGAGATGGCACTGACAGTGCCCAGGCGTCCAGCGCACACCGTGAGGCTGGCGCTGCAGATCCTCAGCCCAGCAGCCACTGTCCCACGGGAGCAGACCTGCCTGGGGACTGCCACTGCTTGCAGCGCTGCAGGGAGGGGATTTCACACGGAAAATGATCCCCGTGGGTACATTCTTGTGTTTATCATCCTGTACTCCACGGGTACCATCAGCTTGCAGTGACCTTCCCAGGAGCTGGCACTGTTTAGGACTTCATCGTGTTCCATGCACCAGCCCTAATCCACTTAACTGTGTCCATCCATCTCCTGAAGTGATTTGTGGAATGGGGAACACACCGAGCACATTTATACACCTCTGATCTGCAATTGAGTTGTACTTCAAAAACACAGCTTTGAAAACAGTTCTCCTATGGAAGGACAAAGCCAATGCTATTTTTTTTAGTTTTTCTCCTGTGCTATTAGGTTGGGTGGGGTTGGGCAGTCTGTGAGCAGGAGGGAGCAGCAGGCAGGAGCAGTCGGTCCAGCTGCTAATGGCACTGTTTGGAGAGCTCACAGCGCGGTGCCACCGCAGCCAGAGCACAAATGCCTTACCCAAGCACGGTGCTTACTCATGGAAGAGCTTCCCTTGGAGCCGCAGGGACTGACCAGGGCTCTGCCTTGTGTTATTAATTTTGTTGCTGATTCTGTACGTTGTGATCAAACCAGAACAGGGAGCATTGTTTGGATAAATAGAACAGCACCAGTCCTTCCTTCATGGATGCATCTCCTGGAAAACGCTCATTTTCTGACTCTTCTGGGGAGTTTTGCAACAGCATCTAGGAAATATATTTGAGTGGGAAAGTCTCCAAATGGTGACTATAACATGAGTATGAAGAATTGTTAATAAATTAATTGATTTGGGGTTTTTTAGCTAGAAAAATAAACTCAAGCTCATGTTGTTTGAGTGAAACTCAATTCAGCACGGGCAGCATCAAGAACACAACTAGGATAAAAACTACCACACAGTAAATCAAATAACAAGAAAAGTACAAGGCTATTAATGCTTTACTATAACATTCCTCACAGCCTCTCTGCACTGTGGAGAACTGCAAGCCAACATTTTTCAACTGTCCTAAAGAATGTGAAATGTAAATGTTTAGAAGAATGTTTTTGTGCCAAGCTGAGAGTGATCATAAACATCAGCTTCTAATAGAAATATTTTCAAAAGATGCGCTCTGTGCTGCCAGCTTTTGAGAGCAACACCATGTAAATTAGGTCGGAGTCTCCTTGGATTCTTGACACTCCATTGCTGCCTTTTAGTTGCCAAAAAATGTTATGTTTGAATTTAAAGTATGAACTGCAACTGTATTAAACATGCTGCTAAAATGTCATGTGGATAAACAACACATCACCTGCCTGGGATTTGTGTTGGGGACAGGCCTAAAGGAAATCTTGAGGGAAAAGAGCCACTGCTTTAACGATGACCCTTTATTTCTGCGGCATCACAAACGTGCCTGGTGTTTTGCTGCCCGGTGGAGTTTATGGGCTCACTGAGATGTGGCTCTGCCGTAGCTAATGATACACTGAGAGCAAAGCGTGACTTACTCCTGAGTGTAGCCACTCCACCCTTGTGCTGGAGCTCTGTGCAGATCTGGGAGGGGATAGTGCCCATCCACCTGCACGTGCTGAAACTGAAACCCTGGCTCTGCCAGCACGCGGCTTCTTCACACAACAGCCTCCACTAGCTACCGTCAGATAATCTCACCAAAGGGTTCAGATCTCGGAAAATTAAAATGTCTTGGGAGCTATAACCAGTTTCGACATTTTAGCTTTGGGATTTAGAGTTTCCATTTTAGTTTAGTGCTTAATTATGTTTTAGAAACCCTTAAAGCAAAATTAAATATTTGAATCAAAGTGTTTCGTTATGAACCAAAATATCTTTTTTGTCACTGCTGCTATGAATCCAGTTTAATGTCTTGTTAGGAGAAAAAGCCATCTCTGATCCCAACTCAGAGCATCTCCTTATACAATCACTGTTCATATTCTTCCTCCTCCCATCGTCCATGACAGTGGATGGATATTGATGACATGAGGGTTACACATGACATGGTTTTTTGTGGATCATGGGCATAGATCTTGGCAGGTTTTATTTTGAAAAAGGCCTTAGAATACCTTCAGAAAAGTCTGTTCTTAGATAAACTTTCCAGGTTTTATGTATAGCCTGACACTTGTTTGGAAGTGATTGGAAAGAGGATGGTGAAAGTCAGAGAGGGCAGCTGTAGGTACCGACCCCAAGGACAGAGGTACTGAGAGAAGGACCAAAAGTCAGGGCTGTTTTGGAACCCACACTGCTGAAATAGCAGAGTAGTGCAATTCTGGGATTTCGTTCTTAAAACAGTAATACATTTTTGGTTCATTATTTCTTCATTCTTTATTTGTGCTTTGGGGTGTTCACATGTTCCATTTACAGATGACTTGTGGCAGTGTGGCAGCCAGGACTGTCCAGGTGCCCTGCTCTCCATAACCCCATCGGGAACAGCTGAACCTGACTGCAAAGCTTTGGGAAAAGCCAGGAGAAAACACACTGCCACTCTAAGCAGGACATGTCCTGAATGGGTGCAGAAGACACTGAATTCATTTCCCCGTTTTCTGTTTTGATTTCTACAGAAACAAAGATGATCTTTAGATGGAGTTAATGACTGTTATCTAAGAAACAGAGACCAAGAATGAGCAGGAGAGGGGAGAGGACCAGCCAAGCATCACAGTGTGGAAAGATGGGAAAAGGACTCAGCAGTAGGGAATAAGAGGATATGAGCTGGGCTTGCAATGAAATCACTGGGAATTTTGCCATGAAAACAGACTGAGTTGTTCTTTCAGGTATGAGAAGAACCGTGAATGACAAACACAGAACTCCCATTAAGACAGGAAGCTCTTTTCTTCCAGGGAGAAGCCAGGAAGCTGCAAAAGCTGAGTCCCTAAATTTGTGTATTCTAGCCAAGCCTTGACAGAAGCCTTGCCTCTAGCGTCCCTTGAGGGTGTCTTTTAATTCCCATTAATATTTCTTATAGTCCTCCCACCTCTTCCTTGATTTCTAGTGGCCTTCCTTCTCTTTTCCATCAGATCAAGGAATGCACTGTAATAAAGCATACAAGAGTCAGAGGATATCTTTGCATTGTCTTTAGTGGCCTTTGAATCAGAGCAGGGAGGTCACAGTTCTCAGGTTAGTAATTTGTTCTGCAGATAAATCAGGATATTTTGCTGTTGTTTTGATTTGAGCCTCAGGAAGCCTGGAAATAACAGAAGTGGCAAATAGATGAAACAAGGTTCATGCCAATGGGACAACCAAAACAGGTTAATGTGTCCCAATATCAACAGGTCTTGGTGCAGAACGAGGAATGAAGGCTGAGTCCTGACTCCTGTCCCTGTGCTTTTACCATTCGATCATGCAAACTCCCCCAAATTATCATAAAATTGTGCAAAGAGAAGCATCCAGCAGAGACCAGCTCTGCCTGGCTCCTATGAGCTTGCCAAGGCTGTTGGGATAGCGAGGGAAGGGACACACAATTCATTTTAAGGCTTTTTTTCCCCTTTTTTGTCATCTTCTTTGTGGTGGTTTGTGAAATGCCGGGGACGAGCAGTACAATGAGCAGCAAATGTTCCAAGGAAGGCAGGCCTGTCCATGGCATTGCCCAAGCAGCACCCAGTGTACCAACCACGGAGCTCTGCGTGGGAGCGTGCGACACATGGGGGCTGCTGGCAGGAGGCCTCTCTTCCTCTGAGTTCACAGAGCACAGACTCGGAGCTCTCTGTGCCTGGCCCAGGCTCTCCCTCGCTCCAATACAAATGCAGGTGCAAAGTTATTGAGTCCAGAATTTTTTTGCACAATTTAGAGCCATAAAATGGAAGCTGCCTTTGAGCATTTGGCTCTTCCTCTTCTGCAAGTTTGGGCCAGATGCAAAAGAAGGCTTAAGCACTTACAATTCCATAGGTTACTCCCTGCTCGGGATAACATTTCTTCCAGCACCAGCAGCTTTATGTCTGGACATGCCCAGAACTGCTGGGATCTGAGCAGCTTAGTGCAGAGTTCCCACCTAAAACCCACTGGGATCCTCGGAGAAGGAAAGGAGCATCTGTTTTCTCAAGGCAGATGGTTCAGGAATATTCCAAAGCTAATGCACCCCAGCAGGACCAGGCCCCTCACTTGACTCAGTGGTGGCTGCTTCCCTTTGAACCTGGGCAGACAGGAGAGGAGTGATCTGGCCAGAGGGTTTGGTTTGCACTGAAAGCTCAGCAGAGTGACAGTCCTTGGCTGTTTGGGGTAAGGGTCCAGCTGGGATTGTCCAGGACAATGAGCATTCCCTCCAGGAGTGAGACTGGGAATCTGAACATTTCCTACACGAAGAAGAAACAAAAACTCAAGGCCCTTTCAAGGAAAATATAAGTGTAGTGCATTAGAACAAAACCAAAACAAAACCAGAAAAACAGCCGACCAAAAAAACACACCACCAAAAACTGGGGAAACCACAGTTATTCTGCTGGCTAATATCGTGAAGACGTGATGGTACTTGCAGCTTCCTGCTTGGACCTGGCTTGCTCCAAAGTTATTTTGTGTGTTAATCCTGCGGTTTAGATGATGAAGATTAGGTCTGAGTGAGCTGGTTCAGATAAAAGGGGGAAAGGCAGCAACCAAACCTTCACCCAAACTCCAACCTAAACTTTTCTAAGCTTTGAATAAAATAAAAAAAGAATTAACTTTTTTTTATTATTCCTTTGTTTTGCAATTAAGATTTTATTTGTAGGTACTGTTATTCATCAGCTACAGTTATTCATTCCAAGCTTTGGAAGTCACTGTGCTGTGAGGAGGAGAGCTGTTATCCCTGCAAACACAAAAATACACATTCCAGGTTCACAAAAATACGTTTCTGCTGCATCTCCTGAACTTGGCTTTTTAATGGCACTGGGTTTTTCAATCCCAGTTACTGCTTCCAGGGTAACTGGCACCATACCATGCAAGTTTCTGCCCCGTTTTGGTTTCTGTGCATCTTGGCCTGGAATGTTCAGTTACAGATTTCTTGATAAAGATTCCAGCTGACAGCCAGCAGTTTGGCCAATGTTCCTCAAAAAGTAGGAATAGAAAACCGTGTTCCAAAACCTAAGCGGAAATGTGTGAGTGATTGATTCCCCAAAAAAACCCCAAACCCAAAACTAAACAAACAAGAGCTGCCTGCTGCTTGACAATTTTGAAAATGAAAATTAAAACTATGTTCTTTAGTGCTTTACTACGTAATACTTCTGGTACCTATTTTTAAATGGTTGCCTCAGCCAATAGCACACTTTAGTGCTTGATTAGCACATATTTGGCACGCAGAGCACCAGGGAAAAACACATTTACTCCATTTATTCTCAAGCTGGACTACTCTTTGCAGATGTCAAACAAATGCTTAACAAAGCCAATATTTTCTTCTATGCAAAGACGTTGGGCAGATTAGTGCAGTTTGTGTAGCTGCTGGCCTCATCTTCGTGCTTTCACATCACAGACTGAGAGCCTGGCAGCTCTGGGGTGCTTGGCAGCCCTTGGCACACCCTGGGGAATTGCAGTGAGCCCCTGGGATTGACTGCACAGGGAAATTGGGCTGTAGGAATATTGTCCATGGACACTTCTGTTCAGAGAATCAACTCTCCGTGTTACAGTCCATTATGACACACCAAATGCAGGAAAACCACCTGGATAGATCCATAAGGGATACATACACCATAGGGGAGGAGCTGTGGGGCCAGGACAGGTCACCATCACATCAGCATTTCCCAAGGCAGCTGCACCTTGCTCCTTCCAACCTGCAGGCACAGAAATGAGATGCTCAAACTGGAGTGGGGCATCTCCACTGTGTCCCTGGCAAGGGGCAGGTGCCTTCACAAAGAGGTTGGGCTTCCCAAACGGTGAGGAAACGAGGATTCTAACAGTTCAGTAGGATTAGTCCAAGCCTTCCAGCCCCAGAGCTGCGTGAAGTGTCACAGGAGGGCACGAGGCTGTGGGAAGGGCTGTGTGGAGACTGCTGCTCACCCCTGCAGCACTGATTTTGGGTGGGCATGCAGGAGGGAGCTGCTTTTGGTGCCAGCTGCTGTTTGTGCAGTGCTGCAGTCAGGATTTATTAAAAATGGGATGAGTGAGCCAGCCCTAGAGAGTGACTGCCATCATTAGGAACAGAAGAGGCTTGGCTTAGCATTTGAACTTCACCTTGAACACTCGAGTGCTTATTCTAATTCAACCGCAGAATTTTCTGAGAGTTCAGCCATTGCTAATTAAGACCTGCAACAATTTATCTGTGGTTCATCCGTGCACTTGGCAGCTCCTGCTTCAGAGGGACTGAGCTCTGCAGCGTGTCTGTGCTGGGAATGCTCCTCAGAGGAACCAGCCCACCCCACACCTTCGTGTTAGCTCCCCTGCCCCTTCCATAGCTGGGAATGCTGCTGTGGCCTCAAATTTAGGGTGAAAACAAATAACCCACTTCAAAAATAAACTGCCCTAGGAAGTGTCTTTGAAAATTTTTAATGCCAAATTACAAAAACATAACATGCAAATGTAAATAATTTCCCCTGCAATGAACACAGGAAATACAGAAGAGGTATAAACAATTGGGAATTGGACAGGTCTGTTTTATTTCCCTTCCTCCTCCATCACACCCCAGTGTAATTTAATAAATACTAATGAAAAAGAAAAGGAATAATACTTATCTATTAATTTTTCTCCTTTTATTTTCTGATCATGCTTAATTTAAAAGCGTTTAGGGGCTACGTTTAGTCATATATATGGTTGTTTGAGCCTTTTATTAGCCATGATTCACTCTGCATATCAGCATAACGTGGTGCTCATGCCTTCAGTGTGTGTCTGCTCCGTGCTGCTCAGTTATCTGCCTGCCCCGAGCCATCCGTGGGGATGGATTTGCATGGACACTGCTCCCCCGTGGAACAGTATGCCAGGAATGACCGGTCTGGTGCTACCTGGCCAGGTGAGCTTCCATTCAAATAATGCACATGCCACCAAAACAATTCAGATCAAAGGTCTGCCTTTCAACAGAATTCAAATGTAAGGACTTCTAAAGCAATTTTGGCAGTTGGCTTTACAAATGAACTTATGTCAGCTGCTCTGTATGATGAGTGACTAAATTACTTCTGTATCTAATCTTATCTCGCTATCTGTCTGTCTGTTTTTCAGCATTTCAGTGCCCATCACCACATTATCCAGGCGCCACCATAAGATTAAGAAGCTCTGCAGTGACATTCTCAACATGGAGTGCTCAAAGGTCATTAGCAGAGCCTTTCATACTGGAAAAGCCCAGGGGAGAGTATGGAAGTGAGCTGCAGAAGGAGAGGAAAAGGAAAAGGAAAAGGAAAAGGAAAAGGAAAAGGAAAAGGAAAAGGAAAAGGAAAAGGAAAAGGAAAAGGAAAAGGAAAAGGAAAAGGAAAAGGAAAAGGAAAAGGAAAAGGAAAAGGAAAAGGAAAAGGAAAAGGAAAAGGAAAAGGAAAAGGAAAAGGAAAAGGAAAAGGAAAAGGAAAAGGAAAAGGAGGCAGCAAGCTGCTGGAGCCTTTGTGCTTGTGCTCATCGCCGTGGATTTGCTCAGCTGCTGCTGGAGTGGGACCTCGTGGCAGTGGCCTTTGTGTGCTGCAGGGACTGTCACACCTGGTGCGTGCTCCTGTCACCTTGGGCCATTGGCTCACACGGCCTCGGGATTGCTGTCCCTGGGCTTTCCTCACATGCCATTCCCGTGCTGGGTCTTTATGATTTCTGTATGCTCCAGCCTCAGAGAAGGATATTTCTCTCCAAGATCCCAAGCAGAGAGCAAGCACTGCGACTCAGGAGCCATCTTCTCCGAGAGAATGTATTAGTTAAATTTTATTTTCCTCACAGTGTGCACATCCTCCCAACTCTGTGTTTGAAGAAGCCAAAAAGGATGTTTTTCAATGTACACAAAGCTACATAGGACCCAGGGAATCAGGAGAGATAACTTTGTCCCAGGAAGCCCAGTCCTGCTCCTGCTGAAGCCACGGTGTCTCCAGGCAGATACTGGTAAGTGCAAACGTGCCAAAGCTGGGTTTTTTGCAGTGCTACAGCTCAGAAGCCTGGCTCAGTCCTGAGGGGGCCAATGACACTGTGCTGACGTGTTGCTCAAACAAACCCTGGAGTCCTTTGTGCCCCTCTTGCTACAAAAGCAGCTGGGGATTTACGCTGGGGGATAAATAGGTGGTTCCAAAGTGAGAAGGAAAGAGCCAAAGTTGGAAGCTAACCACAAAACGTGGGTGTAAACGATTACCAAAGGCTTCCAGTAACTCTGCTATCATCAGAGACTGGCTTTATGGGTATGGCCTCAAGAAGTTTCCCTCCACTTAATTAAAGAGGCAGATAAGTATCTAGGTGGAGTGTGCAGATAGGTTCTGAATGAGTTATCCACTAAGGCTGGTTCGCTGCACCTATTGTTAAAGCCAGAATATAATATCAGATTAATGCATTATATTTGCCTATTATAGCACTATGTCATCATTATATGACATGTTATAATTAAAGCCCTGCATTAGAAACAAAACTATTTGGCTTGGGATAAGTTGCCTTTATGACTTCTGTGGTTATGATTTCCTCCTTTTCTTAACCCCTTAAAACTGCATAATATAGCTATTTGTAGCTGTATAAAGAAAGTTTCTAGTTTCAGATTCTAATCTCAGGTAACTCAATATAAATAAAGTCAAAATCTGGCACATAGTCTTTTCCTGTGTCAGAATATTTGCTAGCAGAGGGAAATCCACGTTCTTTGGGTTGACAGAATCCCAAAGAAGGGCACCAGATTAAAGGAGAGGGTGCCTGACTCGCCGTCCCTCTCAGTCGTCCCTCAGCTCTTCCCACCAGCTCTGGGTTTGCACCATTCCCCAGGATTTTTCAGAAGCCATTTGGCAAACTCTCGCTCTTCCTTTTCCTTCCTGGAACTACACGAGGAGAAATGGGTTCTTGGAGCAGTTTCTGGCCGCAGCTGCCGGGAACCCAGCGCTCCCAAATGCAAAGCTGGAGCATGGGTGTGGGATCGCTGCTCACTGCGATACGGCTGAGATTACAGCTTGGGTAACTGACTATGCTAATGTCCTTAATTAGCATTTGCATATGCACGCTTTTCAGCTTCGGGAGCTGGTGATTCATGCAGGTAAGTGCCAAGCTCAGCCCTGCTGGCAGATTGAGGCACAGGGTGCCAGCAGTACCCCCAGCCCCCCTCAAACGCACAGAGCAAGAGCTGTCACCAGGAAGGTGTAACTCCCAAAAATAGCCAGGCTGGCTCTGCTGCAGAGGCAAACCTTGTAGGGCAGTGAATCTTCCTGCTGCTGGTTGCAGGCAGCATTTATTATCCAATATTTTGCAATGCTCTTATATAAGTCTAATTGATGTCTTTTATGTTAGTGACTGAAGTGTGCACCTGTTTGGCTTGGAGATGACCACCTTAATGAGGGTAATGACGAGGGGACCGCTGCCAGTAGCCAGGGGTGCCATCCCACTGTCCCAGTCAATCCCTCGGTGAGAGTTTATTCTGTTGCTGCAATGCTGGTAATTCAGTAATTTTCTTCCTGATTCATGATGACCTTTCCCCTGGACTTGCGGAGAGCTGGATCTGGCCTTGGAAATTGGCTCGTGCACCAGGAACTGTTTTGTCATTTCTGTTTCACTTGGATGTTGGAAATGTGCGTTCTCTTCCCAGGGCGATGTCTCCCGTGCGGGAAGGCCCCGAGTGTGAGTGCAGATGTGTCAGATCATCAGTCTGGGGCACACGCAGGCTCCTGATGGAGCTGCTGGAGACACGTTTTTAGCATTTCATTGAAAATAATGAAATTCCTAAAGCAAAACGTAGAGAACCAAAACTAACAATATGCAAAAATGTGATTTTAATTTTTGCCTTGAAAAATTATTTACCTGGCTTTTGCCACTGGTTCCTTGGCCACTGCTGAAGGGCAATTCCCCTCTCTGATCTTAAATACCTTGAGGTTATGAGGCCAGATAAAAATATGGCCCCTGCAGAGGATTTGTTAATGAGGGAAAGGCTGCTCTGTTCATCGGGGGAAAAATTACTTTCTAATAACATTGGCGTATTTTACATGTATAATGAGCTAAACTCTGTGTGGTCAAATTACTGTCTGGGAAGTGTTTGGAGTGAGGGACAGTTCTGCTTCTGGCCTTTATAGTAACCCAGAAAACCCTGAGAGGGAGCAGAGTGGAAAAATAGGACAATGTCTGCCTCAGCCTGCAGAAAACAAGTAACGAACCCAAGAGGTCCATTTTGCCTCTTCATTACAGGAATCTGTGGGTCAGAAGATGAGGAAGGCACTAACTGAGAGCACAGCTACCACCTTGATTAACAGTTTGAGCATCTTGTAAAAGCATCTCATCTTGCTCTCCCAAGCAGGTGGCACTTTGTTGGCAGGTGGAGCCTAGGAAAGGGTTACCCCTGTTTTCCTGTCCCCACACCTCGTGCCAGCTGGAATGCTGAGGAGAAGCCAAGGCAGAGGAGAGGAGCTCTGGGAGCTGCAGCCCCCTGCCCCAGCCCTGCCCCGGGCTGTCCCTGCCAGAGGCACTGCTGGAGGGGCACACGAGACATGAGGAGGGGTTTGTCCCTGAGCTGCTCTGTGCTGCAGAATCTGCCCAGCCCCTGCCTGTCTGGGCAAGGTCAGCATCTCACAGAGTCCCTGCTGGCCCCTGCCACCCCTGCTCTGTGTTGAAGCAAGGTTTTGCCTCCTTTAAAAATAAAAAAAAAAAAGAGAGAGAGAAACATTTTTGCTTTACCTGTCATAGTAAACTGGCTCTCATGCCAGTAAAGCATTCCTAATTGGCAGGATTTAGAGACTGATCATTTCAATTTATGCCCAGAACAGGTAGGGCAGCAATGAAAGCCTCTCCCACCCAACCCCACCCCTTCTCAACAGTGTGCCTCAACCCTGCCCTGGAGGGACCACCTGGAGGGCTGAGCAGGGAGTTCCCTCCTCTGCGCAATAGAAAGGCCCCGTCCTGCAGTAAATACCAGGTTAGGCTTCTGGCTCATTAATAGGCAGTGTCCCTCTGGTCATAAAGCTCTTGCAGGGCTCGTGCAGAGGAGCACCTGCTGCTGCAGTCCTGCAGACGCAGGGGCCATTTCCTGAGATTTTGCCTCTAAGTCTTGGCAGAAAACACCAGAGTGAAATTTTCACTTCACGTTACCCTGAGGTCAATGGCAGAACAGTCCATTGTCTGTTGGAAATGGTTCCCATCACTGCCACAGCTTGCAACAGCCTTCCCAGAACCGTGGCTGGTGGGTATCGCTTCCTTCTTCCCAGTCCCCTTCACCACATGCCGATCTGCCTCCTTGTCTTTTTGCCCATCCCTTTCCAATCTGCCAGCCTCGCTCGAGGACTGTACCCCCTCAAGCCAGGCACAGGCCTGTGTGACAAGAGGACTGAGTGTGTCAGTCCCACCTATTCTGAGTGCACCATGCTCCACAAGCCAGACCCACAGCAGAATTCCCCTCATTCTGAAGGAAGGCACAATTTACTCATGGTTGTTATTGACAGAGGAAGAACTACCAGTACTGGATTTCTCCATAAAGTGGGAGCATCTAAATATCTATCTTTTATCTCTAAATAAAACGCTTTGCAAAAATAAAAACTAAACCCAAGCCCTGTACAAGCTGGGAGCCATTAGCGAATCAGCCTTCTGCAATTGCAGAGCTAAAATACAAATAACATTTCCCAGTAGCCATTAGTCTCACTCAGATTGCCCAACGCAGGCATCACTGCTTTTCTCAGCATCTGCTTTATCAGTTGTCTTCCAGCCCGGAGAAGTCCCTGGCTCTTGGCAGCAGCTCCTGCTGATGTGCAGTGGCTTCTTGCTCAAGAGCCCTTTGATCAGCAGCCAGGCACCATCACACTGTGCTCTGAAGCTGTGGCTGCCGGAGCAGGCCAGCACCAAAGCTGATGGGCTCCCTAGAGCAGAGGGAGGAAATCAGGGCTCCTTTGGGGCTGTCACAGTGCACCTCGCCCACATCTCTGGACACACAGAGTTCCTGTCCTGTTTTCCGTGCCCGTGCCACAGCTGCAGCCCAGCAGTGCAGTCCCAGGCCAGGCAGCTGCAGATGTGTCCCAGCTCAGTGCTCAGCACATCCCAACCCTCACAGCTCCTGCTCAGCGCTGCTTCGCTGTGCTTGGGGACAGCACATGCTCCAGTCCTTGGGTGAGCTGGAACCATAGCTGTCAGAGCACAGGCTGTATCCCACTTGTCTGATGCTTTGTTCCCTGGGAAATGCAAAAATGCCGAAGCCACTGTCATCTCCCTTTGCACTGCAAGCGACAGCCGAATCAGCTCTCTCAAATTTGAAAGTACATGAAATGAAAGTGTTCAGAATTTGCCAGGGCATGTGCTGTAAAACTGAGCAAGGCACAAAAATTTTCCCAGAGACACCGTGATCTCAGATCCATGTATATACAGATCCATGTAAATACATCTGATGTAAATACAGATTTATGCATTTATCATTACTCATGCCAGTAATAATAGTTCCACTGAAATCACTACAGCTACATGTATAAAATGAAGCACATGTGTAAGATCAGGATCTAAATATGGAACAGGCAAATCCACCTGCAGCTATGGCAACTGCACCTGGAACTGCAGATGAACATACGTGCAGGAGCCTCTGTTACGTTTAGGGGCTCACTGATAATATAAAGATACATGAAAAACTGGTGGAAAAGGCCGGACTAGAAACTGTCTCTTTTGTTCCAAAGCTCAGTATTTATCCCTTGCATTTTAATTTCCGTCAGTGTTCTGCACTCATTAGCTCTGCAGCTCTGTAATTTGCTTTGGAAGGGGCTGAGGACACTCTAGCTGCTCTGCCATCTCCCCTACTCCTTCAGATTTGGGGACTCAACCCAGCAATCAGCACCATTCTTAACTTCAAGCACAGAGATGTTTTGTGCCACCCTGAACGCTCATCAATAACTCAGCAGCAGGAGAGCAGCCCTGCGCAGAGGTTGGGTTTCTTCACGGAGCTGGCACCAAGGCTGGCTTGTGTGCTTAACTGAAGTGCTCCTGGCTGGGGGCCAGCTTGCATTCCTCTAAGCAACCAAACTCCTCGATAATTACTCCTTTTTTTTGTAATTCTTCTCATCTCGTTGTGCCAAGTTATCCTGCAGATGTTCTGCTCCTTGTACGCTGAAGTGTTAGACACCCCGAAGTATCTCAGTAAGTTACATTCTTGGTTTGTTTCCTGGCCTTTTGCACTGCAAAAAGCAGTAGAGACAGGAGCTGTATTTTACTGTTTCAGGACACCTGGGCACAGAATCCCTGTCAGAAACATCCACCCCCAGGTGTGTGTGGATGGCAGGGGCTGGGGAGTTCAGCACAGCTCTGTTTCTGCTGGAGCCACCGCGCCCCTTGTGCTTCGCTGAGCGGCTCCAGGCACTTTCTCTAGTCCTTGTGATTCCCTTCCTGAATTGCTGCAGCCAAGTAATTGTTTCATCATGTTGCACTGAAATATTTTCCCATCGTGTCACCCTCACATTAATTTCTCAAACCAAAGCTCCTCTGTTCCTTTATAGAAAATCTCCCCCAAAGCGTCTGTGGCCCCCACGGCCAGGTGAGGAGGGAGCAGGGCAGGTGGGGCTTGGAAGGGTTTTTGGTTTTTTGCAGGAGGCTGTGATTCCTGTCACTGCCATTTCTAGGCACCACCAACGAGCTGCTCACCACAGCTTAATGAACTGCTGTTGCAATAGTCTGGCAAAGCCACGGTATTTATAGCAAACAAACAAGTCTGGGTCCATGTGGGGCTGGGGACTGGAGCTCCCGGGGCCTCCTGGCAAGAGCTCCTCTCTTTGCAGAGGTGTCTGCAGTGAGCCCCTCAGAGCCAGGGCTGCTGGCTGAGCCAGCGCTTCCCTGCCTGAGTTCAGAGCCATTTATTCTGCAAACTGTCTGAACTTAGGAGACCTAACTAAAACCCCTGATTAAATACCCTGAACTCTGGGAAGGTGCTTTGATAACTCTGGAATATGTGGTACAGGAGTCCCAAAGGCAAGAGCCAATAGGACAGGGCAAGGTGAAAACCAGATGTAGATCATAGTCTTTCTTTGTGTTTAATTAGCTAGAAATTATTATTAGAGTTTATTATTAATTATTATTATATTAATAATTTCCATCGTAAATATATTTTGGGGGAAAATTTGTAACAAATGAGGTTTAAATTTGGCACTACTTTGTGAAATCGTGGCACCCAGCTGGAAGGTTTGGAATTAAATATGTCCCTATTGTAAATGCAAATCAATTATCTTAAGCAAGTATCGACCAACTCACCCTCATTTTGGATTCCAGCCCTATAGTTTCTCACATCCAGGCAGATCTATCCACCAACATGTCTGAGGGGAGAATAGACTTCTTTTCAAAACAAAACATTTGAACGACTGAGCAAGTAGAGAAGTGATCACAGAAGGAAAATGGAGATTCCATTTCCAGCAGGTCAAATGGAGATGTGGGAATGAGGCTCTGGCAGCCCCGGGAGCTGCAGGGCCGAGCAGGGACTGTGCCAGCCTCACCCCCACCCCAGCATCATTCCAGAGAGAAACTCTCCTGGAGTTAGGCTGAGCTTCCCATCAGGCAAGCACAGCACCATGAATTTCATGTGATCCTGATGGCAATCCAAGGCTGGCTCTAGTTGGTTTAGGCCTTTACACACTCACCATAGATTGCTCTGCTCCTCTGCCCAGGCTGGGCCAAAGCAGCTTCAGCTCACGAGAGAATCAGGAACTTCAGAAAAACCTCAGGGTATGGTCCAAGTGTAGAGTTTCTACCAAAGTTTAGCTTTACTTTGCAAAGATTAAACTCCCAGACCATGTTTTGGATCCCACTAAAGTGCTCAATAGAATTTAACTCTTTTAATGATTTCACTTGTCTGTTCAGCAAGTGTCTCTCAAGAGAGACCTAATTCCTCGCAGATTTAATGTATTGGTTTGGCCACATGTTTTTATTTTTGCTTTATTGATTGACTGAAAAAAAGGTGTTCAGAATCTGAATGCAATTGTTTCCTTGGGAGCAGTAAGCATATCTCTAGTTTTGTTTGGATTCCTTATTTAATATGTTAGGACCCTTTCAAAATCCATGCATAGGTTTAACTTCTACTTCATACTTCACATTAGTACACGAGGTTTGCCCTAAAACTCGGACTGTTAAGCATCTGTGCAGACATAAAGAGCAAAAATCCAGCACTCAGAAGAGTAGTAACAATTTTTTTAAAAATAAGGAATCAGAAGCAAAAAGAGTTAGAAACAATTTCTATTCTAAATCCATTCCCCCGTTCTACCCTATAATCATCTCTATCCAGCCCAAATTGAATGCAGAGCTCTGCTTTGGACTCACGTTGTGTCATTGGACAAATGCAAGACAAGATCATGGCTATTGAGCATTATCACTATAAATAACAAAAGAACATGTGGGATTCAGCCTCAGATGGAGCTTTTCTATTTATTAGAGCAGATACAGAGTTGCACTGACTTTTATTCTGTTACAGCTAATGAAACATTACCTGAACACTTGTGTGAGAGCACCTTCATGTTTTACACACATCCACACCTATGACGGTGTTCACACAATTAAACTGCAAAGGTAAACAGTGTGCACAAATCTCTTTTCAGGCTCTCATTTATGTATCTGAAGGCTACTGCAGGATTTCAGTAAGGAAAAGCTGTACCGTTACCAAATGTGATTGAGTCCCCTGTCCAACAGCCCTTGGGTAGATGGGTGCAATTTGGGTGATTTTTATTTGGCAGAGGAAGAATAATTAGTACAGAAAGATGCATAAACTTTCCTGCATCTTCCACAAGTCACAAATGGAAGGCAAAAGTGGAAAAGAAACACCTCAGCACTGAGCTGCACTGGGTTACACATGCTTTGGGCAGATAACAGAGAGTGATAACTGAAGAACTGCTAACAAAACTATAATTGTATTTTTAAATATATATTTAACTGCTACATACGGTTCTTTTTGTAGAACTAAGCACTTCTACATTCAAACACCTTCTAAATCAGTGCTAGGTGCTTTGGAAAGGGGATGCCAGTGCCAAGGATTTACAGACTGGTTTCTACAGAGGAAAAGACTCTGTTATTTAGTAGCAATAAGAAAGACCTGTAGAAATGAGCCAATTTAATACATCATTTGAAAAGAAAGGTAAAAATAAAAAACCCAAATGAAATGCTGTTTATAAACTTCCGTAAAATTGAGGACAGATCTCTGGTGCCTGGAATTCTCTGCGTGGTTTGCCTACCACGAACTGTCCTGAGTGGCTTTGGGAAGAGACGCTTGGGAAGCTCTGTCCGAGGCCAATTGAGACACTCCGAGTCCTGCAGAATCTTATTTGTCATGGGAAACTAAATCAATATTTGGAGCTGAGACACTGTTTGGACAGGGATTTTCCAATCCCCCCACTGCAATTAGAAAAGGTATTTGAAATCTTTTGTCTACTCTGGTGCTTGGAATTTTCTCAGATTCATTTACAAACTATTTTCTAGACAATGTTTTAATTACAGGGGCTTTTTCATATGCTGTTTTAGAAGGCAGAGTATTTCGTGACCTCCATGCATTTAATAGCACTACAAAGCTCTTACAATGTAAGTTATGAGGGTAATACAAGATTAAGAATGAAGGATTGGGGAATTCTCTTTCCTAGTCTTTCATGGATTCCTTCTGAGACTAATGTAAAATTGATGCATTCATGGCCTCAATTTTCCTGTCTGAACAAAAATCATTGCTGCAGAAGATTTCTCCTGAACGAGAAATCTGTCATCCTAATTAGGAGCTACCTTGGAATACAGCAGAATTCGAACATCATTCTTTAAATTGCAGCACCACCACCCTGGCCCTCCTGCACTGGGGCAGAGTTTAAGGATGGGGATTAGCTCCTTCGTGCCTGCTAGAGCTCTGTCTCCAAAACTGGACTATTATTTAAACAGATATAAATACCTTCAGTACATCTTATCTTTCAACCTATCCTGCCTTCCAGCCCCCACAAACTGAACTCTTGTTGGAAGCTTTGTTGCTTAGAAAGAAAGAGAGAAATGTGTCTGAGGACATCTCCAGTCCTTCAGCAATTCCCCCCTCGGCAGTGCTGGGCTCTGACTGGGAGCTCTGCTTGTGAGTTTGGGTGACATTGTGTGGCCTGGAGCACACAAGAAAATAGGATCTAGCGATGTGGATAAGTTTCGTAATGACACAAATAGTAGAATAAACAGCCACGAGAGGCTGGAGTAATCATGGTCACGAGGGACAGCCAAGACAAGATCTAACGTCTGTCTTGCCTGCAAGAACTTGAGTCACGCTGGTGCAGGAGCGAGCTCACCCAAGAGATCTATTTTAGGGTCTCATAAAGCAACTGAACTGCCCTGTACAAATGAAAAAGCAAATGGGGGAATCTGTATCAGGGCTAACCCTGCCCTGCTCACTTCTGCACAGCTCCGGGGGGAGCAGGGAATGTGCAGCGAGTATCAGGGAGAGCTCAAAACATGTTTTACTTCAAGTGACACTAGAAATAAGCAACAAATTTCAGATTTGTCCTGCAGCCCATTGCTGTTTGTGTTGGAATGTATAGGAACAAATTCAGGGCCACTGCCTTTATACTGAACCCCACCTTTGTGCTCGGCTGTCAGAGCACGGGCAGTTAAAGTTTCTTTCCTGGGGCACTGGGAATCTGGATCTAAAAACTTCACACTTAAATTTGGCCTAACAGGAAAATGGAAAATGCTGACTAAGACCTGATCTTTTGCCCAACTCCCTCCACATAACCAGCCTGAGACTGTTCATTTCTTACAGACCTCAGCACAGCAGGGAATAACACAGCCGGGAGCTCTGGCAGGGCTGGCCTGTCCCAGCAGCAGGCAGAGCCTCGGATCTCTCCAAAACAAAGTTCTGGCCTGCAATAAACCTCCTCCTCCTCTGCCGCCCCCCACTTATCTGTTGCTTGCCCCCAGCAAATGCCTCTCATCAGAGAATTCTATTTGCAGTTTTTAGAAAAACATCTCAAGAGCAAAGGGAAGGGGGTGGTTCATGAGCCTCTCACCTGGTTGGGTGTCATGGGAGCTTCCTGAACAAAGCCGAAATTACCGACATCCAACAGAAATGCTACTTTCTCATGTTTATTCCTGTAAACTACAAACATAAGAAATGCTGAATCATAGAGAATAGAAACTCTGTGAAGTAAAAAAACCAAGCACAAACAAAACCTCATTTCAAGCTTCCTCCCTTTTTCTTCCTCCCTCCCACTTCAGACTTGGTGTTATTTGCCAAGGATTGGTCATGGTTTGGATAGCACATCTTGCTCTACACGTTCAAAACAGCATGAAGTGCAGAAAAAAAACCCAACACAAACACCTCCTCCCCAAACAACACCCAAGCGGCAGCTAAAGCAGGTGATTAGAGGAAATAAAGTGAAGCAACAAGAACTGGCTAAGGCTTCTAGCTCTGCTCTTTGCTGAGTTGCTCTTGGGGGTTTTGGGGTTTGGTTTTGGTTTCTGGAGTTTTTTTTCCTTTCTCTGAGTCAGAGAAAGCTAAAAGACCAAGAAAAATCCCTATCCCTGATCACAGCATTGATCCAGAATCAGCTGGAATTTCAGCCCTGTGCTTAATTTAACTTTAAACATGCCTTCAAAATAAAACAAGCTACTTTTTTTAACCTAGTCATAAAGTTTATTAAAATTGTTCATTAATGCTTCAAATGTAGCAAGAATGCGTAGATCCCAAAATATACATATGTATTTTCTTATAGAAATAGATTATTCTTTATAATAAAAAAACTGTAGGAACATCTTTAACAGATTACTCAATCCATGACTGACAGTTACACGAGATTGCATCATGTACACAGCATTCCCAGCCATGCTTAAAGGATTGCATCACTTTGCCCTTGCTCTCCTCTCGTTCTTTTAAATAACCCAGCGCCCAGCAGAGCCCGCCCGGGCCGGGGCCGGGGTCCCTCCGCGCCCCCTCCGCGCCGCCCGCCCCGCTGCAGCCCCCGGCCCCTCCGACCCCGCGCGGCGGCGGAGCCTTCCGCCAACATGTCGGTAAAGACAAAAAAAAAAAAAAAAAAAGAAATCCATCAAGAACATCAACACAAATTGAAACCAAAGCCGCCCGCCCGCCGCGGGCTCTCGCCCCCCTCGCCCCGGCCCCAGGAGCGCCGAGCGGGGCCGGGACCCCGCGGCTCCGCTCGCCCGCCGCCCGGCCGGGGGTCAGCAGCGCGGCGAGGAGGCGAGCAGGGGCTCGGGCAGCTGTTTGAACAAGTTCCTGAGGGTGCTCAGCTCCCGGGAGAGCTGCTCCACCTTCTTCTGCAGCCGCTCGTTCTCGGCCGTCAGTTCCAAGACTTTATGCTGCGTCTCCAGGTTGCGCATTTTGGCTTTGTCGCGGCTCTTGCGCACCGCGATGTTGTTCCTCTCCCGGCGGAGCTTGTACTCGTCGCTGTGCTTGTCCACGCACTTCTTGGGCTTGTTCTTGCCCGCCGGGGCGGTGGAGTAGCCCCCGCCGGCGGCGGCGGACTTGGAGGACTCGGAGGGGTTGGGGGTGCCGGGGGGGCTGGAGGAGGATGAGGTGGACAGGTTCCCGCTGCTGCCGCTCGGCACCGACTGGTAACCCAGGTAGGAGCGCACGGTGCTGCCGTAGGGCGAGGACATGCCCCCCGGTCCCGGCCCCGCGCCCCCTTCTTCCTTACGGGGCCCTTTGCAAGAGTCCAGGGTCTCGAAGACCGGCTCCACTTTGGTTTCCACGATCTGGGGCGGGAAGCAGCCCGGCAGCCCCCCCGGCTTGTGGCTCTGGCTGGCGCAGGGGTGGCTGTGCCGGGCGAGGCTGATGTAGGTGTAGTCGGGCTTCTTGCTGCCGCCGCTGCCTTTATAGTCCTCGGCGAAGAGATCGGAAAGGAAATCTTGGCCGGCGCCGCTGCTGCACGGAGGCTCAAAGTTGCCCCCTGCTGCTGCCGCGGGAGGCGGCGGCTGCGATGCCAAGGGCTCCAGGTACGGGCTGAAGTCGATGGCTCGCTCGTGGTCCCCGACGGTGAGCTCGGTCATGGAGCGGCCCCCGGCCGCCCGCGGGTGCAGCTTGTTGAGAGCAGCCAGACAGTCCGCCTCGTAATAGAAATTAGCCACTTCCATGGATTTAAAGGCGGGCGGCTGGATGGGGAGGCATGCTGCGTCCCAGGCCACCAGGCGTTGCATGAAAGCAAAGGGGGATGCGGGGAGGAGGAAACGACGCAGGGGGCCCCCCCCGGCAGAGGGTCAAGCTGCCGCCGTCGGGGTGGGGGGCTCAGACCCTGCCGCAGTCTCTGGCCTGGGCACGGCCCCGCGGCGCTGCCCACCCGGGCTGGATCAGTCCCTGCGGCGCGGCGGGGCTTCACCGCTCCGGCAGCTGCGGCGGGGGCTGGCGCGTCTCCTCCGGACCATCTGGTTCTGGGTCCCGTGTCCTAAAGTCTCTGACTTAGGAAAGTTCCTTTCCTCAGTTATTTATAGGGGCGGTGGATCCCATAGCAACAGGCGCGTCACCGCCTGGCCGCCTGCCACTCCGCACGCTCGGCGGCTGCTGGTGCCGGCCCCGGAGGAGGCTCCCGGGGCGGGTGCGCCGGTGCGCTGCCGTGCCCGCCGGGCCGCCCACAACAAACCCGGGCAGGGACCGACGGACACACGGAGGGAGGGACGGGCTGCGGGCCCGCAGGTGCGGGGCTGGCCGCGGCCAGGGCTGGCCAGGACGGCAGCGGACAGCGCTCGGCCCCGGGGCCGCGGGGACACGCGTGTGCCGGGGCGCTGCTGCTGCCCCGTGCCCGCCCGGGCTCTGCTGCGGTACCGGAGAGCGAGGCAGCGCCCGGGGCTGGCAGCGCCGCACGGGGCTGGGCACAGATCGCCCCGGGTCCCGTTTCGCCCTGGGGGAAACCAAGGCGGGAGAGAATTTTCCATGTTCTTTTGGCAAAGCAGGGGGAAAGCTGCAAACCAAACGGATCCCGTTACTCTCCATCCCGTGCTTGTTTGGTAAATCCCACTGGCAGCAGAAGTGTCCGCAGGGACGTGCCTAGAGCCACTTTTCAGTGGCGAGTCCAGGGCCGAGCAGGGCACAGCACTGCCCCAGCTTCCTCCTGGCCGCTGTGAGCAGCCAGAGTCCAGCAAAGCCAGCGCTGCCTCCCCAGCGCTTCGGGCACTGATGGGGGCCTTAAAGTTTGTCTTGGCATATTTGCTTTGCATGATATGGTGCAACTGTCAGGGTGCATACGTGATAGGGAATGGGCAGGGGAGCCGAAGGGGACCGAGCATACGGAACGGGGGTCACAGCAAAGTGAGATTTGTTCATCGGAACATGGAATTCAAAAGTTCTTAGATTTGCGGGGTAAGTTTGGGAAGGAAGACTGAATCTTGATGTCCATTTTAATTAAAGACACCCACCTTGGGAATCAAACTTATATTTTCACTCTCTTACTCCCACATTTACCTGTCTACAAGCTGATGATTCATCCCCAGAATAAAGGACATTAATTTAAAACAAAACATATAATTAAAGGAAGTAGGAGTGTCCTCCCTCAGTAAAGAAGACCTAGCACTGCAGGGAAAATGACACTGCCTCTTAGAATAATGTGAAGCAATCCTGCGGTGTGGGAAATATTGTAACGTTAAGCCAGAGGAACAGGTATTGCATTATATGATTCAAACAGTCAACTGTTCTTAATGTTCAAACCTCAGAACACTGAAAAGAGGAAGAATTCAAGAATCAGTCAGTGGATCATTGGACTTTTTCTATCTGTTCTTTTTTTAAATTTTATTTTTATTTTCACATTTTAATAGGTTTTTCTGTTTGTTTGTTTGTTTGTTTGTTTGTTTGTTTCCATAACAAAAGCCCCCTAACAGGTTTTCAGGCTTCAAATGTTTCTAGTTCCATCTTTATCTACCAAGCTAATCTTCGGTGAATACTCTGGAGATTAAATTGGAGCTGGGCCTGGCCAGAGAGCTGGGTCTGGAGATTGTAGTTGGAGCCCATACCTTCATAAATACAAACATCTGTATTGGGTGCAAATACTGGCAAGTTGCAGTGAGCCAGGGCTTGTTCTTTGGCTGTTTACTCCCTCATCCTGTGCCTTTATCCTGCATTCTGATCTGGCGGTTACATCCAGCGGCTGCCCTAACTGGCCCTTCCAACCGAACTCTTCAAAATCAGTCTCATGTGTTTCCTACCTCCTAACCATCTCAGGGCCCCAGAGGCAGGAGGTCTCCTGCGTGGTGACCTGCTGCAGCCTTTGTTGGTCTGCCTTGGCAGGTCTCCAGCTTGCCGTGGTCCTTGGCTAAAGTCAAAGGCTAAAGCTGCTTGGTAAAATTCTTGAACAAATTTTCTAGATATTTTTGGAGATCTAAGTTTGCCCTCTTCAAATTTCTGCCCTACTTTCTGCTGCTCTGTAGCAGAAAGTTGTATTCCCGGCTGGGGTTAATCCTCCCTAGCAAAATAAAAAGTCTGTGCAACTGTCATGTGAAACAGATTCTATCAGGGCTGGTGTGGCCCACACCTGCTCTCCCGGCCAGTGCTGAGTAATCCCGCAGTCACCCCGATCACGTCAGCTGGGGTGGTAATTCAGGTTGGATGCCCAGCTTGTCCCCTCCTTCCCTTCTCCCCCTCACCTCCCTGCTCTACCTGGATCTCTTTCAACTTCCTCCAGCTCACCTCAAATCCCAACATCCACTCTTATGGAGCCAACGTCCGTTCTCAGCTTCTCATGGGAACCTTGTTGGCGGGACTAACCACTTATCCAAAACCCCAGCGTTCGGCAAGCAGGTTTTCAGCTAACTCTGGTCTCTTTCAAATTATTTCTGTGCTCGTCACAACAAATGCATGGCCAGAAGTGGGGGTTTTGAAATGGGAACAGGTGCAGAACGAGGCTCACACCGCAGGATTGAGCCACGGTCTGGCCACACAGAGCTCTGTCCCTGTGAGTGCCTGGCTTGGCCTTGCCAGATGTGCAGAGGATGCTAATAATTGTCCTGGAAAAGCTCCTCAGCAGTGAGTTAGGGAGATGCAGACAGTCCTGGTAAGGACCCAGGCAGTGGCAGCAGCCCCTCTGCAGCTTGTCTCCCAACATAGCAATTTTCATTAGAAAAGCAGCACTTCTGTGAAAAGCACCTTCCTTCTAATGATTTCATTATTTCTTTTTTTTTTTTTTTTTTTCAGAACTATTCAGCTAGGGAGGAGACAGCAAAAGTCCCAAATTAGTAAGAACTTAACACTGTTGAGAAAAAAAAATCTGATGCAATAGCATGCAGATTCCTCTATATTCATGTGTGAAACAATACAGACACAGGGACGGGACCAGGAGGAATCCAGTGTGGGGAAAAGGTGGAGGGAAGAATCTCATCCTCACTGTTCATCTCTGTCATGAACTAAATTCTGCTCTCTCTTTGTACTGTAGAAGCCACAAGTTTCCAGCTCTGGGCTCAGACCTACAATAAAGTATTGCAGAGGAATTTTCTTCCTGGAAATTGTCTTCTTTTCCAGGATTTCTTGCAAGCTTTCCAGTTCATGCACTCCAGGTCTACAGCAGCTGTCTCTGGAATGACACCAGCTTTGGGGAGATGTTATTAGTTTAGTGATGATGGCTCAAACACTGAAGTGTTTATCCGAAGGTCTCTGGACTGAGTGTCGTACCCTAGAAAGACACTGGCTGACATTTCTGATGCTTCTTGCTGCAGTTTTGTCCCGTTTATTATTTCCCTGGACGGGGCTCTTAGCAGGTCAGTAAGATCAGAGCTGCATCGCTCTGGAGCTGCTCACCTGCCCTGCAGAGCTGCAGGAGCAGCACGGGGGGCAGAGCAGGGGGCAGAGCAGGGGCAGAAGGTGATGCCAGGAGCTGACAGCTGCAGCAGTGCCTGAGATGCTGTGGCTGGTGTTGGAGGTGAGCTGGGGGAGAGCGTGAGGGTCCCAGAGCAGTGTCCCTGCAAGCAAGCAGGCTTGAGAGGTGCCGTGGGAAGGTCTCTGGGGTAGGAGGGGACCTTGCCTAGAACACTGACTTAAGTACAGCAATGTTGCAACAAAGGTTGTAAAATAGAGAAGTAAAATTGAAATTTATTTCTGAGCATGTTGAGCGCTTTCTTTTCCTTCTTCCTAGCCTCAGGTCCCTCTTTATTCAGCTGCACACCATATGCCAATAACTCACGAGTTGTACCTGGCAGAGCCCAGGTTTGAAACTATTGCTCTCCACTTGCCATTCTCTGCTGTAAAAATACAGCCCTTACGAAATGTCAGATAGGAACAATGTCTCAACTCACAGAGAGGTTGGCTCTCCTCCTGTCTGCCCCAGCTCTTAAACCAGGCTCGAGACTTCATTTTAACATAAAAAGTGATTGCCACATGCTTTCCCCCTCCTGCCCCGCAGCTGGAGGCTGTGCTGGCAGTCCCAAGGGCAGGCAGCTCCCCGGGGCGGTCGCAGGCTGTGTCTCCTGGCCTCCTTTGCTTCTTTTGTTACAGACCCGAGTCCTCCCTCCCGAGTGCTCCCTCACCCTGTTCCCATGTGACATGGTGATGGGCTGTGACATGGTTTTTGTTGGTCTTCTGCTGATTTTCTGCTCACCCCTGACCCAGCAGGCTTGGCCTTTGCAGCGCTGCGTTGCTCAATCCTCCTTTATCTCCACATTGCTCTTTGCCCTACCGAGCGCGGAGACGACACCTGGAGATTGACACCAGTGGGACAACATCAGCCAAATACCTTCCCTGACCAGACGGAAAATTTTCCAGAGCAAATTCGAGGTCAGAGCACCCACTCTGTGGCTCTGAGAAACAAAGAAAGGGGGAAGAGTCAGAGCACACAGAGGCCCATGGGAAGGGAACAGTGACAAAGCATAAGCCACAGTGTCCATCCTGCATGGCAGAGAAAGTCCCTGCTGGAGCTGTTTGGCTGGAAGGACGTGGGCTGTCGGTCTGAGCAGGGACAGTGAGAGGTGACTTTGTATTTTACGAGTAGCCCATTTCCTCTCGTTCCAATAAAAATGGCAGAGAAGTTACTGTCCACTAACTGTCCAGAAGTTGTCTGTAGTCGTCTGACATTTCCTGGGTAATCGCAGCTTCCTGCTTTGATGAATTTGCTACAGATCACGTATTAACAATCTCTAGTGTATCTAAGCTTTCAAAAGATCCATCAAGAGAAAATTAATCCTATCCTTCCAGGGTACCCTGCCAAGGGTCAGAAGTTCCTAGTAACAGAACTTGGTAATTCATATAGAAAATTTCTAAAAGAGGAGAACCTTTCTGAGGTCCTGAGGCTGTGGGACAGGTAGCTTGAACTCGATGGGGTTCAGGACAATATAAAACAAGGGAAGTCTGAGAGGGGGTGACAGGGGAATGACCTTAGGTGAAGAATTAGAAGAGCTTTTCTTTATTAAAAGTGTTAAAGGTCTGTGCTCTAGACTGTACAAATACTTGTTTTCCATCTGCTCTCATCCTGTGTCAAGCACCGCAGGGAGATCGGGGCTGCCAGGGAATCGGTTCAGACTTGTTCTTTGTGAGTGCTGGCACTCGGAACAGCCCTGGTCTGTGTCACCTGGCAGCTGCCTGGGCGGACGGGCTGCCAGGCGGGGGTGACCACGGTGTTCTGTGTTCCACATGCCGCGCTCCTCGGTCCTTGTCATCTCCCCACCTTTGCCTTTACGGCTTTGGACGGGAGCCGTGGGAGTGGCCGTTCCAGCTCTGCCACCCACTGACACTTTCCCATGCCAGAGAGAGTCCGGCGAGGAACCGCAGCCAGCTCTGCTCCCCCCGTGCCCCGGGGCTCGGGCGGCCGGAGCGGCACCGGGGAGGGGACCGGGGCGGGGGCGGCGGAGCCGAGCGCCCGCGGGGACTGCGCTCACGGGGACAGGAGCCGGGACAGGCCAGGTGGCACCGCTGGCACCAGTGCCGATTCCCGCGGGCTCCGCCGCTCCGGTGCGGGGTCGGAGTTCAATGTAGAACGCGCTAAGTGCCGCCGTTCGGGGATGGCTCCGGGCAAACGGGCTCCACGGCCCGGGGCGCTTTCCCCGTGTCCTGTCCGGGTCCCGGCGGGGCTGAGGTGCAGCAAGGCCGTGCCGGGGCCGCGGGGAGCGGGCGAGGCTGCCCCGCACGGAGCCCACTCCGCCCCGCCCCGCCCGGAGCCCCCCGGGCCCGCCCGGAACCCCCGCCCGGCCCGGCAGCGGGCTTGGAGCGCCACCTAGCGGGCCGGGCGTTACCGGGGCGCACCGGGCGGGGCCGGGCCGGTGTACGGACAGGTGCGGCTCTGGTCCCGCCCATCCGAAGCCTTTTTCCGAGCAAGTTTGCTCGCCCATCCAAAGCCAAACGGTGGTAGCAATGTGCAGGTGCTTCTTCCTCTCGACAGCCCTTTACCTTGACAAGCCAAGATCACCAACACACCTTGGAGGTCACTCGGGAAGCGCTGTTGGGAACTGCCTCAAGCAGAACCAGTTACACCTTCCCCTAGCTTACGGATCGGTAACGGGGCCGTGCGGCCCCCTCTCTCAGAACCACCGGGAGTTTCCCGGCACCCCCGGAGGAACGACGTCCGTGTGAGCAGCGAGCTGTTACAATTTACACTTCCCAGAACCGAGAGCACGGCCGCGTGCCTTTCCTGCAGCTGCTCCGGGGCACGGGCTGAGTCACCAAAGGCACCGACAGTGGCTTCATTGCCGCCGTTGCGGCGGGTGGCGGGCACGCGCGGGTCGTGCCGCGGAACAGCGCCCCTGGCCGGCAGAGGGCGCGCGAGGCACCGGGCGCAGGGGGCGAACGGGACCGCCCGGGACCGCCCCGCTTGGCCCCGGCCCCGCTTCCGCTGCCACCCCGGCCCGGCCCGGCCCGGCCCGCGCCCGCCGCCCCACCGGGCCCGGCCCCGCCCCGCCCCGCCCCGCCCCACCCGGCCCGGCTCCGCCCCGCCTCGCCCCACCCGGCCCGGCCCCGCCCCGCCCCGCCCCGCCCCGCGCCCGCCCCGCCCCGCCCCGCCCCGCCCGTCCCGCTCCGCCCCGCCCCGCGCCCGCGGCCCCGCCCCGCCCCGCGCCCGCCCCGCCCCGGCCCGGCCGCCGCCCGGCCCCGCCCCGCGCTGCGCCGCCGGCCGTGCCGCCGCGCCATTGGTTGCTGCGCCGCGGGCGGCGCTGCGCATTGGCCCGGCGGTCGCGCGGCGGCGCCGGCGATTGGCGGGAGGCGTTGGGGGCGGGGCCCGGCTCGCCCGCCCCCCCCGCCGCAGCGCGGCCCGTTCCCGACGCTGCCGGGCGGGTCCGCGGGCCCTGCGCGCCCATCCGCGGCCGGGACATGGCCGAGAGCGGCCGCGCCGCCGAGAGCGCCCCGGGGGCGGCGGCGCCGCGGGACGAGGCCGCGGAGGAGCCCGAGGGCGGCGGGCGGCGCTGGGGCGCGCAGCACGCCGGGGCCCGCGAGCTGGCCGAGCTCTACTCGCCAGGTGAGGCGGCGCGGTCGGGCGGGGCCCTCGGGCCGGCTGCTCGGGGTGGCTCCCCCAGGACCCGTTCCCCTCGAGCCCGGTTCTCCCCGGGCCCGGTTCTCCCGTGCCGCTCTCTCCTCGGGCCCGGTTCTCCCCGGCCCGGTTCCCCCGCCGCTCTCTGCGGCTCCAGGCGCCCGGAGGAGCGGGAGGGGTCCGGGCCGTGCCGGGCGGGCCCGGGGCTGCCGTCGCTCGGCCCGGCGGGGCAGCGCGGGGCTCCGAGCGGGGCTGCGGCACGGGCCGGCTGCGGGGCGGGAGCGTTTCCAGGCAGAACCTGCCCAGGATGGACGTTCTGCTTCTAAAAGCTGATAGACAACGCGAGCCGTTCCCTCGGGGAGCAGGCGGGCAGCAGTGGCTGCAGCACGAGGTACCAGCGGAAGCTTTGCCTGCGGAACGTCCGCTCAGCGAGCTGCCCTGAGATCTCCAGGCCTGGCGCCTCGGCAAGGAGCAGAGGGATGCTTCAGTGCCTGTTTGGCTCTTCCTGAGGCTTGGAACTCCTCAAACAAGCTTCAGTTTGTCATTTGAGTGTTCAGTAAATTTCTTTGTGATTATGCTATGGAAATAATTACAACCTCTTTCTTTAAAAAGTAATTTGTTTTTAGCTCGCAGTGTGAGCAGTGCTGGGTATTCTTGCCATTCCTAGTGAATCATTCTCTCCATTCTTGGTGAAGAATTAGGGAAGGAAAGACGTGTTTTCAGCATCTTGTGGTTTCCAGCAGGTCAGCTGAGCCCAGCTTGCACATCCAAGGCAACTCCTGCACAAGTAGGTGTTCTTACTCGCACAGGGCAATGTGATCATAAGAAAGCCAAGGCCTTTGTTGGTTTGCCTGACTGTTTGGGGCAAGTCTGCCCATTTCAGTTTGTTTTGCTCACCTCCTGTTTGCCTTGAGCAGGTCCTGTGTGACGCCTTTCTGCCACTCTGAACACACGGCTCTGGTCCAGCCAGCACTGATTCCTTGCTTTACACAAAAGCAGTCGCTGACTTTACCGCTGCTCTGGCTCATAAGGAAAATATTTTCCTCCCCAAAGAGCTTGCTGCCCTTCTCGCTGGCTGTAGCACATGTACAGTGATATGTCAGAGAGCTGAGGGGGTATTAGATATGCAGGTTTCTTCTGGCATTACATAAATAATTTATGTAAGTAATGCCAGAATATGTATTATGGTGGAAGCATATGATGTTCAAATTCTGAGTTCATTGAATTGTGCAGAGTGAGCATGACTGGAATATTTCCCTGATTTCTTTAAGCGCATACTTTGTGGCTTTGACACTTCACTCCTTTACCCAGGACATACTTTTAAATTTGAGTGCCCTTTAAACACAAGTTATCAGCGCTGACTCAGTTCCTTGACTGATTTGCCTTTCAGTGCAGAGCTGAGGCTGCAGTTGTGAACCTGGGTCTGTTGACAGCCATCGTGGGTCCCTGTGTTCAGAGTACAGAGGTGTTTGCACACACTGTGCTCAGGGGACCTACCAGCCTCATTTCCAGCAGTCAGCTAATTGTTCCATGAGGATCTACTCACTTAGCTCCTCTGATCAGGGTGTGGTTTTCTTATGCAGGAAGTGAGTGTTAATTAACTCTTACTTTCATTACTCCAGGGATCTCTTTATAGAATCACCCACATTGTGACCTGATGCTGCTGTCAAATATGGCTGTTCTAGTGTCTTAATTTAATTTTATGATTCTCTCCTCTGATACTGCAGAGGATGTTAATTTATATACTCACGGCCCTTCTAGAACAAAACTGACCTGTCAAAGTCTTTGTTCACACTTTCAAATATTGCCTTGTAGACACATTGGAGATAAAACTGACCCTCCATTTATGCTTCTGCTTACCCTGCTCACTGCATGGTTGAGAAGGACTTGATTTAACATTTAGGAGGAGAAATTTGATCAGGCATTAGGTCAGCAGAGAAGAGGAGTGGGACAAGCTCTTGTCCTGAACACATGCCAGGCCTGAGTGTGCCTCTCCTCCTGGGAGTGCACGTGCACCTCCCTGGGGTGCTCCTGAGCCCTCCTTGTGCTCTGCTTTGCCAGAGGAGTGGGGAAGGGCTGTGGGATGACTGCTCTGGGAGCCCTGGGCAGGAGGAGGCTGTGCTGCCTGACCCCTAAAACAGGCAGGGACTAACCTGGCTGCTCCTGAGAGCATGAAGAGCTGCCTGCAGCCCCTGCCCTTCTGGCCACAGTGTCAGCTCAAATCTTCTTGGCCTTGGGCATTAAAGGTCTGTTTCTGTGCCCTAATCCATGGAGGTCTCACCCCGAGTGTTCCCTGCTCTGCCTTGGTGCCTTGTGAGGATCCAGCAGTGAGGAGCAGAGAGAGCTTTCTGCTGCTAATCTGATACTCAGAGTGTTACCATACTCTGATGTGTGTGTTCTCTTTTTATAGGCAATAAATGATTTTTTAGAGAGGTACAAAGTGGTACAGCTAAGTGCAAGAGAGAATTTGTGCCAGTTCTTTCTCTTTTCTTGTTCTGTCCCTTGTCATCTCAGAGTGGCTGAGAGTTCCCAGCCTTAGCCTGGGAGCAGGAAGGCACAGACATGACAGCAGTTCAGGCAGAAGCTTCAGGGAAATACTTGCGACGTTAGGCAAGCCATTCCAGGGCCACCAAAATACAGAATGGTGAGAATGGTGCTTTTTCCTCTTAGTACAACAGCTTTATTTAAAGTCTCAGAGCTTGTAAATACTACAGATCACAAGGTGATTTAAATATGCTTGAGGCCAGAAATTTGTTCCCAGATTCAGCCCTTCCAGCAACACTGAATATTGGATGAAATGCAAATTGAGAAAAGATGTGACATGGAGGAACTTTATGCCAGCAGTCTCCGGGAGAGGGAAAGTAGGACAATGTGAGATGATGTCTGATTTGGCCCTGTTTTTTGGACAAGGGCAGAGGGAAGAGGTTAGTAGTGGCTCAGGGAAGAGGAATGTCATTTAACAAAATGTGTGCACCTCCCATGGATAAATAAGCTTCTGTTTCAGTTCCCCATCAGACAAATGGAGCAAGTCATCCAGGCAGTAGAATGGTCTGTCTCTGTTATTTCAGGCTTCAAAATGTCCTCTCAGATCAAAGTAAAACATGCTTTATTCCTTTTTTTTTTTCCCAACAGGAAAGAGACTACAAGAATGGATCTCTGTCATCTTATGCTTCTCTCTGATCTGCTTCAATTTTTACAATCTCCTCTTCTACTTGCGACTGGAACACACA
Organism: Acanthiza pusilla; assembly: GCA_036630365.1. Classification (NCBI taxonomy): domain Eukaryota; kingdom Metazoa; phylum Chordata; class Aves; order Passeriformes; family Acanthizidae; genus Acanthiza; species Acanthiza pusilla. Next base: position 16,254,269 of record JAXCHO010000050.1, read on the forward strand.
CCCTCAGTTCTCGTTGGGATATGTAAGTAGGAACTGTTTGCTGCTCTACTCAACACTGTTGTGGTGTGGGAAGCAAACGTGGGGTCCTTTAGGCTTGACTTGCTGTTGGAAAGGAACATTTGTGTGTGAGCCTCTGAAACTGAGACCGTCTGCAAAATTTGTTACTGCTTTGTCTTTACACTTCTGTGGCTTCTCAGTGTCTCAGAGGGGAAGTTTTGATGTAGTTGTGTAAGTTTGGTGTTCTTGGGTAGTCACTGCAAGTGTGAGGACTATTGAGAAGGAAAAGAGCTGTCAAGATGGTCAGAGTTGGAAATAAAATACATTGATTAACAAAAATATTTACAAGAACTTTTCAGAAAGCAAAAGCTCAAGAGAAATGTTTTAGGAGAGAATGATACTTGCTCATAATCAGTGCTGTGCATTGCTAATGAGCTCAAACAAGCAAAGCCCACCCACAACACTGCAGCAGGTTCCAGCGGTGGGACGTGACAGGAGCTCTGATTTCTGCCGAAGCTGGGACGTGGTAATTCCTGATGTCTTTGTAGAGGTTATTGGTTTTGTTGGGGCTGAGGGGGAGCAGTGTCCTCCCACTGTGAGTCACAGCAGCTCTCGTGGCCTAATTCAGTCTTGCCCGCTCTCAGCTGATGAGGTGGAGGTGTTGGAGGAATGGAGAAGAACGTGGCATGGGAACATCCTTCGGGATGAGGAAAGAGCCAGACAAGAGAATTGGCAATGATGGTTAACCTGTAGCGCAGTCTGTTTGCAGCTGGCTTTCATCTCGGAGTTAATATTGATAAAAGCTTGAGTTCTCTGATATCCTGGTTACCAGTTTAACTGATAAAGCAGCCAATTCACTGATAGTATTATTTAAGTAGTAGTGAATGATTAAAGTGGCAGAATCTGGATTCTGTGTAAACAAGGTGGTGTGGAAATAACTGATAGTGTGTACAAAAATGAGTGCCGTAAAATAATAATTGTTGCAGGCTATCTTGTTTTGCTGCCTTCAATACATTATTCCTTCAGGTGAAGTGTGAACGGCTTCTGTTGTTCACAGTGATTATTAGGTTTTATTGCACATTGGGAAACTCATATCCATAAAAGTCCTGATTCCTAAATACGTGAGCAGTGCCATGGGCACAGCCAGGAGTCCTGAGTCACCCACAGGGTGAGGTGTGTGCCACTGAGAGCTTCCCTCAGGCTTGGTTTGGAATATTGACCTTTGAGCTCAGCTCACAAAATAAACATCCTGCTAATAAAGACGGAGCTCTAGATCAAGTTCCTGCCAGGTGTTTGGGAATCTGAACGGGATCAGTGATCCAGCAGGCAGAATCTGTTCTGCTGCATAGATCTGTCCATTGGATGGGGACCCCCTGTGTGCTCTTATGTAAATACATACTTTCTTTTAGGAAATGAAGTAGTTTGAACATTCTGCACCATTTCACTGAGCCCAGATGCTGTGTCTGTAATTAACAGCTGTGTTACAGCTTATTTCTTCGTTCCTTTAAGGGCACACAGAATTGTAACACAAGCAGTCTGTAAATCCCTTAGCCTGGAGGTTCTTGGGACAGAACAGATCTGCTCCTCCCGTCGCTGGCAGTGGGGCAGCCTGTCCTTCCCTGTGTGCAGTGGCAGTGTGGGAGTGTGGCAGGCAGGTGCTGTGGCCCTGCTGAGTCACTCGCTCTGCAAGGGAGCACGGAGGGGACACCTCCGAGGCCTTGGTTCAGAGCAGCTCTCGCACTGGGCTGTGCCTGCTGACTGAAGATGATCTTGCTGGATAGGAAGAGCCATGGGACTCTCTTGTCTTCTGGTTTAGCAGAGATGAGACAATTTCCTTCCCCTCCTCCCCATCAAAAAAAAAAAAAAGGAGAGTGGGCAGAGGATGGGTTTCTCTTGTTGTTGGTGCTAACTCTACAGCTGGGTATCCTCAGCTGCTGGGCAGCCATGGAACTGTTCCTCTTTCTGCAAGCTGAGAGTCGTGCAGATTTGAATTTGGTGTGTTATTTGCATGCACAGAAGCACCCAGTTAGCTCAGGCAGCCCTGGCTGGGATGGGGTGTGAGGGACATCGGTGACTCCTGTGTTTCTCACTGCAGCAGGACCAGAGCATCTCTGCCACTGGAAGAGAAGGTCAGTAGTGCCAGGGTCAGGGCTAGCAAAGAGATTATTGTGTGATGAGCAGAAAAGCCTCACCAAAACATGTAGTGCCAGGTTTGGAAGCCCTTCTACCTTCGGATGAGCTTGTGGTGTCCAGCACATTGTTCAGTAGGCATGAGTTGAGTATATGGTTCATATATTAATACCATCTAGATAAAAAGTTTGGCAAGTTACAGCATGAATCCTTGTTTTTATTTTCCTCTCCTTCCTCCTGTTTTTGTATAGGGTTTTAAACCCCTTTTTTCCAAGTTTTTGACTTGTGTCACACATTTGAGTCTTATCTGCAGCCACATTTGTTTATAACAGGGACTGCTCATTGCAGTCTTACCAAGAAAGAAGAGTTAACTTTGTGTTGAAACCTGTTTATGTTCATAAGAACTGCCCCACATGGGGCAGATATCTCTAGGAACATCTTGTGACATGACACAAGCTACAATTAATTAGTGCTCTCCTGAAAGATGGGCAGCTGATTCTTTTAACCCATTTGAGGCACATGTTTCATTATTGCAGAGGCTGTGGGTTAGCCAGAGAGAGTGCACAGGAAGAAATCACTTAGGGCAGTTTCAGAATAGAACCTGAATCTCATCAAGGCCCAGAACCTTTTTGTTTCAAGCTCCAGCAGCTCTGCAGGGCTGCCCTTGGCCAGCTGCATTGCAGAGCCATGAATGTGTAACACACGAAAACTGTGGCACATATTGGAGAAAAAACACTCCAGAGACATCAGCAGTGCCTAAAGTGAGTGCTGGGCATGTGGGTCAGGTGTCCCCATCCTGCTGCCTCACAGCTCCGAGGATGGCACTTCATCTTGATCTACTGTGTGCATTAAATTGAGTTTCCGCTTGAAATTTTGTTTGAAAGTGTTCATGAAATTACACCAGAAACTTCAGTGCTGGTCCAAGTGAGCCCGTTCTTCTCACCCACCTGAAGCTACCATCAGTTACTTTGTAGCTGTGGGTAACTTTGTATTTCCATTCCCAACTGCATTGTCTCTTGAAGAGGGAAACTCCGCGTGTTGTTATTGAGTAGGTGAAACTGTGACTCTGTTACCTTTGCACAGATACTTCTGTGTTGCAGTAGCAGGGTTGGTGTGGCGTCTCTGTGGATCCCTGGGGCGCAAGGGTGTGGGTTCCCTTGGAACCCCAGCCTGTCCAGCACCAGGAGGAGGAGGAGGAGGAGGAGGGTGGTGTTGCTCTGGAAGTGCAGTGACCTGGTGCAATTGCTGCTCTGCACCCAGCAGGTGATGCTGGCACCATTAGCTGTGTCACTCGGGTTAGGGATGGACCCTTGGCATGCTGGCAGCTGCTGTTGGGCTGAGGGGAGGAGAGCTGAGCCCTGCTCCCTGCTGAGGCTCCTTGGCTGGCCCTGGAGGGACGCTGGTGGCATGGCCTCGTCTGTGTCCCCACGGGCGTGCACAGGGGACGTGCTGGCAGCAGCAGGGACAAAGACAGCTCTGTGTGCTTGCCCAGTTGTCAGGGGCTCTCTTAAAGTTACAGGGGAGTTTGGCCCGAGGGTTAGGTTTATCAGGCGGTGATTCTTAGCCAAGCTGTGCTTTTGTAGATGAGTGTTTGCTTTAAGATGTGCTGCTGTTCAGCCCTGGGGGAGACAGGACCCTTATTCCTTGGGGATCTCCTTTCCCTGGCAGTGTCCGAGCTGTGGCTGCTGCCCCGAGGCTGCTTGGGGTGTGCTGCAGGGAGGGGTGAGGTGTGACAGTGCTCAGGAGCCATTGCTGGGCAGGACATTGGTCACAAGGCATTCCCTGAGCAGGGAGTTAGCCCCAAGGAGAGGTGTCTGCTCCATGAGTGGCTGCCAGTATTGCCAGGGGAGCTCTGTGACAGAGCCCAGGCTTTGCTGCCTCTGGAGTGCAGGTACTGCACACAGGACTTGTTGGGAACCCTGGTTATAATGTGATATAATGACTATATATAGTAATATATTTGCTGTACCAGCCCTTCTTGTGTTTCACAGTTCAGCTGTGTTCTCTCCTTACAGCACTCTGTGGTCCAGTTCTGACTGAAAGCTTCTCAGTTTGTTAGCCAAAATGATGAACTCTTCTTTGCTTCCAAGCTGCTACACTTTATACTTGTTGAAATGTCCAGAGATTATTCTCTTAGCCTCTTAACTTGCTGTGGTATCAAACCCCTGCCTTCTCTGTGCTGAAAGTCTCTAAATGGGGACTGCAGTGACTAAGGCATTTTATTTTCATAAGCATGTAAGTGACAAACAACTGGTACTCTGGCATATTGATATTTAGAAAACAAGATTTTTTTCTGTGTGGAATTAGCCACACCAACTCTTTAGTGCTGTTCAACCAGTTCATAGAGTCACTGATTAAACATCACTGTACTTCTCAGTGATGTTACACAATGGCATCAAGTTATTTAATAACATCTTATGCTAGTTTCTTCCTCTCCAGAGACTCTAACTGAATTTTTACAGTAAATGTGAAACTTCATATAGTTTGATGTAACCTTCCAGGTTTCAGTTTGATCATTCTATCTATGCAAAGCCAAGCTTACGCGTGGCTTGTATAATTTTGGTGAAGTACAACTTTTAATTGTAAACACGCAAAGCAGTTTTCTCTCTCGAAGCTCTGGTGGGCCCTCCTCCTGCAGGCCTTGTGAGCAGCCTGGCTGCAGGAAGTGGTTTGGGAGTCACCCACAAGAGCAGAGGTTGCACGTGGTCTGTCAGTTTGACTCTGCAGCAGTGAAGAGCTGGAGTGGGGCCTTTCCTGCCTCACAGCCCCTACACTTAGATACTGTTTGGAGTCCATTTGTGCCCCTTTGGCCTCCCTCTGTGCTGGGCTGCCTTCCTTCCTCCTTATTCTGCAGTCTGCCTGCAAACCAAAGAAATCCCAGTGTTCTGAGCAAGTCTTGCAGCTCACTGCCTTCTGCCCTCCTCCTGTGTGCTCCGAGCATCGCCTGCTCCTGGGGATAACCCCTGGATGGGCCGACCCTCTGCCCCTCTCTCAGTGGGCTGGAGCAAAGCTAACGTGTGTGGAGCAGGATTTCCCTAATGCTGCACTGAGCTGGTTCCTAGGGCGTGTTGAATCCGCTGTTTGCAGTTCTGTACCTGAGCTGGGGTTATCCTGCTTTTTCTGACTCTGTGGTTAACACTTAACTCATGCTCAGGGCTGCCCATCTCCTCTCAATCTCCTCTCACTCTCCCAGCCCCAGTGACAGAGCATCAAGATCTTTTACCACCTTCGAGCAGCAGCTGAACTCCTGTGCCTTGGTCCTCCCGTTTTCGGTAAAGCCTTGCTCCTCCCGTTTTCGGTAAAGCGTTTCTCCTCCCGTTTTTGATAAAGCCTTGCTCCTCCCGTATTTGGGAAAGCCTTTCTCCTCCCGTTTTCGGGAAAGCCTTGCTCCTCCCGTTTTCGGGAAAGCCAGTGCTGGATGTGTGAGGCTGCTGAGCTCAGTTCAGCGGTGCAGGTGCCCTGGGGACAGCACACACCCCAAGTGTCACCGTGCTGGTCATGGATCACCTCAGCACAGCTCCTGCTCTTGCAGCTCATCCTCCCCAGGAGCAGAGGAGTGCTCACCCCGTGCTGCACTGCAGCTGGAGCAGCATTGCTGCGAGTTAGGTTTCTTCCCAATTGCTTTGGTATAATGCACTGCTCCAGGCACCTCCATTCTTCCCTTCATGAGCTGACATCAAAGCAACATGAGGAATATCTACTGAACCGTCAGGTTTTGCCTCAATTTGTGTTGCTGTTCCTGCAGTTATTTCACTGTGATGATGCAGCAGCTGGAGGCCAGACTGGCTAATGGGGGCATTACCTCAGTGAGAATGGCATTTGAGTTGTTGCAAAGAGAAGTGTTGTTTGGATATCTTCCCCTGAACGTAGGCTGCTTGCCCTTTCAGCTGCCAGGAGCAGATCTAAACGCTATTGTGTCCCACCCGCTCTTGCTGTAGCCTGCGTGTGTGGTCTGAAACAAAAACAAATGTATAGAATTTACTGCTTGTAAAATAAGCTGTCCTCAGGATAATAAAGGAATACATAAAGTGTCTCCTGCTGCATTGAAGAGTTTGGGCCAACTGGATAAAGGATTCAGCAGTGGGGGCTGATTTATAATATGAAAAGAGCTTTTTTATTTCTTCTCCCTTTTTGAAAATGAAAGGTGAGGGGAAGGACTGCAGAGGTGAGGGGTCAGCCAAGCCAATGGTACCCAACAGGGGAGGTATTTCTGTTCTGTAGAAGATGGGCTAAACACAAATATAGATTTATTGAAGACTGCTGCTGGGGGTAGATCTCATGTGGTTGTAAATATCTAAGTTAGAGGCAGATAAGTAAAACTGTAAAACAAGAACAAGATGTGAGCGAGTCAGTAACAGTGCTGTGTCTGACTGTCTCTCTCTCGTTCAAGTTGCAGGAGTTATTACGGCCGACTTCCTCTCAGGATTGTTCCACTGGGGAGCAGATACCTGGGGATCAGTGGAGCTGCCCGTCGTTGGAAAGGTTTGAGATTGTTCTTTTTCAGCTTGAAAAGGTTCTGAAGGCCCTTCCTGAAGCACTGCCAGTGCTCCCAGCTGAGCTGGGCTCTGTGCTCAGCCCTGCAGCTCCACACCCAGCAGCAGGGAACAGCCCTGGGCACTGCTGGGGCAGCGCTGTGTTTGCACCTGGCCCGGGGGACACGTGCAGGGTGGCACTGCTCCATCGTGTCACCTGGCTCGGGGTTGGCAGTGTTGCAATGCCAGTGTTTGCAGACCTTCCCAGGCTCTGTGGGAAGGCCTGGGACACCTCAAGTGTTGGAACCTGGCTGGGCACTGTAGGTGTTCAGAAGGTCAGGAACACAGATTTGGAGAGCTGTCCCTGCAGCTGAACTCCTAAAAACTTGTGAAACGTGAGGATGCTCCAGGAAGAATCTTACAGTTCCCTCTTCTGTGGGCCTCTGTTGTAACACACTAATATTAGAATGGTGGTGATGGAAGATTTAATTTGAGAAGTATTATACACCTGCAGCTACAAATGCCAGCTGCTTAGTGGAAGGTGCACCAGCCTCTGTAGTAAGCAACAGTCTGTTTTCTTAATTAAATTTCCTAGTAGCTACCATAAATTACTCTTCACAGTGCAATACTAGAAGGATCATTATTCAGGAAAAAAAGAAAAAAAAAAGGGCTATACCTCAGGAACTACAGCAGCAGAATTATGACTGTTGGGTTTGGCTTATTTCTGTTCACCTTCAATAGATTTAGTAGTCTTTTGAATCCCTGTATGTCTGGACCACAGTTTAATAGTTTAAAAAACCCCTACTGTCAGAGACCCTCCACTAAATCGTCATCAGATTTGAGTGTAGGAGAGCATTTGTTGGGGTTGTTTTTTTTGCACTATTTTTCTTCCCAAGACCATTATTGAGCTGTGGTATTGTGTTTCTCCAATTCTTTCTCCAGGCTTTCATCAGACCCTTTAGGGAACATCACATTGACCCCACAGCAATCACCAGACATGATTTCATAGAGACCAATGGAGACAATTGTTTCATGACCCTGGTCCCCTTGGCAAACATGGCATACAAATTTGTTTCTTTTTCCCCAGGTAAGCTGCTACTTCTAACTGCTGTGGGTTTAACATTCTTGTTGCTTTCAAATGAACATTTGTCTGTGTGAAGTTTGAGAAATCCATGAATGTGATATGACATGGAATAGCTGTTGGAAGCATGGTGCTCCTGGCAGGAGGGAGAGAAACCTCTTTTCCTTGCAGGTGTGGTGGCAGAGGGTGGCACAGCAAGGTTCTGTAGCTCAGCAGAAAATCTGGGGCTGGAGAGTTGTGCAAGGAAGATTAGAAGTTATGCTAAATATTCTTTTTATAAGAGGGACTAAGCTGTGAACATCTAGGGAAACTCATTGTTCTGAGGTGTGTAGCACAAAGCAGTGCTTCATCTCTGTGCACAAGTACTTAATGTGCAAACTAAAAGTCGAGAATTAAAGGATCAAGTTAATTTTATGGATGGTAAACTCAGTTTGCCTTCCTGTTTATGGTGTGTTGACAGATGCTGGCACTTTCCAGCCTGTCTTGTGACATTTGGGAATTGCTTATGGCTCAGTGGCTCTTGTGACACTTCTGCCAAAGTGGCTTTGGTGAGGCCTTTGTGAGATCCTGCAGCAGCAGGCGGCTCTGGCTGGGCAGGACATTGTCCTGGGAGAAGAGTGCCTTTCCAGAGCTGGTGCTCACAGCTGCCCGTGGTGTTTTGCAGATGCCCTGTGTGAGACCTGTCCCTGGGAGTGTTATGTCTTTGCCCTCATCATCTTCATAACCATGACGAACCAGATCCACAAGTGGTCCCACACGTACTTCGGTCTTCCTCGCTGGGTCATATTCCTCCAGGACTGGCACATCATCCTGCCCCGGAAGCACCACAGGATCCACCACGTGTCCCCACACGAGACCTACTTCTGCATAACCACGGGTACTGTCCCCCTGCAGGGCCCCCCTGCCCAGGACAGCTGTGCCACACTGCAGGGTGGCGTGCAGTTAGCTGTGCTCCTGCTGCACGAGCTCTTAGCAGAACTGCATTGGGTTTGTTGCATAAAAAGGGTGGGGGGAAGGTCTGTGACCAGCTGAAGGCAACTCAGAGCCTGAGGGAGCAGTCAGTGCTGCTGAAATTCCATTGTGTGGGGTCTCGGTGAGCTCAGGCCACTAATGGGGTTTGCTCACTAAAGCAGCTGTTCCTTCAAAAGAGCAGAAGGTCTGCAGCTGGTCTTGAATGCTCATTTCTAGAACCAAGCTTCTGCATTTTCAGCATCCACTCATTCTGACTCAGAGTAGACAGCTTTGCAGAAAGATTTAGCTTCCTTTTATATCTGTACAGGTGGGAATGCTCAGTCAGCAGTGTTGCATGATCCTAAATAAGTTATCAAGTTAATCAGACAGCTGGAAATAAACCACTCTGGTTCTTCCTTCTGTCATTGGCTTTGACAAACAGTTCACGTGGGTTTTGAAACCTCTGCCAAGAAACAAATCTAATTCTCATTAGCAGAATGTCATGTAGAAACACGGTACAATTAAGAAGCCTGACTTGACAGATGGTGGCAAAAATCTTGCCACCCAAAGAGCTATTTTTTCAGTCCTACTATGTCCTGGAAGTTTAAGCCTGACCATTATTAGCAGTATTGGGCTGGTTGCTTTTTTTTCTCATTAAAAAAACGTTGAACTTTAGATGCAGTGACAAACTAATCTTCTTTTTCTTTTGCAATCCCTTAGGTTGGCTGAATTATCCGTTAGAGAAGATAAGATTTTGGAGATGTTTGGAGAACATCATCCAAGGACTTACTGGGGAGAAGCCAAGAGCAGATGACATGAAATGGGCTCAGAAAATCAAATAACTTTTGCCAGCCTTCTGCAATCCTTAACTTGTTGCCAATGTTGTTTTTAAAAGAAAAAAAAATAAATAAAGCCATCAGCCAAATTCAAGACCTGCAAAGAAATAACAGACTCTAAAGCACAAACTAAAAAGTGCTAACACAGACTGCAATGAACAGAACTAATTCTTAAAACAATACTTGAAATGAAGATGATTACTCTCACTGAGCACCTTTTTGTTTAGCCATGTCTGCTTACACTTTACACCATGCTTCGTCGCTGTATCCGTGAGGTACCGGGCACGCCACGGGCACTCCAGGGGGACGTGGGGCGTAGGAAACGTGTGTTGTATCAACATTACTGAACACTTCCAAAACAGCTTGTTGCCTAAGACCTACAGGGAGAATGGTGACAGCAGTTTGTCACTTGGTGTTGGAGTGCAAGGGCACTGCATGAGAACAGTGGGGGGGAGCAATGGAAGCCTATAAAATCATGACTGTTTCATGCACTCAGTGATTGATCAACGTTCAGCTCTGTCTTCACTATCATGTTCAACCTGATTAATGTCATGTGGAACAGACTCTGAGAATCCCGCTCCTCCAGTGGGCCACCAATCCTCAAGTGTCTTCAGTTTCCCTTAAAACAAAATTGTTACACTCTCCATGTGGAATTGAGCAAACAGTTTCTGCATAAGCCTTCAACTTCAGGAACCTCTGAGGAGAGGGAGGGCACCCTACAACACATGTGTCTGTTTGTGTGGAGTGCTCACTGCTGAGTCTTCTATTAAGTGTTTCCTTCCCTGACAATAAATGTTTGAAATAGTTCTAGCATTGGGCACACTGCAAATAGCTGTATTCAAGAGCTCAAGGTATCAAACTCGTAATGTTAGAAGGGAAATGTCAATGACTGATGTTTTGTTCTTTTTATTTTTTTTTAAGGTGCTTGCTTGTTTCTGTAAATAATATAAAGCCTTAATCTCTTCTGGTGTAATGGAATAATATTTTAATGTGATGTTTGAATGTATATAATATATTTATAACAAAGCAGTTGGATAATACTAATCATGTTCAAGTCTTGTTGCTGTTCTTCATTGCTGTACTGGCAGCATGCAGTGCAAGAGCTCAGTCTCTGGGTGCACACCTCGTGCAGTGCCACCCTGAGACACCTGGCAGCTGTCACAGCTTGTGACATCTGGAGTTGGAGTGATCATCTGCCTGTGTCTGAGGAGCCTGGCTGTGTTTAACAGACTTCTACAGCTTTCAAGAAGTGTAAGTAATTAATTCTGCTCTGGATGCAAAGGAGTAACCTCAACTGAATTGGGGTGAAGAAGTTTCCCTACAAAAATCCAGCGGGCACTTTATCAAGTTAATGTGATTTGGATCTTTTTTAGTTCTTCCCTGACTGAAAGCTTTCTGGTGGTCAAATGTAAGGTATTTCCCCCCTCTAGTTGTAAATTTTACTGAATTCAAACTGCCTCTTCCTGAAGGGCAGGGTAAGATGGTTTTGGGTCATAGGTTTAGACTGACCTTGATTTCAGATGTGGTGGATGGTTTCTGAAAGAGCTGGGACCTGGCAGCTCTTTCAGTGGGAGGTGCTGCCGCACATGCCTCTGAGCTGGATTCTGCAGGTCAAAATCACAGTTGGTACCTTGATCACAAAATCTTTCATTTAAGCGCTCAGACCCTTGGAGAACTTCATGCCATTACATGAAACTGTTCCCATTGCCACAGTCAATATCAAGTCTCTGTGTAGCTTTGATATTCAAGAATTCTTCCACTTCAGTAGGAGGCACAAAATGTTTTCAGTTGATACTGGAGAGCCTCGGTCAGAACTGGGGGGATGCTCAGGGCTCCTGTGTAAATCAGCCTGAAGCACTGGGTCCTGTGAGAGCTCTTTTTCACTGCAGGTTTAAATGCCAAGTGAGTGGCAGTGGATGGAATAAATTATTTGGGACACCCAAATCACCAGAATTTGAACTTCCGAAGTGCTGCTCAAGGCATTGCTGCTGCCCAAACCTCTCTTAGCTGCTGTCGCCTTACTGGAAACAAATCTGAGCTACTCATACTGGTGGCTGCTGGGACTATTTATCTGTTAATCTTGCTTAATTATGAGAAACTGGGACAGAGTTAATCTCCGGATGCTGTTTCCACGTGGATGCTGTGCCGGGCTCCAGTGGCAGCCCTGGCTCCTTGTGTCCCCACACCCGGCGGGGCTGCGGCTCCAAGGTCCCTGTTCCAGCCGTTTAAAGACAAGGATGCTCCCATAAAATCAGTGTGGCAATTCTGGAGCAAAAGGCTGCACGGATCCTTCTTAACAGCTGTAAATCTGGCTTAAGATAAATTTGTCGTAAGTTGATTAGGAACAGATTAGAGCTGAAGCAGAATCAGGCACTCCTGCTAAACTGCGCAGGGATGAATGGCCTGCATTTCAGTTTAATGCTTTTCAACGCTTTTAAAAGCTCTCTGATTTCAGTCTCACCTCCACAGAAAACTCAGGCTCCTGCTCTCTGGACCCTCAGAAGGTCTTTCAGGCCTCCAGCTTCTGCCAGGGCTGCAGTTGCCCCCTGTGAGCAGATTCTTGCACTCACATGGGGGCCTTGGAAGAGCTGGGGTGGTCGCTTATGCTCATCCCAGGAGCAGGGGTGGATATTTATGTTCATCCCAGGAGCAGGGGTGATTGCTTCTGTTCATCCCAGGAGCAGGGGTGGATATTTATGTTCATCCCAGGAGCAGGGGTGGATATTTATGTTCATCCCAGGAGCAGGGGTGGTTCCTCATGTGCAGCCGTGGCACTGCAGGAGCACCACTCAGAGCAGCCTGGGGCCACAGCTGCACAGGGAAGTGCTGCCCTGTGCTAAACTGAGGGAAATCACTGCAAAGTGCCTCAAAATTCCACTTGGAGGTTTTGGCTTAGGTGTGGTGCCTGTCTCTGTGATCATCCTGGGATTTGATTTAGCAGCCTAAAGCATGGATGGGAACACTGTTAGGGTGTTAAATGTGTCACCCCATCCACCCCAGAGCCCTTGCAGAGCCATCCTGCTGCACCTCTGCTGCCTGGCACCGAGCCTGGCTCTGCTGCCGAGCTCTGCCAGCTGGGCCTGCCCGCCTGGGCTGAGCTCTCGTGCCATCTAGCTGCCTTCTCCTGCTGCTTTTCCTGCTATTTTTCCTGCTGCCTTCTCCTGCTGCTTTTCCTGCTATTATTCCTGCTGCCTCTTCCTGCTGCTTTTCCTGCTGTTTTTCCTGCTGCCTTTTCCTGCTGTTTTCCTGATGTTTTTCCCTACTGCTTTTCCTGCTGCCTTCAGCCAGCCGGTGCTCAGCCGTGGCTGAAATGAAATGTCACTGAGTGAGACAAAAGCCAACCAGTAATCCCAACGCTGCTGTTTTAAAGCATCTTCCAGGAACAGCTGATGGGAGCAGCGCCTCGGCTCCCGCGGCTGCTCAAAGCTGAGTCTGGGAGGGCTACCTGCAGAACAGAGCTTAAGCTGCAATGGGTCTCCAAAACGTTTTGCTTTGTAATTGTTTCTGGTATTTTCATAGGATGTCCTGGGGCTTAGTTTTTGGAGCGTCTGTTGCAAAGCCAAGCAGAACTCATTTCCCTCCGCTTTCCTTTAACTTTTTTTCACATTATACCCGAAGCGGAGCGGGCTGGGGAAGCTGGGCCGGAGCATACAGGGGGTTACCCGCCGCCGTGTCCCGGAGCCCCGGTGTCCCGGTGTCCCGGAGCCCCGGCTCGGCTCGGCTCGGCTCGGCCCGGCCCGGGGTCACCGCGGCGATCACGCCCGCCCGCGCCGCGGGGCCGCGCGAGGCCACCGTGCACCATGGAGTCCCGCGCGAGGCCCCGCCCCCCGCGACTGCGCTTGGCGCGCCCGCCCGCGCCGCGCTCGCGGCCGCAGTTCCCGCGTTGTGGTGACGTCAGGCGGGGCGGGGCCGGCGGCGGCGGCGCAAGATGGCGGCGACCACGGGCGCGGGTGAGCGGGGCCGGGCCGGGCCGGGCGGCGGGGCCGCGCCGGGGCCGCCTCGCCCCGGGGCACCCGCGGGGCCGCGGCCGGGGACGGCGGGGCGGGAGGCGCCCGGCGGGGGGCGGCCGAGGCCGGGGGAGCGGGGCGGCGGCGTGGCCCGAGCGGGGCCCGGTGGGGCGGGAGTGGAGCCGGAGCCGTCCCCGCTCCCGTCCGTGGGTCCCGGCGAGCCCGTCCGCGTGTCCCCGGGGCTGCCGAGCCCTGGCGGTGGGAGCAGCCCCGGTGCGGGTCCGGAGGGCGAGCGGGGCCCGGCGGGACGCGTGTCCCGTGCGGCGGAACCGGGCCGGGCCTGGGCCGGGGCGCCGGGCGGCCTGCAGGCCTCGGCGGGGCCGAGCCTCCCGGGGCCGCCGTTCGGGCGCTTTTGCTGCCGTGCTCATCTCCCGGCCAGGTCCGTGGGGCTGGGCTGACCCCCTGCCCTCCTCCCGGTGCTCACCGGGCTGTGGCTACAGTTCCGTGAGTGGAATCAGCAGCTTTGAGAGCCTTGCTCACTAATAACCTCTCCCTGCTCCAGGAGAAGTGTGTAACTCCCGTGTCAGGACGTGTGTGCTCCAGAAGGCAGTGAATCCTTTATTCCCTTTAAAGCTGCTCCACACCAGCTTTGAGCAGTTGCACACATTCTCCCTTTGCATTTATCCTCACACATTAAACAGAAATACTGCAACTAGATTTGGAGTGGGGTTTTTTCCTGCTGACATCCTCTAACGAACTTCAACAGATTGAATAAATCAGTGACTTCTGTTGAGGCAGTTTCGTTTTCCTGTTTCCCTCAGTCCATGGAGGGTTTCAGATGTGCCCCTGTAGTGCTTGTTTTCAAATTGCACTCTCTGAAGTTTGACTATAAGGTCACTGGAACGTGACTGGTGGGAATATAACAGAAGTATTTTGGGGTTCTTTTTTTACAGATAGTTCTCTATTAATGACTGCTCTCAGATTTTAAGGATAACCATCAGAATGCACAAAATTCGTATTAATCAAGTTAATAAAAACCCTTTTAAAGTGCTGTGGTTGCTGTCCTGAGAATTCTGTGTTACAGGTCTGTGTTTGAAGGAGCCGAGGTGTTGACTAAAGACACAAAAGCTGTAGCAGACCCCTCTTCCCCCTTCCCCTGTTATGTCATGTTCTCCTGCCTGCTCTGCGTTCTCAGTGATCCTTTCAAGCTGCTGACTTTGCATTTTGTGCTTGGCTGGAAAAACAAGGCAAATACTTTTCTTTTCAAGCCAGTGCCGCTCTGAGTGAAGTGTTAGGTAGTCACGGAGGGACACGTGTGGGAAGGGGCTGGGCTGCAGTGACAGTGCCAGCACAGCCTTTGTGACAGGCTGTTGTCACCCAGCGTCCGTGGGCCACGTTGTGTCTGTTGGATTCTCCCTGTTATCCACTGGGTTTGTCACAGCTGTCTCGTGTCCCCACTGCTGGGAGCAGGGCTTCAGTGTCCTGTGTCACTGTGGGCACACAGCTCTTCAGCTGCCCAGGGGTCCTGTCACCCCGAGGGTGACTTACAGACCTGTGCTGCAGGAGCCCTGGATTTGTGCAGTAAGCCCAAAATTCGGTCTGGGAGCCTTTGTGGATGGGAGCTTTGGCTGTAACTCATGGGCTGCCCTCGCAGCATTCTGGTGTGCTGGGAGAGGATGGAGATTTTCCTCTGCTGGCGGCGAGGGCTGCCCAGTGCCCAGGGGCTGGCAGTGGCACTGCAGTGAGGCTGTGTGTGTCCCTGCTGCCCTGCACTGGAGGCATGGCCTGGCACGAGCAAGGGGCTGGAGGTGACATCTCACCCTCCACTGCTGATCTGTCCCTGGGGGGCTTGGGGCAAGTGCCTTCACTCATCTGGGAAACAGTGTTTGCTCACACTTGCTTCAGGGAATCTTAATGTGTTCGTATTTGTCTGTAAAACACTGGAGTAAGTGTGATATCTTGAGTTCACGGTGGTTTAGCAATGGAGCTTAAACACAATGAAGATGAAAATGCTCATTGTCTTCAAAAGCAGCTACTAACCCAGAGGAAGAGTGGTAGCAAATACCCCTGAAACCTAAAAAAGTAGTAGGGCTGCTCCTGGCAATCAGACAGGTAAATAGATTAGATATTTGTATCTAATAAACAGGTAGAAGTAATTAACAAGGGGAAAAACCCGACCCTCAGCCTGGAAGGAATGTTAGCTTGTAAGGTCCGTCTGCAGCACAGGGAGAGGGGAATCCTGTGCTGCTGATGGTGTGGTTTCCCACAAACCCCATTAATACATGAACAGAAAAGAAAGGGTTGACTTTAATCATTTTAATGAGGCTGTTTTTAGGAGACTCCACTCTGTGTTTCCACCCTTCAGCCTGAGGTGTCCTGCAGGAATGCTCAGCTACCAGAGGTGATCAGGCAGGAGCCCAAGGGTTCCTCAGAGGCTCCAGCCCTTGCTGGGCTGCAGTTATGCTGCAGACCTTGCTCCACGTTGCTGTCCTGCAGATTCCAGTTTTATAATGAGTCAAAACCTGGCTGTGCTGACCTGTGGGATTGTGTTTCCCTAACTTTCACCCTGGGAAAGGTTTGATGATCTCACTTAACCCACTTTTCTCTCACAGTTCAGTTTCGCAGGTCTGTTGCCGGGCTGTGAGACACTGTTTACCAACAGCCTGGGAGTGCTGAGTAGTAAAATGGTTTGCCCAGATTTGAGTTATTCCAAGTCAGAGGAACATGAAGGACTGCAGAAGAGCCATGCATTGGGTGCATGTGGCTTAATGCTCCTAGCAGAGAAGAGCACACGTTGGGGTTAGTGCAGTGCAGTAAAGGATCTGTTTCTAACTGTTGGTGCACCTGTAACATCACTTTTAAATTACTTTTTTACGTCACTGTTAGCTCAAAGTGATGCTGGTGACAAGCACGGGAGAGGTACAAGTGTTGCACAGTACAGGTGTAGCTGCCGTGGGAGTGCCCCACGGTGGCTCCTTGGAGTGACAATGGTCATCCTTGTCTCAGAGGAAGCACTGCCAGCACCAAGTGCTCTCTGGGTCTGTAAGTAAAAGACTCAAGGGTAGGGGAAAAGTAATTGAAGAGGAAATGGAAGATAAATTGTGCCTTTTAAAATAAGATGGACTGTAAGAGCACATGAAATAGTGCTAGAGGAGTTAATGGCAGAGCTTTGTGTGCTGTAATAGAAGGATGCAGTAGAATGAATAGAAAGGTAAATAGTTCAACACTCCTGCAAGATGAGACTGAACTGAATATTTTCATCTTCAGTTAAGTAAATTACATAATATGTTCGAAAAGCAGCATTCTGGGTGAGAACTTAACCGTATTAATTAGTGTATTAAATATGTAAGCAGGTGAGGATCCTGTCAGGTGTAACAGTGACAGATCTGGGGAGGGTGTGAGGTTGGGATTTTCAGCTGCTGAGGCTGCTGTTCACCTCCTGCAGTGGAGCTGCAGTTCCTGGTGGTTTGTGCCCCATCCCCAGGTGTGAGCTGGGCCTGCAGGGACACTGTGCTGTCAGGGTGGGCTCTGCTCCCCAGGGCTGCTCTGAACCTGCCTGTGCCTTCACCTTGGGGGGTGAACAGAGGAGAACCCAGCGGGGCTGGGTGGGCACCCAGGAGAGCAGCTCTTGCTCAGTCACAAACTGCACAGTGCAAAAGGCAATGGTGGGAGTTTCCCTCATGAGATTTAGTGTAAAGATGTGGTCCAGGACACCAGTGCTGGGTGACTTACTTTCTGGAATAACTTGTACCTGTGCTGGAAATGTTTTGCTTTTCAGTTGTGATACAATCATAG
Source organism: Acanthiza pusilla (assembly GCA_036630365.1). Lineage (NCBI taxonomy): Eukaryota > Metazoa > Chordata > Aves > Passeriformes > Acanthizidae > Acanthiza > Acanthiza pusilla. The sequence continues at coordinate 16,271,478 of JAXCHO010000050.1, forward strand.
AAATAATCTGATATTAGCTGCAGCTGCTGGAAAGCTGTGCTTGGCCTCAGCCTGCCTCAGACTAATGTTTTTTAGTGATCTCTTTCCAAGGAACCTGCCTAAAGTATTGAAAGGTAGAGCCAGTGCTGAAGCTTGCACAGAGCAGAAAACACTTCAGATTGTTGAAGTGCACAGGAAGTTATTTTTGTGTCTGCAAAGTATCTCAGTACCTGTCTGTATCATCAGAATGGAAATTGTGAGTGTAAAGATGATGCAAGAAATGCAAAGTTTCTGTCTTCTGAAAGCATTTGTGACAGTTGCTGAAAGCCTTTTATTTGGTTTTAAGTATTCCATCACTTCAGAAACTTTATACACCGTTGTGACAAGGAGTGGCTGGTGTATTTTTTCCAGTCCTAGTGCTACAGGGATAAGCTGTCCAATTAATTATCTGCAGTCACTGCAAAGAGATGAGACACAGACTGGAAAGGATGTAATTAAGGCTGAATATCAAATACACAGAAACAAGCAACAGAAAGCACTTTAATGTATTGAGCAACAGAAGTGTTTAAAGCTGTTGGATTACAGCTCACTTGAGTTACTGTAAATGGGTATAGAAAGCAGAATTAAAATTGTTCAGGAAGACCAATTTGATAAGTTGCTTCTTACCAGTGAAGGGAGCAAGGTCGAGGAACCTTCAGCAAAAGAAGTTTTCCAAGTTCCTCTCCTTGGAGCCCCATCTTCCCTGTGCTTTGCTGAGGTGTGCTGTGCCCTGAGCTTTAGTCCTGGAGAGAAATGCTGGTGCTTCCATGTCTCTCTGGAAGGGAGAGAGAAGCGTGTTGAAGTTTTTGAGAGGTGTGTGTTTTGTTCTACTGACGCTGATCAAGAAGATTGGAGGAGAGGATCTTCCCTTAAAGGCACAAGGTCTGCCTGGTGGCACAGTGCTGTTCTCAGCTTCACAAGGTCTCTGGAGCTGCTTCTGCTGCATAGCAGAAAAATGAAGAGATGGAAAAGTGTAGTGTGTGAGTAAGATGAGAAAAATCTCAGCCTGATAAGATCACTCCTAAAGCTGTTGTAAGATTCATTCAGTCATATATCTTGTCTTTAGTAGTGCTGTATTAAAAGGTAAAAGAGTGCTTTAAGATCTTTAAAAGTCCCAGCTGATATTTAACTGTCTTTCAGGATAATTCTGTTCTTCTCTAGCAGGATTCTCACCAGGTCAGGCTCCTGTTGTCCCTGTTTCAGCATGCTGGCTCTGTCGTGCAACTCATTGCCTTACAAGCAGGTGCATTGTGAGGTGCCAGGGAAATTTTTGAGAAGGAAAACAGAAGGTCCTGATTCAGCTGAAGGCTGAAAAGGATGTCACAAGGTCACTCAGCTTCTTAACTGCAGCTCTGAGCTCTGAAGTACACTCTGTGGTTCGGGTCTCCTCTCTGGTTGCCATAAAATGATTTCATTAACGTTTCATGGCTGGTGAACTCATGTGGGGTTGAGGCCTCACAAATACACATTGCTGAAAGGTGCACTTTGAGCAGGATTGTTCAGATCTTTCACTGGAGATCTCGCCTAGTCAATACAGTTATGATTCAGCTTTGACAGGTTTGTTGCCGTTGTGATTAATAGTGAATAACTCCTTTTGCTCTGAAATATGTTTTCAGTTCCATTTCTGGGAGTACTTCAGTCAGGTAAGCTGCAAGTGAAGCAGTTACAGAGATATTACTATATTGATGTTTCAAATGAAGCTGTTGTTTGAGAGTTGTCTCGAAGCATAGCGAAGGCTAAATTGAAATGCCTAACTGAAAGTACTTTAGACAAGCTGATTATTTTTAATTGCCTCTCACTTTATTTAGGCTTTCTTGTGTTAAATGAAGAGCTCTTAGAGGAACAGGTTGGTGTGGTTAGTGCCATGGAAGTCTCCACTGCTGCTCTGAGAGGGTTGTGCAGGATATTTATTGGGGGTAGGAGGAGGAAATAGCAGTGACTCCTGGTGCTGTCAGGGCCACAGGACATCTCCTGACTGTGCAGCTGCTGTGCTTCAGCCGTGGATGTTATTGGGCAAATACTGTGTGTGCCTGGGACAGATCTGATCACTTTCGAGGAATCTTGGTGGGCAGAAACACGATGGTGATGTGTTTGTGTATGATCACAAGTGATAAAGCTCATGTGGCTTCTGAGGTTGGGTCCCAGCAGGATGTGGTGGCAGACCATGAGTGCTCCAGGCCATTGCCAACGAGGAGGAGATGGGGTTTGCTTAATGGCCTCGTGCATCTTTCCAGATGACCAGAAGGACAAATCTGGTCTTTATCCTGCCTTGCTTAAGGGAAGTTCATTTATATAAAGCATTTATGGTCATACGGGCTTCATCTTCTATATTAATCTGTGTGATTCTGTTGAACAAATTTGCTGAGAATGTGTCAGGGGCTGAGCTGAATTGCCACCTTCTGTGGTAGGTGAGGTGCTGGTCCTTCGTGTTACACCCTGAGCTTCAGCCCCGGGGTGAAACATGTTGAGAAAGCAGTGATGCTGTTTGACAAGGTAATTTGTTGTAAAATTACTAATTATCTCCCATGATGATTTTATTTTCCATGAAATGCATGAAACTCAAATCCGTGTCCTTCCCTTTGGGCTCCCCCTTTGCAGTGCTCACAAGGAGCAGCTGCTGTGGAGTGAACACTCACTGCTGTTAAGGATTTCCGTGTGACAGGAGTCAGTGCAGTGTGACTCGCCAGCTCTCTGGAGACCTCACACTCACCGAAGAGCTCTGAAATCCTGTGTGACTCTTTGATGGCTCTGATTCATGCTGGGTTCATGCTGAATCAGAGCAGCTGTATCTGGGGAGAGCTCAGCAATTAAGTTGCCTTCTCTTCCCGTAAGGTTGTAAAGCCAAGCAAATGGTAGCAAATGTCAGAACTCAGGCTGCCTCGCAGCCCTGGTTGTGGCCTGCTCAGATATGTGTGTGATGATGTCATTTTTAATTACATGCTCACTTAAAGATTCCTGCCTGGCTTAGTGAGCAGGGTGTGATGCTCAGAGGGATCACTCAGAGCTGATGCTCAGAGCAAGGGTGGATGGGCAATATTTTTGGTTTTCTTTGGTGTGTGGCCTGTGTCTGCCATAAAGCTGATTCCTCCTGGGTGATTTATTTTGGTCTAGGTAAGTACCAGTAAATTGTCCTTGCACCACTGATAACTATGAAGTGATGTTATCAAGGAGCAAGGCATGGACATTGATAAGATGCGTGTTAAGCACTGTGATTTTCTGGTGTGGAAGTGAGAGTATTTTTTGGCACTGTGACTCACTCGAGGCAGGTCTTCCGCTGGCTCTGGCTGAAGGCTGCTCGGGCTGGGGCTCTGGTGACAGCCACAGGGTTTCCTCTGTGGCACCTCCTGCCCTGGGGAAGCGCTGCTGAGCCCTCCAGAAGGACCTTCTGCTTGCCCTCCTCCCCTGGCCCTTTTTCCCAAACACCAGGGGCAGGGCTGAAGGGCAGACAGAGGTTTGGCTTTGAGTCATTCCCATCAGCAGCTCTGCTGCAAAAGCAGGGAGATAAGGTGGGGTGTGTGCACACAAAGGTCACACCGTGCTCCATCTGCTTCTCGTGTCCCCAGCTCTCATCCCAGAGGTTGGGGCTGGGCTGCCCTGCCTCCCCAGAGTTCATAATGGGGAACACTGGGAATGGATGGGGTGGCTCACCTGTCATGGCTCCTGTGTGACTTGAGCCCTCACGTGTCTGCAGCACACAGGATACACACTTCATACTTTTAAGACTTTTCTGGGCCAGCAAATGCTGGAGTTGGCTGTGCAGGGGTGTGACAGTGGTGCCCGGGAGCTCCTGTTGCCACCCAGGCTGTGGGGCTGGGGCAGTCCCATGGGGGTGGCTTTACCAGCCCCACCTGACTCATTTCCTTTCCCAGCCAAGGACTTGTGTTGCTCAGCAGCCATGGTAACAGCACGGGCTGCCTGAGGAGGGGTTTGGCAGGGAGCTGTGCTCAGCACCCCCGGGTGGGAGCTTTGGTTCAGCCAGTGCAGCTCTGGTGTCTGCTGGCATCACTCTGCTGGCTGTGGTACCTGTGCTGCTGCTGCAGCTGAGACTGAATGCTGCTGCCCAGGATGTTCTTGGATATGATCACCTTAGATGTGTGTCCAACTGGCCAACGAGCTACTTTCCTTAGTCATTTGCTGGTTTGCTTTCTTTTATGCATGCTTTGTAGTGAATGAAATTTGGACAGCTCTGATGGTGCGGCAAAATCATCTCTGATGTTTCATTTCCTTAGGTCATTAATGTATTTCAAGAAGAGTTTAAAATTACTGGATCCTCTGTATTTTGTACATGGCCAAGCAGTGCTCCGTGGGCTGCAGGGGCACCTCTGCCTCCCCAGGGAGCTCCACAGGCTGCAGGGGCACCTCTGCCTCCCCAGGGAGCTGCACAGGCTGCAGGGACACCCCTGCCCCTCTTCGCTGGCCTTGCTGTCTGTTCCTCTGGCGTGTCCTCGCTCCTCTCTCCCCCTGCAGCTCACCCTGTGCAGTAACTCTGTCCTGTCCCTTCCCAGACGATCCCAGCAGTGGTGATGGCTGGGCCCTGGTCAGCCCTGGCTCTGTCCTGGAGCTGCCCAGGGTTGGCTCCATCACACAAGAGGAGCTTCCAGCAGCTCCTCACTGGACCCAGCCCTGCAGCCCCCAGCAGCAGACCCTGGCCACAGCCCCAGCAAGGGAGCAGCAGTGGCCTGGAGTGCAGTTCTGCTCTGCCATCCCCGAGCTGCAGGTGCCTGGAGGAGCAGTGGAACCTCTGTGGCCTGGGTTCAGGGTCCTCCTTCACCACAGACGTGCTGTGTGACCTTGCCTGGGTGACCTGATCTCTTGGTGCCATTGTTTTCCATTAATGTAATGGGGAGAAGGAGATCTCCCTGCTTTGCTGTCTGTTTTGAGGAGAAATGTGCCAGCAATTACCAAGTGCTGGAATTCCTTGGTGCTGGAGGTCACAAGTACAAAGGATGCCATTGCTGCTGACAAAGCCCACTTCAATTAACTTCAGATTAACCTACTAATGTTATGAAAGAGTTTTATTTGCTTTGAAAGGTATTTTTAAAGCCCTGAGTGAGTCGACTGCTGTCAAACCTCTCATGATGTCATTTTGTAGAAACTTCGGAATTTTTATACTGTAAATCATATAGGCAAGTGCTAATTAGAGCTCCATAATACTGGGTGTGCCTTTGAAGGAATGGAGATTTCCTTTCATTTTATTGCCTGCCATAACATGTGACCTGTCAGCCTTCTGGAATGTTTATTTGGGGATACCTTGATTTTGCTTGTAAAATCCAAACGAAATATGGGGATAGCTTTTTTCATCATGTTGAAATATTGTCATTCAAAAAGTAGTGATATTTTTATGGTTTTGCCCAAAATGTGATCTGGGGAATGACCAAAAGTATCAGGGAAATGTCTGTAGCTTTTGTTCTTTACTAGATTTCTCAACTGATATTATTTTTATGATTGTTTCAGGAGTAAAAGTTCCTCGTAATTTTCGTCTTTTGGAAGAACTTGAAGAAGGTCAGAAAGGAGTAGGAGATGGAACAGTTAGCTGGGGCCTTGAAGATGATGAAGATATGACACTCACAAGATGGACAGGAATGATTATTGGGCCTCCAAGAGTAAGTATCCACGTCCATACTAAAATAGTACTGTTACTTTTTTTTCTTCCCTTTCCTCCTAACCTAACCACTGATGTAGAAAACAAACAAAAGACAAATGCATGAAAAAACCCTTTAGGAAGTGATCTATGCTGAAGTTCAAGTTCTGTATAGTAATGGATTTCGTGTATCTATATGGGGTTTTTTTTATAATTTGGAACATTTTATTGCCTTTGGTTAGGTCTGTTACACATCTGCTTTATATTTGCAGATTCATGAAGACATAACTTTTGAGATCCCAAAATTCTAGTGTCCTGTACCCTTGAATCCAGCAAGGTTTAAAATCCTTTAGCTAGGGAGGTTACAAATGGAGCTCCTGTGGGTGCCAGGAGATGTTCTGTGCAGCACTGCTCATCTTTCTGCTGTTCCTGCTGGGTTTGGGGGCTGCTGTTTGGTGCAGCAGCACTGACATGCTCTGGCAGAGTTTCAGCTGACTGAGGAAACTCACATTTTGGTGATTTCAGTTTCTTCTCTGAATGTCCTCTCCCAAAGCAGTGTCTCACAATGCAGCTGGGCTTTGTGGTAGTATTGTTGTGTTCTCTCTCTTCTCCTCCCAACACTTCTAAACCGTGGGTTTACACCCTAGTGGTGAACTTGAGGACTTAATTGTGTTTGTGTGTGTGTGTGTGTGTATTCTAAACCCAGAACTTGTCTGCTGTCTCCAGTTTCACTGTTCTGTTTCCTTACTATCCTTTCCATGGAGTGCCAGTAGCCAATTCTTTTCCTGCAATAGCAGGTGTTGTCTTCTACATCTGGCCTCAGCATCATTTCTCAGTAATTCCAGGGGTCATTATATGAAAATCTTTGCAGACCTTTAATCACATTACTGCTCTCTGTTCCCATTCTGTCAGTTGCCTTTTCTGACACACACTGAGCTTGTACAAGAACGTGTGTTATAAAGGCATTAGACATGCAGTGTTTTCTGTCTCATCCTGAAGTGTTGTTTACTTGTTGTCTGCCTTTGTTAATCTCTCCCCAGTCACGAGCATTTCATTTGTTTATGGTGTACCCAAAATGTTTTCTGGAACAGCATTTGATTTTAGAACATTAGGAGGCTGCTAATGAGGCTGCAGTAAGGCTGTGAAGAAAGCTCACTGTGTGCATAGGCTTTATGGAAAATTTAAACAACCTTGAAATCTAATTTCGAAAATTAAATAGGAATTGAAATATGCAAACAGGAGCTTGCAGCCTTGCCAGCAGCGAGAGAAGTGTGCAGTTCTTGTCGTGCTGCAAACCAAGGACCGTCACAGACGAGGAGTCAGCTCTGCCTCTCCTCGGTCTCTCTGACACCTTTAGGAATATAGATCTTTTTTCTGTAAGTGTCGTGACTTCTTTTGAGCTTCCTGCTTGAAGGCAGCAAGCTGTATAGAGGGAAATTCTGGGGGCTTGCAGCCATTCCTGTCTGCTGTCCTTTTAACCCTGCTCATGTTCAGTTATTACCATTTTGTTTCTTAGTAGGATGTGGGAGCACTGGCTGGGGACGAAAGCTAAGTCCTGTTTCCGTCTGGGTGGAGAGCAGCCACGCTGTAGCAGGTGGAAGGCTCTTGTGTTGGATGTGCAGTGGGAAGAGTGAGCTCTGTGCAGAGCTGGAGCTCCCTGGGAGCTGCTGCTCCGAGTGGCCGTGCACGGTGTCGTTCCCAGGCTGTGTGCGATGCTCCACAGCCCCGGAGTCTCTGTTGGCTCAGGTGTCCAAAAACACTGCCCCTGGCAGAGCTCAGCTTCATCTGCACGTGTTGTGTGCTGGCTGTGCTCAGCCAGGGCTTCCCCTGCTGCTCCCTGCAGGGGAGGTGTCCCAGAGAGCCCAAAGCTCTGCACAGAGCCCAGGGCTGCTCCCTGCTCTGTGCACGAGGCTGCTCAGGGACATTGAAAATTGATGCTTAAAGGACCAGCAGAATTTAATACTCTGAAGAAACATTTGACACTCTGAATATTATAAAATGAACTAAAAAGAGGTAGCCAGCACAGTATCGACGTGGCTGCCCACACTTTTGGAAGTTTCCATGTTCCTAAAGTAGCCACTGCTTTAACTGAATGCTTATTGAACTGCCTGATGTAATCATTTCCCCCTTTCTTTTCCCCTCAGACAATTTATGAAAACAGAATATACAGCCTTAAAATAGAATGTGGGCCTAAGTATCCAGAAGCACCTCCATTTGTAAGATTTGTAACAAAAATTAATATGAATGGAGTAAATAGTTCTAATGGAGTGGTAAGTTTTTCGCTTTTATTCATTTTAATGTTGTATTTTTGTGCAGCTTCAATGCTTTGTTTGTGCTTGTAGCTTGCTTAGCTGCTCACTGCTTGTGGTGCTGTTTGTTGGAGAAGGAGAGGGGGTAGAAGGGAAGAGGGCAAGTGGAGATTTATTATGCTTTTAGGAAAGCACTTGCTTTTGCTTTCTCCCACTCAGATTTCACATGGGACCTTTAGCTGGGGGGTGGGAGGGAGTTAAGTGTAACCAGTGCACCAATTCTGACAGGAATGGTCTTTTTGTCTGTTTTAGGTGGACCCCAGAGCCATATCAGTCCTAGCAAAATGGCAGAATTCTTATAGTATCAAAGTTGTTCTGCAAGAGCTTCGGCGTCTAATGATGTCTAAAGAAAATATGAAACTTCCTCAGCCACCTGAAGGACAATGTTACAGCAATTAATTAAAAAAAAAAAAAAAAAAAAAACAAACAAAAAACCAACATGCCCCCCTTATTCAATTTAAGCTGTCTTCATTTTCCACAGTAGTAAATTTTCTAGATGCATCTTGTAGACCTCAAAATACTGGAAAGGAAGTTCCCATTCAAAGGAAGTTTTTCTTGAGATACTGTAAATGATACTAATTTTTTTTTTTCATTTGAAATATAAGTTGTGCTATAACAAATAATCCTGTCGTGTAACCACTGTCCACATAGCTGAACTTCTGGTATCAGGAAAAGTCTATTTAAATTTATTACTGTCAAGACCAGTGTGGCACATCCAACTTAACTGTGAAAGGATCCATCCCACAATCACCTTGCTGTGTGTCTGGCCTGGGTTATTTTTTTCTTTCTCTGTCTTTTGCAATAGAGTCGAAGCTCAGGGCTATTTATTAGAGTAGACACAAAGGTTTTTGCTTCCAGTGCTCCACTGGGCTGTATGGACTACTACTGGGGATGTGTGCTAACCTCAGTCATCCCTCCCTTTGTGCTCGCTCTAGTAAAGGCTGAATGTGACTGTGGTTGTTTTTGGGTTTTTATTATTTTTTTAAATGCCCTGATAATCTGGGGCAAGCTTTCTTTCTTTCCTTTGGCCAAGGCATAGATTGTATTTCTCTTCCTGGTCCCCCTCACCAGTGATGTGAGCTTTGGGTGAGGGATTCAGGGTTCTTTTAATCTCTTCCCTCTTCCCCTCTTTTTAGTGGGGGTGCTGCTTTCTTTTTGCCCCTCTTGGTGACTCTTCTCACTCCTGGCTCAGGGGTGAGCATCGGGGCAATAACTTGACCTGTTCCCTCCTGCTTATCATTTTGGTTTTGCAACAAATTTAGTCTTCACCAGCCTGGGAAACAAGGGTATCTGTTCTGCTGGCAAACGTGGGTTTTCCCTTCCCTCCAGCACTGCTGCCACACCGCCAAGCTGGCCACGGCCATGCTCTTAGATAGGCTTTGACATGGGAAAAGAGCAGTAATTTACCAGGATTGCCCAAACCTTCTGCTGCCAAACTTCAGTGGGGAAGACTCTGCAGGTGGAGACTCTGAACACGCTCCAGTCACACTCAGATCATTGTGTTTTGGTGCTTTGGATTGACCCAAGAATGTTAATTAACAAAACGTTGCACTTGCGTTTGGCCCTTCTAAAGATGTGACAACCACAGACAAATCAAATCTGGGTGGTAGATTTTATTAGGGTTCTGTAAATCTTAGAAATCTCTTCAGTGAAGATTTTGGGGAAGCGGTGGCACAGCAGATTAAGGACCTTGATTGGCTTTGCATCCTGGCAAATCACTGCCTTTTCTGGTTTACTGTTCCGGACCACTTAACTGCTGCAATGTGGATGCAAGCTTACAGGAAACCAACCTAGTGTGTCCTAAGTTTTATGAAAAATTCAGTGTTTGTGTTAAAAAAAAAAAAAAAAAAGAGAAAAAAAGAAAAGAGTAAAAATAAACACATTTAAAGCAGCAGCTGTCAAGTCAATGAACAATTGATGTTTCCATTAACTTCTGAGGAAAATATTAGTTGTAAGGATTTAACATCCTCTGTACTGAAAGTTTAACATAACAGTATTCCATAAGCAGCCTTTTTATTGTATCAGACCATTGCCTGATTTTAATATAATAAAAAGTGTGCATTAATATTAGAAGGCTTTAATTGTATTTATGTTTAGAATTTTGATCCCTTATGGAATTCTTGATTTGTTGGAAGTATCTTCCTACAGATCACGTTTGGCTGACAGAATGTAAAGTGGTGGTGAAAGGCAATTGTCTATCCAGCTGCTGCTGCTGTGCCAAGGAGCATCTCTAGTTTTGGTTTACACCTCAGGCTGCCCCAGCCCTGGCCGTGTGCAGTGTCAGGGGAGCCCCAGGAGCTGTCCCAGGGCATCCTGATCCTGTGCTGGCAGTGCCATGGCCTTCTGTGCTGGAGTGCCGACAGATGGAATTCCTGTACCGCTGCCTGTTAGTCTGTCAAGGTCAAGCAGTGTTCCACAATCTGACATTTTAAACAGATAGTGAAGAGTAACAAGCTGAGCTTCTCTCTAGATCTGGGTGAAAACAGAGCTGTGAAGTTTGGGCCTTTTCCCAGTGTGAAGTGTCTCCAGTTCAGAGGATTGCTGGAAGGTCCTCGTGGGCTGAAGCAACGTTCTTCTGGATTGGGAATGAGAAAGAGCATGACCTTGTGAAGCTTTGTGAAACTTGCTGCTGATTTCTGGCCTGGAATGAATACTGCTCACTCCTGGGCAGCCCTGAGGGTCTCTGAAGACAATGTGACTAATACTGTGTGTGTTTATTTAAAATAGCTTCGTGTCAAAGACGGTAAATGGGCACTGGAACAGCGTGATTATTATAGTGGGGCTGCTTGATTGTCTCTTTTTCAGAGTGCCCTTGCCCTGTGTGGGAGGTTATGGTTGGTGCATGTTTGGGACCTCCCTGAACCTTCCTGCTTCGAGTAATGATCTTAAAGCCTTGAGAGCATCAGGTTTGCTTTGCAGGTTGTACAGGTGAGAGCATCCTGCCCCGGCTGGGAGCTGTGCTGCCAAAAGCCTCCTGTTCACAGCACCTGCCAGACAACGCTGGGTGCTGCTTCTAAGGAAAGGTTCACTGTGACTCCTCCAGAGTTTGCACTCTTTGGACACCTCAGTGCTCCATTGCTGTTTCCTCAACGCAGTAAGAATGGTGGGAAAAATAACACCCTGGAGTCAGCTGGCATTGGAGCTGCGTGCTGGCTGTGTCACTGTGTGTCACCAGTGCAGGGGAAGGGACGAGTCACCCCAGGCTGTGCTGGTGGTGCTTTAGAAATGAGGTGTGGAAACGAGGTGGTGCCACATTTGTGCTTATCCAAACTGGCAGCACCCAGCAAAGCGCTCAGGTGATCCCCCCAGCCTTCGGTCTGTGTCCCACACAGCATCTCTTGGGAGAATAAATAAAATAAGGGATTGGCCATTAAAGAAGGGCTGTGCTCGGAGCAGGCTGGGGCTGGAGCTGGAGCTCACCCGTGCTGTGCCCGCAGAGAGTCCCTGAGCCCTCCCTGTGCCCCTGTCCTGCCCTGCCGGAGCCCCCCGGGATGGAGCAGCAGCCTGGGCTCGGCCGTGGGACAGCAGAGGGAGCCAGAAAGCTTCCCAAGGCTCCATCGCAGCTGCTGCTCAGTTCAGTGGGACGTCCTTGTGTGGGAACCTCTTCCATATTTATCTGGGATCGATTTCGGTTTGGAATGCCTCTGTATCATGACTGTACAGGCATTAACTTGCTGGGGGGACACCAGCACCACAGCGAGACCTTAATTGTTAATAAAGACTGATGGTTGGTGTGCTGGAATCGAGCTCTGTGTGCACGCAGGGAGTATGTGCTCCAATGTGCCCTTTCTGCTCTCTTACTGCTCTGTGCAGTGCTCTGTATTTGCAGCTTGAGTTTCTCACACTGTCATTATAGTAATTATTTTTAAGGCAGGGAGTGTCATCAGCTGCTCTGGGACACCTCTGTGTGTGTGTGGCTCACCCCAGCGTGGGACAAGGACACGGAGCAGGAGCAGCGGCTGTGCCCTCGGCCCTGGGCAGACACTGACCCAGGGCTGCTCCAGGGCTTTCCTCCAGCGCCCTGACCCCAGAGCTCCCTGGCCTTGGGGTGGGGGCAGGCAGAGGAGCAGCGCTGAGCCCCAGCCCCCAGGGATGTGCAGGGGCTGTGCTCTGGCCTCTCTGCCTTGCAGGGCCCTGCCAGCGCGGTGGGAGCTGTCTGTGGCTGACCTTGGTGTTTGTGGGAATTGGCCGTTCAGCATCTGAGCTTGGTGCTTTGCCTGCAGGACGGTGCTTCCTGCAGCAAGGACAGCACGGTGGGTTCAGTGTGTCTTTTCAAGCTGGCACTGACATGCCCTGCAACAAGGGATTCCAGTTCTGCAGGTACCTGTGAATATGTCAGCATCACGCTCTACCTGCCTGCAGCTGAAAGAAGCTGAAGAGAAATTGATACTGATACTCTTCATATCTAAACATTTTACTTACTGTTTTTTATTTAAGAAGGCTTTTCTGATGGCTAAGGGGTTTCCTGAGTCAGTGGAATTGCCGTGTTGCATTAATCTTTGGCTAACGTGCTCTCCCAACACTTGCTAACCTGACTGCTGACTGAGGTTCAGGTCCCTTAACAGCTCCTCGTTCTCTCCCTGGCCATGCTGTAGCAGATTGCTGGAGAATGTGCCGAAGCCTGCGAAGAGCCCCAGTAAAGGCAAATTTAATTTAGGCAGATGCTTAAGTGCTTTATTGGACCAGAGCCAGAATACTCAGCCTCTGCTAGGAACGAGGCTTTTTTAGTAGCCCTTCTTGAGCATCTTCTTCCTTGCCTTCCCTTCTTGGTGCTACATCCCTGGTGCTTGTGTTTTTACATTTTCCCTGATGTCTCCCACGTTTGTTGTCACAAAAATGTAAAGAGCAGAAAATGACGTGGAGGATAAGGAGATAAGCTGGATGCTTATCATTTTATATCTGTGAAGCATCTTGTCACCTTTTTGCATCCTTATCTCCTTTTAAATAAAACCTGCAAAGGGTTTTCAGAAATGTGGGTCCTGTCCTGATTTTCTGCCTCTTGAGCCAGGTTGTGGTGGCTCTGCCCTGACATGTCTAGAGAGCCCTGCAGATCCTTGGTGGGTGATGGGAGGGGAGAGTCAAAGGGTCTAAAAGTCTCTTCCCCCTCTCTATTGCTCAACATCTGTTCTTTTATGTTGTCTTACTTTGTTATCTTTCCACTTGCCAAAGGATGTTTCAGATAGCCAAAGCTGAAGATTCTTTGGGAGGAAAAAAACAGCCAAGCAGGAGTTTTGGAGAGAAAAGATGCGAACTTTTGAGCCATCTTCATCAGAAATTATGAGGCCATTTTCCTTCTTACTTGCTCTGCTTTAAAACCACATGTTCCTAATTGCCTTGATCATGGTCAGCAGATCTACAGAGAAGAGGATTTTTGTTTGCCTGGTGCTGGAGACTTTCTGGGACTGATTTGCTGCTAGTGAGAGAGGCAGAGGGAAGAGAAGCCGAGAGGAGGCTGTGGCTGCCCCAGTCCTGTGCACGTGGGCTGGGGCAGGGGTGGAGAGCTGGCACTGAGCTCCTGTGTGTCCCCTCGAGACAGGGAGCACACAGTGCCACACCTTCAGCAGTGCTCCTGGAGCTCAGTGGCAGTGTCTGACTGCAGCTCTGCAGTCGTTCTGGGTGCCTCAGGTGGGCTCTGTTCGTGTCAGCCTGGGCCGGGGAGCAACGCTGAGGAACGGCCGCAGCAGGACAAGCTCAGCAAGGATCTGCCAAACTCCCGTCCCTCCAAAGAGACCTCTTAAATCCCTGGGCTACCAGATTAGATGCTGTCCAAGGCCAGCAGCCAGATGTTTCTCAGCTGTTTGGTTTCCAGCTGAGACCGAGTGAGTGGCTATCCAACATGTACATATTAACATAAACATTTTAGAGGCCTTGCCTTGAGCGAGCCATTAAAAACTTCCCACGATCCTGTGAGCAATGCAGCTTCCTTGGAGAGCATCAGGATTTCGTATCTCGCACTTGAGGATCCGCGCGGCTCAGGCTCGGCTGCCACCTGCTCGGCCGCGCTGGGGCCAGGCCTCCCCCTTGTTCTAGTGGCGCCAGAGCAGTGTGGTCCCTGGAATTTGATTATTTGTGTTAGCAGATAATTTAGGCCAGAAGGCTGAGAGTGTTCCCTTCCTTCCCTGGATGTCGTCATGCTTCCCAGCAAAACACAGTCCCGGGTCCTGTGTCCCTTCCCCTCCCCTTGCCCCAAAAGTACAACAAAAACTCTTTCAGTGTCTCTTCTTGTGAAGGGTCACTGTCCGCTCATTTTAAGCTTGGTGTGTGCAGGCCTACCCGAAGGGGAAGATTTCATTACCTCCACCACACAGAGCCATGTTTTAAATTATTACATGCATTAAAAAAAAGCAGAGTTGGTTTTTGATATGTGGTTCTTCTAAAATATTCCTAATGCCACCTATGAGCATTGGTGTTCAAACATGAGTGACAAGAAATGACCCCTCTGGTCTCCTGCTGCCATGAAACAAGACCCTTCTAACATTTTCCATCATTTCTTCAGATTTTAGTGCCTTGGTTCCCCCAGAGCTGGCTGTGGGAGCTGCCTGGGGTGTGGAGCAGGAAATCTCCCAGTGATGATTTTAATGAGATTGTGGGCTCAGCTGGGCCAGCAGCCGTGCTGACATGTGCCTTGGCTCGTGCCACCTCTTGCCTGACAGGCTCAGCTGTCCCAGCACCAGCGAGCCCTGGGCTGGCACTTGACTGCTCTCTTCCCATGGCAGAGCCCCGAGGTCTGACTTTGGGGAGCAATTGTGACTTGACATTCCACAAGCACAGCCTTTAGTGTTGTGTACAATACACCTGTGTTCTCGATGTGTCCTGGTGTGAACGAGAGCAGGGCGCAGCTTCTCCGACTGTTTTAAAATGATTTTTGGGAATGTCGAGTGGTTGAGATGCTCTGGAGGGAGGGTGTGATGGAGTGGTTTTTGCTGACCGTTCAGCCCCAGGTCTGCCCTGGCTGGGTCCTGTCTGTGTTTGCAGCTCCCACAGCTCAGTCATAGCCAAGAGCTGTATCCCTTGGTGGGAGTGAGGGTGTGCCAGCACGGATTGCAGTCAGGGTCCAGGAGCCATCAGACCTGGGGTGGGTGTTGGATCTGCTCCTCTTTCCATTCCCCACAGCTTGGCATCCCCAGCTCAGAAAGGGATGCAGTTTGGTTGAAAAGAAAAATGAGAAGTTATTTTCCCCTCTCTCCAGCACAAAGGAATTCCTGCGAGCAGGAATTGTCAGCCCTGGATGATGGGATGGGTGTTTTCAATCATTTCATTTCCTTGTATTTCTTGCTCATTTTTTACCTATTTCAATTTATTTTTAGTGGCCCTGACACCCTTGTTTATAATAATAAACAGCAAACGTGTGGACACAATGAGTCTGTTTCAGGTTCAAGTGTTTTTAATAACCTTGCAGCGAGAAATAGAGCCGAGCCCAGATCTGGAGAAACCCGATGAAGACTCTCTGCTGCTGCAGTGAAATCCGATTTCAGAGTGGCTGCTGTGCAAACAGCCCGGACAGCGACCGCCGCGCCGCTCTGACTCCCGGCCAGCCCTTCCAGACAACACTCCCCTTTGTATCGCTCCGAGCCCTGACTCCCAAGCAGTGTTTTTGTCTTCCAGACATGACCTGATTTAAGCGAAGGACAGACAAGGGGGTAGGTATAGATAGTTTTTTTATTATTATTATTTATCAGTGCCTCCGCAGCCCTCCTCGGCACACGGCCCGGCCGGAGCAGGGCTGGGTAATTCCCATCTGGGATGTGGCAGCAGCGCAAGGCAGAGGGAAAAACTGACGATTAGCACTGTGAGGCCTCGTGCTGTTTAATTAACTAGAACCTTATTAGCTATTTTCAATTGTGTAACAGCTTCGAGGGAGTCGTTGTTTGCCAAGGAAAAGCCCCGGGTGGGTCTGTGTGTGCCTCCAGTGCCCAGCAGAGTCTGGGGTGGCTCTGGGAAAGCATTGCCCAGGCTGGGAGGTGGGGGTCAGCCTTTTAGGAAAGCAGGGGTTCAGTTCTGGAGGGCACAGGATGGTGACACTGCCCCTGGGGACCTGGGCAGGGCTCGGAGGGCAGCGCAGGGCCTGGGGGTCACTCCAGGGGCTCTGGGGAGCTGGGACAGGCACCTCCATATGACCCCAGTGGCAGCAGCTCGTCCCATCTCGCCCTGCCACATCCTCAGGACACACGCCGTGGTGTCCCTGCCGGCGCAGGGCAGAGCCAGGGCTCTCTCTGCCCGGGGCTGCCCCTGCCCGGTGCCACGGCTGGACAGGAGTCAGGCTCTGCGGGGAGGGAAGTGAGGGCACCTGCGGCTCCCTCCGTGTGCCGTGTGAAGGAAAGGGGTGCCCCTGGGGCCCTGCTGTGCTGGGGATTGCCTGTAAATGATCCCAGTCCTCGTTAGCACAGATGGAGCAGGTCCAAAGCTCCTGTGCTGGTGCAGGTCTCCCCCGCAGCCCCAGCGTGCCCGGCCAGGAGCAGCCCGGGGGAGTGCCTGCCCTGTGCCCGTCCCCAGCCCAGCCGGGAGCCCTCCCTGCCCTCTGCAGCCTTGTCCCAAGGCCGAGCGGGGCCGTGCCCAGCCCTTTGTCTCTACAGGGTCTTCTGCCCTATTTATCTTCCCGAATGTCATCTCCCCTCCCTGCTCCATGCAACACCCCCCGAAAAATAATAAACGGCGGCAGGCTCTGTAAACAGAGCCTATCTGCAGAGCTGTTTGAAATGTAGACAGGCTCAAGTGAATTAGTTCAGCGAGGACTTAATTGCTGTCCTGTCTGTCAGCGTGCGGCGCTGAGGGTTAGCAGGGAGGCCGTGGCAGGGAGATGGATGGGGTCCTGCACTGGGGTGGCAGCCAGGGTCACTGCTCCAGGAACCACGTCCCGGCGTGACCCCGCGCAGATAAGTGGGCTCCGCGCCATCCCCATCGCTGGGTCCTGCTGCTCTGACCCTTCCTGGCCTTCCCCAAATCCAGCCTGGAATGAAAACAGAAGGGCCTGGATGGGCAAAAATGATCTGTTGTCCAGGCCTAGTGCCAGCCTTCTTGGGGCTCCACGGATTGTGAGGAGAACAGGGGAGTGGAGACTGCTGGTGGCAGTGTCATGTGTCCCCGAAGCATGAGGCACTCTAGGGATATCTCCATCCCAGGCAGGAGAAATTCCTTCAGTCGTATGTGAGAGGAGCAAGATATTCGTTCCCTGCCCCTCCTGAGCAGCAGCAGAGCTGTGACCCTCATGCTCTGCTGCATCCCTGTGCTCTGCCCAGCACTGCCGACCCCCAGGCCATCCCAGCCCTGCCAGAGCCAGCCCAGCCCTTGGCCACTGCTGGGGTCAGCATGGGCACACTGCCAGGGTCAGTCTGGGGTCAGCACGGGCACACTGCTGGGGTCAGCATGGGCACACTGCTGGGGTCAGCATGGGCACACTGCTGGGGTCAGCACGGGCACACTGCTGGGGTCAGTCTGGGGTCACCATGGGCACACTGCTGGGGTCAGCATGGGCACACTGCTGGGGTCACCATGGGCACACTGCTGGGGTCACCATGGGCACAGTGCTGGGGTCACCATGGGCGCAGTGCTGGGGTCAGCATGGGCACAGTGCTGGGGTCAGCATGGGCACACTGCTGGGGTCAGCATGGGCACACTGCTGGGGTCAGCATGGGCACACTGCTGGGGTCACCATGGGCACACTGCTGGGGTCAGTCTGGGGTCAGCATGGGCACACTGCTGGGGTCAGCATGGGCACACTGCTGGGATTAGCATGGGCACACTGCTGGGCAAGGACACAGTGAGAGCCGCGGGTGCATCGCTGCCGCAGCACGAGGGTTTTGGGGTGGGAGCAGCAGATGCCCCAGGAGGGTGGCAGGGCTGCAGTGGGGTGGCACACCCTCGGGTTTGGGGTGAAGGGGTGTGAGCGCGGGGGTTGCCGTCAGCAGCGCGTCTGGCCCCGCTCTTCCCCACCTCCCTGGCAATTAAACAGCAGCCTCTGATGCATGTGGAAAAGGAAGGAGAGAAAGAAAAAAGGATCAGCAATCCCAAGCCCTTAGATTACTGTTTACCCCCTCGAGGAGCACAGAAGTATATTGTCCTTTTAATAGAAGCTTATAAATCACTGAAAAACATTTATAAAATAATTGAAGGTAATGGGAACCATTTGTTTAAATAACATCACGTTCATGCCCCAGAGGTGCAATAAAAGTTAGATTAATTGATAGGATTTTATATCTCACTGTGAAAAACTGAGTCACATTCTAGACACCGACAGTTTGGGAAAGTTGCAAATTCATCAGGCACCCAGCTACTATCAAAATAGTCTCTTCCATGTGAAGAGGCACATTTATATGACCCTGAAGGGTTTTGGGATGAGAACTATTTACTTAAACTGTGAAGTGAACTAGCCAGTGTGAGATCCTGACCCAGATTAGGGTTTTTTCCTTCCTCTTGTATCTGCTGTTGCATTTTTTTCCCATTATGATAAAAAGCAAATAAATATCTCTAAACCAGAGGCTCATTCCTAATCCGGGGCTATAGTGTCCTGCATCCATCCGTGCCCATGGGAATGGCACCTCAGAGGCATCCAGCGAGGAGGCTGGGGCAGGGATTCAGGGCTGGGGCCAAGCCCCCATTCCTGGGCTACTCCCCCCAAAGCTCACCCAGGGCCTGCCAGCCCCAGCTCAGGGCAGGGCTCTGCTGCCACCGGGCCAGCAGCAAGCTGCTCTCAGGTTATGAACCATGTGGCCCTCCCCTTTTCCCTCTAACTGCTGTGTGGTTTGGCTGGTGAAAGGGCAGAGAAGTGGAACAGAGCAGGGGTTTCAGCAGCAGGGCAGTCGGTGGGCATGGGAGCTGTGGGCAGGGACTCCCCAGCCCTGCACTGCTTCTGCCTCCCCGGGGCTCCCTCACTGCCCACACTCTGCTCTGGTTTTGCCTGGTTTTCCCCAAGCTCCATTTTCACTTCTTTCCTCTCCTCCCATCGACTCTTGTGTGCCTGAGAGTGAGGCCAAAGTGAGCCTGGCTTCTGCCAGGACAGACTGGCACGGTCACCCTCTGTGGCATGGTCACCCCCTGTGGCATGGTCACCCCCTGTGGCACTGTCACCCCCTGTGGCACTGTCACCCCGTGGTCCTGCAGCCCTGGGGCTCCTGTGCTGGCAGCAGGGACACTGCGCTGCTCAAAACCCTCCAGGGCTCGTCTGCTCACAGCTCGATCAGCTCTGGTGTGGAGGTGCACCCCCAGCACAGGTGTCCCCAGCCCCTCAGGGTGGGTGGCACCCAGGGGACCTGCCTCTCCGGGACCCCAGGCACGAGCACATCCCTGGGGAAGCAGCGGCTCCCAGCCTTCCTCGGCAGCGCCGCCGAGCCCAGGCTTCGCATCGGCTTTTGATAAAGGCGCCCTGTCAAACAAGGGCTGAATAAATCATGATGTGTTACCAAGACGCATTACAGCTTTTAAAACAACCACCATGGCATTCTACCCCACGGACTGATGAGTCTGGGGATGCCAGATCCCTGGCGCTCCGCAGCCTTGCTGGAGCCAGCTCACATCTGGAGTGCAGTAAATGTACCCAGAAGCAAGAAAGCAGCTCTGTAAGGGTCAGGAGTACAGAGAGCGGCTGCTGACTCCAGGCGCCACCCCAAAACCCACATGCATTTCCTTGTGTAAACACATGTGGCCAAAAGGCAGCCATGGTCACCTTTCTCCAACGTGAGCCCTATAAAACCGCCAGCAAAGTGAGGAACAATGTCACTATTATTGTTTTAGAGGAATTCCTCCGAAGCAGAAAAGCATAGCCGGGCTGCCGACAAGGGTGTCTTTAAAAGCAGGGCTGACAATTGACTCCAGAGCTGAGGGGAGGAAAAAAATTCCCCCAGGGTTGATCATTTGCAGTTGTTGGGGGCTTCCAGAGCCTCCTGATAACCTGCTGGGTGCTGCTGCCAGGGGCACAGCTGGGCACACGGAGCCCTGGCACACTCCTCACCCCGTGGGGCTGTGCCAAGGCAGTGCAGGGATGGGGTGCTCTGGGGCCCTGGCACACTCATTGCCCTGTGGGGCTGTGCCAAGGCAGAGCACTGCAGGGATGGGGTGCTCTGGGGCCCTGGCACACTCCTCACCCCGTGGGGCTGTGCCAAGGCAGAGCACCGCAGGGATGGGGTGCTCTGGGGCCCTGGCACACTCCTCACCCCGTGGGGCTGTGCCAAGGCAGAGCACTGCAGGGATGGGGTGCTCTGGGGCCCTGGCACACTCGTCACCCCGTGGGGCTGTGCCAAGGCAGAGCACTGCAGGGATGGGGTGCTCTGGGGCCCTGGCACACTCGTCACCCCGTGGGGCTGTGCCAAGGGGGTGCACTGCAGGGATGGGGTGCTCTGGGGCCCTGGCACACTCATTGCCCCGTGGAGCTGTGCCAAGGCAGTGCACCGCAGGGATGGGGTGCTCTGGGGCCCTGGCACACTCGTCACCCCGTGGGGCTGTGCCAAGGCAGAGCACTGCAGGGATGGGGTGCTCTGGGGCCAGCCCAGGGGAGCTCTGGCTGTTGGATCTGGTGGAAAGCGTACCTGGAGCTCCTTCTATCCCAGCAGTGTGCAGTGAATTGACTCACTGAGAGCCAAGCAACTGCTCCCAGATTGTTCTGGGTTTATTGCCAGGACAATGGGATTTCTGCCCCACCCAGGATCAGCTGCATCTGCAACGCTGCTGATGCAATCAGAAGGGGCATCCTTAGGGCTGAGAGCTCACTGAGGCTGGAAAAGGAGCCACGGGTGCCTTCACAGGGGGCTGACCAGGGCAAATATTTGGGGTCTGGGCCTGGTTTCTCTTGCAAGGTCCGTGGATGGAGACCTTACAGCTGCTTCTCCTCGGGGATTTATTGCCCATCTGTAAAACCAGACACGGCCTGCCAGAAGCAGCAGGAGTGATAACCTGGAGCCAGATCCTGCTGGCAAAGGGGGAACCACAGCCTGGAGCTGCCCTGGCCACAGCTTTGGGCACTGAGCACAGACCCTCGGCACTGCCTGGGGGGCTGGGAGCTGGCAGCGGGCACAGGGCTCCTGCCAGGGGCTGTCACCCTCTGTCCAGAGCCCAGCTGGTCAGGGCTCCAGTACCAGGGGGTCTGTGAGGCCCTGCAGGAGTCCAGGGCAGGAGGGTTTGGGGGACAGGACAGAGAAGGGCTGTGAATATGTAGGGAGGTGCAGATAGGATGAGTCTCCAGGCTTAACACCTGATTGGGATGACCTTGCTCCTGGATCAGGACTGTCTTCTAGTGACCACAGATGAACATTTGAATTTCACTGATAAGCCCATCAAATAGCTGAGTGTGTTAGAGGCTGTATGAATGCACTGCAGAAAGTTTCTCCAGTGAGTCAGGGTCCCAAAACCTTTCTTTGGGGAGCTTATCTTATCAAGCAGGGATGCAGTGCTCCCGAGGAAACAGGGCCAGCTCAGCCTGAGTAATGAGGTTCTGAGCAAGGGCATTGCAAAACTGAAGGTGCTTTTTAAAAAGTCTGACATGGCAGACAGAAAGGTGAGGAGAGAGGAAGAGGAGGCTTAGTCACATTGGCCACAGCCCAGCACCATGGTGCTTCTCCAGGGCAAGGTCTTTAATGTCCTTCCTGGGACAAAGCTGTGCATCTGCCTTCCCCCTTTCCCTGAGAGAGAACCTGGGGGCTGTTCCCAGCCAAATCCGCTCCTTAATTCCCTCCATCAGGGGCTGGGGCCAGCGAGAGGGTTCTGCCGGCACCGTGCGAGCAGCCAGGCAGCTCCGTTCCCCGCGGGGCCAGAGCACAGCCTGTGAGGGGCTGGGGTCCCTGAGCCACCGCCACGGCCACCCTGCGCTCCCGGGGACCCTCCAGCCGAGCCACCAGCGCCTGTGCCCTCCCGGAGGCTGCCGTGGGAGGATGAGCTGTGGGGAGCCACCGAGACAAGCAGCGAGTTTGATCCTGAGTGAAAACAAACCATCTGGCCAGGCAGGGAGAGAGCTCCCTCCCGCCGGAGCTGAGCCCCAGCCTGAAGAGCCCCTGCGGTCCTTCGGGTCCCCTCTGCACCAGGCGGGTGGGGAGCCAAAAGCTGGTGTGAGTAACATGCAGACACTGGCCAAGGTTTTAACCCAGCTAGAATTCCTGGGAAAGAGCAATGTCAGTGTCTGGGGAATAAATACCCAAAACTGCCTCCAAAAGGAAGAATAATAGCTCACAAGGATGATGCCTTCCCTGCTCCTCCTTTCTCCCTGGGCTGATGGAGATCATGAATTTCCACCTACTTGGGAAATCCTTCCCAGGGTAAGCACCAGCATTACATTAAAAGCTCCTTGGAGCCTTCCCCCAAAAGCCAGTGTGTCCCAGCTGACACCCGAGTGTGGCCATGTGCGGAGGGGTGCCTCGGGAATGCCTTGTGCACAGTCCCTGTGAGCGCGTGTTGGACACAGTTCCTGGGGCATGGGAAGCCCCCAGACTGCAGGCAGCCTCTGGCAGTCTCAGGCCAGCCATGTGCTCCGGGACTGCATCTCAGAGGCTTTCCCAGTGCAGGGAGAGCTTCCACACAGAGTGCCTGCTGCAAAAACCCAGGCCATGATCGGCCCTACAGGGATGCAATTCTGGGAAGGGTCCAAGACCTGGTCCCAGGGAGCTGTGCTGAGGGCACTGCCTTGTGCACCAGCCTGCCTCTTCTTCAGCATCCTGGGCAGCCCCAGACCCTCACCACGCTGGAAGGCAAGTGCAGAGGACCTGAGGATCAGCTGTGGGGGATGGACGGCCTCCCACTGTTAGTCCTGTCCCCAGCACCGGCCTGGGGCACGGCCCTGGTGTGTCACCCCCCTGCACACTGCCAGGATCCCAGCCCGCCTCCCTTTGTAGTGCTATTTTTAAAACACCAAAGGAGAACTCCCACCTCTGTCTGCTGGAAATGTGGTGTGTCCCCCGCAGCCAAGAGCCCTGCTCATTTTCAAACCTGCCGGAGTTAGCCTTAGATATAAAACCAAACAAGCAAACTGAAAGGGGCTTGTTGTGTAAAAAAGTTCCTCCAAATTAGTTATATCTGGCTTGTGATCCCTTTTTGATTGAATACTTAATAGCAGCCAGGTGCAGGCAATACGGGACGCTCGCCCGCGCCTCTGGAAGCAGCCTGGGAACGCCGGGCGGTGGGGCAGCCCACGGGTGGCTCGGTGTGTGGGCTGCTCCTGCCCTTCCTCTGCCTCCCTGCTTATCCACAGGGATCCCGGCCTTTGTTTCCTTCCCTCGGCACTGAACCAGCGCAGGAGATGCACACACGTGCATCTACATGATCTGTGTGTGTGTGTGTGTGTGTGTGTGTGTGTGCAGAGCTCTGGGTGTCCGATGTGCAGGAGCACGGACACGGACAAGGGCCTGGGCACGGACATGGGCCTGGGCACGGACATGGGCATGGACACGGACATGGGCATGGACACGGACATGGGCCTGGGCACGGACATGGACATGGACACGGAAACAGACATGGACACAGGCACGAACACGGGCACAGGCATGGACACGGACACAGGTACGGGCATGGACACAGGCATGGACACAGGCATGGATATGGACGTGGGTACAGACATGGACATGGACACAGACACAGACATGGACACAGACATGGACACAGGCATGCACATGGACATGAACCCAGGCATGAACATGGACACAGGTATGGGCATGGACATGGACACAGACATGGACAGGGACACGGACACAGGCATGGACACAGACATGGACATGGACATGGGTACAGACATGGGTACAGACATGGACATGGACATAGGCACAGGCATGGACACAGGCATGGACATGGACACGGACAGAGGCATGAACATGGACACAGGTATGGGCATGAACATGGACACAGACATGGACAGGGACACGGGTACAAGCATGGACATGGACATGGACACAGGCACAGACACAGACACGGACGCAGGCATGGACACGGCAGGGCTGGGACTGCAGGGGCAGGTTCCGTGTGTGCAGCACACGTGTGTGCAGTGTGTGTGAACACATTCCGTGGGCAGCTGACACCCTCTGTGCCCTCCCAGCCCAGCCAAGGGGCAGGAGCCCTGCTGGCTCCTGGCGCTCCTGCAGCAGGATGTTCACGTGGCGTCCAAGACATTTTTCCATCCTGGCACTTCCAAACACGTCTGCTGGTGTTTGAGCCCGTCCCCATCCCCCAGGACGTATGTGTGCAGTTTTACTGCATTAATTTTAGAAACATACTGCCTCCATAGACGATAGTAAAAAGTGGATGCCAGGGAGAGAGACTGTCCAGAAACGACCAAGTTAAAGACATTGCTCTTGTGGAGTGTGACATATCCCCGGGAGCACAGGGCCGGGGTGGGAGCACTCCTGAAGGCAGGAATATTAACATGATGTGCCCAGTTGTGTGTCAGGGCACAGCTGTGGTGCTCTCTGGCCCTTGGTCCCTGTCCCCATGCCAGGCCGTGGGAGCAGCACTGCCAGGCAGCTGAAGATGCCTGAGCTGCTCCTGGCTTGGTGTGGCCTTGTGGTCCTTTTCTATCCAATGTCCCTACTGCCAATATTTTTTTTTTTCTTCCCTCTCCCCTTCATTTCTTTCTCCCAAGTGATGCAGTTTCCACCCAACACTGTTCTGGAGAAAGGTCTAGAGCATGTCTCCTCCATCAAGAACTCCTGTAGTGCTGCCTGTAGCCTGCCTGGTTACAGAACTTCCAAATCCTCCAAAGTACCACAGTGATTTTATACAAACAATTTCCTTATGCCCAAAAATACAGCATTTGCCAGAGCTCCTTCTAGGTGTCAGCATCCAGGAAGATGTCAGTGCCAACAGGAGCAGGAATTGCTACAGGTTCCCAGAGCCCTGGGCAAGCACGCTGTGCCCTGCACTGTGCCCAAGGTGAGCCGAAGCCACAATTCCTGGGCTCCAGGGCTCCGGACTGAGCGGCTGGGGGGGTTTGTCACCATCTGCAGGCAGTGGAGGCCAGGTGAGAGCTGGGCTGGCACCAGGTGAGCTGTCCACTGGCAAAAAAATGTCTGGACAAAATTAACCTGTCAAGACATTCGGAATGCACACGCTCGTGTCCAATGCCCTGGCCTGGATCTGCCCTTGGTGTCATGTGTGACAGCGCTCAGAGCAGGCTTCCTCCACCACAGAAACATAACTCCACTTTTCCACCTGCAAAAGGGGCTGGAAACACCTTCAAGCTATGGAAAAGGAGGTAAGATCCAAGTGGAAAAGGTGTTGTGCCAGAGCCAAGTCTGGCACATCTTGTTATCCCAAGATTTCAGGTGTGAGCAAAGGGCTGCAGAGAAAAATCAGCCTAAGGTCTGTTCCTTCTCCTGGAGGGGAAGTGTTTGCAGGATTAGGGCATATGCAGACATGGCAGAAACGGGATTCCTAAACAAAGGGCTGGGGGAGGTGAGTCCCGGCGCTGCAGCAACTGCTCCCACCACGCAGAGGGTTTCCAGATTCACTGCCTACCTGCCTGCGGGAGTAAAACTGTCCAGACCCACTGCCCAGAGCTCCAAACTTCCATTTTAGGAGCTGGTGGAAGCAGGGTGAGGCCTTTCTAATCCCCTGCTTTCCTGCCAGAGCAGGAGAGGTGGGTGGGAGCAGACTGCTGCCTGCTCGGGCAGGGCTCCCCCGGTCCCGCTGGGCACACATTCAGTGCCACAGTAAGGGACCCAGTCCTGGTTCCTGCTGCAGGATCGTCCCTCTTGAGTGTGTCACGATGGCCACGATGGCCAAAAATCCAGCACATGCCCAGGCTGCTTCCCCTGCCTGGCTCAATTTCAGCTGGGGTCCTCTGCCTGGCAGGGCTTTGTGTTGGTCATGGGATGGAGCCTCTTCTCCATTAATAGCCATGAAATAAATTGGACTCAAATGCTAAATTGCAGCAAGGTGGGCCATTGATACATTTGGGACTGCAGGGTCCCAAATGGGACTGTGCAATTAGCAGAGGGGGACATGCAATCCTTGGAGCTGGTCTGCAGGAGTAAATTCCTTCCAATGGAAGGAATCAGGGCAGGCTGAAGGAAGGTGTCCGAGCCAGCTGTCACACAGAGACAGGGCTGGGCCAATTAAGGTTTGGCCTGAGTTTAGGAAATAAAGATGTGTGATGCCAGATTGATGCTATGGAGCGAGGAAGGGATGCTGCTGAGGATTTTGGATGCTGGCAGCGGAGAGAGAGCTGCACCACAGGCACAGAGGGAGTGGTGGGCCACCTCCCCTTCGCTGTGAAAGCTCCTTGGAGCAGAGCCCTTGGAAACCTCCCCTGGCTCTGCGTGCTCAGCACAGCCCTGCACGTGCAGGGCTCGGCGTGCGTGGGGCGAGGCGCAGATGCAGGGAGGGTCATGCGCTGGGCTCGGCGTGCAGGGCTGCACATGCAGCGCTTTCATTTACGCCCACAATCCGTTTACAACCTCTGGCCAAAGCTCCATCCCCTGCATGGGAAGGTTTGGCCTGTGGAGAGACATTAGCACGAAGGCGAGTGGGAAATGTGAAAGAGCTCTCTATGTGAGAGCAGCTCCGATCGCTGCCAGCGCTCTGCCGTGGTTTTTCCATCGTTCCACCTCAGAGATGTCTCCGTGCCATGAGCTCTGCCTGGGGCTGGGCTGTGCCCTGGTGAGCCTGCGGCGCTCCCAGTGCCTCGAGGGGATGGTGAGGGAGGGACAGGTGGCCCTGGAGCTGCCACGGCCGTGCTCCTGTGCCAGGGCAGAGCTGGGATCTGCCCTGTTGGGTTTTTCAGCCCTGGGGCTCTGAGCATCCATTGGCACTGTCGCCACGCTCCTCAGCTGGAGGGGCTGGGGCTGGCCCTGCTCTGAGAGGTCCTGGTGGATTGGCAGTGTCAGGGAAGCACTGACCCAGCAGCCTGGGCTGGACCCTGACCACCCATGGAGCACTTGGCATGCAGGGCTCCCTCTTGGCCCTGGCAATGCAAGATGCCACAATGCCCAATTGGCACTAGATTCCCTTGGGAGTTAATGGAAAAGACAAAAACATGCATCCTGCTGTAAAACTCAGAAGGATAAAGTGAAGCGGTAGGGCGGGGAATGAAAAGGTCTGCTGGTGTGGAGCTGCTCTGCTGACTGCAGGAGGATGGAGGGAAATCCTCTGGGAGGATGGAGGGAAATCCTCTGGGAGGATGGAGGGAAATCCTCAGGCTACAGAACTCTTGAGTGCTTGGGAGCCTGGCAGTGGCTCTGCAGGGACCCAGCCCTGTCCTGGCCCTGCCCTGGCTTCACCAGCCACAGCAGATGCTGCTCTCACACATGCACTGAAGGTGTGGGGCCTCAGCTCACAGCCCAGCACTGCTCCCGCCCCTGCCCCTGCAAAACTTAATTGTTTTCTGCAAAGAAAAAAATCATTTGGGGAATAGATGGAAAAAGGAGATAGCGTCAGGCAGTCATGGCCTGTTCTCCACCTGTTGTTATTTTGGTCTGGCCCAATCAACCTGCTAGCCAGGCTGGAGCCAGAGACCATCTGGAAAAACTGCCGTGTTTATAAAACTGACATGGAGCAGCACCCCAGGGCCCTGACCTCCCACACAAATCTGGAAATGATTAAAATGGCCCTGGCTGCCTTCGCAGTGCAGAGCTGCCTGCCGAGAGCAGCCCACCGCTGCATTTGGAGTTCTCATCAGCGGGGCTGGGAACGCGTGTCCCCCCGGCAGCGTGCCCGGAGCCCCGCGGGCAGCTCAGGGATGCTCTGCGGGAATGTGCCCATCCAGCTCATCCTGCTGCCCCTCTCCCTGCCCGGAGCTGCCTCGCCAAGCATCAATCCCTCCCTCTGCTGTGCTCTCTGCTCCCATGGCTGGCTGCAATAAAAACGTGCAGTAGCATTGGTGACTGTGACTGCGGCAGGACGAGCCTCGGTGCCAAATGCCGCGAGTGTGAACCCCGGAGAATTGGCTGTGAGCTTCATGAGCTCCTTCTGCAGGCAATGAATGACTGCATGGCTCCGAGTCGCTGCTGCGGGACTAGTGCCACGTCCAGGCCTTCCTCGGGAGCAGAAAGGCTCTGGCAGGACTTTGAGTTGGGCTCCAGGTTTGGAAAAACGCTGCCAAAAGGCTGCTGCCCTTCCCTCTGCACTGCTCTCAGACCTCCCACCTCCGGGACCTCGCTTATCAAAGCAGCCCTGTGTCCTCTGGGTAGCAAAGGGTGAGCGACACCGCAGCCCAAATTCAAGCCACATTGGACCTTGCTGACCTGCCCTGGCCAGGGGACATGTGGCTGCTCTCAGCCTTGCCTCGCCTGCTGGGCAGCGGCTTAATTAGAGAGGTGTGAATAATGAATTATCCGTGCCTCTGAGCCATCCATGGAAAATTCAAATCAACCTGCTTTTCTGTTACAAGACGTCAGCAAATCATCTGCCAAGGGAGAGCAGGGGGAGAGCGAGAAGCCAGCCCAGCCTTGGTGGGGATGAGGGCAGGGCGGAGGTGATGCTGCGGCCCTGAGCCCCTGGGCTGTGCGGGAGAGGGACACTCGGCCCCTCGGAGTGTGACCAGGGCTGGAGCCGCCAGGCTGTGCGACAGATGCTCCCGTGCCCCCCGCACTGCCCAGCAGCAGGCCAGGGGCTGGGTGGGCACAGGGGTGAGCACAGCCATGGCCACCAGCTGGAGGGGCAGGCAAGTCCTTCTTCATGGGGTGCCACCCCCGGGCCCCTCCAGCTCCCACCGGAGCAGGTCCTGGCACAGGGTAAAGCTGGTCCTGCTGGGGCAGGGGCAGCTGGCACTGGGTACAGATGGGGAGTGAGGGCAGGGAGAGGCTCCATCCACAGCCCCGTGGCACGCGTGGGGTGGACACAGCTCCTTCTTGCAAACAGGGACTGATAGCAAGGGCTTTGGCAAACACTTGCTGCACCCCAGCACAAGGCGACCTAATCCCTGGAAGGGCTCTGGCCTTGGGCCTGGAGGAGCCCTTCTGGCTGTGTTTGCCTTCATCCCTCCCTGGTTTACCTCTTTGGCCCCTAAGGCCCAGCCCTGGGATTGCTGCGCCGCTATTGTTCCCATGTTATCAGGGGAGGATGATAGGGACAGGAGCACGAGGGGCTGGTCAGGCTGCAGAGCATGGCTGGGGACAGCCAGGAGCCTGACCTTGGAGCAGCCACTGCCGGGTACAGCTGGGCAGGATGCTCTGGGCAGAGTCTGTCCTTCCCTCCAGGTGCAGCCCTGACCTGGCTGTGAGGGTGGCTGCTCCTTCCCTCATCTCCAACCTTCCCCTGGATCCTGCTCCTGCAGGGATGCTGAGAAAGACACAGCTCCTGCACCTCCTCCCAAAGCAGGCAGGGGTTTCAATGAAAAAATGTGTAAAAATGTTCAGCCTGAATTTCAGATGCCTTAATTGGCTGCTGATAATGAGGGGCAGCCGTGTGCCACTGCCGGGGATGAAGACTTTGAAACAGGTAGAAAACAGACCTGTCGCATCTTTGTCCAGGGCCAGCTCTGCCCATTGATCTCTCTATCAGATGAGCAAACCCATATATATTTACCTGGAGCCAAAGTAAACACATCCTGAGCACTGGAGAAGCTCAGGTAAGTCCATTTCCCCCCAGGACGCTGGAGCTGAAGCCCTGGCTGGAGGAACCAGCGTGGTCCCAGAGCAGCTCCTGTCACAGTCTCATCTGGAACATGTGGCTGTGTGTGCCTCAGTTTCCCTGCCTGGAGAGGGGAGGGGACCCTCCACAATGGGTTCATCCTGGGCCCCACCCCAGAGCCCTCCGGCTGCCACTGCTCACCTGCCCCAAGGGACGTGTGCCGTGGGCACCCAGCAGCCTCCCACCTCAGCCCCAGCCCTTGCAGAGATTATTAAACCCCCCCAGTCTGCAGAAGGATGTGCTGCTGGCTGCTAGCCCTGTGAAAGGGAGGACAACAGCAGCGAGACAAACCCTCCTGCCAGCCCCAGCAGTGGCCAGGGTCCCGCGGCAGCCCCTGCACACACCCACCTGCAAGCACCACGAGTGACTGTCAGCGCCTACTTTACTGTAATCCCTTAAAATTACAATTAAAACCTATGACACAAATGGATTTGGGGAGTAAATTGCCCTCTAGGGAAGTTCAGTACTTGCAAACAGGAAAAACCTGCAGCTGATTCAATCACTAGCCAGCGATGATAAGTGACAGCGGTGGGTCTGACCTGGGTTTCTTCTCCCTTGGTACTAAATGGGCGTCACCTGGGCTTCGAGGGGCAATTCTGGGGTACTGGGACCCTGCCTGGGCAGTCAGAAGTGAAACACTTCACCATGAGCATTTCGGTGTTTTTTCCCTGAGGGAGAGTTGAAATGACTCACGCCAATGGGGGTTTTGATGGGAAGGTCTGTGCCTGATTTTTTTTAAAAGCTTCATAGTTTCATTTCCACATGATTGTTTTGGTTAATTTTGCTTCAATTTTTATACTAAGAACTGTGCTAGATACTTCTGCTTCACATTTTCCATTCAATGATGTGCTAAACATTGTGAACGCAATACATTACATGGATGTGGTCACTTGGATGGTACAAAGTCCAATTTGGTACAAACGGCAGTGCAGGAATGAGAAGGAGAGAGCATCCCTGTGGTGCCACATGGAGACCTCATCCCCTCCATAATTCCATTCCCTTGCCGGCCCTGGCCCTGCTCCCCCCAGCGTGGGAGCTGAGGGCAATGGAAACAGAGGCTGAGGAGCTGAACGAAGCACAGAGGGGGAAGCCAAGGGAAGTGACTCGTCTCTGTCACCGTCGGGCTCTGTGTCACCGGAGGAGCCAGGAGGCCACCAGCGTCCGGCCCGGCGGGTGACCAGCGCTGCTCAGCCTGTCCAGCTGAGCCTGAGCAGCGCCCGAATCGCCACGAGAGAAATGCCAGGCAGGGCTGCTGGGCTGGGCCGGAGAGCAGCAGCAGCGCCGGGCAGGTTTGGGGTGCACCTTGCACAGGCTGGGCAGCAGCCAGAGGAAGCTGCGGCAGCTGACAGCCGTGCTGGGAGCGGCGGCGGAAGCCAGGACAGCCCAGCCACGACCTTTCCTCCCTCTGGGAATGTGCTGCCTCAGCAGGAAACGCCTGGGGCTCTCCAGCCTCTCCTGGGGGCTGCTGCTCCCCAGGACCGCTGCCAGGTGCCGTGCTGCCGGGGGAGGAGGCTCGGAGAAGCCCTGACCAAGAGCATTCTCCGCAGGGGCTTTGGGGAACAGGGCTGGCTGTGTGTCACACCCACGGCAAGGGCACACCCGGGCACCTGACTGCTCAGTGGGTGAACAAAAAGGGACCTGGAGTGATCCTGGATGCAGGACAGCCCACCCTGGGTCAGGCTGCTCTCACAGCCCACCAGGGGAGTTTCTGCCATCACAGTCTCATACAATCTTCTTTAAGTGGTAAATAAGTTACCTGGGAAATTCGGGCAAAGGGTGGGAAAAGCTGACACTGAATCCTGGTTTCTGTCCTGCATCCGCGCTGTGCTGCGGTTCGGGGACAAGCAGCATCCCGCGGAGGGTGTGGAGCTGCTGGCCCCGCCGCAAGCACCTGGGGCTGCTCAGCACCCCCAGCCCCACCCGCTCCCCAGGGAGCTGTGGACACGACCACAGGCTGCCAAAAGGACAGAGAGCCCGGCTGGGCTGTCATTGCCCGGTGGGCAGTGGGAGATCCTGGGTGTGAGCGTTGCGGAGCAAAGCTCTGCCGCAGCTGTGAGGGCACAGCATGGAACAGGGGTGGGATCCACGCTGTAAAACCTATGTGCTCCCCCCCAGTTAAAAACCAAAATGTTTGCCCGAGGAACAGCCCATGCTCACTCAGAACTCAGCCCAGGTGAGTCCCCAATGGCATCCAGGCTCCCGCAGAGCGTGGCTGGAGGCTGCCAGAGCACCAAGCCAGGCTGGGTTCAGTTGGCGATGACACCCTTCGGGTCTGGGGGCTGCTCACAGTGACAGAGCACAGGGACTCCAGCACAGCCGCTACCTTCCCTTTCCTCAGCCAAGGACACACTTGGCCAGGGCTTTGGCTGGCGCAGCCCTGGCGCCAGAGGCAGTCCCAAGGCAGCAGGGTCAGTCCCTGTAGGTGAAACACCCGGAGGAGCATCGGCATAGGAAACAGGGGCCCGTTCCGGTGAGGAAACGGTGCGAATGCTATTTATTTGCAGAGTTTTGTTTTCATTAACTCCAGCATGAGTCAAACCCTTCCTGCCAGCATTCCGCCGGCACGGTGCCTCCGGCTGGCACGGCTGTGCAGGGTGAAGCTCCCATGGCGTGGGCGCAGGAAGGTGACGGTGCGGCCCCGGGGCAGGTGCTGGCCGGTCCGGCGGCGCGAGTGCCGCTGGCGACAGTGTCACCGTGCAGATGTGTCCCTGAGCCGGTCCTCGGGGCTTTCCGGGAGGCTCCATGACTGTGCGCATGAATCACGGCCGGGCTGGGAAATGGGAGAGGAGCGACAGTGGGGGGAGACTGGCAGGGGGAGGACTGCAGCAGCCCCCGGAGGGAGCTGGGGCTGTGCTGGAAGCTGCCTGCCTGC
Organism: Acanthiza pusilla; assembly: GCA_036630365.1. Classification (NCBI taxonomy): domain Eukaryota; kingdom Metazoa; phylum Chordata; class Aves; order Passeriformes; family Acanthizidae; genus Acanthiza; species Acanthiza pusilla. Next base: position 16,303,792 of record JAXCHO010000050.1, read on the forward strand.
GGGACGGGACGGTCCGTGCTAATTTTAGGGGTGGGATGGGGCGGACACCCCGAGCCGAGCCCCGCACGCTTGCGCTGCCGCGGCCGGAGCGCAGCGCGGAGCCGGAGATGGAGCCGGAGCCGGAGCCGGAGCCGTCCCCGTATCCTGTCTGCCGCAGCCGGGAGGGAGCAGGGCCCACGGCAAGAATAGCTCGGCTGTCCTTCCCAGCGCCCGGCCCGCGGCCAGGGATTTCCTGAGCAGGGCGGGACCGCGCCCGAGGGGATGCGGCTCCTGTCCGCGCACCGGCGGCTGCGGTGCCCGAGCCATCCCGGCAGCTCCTGCCAGGGAATTGCGGCTCCTTCGGTGCCACCCAGACCGAGGGCTGGCGGTCACCAGTGCAGGTGTCAGTGCCAGCAGCAGGCAGAGTGCACGATGGGGCGGGCAGGGCATTCAGACTGGGCTGCCTTGCGACCATTCCGGCTCCAAGCCATTTCAGCTCACAGCAGAGCCCCTTCAGGATGGAGAAACAGGAACGTTTAAAACCAGACTGGTGACAGCCATTAGAAACACCCTGTCAGAAACACACGATGGTTTCCCAGTCTGTTCACTTTGCCCCAGAGATGCCTCAGTGTGGGTGAAAACAAACCAAAGACAAGTTGGGAGGCTTTTAGCTCTGCAGCTGAGAGATGCAGTGCCCCATGCCCTCACCCCGTCCTTCCCCTGCAAACGCAGGGACACCCTGCAGATATCCTATCCGTGGCCCTCCGACAGAGAGGAGTGAGTGCTGCAAAGCACACAGCCCTGCAGAGCAAAGGTCTTTGTGTGAGAAGGAGCCGGTTCCCCACTGCTTCCTTCGCCCTGCTGCCTGTGACCCACCGCGTCCTCCGAGCCCAGAGCTGGCCCAGGCAGGAAACAGGTGGGATAAATATTTGTGCAAACCAGAGTGAAATTTCCCTTGAAGGCCGTGCAATGTGTTTCCCTCGCCGCGGTTGTGAATGGGGAGGTAACAGCCAGCACAGCAGCAGGTGCTGCCGCCTTCCCGGGGAAAGTGAACCCCACACTCTTAGTTCAGCCCAAAGACAGGCTCGGGAAGCTGCTGGGGGCTGCAGGAAAGCAGTCCTGGAAAAATCTAGGTATTTAATTGCTGTGGTTGAACCCGAGGCCCATGGGAGCAAGCAGGGGCCAGCACACCCCACCCCAGGAGAGCCAGAGGGCTGTGGGATCAGAACAAAAGCTCCCACCCTGCTGGGACAGCGCAAAAGCTGTTAGAGGCCCAGCAGGACATTTCCAAAGATCTGTGCCTGCCCTTTGCAAGGCTGGTTAATGAAAACCACGGAGGGCCACATGTCCCTGCAGTGCTGCAGGCACGGCCGGTGCCACCGCAGGGCGTGAGCAGAGGGACGCTCTGTGCTGGCAGCACAGCAGGGCGGGCAGCATGCAGGAGGTGCTGGCAATTTGGGACCAGATGTTACCCAATTCCTGACGTGGGCTGCTCCCCTGGGATGTACCCTGCCTGCTGGGAGGGACTATGGCACGAGAGCACAAGGGAGCACACAGTTCTGGTGACTCCTGCAACCAAAATGCTGCTGGGAACAATGTGCTGCTGGGCTTGGAGCAGACCCAGCAGCTCTTGCTCTCCCCTTGGAGAACGGTGGTCAGGATCTGATCTGCTGAGCCCACCAGCACCAAGAAGGAGGGGCAAATGCACCGTGAACCCCTGGGGTGGGAATCTGCAGCTAGAGCTCCCAACTGCACTGGGGTATGAGCAGATTCAGAGGGCTGTCTTTACCTAGAGCCCAAATTGAACAAGTCTGAGGTCTCAGCTTCATCTGGCTCATTTCAGAGCCGGTCAGTGTGAACGGAGTGGGAATTTTCTGTCTAAATAAGTGGGCGAGGTGAGCCCGGGCAGCACAGGATACGGACGCCTCTGAGCTAACACGCACTCGGTACAGCCCCAGCATCTGCTCCCTGACCTCTTGAGCTCCGATTGCCGGCAAACCTGGTGCGGCTGCCTTCCCCCTCTTGGATTTCCTCCTCCTCCCGCCTGCAGAGACCACGAGCTCCCTGCCCGAGGAGCAGGTGGGCACCCGCTTCCCCCACAGCGCTCCGGTAGCTGAGCCCTCTGATCTGGGGGCTGCAGGGTGGGGACAGGCTCTGCAAACCAGCAAGGTTTCACAATAGTTTGCTTAAGGGCTTGTGACTTACAGCTCAGGCTCAGGTGCTCCAGGCAGACCACGGGAGCCCAGCCCAGTCTGCCCTGGGGGCCACAGCCCTGCACCCCTGGGGCACAGGAGCACTGCAGGAGGCTCAGAGAGCCACGGCCATGCCCTCGGCACCAGCTTCTCACACACTGAGCCTGCTGGATCCCACCAGCATCCCTCAGGGCAGCTGCTCGCACTGCTGAGGGAGATCCACCCAGCAGAGCCAGCACGACGACTCGATCCTTCCCCCTCCTCTAGCTCTCCCCCGTTTTCCTCCCTCTCCTTCCCTCCTTTCCCCCTTCCCCCCAAAGCTCTTTGTCTCCAGGCTCTGTGGAGGAAGCAGACCTTCTGAAAATAAACTCTTTCTGCTTTGATCTGGTTTATGGGCACGCACTGTTTATAGCTCTGTGTGTACGACTTGACACCTTCCCACCTGCAGCCCCAGCAACTGCTTCTTATCACAGCCACTTTGGATATTAACAGGGTGGCAGGGAGGGTGATCTGGAGGTCCCCAAGGCCCCTGGCCCCCACACCCCACTGCCCCCCCAGGCACTGCCACTCCCCCTCCCCAGACAGGAGGGAGACAGGCTGGTGTCTCCCTGCATGTGATAATTGTATCAGCCCATGTTTATTGGGATGTTTATCTCCACCAGCAAAGATGGGAGGGTCCTCAGAGGTTGAATCCATCTCTTCCCCACAGGAATTAGCTCATTTTGACCTGTCCCTGTGCACAGCCCAGGACGGCACTGGGTTCCCTTGCCTGTGTTCTGACCTGGACGATATATGCATGTGGGAAGGAGAGTACAGGAAAGGCCTGGAGAGACCCAAATCTGCTCTGTTCTGACCTGCTGAAGTGTGCACTGAAGCAGGTGTCACCCCCGGTCAGGGGCCATGAGAGGCACCAGAGCCTGGCTGGGGTCAGCGCTGCAGCACCCAAATTCCCAACAGGGCTGTCACCGTGTGAAGGGTCTTGGGGGACAAGCTCGAGGCATGAGGGGCTTGGCTTCAGCTCACCACAAACCTGGAGTTTCAGGAAGGAGCTTTGCGTGCAGGGCCAGTCCTGCTGTGATGCTGTGGCACAGCGGTGGCACAGGTGACCCTGGCACAGCTGGGCCAGCCCTGACCGTGCTGCAGCCCCCGAGGGAGGGCAGGTACCTCTGCCTGCTCCAGAGCCTGCCTGCCACGATTTCTGCTGCACTACAACTTCCTGGAAAGGGCCCAAGATGTTGCAATAAAATGTTAATAAACAATGTCAAGTCTGGGCTGCTCTTACAATTGTCTTTTATCCAGGCTGGCCCTCAAAGCATCTGCCAACAGGGCACCTCTGCTGCTAACAGTGCGTCAATGTCCCGGCACAGGCCCAGCAAGTCCCTGTGACCCCAGGCTGCTCTGACCCTCACCCGCACCAGCAGGGACCAGGGACTGCACCGCCCTGCCCGAGCATCCCTGTGTCCCAAGGGACCCCAATGTCCCTCTGCCGCCCACCCCACCTGCTGCCCCAACCCCAGTGCTGCAGAGGTGACCCCAGGTGCCACATTTCGGCGCTGACCCTGACACACCAGTCCCTGTCCCCCCATCTCTGCATCCCACAGACCTCTGGCTGCACCCGCTCAGCTCAGCCTGCTGCCTTCAGAGCGATACAAGTGACACCAAATACCCACAGCAACACCCAGGTGAGCTGGCTGCACAGAAGATCAGTAGAGGTTTTGAAAATTTCCCCTTCAAAAGGTGGGGGAAAATGAAATTTCAAGGCTCATTCCCAAGTCTTGGATTAGATCAGCCTTGGTCAGTTCTTCCACCCTCATTCAGACACTTCTGAAATATTTTGTTTTCACTTTGAACATACAGAATGTTTTTAAGTGCATTTAATTAGCTTATATTTCATGGGGAAAAAAGAGATCATTTGGATTTGGAAAAAATGAGATTTTTTTACAGAGTTCCAAGGGTGGGGGCACATTTTCAAGTAAAGAAATTAATCAAAATCCACTTTTTTTTCCACCATATTGATTGCAGCTTTCTTTCTAAAGAACCACCATTTCTTTAAAACGTTCCTGCTGGCTCTGGGAGCAGTGCTCACTCCAGAGCTCCTGCTGCACAGGAGGAGAGGGTAACACTCCAAACTTCCGTTTACAGCTGATACAGGGGCACGGGGGGCACTCCTTGCCACGAGATAGCTCTGAGGTCAAGCACAAGAGCGGCGAGCACAGCCCCAGGGGCCCTGCCAGAGGCAGGGGATGCTCCTCAGCCCCCCTGGGACCCCCAGGGCCATGCTGTGCCCCGGGCAGGGCCCGAAGCCACAGCTTGGGGAGCATGGACCCCACGGGGCACAGGCTCTGCCGGGCACCTGTGTGTTCCCAGCCCCGGGTGCTGCACGAGGGCTGCCATCAGCAGGGCTGGGCTGAGCTGAGCTGAGCTGAGCTGAGCTGAGCTGAGCTGAGCAGCAGTGCAGAGGGCAGAGGGGATCGCTCTTGGCCGCGGAGCGCTCGGGCTGCAGCCAGGCGCCGAGGCTGGGGAACAGCCTGCGCTGAGAGCCAACAGCTCCAGCGCACGGAAACGCGTGGAAAACAGCCCAGAAATCCCCAGGCTTGGCCTGGTGTGGGGAATGACGCTCCCTTGGCATCCTCCCCCAGCACACGGCTGCAGTCTGCAAGGGCAGGGATCCTGCCACCCTGCGAGCTGCCATCCCTCAGAGTGACAGGAGCTGCACCTGGGGCTGCCAGCTGGATGTGGGAATTGCTGTGTGAGCACCACGGGCAGGTCTGACCCTGCCACCCACCACGGCTCACGGGGGCTCTCTGCACTCTTCGTTTCTCACCCTCTGCTTCCCACCTCTCCTGGCTGTGAGCCAAGCCCCAGGTGACAGTCTGGGCTGAGCAGGGGTCCCTGCCACCTCCCCAGGAGCACATTAACCACATCCCTGTCCAACTCAAACCCTCCCCTCAGAGGGAAACCCAGTCATCCTTTCGGGCAGACGCTTACTGAGGCAGCATCACACAGGAAGGGTCTGGCTGTGCTTGATGCACTTGGGAGAGCCCCAGGCACGGAGCCAGCCCAGCCTCACTGCTCTAACACAGTCCCACAGTGGGGACCTGCTGGTGAGTAATGCAGGGGACAGCTCCTGAGCATCACCTGTGACCCTCAAACAACTTCCACAGCAGAGCAAAGTGAGGCAACAACCTCTGTTTGATGTAGAGGCACCTCTGCCTTCTCCTCCCCAGCCCCACGTTTGGGTAGTGAGGGCCCAAGGAGTATTTCAGTGGCCACACACCCTGCTGTGCCCATGGGGAGAGCCCTGTGCCCCCAGAGCCTCCAGCCCCCCCAGCACCCCCTGGCCAGGGCGGCAGTGCCCAGGCAGCAGCTCACAGCACACTATCAATCACCGCAGCCACACAGAGCCTCCCACCCCAAGAGCTTCTTGAAAGAAACTCCTAATTTTCAACACCTACTTAAGGCACTTGAGGCTGTGTCGCTGCGGCAGACGTGAGCTCATGCCGGTGCTCGTAGGCATGTGCCACCCTGCTCCAAGGCTGGCGCCCACGGCAAAACATCTCCCCAGCCCTGGCTGCACGAGTGGGTGCCAGACAAGCACCAGGTGAGGAACAAAAGGGGGGTCACAGGTGGACCCCCACTGCCTGGGTGGCCCTCAAGACCTCGTGGTTTTAAATATGAAAGTCTCGGAATAATTAACTGGGGGACACAGGAAAGACCCCGTGTCTGCCTGCCCTGGTGACAGAGGGACAGTCCTGCAACACCCCTGAGTTTGTGACTCACCGGCACAGAGGTTGGGAGGAGGTTTCGCGTAGCATCTCCCCAGCGAGGTCCTGCTGCCCTGGAGCACCTCTGCCACAGAGGGGGAGTGAAGTTCTTGGGATAGAGCTTCTGTCCTGTCTGCTCTGCTCTGGTCTGTCCTGCCCTTGTGGCAGCCTTGTGGCATCACCTGGGGAGGGAAGGTCTTTTACCTCCCCAGACAATGCCTGCGTGGGGCAGAGCAAAGCCCTGTTTCGGTGGGAAGCTCAAAGGCAGATGGCTTTCAGCTGCTCCTGTGCCAGGGTGTGAGCAATCACGTCCTGGAGCTGCTGCCAAAGGGTTACTGTGCAAAGGATCAGTGTCACCCCCCTGGAGGCACCGTCAGCCACAGGCAGGAGGCACCCAGGGTGTGTGTGCTGCTGAGGAGGCTCCTCCAGGCACGCAGAAATTGAGTGGATGTCTCCCAAGGAGAGGCTCAGCCCTGTCCCTGTCCCTCAGCCCACGGTAAAGTCCAGCCCCACACTGCTGCGGGTGCCCAGCACAGCCCTCCCCAGGGTGGGAGCCTTGGCTGGACGAGCACAGCCACAAGCGGGCAGCTCTCTTGGTTTTTCACCACCCCTTGGCTACCACAAATGTTTTCTTCTGGCTAACCACAGCCCGGCTGTGTGTGAAGGTCCCAGGCCCCAGGGAATGCAAGCCTTTGGTGACTTCCCCTGCTCCATGCAAACCAGGCTCCTGTGAACACCACATGAAAGAGGTGGGGGGCAGAAAGGGCACAGGAAAGATTCCCAAGAAAAAACTTTGTTCCCTGGAAATGGGCCATGTTGAGAAGCCAAAATAAGACTGAGATATCAAGCTGTCCTGAACCACCCAGGCAAGAGAAGCCCCATGTGCAGGGCCACCATGCAGCCTTGATGCATGGAATTCCAAGGCATTTGTGGTGTGTGAAACAGAGCAGGTGTCTGATACCAAGCACATCTGGGGTGAAGTCCCTCATGGGGAAGCACCCTACAGAGTCACCGTGTGCCCCAGAGGAAAGGCCAGAGCTGGGAGGGGCTGCAGCATCCCAGGGCAGACTGAGACTAGGTGGGAATAAAGGGGTTAAACATCCAGGAAAAAGCATCAAATGGATTTCACAGATGGCCCTTTAGCCACAATTGCAAACCTCCCTAGGCTGCCCTCTGGTTATGTGTGTCCCTGTGGGTGCTGGGGCAAGGGGGGCAGGACGGCACTCAGAGACCCCTCCCGTCTGGCACCCCCAGGAGACGGCGTGGGGCAGAGGCTGGGACACCGAGTGTGGCCTTGGCTTCAGCAGGAGGCATGGAAAATAAGAAAGATGAGGTCACTGCAAAGCGGTCATGTAGGATGTGATACAGGAGAGGAGTGGGGCACACAGAGGAACAAGGAGCTATTGTAACCTCGCAGAGCAAGGAAAAACCAGCTGTGGGGATGGCAGGTCACCTCCTGCTCACGCCAGGCATTTGGGATTTAGCTTGCTGAGGTCACACAGAGCGGGCGTAGGAGAGGAGTGGGTGGAAGGAGGTGCTGGAGGCCTGGTGGGATCCTGCAGCAGAAGGGGGGACATGGCTTTGCCCTGCACTGCATCAGCCCTGCTGGGGGAAAGTACAGCAGGTACTGGTGCAGCCAGCTCAGGCACACAGAAACAGCTGGAAAACACCTGGCACAATGCTGGGAGTGCCCCATGAGTGCATCTGCCCTGTGTTCAGCCCCGTGCTCCTGGTCCCCAGGGCATTCACTGGGACAGGCCACGGTTGGGGGGTGCTCAGAGCTTTTCCCTCATCCCTCCACCCTTTGAGCCTCCCAGGCTTTCAGCTGTGCGTGCTGTGCCCAGCTGGCAGGGGGTAACTCCATGCTCCATGCCCGCAGCGTTATCCCGGGGTGCGCAGGAGGTGCCGCCGCTCCCCCTGGGCCATGCGCTGGCCCGAGGCTCCAGCCCGGGTCAGTCTCCTTCCCTCGGCGTGCCCGGGGCGGCTGCAGCCCCCGAGCCCCCATCCTCCCGTGCCGGCCCCGCGGTGGCCGCGGCGGCGGAGCCCCAGACTTTGTGTCTGCACGGGGACTTCCCGTCCCCGCTCGGCGCTGCCGCCGCGAAACCAAAGAGCGGCTTGTTCGGCTGCTCGGCGTGACTGCCCTGCTCTGTTCCCGCTAGCAATAATATACCGGAGCCCTGCGCATAAATTGAGTTTCGCAGAGCCAGGCTGGTGGGGAGACTTTAATGGGAAGGAAAATAAACTGTGTACGCGGCACGCGGGAGGTGTGGCGCTGGCACAGGGGCGCCGCGAGAAGGCTCCTCTCGGCTCCTTTTTTTTCCCCGGCTTGTTTGCTGAGGGAGCACACGTATGCACGGCTGCCTGTGCAGTGTGTTTGCTTCCCAGGATGCCAAGGAAAAGAGAGGCATTCTGGAGTGGCTGGTTGAGAGCTCTGAGGTCTCCGAGCTGCCCAAGCGCTCGGGGGCAGCGCCCAGCCTGGCCCTCGGAGCAGCGTCTGCTCCAGGAGAAGCTGCTGCTTTCCTCCCCAGATCGCTCCCCTCGGGGCTCCGAGGAGGCTGTGGCGGTGAGGGCACCCAGGAGCGATGTCGCTGTGCCGGGACGGTGCCCGCGTGTTTGTGATTTCTCAGCACAATGCTGCGATTCACAGCCTGGGGAAGCACATGAGTCACGCTGAACTTCCCCGGCCGTCACCGCTGGGAAACCTCTCGCATCTGCTCAGCCACCCTCCCAGAGCCTCCTGCTCCGCAATAATTCCATCGCTTCTCCCTCCCCTCCTGCTCCCGGTGCTGCTGCTCCAGGGACCGTGGTGCAGGGAAAGCAGTGAGAGAACCCAAGAGGGGGAAACAACAGAATTTGGAGGCAGGAGAAGAAAAGTGCCTGTGTTTAATTGCTTGTCCGTGCACGATGGACACCAGCCGGGACAGCCTGGCATGCCTTTAGGGCGGCTGGGACCTGCACCGCCCGTGCCCGTCCCCCCCGGCAGAGAAGGCTCTATGGACTTAACTCTGGGGCTTGCACCTACTGCTGTTTGTGAAGGCTTTGAAGCCCTCGGGAGAAGAGCAGGGCCTTCGGATGTGCCCGTGGCTCAGGAGAATCCGCCCCCTCCCATGACTGTCCCGGGGAGGAGGAGGGAGGCTGGGGGCGGTGGGCGGGGGGCATCCCCGCTGCGGGCAGCCCCCGGCGCAGGAGGGACCCGGATGGGCGTCCCAGGGGCCACCTGGGGCTGGGAAAAGTCCACGGGCTCGGGAAACAGTGTTCTCCTTTGACCATGCTCACTGCCAGCTTTCAACAAACGTCTGAAATACAAATGGGAAGTGAAATCCCACTTTTATAAAAATATTTACTTTGAGCTGAACAAGGCTTATTAAGGGAGAGGGTGGGTTTGAGTTTCTTTTCAGTGTGATGCTCCTCTCACCCTGCTCCCAGCGAAGGCAGCCTCCCCTCACCCCGGCGCGTCCCCAGGCCACGTGCTGGTGGTCACCTCCCCCCTGTGTCCCCTCACTTCCACAGAGCCTTGCTGAGCCGCGGGGACCCCGGGGAGCAGCCCTGGAGCAGCTCAGGACAGGCCTGGCTCAGGGCAGGTGAGCGGAGCCTTTGTGCCCTGAGAGCAGCTCAGGGTGCGGGAGGGGACCGTCCTGTCATCCTGGGACATCCTGGGACGTCCTGTCATCCTGGGACATCCTGGGACATCCTGTCATCCTGGGACATCCCTGTCCCACGAGGAGAGGAGAGGAGAGGAGAGGAGAGGAGAGGAGAGGAGAGGAGAGGAGAGGAGAGGAGAGGAGAGGAGAGGAGAGGAGAGGAGAGGAGAGGAGAGGAGAGGAGAGGAGAGGAGAGGAGAGGAGAGGAGAGGAGAGGAGAGGAGAGGAGAGGAGAGGAGAGGAGAGGAGAGGAGAGGAGAGGAGAGGAGAGGAGAGGAGAGGAGAGGAGAGGAGAGGAGAGGAGAGGAGAGGAGAGGAGAGGAGAGGAGAGGAGAGGAGAGGAGAGGAGAGGAGAGGAGAGGAGAGGAGAGGAGAGGAGAGGAGAGGAGAGGAGAGGAGAGGAGAGGAGAGGAGAGGAGAGGAGAGGAGAGGAGAGGAGAGGAGAGGAGAGGAGAGGAGAGGAGAGGAGAGGAGAGGAGAGGAGAGGAGAGGAGAGGAGAGGAGAGGAGAGGAGAGGAGAGGAGAGGAGAGGAGAGGAGAGGAGCCATCCCACGGCGCCGCGGCTCCGTCTGTGCCGCATCCTGCTGAGTAACACCGGTCCACATCCATACAAGGGGAAGAGCCGGGCAAGAGCCTCTCTGCGCTGTCAGACCTCTCCCTCGCTCAGTAAATAACATTCCTGCTAACACTGGTATGCAGTAAACTTTCCAGCTCTGCGGCTCACGTCAGCATCAGGCTCCATCGCCTGCCTGGCAGCAGGGCTGTGAGGGGTAGGGGCTGCACCCTGGCCAGGCCCTGGGGCACAGGGGGGTCCCTGCTCACCCACTGCTCCCAGCTCCACCTGCACAGGCAGCATTGTATTCGGGAAATAAGAAAATCTCAGATGGCTTGTGGTTCCCTATGCCCCTCGGTGGTTGAAGAGGAGGTGCCTGTGAAACCCTGAGTTCTCCAAATGACCAATAAGTGAACAGCAAAAAGCCTCGGTTTGCATCAGCCCCAACAAACCAGGCCTGCCACCAAAGCCTGGTTCCTCTGCTCCTGTCACCGTGGCTCCCGGGGCAGCGGCTGGGAGCCAGGAGGGGAATTTTTGCTTTTGTTCCTCAGCAGCCAGGCCTTCCCCTGCAAGGGCCTGACGTGCTGAACACCTCCCTGCTTCCCAGGCTGCTGACCCATCCCTTCCCGGGAAATCACACCCTCATCCCAAACCCATGCAGTCAGGCTCCCAGCTCATTTTATGGCCTCAGAGGGAATTCCACGGCTGGGGGATGAGCCCACATGTGGTTGTATCACAGCCCTGAAACCTTGGAAGAGGGACCTCCCTGGCCATTCCTGCTGCAGATCCAGGTGGATATGGCAAAAGGGCTGCTCGTAGCCCTGGGGAGCTGATGTGTTTTGTGCTCCACCACATGCCAAAGTGGGCTCGCTGCTGGAAAATAAGAGCAGGAGCCAGAGCTTCAGGACTCAGCGTGGAGATGGCCTCACTATCCACTTGGGCTCTTCCTGGCCACTCGGCAGAGGAAATGTGTGCTGAGGGCTGCTGGGGATGGGCCATTTCCTCCCCTGGGCTTTTCCTTCTCTTCTTTGGCCTATTTGGGTGTGTAAGGATGAGTGGAGGGAAGCTTGGCTGGCGTGGGGCAGGGGCTGTGCAGAGCTGTGGGTGCTGCTGGACCCCACGGGTGCTGACACAGCCTGCTGTGGCCCTGTCCCCGTGGGTTGGGCAGTGTGTCTGTGCCAAGCTGTACTTGCGATGAAGGGAAATGAAAATAGGAGCATGGTGTTCCCAGCTGTCTCCTACCATGCCCCCAAAAGTGGGAGATGGCTGTCTCAGTGCTGCTGCAGCCCAGCCAGCAGGATGGGGACTGGGGGAAGACGTGGCTGGGGCCTGGCTGCAGTCCCTGCAGGAGCCCGGGATGCCAGAGAGATAATGAGAGGGGATGTTAAACATTACTGCAGTCACAGGGCTATTTATCTGACACGAACAGAGGCAGCCGGGAATCCTCCAGGGTGCACAGCTCAACTTAGACCCCATTAAAGTTCCTTTTATTCCCTGTGTTTTGGCTGATGTTGAAGCAGCGCCTGAATTGCTCCTGAGGGAGGTGACTTCCCCGCCTGGCGTCACATCTGCTCCCGGACGGGGCTGTGCTCAGGCTGCCTCTGCCCCCAGCCCTGCGCCCCAGCACTCACCCAGCTGCCAGCCCCGAGCGGGCAGAGCCGGCAGTCCCAAAGGACAGGGCACTGCAGGGCAGGCAGAGCACAGCAGAGGAGCCCAGGGTCCCCTGAGCCAGCCCGGGGCTCTGCGGGATGGGGACAAGAGGGACAGCCGGAGGGACTGTCTTTGCAGGAGCCAGGCTTGGGCTGCCTGCCTGCAGCTCCCCGTGCCGGTGCTGCCAGGACGTTATCTCCTTCTGCTCTGAGATTTCTGGAGATGTTTTTCTACTCAGAAATAGGAGAAAACCTGAATGAGCCTGGAGATTGTTCTGTACCTGGGCAGCAGAGCCTCCCACTAAAGAGCTTCCCCCTTACAAGCCAAGCCTGCTGTGAGCTAGAAACGTGTCTAGTTTTGGGGGTGAACACATCAAAATGAGACAATTTGGAAGCTTCCCAAACATTTTTTGGACCACATGGTTCCTTGCCCTGCACTGGCCACTCCTGCGTGTGTCTTTGGGGCTACAAAAGGACTGTGACTGGGGCAGCAGGGCCGTGGAGCTGCTGTTTTCAGCCACGCCTGCAGTGCCAAGCAGTGCCACCGCAGTGCCAAGGGACGCCCAGCAAGCGCAGGTGTCACCACACTGTCACCACACTGTCACCACCTGCCCCCTGGCCACGGGCGAGCAGAGCAGGGTGTGCTCCCCGGGGCAGCCTGAGGCTGGGGAATTCGGATCCAGGAGCGGAACAGACAATTTCCAAGCCGTCCTGACGGTGAGCAGTGATGAGCCGGGGCTCCTTCAAAGGGAACCAGCTTTAACTGGATCAGACCCCGAGCCAAAAGCATAAACACTAGGAGGAAGTTTGGCTAAAGTTAAATCATGTTTTATTTAAAAATCTCCCTCTCCCTGTTGTAAGATGGAAACTCTACATCTGAAAAGTGAAACTAAGATTGGAAACAGTCTGCAGTCATTAAGTTTATGCTACTTTTTTTTCTCTTTCCAGCTTCTCAAGTAAAATATCAACTGGCTCCACTGTCAGGGACAGGAAACATTAGTAATAAGTTCATAGATTTACATTTTCCCCAGGGAAATACAGGAATATCAGAGATCAAAAGTTGGAGAAAGGAGTTATTTTTATACAGTGATTTGCAACCAGCATTCATTGAGGGGAGTAAATAAATTACAGGCCCTTCACTTTGGGGTTGTTTAAGTTCTTTTTCTTTAATGCTGTCCCTTTTAACTACTGTAGAGAGTCTGTCAGGCCTTACACTGAGCAGGAAAAGTTCCCTGCCTGCCAAGGAGGCTGTTTTCCAGCAAACACTGTTGGTCACTGCAGTTACTTGTCGTGTGAGATGGTCACGTGTGGGCCTGTGGGCAGGGGGGCACTGCGGTGGCTTGGGGTGGGACGTGGGACAGGCCAGCCTGGCACACAGGGACAACACGGGGAGATGGCTCTGCTGGCCAGGAAGGGCCTTGGAGGGGTGCCAGGGCCAGCGAGGGTGCCTGTGTGACAGCACTGCTGCCAGGGCTGGGGCTGCTGGGGCCTCGCCTCTGCCTCTGCTGGCCCCAGCCACTGCTGCTCCAGCCAGGCAGGGCAGTGGCCCTGGCACCTGCTCTCCAGGAGGGCAGCGGTGGCCCCAGGGGCTTCACTGCCACTCAGCCTTGTCCTCCCCATGACCCAGTGGGCGGCTCATGGCCCCTCGGGGTCTCTGCCTGAGCTCTCTGCCTGCCCCTGCTGTGTCTGCTCCCCGTGAGCTGTGCCACAGGGGACCAGAGCTCCTGGTGGCCTTGTCCCTCCTGTCCTCCAGGTCACCCACAGGGACCGAGCCATGCCGGCAGGGTCGGGGGTGGCAGGGAGCCAGTCCCCGTTGTGCTGGAGACACTGGAAACTTTGACCAGGCATTTTGTCTGGTGTCATCAATTAAAGGTGAGGCACTCGCTGGCTGGGCAGGATAATGAATGATGGGTTTAAGTACAACTGGAAAAACAATAAAATACTCTATTAGGGTGACACAGCTGTGAACAATGAACATTAAACAACTTCACGCGAGCAGAGCTGCCGCAGCCACACTTAGCCCTGGCGCTTGATGGATTCCTGTTTGGAGTGCACCTCACAAAGCCACTCTGCATCCACCCCGGGCTGGGAATGCTCTGCTTCTCCTGCTTAAAAATACATCCACATAAAACGTGCTTTAAGAATCCCTTAAGGTTCATTAATGTCACAAGCAGGGGAGGAGAAAAGAGTTGGAAGGTCTTGAAGTACATGTCGGAAACACTCCAGAGAAAACTGTAAATGCTGCTGGGATGAACTGCAGGCTCTGGAGGATCAGTCGTGCTGGAAGACTATTTATTTTCCAGTCTATTTTAAACACTGGACTGTTTCAGATAAGAGCTGCCTGTGGTGGCAGACAGGATCGTGGGACTGGTGTGCAGGAACTCATGCCAGATTCATTTCTGGGGAGTATTTCCTCCCTGCCTTGATAAATCTGCCTTGTCTGCTGTACCAGGTTACTTCCTTTGGAGTTCTCTCTCCTTATTATTACTTATTAAAATTGCCTGCAAATAGCACTTGGGCTTCATGCAACATCCTGTACGACAATTCATCCTTCTCGTTATCTCAAAGCTGACAATTCCCACCAGGGCCAGAGAGGGTGGGTGGAAAAATGTCTTGAGAAGAAACAGAAATGGCCATCCCTTCTTCGAGGCTGGAAAAACCACACTGGGGAGGCTGGGGAGGGCAGGAGATAAGTGGGGACTTCCCCCCTTCAGGGACAAAACCATGAAAGGGAAGAAAAGAAGAAACAAAGTCAGCAACGTCAGTGAGTGTCTTCCCTCACCTGCCGGCGCTGGGGTCCGGGGCTGGCGTCCAGAGGGGTCAGCGAGCCCCCTTTGGCCTGACCTTGCAAACTGCCCCCTTTGCCTCGATCTTATCTAGGAAATGGTGCTCAGGTTACACAGCTCCTTCAGCAGGGCTTTCCACTGCAGGCTGAGCCCACACCTCTGCTCGGCACCTCGGGCAGCACAGCCGTGCGGAGCAGCGCGGGCAGGGTCAGCGGCCCTGGACTTTGGCACTGCCACAGCCCTTGCTGCAGGGACGAGATGAGCTGTCTCAGTGACCAGGGCTGCTGCAGGGCCAGCTCTGGGAGCTGAGCTGCTGGCTGGAGCTGGACCCTCGTTCCTACAAATGGGCTGCAAATGCTATTAGCTGGTGATGCTGTGCTGGGCTTGCTCTGGGGATGGCTCTTCTTGCCTTCCTGGCCTCCAGGGTTTCATCCCCAGCAGCATGAGCCATTGGGGTGCAGCTCCCAGCCCTCATCTCACCCAGTTCTCTCAGCCTGATGGAGCTGAGAACACCAGCCTGGCTCCCCCAAGTGTGGGGCGCTGCCTTTGGGGTGGTGCATGGCGTATGAGAACATTTCCAGCTGGAGCATCGCTCATGGGGACACAGCAGCAGCTCCCCTGACCCCACCCTGCCAGCCCTCCCAGCCCTGGCCATCCAGTGCCTCTGTGGGCTCCCAGCCCTGGCCATCCAGTGCCCCCGTGGGCTCCCAGCCTGAGCCATCCCTCCCCAAAGCAGCCTTGGCTCAGGCACGTGCCCTCCGTCCCCGGTCAGGGCACCACGGCCCAGCTCAGGGGACAGTGCTGCCCTGCCCACGTGGGCTTGATCACGGAGCATCTGCTTCCCATTGCAGCTGCCCAGGGCAGGCTTCCCTGGCAGCCCCCTGCAAGGGTGCTAATTTAATGTACACAAGCTCCTTCAGCACAGAATCAGGAGATTTGGGCAGCAGCAAGGGCGGGGGGCTCTGCCCTGGGCAGGGAGTGGGGCAGAGGGGCCAAGGCAATGCAGAGGCAGAGGCTCCTCTCCCCACTCAGGCTGTGGGGACGCTGGAAGCAAGTCCCAGAGACACTTGGCCCGGCACAGCAGCATGGAGGAGTGCCAGGGACTATTTTGGGAAACCTCGCTCATGGTAACATCCCAAGGCCGGGGTAACACTAACGCGGTGTCGCTGGCACAGCCCGAGCGTCCCAAGGCTGCGAGCTTTGCGAGACAGCTCCCCGTGAGCAGGGACGGGCAGCCCAGCCAGGCAGGAATCTTAACTATCACTTCCCGGCCACAGCTCCTAGAAATGGCAAATGCTGCTGGTGCCAGACGGCGGATGACTCCTCCAGACGTCTTGGAGAAGCCTCTGGAAAACTGTCTCTTCAAGGGAGCTCAATTTTGGCTTTCTAAATTGAGGCTCCCCAAATTACTTTTGGAAGCATTAGCCATTATTATTTTTCTTCTGTTTAATCACAGTGTTCTCCCTGGTCCTCAGTCTGTGATAACAGACGTCCAAGCACATCATGCTGCCCAGGAGAGGCCGTGCACTGTCACCCCCCAGATCCCCCACTGTGACAGTCCCCAGCACTGTGACCGTCCCCTCCACTGTGCCAGCACTGCCATCATCGCCGTCCACAGTCCACAGGCAAGGACGGGTGACACTGAGCAAGAGACTGTCAAGTGTCCCCTTGGCAAGGGGCAGGGAGTGCTGGAAACCCAGCTCCACTGCAAACCCAGCTCCACTGCAAACCCAACTCCACTGCAAACCCAGCTCCACTGCACACCCAACTGCACTGCACACCCAACTGCACTGCAAACCAACTGCACTGCACACCCAACTGCACTGCAAACCAACTGCACTGCACACCCAGCTGCACTGCACACCCAGCTCCACTGCAAACCCAACTGCACTGCACACCCAGCTCCACTGCAAACCCAGCTCCACTGCACACCCACCCACCAGAGCTCAGTGCTGGGGATGCCGAGGGCCCACACACCCACCAAGCACCTGCCCGCAGGATGAGTGACGAGGACGTGGCTGTGACAGGGTGGGGACAAGCCCATCCCCATGGCTGGGGGTTGCTGACAGCAGCAATGTCACCCTCTGAGAGCACTTCAGCCGCTCAAGGGAAACCTCGGAGCTCTTTGATGTGTGCCGGTGCTCTTGATGTAAAGCAGGCACGGGGTGAGGGAGGCTGGGGATGAGCCTGCAGGGGCTGACTCTCCTGCCCGGGGAGGAGCAGGGCAGGCTGCCCTGGTGGCACTGAATGGCACTGGCCTTGCCAGCAGGGCCTGGGGGCACCTGGAATGCACCTGCATGAGCAGGCAGGGTGCACCTGGATCCAATGCCATGGTGTCCTCTGCTTTAGGGGACACTTTGCACCCCCAGGCGTGGCCATGTGCAAGCGGTTCCTTGGCACATTGCACCAGGGACCATCTCTGCTCTTCTGCAGCCCTCGGCTGGAGCATGCCGGGAAAAGCTTCCTGCGTCTGTGCTCACAGCCTCCCCAGCCCCCTCCCACCACCCTTTATTTATGGGACAGCTACTTCCTTTCCAGAAGTAGCCAGCAGTACGAAATGGCAAAAGGGATTCAATGAAAACAAGGTGTTTGCTGAAATTGTGGAGGATTTGAAGTCTCCGATGGGTGACGGTGTGTGACATCCCAGCCTTCCCCTTGTCCCCAACAGCCTGCAGGGACTGTCCCACAGGCACGTGCCAGTTGCTGTTTTGGCTCCTGGGATGCTCGGAAGACCATTTGAAGGAAACCATTTGCCATCTACCACAGCATCTGCATTCAAAAACTGGCCTTCGGGTCCTCATCTGACTCTCAGCTACCAATAACCATGAATTTTTCCAGCAAGTGTTGGCCCCATGGTGCTGCCCTCCAGCTCTGTGGAAGCAACGACAGGTTATTGCTGTAAAGTGAGGTTTAGGGTGGGAAATTTTGATTATATTGATCACAGACAGCAGCTGCTATAACCAGGGCATTAAACTTTCCTATCCCAGTACTTCTTTTGACATAAAATAACTTCTGTCTTAACTGAATCTTTCTGAATCTTCTGTCTTGAGCTGAATCTGAAGTCTGAGCAAAGGTCATTTTTTATGGGATAGGGAAAGTCCCCCAGCTCAGCTCCTCCCACGGCAGCATGGCGTGCAGGGGCACCTGGCTGAGGGATCCCTGGGGAAGGTGGCTGTGTGGTGAGGTCCTGCAGGCTGTGGGAGGCTGAGGCCCCAAGCTCTGGGGCCACAGTTGAGGATGCTCTGGCCAATGTGGTGGGGAGCTTGGGGGACCAGGTCCCTGCAGGACCCCCCAGGTTTTGGAGCCAACTGGGCAGGCAGGACACAGGGAACATTTCCCAGCGCCGTGGTGCTGCCTTGGTCTGGGCCGGGAGCTCCCGGCACCTCTGCGTTGGCTCTGTCACCACCTCGAACGGCAGCAGCTGCCTTTGTGGACAGAGGAAGGGCTCCGTGTGCTTCCTGCCCCTCTCAGCGCCAGTGGCTGGCAGGCAGGGCAGCTCCCGAGCCAGCTGCTCATCCCTCGGTCCCTGACATCCCTTCCTGACACACATCGGTTTCCTGCGAGCCTCTCGCACCACTTCCTACTCTGCTTTGGTTTCCACCAAGCACTGCATGTCACAGTCTGTGTGGGAGGAAATAAAGAAGAAATAAAATGAGTAGCTTTCCCTTCTGACCGCCCCACGGGCCAAGGAGAGGTGCAGGCTGAGCGGGCAGTGCCCATCCCCGCAGTCAGCCCCACAGGAGCATCCCTGGCATGGCTCACGTCCAGCCAGGTGGGGAGAGGCCGTGTGCTGTGGTCACTGATGGTTGGCACCCAAACTCTCTTGTGCCCTGATTGTTAGCTTGACTCCTGAGAAGGGCAGGTGCTGTGCCCTCCCTGCCATCCCTGAGCTGCTGGGGCTGGCTGCTGCCACCCCTGTCTCAGTTTTAGGGTGGCAGGAGGCTGCCCTGGCCACAGCAGTATGGTCACTCCCCCCCTGCCCGCTGCACGGCCACTCTCTAAAACAACTTTCTGCCTCATCAGGAAAGCGGGAAAAGCGATCAATGGCTCTGGCCCTGGCTTTAGAAAGTGGGTTAAGGCCAGTGAATAGGACCTGTCTCTCTAATGAAGCGCTATTACCAACAGGCTAATTGAGTAATGACATAATGCAGGCCCTTGAAGCTCTTTATAACAGGCCATGACTCGATGTGCGCACACCGCCACTTCCTCACCCTGCCCGCTCTGCCTCCAGCACATCGCCGCAAAGGAGGCTCCATGTGCAGCACCTCCTCCCGGAGCAGCCACAGACAAAGTGTCGCCAGCATAACCCTGCGTGGAAAATGCGGAGGTGGAGGGAAACCCGGACTAATTAGCTCGGGAGCCGCCAATCTCCTCCCTGTGAAATGTGAACCTTTTTATTGGGAGAAGTAAAACAGGCCTCACAGTGCTTTCAGGGAGCCCAGTAAAACAGAAGGTGATCCATACATATGTATGTTATGCTAGATTTAAAATACTTTCTGATGATTTTCTAGGCAGATCTCCAATAAGTTACGGCACAGCATTGCTATTGTGGAGCAGTCGGCACAGGCTGGTGGTTCCCTCTGGCACCTCTTGCTGTGGAGGGGACACCGATCACTGCTGTGTGTGTGCCGGTGGCCCTTGTGCCAGTGTCCATCCTCAGCTAAAGAAATTAAACATATTGGCCTTAGGGCAGGTGGCTGATGCTTTGCTGGGGCACGGTGCAGCCCTGGGGTTGGCATCACCCTGTCCCCTTGTCCCACTGCTTGGGGGCAGGCTGGGGGCACTTGCTGGGAGAGGTGACGCCCAGAAAGATGAGTGCAGACAGCGCAAGATTACAGTGATGCTGCCACCCAGACCACCTGGATCCCCAGGGAGATGTCACCTTTATTTTAGTCCTCCAGCCTCGTGTCCCCTCCCCAGGTCTGCCTGTCTCCCTCCTTCTGTGTTTGCTGTGCTTTTTCTGCATGGGAAGACTCGCACCTCCCCAGCCCCACGCTATCAGTTCATCAACCAATTAAAGATTAATTTGAGATTATTGTTCATGTCAATAGCCCAGAGGCAGAAAAACAATAGCTACACCTGCAGCTTGTTTGCGAGCCGCGCTCCTTATGGAGAGCTGTTAATGGACAGAGGCTTCCAGCAGGACCGCCTGGTGACAGGTGAGCCCTGCCCCGGCACCTGCTGCCCCTGTCCGGCCAGGGAAACCTCACACACCTTCCGAGGCCTCCTGCATCCCACCTCACCTCAGGTGGGAAACCTGTGCTGTCCCTGCCGATCACCCCATGAGCCATCCCAGCCTCTGCCACAGAGCTCCAGTCGTTCCCTTCCCCAAATCAGAAACAGCCGCCCAGCAATCGGCTTCAACAATGGGCCTTTCCCTGGATTCTGCCTGGTTTCTGTTTGTTTGTTCAGCCTTTTCCAGGTAAGGTAAAAGCCAAAAGAAGAATTAGGCTGCTACACTTTGAAGGGGCTGAGCTTTGGCTGTCTTCTCTGGGGGCTGCGTGCTCAGATGCTGGACATGCTCCTGCAGAGGCTCTGGGGGGTGCAGGAGATCACAGAGTTATGAGAAGAACATTTCTATCAAATAGGTGAGATTTGTCATTTGCAATGACAGGAGAAAAAAGTGGAAATTATTTTCTTTTCTACTGCCCTGGAGGTAGGAGGAGGCATTCTGGGGAGCCCCAGAGCTCCTCTTCACCCTCGCAGCACAAGGGCCAGGTATGCCTCATGCCCATCCTTGGGAGAGATGGGGACTGAAACGGGTGAAAAAGGCAATTTTGGGAACTGCAGCCCCCAAATGACTGAGGAGACGAAGCTTGGCCTTTGCAAAGGTGGCTGTAATCCTTCTGCTTCCCTTCTCATCCCCTCTGGGATGCTCCGGATGCTTGCACAGACAGGACACGATGAGTTCAAGAAGCCTTCAAACCCTTTTTACTCTGGTATCTCCACAGGGCTCTGCCCCAGGGGCTCCCACGGCACGGTGGGGTTCCCTACACCCTTAATTCTGTATAGGGTCAGGGAGGGGGGATAGCACGAGTCCTCTCTGGGAAGAAAAGACACTTTGTGGTTTCCCCGGAGCCTTTGAAGGGGCTCCAGGAGCCGAGGGGACGAACGTGCTCGTTTAAAGGTCCCGTGGAGCTCCGTGGAAATGAAAGAGCGGAGTTGAAAGGCTGGCGGCCGAGCCGTGCCGCCGCCAGGGGAGCGAAGCAGCCCCGAGCCAAACCTGGGCCAGCCCCGAGCCAAACCTGGGCCAGCCCCGAACCAGCCCCTGGCCAGTCCCGAGCCAGTCCCGAGCCTGCCCCGAACCAGCCCCTGGCCAGCCCCGAGCCAGTCCCGAGCCTGCCCCGAGCCATCCCCGAGCCAGTCCCGAGCCATGCCCGAGCCATCCCCGGGCCAGCCCCTAGCCTGCCCCGAGCCTGCCCCGAGCCATCCCCGGGCCAGCCCCTAGCCTGCCCCGAGCCTGCCCCGAGCCATCCCCGGGCCAGTCCCGAGCCAGCCCTGAGCCAGTCCCGAGCCTGCCCCGAGCCAGTCCCGAGCCAGTCCCGGGCCAGTCCCGAGCCAGTCCCGAGCCTGCCCCGAGCCAGCCCCGAGCCATGCCCGAGCCATCCCCGGGCCAGCTCCGAGCCTGCCCCGAGCCTGCCCCGAGCCAGTCCCGAGCCAGCCCCGCCGCTCCCCGGCCCGGCCCGGCCCCGCTACCTGCCGGGCGCCTGATTGAACCGCGGCTTTACGAGTGCTGACACCCTAATCTGTTACAGATGGTCACACAAGGTGGTCACCAAATGGTTCCTGCGCTAGTCGCCAGCTCCCCCCGCCCCCGCCCCCGCTCCGGCCCGAAGAGCAGCCCCGGTACCTGGCCGAGCCCACCGGGCGGCGGCTGTGCGCGAGTTTGGGTCCTGGGGCGTTAAAACTGAGAGGGTGGGACATTGCTGAGGTTTTGCCATGAGCCCCAGGCTTCGCTGAGCAGCGCTGGTTGCCTGGGGGACCAAGGGACCAAGGGCAGGGCACCACGGCACTGCGCTCAGGGAGGCTGCTCTGCGGGTTTCCTTCAGAAAATTAAATAAAAGAGCAGTTGCGATTCATCCTCAGGCCCAGCTCCGGGGTGCATCTCTCCATCACAGAGCCCCAAAGGTCTGCAAGGGCAGAGGAAGCCCAGAGGGGATGGCCCTTGATTGCAGCTGGCTCGAGCTGGACCCAGGGGTGTCCCAGGCATGGTCCTCAGCCCTCTGCTCATCCCAACATCCCTCAGGTAGGAAAAATAAATACTTGTGCAGTAGGAAATTGAGCAGCCGGTCAGTGAAGGTGATATCTGGACCACATTCGTCACCCTGCGATGGGACAGCAGCTGGTCCAGAGCTGGGGACACCTGGAGAGGTGTGAGGCACTGCCCCAAGGGGCGGGACATCACCTGAGCAGCCGTGTCCCCAGGGCACAGGGTGCTGGGCAGGGCAAGAAGCAGATGCAGCAGCAACCCAGGTGCCAGTGGGCTGTGCTTTTGTGATTCAGAACAGGCAGCATTTCTTTTTTCCAGTGTTTTAAGGCTGCATTTGTGTTTGAATGCCAGTGGGATTTGTCAGCCGAGCCTAGGCTGCTCTCCACCCGGTTTATACCTTCCCTCTAAAAGCCTGGCGTCCCAGCCAGGCGCTGGACAAAGCCAGGAACACAACTGAGAGCAGCAAAGCTCGCTGAGGAGGAGGTTTCTCACAGCTCTCACCGCCGGCCTGACCAATATTAGTTGAAGCCCATTGAGAGGGAGCTGGCAGGGGTCCCCGGTGGGTGCCAGTGCGGCGATGGAGCAGTGCCTGAATGGCACGGGAAAGGGTCAGGGTCCCCATCTGGTGACAGCCCCGGCACACGTGGGCGGGGGCGAGGCACAGCCGGTGCAGGGCCCGATGCTGCTGCCGGAGCGGCAGAGCCAACCCCGGCCGGGGCTGCTGCTCCCAGCGCATCCACTCCTCCAGCCTCCTTTCCAGCTCCTGCAGGTGGTCCCTTCTCAAAACTGCTCTCTTTTTTTCCTTTTATTTTTTTTTCTTTTCTCTTTTTCTTTTTTTAACTGTTTAGCTGCTTTTGCGGCTCCAGGATTTTATGGATGGAAAGCTGAAAGTAATTAGTGCCCCTCCCCCGCTTCCTGTTGGGAAAAGGAAGAAAAGCACACACAAGAGCAAACCCAAAACTTCCTGCCCTGCTTAATAATCGAGTAATGAGTCCAACTCGGCTGGGAAAGTCAGTTTATACCGGGTGAGCTCTTAATTAAAGAAGGGCCGAGCAGCAGCTCTGCTGACTTTTACAGCCACACACATCTTCCTGCTCTGAGCAGCCCCTGGGAGAGGCGCAGGGAGCAGGACACCCGCGGGCTGGAGGGGATGAGTTTGAAGGGCACGTGTCCTTTTATTCCCTGGTTGAAAGCAACGCCCGGGAGATGGCACTGAGGAAATGCGGAGAGGACAAAGCCCCAGCCCCTGGGGGTCTCTGAAGCACCCCAAATTGGGAGGAGGCTGGGAAGGGGCAGGTGGTTTGGGACATGGGGAGTTTCCTTATGGAAACCCTAGAGGCAGATACTGGGGGTATCCCACAGCCCCTGCCCCTCGGTGCCCCCCAGGTGGGGGACAGCCCCTCCCACACACGCTGGAGAGCTCTGCGGTGACACCAGGATGTGTCAGCTCTGCTGCCGCACCACCCACACCGGGTCAGCCACCCTGGGGCTGGAGGCATCCCTGGGGGGCTCGGGATGCTGCGAGAGCCAGAGGCAGCTCCGCCACCCCCTGGGGACAGTGCCTGTGCTGCGACACGGACCTGCTCCCCAGGGAGTGCTCGGGGGCACAGGCAACCCGCGGGGGCTCGGGCAGCTCCGGGGGGATGCCAGCAGCCACCAGGACAGCCCGGCAGGGACAAGGCAAGCTCGTGTGCTTTCCCACGTGGAGCCTTGGAGTTCCACTGCACCCCCAGCACTGCACAGCTGCCCAGCCCTCTGGCAGGAACTGACTCAGCCTGACTTTTCCTCTCCCGAGAGGCAACTGCTCCACAGATTCCCTCCTGCAAATGCCACTTTCTAGTCACCTGCAGCCAGAGGCCAGGAGCAGCAGGTGGGAGGAGAGCTAAGCCCAGCACCCTCCCCTCACAGCTGCATATTCACCCCAAGCAGCCACAAAACCCTATTATAAATTAATCTTTTTATTGAATATCAATAAACTGTATATAATTATATAAAAAGTTTCATCAGTACAAAATTGTGGCACAAAAATATAAATACCAGTGTACCTTTGAAATGTAAACATCCTCTTTGTAATGATTCCATGAAAACAATGTCCAAAGAAAGATGCATTCAGGAGGCACCTGTCAATACCCATAAATAGGGCTTTTGGCACACACCTGTCGATGGACAGCCTTGGGACAGGCCACCATTGTATCAGCTGACAAGTGCCTGCTATTAGTCACAGTTCTCTTGAAAAGCAGTTGTTAAGAATCATATTAACAGGTGCTTGAGTGCATAGCTGCTCTGTAAACAGGGCTGGGGTTTGAAATGGCTACCCCTGCCTTTCATGGACACTGTTAATCTCGCAGGCATTGCAAATTGTCATTGTGCTGGGGAGAAGCAGCTGCTTCACAACTACTGGGATACTGTATTATTGCATAGTTACACCTTCTACAGGCGGGGTATATACACTCAGGGTGTGGGGGGAATATTATGTCCTTCATTAGAAAAATATTGGTTCTTAAAAGTTACCAAGTGGTTACGGTGTTAAAAATAAAAAAGCAAACAAACAAACCCAACACAAAACCCCCAGTCCCCCAAGCTACATGGTCGCAGTGTTCAATACTGGCACGGGGCCGAGGGTGCAGGTCCAGCCCCGCAAGGTGCCGAGTGCCTCTGGCATGGGGGG
Source organism: Acanthiza pusilla (assembly GCA_036630365.1). Classification (NCBI taxonomy): domain Eukaryota; kingdom Metazoa; phylum Chordata; class Aves; order Passeriformes; family Acanthizidae; genus Acanthiza; species Acanthiza pusilla. Next base: position 16,328,234 of record JAXCHO010000050.1, read on the forward strand.
GCACCTGCTGAGGGGCTGGGGCAGGACTGTGCCCCCGAGTTCAGCCCTGCACCTCCAGATGCCACAATGGGAGAAGTGGTCACAGCACCGAGCCTGTCTGAGTTCAGGAAGTGTTTGGTCAATGCTCCCAGGCACATGGAGGGGTTCTTGGGATCTCCTGCGCAGGGCCAGGAACGGGACTCGATGATCCTGAGGGTCCCTTCCAACTCAGCATATTCTATGGTCAGGCTTTTTGAATTGCACTGGCAGCACCGAGTGAGGAGTGTGAGGGTCTCAAGGGCCAGAGTAGCAGCGTCCAGCCTGGTGCACACTGCAACGGCGAGGAGGAAACTAACTCCTACAGAAACTAGTTATAATATAGGTATTTGTGATGAGAGAGGCCGGGCAGTGGAGTCGTCAGCGAGAGCCAGAGCAGCCTGTCTCCTCATGCTTGTGGAGCAGCGACATGCGGGAGAAAGTCCGGGAGCAGGTTTTGCACTGGTACTTCTTTACATCTGAATGGGTCTGCAGGTGGGCGCGGAGATTAGAGCGGTCAGCAAAGGCCCGGTTGCAGTGTGTACAGGAAAAGGGCTTTTCACCTATGGGACAAAGAGAAACGCTCCCAATTAACCAGTGCATCAACACATGGGGAATATCAAAGAAGGAACCATTCATTAGCCAAAGTTTGTGCAGAGCACAGTGAAAAGAAGTGCTGGCTGTTATTGTTCGGAGGGAAAGCCGGGTACATACAGCATTGCTTGGGGGAGAACTGCCAGCTAGGGAATTGTCTGCTCCCAGGAAAACCTCTCCTATGGGCCACAGAAAATTAATGCAGAAACATCGGCAAGTAGCACGGCAGTTGCACATTACAAATGAAGACATGATACTCGTCTCCTGCGCGGAGCCAAGCGAGGAGCTCGCAGCGAGGCAGGAAAGCCGAGCGCTGTATGTTAATTATATCATAGCAGGCAGCGGCTGCGAGGCGCCAGCCCAGGGTGAGTGGAGCTATTTCCTCTGCTGAGCCCCGCGCTCCCCCTTCTCCTGCCCGGCTTGCATTGAAAAGCCCGGCCAGGGCGAATTCCTCCCAGAAAGACTCTTTTGGAGGAAACAAATGTGTATGCTCAATTTGGAAAGCACAATTAAGTCTACCCGGCTTCCTTCAGCCATCATCTTTAGTACGTTAAGAGGGTGTGAAATCAGTGCCAAGTCACAATTACACCGTCCCACAGCCCCACAAAGGATGCTCGGGAGATGCTTTGTGGGGCGGCAGTGGCAGCGGGGTGGGCTGCAGCTGCGCACCCGGAGCCGCGCCAACAGGTGCCTGCAGCACCTGCCCGCAGGCCAAGCCGAGCCGTGCCGGGGCACATCGCGGCAGCGGTGCCTGGAGCTCATCACTCCCTGGGGGTGGTGGGCTGGTGGTCAGCTGGGGCTGAGGCTCTGCCCGGGCTGGGAGCCCTCGGTGAGGGCAGGGATGGATGCTTTGGGGAAGGCAGTGCACAGGAGGAAGGGCTCCAGCAGTCCCAGAGCCTCACTTCATGACATTTTGGTGAAGCGTGTGCCGTCGCTGGCGGGCTGGCTCCCAGGCAGAACTGCACTCACAGCAGCCGCACAGATTTACAGGCTGGGCCTTGACCCTGCTCTCCATTCCAGCCAAGAGGATATTTAAAGGACATTTTAGAGAGATGTGCCAAGGGGGTCTGGGAAGCCCTTATCTTCCCAGATAACACCCGGCCCGCCGATTCGCTGGGGGCAGTGGAGCAGGGAAGCGGGAGGTGATAAGGGAGGGAGGGAGAGGGACAAGAGGGAACATTACCAGTGTGCGTCCGGATGTGGCCCTGCAGCAGCCAGGGCCGGGAGAAGGCCTTCCCGCACATCTTGCAGACGCAGGGCAGCGTGTGGCTCCGGATGTGCATCTTGAGAGCCCCCAGGCTCACGTACTCCTTCTCACAGTACTTGCAGCTGAAGGATTTCCTGGCCTGAGCGTCGCAGTGCAATTGCTTGTGCTTGGAGAGCCCGGCGAAGGTGGAGTACGCCTTGGCACACTGGGCACAGCGGAAGCGCTCGGCGGTGGCGGGGGCCGAGGCCGGGCTGGGGGGCCCCGAGCTCTTGCCTTCATCCTCCTCGCTGGAGAGCGCCGTCAGGTCCAGGGCGGGGGCCGCGCCGCCCGCAGCCTCGCTGCCCGGGCCGCCCGGGAACAGGCTGGACAGCAGCCCCGCGTCCCACACCAGCGGCGGGTAGTAGGCGCCGGGGCCGAGCACCTCGGGCGGGGGAATGACGGGCAGCGGGCACGTCTCGTACAGCAGCGGGGCGGCTAGCACTGCGGGAGGGGGCGGCGGTCAGCGGGAGGGGCCCGCGGCTCCCTCGGAACGGGGGCGACGGACCCCGACCCTCCCCGCGCGCTCGGGGCGCCCAGGGGGACCTTATCCCAGGCCGTCCCTTGGGACCTCCGCGCCACACCCCGGAGTCGGAGAAGCACAGGGACCCCAGAGCCGCAGCCCGCCCCGGGGCAAAGGGGACCGACTTCACACCGCACAGACCCCGCGCCGTGCCCACCCTACCGCGAGGGATGGGGTGAAGGGAACCCCAGGCTCCCGGCACGGGGAGATCCCCACACACCCGTGCCACCCCACGAGGGAGCCCCCGGTACCACCACCCACCCCGGGGTACCAGGGAGCGGCTCAGCATCCCGGGACACGGGGGATCGCATACCCGATCCCATACGAGATGCACAAAATAGAAAAAAGACCAAAAAAACCCCAAAACAAATAATCCAACCCTGCGAAAAGTCGCTCAGTCGCCGCCCGCTCTTAGGTGGAACCTTAGGGAGATTTCGCACCGGAGCCCCCTCCCCATCCCGCGGAGCGCCCCACGTGCACGGCCCGTCCTGTCCACGCACCGGCCTGACTCTCCAGCTCGCTGTAGTTGGGCTTCTTACTGGCCGAGAAGTGCTTCTTCACCAGGAAGGAGCGCGGCATCTTGCAGCCCCGGTGCCGCCGCCGCCACGGGCCCGCGGTGCGGCCGCGCCCGCAGATATGTGCGCGGGCCGGGGGCGGGAGGGCGGCGGGGCCGCCCCCGGGGGCCGCAGCCAATGGGCCGGGATGGGACAGGACGGGGCGGGCACGGGCAGGTGGCGGCCCCGCCGCCGGGGGCCGAGCCGAGCCGAGGGGACGGAGCCTGGGGGTCGCTGCTGCGGGGCGGCCGCGCTGCCCGCCCGGTGCCGGAGTACGAGCCGCCGCCGCCGCCGCTGCTGCCCGAGCCGCTCCCGGCTTCTCTCCGGAGTGTTTCCCCGAGCCGTGCTCCCCGCGGGTCCAGGCGGTGTTCCCTCCGGGGGCGGAACCCTGGACTGGCCCAGGGCCCGTGCCCGAGCCGCGCAGACAGGCTGCAGGGGGCTGGGGGATGGTGCTGCGCCGGGGGGTGGTCCCCGGAGCCCCCCGCTTTCCGTGCCCTGCAGCTGGGGACTTCGGGCGGGACAAGCCTCCTCCGTGCCCCGCTGGGACACAGCCCTTCGGCGGAGCACACTTCCCCGCAGGTTAACAATCCTCTGGGAAGAAGCAGTGATTTTTGGAGCAGGGGGAAGGATCGGGCACAACCCGCGGTGACTCCCTCCCGCTGCCGGGGGTCAGCAGCACCTGCTCAGACACACTTTTCCCTTCTGCTGGGAAGGTTTTGGGCAGCGCAGCCTTCCCCCAGCAAGCTCCTCTCTCTTGCCTTCCCTCCTGCCTTCTCCTGACTCTTTTCCACGGGCAGGGTGGGTCAAATAGCCGCGCTGAGGCACACGCTGCCCTTGGCTTCCCGCTGCCCAGGGCACACGTGCCCGTGGAAGGTGCCCAGGCACTGCCGGAGGGTGCTGGGGCAGCGCTGAGCGGAGATGTGCCAGACCCCAGCCTGAGCTTCCAGCTCGTCCCGTCCCTGTGGCTCACGCGGGGGTTCCCCTCTGGAAGGGCTCGGGGCACGGCTCCAGCCACCTGCTGCAGGAGCCGCACTCAGCTCCGGGCCAGGACAGCTGCTGGCGGCGGGCGCTGCCGGGGGAGGAACAGGTCCTGCTGGGAATGCCTCCCCCGGCCCTGCCACTCGGAAAAGGGCCATGTGCTGGGCCACTCGTGACTCAGCCGTCACACACCACACAGCGCTGCACCAGCCCCTGCTGACCACATGTTTCTGTTTAGCCACAACGACATGAAATGCAGAAGTGGGAGCAAAGCTTTCCACTGGCACGGCTGCGGCTCAGGGGCTGAGCTCACTGTCAGCCTTTCCTCAGGGCAGGAACAGCTTGGAAAGCCTGTCCTGCCAGCCACGCGCATCCTGCCCAGACCAGACACATTTGCAAACTCTTCCCCTGCAGCCATGTGCTCTGGTGCTGGTTCATCCCTCCTTTGCTGCGGAATTGCCCGTGGCTTTCAGCGGGTGTTTATCTGAAATACTCATCCCTGGATCAGCCTGAAGTTCAGGGGGAAATGTGCCCCCGAAGGCCTTGGGGCGATACAAATCACAGGGGCCAGGTCCTCCCGCTTGTCTCAGGGGTCCAGAGGGGAAGCTCCCCGGGGGCTGTGCAGGTGCCTCCCCCGGCCCCTCGCCGCTGCCCCCCCGCGCTGCTCCACCTGCCGCGGATGTGGTTACGCTGGGGACACTTGCACGAGGAACACAGCGAGGTGGTTTTCTTTCAAGAAGCAAAGCCTGCTCCTGTGTTCTTTCTGAAATGGTAAGAATCAGGTCTGTTCCAACCACTGCATGTGGAAAAAACTCGTCTATGCTAGGGGAAAAAACGAGATCAAGGGAGAAAGCGACCTGACCTGCCTGTGCCTCTGAGCATGGACGCTGTGGGACAGAGCAGGACACGGGAGGGGAAGCTCTGCAGTGGTTCATGGGCTGGAAATGGCAGTGAGTTTCTCAACTGTCCCACCCTCACCATCAGAGAGGGCATCAGCTGAGCTCCCAGGCGGTCAGAACAGACGTGCCGCCAGCCTGTGGCACAGCTCCAGTCCCAGACCCACAAGGACTGGCTCAGAACTACACTTCAATCACCACCAGAGCAACAAGTCTGCTGAAAATTCTTCTTTCTTCTTCCTTGGCCCATGGCTCCATGAAGCACCTTGAATATCTGGCTGCAGAGCAGAGCTTCCCCTGCCAAGGGAGGCTGTGGCGGGGCACAGAGAAGCTCTGGCCATGGGGTGGGGTGCGAACCCTCACCGCAGGGCTGGGGAAGCTCCCTGGAGCCCAGCGCAGCCCCGGAGCCCAGCGGAGGAGGCTGGAGCCGGGCGCGGTGCCGGGAGGAGCGAGCCCCGCTCTCTCCGAGATGCAAGACCTCCCTCTGCCGTCGGTGCACAGCGAGCAGCCGCCGCTGCCCCGGGGCCCATCCCCTGCGCCCGGGCGGTGCCAGGCACCCTCACTCACTGCACCGGGCACTAAAGCACCTCCCAGAATTTTTTTTTAAACCCCAGCATCTAGGTGCTGGTAAAGACAGAATAAATGTGAGAAGAAGTAGAAGCGAGATCTAAGCCTGTAGAAATAACGCTTATTTTTCACTAAGTGCTGAGTATTTTCTGGAGTTTTGGGGAATACTTCTTGAGGTGGGCTCACCAATGACTGTCCAGTATAGCTGGGCAAAGGCCTTGAAGAAAATTTGCTGTTCTCTTTTCAATCAGGTGACATGAGGGCCCAGAACACACCACTCATGCTTTGGCAAGATCTCATCCCCGAGCCCAAGGACGCCGTGGGGATTTACCGCTGAAATTCCAGATGGAGCAATGCCTGTGCATTAGGCACTTAATGCTGACAACAATTCATCAGAGCTATTAAGACCAGTCGTTGTCTGGAGACAAATTCATTTAATAAAATAGCTCAGCTGCAAGGCCGTCTCCTCCCAGTGTGTCTCCCTGTGCTGATTGTCCTCCTAAGGCTGACTCCTTGTGCCAGACTTGGGGAATTTCACAGGTCCGGGCTGGCCCGATTGCATTATCGCCACAATGCCGCGCGATCAGCTGCTGACGAGGCGAGAGCAGCTCTGGCAGAGCTCTCCGCTCCTCCCAGGGACACTCCCGGGGTTAGAATCCCAGACTGACTTGTTCTACACTAAGGCTTTTTTTCACCACCCAAAGGAGACGAGCGGAGGCAGTGCACAGCACACGGGTGCCTCTCATCAGAGGGGCTTTAAATCAGCCGGGGAGTGTCAGTCGTGTGTACCCCAGCGAGGACAAACACTCTGAGTGCACGTGGACCACGAGGAGGAAATGACCAGACATTACACAAAGGTAGGATTTTATAAATTAAATGGCCTTTATTTGTAACTTGTCTTCAAAAGTCAAAAACATGACAAAGTAATTGCTCAGAAGCTTCTAATTGCTCCTTAAACATTTTATCAGAATTGCATGGAAGTGCACTTAGAACAGAAGCAGGAATCTGGATTCCTGGCAATGGACATCATCAAACTGCACCGTAACCAGATCCCCAAGATCCCCGTCCGATCCCCAATGCACTGCCACCTCTTCGCAGGTCAAGCACTGCAATAACCACCCAAAAAACAGAGCCAGGAGATTCCACACCTCCCACCCCACAGCTCTGGGCTCCCCATCCCCACACGGGTGCTCAGCCCCTGCCACGGGGAAAACTCACAAACCCCAAGGGCAGCTGAGAGGTGTCAGAGGTCTGGCTGGACGAAGTTTAATCACGAGGTTTTAGCTGGAGTGTGTTTCATTATTTTCAGGGTAAGGCTATGCTGCAGTCTGCAGAGCGTGATGGGAGAAGATTACGGCTCAATTAATCAATTAATTAGTCCTCAATTCTGGGGTGGTGCAGGCCCACTGCTCCAATTACAGCGCTTACACTGGACATCTCAACACTACCATGATTTACAGGTTCTGGTCAGGTGCCTCGGAGCCTTAGATCAGTAGCTTGTCTGTCAACTTAATGAAAGCATCAAATTAAAATTATGTAGTCTCTGTGGTAAAAGTGTAGGCTTGAACACAGAGTATCAATTTACCACACGCTGGAATTGTCCTGCTTTCAGGGTTATATTTTACTTTTCCTTGAAAGCTACACCTGACTACACACACACAGCCAGATGGCAAACAATCCAAGTACACCTTCAGCTACTTTAGGAACATTTAAATGAAGAACAGGAATTCAAAATATCTGATAACATCTGTGATGCAGAAAGGAAGTGCTATGCCAGTGCTATGAATTACTTGTAAGATTTGTCACCAGCTTGCCTTGAGAGACGGAAAACCTAGGAACATATATGAAAATTTTAGTTTAAATAGAAAGCAGAGGTATTGAAAAAAACCTTCTGAATTCCCCTATCAGCATAAGGCTTAAAATTACTATGAAACCAGTTTCAAACCCACCAATTTAATCATAGAGCCAGCAATTTTGATTAATATTTGCTAAGATAGTTAAAAAATTATACATTTTAACTAACCAACACTAAAGCTCATTTTCCAGGCTAGAAATTATAGTAAGAGTGTGGAGGAAAGTAATCATCATGCATAGAACTGAAGTATCTTGAACTAGTTTGTACACAGTGCAAAGATTTCCTAGGAAAGTTTGCAGTTTGAACACTCCTACTGAAGACACGTTTTCCATATAGTTGGGAGGCTGCCTGTAAGGATTGAAACACTGGGGAACATTATGGAATCACAGGTATCAGAGGTCACTTAAATGAGAGCTGGTCTGACAGTTACAGTTAGCACCTGAAGTCTCACTAGAGGGGAACAGAGCTACGAGTACACCTCACATACAATCAATTGAGATAAGTAAATGAGATTGGGAAGAGATATTTATTAACTAGTTCAGGCCATTCCATTTGGAATGTTTTTGATTTTAGACAGTCAAATAAACAAAACTGCCAAAGAAACCAATAGGCATAGGGGAAAGGAAAAAGACTTTGTTCCCAGGTGTTGATCTACAATGAAAACTGAGTCTAAGCAAGTAGAAAAATGGGGCTGACAGGGCAGAATGTCAGAGACCATGATACCAAAAGACTGAGTGGTATAGAAATATCAAACCAGGACTTAAAACTGAGATAGGATTAAAGTCTTCTGTACTTCTGGACGCCTGAGTTAATCTTGGGATGTGCAGGGAGAAGTGCAAGGATGCTGGGCATTTCCCCCTCGTGGAAGCTTGGGTTTACAGTAGATCTTCTGGCCGGATCATTTATCCCGCAAGGATCGCATCAAAACCTGTGCCATCATATCATCCTCATCAGCATCGTAATCCTGGAACAAAGGGCACAGACACTCCTTCACTGCAGCAGCCACACTGGTTAATACAAGTGACAGCAGAGGAGCTGCAGTTCCCCGTGACCCTCCCGACTGTCCCAGGCCACCTCTGCAGGCCGGGATGTCCCAGCACTGCCCACGGAGCACCGCTGGGTCTGGGAGCTCCCCCGGGTCTGTGAGCCCCCCCGGGTCTGGGAGCCCCCCCGGGTCTGGGAGCCCCCCCGGGTCTGGGAGCCCCCCTGGGTCTGTGAGCCCCCCGTCTGCACTCCAAGGCAAGGCAAACACGTACCACAAAAGTGTCGTAGGAAAAGCGATGTCGTCTCTGGAGGTGTTCCATGAAGTTAGCACTCCTGTAATTTGGGTCTCCCCATGGCATTGAGGCACAAATTGGGCAAACCTTCAAGGAAAAAAAAGCCATTTAGGCCGCAGAGGTTCAGTGTTTTAAGGCTGACAGCAGGAAGGGCAGGGCAGGGACAGCCTGGGGGACTGAAGCTTGTTTGTGCTGTCACTATTCTGTATGCAAAGTGATGCCCAATAGCTTGCTTGGACATTTAATACAAAAGCCTCAGATAAACCTGAACAATTTTAATCCATGTCTTAGATCCCTCAAATGGAATGGCTTACTCTTCTCCCAGGTTCTGAAAATCAGAAGTCACTAAAGTCCCTTGCTTTAGAAGATTTCAGCCTTTATTTCTCAGTAGCAGAAAGTCTCCTTCGTCTCCTTTGCAAAGATCACTTGTCTCCAAGACAAAAAAGGAACTTTTTTTCTGAATAATCTGGAATTCCACAAAACGTCCCAGAAAAAATGAAAGTTTCAAATTCAGTTCCATGTTTGGCAATTCCTCTTACATGAGAGGAAGTATCACAGATAGATTACTAGAATGATATACTATTTTTTGCAAGAATTTTTCCCGACAGATTACAGCATCTTCTTCCCGAATACAATGGGAAAAATAAGGGGGAAATTAAATGTCTGACATTTAAAAAAAAAAAAAAAATTAATTTATTTTGCCTAATTAACTCTGAATGTGTGGCATTTTTCAAGGATGAAATGAGGATGTGGCCCAGCTGCAGTGGGAGTAGAAAACTGAAAGGTGACATGAGAACCATAGCAGAGCCACACTGACTGAACAGCAGTAATTACATCTCCTTAATTCAAGAGTAAGTCTCTAACTCATTGTTTCAAAGGGCTTTAAGACCAGACTTCACTGCAATTCTTGCACCTAGACTTTTTATTACCACTTGTTTTGCATCCATGCTGTGCAAAGCTTTGCAGTGTTCAACCAGTCCTTCTTGATCAAAGTTCTTCTCGCTGCAATATGGACAAGGGAAGGTGAAGCGATTTGGGAAGTTCCTGGTTGGGGGAGAAAAAGAGGTTATTTACAGACACATTTTATTCAAGGCAGTGATCTTACTTACGCAATTAAGGCAAGCTAATTTTAACAATCAGTTTGTAAACTCCTAACAGTATCTTAAGGAATTCAATATTGTCCATATTTAGACTGAATTACAGTTCTCCTGCAAATGTTCAAAGTGCCATTTATCACTTTTTTTAAATGCCAGGGTACCACCCACCAGCCACACACACAAGTGCACTGCCACCAATTCTCACTTCCTTTCACTGTGGGTGAGTACAATCAGGAGACAGAAAGGCATTTTAAAAATCAGCTGCATCTACAGAATCCCCTGATCTGAGATGTCTTGTGCATGGACTGAGCAGAAGCACCAGTTTGCCTGGGCAGTCAGCTGCAGGGTTAAGACTCAGTTTTTAACTGTGTAAAAATTAACACCCAAACTGAGCAAGGAGGTAAAGCCTGGTTTTACTTCAAAATTCTTTTTTCTGACAGAAAAGCCCAGCACTTCAGAGCAGAGGCATTACCTGGTGTTGTGGAGGGGCTCTTTAGTGACAGCTTTCACACCTTCCATGATGTAATTCTGGTACTTGGAGCAGGAGGCCGCATGGCTGCGCATCTTGGAGAGGTACATCTGTGCGGGCACCAAGCACAGCAAGGTGAGCTCAAACCACCTACACTTCCTGCTACACTTCTAAGCAGAAACACCAAATATGTAAACCAGAGCAGCTTTCTGTAGAAGTTAAAGCAGAAAATCCAAATACTTTAGCTGGCCAGGCAGAAAACTTTTGAGATTCCAGGTCAGTAAACCTGAAACTGCTGTCAGTGGTGTGCTTCCACACACCCCTGCTCACAGCAGCAGTGTTTCACTGTAACTTTAAAATCAGAATCTTTCATTTGAAATTCATTTCCTGCAGAGCTAACAACAAAAAGCTGTGGAAAGAATGTCAACATCTGGGTGCTGCCTATACAAAACACCTTTAGCACATATCAGAACAAACATTTTGACCTGATTCTGCAGAAAGCTGAGGAGGAAGCAGTTTATCTTCCCCTAGGCAGACACATCGCATATACTTAATTTCCAAACACTTTCATACTTTTTTATTGCAGCCATTGCAAGTGGTTTCTGTCGTTTCAATTTGCTTTTCCAAGTCCAGAGCTCTGCTCCCAGGCGACAGGGTGCTGCGGCACACCCCGCACACGGGCTTTTTGGGCTTCAGACATTCCTGCAGGCACGGCGTACAGAAGCTGTGGTGGGAGAAAACGAGGAGGTGGTGAGACAGCCCTGTGGACACCGCAGTGCCCACTGCCCTTGCGTGGCCTCTGCCTCAGGGATAACGGAGCCTTGAGCCTCAATAAGGAAGGCTAAAGGAGGAGCTGCCGCACCAGGGCAGGAAGGGAGGAGGTGCAGGATCCTAGGCTGTCATGCTCAGCATTGTTTGCTGTTGGACAGTGCTCTGTGCCCTCGGTTTCTGCTCAGAATCATGGAACGGTTTGGGCTGGAAGGACATTAAAGCCCATCCAGTGCCACCCCTGCCATGGCAGGGACACCTCCCACTGTCCCAGGCTGCTCCAAGCCCTGTCCAGCCTGGCCTGGGACACTGCAGGGATCCAGGGGCAGCCACAGCTGCTCTGGGCACCTGTGCCAGGGCCTGCCCACCCACGCAGGAAGCAAGTTCACCCCAGCATCCAAGCTAAGCGTGCCCTCTGACAGCGTGAAGCCATTCCCCCTTGTCCTGTCATTCCATGCCCGCATTCCCCAGGAGGGACGGGAAGCGAAAGTGGAAGAACAGTGCTTTTCTTCCTCTCCCGCTTTCCTTTCCTTTCCCCCCAGCCAAGGACGCTCCGGTCACCGTGCGCTGCTGCCGGGGCGCAGAGCGGTGTGAGCAGCCCCTGCCCACAGCCCCTGCCCACAGCCCCGCGGGGCCCGAGCCGCGCCGCCTCCCGAGGCCCCGCAGCCCCGCGGCCCCAGCCCCGGCCCTCCCGCCCCGGCCCGGCGGCGGGCGCTCACACGTGTCCGCAGGGGACGCGCACCGGGCTCTCGAACACCTCCAGGCACACGGGGCAGGTGAGGCGGGACAGAGGGTCCTGCCGCCGCTCCGGGAGCCGCGACGAGCCGCCCGCCGCCATCTTCCGCCGCGCCGCCAGGGGGCGGCCCTGCGCACGCGCGGCCCCGCCCGGCCCCGCCCGGCGCGGGGTGTGCTGTGGGCGTGGCCGAGCGTTGTGGGCGTGGCCAGCGGCGGGGGGCGGTGCCCCGGGGGCGGGGCCTAGATCCCCGGGCAGCGGCCGGCGGGCTGGGCCCGGCTCGGTGGGCTCCGCTGCGGAGCGGGCGCGGTGCCGGCGCCGCTCCGGGCAGGGCGATAGCCCAACGGCCGATGGTGTCACAGCCGCGCGGGCGCTTCACGGCCGCTCCATTCCCGGCAGCCCCGGAGCACCGCCCTGCGGGACCGCCCCCCTCGCGCCCCTCCCCCATGACGTCACGCGGCGGAAGTGCTCCCGCCCCGCCGTTCACTTCCGGGCCGCCGCTGCCGCCGCCGCGGCCCTGCCCGAGCCGTGAGGGCGGGCGCGCTCCGTCCGCGGCACCGGCCGGGCCTCCGCGGCTCTGCCGGGCCAGCGCCTCGGGGACGCGGAGCAGCATCCCGGGCACCGGGCGCTTCCGGTGGAGCGGCGGCGGGTCCCGGCGGCGGCGCGGAGCGGTGAGGGACGGGACAGGCCGCGGGGCGGGGGCTTAGCCCGAGCGGGTGGGCGGGCGGCGTGGCCGCCCCGCAGTGGGGGCGATGGGGCGGCCGGGGGCGGCGGCAGCTCCCGGGCCCGTGCCGGCGCGGAGGCCCAGGCGCTGTCCCGAGACTCCTCGGCCCGGCTCGGCAACAAGTGTCCGCGGGGCTTGCCGGAGCGGCCCCGAGCGCCGCCTGCCCGCGCTCGGCGCTGCTGCCGTGCCGTTGGCACTCACTGTGCTCGGAAGCGTTTGCAGGCGTTCGGTGCCAGTCTGGCGTTTCTGGCCCTCCGGCGCGGTAGGAGAGGGCTGTGCTGCGGGAGAAGGGTGTGCCTGAGGAGAAGGGTGCACCTTAGCAGAAGGGTGTACCTTAGCAGAAGGGTGCACCTTAGCAGAAGGGTGCACCTTAGGAGGAGGGTGTATTTGCCCCCTGTTTCTCTCCCCTGCTGCTCTCAAGGTTTTTGTACAACCGACTGGTCTGGCGTGGTCAGAGGAGTTGGTTCCCTCGGCTGAGGTTTTGACCCTGGAGATGGTTAGCAACATTCTCTTGTCTCAACAGCAGACCCTGGATTCTGATCAGGACTTGTTATTCTTGGATTTCCAGGAAATGTTGGGGTTTTTGAGTCAGTACTTTGCAGCAAAGCAGCCTTGTTTCTTTATGTGTTTTGTCAGTCAGGGTGCTGCTTAAACCTATATTTATCCATGCCTGCGTGCATCGTGAGGCTTTCTGGAGCCTGTAACCATGGATGTTGCTGCTGGGTGGGCTGCTGGGGCTGGGATGTGCTGCCTGGAGCTCCGTGTGCTGGAGCAGCCCTGGCAGGGCTCGCACGCTCTGCTCTGCCGTGGTTTGCTGGGCCGTGTGAGCCCTGGCTCGGGTGCAAGGCGCGGGGCACAGTCAGGACTGGCAGAGGCTCTGGGAGCCACGGTCTGCAGGGGCTCGACGAAGGGCTCTCTTTTCATCTGGGGACTTCCTGACCCTGGTGTGTGTCACGTGTAACCAAGCGCTTTTTTGGTGGCTGTTGGCAGTGGGGATGGCAGAACTGTGATTGCTAATCCTGCTCCTTGTCAGCACAGGATCACTCCGTGTCCTGGGGGTGTTTTGCTGACGTGCCAGACAAAGATCTCTCTCTGCAATTCTCGTGTGCAGCTCTTCTTGCCAAGGAACAGACTCTGCTGTCTTCATCCACAGCCTTCATCCTGCACAAGTTGCGGAGGAACGTGGGGAAGGAAGGGATTGCTCCTGGCCCTTATGCTCAGATGTTAATTTAGCACTCCACATTTCCTGTAATTCACAGCCTGTCTCTTGACAGGAGCGCGTGTGCCTTGAAGCAGAAGCCGAACTGCTACTTAACTTTCCCCACACGGGGTTGGCAGTGAGCACAGCCTTTCATCAAGGAATGTTAACTGCCAGGCTGTTGATTTTGTTGTTTGTTTGTTTCCCTGGTCTCTTGGTTGTTGGTATTTTGTGTTTTGGCTCCTTTCATTCTGTTGATCTTGCTCTTAACAGTCACTTTCCTTTAACAGGAGTGTTGCTCAGTGTTCTAGCAGCCACAATTAATCCTGGGTGAAAAGTCTTTTCTGAGGTGCTGTTTGAGAGTGACTACATCTATAACTGCACTGATTTCTCCCACCTTCTCTTCTCTCGGGTCAAGATCTGGTTTGTCTTTTCATGTAAGAAACAAAGCCTGTGGTCTGCTTTTTGATCACAAGTTTCTCAGGCATTCCAGAGGGAGATTCTTTTGTCACCAGCTGTTTCAGCTCAGTTTGTGAGCTTAGTGCAGTGAGAATGTAGATCAGTATATCCATAAAACCAACTGTCCCTGCAAACAAAGGATACATGATGGAAACACAGAAATGGTTTTACTCAGTTCCCATAAAGCAGCTGGAGGTGGCAGGTGTATGTTTTCTGCCAAAAAGATCACAGTCATGTTTGTAGCTGCCAGCATCCAGCTGGAATTCGGGCTGTGGTTTGCAGCAGTCAGGAGTGGCTCCTCTGGAGGTGGCTGCAGAGCTGCCCCAGCACGGGGCTGCACTGGGGGTGCCAGCAGGAGGATGTCAGTGCCTGGCAAAAGCCTAGAAAATGTTAGAAATCAAAAGGCAAAGTCAGTAAATCTGCTCAGCCTAGGGACAGTCCTGTGCCACAAGAGGGGGAGGAAAAAGCAGATAGTTTCACAAGATGAGCAAAATGAAATTTTCGTGAAATTTTTAAAAATCTTTATATCACTGTGCAGGGGTGAAAAAAAAAGGCAAAAAAGCCCCCAGTGACTGTTTAAAATAATGTTTTTGTAAGTTGGGTGAACTGAAAGGGCAAAATAAAATACAAAGAAGAGGCTCTAAAAAACTCATCTTTCTCCTTGCAGTTTTTTGCAGTGAGTTACTTCTCCCTGGGACCCGAAGCCAGGGAAGCCTCAGTGTGGCCTGGAGCCTGCCCAGCTCTGTTGTACCAAGGTCTCAGAGTTTTGTTCAGCGTCAGCTTGTGGTGCTGACTTGGGCAGGGACCTGGAAAATGAGTGAGGAGTGAGGGTGGAAGGCTGGACAGTGGCATTTCTGTGGCTCCTGTGCTTTTTCAGAGTCCTGGAGGGGCTGTGAGGGAGCTGCTGCTCTGTGAGCTGGTTCTCCCTGAGAGGCAGGGAGGTGCTGGGGGCATCTGGGATGTGTGCACCTGGGATGACTTGTCTTTGTTTTCAGTTTTTATTCCAGGACAGTTGCCGTTGCTGAAGATTCCTAATGCCAGATACCCAACCTCCTGCCAAATAACCATGAAAGAGATGAGGTAGCTGCCCCCAGCGAGAGGGAAAAACTGATTTCAATGGATACAAAATATAAAGACGATTTATTTAGGAAGTATGTACAGTTCCACGAATGCAAACTGAATGCCTCTGAGAACAAGCAGCGTCCCATTAATGATGAGTACTTGCGAGTGGCAGCGGCAGCCTTACTTTGCCTTCCCAAAATTGATCCCTTTTATAGATTCCGGTTGATAAAATTTTACGAGATGGCCGAAAACTCACTGAGATCTGTGAAATCCTCAAGTTTACATTGTCTCCATAATGCATTCAACATGCTGGAGACAGTTGGAATTAATCTCTTTCTGTACCCCTGGAAAAAGGAGTTCAAAAACATTAAGGTAAGACATTTTTCATGTAGCCATAGTGAGAACATGATTTATTTTTCTTTCTGTGAACACATTTCATGCATTTCCTTTAGAGGCTTCTTTTTTTTCCATTTATAGCATGGTAAGTGTATATCTATATATATATATATTTCTCTGTATATATACAGTTGGTAGGCAGAAGCTGTAGAAAAGTTTCTATATAAAATCAGTGAAGTTTGTGCTGGTGAGAGTATCCCGAGAGCCGAAGTACAAGCACTATCTGCAATTAGAAAGTGTATCAAGTAGGAGAAGAGCTTATTTCAGGCTGTTGTTCAGCCTCCCCTGCTGCACTCCTTTTTTTCTGCTTGGGGAGGCTTTCACTACGGTGAGTGGTCAAGCTGGATTCAGGCTCACTCCAAGTTTGATTTGTCTGGCCACAGCTGTTACTGGGCACAAGTGTTAGACAGAGCATGTGTTCAAGTGGATGCTTTGCTGAGGTTCCCACGAGTTGTATGATAATGGTGAAGGAGCTTCTGCAAAAGAATTGTTTTCAGAATATCTTTGATCTGCTTGTCAGTTCTCCATACATGAAGTTTTGATTTTAAGGTGCTTTCAAATGTGTCTACCTAAGGCAAGTTCCCAGCGACAAAAGTGGGAGCTCACTGCTGGGCTTGGGTGCTGGAAGTCACTTTGGGAGTTCTCTGCTGTTGAGTTTTCTATTTTATCTTCCCTGCGATGGGCAGGCTGATCCTGCCTGCCCTCAGAACAGGCTGAACTGGGCTAAGCACATCTCTCAGGTGTGCCAGATGCTGAGGGTATTTCAGGTTGCAGAAGCTCATGTCTTTGGGCCTCTTTTAGTGGAAGTTTTTGAATTAATATTAAGTAAAACTGACATTTGAAACTGTATAATAACAGTACACAAAAAAGCGTGCGCCTCAAGTATATTTTAAGCTGAATTGGAGCTTGTCCCTCCTGCAGTAATTCTGAGTTGCTGTGAGCTCCAGCTTGTCCCTGGGTGGGGCAGTTCCCCAAATCCTGGCCTTTTTGCCTTTCATGGCGGACTTTCTATTCGGTATGCGTCAAAGTTAATGTCAGTGCAGAGCAGAGCGATTTAAAACACCAGGGAAGACATTATGCTAATCAGGATTTTAAATTGAATGAAAAGTCTCCTACTTTGAATTTGCCTCATGTGGAATTTCCATCTGCTGAGCAGGAGGGATGCAGAAATCGAGCTCATCTTGCCAAGGCAGTTGCATGTGTTCAGAGTCGTTATTATTCTATGTAATTATATGGTCTCTGTCACTGAATTATCTGAACATCTAGTCCACCACTGAATTTGTAACCTAGTTTTCCTTTTATTCCCCCCCATCCCCCTTAGACCTACACTGGACCCTTTGTTTATTATGTGAAGTCTGCTCTAACCGAAGATGATGTAAGGCAGATTCTGAACTACATGGGCTATGTCCAAGAACTGGGAACAATGTTCAAGCTCAAAGAGCAGGTCGATGCCATTCAAGTGAAAATGATTTCATTTGAGCTCTTTTTGGCCAAAGTGGAATGTGAGCAGCTTCTGGAAATTCACTTGCAAGTGAAGGATAAGGGTTATTCTGAGATCGACGTCATCAACGAGCGCAAGAACAGCAGTGAGGATGTCCGAGGCTGCTCCGAGGCCATGAAGCGGCGCCTGGAGTGCAAGGAGACCCTGAACACGTCCATGGCACGGATGGTGCTGCAGAAATCGGCCAGCGAACGCGCCTCGAAAGATTACTTCAAGCCAAAGGTGAGCAAGCCTTCCAAGTCAGTGGATGCGTACGATAGTTACTGGGAAAGTAAGAAACCACCTTTGATGAGCTCGCTGAGTCTCAGGAAGGAGCCGATTTTGGTCGATGCGGAAGATGACATTAAAGATGAAATTATCCGTCCGTCGCCCTCTCTGCTGACCATGTCCAGCTCCCCACACGGGTGTTCAGATGAATACTTGCCAACTTCATCTCATCACAATGGCATGCTAAGAACAAATGTCCCTTACAGCTCTTATTTTTCTGCTCAAGAGGACTTAGATTTATATACTGAACCCGATTCTAGAAGTGTGTTAAATTTTAAAAGACAAGATGCTATTAAGCCTGATGTATGGGTGTTAAAAAGCGATGCCAACCCTGTTTACCACAAACGCACCCACCTAGCCAAAGAGACAGCTTCCTCCAAGTGCCAAAATTGTGGCATATCTTGTGGTAGTTCTGTTTGCCAGAAGTGTGACAGTCTGTTCGGCTCGAGGCAGGAATACCCAGCGGTGAAACAGAGCTCCTACTCCATCAAAGCACTCCCAAGCGATGGCTTGTCTCCTGCGTCGGCTCTAAGGGAGAAATCTCAGTACACATCACAGACTCAGAGTCAAGACAGAGCTGCTCAGTTCAGTTCCAAATCCAAGCCTTCGGGCACCTCACGCTGCGGCTTCTGCAACCGCTCGGGAGCCGCCAACACTTGCACGTTCTGCTCCAAGGTCTCGTGTGACACTTGCCTCAACGCTTACTACTATGACCCGTGCTGTAGGAAGAGCGACCTGCACAGGTTCCTGCCCAACAACCAGTTAAACTATAAATCATCCCAGCTGTCCCACGTGGTCTATAGATAGACTGGATGAGTCTGTTTGGGAAGGGAAGGAAAGGGGGAGAGGAAAGGGCTATCCTAACTAATGTTCTGACTCCACACTGACCTCTTACCAAAATCACATGTCCAAATATTTGGAACCATGGCTCAGTGATCAGGTGCCAGTTCTTGATTTTTGTGGCTTCACAGATGCTGCAGATCCATTAGAATTCATGCTGCTATGATTTAGGTAACTCCTAAATAATCATTGCTTTTCAACTTAAGTGGGGGAGAAGAGCACATTTTTCCTTAAAACTTGGCAGCTGTTGTATTTTTAAAAAGTGACATCACACCTTCCTATTATATCACATCTTGCCCGAATAAAACCAGGCAGGGTTTGAAAATAAAGTCAGAGAATTAAGATTCTCATTTTCTATGAGCAATGAAACCACTGCCAGTTTTTGATAAAGTATGACTTCAAAATGTGCAGGAAATATGTGAATGGCTTGTTTTGCCAACAAGGACTATTTTTTGATGTGTGTCTGCATTTCGTGATCTCCAAAATGCAAACACCACAACATCTCTTCCTTTTGTCTTTGTTTCCTCTTTCTCCCCTTCTCTCCCGGTTGTCTATCTCGAGCTTCTGTAAGCTGATTCTGGACAATATGTGCTTTATTTTCCAATGTTGCCAATATCATCCTTGTGGGTTTCACTGTATGGTATCTTAAAGAGGTGATCCTGTATCCGTGTCACTCAGATGATGCCTGGAGTGTTGTCCTCTCAGATGAGTATCCATTTTCTTTCTGTTGCACATGTTTTAAGTACTGTTCTTTGTACTGTAAATAGGTGATTTGGAAACAGTTTATTTTTAATAAATATTTAATATGTTGAGTTCTTACAAGTGGTAGAATCATTATACCTATGAAGTCTCTCTGGGTTATTTGTTCAGGTGATCTTTTGTTTTTCCTTGTACTGTATTTCATAGCTTATTATAGCCATTGTGGCAGAATGATGTTCTTGGCTCTGATCAATTCTTGGTTTTTAATCTTTTTTTTTTTTCCCTCTGATAAGGCTGCCACTCGTCTGAGTGGAGTCTTGTCTAAGAATTGCAGGATTTTGCTCTCAGTGCACGCTTTTTCTTTGTGGTTTTGGAAATTGTAAGTATCAATGTTCTGCTTGCTTTCAAATTCACTGCCAAGTCTGTAGTGTAGTCCAGCAAGTAAAGCACTGGCCTGGTTAAAAATCCGAGCTCCTTGTGACTCCTGTTCAAGTGAACCCATGTGAATCAGATAATAACCCTTGTCTCTTGCTGTAGCACTTGGGATCCGTGGCTGAGAACCAGGACTCGCTTGTGTTGGGCTCTGTAGTTTGACCCCCAAACACCACCTGGTTATGAGTAGACTTTAGTTTTTTATTAAAAGAAAACCCCTAAGAATCCTAACTCCCTTATTCCAACTGTAGCTAGTTAGCACAAAGTATCAGGCAACCTAATCTGATGTGCAGAATTAAATGTGTTTAAAATATCTGTAAAGAAATCTAGCTGAGATGTAAACTATGTAGTCCACTTTGCACTGAAATGATTCACTTTGGGGTTTTTAATCACTGTTAGAGTCTAGGCTTCTCAACTTCAATGTCCATCACTCCCTGTGTGACAGAACCATGCATGAATGATCGTTTGTCTTACATTTTTTTGGGTGGGGGGAGGGCTTCAGGTAGGTAGAGGGGAAAATTATATAGGCTAATGTTGTAAAATAGCTAAAATAATTTTAGCCATAACTGGGTGTCAGAAGCATTATGGAAATAAGATGAAACCTGGGTCTTACAGAGGGCTAAGAACAATAAGTTACTGTCCAGTTTGCACTAAGAAACAAAGTGAACAGCGTGTGTTTAACAATCAGGGAAATTCTGAATCAAGGGACTGCAACTGAACATAATGTCAAGGGCAAGTACTGCCTTGCTGACCCTGAGGGTTAGGCTGAATATTGTTTAAGTGAATGATTTTAAGGTTTTCAATCTTGTATGTTTTTTATAAATATATATATATATAAATATGACACAAATGTAGATACATTATGTATATAGTGAAGAATTTAAAAATAATTTTACTATTAAAATGCAGTCTAAGGGTGGTTTTCATTTCAGTGGTTACTTGGGTTTTGTTCACCTTCTGCAGTGTCATGCCTGTTGGCTGCTCTACGGTGTATCTTCTAGTTCACCAGTTCAATTTCCATATGGCTCCTCACACTACAGTGAATAACTAAAACTGCAATGCCACGTAATTTTTACGGTGACCAGAGCAGGGACTATTCCTGCTCTGAAAAAGAGAAGTCCTCTGTATATATGTCATGGAATCCTGTAGTACAAACCTGTGTTGAATTGAAGTGATACCATGCTCTATTTTTGTGTATCTTACTGTATGAGATTGCTGTGATTGATACAGTAAAATATATGCTAATTTAAAATGCAGGTGTTTTGCATCTGATTTGTTTAAATTAATTTATGTTTTGAAGGAATTTAAAAATAAAGAGGCCTTTAAGAAAAGGCTTAACTCTTTTCTTAAAGTGGAGTGTGCATGTAGCTGTCTGTTCACAAGTGCCTTTGCATGCCATGAGTTGGTGCTCAGAGGGAGCTTGGGGCAGACACAGGAGTGTCCATCCTCTGTTCCTGAAGCTGGCAGTGCTGTGCCGAATGCAGAGCTGCTAAATCCTTTCTCCTCCAGCCCTAGCAGCATGAGTCAGTGTTCACGGAGCATGTGAGCCGCCCTGGCAGCAGCGTGCAGCAGGCTGAGGTGGGGTGGCAGCAGGTTCCACTGCCATGTGGAGCCATGGATCCATGGATCCAGCGCTGGCGCTCCATGGCACTAGCCGAACGAGCTTCCTGAGGGAAGCTGCATCTCCCACAAGATGTGTGATACTACTGAGGTGCATTTTGGCACTTGAATTAGGCCTTCTGGCTCCTTCTGCATCCTGCTAGCTCAGTTACAAGATAATTTCTCAAGTTCCAAACTAGATAATTCTTTTTGTTTCTTCCTTGTGTTAAAGCATGTCAGGTGAATGCTGAAGTGCCTTTTCTTCAAGTCTTGTATGATCTGTTGTTACTGGAAGTACCAGGGAGGATTATAAAAATCAGGCTCCAGGTAACAAAAATATTCTTGCAGGAAATCTTGCCTCACACTGTGATGCTTCTTGAGCTGACGTATTTCTGGTGCATATAAAACAAGCCTTCAAGCTGTCTTGCTGTCTGACATCCCTGATTACAGACCTGTAAGCTTGTTTGCTGTGTCTTTGGCTTTCAACAGAAGCTTAAAGGTTCCATACGCTGTTAAGTAGTTTAGATTTGATGGCTTGAACTGACAGCTCCTTAAAGTTACTTTCTGGAAGATGACTGTGAGTTACAAGCATTGCTAATTACGCTGTAGAATCTTTTTAAGGGAAAAGATTCACCTTTCCGGTATTTGTTTAGGAACAGGAGGTAATCTGAGCATGGTGATAATTGATCCACCACCAGAGAGATGAGGAGAAAAGCAGGAGGCGACTCTTGATGTACCTGGTTTGGCTCTGAAATCAAAGTGAATTAGGCCTTGTAGCATGATCATTGCCGTGGTATCTCAGCAGCAGCTGAGTTGGGCTGCAAATGTCCCTGTCTGTGATTTGTGAAGGGTGTTCCATGATTCCTTCTGAAAATCACGGAATGTGGTTGTGTTTGTCAAAGATTGTAAGTATGTAAATGTCTTAGAGCTCTTGTATAACATTACATAAAATTGAATGTTGCAGTTACTTTTAAGCACTTTGTACAGTTTATCATATTCCGCTGGAAAAGCTTTAACTTGTCTTGCCAGCCTGAAAATGGAGCAGGGAATCAGTAACTGAGTAGGTTTGTGGTTTTGTATTCCTTCACCCTGCTGTGAAAAACAGACTCGGGGAGCAACATGAAAATGAGCAGGGTGCAGCACATGTCACCCAGTGCCTGGGGGAAGGCAAAGGGTTAGAGCCTGTGATGTGGCAGCTCCTTTACCTCCCAAGCCGCAGAACTGAAGCTCCTCCATGCGAGGAGAGGTGCAGGAGGGCCAGGGGCAGCTGCTCAGTTGGACAGCCTTGCTGCCCAGATTTGGCTGTGCTGATGTGCAAAGCAGGGCTGCCCCTCGGGCCCTGGGGGCTGTGCCCTGGGGGATCCCAGCAGGGTTCATTCTGGGGTGGCCTCGGGCCAGCCTGGGGTGCAGATCCCATCGCTGTGAGCGGAGCAGGGGGAGCTGCCTGCAGCCAGTGCTGGGCCACGGGCAGGAGAGCTAATCCCAGGCTGGCTGTGGAGCTGTGGGGATGACTGACCTGTAACCAGGGATTTACAGCCCGCAGCAGTGCCCAAAGTGGGGCAATCCTTAGCATTCTGATTTTTCCCTCCTGTACTGCTTTTGCTGTGAAACAGGCTCTGGGCACTCAGCATTGTGATGTTGTTGGTTTTTCGGAACAGATGCTTTGCTGCCTGACCTGTGGAGTGACAGGATCTGCTCTCCGTAGGAGTTCCCGAAGCAGGGCAGACGCTGCCTTGCTCAGGGGCACTGCGGTGCTGCCACTTGGTTCCTGCCATTTGGTAGGGCAGAGTTGCTGCAAGCTTTTCAGATGCAGGCAGAATGAGTCCCCTCTCTGGCTGTGCTGACCCGGAGAGCCACGTTTGCCATTTCCTCACCCTGAGGAGCAGCAGGCTCGGAGGCTTTGGTCCCTGCAGTCTGTGCTGCAGTCAGGGCCCTGCTGCCATCCTCTCCCAGCTGGCAGCAGCAGCCCTGGCTCCCTGCTGCCGTGGCAGAGCAGAGGGGCTGTGAAAGTCATCCTGACACCCAGCAGCTTCCTGTGTCAGGCATGGACTTGCACTGAATTTTGAAAGGCTTTGTGCAGAAGAAAGGTGGACAGATGGAAATGTTCCAGATAAAAATGAAACAACCTGCTCTGATTTTTTTTTTTTCTTGGCATCAAAAAGAAATTTCCAGCATTCAGAGTCTGGGAGGCACTGAACTCATTTTGCAGAGAACTTTACATGAGATTAGAGATTGTTTTAATTACTGAAATTACTTTATTTCTTATGGATGGGATCTTTGTGAGTGCTGCAAATCCTGAATGTGAGTGGTGGTGATTCTGGAGCTTCTGCTCAGGCTGGACCTTATTATATGCAGTTCCTGCTTTGAGATGAGGATGTGAAATACCTTCTGACTTGGGTAATACCTCCCATTTGTTTTTCCTGTCTTATCTGGGCTTTGAGTTCATTCTACACTGGGCAGGTCTCTGCATTGAAGACAATGTCAGAGCTCCAATAGCTGTAAGTGGTGCAGGAGCAGCCCTGGCAACTTGTGTGTGGCAGCTGCTTCTGCTGTTGTGGGTGTGGGGCTGTCATGCTTCCTGCTTTAGAAATCATTCTCATGATAGTCATACTGTTCTGAGATTTTTCATCATCAACCTGCTTTAAAAAAAGAAAAAGAAGAATCAACCCACAACTGCTCATCAGTTCCTTAGTGAAAAATGCTGCTTTCTCCCAAAGTAAGTAAAATCTGCTCTATGGCTCTGTGTCAAGGCGCTCCGATTTAACTGCCTTTAACCTGGAATTTTCTCAGTCACCCTTCTAAATCATGGCGAGTTCTGGTGAGCTGCCTTTGCTGCAGCAGCAGTCTGTGACTCCATCATTGCACTGTGTGAGCCCCAAACACACGAGTGAGCTGTTGATGAAGAGATGCTGCCACCCAGCAAGTCTGAGGAGGCACAGCCTGTTTGCGTCACAGTGCTCTTACACTGAGTGGTACATCCACGGGGAGCCTTCCCACAGGGCAGTCTAGGGTGGAGAGGAGGCCTCCTCCTCCTCCTCCTCCTCCTCCTCTCCGGTGTGCCCCCGGGAGCCTGGCTGTGCCCACGGAGGAGGGGCTGTAGGGATTCACTGGCCACAGCTTGCATGGCCTGTCTCAGTGGCAGAAGCAGAAGGGGACAAGGACAGCACCTGCCCCATCTCCTGTTCCAATTCTGTTTCCTCAGCTCAGGGCCAGCCTTAGTGTCTCGAGGGTCAGCTCAGCACTGCTGTGAAACACCTCCCCAGGAACTCAGTTACCCTTGGAAAGCACTGATGAAGGCTCATTTATTGGTCCTGGGATGTGCACTGAGTGGAAAATGCCATTTCCAACTCATTTTGCTTTATACTTTGTTCCTGGCCCTAAAACTGCAGACGTCTGTAGCATTGTTTCCCACGGCATTAGTTGAGATGTGCTCTCAGAGCTGTTCCCAGCCTGCTTTATATGCTGGCTTTGGGCCACCTCAGCAGAAATCAGTGGGCTGTGTGCATATGTTCTGCTTCTCCTTTTTTGGGGAGAGTGGGGGAGAGGGGCTCAATTCCCCACTTTCTGCCTCTCCTGGAGGAGTAAAACCCCTCTCAGAGCAGCCACTGTTGCACCTTCTGCTGTGACTGAATTCTCTCATTCTCCAGACCCTAATGACAGAAGTTCTTCTGAGGGCTGCTCCTGACGGCAGCAAGGGGAATGAGTGAGTGTGTGTGTCAGCTCTGCTGTGAAGTGCTGTGCAGTGGCCATAGGTGGCACTCTGGGGCTGGTCACTGCTGTGTCCGGCTGAGCTGGACGACAGAGCACAGTGACACCGGCTTGGGACAGTGAGATCAGCTCGGCCAGCTGAGAGAGCTTTGTGTGCAGCTGCTGCAGCAAACCCAGGGGCTGAGCAAGGCTGCAGTTACAGGCAGGAAGGGCAGGAAATTCAGTTTCAGGAATAAGATGAAGCCTAGTGGCAGAGCAGTATCCTCACAGGAATGGTGGTTCCTGCTGTACCAATCCTTACAGCTCCATGGAGAGGATGTGACATATTGGGTCTTGTGCTGTAAGGATCTAAGGAAACTTTGTACCTTGTGTAAGGACATGTTTCATTCCCTGAGAAGTGGTGCTGGAGGCTGTGGTGCCCCACAGTACCCAAGGGACAGGCTGCGGTGGCTTTGGCTGTCCTGGTGCTGCTGTCAGCTGAGCAGAGGATGCTCTTAGACTCTGTCTCCCACTCCTAGGTCTCCAGTGGAGAATTTCAGGCTGAGAACACAAAACCTCTTCATGTAAATCAGTCACAGAAATAAGATCTAGAATGGGTGACTACTGGAGGGTAGAAAGGCATGTTTGGCCTCTGTGTTTGGTCCTTGTCCCACCAGGGAGAGCCTTGCATCTTCAGAGATCAAATTTGAAAGGTCAGTCTCAGAAATCCCATTTTTTCCACTTTCTTACTCCTGCTTTTCAATATTGAGGTAGAGAAGCACTGAGTAATTTGAAATGTATTCTCTCCTCCGCGGATCGCTGCTGGGCTCTGGCAAGAGTCTGCCATGTATAGTTTTCCAAACCTTCCTTCACTTGGACTCTTCCAGGGACTTCTGCCTCCTTCAGGAATCAAAGTCTGATTCACATTCCATTGTGACTCGGAAAGTCTTGGACTACTTAGAGGCATATCAGAAATTAAAATAATCTCTTTTGACAGCCTCATTGAAGCCCGTGGTGTTTGAATCTTTGATATGAAGATTTCTCCTGCTCGGAGAATAGCTCATTTTTAATGCTGTGAAATAGAGCATGATAACTGTGCTGCTGTATATACTACAGTGAGCATTATGTGCTGCTTAATAAAATGATGCTCCTGTCCAAGAGCTTCCTTTTGTAATGAAAAAGGTGCAGTATTCAGATACTGGTAACTCACTCCAAAAACTTTTGGCACAGATTTGTCTTTAGGGTAGATCTTCTGCCTGCAGCTGGAGTTAAATTCTTGCTCCCTGGTTCAGTAGTCCCAGCTTAAAATATGATCCAGATACCTCTGGGACCTATTGTATGTCTGGTCTTGCTCTGCAGGAGGTTGGCAGTACAATGAGAAGCCGAGGAAGAATTTTTGAGATGTGCTAAAATGCTGTGAGGTCTAAAAACATGATTTGGGGGAGAGAAAGATGGGAGACCCTAGGAAACAACACACAGCTGTGGAAGTGCAAAACCTAAAGGATTTTGCCACCAAGAACTCTGTCTGCTAGGCAGGATCAAACAGAAGTATTCCTACTGTAGTACAAGCCCAGATATAATCACTCTATTCTGCCTCCTGGCTGTTGCTGAGTCTGTCTCAGGGCAGGTTGTAGGCATCTTCTGGTGTGTTTCAGTGCATGATGTAGAAATCCTTCCTTTCCCTTTCATTGTACTTCTTGCTTTTCAACAGGCTCAAAGCCTGTTGGCAAAACGACTTTTACTGAGCACAAGTAGGATGCTCACATGTCTTTGGAGTGAATGTGGATTTGACACTGATTCGATTCTGCTTTTTCTGCCTGCAGCTTATCACTCAGGCTCTCCAGTGAAGGACGTTATTTCCTCCGTGGAATATTTTCCGTATGACTAGATAATGGCCAGGGGCTGTGATTTTTGTGTCAGTGCTTGACATTGTGGCTTTCTGCTCAGAAATCGGACGGACATGTGAGAAGTAGTCCTAAAAACAAGCAGTGCACTGTTCAGAGTGACAGGGTAAAATGAAGTGATGGGGTATTTTTATTTCCATGGCACTTAGAATTTGTCTTTTTTTCCCCAACAAATCTTGAAGTCACAAGGAGATTCATTCACTGTCAGCAGATACCTTCACTGTCAAACCAAAAGTCACGTCCCAGTTTCTCCATTTGCACTCCCTGGAATGTGGTGCTTGTGAAAAGCACCAGCTCAGCTGCAGGACGTTCAGATCTCACCCTCCTCCTGTTGGAGTTCTCCCTGAAGCACCTTCGTGAAGGGCAGTCTGATTTCCAGCTGTGTTTGCCAGGAAGCAAAGGGGTTTCTGACTGAGCTTGTGCTCAGGGAAAATGTTCAGTTAGAAACCTGCCTGGGACTCGGAGCTGGCTCAGGGACCCATCATGCAGGCACTGTCTTGTAATCACAGTTTTATTCCAAAAGCAAAGGCTGCCTCCGTAATCTTTGTCTGGTTTGTGCTGGGGAGGACTGATTGCAGCGTGGTTGAACTTGATCCGTGCAGCAGGGGGAGGAACGGAGAGCACAGAATTAATGCTAGATAAAACCACAGGTGTGGAAGACTCATTAAAAACTGTCAAGCCGTGGAGTAAAAAATGTGGGAAAGCAATTACACCAGTGCCAAGAAGTTGAATGAGTAGGAAGATAAGGGGCAAAAGTTATTGGCCTGACAGTCCTTCAGAGAAGAGGAGGGAAAATTGACTTAAAAATTGAACCTGATAATGAAGTGGTGTCTGATTACCACACACAAAAGTGACTTTTCCTTGAAATACTAATTTTATAGTCTAATGCAGAAAAGCTAGGTAGGAGCAAAGAAAGTTGATAGATTTTAAAGGGAGTATTATTGGTTAGGAACAATTTGAAAGTCTAGCTAAAGATCTATTTAAATTGATACATTTTTAATGGAAAATAATCTTCCACTTGTTTTCCTGAAAAAAAATAGCTTGATAAGATACTGAGTCTGTATGTGTTCAAAGTAGACTTTGAACATTAGGAAAGAATAAACCAAAAATTCCAGGAATTCACTCCAGGGTGTGAGGCGTGCAGCCCTTCCCAGCAGTGCTGCTCTCAGGGCTGGGAAACACGCAGAGCTGGGAGACAGGAGGGCTTGGTGCAGCTTCCTGTGTCTTTCCACGATGTTTTGAGCAG
Organism: Acanthiza pusilla; assembly: GCA_036630365.1. Lineage (NCBI taxonomy): Eukaryota > Metazoa > Chordata > Aves > Passeriformes > Acanthizidae > Acanthiza > Acanthiza pusilla. The sequence goes on from JAXCHO010000050.1 coordinate 16,355,817, forward strand.
CAAGATGCAGCTGATTTCGTAATGCAAAGGAGAGAGCACAAGCTGTGTGCAGCTCGGCCCCAGAGGGATTGTGCTCCTGCGGGTGCTGCAGGCTGCGCTGCTTCCACGGTGCAGTGCAAAGGTGAGCCACATGGATGTTGGTGGATCTGGCTGCACATGTGCTGAGATGTGCAGAAAGTGAGACTTACAGGTGTAAGGGGTCCCGTGTATGGTGGGAGCCTGGAGGTTTGCCATTCTTGCCGTTCTCCCCAGTCTTGCTGGGAAAAGCAGGCAGGTGTGCGGCACGGAGACACCACAGGCGAAGGCTGTGCTATATTTGGCTGAACTAAAGTGCCCTTTGATATGAGCACATCTGCTCCGTTGAGATAACCTCCTGAAACTCAGGGCCCTTTGCACTGTGCACAGCTCCTGCCCTTCTCCTGGCTGTGCAGGGCTGGGAGCTGGAGGAGTTTCCTCTGCAGTGATGTCTCAAGGCAGCTGCCAGGTGTCCTGGATGAGCAGGATAACCACAGGCTCTGTGGGTCATCCTTTGCTGCTTTGAGTGCTGCCTATGGATATTTGGGGTTTATCCAGCCCCCTGAGTGCTTCCAGGGCTGACTTAGAGACAGTCTGGAGGATCCTGAAAGTTAAGGGTTAAACTCTGGCCTGCTGGACTTTCAGTAACAGGCAGCACTCCAAGCACAGTGGACAAGTGGGATGTGAGAAGGCAGAATATGCGGGCACTGGGGATTGTGGGTGGCACTGAAAAGCCAAATACATGAACAGAAATATATATTTTAATATATATTTCCATTACAGTCACAAGCACAAATTGTGAGGGGGGGAGTGCATCTCAAGAGCAGCATATGTGTTACCTCATGCCTCCAGCTAAGTACACAAGCATGGGATTAATGTCTATTTAACATTAAGCTGAAAGTTTGGTGTACAGATGGCAGAAAGTTGGGCAACAGCATGCGTAACTTAGATCTGTCCTACATGAGTGCCTAGCATTGTTTCTCACTAAATGTCACCCTTCAGATCCATCCCTGACCCACTTGCAAAGATGCTGAGCTGCCTCTTCAGCACAAGAATGCTCAGGAAATTGTGTGTGTGTGACCTCAGCTGGGCTAGGTGAGAATCTAGTGATGATGAAATCAGATGAGAACACAAGGCAGTGGGAGAAATATGGGCTGAGTGGGGCTAAATCTTGTGAGACAAATGGTGGGGATTCTCCCTTCCCCGTAAGGCCAGACACAGGAGGTGGTGGACACGGACACCAGTGAGTCACTTGACAGTGAGGCACAGCACACTGATGGGTCAGACTGGCAGGTACAGAGTGTGCCTGGGAGATGCCCAGGCACATGTGTGACTGGCATGCTGAAAAACTCATTGTGATGCAGATTTCAGAACCATGCACAGACAGGTAATGAGCAGAACCTCCTACCACGCTGTGTGAAATAAATACTATTAATGCTGTTTTCAGGTGGGAATCAGAGGCCTGGGGAGGTGACATGATTCATGAAAAGTGAGTGCAATAGAACTGGGAGTAATGCTTTCCAGATTAATTTCATTAGTGTGATGTACTGCGACTGCTTTGGTACATCCCTGCTCCAGCCAAATAACCAGAGGCTACTGTGGGGGGAGAGGCTTTACAGAGACCTTCACTCTACATTCAAGCAATTTTGTTTCAGAATCTTCCTCTGTGCCTATTTGTGGTGATTATTTTTGTCTTTATAAATCTGACCAAGCCCATCTCAATCTGCTGTGATTGAGGTCAAACGTTAGGAGAATGCTTTTAGGGAAATATCTTTGCCCTCATTGATTGTGTTGAGCTCTGTCTGTTCTAAGGCTTAGGACACTGTGGGTTTTATGAACGCAATTGAAATCAGTGCTTTGAGCCTTTGCTCTCTGGAATTAAATGCTCTTGTGGTCTGAGTGGAAGCCAAGAATGCTACCATGCAGTGCTTTAGCTGCAGCTGCCTGGCTTGGGGGCCTCTCAAACCAGTCTTCACGAATTTTCTGCCAAGTGGGGACAACGGTGCTTCTCTAGGATGCCCTGCACACACAGCAGTGGAGCTGGGCAGTGACCCACCCAGGATCGGCTGTGTTCAGTCCAGCTTTCTGGTGGGGTGCTCCCAGGGAAGGCTCCTGTGCCTGCTGGTGAGTGGTGCTTTCTCAGAGGCAGAGGGACATGGGTTTCAGGTTTCTCCCACCATCTGGAGTTCAGAAATGCTAGTCTGAGGCTGGGCAAGGACACCACAGAGCCCCTCTGTCAGGGAGCAGCTGGGCTGCACCGGCCCTTCCTCACCTGCTGCAGAAGTGACACCACATCCCCCCGGAGCAGCTGGGGAGCAGGAGAGGCGGCCCTGGGGCAGAGCAGCAAGATCTGACATGTGTGCATCTTTTCCCCCTACCAGCTTCTCTTGGCTGAAGAAGAGCCCAGATACGCATTTTAAAGAGCCACAGTAATTTGATTTTGTTTGTTTTCATTTTCAGGTTCTTTGTAAGAAAAAGAGTCCATAAGTTTCATTTCAGAGGTGGAATTTGGGATGCTTGCTCTTAGATCTGGAACCTGGCATTGTTAAAGGAGATGTTCCAGCTGCTGGAAGTAGAAGGGAGAGCTTAGGAAACAAAATTAGATGTTTGAGATAACAGAGACTACACCAATATCTCTAGGATTCACAACAAAGAATTATTCGTAAGGTCAGTTTTGGTTTCTAGAAGACAATCTGTTGGTTAAGTCCCAGGTGAAAAGGACTCCTTTGAAGGCTCTCTGTGCCTTGACCACTGCCATAAATAAGTGTTGAAAGTGTGGTGGGCCTGGGCTTGAGCACCGCTCTCCCTGTGCTTAGGCCTAAGAAGCAAAAGCTGCTCCGTGGACAGCCAAGTGGGTGGAGTTTGGTTTCCTGCACGTTTGGTTTCGTGTCTCGTCACCTCCATAACCCCTGACTCCTCCACCTCTTCTGAGAAAACTCTTGCAGACAAGAAAGGAGGCAGTGAACTGGGGTCTGTGTCTGCTCCATGGTACCTCCACTGAGTTTCACCTTCTCAGAGAGCTCCCCTGCGTCTTTCCCCACTGCACAAACCAAGCAGGAACTTAATTATCTCAAAGACTTCAGTCCTTCTTCCAGACCTGGGTGAGAATGGCTGATGAATGATGTGCTGTTGGGAAGGAGTGGTGTTGTTGAGGAAAGACAGACTGAGATGGAGATCTGTTTCCCAAGGACACTGTGCTGAAGGAATAATGCAACTGTGCTGAAGGAATAATGCAACTGTGCTAAAGGAATAATGTAACCATGCTAAAGGAATAATGCAACTGTGCTGAAGGAATAATGCAACTGTGCTGAAGGAATAATGCAACTGTGCTAAAGGAATAATGCAACTGTGCTAAAGGAATCATGCAACTGTGCAAACGTGCCCATGAAGTTTAGTACCTGTTGGCAGTGCAGCGTGGAGTGGGAAGTGCTGCTGCTCCTGCGTGAGCTTGTGACTCTGTTAGGGTCTCCTGTCCCTTGGGGTGTCACTGAACATCATCCCTCAGGTCCATTCCAGGTGAAAGGGAGAAAATGCGGCACATTCCCCGGTGGATGTCGGGATTTTTGGGTTAACTCTGGCCACGTGGACAGGCTGCACAGTGGGGCCTCAGACTTGGCTGAGGCCTTTTGTATTTCTGGAACACAAATAACAACTAACTGTCAGTTTATAACAATCTCAGTATGTATCTATTTACATAGCTGGTCAGTCCATAAATGATTCTCATGAAGCCTCTTTCACACATGTACATAAGGCTATTGCTGTGAATTCCTCCAGCTTTAGATTTCCTTTCTGAAGCAAATATAAGCAGCTGAATCCAAACTGACCAGCAGTCCTGGCAGTATTTGGAGTTCTAAAGATTAATATTAGGATTTTGGATATCATTCCCATTTCTTACTGGCAGCCGGGGGAAAGCTCTTGGTGTGGAGGGTATTAACAAAATTAAGTGATGGTTGTGACTTGTGTTTTGCCAAGCAGAGACAGGTCAAACGCTTTGGGTGGAAAACAAAACCCTGCTCCGACTGGCAATAGACTCAGTGGAACGATTCCCACCCACCTCCTCGTCTCCACTGTCTCTCCGAGCATGTCCTTGGAGCATCTCAGAGCCCCATGGGATCCTGCCCAGTGCCCAGCCGGGTCTGCAGGGACAGCTGAGTGACCAGCCTGTCTTCCTCGGGCCAGAGGAGAGAGAAGGCAGCCAAGCAGAGGTAAAAACGAGCCTGGGGATGCTGAGGCCACGCAGCGCTGCTTTAAAATACACCCTTGGTGCCTCAGTTTCCCTTGCTGTGAAAGTCGCGGCTCCGAGGGCAGTTAGTGGGGTGGGAAAGCAGGGGAAGGGGGAGCCCGGGCTGAGCTGCAGCGCGGGGCTGTCCCGGGGTGGGGACAGTGTCCCTCAGCCTCCGCAGCGTGCGAGAGGGACGGAGCTTGGGCAGGACAGAGCGTGGTGCGGGAGGGACACTGCGCGGTGCGGAAGGGACATTGAGCGGTGCGGATGGGACACTGAGCAGTGCGGGAGGGACATTGAGCGGTGCGGGAGGGACAGAGCGGTGCGGGAGGGACAGAGCGGTGCGGATGGGACACTGAGCAGTGCGGGAGGGACACTGAGCAGTGCGGGAGGGACACTGAGCAGTGCGGGAGGGACACTGCACGGTGCGGGAGGGACACTGCGCGGTGGCGCGGGCAGCACCGAGCGGTGCCAGCGGAGCTGTCCGCGCCGGCGGTGCTGAGCGCAGGGCGGAGCCGCGGCCGCCCCGCGGAGCGCCGGTGAGTTCTGTCGCGGGGAGCGGAGCGGGCAGAGCCGGGGGCTGCTCCGGGAAAGGTGAGGTGCTGCCCCGCAGGGACACGGTGCCCCGAGCACCCCGGGACCGGCTGGGGGCAGGACACGGGTCCCCGGGGCTGTCCCCGGGCGCAGCGGGGCAGGGAGCCCCGGGGAGACCTGGGGCTGTGGGGGACGCTCCCGGGGGCGCGGGGGACCCGTGTGTGGCATGGGGGCTGCCCTGGGAGCTGAGTGAGTGAGTGAGTGAGTGAGTGAGTGACTGACTGACTGACTGACTGACTGACTGCGACTGACTGACTGACTGACTGTGACTGACTGATGACTGTGACTGACTGACTGTGACTGACTGTGACTGTCTCACTGACTGTGACTGACTGACTGACTGACTGACTGACACACTCTGGGGTGCGTGTGGGGTTGAACTCTCCTAAAAGGAGCTCACAGGGGTCCCGGGTGGGTAACTGAGGCAGAAAGGAGATTTTACTCTCTGTAGCCGGTGGGGATGGGCAGCCCTGGCTCAGAACTCTGTGGTTTCAGGTGGGGGTCCGAGGGCTGCCTGTCCTCACACTGCTGTCTGTCCTTCAGGTCCTGAGTACTTCTTAGCTGTGTGCTTTGGCTATTCTGTGACTTTTTAAGGCCTGCACTACTTGCTAGGTAGGCAACAGTTGGAATTGCAGATATCTATTCCTGCCATTGATTACTGAAAGAGTCTGGAGGTCAGGAGAGTTTCCAGGCTCATCAGGTTTCCTCCTCCTCTCCAAGGCAGACTCTGGCTCTGTGGCAGAAGAAAAGCAACTGCCCGAGTCTGGAGGAGAAAAGGGCAAAACTGACACTCACACAAAATGAAATGCATGACTTTTTCTGCAGGCAGCGTGCATGTGATCAGGTCAGTCCAGCCATGCCAGTGTCCTTCCAGGTGCCAGACATGGACATGGGATGTAGGCTTAGGTTTAGGTTTGATTTTTCCTGCAAACACAGAAATAAGGGCTGGGATGCAGAATACAGAGGTTTCCTGGTTATGTACCTGTGGCAGCAGCTGCTTGGAAAACTTCATCTCATTTTGAAGTCTGATTAAATTGAGGGGAAAAGAGCTTTCACAGCCCATCTCTTCTCAGAACAGTGTCTGCGCAATGGAGTTTAAATCAAATTCAGCAGCAGCTCTGTGTGCCCAGAGACTACGTGGTCGAACGGTTCGATGTTGGAGGGCTGCGCTGTGCTGGCTGTACCCCCGAGGACAGTCTGGGCTGAATCCCTCCCAGAGGAGGAACAGATTTAGTCTTGATTGAGCACAGTCATGTGTCTGAAATGTTTCTGAGTTGGAAGAAAACTCTTGTAGCTGTTTCTGTCAGAAATGATTGTGGATGTTCTTGGTACCTGCACTGATATTTCTGCAGTTTGTGACTCTCCACTGAAGGTGACAGCAGAGGGGAGCCTGTGCAGGCTTCCCCCATCACACACTCACCTGAGGGAGCACCTTGATGGGACTTTACAGGATCCAGTTGATGACTTAATTTTGGACACAAAAGTGATAGCTCTCCATGTTTCCATAAAACTGATTTATTGTCTGTGTGTCAGTGACACCAACACATTGATCAGTGCTAGAGATGCATTTTTATCAGTACTCTTTTAGAGTAAAAGAGGTGCGCTTTACAGGCAGCTCAAGCACAGCCATAAAAATACATTTTATCCTAGGTAATATGTCAGAGACAGAAATTCCTCTCCTGTGACAATTGTTCCTTTTTGCCAGGTTGATCTCACAGGACACTTGCAGCTCCCCTGATGCACTGCAGGATGGAGACCTGCCAGGCAGCTGAATGAAATCAAATCCTACAAGCTTTGCCAGTTCTCTCCTTTGCTGCATGTGTGCTGAGGAGCAGGAACAAATCCTTCTGGACTGTTTATGCTGGGCCTTGTCCTCTCTCATCACCAGTGCAGCTGTGTGACCACAGTCCCTCCTTTTTTCCTGCCTCCATGTTCTTAATGCACAGATGCTTTGCTAAAGCCTCTTGGAGAGGTGATGTGCACGTGCTGTGTTCAGCTCGGCTGCTTCCAAGGGCTCTTGAGGAAGATGAAATATGGCCTAGGGGAGAACTGTGCATTGTGAGAATTTCAGGAGGGGTTTCTCAGCCCTAAATGAAGGTCATTTCCAATTAGGTTAATGAAGAACGTCGTTCTCATGTCCAGAGTCACTTGGTCTGTACAGGGAGATATAAATCACCTGTCTCTGTACACGGACACTCTGAAAAACACAGGAGAGTAAAGAACATAATTTCCACTGGGCTGTGAAGCACCGAGCATCCAGAGTGTTCTGTGGAGGAGACAAACCCAAGGCCCCTTCCAGCACTGGCACTGTGTCCTCCTGCCACCCGAGATACACAGGAGGTTGCCAGCTTGGGGAGTCTCTGGGCTGCTCTGAGCAGCCGATCCCTGTGTTCAAACACACAGTGCCTGCTGCGGTCACGCAGGGCCAGGACTTACCAAGAGAATCAAGGCTGATGCTCATCAGTGCAGTCTGTGGCTGAAGGGATGCTAGTCAAGTGGGATTGCCAGCCTGATCCCATCCCAGGTCGGTCAGTGCCCTAGGCAGCATTGGCTGGAGGCTCCTGCTGGCCAGGAATGTGTCACTGTGTCCTCCTGGGACCCGAGGGAGCTGGGCATTCCTCATTAGCCACAATTCACTCTCACTTCCATGTATATCTTGCTTTGCAGATGGGAAATGCATCCAACACCTCAGTGTTCACCTCCACCCTATCGGAGAGAGAAGACCTGATTTTCGGCACACTCTATTTAGTCTTCGGTAAGGAAATCTGGCCCGATCATCCCCGTGTCCCTACTCAGGTGCCTGCCAGAGACATTCAGGCCTTTTTAGTCACTGATGCTTCCAGAAGTGTCCAGGCATTAGCGAATAATTAAACTGACCCTTCCCATGTTACTTAAAAGTATGATCTGACCAAAGTTTGGTGACTACATTCACCTCTCAGGGGAATTGCAAGTGCCCATTATGGTTTTAAATATTTGGAAAGTTGAAGAATAACTTCTGAGGGATGTGCTGTAACACCTACCACGGCCACCCCAGGTGAGATGGGCGAGGACTCTGTTGGCATCACTTTCAGGTCCATTGAAGGGGATTTGGCCCTTGAGCTGGCCCTTGTTTCAGCAGGAGTTGGTAAAGTTAATAAAGTGTGCTTAGCACAGATGTGAGACTCGCTCCATGGGAAAAATATCTTGTGAGGCTGAGAAGGACAAACATCTCAATATTCTGCTCTCCAGTGGCTGCAAAGCCTCCAAAGCTCTGGATTTGGCCAGGTCCCATGTGGGAGTCCTGTTCCTGAGGGGAACTTTAGTGTTGGCCATTCAGCAGTTTTGGGAGCTGGTTCTTACCATGAGATTTAATTTACAGCCTAATCCATTAGGGAGGAACTCTTATCCTGCCCTGCCTGCCCCAAGAGCAGCAAAGATTCCCCTTCTGAGGACACTGAAACCTCTTTTCCATGAAATCACGATTATGTCATGAAAAGGAGAAAGCCCTTGTTATAAAACTTTAATCACCACTGTTGGTTTAAATACACTAATAGCAAACAAAGAGCCTTCTTTTGTTTAGTCTGGATTTTCCTTGATCTTCATAATGCCTTTCTTCTTGTTTATTTTGTTACCATGATATGGGACAGTGCAGACTCACAGGAGTGACATTGCCAGGAGGAAATTACAAAGGCCAAGGGGCCCAGCTCCTTGGCCTCACATCAGAGGAGCAGCCGCACAAAGCTCCCGTTATTTATCTAGCTGGGAGGAAGTGCTCCCTTGCTCCTTCCAGCTGGAGCAAGGGACTTGGCCAGATCCTGCACCGGAGCCCATTGCAGTCTCATCCCAGCGTGCCCTCCTACCAACTGCCTCTGTGGGATCTCAGGAAGGGGAAGGGATCAGATCCAATGTAAAGTAGCTCCAGATGTGCTCCCAGAGCTCTGTGGGTCCCACGGGCTCCCCTGCTCAGCCCACCCCCGAAAGGGAAGCCTGGAGCCCTTTCCACCCTCTGTAGACTTCTGCAGCGTTTGCTTTCAAAGATCTCAAGATGCTCCTGGTTCCTCTCCCAGCTTTGTTACACACAGCACCACTCTCTGCCTCCTCCACAGGCATCCTGTCCCTGTCTGGGAACTCGCTGCTGCTGCTGGTGGCCCATCAGAAGAGATCCCTGCTGAAACCTGCCGAGTTCTTCATCGTCAACCTGGCCGTCAGTGACCTGAGCATGACGGTGACGCTCTTCCCCTTGGCCACCTCCTCCTTCTTTGCACACAGGTACCTCATGGAAGTGGCTCTGCGCTGGCCAGCGGCCCAGGGGCAGTTTGCAAACCATCTGGGAGCCAGGAGATCCCTGGCAGGTGCAGAGGGACTTGGGGGTCAGCCTGGTGGCACTGGGGCACATTGAGCTCCCAGGCAGCCATCCCACAGCGGTGCTTTGCTGCTCGCTGTCCCTCCAGCTCCTCACACAGGCCCAGTGCCAGAGAGGTTTGGTGGGGGCTGTCCAAGCTGGCACTGCAGTGGTGCGAGATGGTGTGGGTGCACCCCCGGCTCCACCCTTGCCCATCAGTGGGATGCTTAGGGAATAAATTAGGGGCAAGGTCCTGCCCTTATTTTCTTGGTCAGGTGCTGGTGCCTGTGCAGCCTGCTGGACCCACCCCACGTGTGCCCAGCTTTGCTGCTGGAATAGGACCTGCTGCTGGGAAATTCCCATCCTTCCTGCAAAGGAGAAGCCTCCTGCCCAGCTGAGTGGCAGGGCTGCCAGCCCCCGTCCCGGGGGAAGGATGGGCTCACCTGTGGGCTCTCCTTGCAGGTGGCTCTTCGACCAGGCTGTGTGCACCCTCTACGCCTTCTGCGGGGTCCTGTTCGGTTTGTGCAGCCTGGCCAGCCTGACGGTGCTCAGCACGGTTTGCTGCCTGAAGGTCTGTTTCCCGGCATATGGTAGGTGCTGGGATGTGTTATCTGATCCTCACTTACACTCCTCTCTGCTAACAGAGCCCCTTTTGTTTTAATGAGCCAGATCCACCTCTGCTGGGAAAGCTTTGCCCCAGGGCAACCTATTCCTCGTCAATATTTGGAGTCACAGAATCACAGAAACAACCTTAGGCTGGAAAATCTCTTTGCAATCACTGAGTCCAGGTGTTCCCACAGCACTTCCAAGTCCAGCACTGAACCCTGTCCCCAAGTGCCACATCCACGTGGCTGTATCACAAGTTGCAGGCTTTTGAATGTCCATACACAGACTTGAGGTTAGACTCAGAGCAGACTCTGCAGCTGGGAAGCCACCAAGCTCTGGCAGAGCAAGAAGAGCTGCTTTCCCTGGTCCCTGGTGGGAGAGCCATAGGCCAAATGTATTTAATTCACTGAAATAATTAATACAGGAGGGCTGGGTTTGCAGTGTTACAGCTCATGTCTGTAGCCCTGTTTTCACCTGGATGTCCTCCACAGAGCTGAGGTGAATGTTTGTGCTCCAGACAGCACCTGAGGAAGTGAGGGGGCCCAGGGATGTTCCCTACACAGCTCCTTCTCCCATTTGAGTTATTAATTTCCTCAGCTGCTGATCCTCCATCTAGCATTTATCTTCAGAACAGACTTTGCATTAAAGACCAAAAATAGAAATAAAATCGGAAATCACAGATATCAGTTTAATTTGCACACCAGCACCCCAGGGTCTGTCCTGTTCCCCTCTCCCATCTCACTGCCCATGTGCCCCAAGCTGGTGGCTGCTGCCAGCTGCCAGTGTGTCCCCAGCAGCTCTCAGTGCCCCAAGGACAATGCTAGAGCAGAGCCACCTTGGTTATGTGCCAGCAGAACAGCTCAGGAGGTGGCTAAAAAGGTGGGAGGAAAGAGAAAGATGAAAGCCAGCTGTGGAACGGCAGCCCAGGTGACAGTGGCTTTTCCCTGCACAGCCTCTGCTCCTGATCAGCTAGCCTGGCACGTGGGGCTTATCTGCAGCCCAGCACATCTTCTGTGAGGAAATGCAGAACCAAATTGTGCTTTTAGTTGCTTAGTTTCAAAGCAAAATGTTACTTGTATGTGTGTCTGAAGATTCAGCACTTTATACTGAGTCTTAGAAGATCAGAGAGTTTGAGATCTGATGGGGGACAAAAAGGAAAACAAAACGCCTACCTCAGAGCTTCACTGTGAAGGGAGGGAAAGGTCCTTCAGGTGACAGGGGCTGGGGTGGACTCGAGCAGCTCTGCCCACGCAGCAGGTGCAGTGTCCACACGACCTCGCAGCGCTTCCTCGTGAGGCCGAAGGGCCTGCGCGGCGATCCTGCAGCCGGGCCAGGGCCGGCGTTTGCCCGGGGCCTCGAGCCAGGCCTGGGGCTGTGGGCAGCTCGGGGTGCCGGGCCTGGGGCTGTGGGCAGCTCGGGGTGCCAGGCCTGGGGCTGTGGGCAGCTCGGGGTGCCGGGCCTGGGGCTGTGGGCAGCTCGGGGTGCCAGGCCTGGGGCTGTGGGCAGCTCGGGGTGCTGGGCCTGGGGCTGTGGGCAGCCTGGGGCTGTGGGCAGCTCAGGGTGCTGGGCCTGGGGCTGTGGGCAGCCTGGGGCTGTGGGCAGCTCAGGGTGCTGGGCCTGGGGCTGTGGGCAGCCTGGGGCTGTGGGCAGCTCAGGGTGCTGGGCCTGGGGCTGTGGGCAGCCTGGGGCTGTGGGCGGCCTGGGGCTGTGGGCAGCCTGGGTGCCATCTCCCGTCGGCACTGCCCGGGCCGTGGGGAGCTCTCCTCAGCGCAGTCCCCGTGCAGGGAGCAGGTTCTCGCGGAGCCACGCCGCGCTGCTGCTGCTGTGCGTGTGGGCCTACGCCCTGGCCTTCGCCGCCGCGCCCCTGGCCCGCTGGGGCAGCTACGGCCCCGAGCCCTACGGGACGGCCTGCTGCATCACCTGGGAGGCCTCCAGCAGGGAGGCCATGCTCTACATCCTCGCCCTGCTCATCTTCTGCTACCTCCTGCCCTGCCTCCTCATCGTGGTGTCCTACGCGCTGATGCTGTGGACGGTGCGGGTGTCGCGGAGAGCCGTGCGGCAGCACACGTCCCCCCAGCGCCGAGCCCGCGGCAGGCACGGCCTGCTGCTCAAGGTACGGGGCTGGGGGTCTCGGGGGTCTCGGGGTGTCCCCTCACCCGTGGGCAGGCAAAGGCAGCAGGCACCTCCTGCCCAGTGTCTGCTGTTCCTCATGAATTCTCCAGGTGTTTCTGTCAGTGCGGGGAACAACACATTTCTCCTCGTTTAAAGTCATCAGGTGGAGGAGTTTTCATTTTAAATTGCATTGGAAAATATCATAAAGGAGCTTGCATGAGTCATTGTTCCCTGGACTACAAGCTAATACTATAATTTACCAAGGATATGTGAAAAACCCTGAATACCCTTTAAAAAACACAGCATGAAAGAAAACAGCTTGCAAGCCTGGCTTCGAAGGAAACATCCATGTCCAGTCAGGGGAGGGGGGCTGAGCACAGTCCATTTCCAGGACTCCCAAGCCACACAGGTTGCTGGAGGGATTTCCAGCGCTGCCAAAAGCTGTTGGGTCTGATGCTGAGCTAGTCCCGCCCAGCCAGGTCACCGGGTCCTTTGTGCCCACCTGCCACAGCAGGCTGAGGCAGTTCCTGAGCTTCCCAGGAGGGACAGGGTGTGAGTGGCCTGAAGTGAGAGCAGGTCTGTGCATGGGTGTGCTGATTTCCTGCACCGCTCCCTCACATTCCAATGTGGGTCCAGGAGCTGAGCATCTTTCCCTGGGAATGTGAGGACTGCTCAGGGTCCTGCTGCAGATGGCTGAGTTTGGGGGGTGTCAGTGTCCCCTGAGTGCTGCAGGAGACTCACAGCACCTCCATCTCCATCTCCTCCTTTTCCAGCTGAGCGTGGCCGTGTGCCTGGGGTTCCTGGCTGCCTGGACCCCCTATGCCGTGGTTGCGCTGTGGGCACTCCTTGGGGACACCAGCCAGGTGCCAGCACTGGCCTTCGTGCTCTCGGCTGTCTTTGCCAAGTCCTCGACACTCTACAACCCGCTGGTGTACCTGCTCTTCAAGCCCAGCTTCCACAAGTTCCTCTCCAGGGACAGGGTGCTCCTCCAGGCCGTGCGTGCCCTCCTGTGCTGCAGCTGCCCCAGCACGGCGCTCCAGCCGCTCCCGTCCCCGGCTGCTTGCAGAAGCTGCAGCGATGCTTTGGAGTGCTCCAGTAACTGCCCCAGGTGCTGCAAACCCCCCCGGGCACCCAGCAGCTCGGCCCAGAGTCGCCCCCCGGCCGCGCTGGCTGCTGGAGCCGCGGAGCAGCCGGGGCTGAGGAGGACGGTGCAGGTGATGGTGCTGCTCATGCGAAGGCGCTCAGGCCTGGGCACTGCCAGCATGGCAGGGGAAGCCCTGCCCTCAGCTGTCACCAAAGAGCTGCTCTGAGCCCAGCCCTGCCCAGCCCTGTCCTACCCCAGAGCAATGGGACACAGACCCAAACACACCATTCTCTCACCCCCATACCCAGTGCGTCCCAAATGTTCCACAGATGAAGTGGCATGAAGATGTAAGACCAGCCCCTCTGGTTTGGCTCTTGCAGCTCTGAGCCCGGTGTTTGTGCTTGCAGAAACAAGAGCAAAGATAGACCCCAGGGCCTGAGGTGGGCCCAGGGTGCAGCCCAGGGTGCAGTCTCTCCTGCAGTTTGCTCTCTGGGCCCTTAGCCTTTGTTTTCCTATCCTGGTGCTGTGATGACCAAGCAGGAACTTGGTTGTCCTAAAAATTGTGCCTGGCAGGGTGGGCTGGGGGCCAGGAGGCCCCGAGGGGCATCTACCTCCAGTGCCAGCCCCTACAGCCTCCGCAGCCACCTCCTCTCCTGCTGGGGAGCTGGGACTGTGCCACACAGCTACCTCCCTTGGGACTGTGAAGCACCTGCCTGGGGACTGTGAAGCACCTCCCTTGGGGCTGTGAAACACCTCCCTGCAGCTCGCAGGCTCTGCTCTCTGTGCAAGCTGTGCTACCCTGCTCCCTCCACTTGAATGAAAGCCACCACTGTCCTACAGACAGAAATGGGAGCTTGTCTTTAGAGTAAGGGTTTGGGGTTCCAATAATCCCGGAGTGAGTAATGGCAGTCCCAGGTAATGATCTCCAAGCAGGGAATGGCAAATCTGTGGCTGAGGACCCTGCTGGAGACAGGGCTGCGGCCGCAGGGTGTCCCCAGTGCTGGGACCACGGGGCAGCTCGTGTCACCTGCACTGCTGCTGAGGGCAGCAGCTGCCTGGGCTGCAGCATCCCACAGGACTGTAGCCAGCCTGTGGAGATCAGTGAGGGCAGTACCCCCATGGGTAGAACCCGGGCCAAAAAGAAGCAAGAAGATGTGCCAGGGCCTGATACAAAGTCATCAGCGGGAAAACCCCACCTGGCACGTTCCCTGTGCTCCATCGCAGACCCTCTGACACATGAGGGGATCATGTAGTGCCTCTGCTGGCCACTCATTTTGTTCCAGAAGTTGCCATTTCTAAAGTAAATTCACTTCTGCAAAACTGGCGTCCGACTTGGTTCACATCCGTGCTGGCAGCCGCACTCCAGGACGACAGGAATGTGGATGGGGACAGTGGAGCGTGGCCGAGGCCAGAGTGTGGCCAGGCTGGGTGCCACGGATGGGCCGTGGCAGAGAGGGGCACAGCCCCTCTGCGTGCACGGGCACACGGCACCAGCAAACCTCCTCTGCCCCAGCAGCCGAGCCTGCCTTTCTCAGTGCCACAGCCACGGTGTGTCTGACAGCAAGGGGACCCTGCTGCACCCCTGGGCGTCCCCCTGGCCATCCTCAGCCATCCTGCTGCTGCCCATCGAGAGGAGCCTCCAGAAAGGGATCAGGGGCTGATTTCCCATCGGAGGACACGATCACGAAGGGCTGCTGCCATCTCCTGGGGGCTCTCAGGGCATGGCCACGCCAGGATGGACAGGGACCAAGGAGTGACCAGCCGGGCTGGGGACTGGGCTGTGCCAGGCCCAGGGCCATGGTGGGGCCAGCTGCTGACAGGGTTGGGTTTTCTGCTCTGCCTGCCAGCCCCCAGCTGACTGCTTTGGCTCCTGCTGGCTAAAAATACGGTACCCCAGAGATCACCTAAAGAATACAGGGAGAAATACAATGATCTGCCAGTCCCTCAGGTCCTTTATTACTCCAGGAAACTCCCACACCAGTGTTTTCATCTTCAGGTCGGTGTGAGAATGCCCAACACTGAGAGCCCTAATGCTAGGAGTGTTGAACCTCCATTCCTGGACACTGCTGCTGCCGAGGGCACAGGAGCTGCAGTCACCCAGCAAACCCCAACAGCTTAAGGAGCTCCACGTGCCGTGGCCGGGCCAAAGAGCACGTCCAGGGTGTGGCACAACCAGGGGTCTCTTCCTTCCCAGGCTGGCTCCATCCCGTGGGGCACGGCACAGCTGGGGCCAATGTGGCTGTGTCCCCAGCTGGAAATGGTGCCAACAGCTGCCACCAATCACCTGAAAATTAGAGCCAACCCCCTCCCTGCCAGGGCAGCGCCAGCGGTGTTGCTGGTGGGCTGAGCTGGCAAGGAGGGTGGTGGCTTCCCCCTCGGGGCTGAAGTAGGGTCTGTGCTGGGTTTAGGAAGGGGTTTCTGATCACAAGAACCAATTTCTCTGGATTTGGTGGTGCTGCAGCGTGTGGGGAGCTGGGGGCTGCAGCGCTGCACTGCTGTCAGTGAGAGCCTTGTCCTGGTGCAGGAAAGGAGCCAGGGCTGCCTTGCGGTGGGTTTGGTGCATGGGGTGCTGCATTTCCCACTCTGGGCTGGCTCACTCGGGAGTCTGAGGGCACAGCTACACAATCCAAGGTGGCAGGGACACAGAGTGTCCTAGGAAATGAAAAATAGGGAATAAGGTGACTGTCAAGTCAAAATCATAAATTAATGTGAAAATCAAACAGGAGCAGCAACTTCTTTCAGTGGTTCCAAGCCACCAAGGTTAATGTGTTTGAGGGAAATTGAAGTCTTAACTTTGAATTGTGCAAATGTGGTGATATTTTAGTGCAGTTGCTTTTTAAGTAACTCCCCCACCTCCCATTCCTCCAGCTTCATTGCCTCAAATGATTTAATTGCTTCTGGCTGTGGTGGTTAATTGAACATGCAAAATGCTCCCAGCTGAGGCTCTGGGCTTTTGTCCTGGTGCTGTCCAGGGGCAGGGCTGGGAGCAGGACAGCCTCCCCAGGAGCTCTGTGCTCCAGCAGGGCCCACAAAGCTCATCCGTCTCCTGTTCAAATCTGAAGTGTGAATCCCTGATGAGGATCCCATCAGCTCAAACCAGAGCTGCCCTCGGCAATGCCCAATGAGCCTTTGCAACCAGGCCCTTTTGCACCTCCAAAATTGCCCGTTGCACAAAGCTGATGGCGCAGGTGTCCCTCTATTCCTGTGCTGTGCCACCTCCCATTGCTCTCGAGGTCTGGGCAGCCTCAGCCTGTGCCACTGACCCTTAGCTGCAGCCCCTCAGGCGGGTCAGCTCACCTGGGGGGCACAGCCGTGGGGAAAAGGCAAAGGGTGTTTGACCAGCACAGGTGGGAGCTCTGCTCTGGCTTCCCAAAGGCTGAGCTCCTGAAGGGCAGGTAAGAGCTCTTGGTTGTGGCAGCTTTGGAACTAGGCTGTGGAAACAGCCCAAAGGTGCTTTAGTGTTTCATGTAAAGGAGCATCTCCTTGGCCTGGAGGAGCAGCCAGAGCTCACTCCACAGCAGCACCTGGGGCTCTGCAGGCACCAACCTCTGCTTCACCTTCTGGGGCTCTTATCTGAGAGCATTGAGAAATCAAGTTCACTCTTGCACAGTTTGCAAATGACACCAAGTTAGGATGGGGGAGCTAGTGCTTGTGGAAAGAGAGGGTTTAATACTGGTCTGATAAAATAGGAAATTATCTAAAGTAACTGCCAGGCAAGTCAATAGAGGAAGAATTTTTCTAAGCATATGAAGTGAAGAACTCCAAACTGTGACACTGTATTTGATAAATGTATTGATAAACGTATTGATTGTATTGATAAATGGATATGAGGATTGGTCACTATGGTAAAAACTTCTTTTGGTTCCAAAATAAGGGATTTAGACAGCTTTATTCTCTCAGAATATGCACTTAATGACAAGTTTTGACAAATGTAGTATTCTGTTAAATTTTAGAGTAGTTAGTTTTAAATCAAACCATCCCAAACGTCCTCACTGGAATGGCTTCAGAGCGATCCCCTTCGTCCGCTCCTTGCGCTCTCCGGGGCTGCGCCGTGTCCCGGTGCCGTGTCCCGGTGCTGTGTCCCGGTGCCGTGTCCCGGTGCCGTGTCCCCGTGCCGTGTCCCGGTGCCGTGTCCCGGTGCCGTGTCCCGGTGCCGTGCCCCGGTGCTGTGGCCCGGTGCTGTGTCCCGGTGCACTGCCGCCCGCCGCCGCCAGAGGGCAGGAGCGAACAGCTCACCTGGCGGCAGGTGCGGCGGGACAGAGCCCCGCGCGATCCACGGGAGCAGCGGGAATCAATCAGCGGGAATCGCCGAGAATCAACGGGAATCAGTCTGCGGGAATCACCAGGAACCACCGGGAATTGCCAGGAATCACCGAAATCACCGGGAATCAGCAGGAATCACCGGGAATCAATCACCGGGAATCAGCGGGAATCGCCGGGAATCACCGGGCATCACGGCCCTTGGGTGCATCAGCGTGACCAAGGCATTGTGCCACCCCCAGTGAAAGAGCAGCTCCATCCCTGAACACTGCAGGAGAAGCTCTCAGGGACCTTCCAGCAGCTCCTGGGCTTAAAGGCTGAAGCTGAGAAACTCAGTAGGACCGTTGGGAACTCGAGTTTAATTCGGTCTAGAAGGGTGACAACAAGCCCGATTTTCACACAGATCCTCCCGTGGACAAAGCCAGCACCAATGGCTTTCCTGGCCTGCTCAGTCCCAGCCATGCGTGTCCCAGCTCTGGGACAAGCAGTGAGGCCTGTTCCACTGCAGGGAAAGGGCAGCAGGGGACCGAGATGTGGTACTCCAAAAAACTGCTCAGACAAGAGGTTCAGGATTCTAAATACATTCTTGAACTTTTATTCTCTCAGTAGGTAAGCAGTGGATTAAAAAACTCAGTAGCAAAACCAGACCAAAATTAAGTCTCACACCTTCAGAAACAAACATGTGCATTTGCACGTCAGATTTGGGCGCTGAACTGTAATTCACATCCTGACAGTGGATATGCAAATGACCAAGGAGGAATTTGGCAGTGGGAGCCAACTGCTGCATGTGTCACCATGGCAAACGTGCAACAAACACGTGTTCAGGTGCTGGCAACACTGAGCAAACACTGGGCCGTGGAGAACAAACGCAGTGATACCACGGATTCTGAAACTGTGTAAGCAGAGGAGAAAAATGGGACAGCTTAATGGAAGCTGTTTGGCACTTCCCAGCAGAGGCTGCTTCAGCCACATGCAATATTAATCTTTCTGTACCTGGATTAGATTTTGTAGGCTATTCTTCCTCATGTACATGCTGCTTTTGCTTCCACTGAAGCTTAAAAATTCCACTGGTGAATTCTGGAGTGTTAGGGACACTTGATGAATTAGGCAAAACAAAAGCTGCTCTTTTCTAAGATTTGAAGCAAAAGTGTCAGCAAGGAGCCACTGCCAATTAAGGAAACCCAAGTGCAATGGGATTTAGCCAAAGAAAAGAAACTACAATTTCAAATGTAGTTCTGTGCTGTCACAGTCCCCCACTTCCCCAAAACCATGCTATAATCAGTACTGTTGAATAGATCCCTTAGTATAAAACCAAAAAAACCCATAAAATAGAAATCAAGAACTTCTTAAGTGTCAAACCTACATTTTCAGAGGTGATTCCTTGTATGTGCAACATCCGCTTTTGTCAAGGTATGCATCTTTTCTGGGTTCAAAATGTGCAAATCCCATAAATTATAGATTTCTTCCAGTTAGATTCCCTTACTAGTGATAAAACAAATTCACAGTATAAACTGTCAAGACTCTTCATGCTGTGAATGAATATAATTTTTTATATATATATATAGATATATATATAAAAGGTAAAGTGCAATTCGTTCTGTTTTGCGGAGCCACACAAGGGGCCTGCACTGCAGCGTGTGGTCGCAGCAGGTTTTGAGATGGGAAGAAGCCCCCGCCCCATCAAACAATGTCATCATTTCATGGCAGATGGTCCTGCTTTGCAACAGGCTGCATGGAATTTGCTATGCAGTGAAGTCTGAACAAAAGTTCTTCCTTCAGGCCATCCAGCGTCTGACCCCTGTGGGTTTCCCTCCCTGAACAGTACCAGCAGAGCTGCAGGTTTCACCTAAACAAGGAGCACAAGACATGTCTGCAGTGTGAAAATTCACCCCTGGCTTTGCAGCTCCTGCGCAGTCGGGCCCTGGAGCCCTCGGAGAGTCCCGTGGAGCTCAGCGTGCTCCTGCCCCGCTCTGCTGCAGCAGCTCCTGCTCGTCGTCCTCGGAGCCCGAGGGGCCCTGGCGCACCTCCTCGTACCACTTGTTGGTCAGGGTCTTCATCTGGATGCGCCCATCGTGCAAGTCCTGCGCAAAGGCAAAGCAGAGCACTGGGGCACTTGCCACAACACCCCTCCTGTGTCCTGGCAAAACAGGACCACAGCCAGGCCTACTCCTTAGGAAATAATCTAATTCTGGTCTCTGAGCAAGCAAAGCCCTTCTGTCTCCCACCAGAAAATATTTCTCAAGTGCTCAGTCAGTAATTACTGCTACAGATGACAGTTCTGATGAGGGGCATTTATACCTGTGCTCTCTAGACAGTCCTGCTCTGTGTGTTTCAACAACACTCATGCTGTCTGGAGGGCCTGGCTTTGACTCTCCTCCTTGTGTTCCCAGGGACACTGGGAAGTTTGTGGCCTGCTGTGGTGATTCACATGCTTATTTTTCCAGCCTTTGGCTGCAGTCTGGATGGCAGCCTGTGCTTTTGGCTACCAACTACAAATCAGATGCTTACTTTGGTCTCTTGATTCCTTTTTGGTTTTGCAATAAATCATTTTAGTTTTTGTAGGAAAGTGCTGAAAGGGTACTTTTGAGAAGTACAAAACAAGAGGAAAAACAGTACTTTTGAGCAGGCTAGGAAAATGGAATGGGCACTTACACAAAATTATCAACTCAACAGCCAAAAGGTTTCCATGCGAAATTGGAAAAACAGTGAATTCTGTGGCTAAGGAGCCTCAGATTTCAGAAGCATGGGAGCGAAAAATGCACAGTATTTACACCTTGGAGGCACCCAGTGTTACACCAGGTGTTGTTTGACATTTGCAGCCTCAGAGCCTCGGTAGCCAGTGCAGCAGTCTGGAGGGTGCAATGTCTGTGCCTATTTCCAAGACAGAACCTGCACTTTGCAGAAACATCACAGCTCCAGAAGTCACAGGACCATTGACAGTAAGAGACAGGATCTGTGTGTGACAGCACACTAAAAAGTCTGCCCGAGTGGCAGCAGCTTTTCTAGCAGCAGCAGCAGCCAGGGACTCCTGGTGCCCTTCATGGCTCTTCGCACGACTGAAGGCGAGTTCAGCAAATCCATAACCAAGTTTAACTGGGGTAGCTCTGAGAGCTCATCTAACCCAACCTGCACTTTCCCAGAGCAGCTGTTCATTACAGCTGTTCTCTCTGTGCGTGAGCAGCACACAGATGTCCCACTGTCCCTGCACAAGTGGCTGCACCCTGAGCCCTGCATGGTACTGAGGGCAACAACCAACTTGACCAGTTCCTCTTCTTCAAGAAAATGAGAAAGACTTACTTCTTGTGTGAGTCTTCTGGTGAAGAAAGGATTCAAATACTCGACATCAAGCCGCATAAACCCTTTGAGGTTCTGGCGTTTTATGTACTGGGCTTCATATTCCTCCTCCGTGAGCTCTGATAAATGTTCAGATTCTATGGTGTTTCCCTAGAAAAATCACAAATATTGGAATAACCCAAGAGAAGTGGCAGTCATCCCTCCCCTTTGCTTCAGCCCCTGCTCTGTGGTCTCCATTATCACAACCAGTTCCCATGCCGGAACAACATGGAAATTATCTCCATTCCAGCCTCTCAGGGCCTAAAGCTGCATGAGTCTGTTCAGCCATCGAATCCCAGAGCCACTTAGCTTCTCTTTCCATGCTGAAAGGGGAAAGACCTCAAATGTTCCATGTTTTGTACTGTCACTATTGCTGAGAACAGGTTTCTGCTGTGCAGGTTTTCTCTTGTGAGCTGGACAATGTTTTCATCCAGCAAGCACCACTGCTGTCATTGTCACACTGAAAACAAACCATGTCAAACACACCCTGTCCCTGCACTCTTCCTGCACTTCCTTGTGTGGACAGTGCAAGGTAATTCTGGAGACTATGATCAACCTCATGCAAAGAGAAAATATTCTTAAGATCTGCAGAACAATACCCTGCAAACACTCTTCAATGGTTTAGGGAAAAACAAGCAAAAACTGTCCTGTGATACTTTATATTCTCCAGTCTTTTGCACAAGAGGTTCTAGACTGGCTGTTGGTTTTGTCAGTCCTCTTGCTTTGCCAGAAATTGCTCTAAAATAAAATCAGAGGGGGGCTGTTGTTACCACCTTCTCAGGGCCTTTGACTTTTTCAAAATAATTTCCATCTGCCTTTTATGATTAACTTCTGTCTCACACTGCACTACTTTCTCTCTGTATATGACTCAGTCCTCTATCAGCTGCTTTATGCTCTTGCAGGGGTTACTGTAATTTATATAAATCAATTTATAATTGGATTAAGAGACTATTTCTCCTCCCCTTGTCCAAACAGCTATTTTGTGAAAACACTAACCAAACTCTGTCTTTGGGATATTTAAAAATTATATTCCTTGGCTTTTTCTGCCTTCATCTTTTTAGTAAAAAACTAGTCCCGAAAAATGTTTGAACTGGGAAAAAAACCAAAATACCAAACCCCAACGATCCTCTGAATGAAAACCCCAAACCAACCATCTTCTCTGTCTTGCTAAGATTGACGTCCTTCTTGTTCCGCTTGCGTGGCTTGGAGTCCTCGATGTCCACGAGCCTGATGAGGGGCATGGTTCCCCCTCCCAGCAGCAGGATGGTGAACAGCACGATGATGATGGTGGTGGTGCCGATGAGCTGCCGCTTCTCGATGGGCTCCAGGCCCAGGTGGAGGCTGAGGGCATAGGGAATGGCACCCCGCAGTCCTTCGGGGAGAGAACGGCGCATCAGGGAGAGCCCAGGACAGCAGCACCGCAGAGCTCAACAGCAATGCCCCACCTTGAAAACGTTTTTTACAATCCCACAGAATGTCCATTATCTATCACTTGGCTGCCACCCTAAAACAACTCAGAGACTTCAGATACTGCTGTTCAAACTGGGAAGCTGTTAGGCCTAGAGAGACAAGCAGCCTCTATGCAGAAAAGCTTTTTGGGGCTCTCCAGTGCAAAGTCCTCCAGCACAAAGGGGAAAGAGGACATTTCTGTTGCACTTGGGCTTCAGAATAGTGCAAATGTTCAGCGGAGTTTTACTCAACCAATGAAAAAACAATTCCTCATAGACTGGGCCACACAATGAAAAAGATAAAACATTTTTTCTGGTTCTCAGCATTTTCAGCTTTAACTTACCACTAAACCACATGATAAACATCATTTTAGGGGTGATTTTATGGTCACGGAAAAAGTTGAGTAGGTAGGAAAGTGGAAAGATATTCACTGCTCTACCAAACAGAACCAGCACCTGAAAAACAGAAATAAAAGCAAAAGACCATTTGATCTGTTAAAGCCATGAGGTCCCAGTTGCAACTGATTTTACAGGGGAAGGTGAATATGCTCTTATTGCTCTCAGGCAGGTGTGCTGTTCAATGAACAGAGAGAAACTCTTCAGCACAGGGCATTGTGGAATTTCACTCTTGAAACATTTTGCCTGCTTAACTGAAACTAAATCAGACTTGTCACTGATGGAGACCAGGCTGCTTTACTTATAATAAATAAATGGAACCCAGGAGGCATTCCAGGGAGACCAAGAATTACTTAGGGTAAAAGTGCTCCTCAGTTCAGCCAGTTCAGCTCCTTTAATCATTCCCTTGGCAGCCAAGAGGCAATAAGGTATTTCTATTGTCTCCCCATGGTCCAGTTGCTCAGCAAGGCCAGAAGCCAATCAAACTGCACGTCAGCCTCTTTCTCAACACTTCCCTGGGTACAGCTATAAAACACAGCCCACGCTGAAGCAACACTTTGAGAGAGGAAAAGGAAAAAAAGGTACTATTGATTGAATGGCAAACAATTAACAGACACAGTGAAAACTTTAACTCAGAAAAAGGCAAGGTTTTTTCAGAGCGTTGTTTTTAAGCCCCACTACAAACAGACCTTGATAAGGTAAATATCCTAGAATTAGTCAGCAGGATCCTTGAAGGGCTGTGCTGTTTTCCTTTATGAATCACCCCAAAATTACACAATTTGCATTATGCCTGAGAGGGCAATGCTACACAGAAGGAAGTGTCACACCTTAAATATATATTAGATAGGGAAGTTGGGTGTAATGCAGGGAGAGCAGTTCCCTGTGCTGATATCTGTATCTGGAAATTGTAGATAACAATTCTTCCCTGGAACCATGCACTAAATGGGCCAGGGAACATTGCTGTACACAGCTGGAAATGCCCTCACTGGACTCTGCAAAAGGGAACATACTTTTCATGCTGATATTAAACAATTACAATGGCAGAAGATGTAGGTAACCCCCGTGGGAAACGTCATTCACTGTGCCACTGCATCAAGCTACACTGAAATAGGTTTAAAGACAAAGGATTAGGAAAGGAGTGGTATGGAAGAAAGTAAATACCTACTATGCACCAGATGACAAAGGACATTTCAAACTTGTGAGGAAAACTAAAAATTGACAGGCCAAGAAACGCAAAAACACATGTTTCTGAAAAAGAGAAATCACATCTTAAATAAACAATTCTAGAAAACCTTTTCTACTCCAATTATCAATTACTACATACAGTACATAAAATGGGATTTCCTGACCAAACCCTGGAGAGCAGCTGGTGCTCAGGTAAGGAGGGGTTAAGGTCAGTTTGCAGCAAAGCCACTCCCTGATCATACTGCATCCTCCTGCAAACAATACAGAATTCACTCATCAGCCCCAGCAATCAGGGACATGTTTGTAACACAGAAACATCATTGCTTCAAAGGTTTGGGCTGGAAAAAGAGCTGGAAAGGCTCTAAGACTCTGAGCTGCTTGTACTACTACTTCCAAAAACCTCTCCATATGTGAAGTTACTGTTTTTGCAAACAGCTTTTTATATACAAAACCATTTTTTAAAAAAGGCACACAACCCCCATCTCCTAGAACTAAAAACAGATCAGAGGAATACACGAGTCAGAGATCTCTATTTGGTCATCAATCTCATGGCAAATCTTAGCATGACCTTGCAGGATGGGAGAGAGAGATTTACTGCATGCTTTATCCAGTGTGGCAGGAAAGGTGACTTTTGAGTGCCTTCCAGCCTCCACTCTCGGGAATTCTTCTCTTGAAGACAAGCACCATTGACACACAAATGCCTGGATGCAAATTCACACCTCTGCTGCTCCCAACAGCATCCCCACTCCATGCAAATGAAATGTTGAACTATTAATACTAGATTTAATAGCAGGCAGCACCTACCACACATGAAAGCAACAGTTCTGAGTGTCTGCTGCATCAGGATCTGTGTCACTGGGGACAGGTTGTGGTGTGTGTAGTGAGACATCACGATGCCAGAGAACAGGATTGCCATGATACCTGTGGGCACCAACAGAAGACTCTGCAGGGATTTACTGCTGAGACCCTCCAGAATAGTCTCACAAGGCAAAACTTGTTTCTACAGCAATATAAATGTTTTCACATATCAAACAGTGTGGTCAGAACTCATTTTGCCACTCACCTGAGAGTGAGATCCCTTCTGCAAGTCCGTAAGGGAGGTAAGCAAAGATAATCATCATCCCAAATTCTAGGGAAGGTGTCTTCCTTAAGTCAATGTGCTTTAGTACGTACACACGGAAATGTTACGGAAAAAGTAAATTAGAAACTAAATCAAAGAAATATTTTCGTATGTTCATTCCACTACAAACCAATGATTATGCTTAATGTACTCCTCTACTGAATAGCCAATAGAATCTACACATTGACCTTCAACTCAAGTACGAAAAGATTAGTAATTTCTCATGAGGAATGTTTCTTATAGAAGCTATTGCTGGTAGAAGTCTGTCAGAACAGAGCTGAAGACAAAGATCTGTTATTGATGTGCCTCTACAACTGATAACAACAGGTAAATCAAATACTTCCAAGGCACAAGTAACTGTAAAGGGCAAATAAGCTGCTTTTCTCTTCGACTTAATATAATTTAGATATGAGTCGAAGAAGTGTTGAACATCTGTCTCCCTCTTTTGTTGTGATGTATGGAATAATTTAAAAACTTGTTGAATTAGGCTGATGAACCAAGAGGGGAAATATGTCTGTACAAACACTCTATTCTTGTTGTTTACAAACAAAGTGTTTGCCAGGGGGTCCCAGCTGACATGAGTGACTCTTGTACAGCCCAGGCCACACAGAGCCACGTCAGTGCTAACATTAAACAAGCCCAAAACGTAACAAAGGTGTCTGGGCTACAGCAAACAGCCTTCCTGACTGCAGCACAGGAGCTCTGGGGTTGTTTAGCAACCAATTCATGGAAGTGGAAGAGGCAAAATATAACCCAGGGTAAATCCAAAGAGAACAGTGTCTGCATTCAGCTGCCTGCACATGATCCATAGGGACAAATGAACTGGGCTGACTCAAAGGCCCTCAGGAAAAGCAGCTTTTTCTTTCTTTTTAATTAACTGTTTTATGTATGTAAAAAAGAAGCCATATGCTTGTTAAAATGGATTGGTATTGAAATGGAATTAATATATTTTGAATTTACAAAACAATTACCATATCTTATAACACTCCAATGCACATAAGCTATTATACAACATTTCAGACCTTAATTACGTTCATAAAAATTTGATGCCACTTTTAATACACATCCATGCACACTAACATAAAAACAAAATAATGTCTAATAAGAAATATGCTCTAAGAAATGCTGTACTATTAGAATGTTGAAATTCACCAACGTATACATATATAACACCAAAATTAAAAAAGGATATTAATGCAGAAATAAGACCAGTAAGTGTGCCAAGTGCTGCAGAGCCAAAGAACATCTTGAGGAAGTATCCCAGTGCCTGTAGAAAGGTTTGCCATCCACTTACATCTGACATATTTTCCCTTGTCAAACCTTCTGCTGTGCTAGATACAATTAAAAGAGAAATAAAAAGAAATGGTTATACATTCTAAGCCTGGATCCAAAAATATCAAACATCTTTTGAGCATAACAACAAAAAAGACTCCCATTTCTTTGTTGCTACCACTCTTAAAAGGCTTTTACTGTGATATATATAACAAGAGGAATGTCAAAAGACGTTAAATCAAGCCTTAGTGTAATCCCCAAAGGGAAACCTAATTCTGCTAGAAATCCAGCATTGCTCCTCTGAAGAATCCCAGAATGGCGTAAATAGGCTATGGTGATGCCCAGTATTTCAAAACAATGCTCAAACTTTGAAAAGGAAAAGAAAACACATTTTACAGTGGTAAAAACTCATGTGATCCTCTGAGAAGAACAAATCAACAGGAAGAGCTCTCATCAAATATTTAGGTGAGGACGAGAGACAAGAAGGTCACTGAAGGAAAAAAAATGCAGCTCTTAGGAGGAAAGCAGAGAAACCTCTTTGTATTTCAGGAATGTATTTCATGGAAATTCTGTGCAATGAACACACAGATTCCAACTAGTATTCCTTTTGGCTGCTTTTAGCCTTTGGCGTCTCCCCTAAAAGCACCACAACTGCAGCAGAAGCAATCAGTTCATTGGAAAATGACTCTGACTTCTCTACCTGCTTGGTACAGCTGCTCCTTCTGTACATTCACAGTCACATCTATTGGCTTCAGCCACAGCATGAAGCGATATCTACCCATTTTTCACTCTTCCAGCCCCAAAGAATTATCATGGGCAAAAGATAAGGACACTGGGTGTTCCTCTGCCCTGTGGTAGCCCCAAGTGAACATAACCCCATTGCATGGATGTTGGTGCATGCCCCCAGCCCCAGCTGCAGTGGCACTCTGGGCACAATGACACGGACACTGAGCTGTTCTCTGGAAGGTGAACATTGCTGTGCCAAGCCTGACAGGTGACATGTGGGGCTCCTGTTGTCAGGACACTCAGATGGAAAGAGAGCTCATAAATTAATGGATTTAGAAAGCAATCAGTTATCTAGGATCAATGAGATAAGGCACTGAGGTAGAGATAATAATGTCTTCTGCCTATACAGTTCACATTATAGATTGCTTTTTACACAGAAGGACCACGTAAAATTCAGCTTTACACCAGAAGCACAGGATTTGTTCCAAAAGAAGATGGAAGAATTACTGTGTATCTGAAAAACCAATAGAAAGCAAGGTGGTTATTGTTTCCACAAACATATGTGGCCCCAGTGCACTTACTTGGTCAGGACAATTGAGACTGCATCGTTGAGAATACTTTCTCCAAAAACCAACATGTTAAGCACAGGATCCACATTAAGGGCATTGAAAATGGCAATAGTAGCCACAGGGTCAACAGCAGATATTAAAGAGCCGAATGCAAAACTGGGAGAACACAAAACAAAAGAGGAAACAAGATGAAAGAAAAATACCTGCCTAGTGACTTATATGAACAACAGTAACAAAGACCATTTGTGTTACAGTTTCTACACAGTGATAAGTTGCGCCCTCTTTCCATTCCTAAGAACTTGACCCTCTGCCAAGTTCTTGAAAAATCTACATTATTGATACTGAAAAGCTTATTCTGACTTTTAAGAAAAGGTTTGGACAAGGAAGTTATACCCTTATCACATATATTAACAATACCAACTAATCAAAGTTTACAAATCTTAAAGTTTGGTTCAAACACTCAGTATCTGTGTAGAGAAATCACTGAGCACAGAATAGAACAGACTAGAATACAACAGAATTGAATATAATACAATAATATTTGGAAATAAGGCTGTAACAAATAGGATATAGAAGTGTTCCATCTATTCCTTAGTTTCGTACACAACACTGAATCTCAGCAATCTAAACACTAACCAAAAGAGGTGGCCAGCTGCAGTGCATGTCCCACCTACAGGTGTGCTGAAGAAAGCTTCACTTCCCCAAGAGCTTACCTGTCTGTCATGTTGAGTTTATAAATTACATCAGCCTGAAAGAATAGGTAGAACATAATCACAATCAACTGTGGTGTTCTGCTGTTCTTAAAAATGAAACTATTCATCAAACCCTAAGTTCATGATTAAGAAAAAAATCACAGTAGTGATGTTACCCAATTTAACGCTGCCCTCCAACAGTGATCTACTGCTACAGTTCTGGTCACACAAGAGCAGGGAACTAGAGCAGGGTAACTAAGACATTCAAAGGAAGAGAAATCTGAGTGCTAAAGAGGAAATTATAGAAAGCCTGACCTACAAGTTAATTATCTTTGTCTATATGTAATCAATGGGAAACACCAAACCATAGAAGCAAAAAAACAAAACAAAACAAAACAAAACAAAACAAAACAAAACAAAAAAAACAACAAAACAAAACCCCCCCCCCAAAAAACTAAAAAAAAAAAAAAAAAAAAAAAAACCCACCAAAAAAAACCTGAGAGAAGAACAAATAAATTTAATACTGTAGAGTATAAAATGGCTCTAGAGAACACAGGTTTTTGAACAGCCTTCCAACAGGAAGATTGTGGAAGTTACAAAAAAAGTAAAACTCAAGTCTTAATTGCTTTTCCCATGGAGCATGCTGCGTCACAGAGTGGCTCAGGCTGGAAGGGACCACTGAGGTCACCTCTTCCACTCTCCCTGCTCCACAGGGAACACATTACCTGGGATCGTGTCCAGACAGCTTTTGAGTATTTCCAGGGAAGGAGGCTCCACAGCCTCTCCAGCAATATCTATGGAAGGGGTTGTATAACACTGCCTTTGTGAGAGCAGAGAACTGGACTTTGTGACCCAGGAATTCACTTTCACTGTATTTGTCTACTCTTCACAAATGGACTTTCAAATAACAAGCCAGATAAACTCAAGTGCTTCAAAGCAGTAAGTCTTACCCGGCCCAGGAAATAGATTCCTCCACCTACAATGAAAGCTGATATTGCAGTGCCAAATACTGAGAACAGAATGATGGAACCAATGTTCTGAAAAAAATTACCCTGGAACACAGAAATAAAATGAGTAAATTAGTAAAAATTACCTGAGGAAAAACTCGTGTTTGGGTTTGCATTTAATTAGATTCTAATTCACAACTGGATTTCTGATTATAAAGGCTCATTAGTTTGGTTCCAGGTACTCCAGCACACACATCCACACCACCTGCCTAAAGAGACTGCTGCTCTCTTGAGGACAAGAGCAATTCCCTCTGATTCCCAGGACTGATTCCCAGTCTGGCACCACCACAACAATGCAATCCTCAGGCAAACAGCTGGATATCCACCAGCACTTTGATATATCCCCCCCAACAAAAGTGTAAGCTAATCCCTCTGTTGGAGACAGGGCATGTGAAAAAGGCTCATCCACTTCCTAGCTGCTAGTGCATTCCCCATGATTTTGAGTGAAAAGATCTCCAGTGTTGGCACCAACTCCTGGTACCACCATGGCCACTGCTCCCCCGTGCTGGGGCACAGCTGGAGCAGAAGGGCTGCACACGGAGCACCAAAGCCCTCAGCCAGGACAAGAGAGGTGACAAATGCCCATGGAAACACAGGCCCCCAGGCAAGGGCTCAGAGCCCTCACACACACTTTCCTCTTCTTTAACTGCGGAGTGACCTCACCTTTCCCACCCCTGATCCTACTCCTTCCCATCTCTCCTGTGCAGCAGCCCTTGCACAGCTCTGGTGAGGCAAGAACCCTCTCCAGCCAAGCAAACCACGTGTGTGCTGTGCCCACCCTGCCAGCACTCAGGTATCAGCAACAAGCTACACTCCCTGCACTCTGGGGTGAAGAGGATTAAATTTGGCACTCTCGGTTCCCTAATGATTAATATAATGGAATTTAATGCAATTATCCTAAGCTTCATGAAGATAACTAAAAGCAGAATCTGTTCCAAACAAAACTTCAACATCCAAAATGAGTGTCTGGCAGGGACTGACCTTGTGCAGTGAATATCCAGATTCAAATATAATAGGTGGAAGCAAAAGCAGAAAAAACATATTTGGACGAAACATTTCTTCTTCCTGCAATACAAAAATTAATTCTAATTTCAGGGATATAATAATTATTGAAATAACATCAAATCTTCTGAAAGAAAAACTATTTTAAAAATAGTGTCAAAAAATGAAAAATCTTTCTCCCTTCTTATCACAAAGCAGAAGACTGAAGAACAGTAAACTATTCCAGGGCTGCTACTGCCATTGTTCTTTTTCAACCCAGTGATAGAAATCTAGGAGTTACTTATTTTAAATTATTGTCTCCAAAAAAGCTGCACAGAAAACAGGTTATTTATGGCAAAGGAAAAAATCTTTCTGTTCCCACAAAAAAGTATTCCCACTTTATCTCAGAATCTGGAAATCTGTAAGGACTGCCAAGGAACAGTGTGGCCACTTGGCCACTGCTTGAATAGAACAGCTGAACTGGGACCAAGCAGAGTTTTACTGGAAAACTCATCAGCTGCCAAGAGGAAATCACGTCAGCACCGCCACGCCCTGCAGGTGACCAGGCTCAGGTGACAATCCCCTGAGGGGTCTGAGGATGGATTCTTCTCAGCAAATGCAATTTCTGCCTGAATTGAATGGTACTGTTCTGATGGTTCCTTTCCACCATCACAGTGATATAAACGGAAGCCACCATGAGGTAAGATGCTATTTTTTGGCGTCCTCAGCCTTTGTCACTTATCTCATCCCCTGGCTAACGCTGCTCACGCTGTACCCCAGCCTGGCACCCTGGTTCTTCTGCTGGCAGACTGAGCACGAAGGCAAATGAGTCCCAGCAGAGCGGGCCAGCCTCTCTGCCCACCTGCTTGCTCCCTCCTGGTCCCCCAGCACGGAACACAGCACAGCCTGTCACCTCTGCAAGCACCGATTAACTTGTTTAAATCCAGGTTAAACAGCTGATGGACTGTTCTGTTCAAACACCAGCTTTCAAAACAGAGGTACTCATCTCTTTAAAGTCTCATTCCTGCCTGTACCAGCGATAATCATCTTAAAGGATTTGGGGGGCTTAGAAAACAAAACTCATCCTTTAGACTGAAATGCTCCAGTCCGTGGCTGTGCACGCACGACGCTGTGAATCGATGGCTGACACTGCTGGCTCTGTCAGCACAGGAACTGCTCCACAACAAAACCCCACGGAGCTGAGTAACTGCACTTTTTAAAGTGCCTGAAACCAGAGCTGGACAAGGAAGTGAGAGCAAAGGAAAGGAAGGACTGCATTTGTGCTGCATGGAAGCAGAGGAAAATAAAACATGAGGACTCTGATTATCAGCTGATTATATGTGCTAGCCAAGAACCACCAGCAAGCACAAAGTCTTAGTGGTGAACTTGAATGAACGCTTAGTAAGGCATGATCACTTGAAATTACATTACAAAGTTTTCAGGGCAGGGATACGATCCAAGATCTGCTTTGTACAGAGATATAGCCTGCAGTTAAATATTCTATTTTCTATCTTATCAGAGAAACAAAAGGTATTTAGTAAATTTAGAACCATTTATAACCACATAATAAAGTCCATAAATTGTTATTGATTACAAAATTTCACATCTAAAATTACAACTATGTTAAAACCTAAGCTTTATTACAGTGAAAGTAACTCAGATAAGCAAATAATAATGTGATATCTGTGACCTTTCACCTTGGCTGACAACCCAAGCAAGCACAGCCCCTCAGTGCCTCCCAAGATGTGGCCAACACTTTCCAGAAAACCCCCATGTAATTCACTGGCTGTGATCAGAGCACAAAGCTCTCTTTTTATTTCTTACATACATGACCTTACTCAGATTATTTTATTTAATCAATACGAAATTTTAAAATGCTGATGTTGTGTCCATTGAACTGACTTTCAGTTTTTAGTCAAATCCAGTTGACACAAATCAGGAACGAAAAAGCACTAACTCCTGCAGCCCCCACTGTTTCTAATGACTTAATATGTAAAAATGAAATATCACAAAACGCTGGTGAGCTATGTAATTGTTTAAATAAGTGTACACAGAGCTAGTGTAGTTAGCTGACAAAAAGAGAAGTATAATATGTAGTTCAAAAGCTACATCAGATTGAAAATCTATGCATTTTAATGCATTTCAACTAAGC
The DNA here is from genome assembly GCA_036630365.1 of Acanthiza pusilla. Taxonomy (NCBI): domain Eukaryota; kingdom Metazoa; phylum Chordata; class Aves; order Passeriformes; family Acanthizidae; genus Acanthiza; species Acanthiza pusilla. Next base: position 16,387,912 of record JAXCHO010000050.1, read on the forward strand.
AGAAAAAACTCTTCCTTTAGGGCAATAACTGCCAAGAAATATAAAGCTGCAAGCTAGGATTAAAATTCACTACTCAGACCAAGATTTTCAGCTGACTGATATAAATCCTGTTTAGAACTGGCAATTCAAATCACTGTGACTTCAATCAGTCCACTGATCTAATCCTAATAAACTGTTTGGTGCTATGAAACAAAATTACAGTTTAAATGCTGCCAGATTTTAAATTAAAGCAGAAATAGTGAAGAGTTCATTGCTTTGAAAATGTGGGTAAATGATAGGAGGCAAAATCCTTGCTCCACTGTAGTCTTCACCTCTTGGAGAAACTTCTGTGAGGACTTGCCCTCTAAAATATCAAGTATTACAAAGTCTTTTTAATAAGATTTAGGGATTTTTCTACAATTAAAAATTCATTGTTACAACTATACCTTCCAGTTGGCCAGCTTTTGAGCCTCTATGATTTTTATAAAAGCTCCCATAAGGATACCTAGGAGAGAATGAGAAAACATTCTGAAATAGCCACAAAATACATCACTGTTCATCAGCTCTCCAAGTTTTAGAAGTGGAAACAAAGCAAAACATAGTGCAGCAAGTCTTTCATTCCTAAACCATGAAAACACTGTGTGGTCTTGGGTTTAATGCCCAAATATCCAGTTTCCAATTGCTTACATAATTCAGAGTTTCCCTGCACAACAGATTGTCTCTTGGGATATCCCAACTCCAAACAGGCATACTGAGAGTGCAATGCTCACTGGTTCAGAAAGATAACAGGCTTAACTCGTCAAAACAGCTTCTCATCTAAACTGCACTCAAATAAAATTCCGCCTTTCTTGCTGAAGAATCAGGAAGTTATGAGTTAGGCATCTGTGCCTCATGTCACTTCAATACGATTTGCAGTTAAAGCAGCTTAAATGAAATCACTCTTCTCCACAGAAGTGAATTTTGTTTGAATGAAATCATATCACTTTCTGGCAATGAAGAAGGCAACAAACTCTCATCAGGGTGGAGACCCTGTCAGAACTATTTTCCAAATGAATTACACATTGTTTAAGTCATGTAGAAATAATATGAACATAAAATCATTTTAACAAGGCTGCTGCAAACTCAGTGGTTAAAGGTTATCATACTCTTTCCTCCTAAACATCTTCAAACATGAAGACAGAACTGTAACAGGATTTTTTCTGGAAGTCATGAAGATAACTCATGAACAGTCATTAATTGTTTTCAGGTAGTTATAGGGAACTTGTTTTTAGTCAGATTTCAGATCTGTGTCTCTGCATAGCTGTGTTTTATTAGTTACAGAATGGAGACTTCACACTCAAACACTGGGACACAGAAGTCAAATACTCCAAATGAAAGGTACAAAGGATCTGAGAAGCTTGAAGTACACTTTCCTCTAGCTCATGTTAAGTATGCCTTCCTGTAACTCATGAGACCTCTCATGCTGTAGCCAACAAAAGAGTCTTACAAACAGAATCACATGGATTACTCCTGATGGATGTGTCACACACACAAAGCCATGAGGCCTAAGCCTTCTTTTATACAAAAATCTGTGAAGCCATCAGTCCCAGAGGGTAGAAATAATTGTTCCATGAAATGGTTTCTATGGAAAGGAAGAGGAAAACATTAATGAAGGAACATCAAAGGTCTGCTGCTCCTTGGAGGACAGGAGGCAGATACAGCCACTCACATGCCACGTACATTTACAAATTACCCCTCCTTTATTACTAAATGAATGAACACAGTTTTTGATCAGCTGGTTCTATTAAATCAGGCAGCTCACTTTCATCAAGGGGCTAATTGGAAGGTCAAGTCTGTAAGTTAATCTACACCTAATTTTTTGGAAAATTTTATAGCCATTTTCTTATTGCAACCAACCTTTATTTTCCTGAGAACACGTTAAAACTCAGTAACAAATCAAAGAGAAAAAACATTTCTGACAACTAGTTTTACCAACAAATTTCCAGCAGTTTATAAGGATGATGATCAAAATCCAGCCTCTGAGAATGCACTCGCACTCTGTCCACCAGGAGAGACACACTCCCTAGGAATCATAAACTAGAAGCTTCCGAGCAGTTTAGACAATGGGAGGAAAAACATTTGTGAAAATCATACCTCTCTTCTCTGCTGCCACTTTTATTAGCCTTCAATAACTTCCTGAGAGCATTTGCTTAATTTACAAATCAAAACAGGACACACCTCACTTCTGGCACTGCTGGCAAAACTGGATACTTGAAACTCAAGCTGTGCTCTTGCAGCTGCAGAGAGCATTACCAGGACTGTGCAGCACTGAGCTGCTAACTCCAGCAATTACACAGGTGCTGAGTCCTGTCTCCAGGGCTGAGAGTACTTTAAATATGACTGAATCTATAAACTGAATAAATAAGGCTGAAATGACACAGGACATCTGTTACCTGGGCTGCTCCTGGGTATAACACCCTGGTGACTCACAGGAATTGCATCTGCTGGCACCGTGTCACCTCACGGAGGGAACAGACTGCTGCTCTGCTGGGGTTCACCCCAAAACCCAGCTGAGCAAGGCCCTGCACGGCCTCTAAACAGAACACCAAAGGTGCAGCACTGCTCCTTCTGACCCACCCTGAGGAGCAGCGACAGCCCCGCCAAGAAGCTTCCCTGTTTCTCGAACAGGATTTTGTTGGGGCTTACAGGAACATCGGACACACCAGGGCTAAATCCAACAGCGATAACGCTTCTCCTGCAGCTGAGATGCCAAGAACAAGAAACAGAAAGAGAAGAATGTCTGTGCCTCTGCTGCTCTGCTCAGCTCAGCAGGAGCAGGACACAGGCTGGCCCAACTCCTCTTCCCTGCACTGCCCAGGATACACAGAGCAAAAGCAAAGAAAATTCAAAAGTATCCAGCAAGAGCAATCATTATACTGCTGCATTTTATGTTGGGGATTATGCTTAAATTTAGATTAGCTGTTTAACAGCCATGGTAACTAACCTGATTTGATGCCAAATCAACACCTTTCACTTGGGTTTTTGTGTACAAAGAGGAAGGATACTGAAGGGATAGTAATGTCCTTTTGGAACCTTTCAGGACACTGGGAGACACATTCACAAGACATCTCACCTACCCACAGCAATACTGTAAGGAGGCAGGGAAAGAGAAATGTGTCAATAGTGAATCAAGCACTGGTGGTTTCTGTGAGGATGACAGAGTGAGTCAGGATGAGCTGCAGCAGCTCTGATCCGTGTCATGCACAGAACCACAAAGGCCCAAAAGCCTAAGGATGCTGCTGCTACAAAGATGAGGGGTGTGTGCAACACCCAGCCCTAGGACAGGATCCTTACCCACCTGTTTGTCTTTCAGTTGTACAGAAAAACTGAAACTCACACAGGGCCTTGCAAGTGAATGCTGCTTGAAGCTCCAAATCCTGCTACGTGAGAAACATGATGTGGTCTCCACCACATAGTTATCTACAGATCCAGGAGTCACACTGCTGAAAAATATCCTTATCTTTCTGCCAAGTAACAGCTCTAAGATTTTTCTCAATCTAGCACCCGAGATGCAAGAAGATCCTCGTTTTCCAGAAAGCATAAATTACTGACAAGCACCAGAAAGCTCATTTGCTCCCATTAGGAAACTGTAAAAATAGAGTTAAGAAATATGAGAGAAGGTACCAGCCTAGCCCAGGACAGTCAAAAATCTACCTGCTCAACTGGTAATATGCTCCTTTGAGCTATGTTAGGATTGCAAGTGAGCATCTTTGTCTCCTTGTTATATTTTTAGAACAACTGTGAGTGAAAGCATCACTAGTAACAGAGGCAAAAATATCACAGAATCTTGCAGAAAAGTCACAGCTGCAAAACTGGTGCTGGGAACATTCAGGTTCTTTAAACATTAGATAGCATGTAGAGAAAATAATAAACATATTTGGCCTGATTTGCTCCTTATTTACACATTTATACATCAGGTGCAAAAGCATATAAATAAATTAAATTACCCTGACAAAATTATAGGCTCAGGAATAATCCAAATTGATTCCAAATTAAGTAAGCACTTGATCTCCATGAAGGGTGACACTCCTACAGCTCAAGCCACAGGAAGAGCTCTTGTCATGGTACTGCAGGGAGAGTTAAGGATCTGGCAGGCCAGGTGAGTTTTCAGGACAGTGACAGTCCCCACTCACATTAAATTCCACACTCAGACATAATTCTACCAACAGCAATATAAACGAGTGTACCACTCCAAAGGGAAGGCCAGAGCCTCACGACCAGCTGCACATCTTGTCCTACCCTGGGGATGCAAACTGAGGAAGATGCCAAAGTACCCAGGCAGTGACATCCCAATGGGTGTCATTTCCCTGGGCCAGTCTCTGCATGTATGCTCATTTCTTTATTTCTCCAATCAATTTAACTCTATGAATTAGTTGTTTTCTTTACTGCATCCTGTTTGCTCCATCTTTCTAGTGATGGCTAACACACAACAGACTGCTCCCAGTCCAGTCCAGACTACTGACTTTGCCTGGGCCAACATAAATCCAACGTAAAAATGTCATGGTAACTCACCTAAAGAAACAACAGCCACGCTCTCTGGTAAAAAATGAAGCCGGTATTCTATCAGTAAATGCACCAATATGATGCAAATAGCTATGAAGAAAAAAAAAAAGGTGATGTAGAAGTGTTAGAAGAGAATAAAACATACTTTTAAGCAGTATTTTTAAAATACACAAGCAAACTTCTCGTAATGATTTAGGAGACCTCACTTTGGCAATAAACCAAGAAGCTCCATAGTCTAAGCAGCAGCTCCCACCAGCATGAACATTCTAAATCCCTGTGCTGTGCAAAATCCCACCTCCCAGAGAGAACCAGAGGAGAAATAAACCACTATGGTTTTGAGTTGGCCTATGTGTTCAGACACAGAGTACAACTAACAAAGATTAAGAGACTTTCAGTTCATCATTCACCTATAACAAGAAGACTAAAAAATATCGTCATGCCACTAGACTGTTCCTCTTGCTGTGCCTGGACTCCAGTCTGAACTGGAAGGATGGGTTTGGGGGGCGTAGGTGCCACCAGCTTGGTAGTAGCAGCCAGCATAGTGTGGAGGGTGGCATTGATGAATTCATGGGTGGCGTTGGCAGACCTGTCAGGAGAATAGAATAGAATAGAATAGAATAGAATAGAATAGAATAGAATAGAATAGAATAGAATAGAATAGAATAGAATAGAATATGTGATTATACGGGACGGGAGAGCATGATAAAGCCTACTACAGACATGCACACATCACCCACCCACTAGATCATACTAAACTTGCACTGCTAACCAACTCGTTAAGGTCGTTTTTTAAAGCAGTTTCATGTTACGGAGCTGATTGCTGCTGAGCTCCTTCAGGCGCTGCAGACACCCAGCACTGTGCAGTGACAGTCTGACACCGAGGGCACGGGCAGCGCACGCGGCGTGTGCACAGTGACAAACCTGCTGTGGGCCCTGCAGGGACTGTGGGACCGCACCCGCCGCGCCCCCAGCCCCGAGCCCCGGGCACCGCGCGGGGGCGAACCGAACCGCTCAGCACCACACCGCTCAGCGCACCGCACCGCTCAGAGCACCGCACCGCTCAGGACACCGCACCACTCAGCACCGCACCGCACCGCTCAGCTCAGCGCTCAGCGCACCGCACCGAACCGCACCGCTCAGCACCGCACCGCTCAGGGCACCGCACCGCTCAGGGCACCGCTCAGCACCGCACCGCCGCGAGCCGCCGCTCAGGGGAGAGCCACCCCCGGCAGCCACAGCGCAGCGCGGCTGTGCCCCGCAGCAGGACCGATTCCGGCAGGCACGGCACGGCACGGCACGGCACGGCACGGCACGGCACGGCACGGCACGGCCGTGCCCCGCAGCCCCGGGACGCCCCCGCCGCCCCGCACTCACTCCGCCATCTTGCCGGGCTCAAGCTCCCGCGGCGCCCTGCGCGCCCGCACTTCCGGCGCTGCGGAGGGCACTTCCGGCCGCGCTGTGGCCGTGCGGAACGGCCGCGGGAGCGGCGGCGGGCGCGCGCACCGGGCACGTCACGTGACAGCGGCGGCCGCGCGCACCGGGCACGTTACGGTTCCCGCGCTGGGCGCGGGGCGGTGGCGCTCGGGGCGCCCCCTGTCGGCGGGGGCAGCGACTGCAGCGCCGCCTCTGCTGCCCTCAGAGTCGGCATCGCTCCTGTCCCTCAGAGCCATCACACCCTGTAACTTGAGCTGCCATCGCTCCTGTCCCCAGAGTCGCCATCGCTCCTGTCCAGAGCTGCCATCGCTCCTGTCCAGAGCTGCCATCGCTCCTGTCCCCAGAGCTGCCATCGCTCCTGTCCAGAGCTGCCATCGCTCCTGTCCAGAGCTGCCATCGCTCCTGTCCCCAGAGCTGCCATCGCTCCTGTCCCCAGAGCTGCCATCGCTCCTGTCCCCAGAGCTGCCATCGCTCCTGTCCCCAGAGCTGCCATCGCTCCCTGTCCCCAGAGCTGCCGTTGTGTCCTGTCCCTCAGAGCCGCCATTGCTCCCTGTCTCTCAGGGCCGCCGTTGAGGTGAGCGTGGCCCGGGCCTGTTCGCAGGGTGCTGTGGCCCGGTGGGTGTAATGCCTGTGACTGTGCTGAGGCATCGCACCAGGCCTGCTCGGTGGTGCTAAAGCCGGAAATGGGTCCTGACTTCCCAAATCAGACCTGTTCCCCCGCAGCTCCCATGACCCTTTCCCCAGCTAAGCAGACCTTGGCGAGGCCACGGCTAGTCCATCGCTCACTGCGCAGCCACAGCCTGGCCTGACAGCAAGGACAGCGCATCAAACGAGTCCCATCGAGCTGAATCAGAAGGCCACTACCTCAAAACCGGCATAAAAATGCACTCGAATTAAAATACCAGTGAGTAATTAATTAGCAATTTTAACCAGCAAATTAAAATAAAGTTTAGACCAGTTTTAGTTGGTCTCAGTTCAAATGCCCTCCTGGCCACCCAGGCTGCTGCTGTGATTGGGTCTCTAAGTGCTCCTGTGCATCAGTTCTTACCTGGAAAATGAGGCTGATTAGCACCTTTCAGCTTACAAAGCCAGCTGAGGACATCCATCCATCCATCCAGTCTGTGCAAGTTTGAGATACTGGGGTGACAGGCACTATGGGACAGCGTATAACAGCATCACATGCGTTTCTGTTCATTTCTGGTTTGACTAGCTCAGGAAGGAAAAGGGGGGTTGTACAAACACACATATTGATTTGAATACCTCAGATTGCTTTAAAGGCCCTCTGAAATATCACCTGTGAACTTAATCAAATGAAATTTCAGACTTATGACAGAGACACTGGCACTCATGATTCATTTACACAAAAGTGAAAGCCACTCGGGTAGGTATGAACATGCCTGACTTTTAAAAACCAGTGACTTGGGCAGCAGCTGTTTTTCTCCATGCACTGGCAGGGCAGAGCTGGAGGACTTTTGGTTTCCTGTTGACAGGCTGAACCTACACCTCCTTTGCTCATCTAATGTGGTTTTGTGGTGACCTACTTAGATAGTCTTACCACAGTTGTGACCAAGGTTTTTTTTCCACACTGGCTAATTTCCGACAATCTGCAGTTTGCTAATCCCCATCTGCTTTAACTCATTCTCTACATCCCAGTAGCAGTTGGGACAGAGTGCATGGCTTCAGCTGAGGCACAGCTCATGGGGTCACTCAGAGCTCACAGGTACCAGTGGAAAATGAGACTGGCAATTTGCAAAATTGCAAACTGATTCCCAGAGTGATGTGCACATCTTTCTTCACTTGGAACTGGCAGGACTGCAGGCCTCCAACACATCAGAAATTCAGGCACTTCTGCTTTTTGATCTCAGCTTTCATGATGTACTGGAGTAGAGATTTTGAACAACACTTCATCCATAAATAATGAAGCTTGATCCAGAATGAGATGCACTTAAGCTGATTAAACACGGGAAATTTCCGTGTGAATACTGTCTTCATTTTTTCTGTAAAAACTAAAATTCAGAGTTCGTCAAGGATGGCTGGAAGTAGCTGATCACTAAAAGGTGAATCATCAGTGTTTCCCTCCAGAACACCTCTAAGAAGAAATTAGTCTTCTGCAAACTTGCATGTTTTTAGGTCATAATAACGTCTGGAGTTTTTCTTTGCTTTTCTGGGAAGCACAGTGAAAAAGCAAGAAGTTATATTGACTGGGGTTGAGGGAGAGCGAGTGGGATTATGGCAGAGAAGGCCAGTGGGGGCCACGTGCCTCTCTCCTCCATGCAGTACAGCTCATGCTCTGAGTCACAGGACAGGAAGAAGCTCCCCAGCTGTGCAGCCCAATCCTCTTTGCAGGTCCTTATCCTGTCCTCCTAGAAATCAGAGAAAAGTATAATTGAAAGCACTTCTGGAGACCTCCAGTCCATCCTCTGCTCACAGCAGGTCCAGCTTCAAGGTCAGAGGAGGTTGCTTAGGGTTGTGTCCAGAGAAATTTTGAAAATCTGTAAGGATCGAATGTCCCCACTCCATGGATGAAGCATGGATGCAGCTGCTCTGGGAGACCTGTTGTGCTGCACCACTCTCAGGCTGAAGAACTCTTCCCGTTGTGCAGCTGGAAGCCCTCTCGTTGCACTTCGTAGCTGGTGCCTTTTCTGTTGCGCAGCCATGCCTGGCATCTGCTCCTCCTCCCGAAAAGCTGTGCCACACTGATCTGAGGTAGGAGTAGCTGCATCCTTTCTCGGTGGTTTAAAATCCAATCAGCCGATGGTGGAAGGGCCACTGCAGTTGTGTTGGATGGGGAAGAGGGCGTGGCCAGAGTCCATGTGATCTTCACCAGTGGCAATGGGCTCCTGCCATTGTCACCAGAGCAATGATCAGATCTGTACGAGCCTGGTGCAGAACAAGGAAAATCTTTCCTTTCTTTCCTAGTCACCCAAGTTGTGTTTGGCATGATGATTAGGTCATCTGGCCTAAGCATGAAGGCCAGAAATTGTACTGGTTTGCTTTCTCTTTGCTATTTCATTGCTTTTGTTTTGTTTGGGTGTTTTTGGTTTTGGCCTCGGCCTCAGCCTCATTTTTGGATTGTTTTTGTTCCTTAAATCTTTTAACTGTCATGGTCAGGAAGCTCCACACTTGTTTTGTTTTACTGGCCTTTTAGCTGTCATGTGCTTTTCATGAGGGACTGGTGCAGAAAAGGGATGACTACAGATGTAACTCTTCTCCTCACTGTGCCTGTTGGCTCTGGCCAAAGGGAAACCACAGATGGGTTTGGGGAGCCATGGGAAGGATTCAGGAGGGGACGTGGAAGGGAGAAGGATTTAGGCAGGAAAGCAGAGGCCTGACAACATAAACACAAACCCAGGACTGAACCTCACAAAGGCCAGGATCTGAAGGGGGAAAAAAAAAAAAAACAGGAAAAGGGGAAAAGGTAGATGGAGAACAAGGGTCCCAGGGAGCCCTGTTGGAGGGGGAGCATCAGAGCAGCTGGAGGCATCCAGGGCTGCTGGGTCAGGCTACTGCGTGAGAGCAGGAAATTGCAGGAAGCAGCACGTAGCAGTTGGTGAGCTCCTCTGAACTGTCTCCTCTCCACTGAGGTGTAGTGCTGCCACACACATGCTCAGTACAGCGTGCTGTGGGTGAAGTAACCACAGGTGATATCAAATTATAACGTCTCCAGTGCTCTGTGCGAAGAGATGGTGATTTTCATGTCTCATCTCTGACTCATCAGCAGGAAATACCACTGCTTGTTTGACCTGTTGTTGCCAGTGAGAAGGGGCAAGTGCGTCTTACTGCCACTGAGGTAACCAAGCCAAGCATCACTCCGGCATCGTGGTGCACACCGTGTTTCAAGGACTTGGTCACAACGGAAAGTAATAATTTTGGCAGGAGGCTATTCAGGCTTCATCTCACTTGTGGTTTTCTGATGCACAGCTACTGAGCATCTGTTGATTAATGCATGCACTAAATGTTGCTTTTAATAGATCCCAGGAATTTCACAGTTGTTTAAACTCATCTAAGATGATGTGGCTGTAGGTAACATAGTGTTTAGTTTTAATTCTTAAATTATGCAGAGCAGCCTAAATAGATAGCTATGTAGAACGCCGAGGGAAGGCACAGATGAGTTAGTGACTAGCTGTAACTTTGTACTGGAAATGTAGGGTAAGGTGCTACTTTACAGCCCAGAACTTTGTTCTCACTTAGGAGTGGAGGCTGTCAGCTCCAAAGACCGAGGGCATGCCAGATTTACTCTAGGGAGTTCCTTTAGCTCTTGTGCTTTGGCCTTGAAGACATATGGGTTTGCCTTTTAGATTATCTACAAACATGGTGATATCAGGCCGGTTGAAGTCACCCTTGAGTCAATGCTCTCTGAAACAGAGGGCTGAACTTCCTTCTGCAGTGGGGTGCAGCAACAGTGGGAGGAGGCTGCCAGATGTAGGCAAGGTGGAAGTGCTTCAACTAGATTACTGTGGAGCTATCCTACAAGTGTTTAAATACATCAGTTCCCTTTGGAGCTTGGATTCATAGTAAAGATAAAATATTTCCTGGGTTATGGAGAGGAATTGAGCTCTAAACTCCCCTAAAGCCAGATCCTGATTCTGGCATGGAATATGGTATAGGCCAAAACCCAAAATAAGCCAGTGTTTTCAAAGACAAAATCAGCAATATTAAGACCACCGAGACCAGCAGTGGCCTTGCAATGGCCCTGTCTGTGGGCTGCATGTGAGGAGGGAATGCCCATGGCTATGGCACCACAGTGCCCACAGGGCAGTTATTGCTTACAGAAGACTTGCCTTTGGGGGCTTCAGCGTCACCCAGGATTGACCCCATTACAGCTGCTGAAGATCTTGGCAGGCTGGGATGTCAGTGCTGCATTGGCCTGAGAACAACCTCTATGCAAATGGATCATCTCCTCCCACTCCCCTCTCAGTTTGAGACTGAGAAAGAGAAAACTGATCGTACTTTCACAGGACGGATGAATGATCTTTGTTATTACACTCCGGGCATTTCTTTATTGCACAGACAAAGGTTCAGCTGCCACTCAGAAGGCAGGGAAAGCAACAGTGTGTAATTTGCTTTATTGCTTTGGGATAGATGGGAAGGATTCTGTTGGGCTGACTGATGAAATCCTGAAAATTGTTTTAGACCCTTCACTGTATAGATCTGGTTTTCCATCTTCTTAATGTGCCTTAACATATATAGCATTTTATTCTCTTGCTATTTTCAGTAGGCATAGGCTTGGGTGCATATATATATGCACGCTTGCGTGTATAAACATAAATAAATACATAGGCAGGCAAATTCCAGGCACTAGTTCTCAGCAGATAATGTCTCTCCTGTTGTTTTGTTATCTGTTGTTTGAAACTATTGGATGCTTGGTTTGTTTGCTTTTCATTGCATATTTAGTCTGGTTTTGACATGCTCAATCTGGAGTTTATCCAGGAGGAAGCAGTGACAGCAGGAATCGTATCGCGTGGCTGTAGCCAGTGCCCAGCAGGACGAGCCGCTGTAGCCAGGCACCAAAGGTGGTGATTCACCTGAAATGCAAAGGGGATCAGCCCTTGGAAACAGGGACCCAAAGGGCACTGGGAGGGACTGTCCCAAGGGCACTGTCACGTCACCTGCTGGCACTGCTAGCTGAGTGGCTGAACACACAGGCTGGGGAGACTGAACTCCTCCCTTGCCGTGAGTGTGGGGATGGGGTGAAGGGGACCTTGTTGAGAAGTGACCCCAGCTTCTCCAGCCCTGTTTGCTTTTCAAGGAAATGCAGCTCTCCTGACCCCAAGCTCATGTCCTAATTTTTGGCAGCAGATGGTTGTTCATGCTGGCTTGTGCCCTGCCACCCACCAACCACTGCTCTGCCACGTAGGCAAACACAGAGGACTGTCCCCGTGCACAGAGCTCGCTGCTTTACCAACAGACAGTCTCTGCTGGGTGTGTGGTTCAGACACTGACAGGTGCGGCCAGGAGGTGCTACCCCACACACAGGACATAGAGGAATTTTCTTCTCTTGCTTTTTGTTTTAAACAGTGAATTTTTTTGACTGTGAACTCAGGCATTTCATGAATTTCAGAGCTGGTGCTGTGGTGTGACTCATCGAGTCCCCTCTCCCAGCAGTGTGTGATGGGCCTTCTGTCTCACAACGTGACTCTACCAGCACAAATGGGCTATGTTTAGTGACAGGCTTCGGCAGGAGGCAGTTGCTGTTTTACAAATGCCTAAACTGAGGCGCAGAGAGGCTGGAGAAACGGGCCCAGAACAGACAGCAAGTCAACGGGTGAGCTGGGAAACATCCCACCTGCTCTCTGACCAACACTTTATGTCAAGACCCGAACAGACTGGGGAAATCTGCTCCCACTTTTTTACCCCAATCTCCCACTAAAGAGGTTTTGGTTTGTTTATGGGCACAGATGGCTCTCACTATCACCACTTACTTATCCCATTCTGCACCCCACAGCCAGCCAGCCAGACGGGCTGGAGCCCAGCATGGGGCAGCTCCATGCTCGTGTCCCCTGCCAGTCCCAGGGACACAGCCACACTGCACCAGGCCAGTGGGTCCTGCAGACCCTGCCTCTTCTTCCCAGCACTGGCCAAGGGCTTCTGCATGCTCACGAAATGAGGCGTGAGAAGGCAGTGATGACTAAGTAACATCCTTTTCCATTTTCTCCTGATGTCTTCCTCGAGTCAACCTACTTTATTTTTAAAAGGGCTGTTCCATGCTTCATTTCAAACTGACATTGCAAGTTTGAGCCTCCCTCATCCTGCCCCAGGTGTGGTTTCTGGAGTGTATTTATGTATTTGGTGCATGTGTATCCATCCTAGAATTTGATGGCACATTGCATGTGTGTGTGTGTAGGGGGATGACAGGGAAAGAAGACAACAGCAGTAGAAAGCATAATTTGTAAATTAAAAACAAATAAAATAATGAAGAATGGAAAAATCAATTATGGTCAGGCCAGAATTAGAATTTAAACAACCGACTGCCCTCCTTTCCCATACACAAAGCCAGCAGAGGCTGTAAGGAGGCATCTCAGAAGACAAAGAGCAGGGTAAGCAGATGCAGCCTGGCTCCTGAAAGCCTCTCCAGCTACTTCTCAGTATATAGAGATCACAGAAACTTCTAGTGTCTGCAGCTTCCTCTGGCAACCAGTCCCCACTGGACTGTGAGCAGAGCCACCTCCTTTTCTTTTCTGGACCTGGTTGCCACCAGATTTCTGGGACATGAGTCGGTGTGCTGTGGGGAACCATGAGTGCTGTGTCCGCCTTTGCCCTCAGTGGGCAGGCAGCAGCTGCTTCCCGGGCAGGAGCCATTCGTCACCCGGGAGGTGAAACCCCAAACCAGAAAGCTTGGCCTTGCCTGTGCCCTGCCTTCCTCCCTGCACAGCTCACCTCCTCACTGCCTGCCCTCCACCCTGGGTTTGTTTAAATGCTGAATACCTGTTTGTTAAGGGCAGGGTTTAGGTATTCTCTGGATTACATTCTTGTTGGTCTATAAATTAAAAGTTCTTCCTCTTTCCTTATTACAGACTACCCTGAAAGCCCTTCTGTCAATGGGAATTAACAAATCTTTGTGACAACTCTGATAAACAGAGTGTTTGGTTAGCTGGATTACATTTACTGGTGCCAGCTGCAAATGAGTCCAAGTATCTGTTGTACTGGTGAGGTGCATCTGCTGTGACATGTCTACAAACAATTGGCAATGGGAAAAGAGAGCAACTGTACAAACAACTGCATTTCTCGCTCATGGCAATAGCCTGGAGCTGCTGGGCACTCCCAGGACTTGTCACCTCATGCTCACACAAGCAGCTTGCTCTCAAGCTGCTTCCAGAACTGCCAGCCCTTGCAGGAGGAAATGGAGGACCCTTCCAAGAAGGATGCCCATCTCCTCTGCCCTTTGCCGGTAATGGGACGGCCTGGCAAGGGCAGCTGGGACGCAGGGAGGCACATGGGGTGGCACTCCAAAGTGTGTGCCAGCGTGCACATGTATTTCCTAGCTGGTCTTCCCAGTCTCCAGCCCACTCTGTTCATAGCCCTGCTGGCTAGCATAGCCAGCCAGACACCTCTGCCCAGTGCCATTCAGCAGGTGGTTGGGAAAACAAGCAGTGGGACCTAGATTTTTTGGGAGGCTTCATTACCTTGTCCATGGTGCCTTTGCTGGGAGAGAGAAGTTTCATAGCTGTTCAGTACCCAGCAAAGTCAGAGCAGAGAGAAAAAGAATCACCTGAATGTCCTGCTCTGCCTGGTACACTGTACTCTCTCACGTCTCCTTCCTGTCAGAGGCTGCTGCTGGTGGTTTTTATGGGCATTCTCTGAAGTATAAGAAAGTAAAAGAATGTTCTCCTGCTTCTGTTATCTCTGCAATCCCTCATCGGGACAGCAATTGCTTTGTTGATAAAACACAGCTCCTGTTCACACCTGCTGCACAAATCACTTTTAACACACAACATGCAGGACCCATAGGACACAGAGTGACAGCCTGTCCCTGGGCCCTGTGGCCTGTCTTGCCCTGGATAGAGAACATGGCCCCTGCAGCCTGAAGCATAGATAAAGGGAGAAATAGAGATTTTAGAGAGGTAACGTGGAAAAGCAACAATAACAAAGATTTGATGCTGCTCGAGCGATAACTATCTCATAGGAAAGAGGGGATATATTACAAAAGAAACAGAAAGGACAGTGGAAGGAAGGCTATCTAGCTGTGGTGGGCTGGTAAACACCCAGCCAGGTGCTCGCTCCCCTCCAGTCAGATGGGGGAGAATATCAGCAGGACAAAACTGCGAAAAAAGGAGTGGGTTGGGACAAAGGCAGTTTAGTAAGTGAAGCAAAGCTGTACAAGCAAGCAAAGCAAGATAAGGGATTCAGTCACCACTTTGCATCAGCAGGCGGGTGTTGGGCTGTTCCTCAGGAAGCTCATAGAGGTTACTTGGGAAGACAAACACTATTAACCTTGAACATCTCTCTTTCCCCATCCTGTCCCTGAGCTTTTATTGCTGAGCACAGTGTCCTGTGGCGTGGAATATCCCTTTGGCTGGTTGGGGTCAGCTGTGTGTCCCATCCAGTCTCTCACCTCCTCAGCCTCCTCACTGTAGGGGCAGAGTGTGAGAAATGAAAAGGCCTTGGTGCTGTGCCAGCCCAGCTGGACAGTGGGTACAGCACTGGGGTGTTACCAGTGTTGGTTTAGTCCGAACTACAAACCACAGCACCTGACCAGTGCCACTGAAGAGTCTCCACTCCGCCTCAGGCAGACCTAGTCTGGCAGTGCTGGAGGAGGAGAGCCTGACGAGAAAAGAGCAAGCGCCAAGGGAATTATTTCTGTCCTTGGCAAGGCCATTTTCCTTGGATACTCCTCTCTTTCCAAGAAGAGATCAGTTCTGCAGTCCTCCTTTCACCCCTGCAATTACTCCTTTGACAGACCCAGCTGCTCATTCCCTCTGCCACGTTCATCCAGCCATGGCACAGGACTGGAGTGGGTGCCTTGCCCATTCCTGTAGTGCTGCTGCCCATGTCTGTCCCTGGCTGTGGGGTGAGATGAAGCTGTAACCAGCAGCTTCCCCTGCTCTAAAAGGCAAGGGTCGGGCCTTCAGCTAATACTCCAATTAATTTCAGGTCTCAAAAAGAGTTGCACAGTCTCAGAGTTTCAACTGGGATGTATAACACTGCATCCCTCTGTCCCAGCAAAGCAGTGATGGCTCAAAGTGATCCATGCTATTCTAAGCCAGAAATCTGCAGCACCAGGGAAAAACGTTAACAAAAAGCTGTTTGTTTAGTTTAAAATACCCTTACAAACTAAACAGCTTAAATCCAGGTTGTGTACAATGAACTGCACACTGTAAATTTTTTTTTTCTTAGTTTATCTGAGAAAAATATGCTGATGGCAAGGCCAGGCCTGGTTTGTTGTTGTAACTAGGCACCGTCCTTAGCAAACTCGCCTGCTAGCCTCAGTCGGCCATTGTGAATAATCAAGGTTGCACAAGAAGAGAAACTCTGCGACCCTGGCTGAAACCAGCTGGTCATGCAGGGAGCACCTGTCACCCCAGTGAATCATGGGGTGGTGACTGTTTGGGGACACAGCAGTTAGGGCCAGCAGACCCGTAAGGTCACCTTTGCGGGCCACCTCTGTATCACGGGCCAGGTAGTATCATCTGTGAAACCCTGTAATGAGCCCCACAGCTTGTAGTTCAGGATGTGTGGCTGGCACTTAAATTCCATGGAACTACACTGCTCTAATTGCGTGACAGCAAGACTTAAACTATCACTTCCACTTTTGCTCTTACAAAATTCAGCCTTTCAATTGGAATATTTCTGGCTGCAGTTACATTATGTGGTCACTCAGGTTGTTCATAACAAGCAAGTATGAGCCCTGGTGTCCTGGTCCAATTCCAGTTTAGATGATCATATTCTACTTTGCCACAGCTTCCACCATTCCTGTACTAGTTGGTGATGCTCTGCCTTTTCTGCCCTGCCCCACACGCCAGGTTATTCTGCACTGTCAGCTGCAGACCCTGGTGTGGGCTTGGGTGAGAGATCCTGAGGTTCCATTTCCTGCCAGAAATACCAGAGCAGGGTCAGCTGGATTGTGGATTGCAGCCCTGTTCCTGTTCCGATGGCACAAACAGCCCTGTCACACTGGATCTGTGCTGTCCCTTGGGAAATGTTCTGCCTCCCTCAGAGCCCACCTTGACACAACTGCTGTCTTTACCTGTGAGGGAGCAGAAGTGCTGCCATCCTGTGTGGGGACCGGCGCTCGTGCCTTTCTTTATGGCTTTATGGTTAGATGGTTTGTACAGGCTCAGCAAATCCACTGCTCTTGAAAGGTGCTGAGCCATTGCACACACGCAGCTGCACAGGACCTCCACAACAAACCTGATGCTTCCAGAGGGTGTTGGTCTTGCAGCACATGGACTGTGTGGCAGACAGAAAAACACTGTTCTTCCTGATTCTGCTGTGTGGCAACGACAGCTGGGGCTGCTGTACAGCACTGCTGGCCAGCCTGCACATCCCTGGCTGCTGTAAATCTCTCTCTCTCCAAGTAAAACATCTTGGCTGAAAAAGAGCAGGTATCTGGGGAAAGGCAGGCAGGCAGCAAGCTGGTTTTCAGGGATAGCTGCAGTCGGGAAATAAGTTATTTCCAGATGCCTTATGATCCCTTGCAGTGAGGGCATTAAATCAATACCTATTTCACTCCTATAGGCAAGGTCCTGCTTATGTCAACAGCTGATGCTTGAAAGCACTAAGTAATTACAAAAATGAACTGCCTTGCAGAGTGAGATATTCCACGGAGTAAAGATCTGTTTAGACTGGATTGCTGTGACTGAAGCTGTATAACCCACGAGGCCACTCAAGAGACACTTTGCCCTTGAATTCTGGAGAAAGAAGGACGAGGGATTTGTGCATGGCATCTCTTGGCCTTGCAGGAAGATCACTGGAGCGATGTTTGTGGTGAGCATTTTCCGGAGTGAGTGCCGAGAAGACAGGGTGTGAGTGGTGCTGCGGGTGCAGCGTGGCGCAGGTGTGTGCCCTGCCCTTGGTGGCAGCTCACTGGCCTTGCATTGTTGAAATCACTGATTTGCTTTCTTTTGGTCAGCAAGGCAAGAAATGACTGGGAGCAGGCAGTGCCCAGTGCTGTTGGCATCGAGCCCTGAGGGCCAGGGCAGTCTGTGTGTATAGTTTGCAGCCCTGGATTCAGAGTCCTGTTGGTTTGGCTGTTACAGATAATCCCACATTCAAACCTTGAATTTCCCTTTCTGCTCCATGCTGGGGAATTTCTAGTTGTTAATTTTGGAGAGGCACCCAGCAAAGCTGAGTAATGCAGGGAAGCAGCCTCAGACTGCCTGAGTGTGGAGGAAGTTACACATTTGGCATTTGAGAAAATGTATGCAAATAGCTTTTCCAAGGCATTCTCATCACCATCCACGTTTAAAGCAATTAAACCTCCCTCAGAGCGACACTTCCATGCAAAAAACATTATACAGCACCTCACCAAACTCCAGCACAGCCAAATAAATAATTGAAGGCTACGATTCTGGGCTCTGAACTGTTGTTCTCCAGATGAGGAATAAATCAGCTGCAGCAGCAAAAGCAGCAGCTGTTTTTAGAGCTGGTAAAGGTTTCTTTAGCTTGACTTCACCTTCTCTGCTCACAGTCACGCTCGCTTCTGCAAAGATTCGAGAGTCAGATTATTTATAGAGGACAGCAGGAGTCCCACTGCAAACAGGATCAGAATCAAGCATGACAAGAAATCTTTAGGATTTCCTCAGAATAAAATAAATATAGTAAAGGTGCAAATGCTTCTTTGGGCAAAAGTAAGAGCACATGGCACAAACAGTGCCAGTGCCAGAAGCAGGCAGTAATTAAGCCCAGAGGAGAGGAAATCCGAAAGGGCGGCGGTGCTGGCTCCAGCAGATCACTCTCACAGGCTGAGCAGCTTCCTGAGCCTTGGTTCCGCACATGCCTAACCCCTGCAGAGGTCGGTGCCTTTTAAGCAGGTACCTGAGCGCTCTGTCAGACTGCAGGCGAGAGGAGGGGACAGGGGTGCCCGGCTGCAGCCCCAGATGCAGGCGAGAGGAGGGGACAGGGGTGCCCGGCTGCAGCCCCACATGCAGGCGAGAGGAGGGGACAGGGATGCCCGGCTGCAGCCCCACATGCAGGCGAGAGGAGGGGACAGGGATGCCCGGCTGCAGCCCCACATGCCGTGTGCCGATGTCCCCCGGCCCGTGTCAGCGCCGCCCCATCGCTCTAAGGTAGAAGAGCGCCCCGAGCCGAGCCCCGGAGCCCCTCGGGGCTGCATCCTCTCAGCACTGCCCGGAGGGCTGCAGGAGCCGGCGGCTTTAAGCCGAGCAGGGACGGCAGAGAGAGCTTTCCAGCCTCGTGCTTTTTCACGGCCACACGTGTTACATGGGGACCTGGAAAACAAGTGCCCAACTCCTGTTGGTTTGGGGGGGTGGGCTAGGCAAGCCTCCTCTCCCTCATCTGCCCAAGATGAGCAGGAGTCACTCCGTGCCATGTTCACTGCACGGCTTCTGAGTGACAATTTTAAGAGAAATTAAATGCTGCACATGTTTTAAGAAAGTCCTACAAGCCCTTTCCTTGTACATCAAAGGGCAATGACTACAGAGGCAGCGCCTGGGTGGTCAAGAGGTTCACCTCTTTGCTTTTCTAATTAAATATTTATTCCAGTTAATTAAAATCCAAGTTGGGAAGAAGGTTAAGATGGCTAGAAGGCTTCATACTTTATTCCAGCAACATATCCAAATATATTCGCAGGATTAATTATGATTTTGCTGTGTGGCTGAAAGTGCATGGAGGGATCCGGAAGGGAGCCACTTTGTACAGTCACCTGAGCAGTTTGCCACTGGTCAGAGATTGAGTGGAAATGGTTAAAACCCCCTCAGTTGTAGCTATTGAAGGAAATGGGCATTTTTTTGCTGCACAGCAGAAGAATTTATGTTCTGTGTTTGAACCATTGTACTTAATGTGACCATGGAAGACGCTTATTCACCATACAACCATCTTCCCCACTTGGGAATCCAATTAAGCTATTGGCCTTTGTGAGTTAATTTTGCATTATGTAATTGCGAGTTAATAGAAAGCAATTTCCTCTGAAATGTTCTTTTGTTCCTGGTTGTCCTCGTCCCTGGATTTCTGGAAGGCAGTTGCATTTCTGCACGGTGTGAAGTTGTGAAGTCAGGTGGCTTGAAGGGAGGCAGAATTTCATCCCACTTTCTTGCCTCCGCTGCTAGTTTTGAAATCCAGCTGTGTGCCTGAATAGTCCAGATGTTTTTCCATCCCTGTCACCTGGCAGGACTTAGGCAGGGTTTCACCTCTGCCTGCATTGCCCTTTCATCTGGTTTTGCCTGATGTCCTTGCAATCCTTTGCAGACCAGGGAAGACCAGGACTCTTCCGTCCCAGCCACAAAAAAGGCTGGCCCCAGTGGAGAGCTTTCTGGCATTCTCCTCTTGACCTCCTGGTGTACTGGAAATAACTTGTTTATTTTCTGACTCTCAGACAGTTTGGGCTATTCGGCAGTATTTTATCCCAGCCATTGTCATAGCTTTTTGAGAAGAACTTTAAGTGGTATTTTAAAATCTGGATAAATTACTTGCAATGAATTAAACAATAATTTTATCTCTTGCCAGCTGAACTTTCCTTCCTTGGGAAGTTTTGGAAAATACAGCCTTCTGTATTCCCTTCTGTATTTAGTTCTCAAAGGAATTTTATGAATCTTTGCACAAGTTCACTTTGACTGGGTCAGGTGATCAGCCTTCAAGGTGGGCTGATACAAACAAGGGCAATAAAAGCATTTGAATCTCTGCAATGTGCCATGAGAAGATAAACATTTCAGCCTATTTCTCTGATGAGAGCTACCTTCCAAGTGAACACGGAGCTTTGCAAAATTCTTTCTGTGGATATTGCCTCCTTTTTGGAGCTGTGACACATCTGTTGATGTGTGATGCTGTGGTGGATGTGAGATACTGTGGTACTGTGGTAGAGGGAGCGATACTGTGGTGGAATGAGTCATCCCTATGGTTCAGCACGTGTACAGGTGCTGCTGAGATCAGAGCCCTAACAGCCTTGTTAGAAAGTGTAGTGGGTGGCATAATCTGGGAGCTGGTCTACAGCACTCCTGTGTGCAAGGAGCACCTTGCAGCGTTCAGTGGAGTTTTGCCATCTTAACAAACAAATGCCTGCTTTTGGTTTCCCCTCTGTTACTGCTGACACATCGATGTGAGATAAAATAGCTGCGTCTGTGGGTGGCAGTGGTCTGATACCCAGCTGAAAATGCCAGGGCCACTGAGGTGTGCTCTTATTGCCAAATTAAGTACACACCCTGTTGTGTCTTTCTGAAAACCTGCTGCATCAATAATTATGTCTCTGATCTGGCACATAGCATATGCTGAGTATTTATTGCATATGCTGGGGCTGTGGGTGTGCATGTAAAAAATATTTACATTCCTACTGTGCATGCATCCTCTGTGTCCTGCTCCTGCTCAGAGCCCGGGACGACACGGTGTTGTCTTTAAAGGGAGCTGGAGCAGGCCCCATGCTGCAAAGAGGCATTTAGTGAAACAGAGGGAGCACATTGCTTCTGCAAGGCCAAGAGCTGGTCAGCATCCAGTCCATCCCAAGTTCTGTCTCTCTCTTAGCGACACTCACAAACCATCTCGCAGCAGAAACTCCAGGGAAGAGCTAAAGCAGGCAGCATTGCTGAGCAGCTGGAGGGCTGACACAGTGCGATGTTGACGGTTCTCACCTTTAGAGATGGAGGCATTTTCCTGATCACAGCATGAAGTCTGTTCTGGAAAGTCTCTGCCGTTAGGGCTGAAGGTGCCAGAAGCCCCAGAGGCTGCAGCAAAGACTGCAGAATGCTGGTGAGGGTGGTGATATCCTTGCTGTCACCTGTCCTTTACTGAAGTGTCAGAACAAAGATTAGCTAGCCGACATCAAGTATCTGTGGAAAGCGACAGTAAGAGACTTGCAGCTCAAGTGGAGCATCCCTTTAATGACTATTGCACGCTCCAAACCTGAGGATTATGTGCCTCACAGCAGTCCTTTTACCTCTTCTGGGGTCAGCTGCAGTAAGGCTTTGCTGCTGACCCTGCCAGGCAGTGCTCCCCAGCTCTGTTTCCCTGAGCCCTTGGCAGTATGTGGCATTGCCCATCTGAGGGCCAAGACCTCAGGGCACTTCCAGGGCAGGTGGGTTTGCTCCTCGCAGGGTGCCAGGCAGCCCCTGGTCTCCCTCTCCTGCGGCTGTTCCATGGCTGGGTGCAGGATCTGAGTGCCAGGCCTGTGCCCAGCCTGGCCATGGCCAGCAGTCCCTGGAGTGGGCAGTGAGAGCTGCCACGCTGGGCTCCCGCACGCCGCGCTGGAGCAGCTGTGTTGGTGCCACTGTGAACAGCCCCTGTGTGGCTCCAGCCTCCCCACACTGTGGTGCAAGTGTCCATACCCTCCCTCCGAGCGCCCTGCCTGTGCTGGGGACCCAGGAGCCATCAAAACTGGTTTCCCTCCAGTGATACAAAATGTCTTTTGTACAAAATGTATCTTTTTGATATATCTTTTTGATACTAAATGTCTCTGGACACCTGCTCTAAGGGTGCAGCTACATCTTCTCGGGAGTGTAGATGCACTGGCAGGACCTGTCCCTCCGTTCCTGCTCATGGCCACACACCAACAGACCTTCCCCTTGAGGCTGTCCACAAAGCTGCTCACACAAGCCTTCCTTAAAGTGTCCCGGGCACCATCGATAGGTTAAACGCCGCAAACTGGGACTTTTGCTGCTCCCTCAGATGGGAGGGTTGGAGCGGCTGGTGCAGGCTGAAGCGTGGGCAGAGCCAGGGCTCCCCAGGCGTGAGCATCCTGTGCGCTCCCTGCAACAGCCCTACTTGGCAGTGCTCCCGCCCTGAGTCTAATCTGGCCTATGGAATGATCCAAGACTTTGAAACCTCTCGTCTTGTTTATCTTCATTTTATTTTATTGGAAAAGGATGAAGAGTGGGAGAATGGCTTTGACTGGTGTTCCTAATCCTTTAGCTGGGATGCAGTGGAGAGGCAGGGAGGGACAAGGGGGGAAGAGACTAAGCAAAATAAAAGGGTCAAAGTGAAGTGGGTTGAGTGGAGCCCTGGGGAGAGCGGGAGATGAGAGGTGAGTCAGAGCGGGGCAGGCATGTCCCAGTGTGGCTCCAAGGCTTCCCTGACTTCACTTGTCTGTGACAGTCCCCACTGCGGCAGCCCAGGCCTGGGAGCAAGTTTCTGGGTGGCTCCTCCAGCAATGTCATTGCTAATTAAATATGTTCTAAAGGTTAGATTATTGGTTGTGACGATGTCTCACCTTTGACCATGTCTGCATCAAACAAATCATAAACCAAGCAAGAAATCTTCTTGGGTTTCCTTGCCCAAGGCGTCCTTTTAGGAGTTGGCTAAACGCTATTTTGTGAACAGCAAATCCAGCCGCAGTTCTGCTGCTGTACTGTGGACTATCAGAAGTTAATAGGGCCCAGGATTTCATTTATTTCAATGAAGGTGGTGATGGAGTGGCAATCCTGGAAAACAAGAACTAGTTTCCTCGCTGCTGAAGTTAATGCAGCTCATGCAGCCTCTCCAGGGAAATCCCTGGTTGCCTCCTCAGCATCCTTCCATGCCTTGGCACATTAAGAAAATGAATGCTTTACCTTTTAATGAGAGATTTCTACTTTTCTGCTAAAACCCGCTCTTTTTTTAACTTTATCTTCAGTTTTATCTCCTTGCTCTGCTGAGGATCTGTGTATCTAATAGAAGCTTGCTTGTGTCCCATGTGTTGAATGTGGGAACTGTTTTCTTTATTTGCCCTTACTGCATCCCAGCTGGAAGGGCGCTAATCCTTGCAGCCAGGGTTACTGTGACACACAGCCATACCTGGAGAATCCTTTATCCCGGTGTCTGGCACTGGGCTGACGTGGGACTGGTGCTCGGCATCCCCAGCCCACAGTCCTGCAATTATTGTATTGCAAGGTCAGAAGTTGGGTTGAGCAATGCCTCACTCCCTGCCTGGGAGAAACTCATCCCTGGGACGTGTGTCTGGAGGGACATACCGGGCACGTCCTGGCAGAGGGCCTGTCCCCATCTCCTGCCCCACAGCCCATCATTCCTGGGAGTGCTGGTGCCTTCGCTGCCCACCCTGGGTGGTGGCAGCAGGCCACTTCTGGCCCACAGCTTCACTTCCTGCCTGGAGCCTGGGCTTGGTTTTCTCAGAACTATCTGTTGGTGAAATAAGAATTACCTCTCCCTCCAGCCTCCCCCGAGCAAAGTCTGTAATCATAAACAAGGCAAAACCCAGTCCTCTATGGGCTGGGCTGGGCCCCATCTGCTCTGCAGCTACTTCTGGCTCCCTCGATGGGGATGGTGTTTCTGGTCTCTAATATTTTCATTTTCAGGCATCTCCATATCTCCTTCCAACTCCTCCCACACACATCAGGGGAACTGCTCACAAATGTGTGCAAAACTACTTAATTACTCTGTAACCAACTGGCCCACTGGTTGCTGGTTTTACTGATTATTGCATTGACCACGATGATTTCGCCCCCTCTTCCCTTCTACCCATCTGCGTTCATCACCTCCTCTCCGGCTGCGCCTTCTCCGGCACAATGGCTGGGGGCACCCCGAACTTGCTCATACAGACCCCTGCTGCTTGGTGGGCCGGGGCAGGGGAGTCAGCCCTTGCTCTCCTGGTGCTATGTGTCCCAGGTGTATGACTGGGTGTCCCTAGACCACGGCTGGGTGCCCTGAGCCATTGACGGGTGTCCCGGGGCCATGACTGGGTGTCCTGGGGTCATGGCTGGCTGCCCTCAGCCACTTCTGAGTATCTTGGGGCCGTTGTTGGGTGTCCCTGGACCACGGCTGGGTGCCCTGGGCCATTGCAGTTTGTCTCAGGGCCATTGTCAGGAGCTCAGAGCCATTGCAGAACGTCCTGGGGCTAATGCTGGCTATCCCAAGAGCATCCGTGGTACACCGGGACCGCGGCCGGGTATCCTTCTGTCATTGCTGGGTGCCTCGGGACCCTCGGCGAGTGTCCCAGAACCACGGCCGGGTGTCCTGAGGTCACTGCCCGCTACGCCGGGACCACCGGCGGTGCACGGGGCGGCGTCTGCCGAGGGGCCGTCGGTGCGGCGGGGGCTCGCAGCCGGTCCCGCCCCGCTCGGCCGCCCCGCCCCGGCCCGCCCCGCCGCGGCACATTCATGCGGCGGCGCTGGGCGCGGGCGGCGGCTCGGAGCGGCCCCGGCGCGGCGCCTCCCGCCGGGCCTCGGCGCATGTGAGCGGCGGCGGAGCGGCAGCAGGGCGGCGGCGGCGCCGCATCGGCCATGCGGTGGCCCCGCGGCCCCCGCGGCGCCTGGCGGCTGCTGCCCCGGCGCTCGCTGCTGGCCGCGCTCTTCCTCTTCTCGCTCTCCTCCTCCTTCCTCTACTTCGTGTATGTGGCGCCGGGCATCGGTAAGCGGCGGGCCGGGGCCCGGGGCGGGGGGGCACGGGCAGGGGCACGGACGCACCGTCTGCCGCTGGAAACGCTGAGTAATCCGCGCCCGGCCGGCCCAGGGACCGCGGCATCCTCGGCGGCCGCGGCATCCCCGGCGAGGGGCGGCTCGGGCCCGGCGCCCTCGGCTGCGGCTCCGCGGTGCCCAGGGCTGGGCAACGCGTCCTCATCTCCCGGCGCGGCCGGAGCAGGAGGCGCTCCCTTCCCCGGGGTGCCCGGCGCCCCTCGGGGCGGCGGGAGGTGCGGGCCGCGCTCCCCGCGCTCCCCGCGCTGGCGGGGCCGAGCGGCGCCTGTGCCAGCGCCGAGCGGGGGGCAGCGAGCCCGCTCTCGCCTGCTGCCCGCCCTGGAGTTTGTTTTGAAGTAGTGGAGTGTTGTCCAAGTGCTTGTGGTCTGAACGTGCTCTCTGGCGGAAATCCTACTCTGATTGTCAAGTGGGAAGATGAGAAGTGTATATTTTAGAAGGAGGGTGTACTCGTTCCTATGTTCCTTGTCATAGCTTCTCGGGGAACCGGAGAAGCCGTGTGTCAATATGGCCAGCACCCGGTGCTGGTGGAGCTGTCTGTCCATCTCCCGTGAGATAAGGGAAGACGTGTGCCCAGAAAGCATCTGCTCTTTTCATACGGTGTGTCTTGTTTTTGCAAAGAGCCAAGGCTCATGGTTTGGCCTTCAACCAAACTTTGGCAACGATTTATTTCTATAGAAACAGCCCTTTCCAAAGAAATAAGGAGTTTCTCCTTGAAATGTCATTGGTATTGCTCATGCCATTCCTAGCTTGGACATCCCAAGGAGATCTCTGTGTGCTTTCAAGGTGACTGCTGTGGGGTTTTATTTACAAATGATGTCCCGTGGCTGCCTCTGGGCTTTGGGAGCCTTTCCCAGGGCTGGGTAGGGATTGGCTGGTGTGTGAAGCTCTGCTCATGTCCTGGGCGCATCCTGAGTGAGGCTATGCATGCTGAGCCTTACCATGGTGGCCTGGGGCTCTGCTGTCCCCATGGGCAGGCCCCTGAGTTCATGGCCACTGTCCCACACGCTGGTGGGGGCTGCTGAGCCCCCGTCTTGCCTCTGTTGGAGGATGGTTTCACACGGATGGTAACGGGAGGCGCAGCCACCACCTGCTCGCTCTGTGAGCACAGCCTGGCTTGTCCCGTTCACGTGCCATCGTGGGGCCAGCAGCTCTTTCACCCGGTGCCTCCTGCAGCCCTTT
This sequence comes from Acanthiza pusilla, assembly GCA_036630365.1. Classification (NCBI taxonomy): domain Eukaryota; kingdom Metazoa; phylum Chordata; class Aves; order Passeriformes; family Acanthizidae; genus Acanthiza; species Acanthiza pusilla. The sequence continues at coordinate 16,414,053 of JAXCHO010000050.1, forward strand.
GCGGGGCAGGCGCAGGGAATGGTGTGGCTGTGGGTGAGCTTCCTGGGGCCCAGGTGGAATAGCTGTGCAGTTTAGGAAGGAAATTTCTCTTGTAAGGATGATTTTATTCCTTTTTTAGAGTATTCTGTTTAATTTGATGTTAGTTCTGCATGGTTACTAGTCTTAGAGGTGCTGTAGGGTATAAATTTGTTTAAGACCTGTTCCGTGCCAGGAGGCCTTTCCCTGTGTGCACCTCAGATAATGTGGTCACGTCCCACCCAATGTTCTTGCTATCTGTCATGCCCAAAGAGGAGGCAGGGAAGTGTTAGTGGTCCCTGTCCCCACCCGCCCATGGATGTCAGTGATGTTCTGAGTCATCTTCTCATCAGGTGACAGAAGATCTGCTTCCCTTTTTTTTTCCCCTTCCTCTTTCAGCCAAAAATGTTTTATCGTGAAAACCCAGCCCAGTATTCCTGGAGTGGCTGGGCTAATGCTCTTGGCACTTGGAGAGAGTTTGTTTTCAGGCCAGAGTGGTGAGTAGAAGTGGGAAGAAGAGTGAATGAGATAGGACATGAGCAGAGCTGGGCATTTGAATAACTCGCCCATGTGCAGGTGATGCAGAGATGCCATCAATAGAGAGTTCTGGGGCATTTGTCCTGCTGCCACGGCCTCAGTGCATGCAGTGGGGCTGGGCTGCTTTTCTGTGGCCACTGAAAGGTCTGGGGAAGCCTCTGCCCTGATATCTTCCAGGGCATGCTGGGGAAGTGGCTGAAGAAAGACTTGCAGTTCATTGGCTAAACCAGGGGCAGGGAAGTGATTAATCCATTCCTTGATTGTACCTCAGTTGAAAAGAAAAAATCCAAATAAATGTGATCTGAAGCTTCAAGTTGAACCAGCTGAAGCTTGGAAGGGCTTTTGTCTGCCTTGTGCCTCAGGCTGCTGGGAAGGGTCTGCTACAGCCAGCTCTGCTCGTGGGGTCAGCAGCTGGTGGTGGCAGGGCTGGAGCCAGCCTGCCCTCCCTGGGCAGCATCAGCCGCTCTGGGCTAGGAATGGTCCTGTGGCAGGACAGCGTCCCTGTGGCAGGGTGTGCTGTCTACGTGGGTGGGAGTCTGTCCCCAAGCCCCACATTTGTGGGGGAAAATTTCATCTGTGTTGCTGAGGTGTGTTGTGTTCAAGCAGTTGTGCGCCAGTGCCAGGAGAAAACTGGGACAGTTGCACTTCTGGGTGCTGTCTCAGCGCATTGGTGTGGAGCTGGCGTGCTTGTCAGCTGGAAAAGCTGGGTAACTGCTCCTGGTGCCCTTTGGAGATGGGGAGGGGGTTCCCAACCTGGGCTCTGGGCTGCCTGCCCGGTGCTGGCCTGCCACTTGATTGACTGTGGTGCCGGCTCCTCACAGCCCAGGTAAACCAGCAGTCTGCTCCAGACGGAAATGCAGGAAGAAATTCATGTTTACTGTCGGCAAACAGCCATGCTTGGTTCCTGCCGGGAGTCCAGGGCTTTTGAGCCTTATGTTTGTGTCGTGCCTGGACTTACGCGATGCCCAGGGTAGCTCCTCGTTTCTGTCCTTCACCAAGGTTTCCTCCTACGGAACTGAAATGTTCTTGTGGCCTCAAGTTTCTGCAGAGATATCCAATGTAAACAGCCAGGGCCACCTCCTTCCCAGCGCTCGCATCCAATACCTGTCTGTCCTGCCACCACACCACCCTGACAATTACATCCCTGGGCTGCCACAGCCACCTTGGAAGGTAAGCTGCCAGGGACCCAGCTGATGGCACAGATACAGCAGGCTCTCCTTTATTCCGCGCTGTTCCCGGCGCTCGATGGCTCCTGTCGCTGCCGTGGCCAGGGTGATTATGTGGGTCTGTCTCATCGTGGCCATTGTGTGCGGGATGAGGCAGCCGATTGTTCTGTGGGCAGTGAGCTGGGGCCGAGGCACGGCAGGGCTGGCGGGGACGCTCTGGCTGGAGGCTCTATGAGCTGCCCTTCTGTCCACGCAGGCCCCACTGCCAGGGAGGCCCTGCTGGCAGCGGGGACAGGGCGATCCTCGTGCGGGTGGGAGGCTGCTGGCACTCACCGCCATTGCTCACAGGTTGTGGGACCCCCAGGGCTCAGGGCTCAGGACAGGCTGGGCTTTCACTGCAGGAAGCCACACTGGGCCTCACCTTCAAATGAGCAGAGCTCAGCACTGGGCAAACAGTTTTGTCCTGTTATGGAGGCCAGTGGCCACCTCAACAGGTTTTTTACAGGGCTTGTTCTTGGTGCTGAGGCTCTTGCCCTCCTGGGACAGCTGCCCTTTGTGCCTCTTGCCCTCTCCAGATGGGATGTGCAGAAATGGGCTTGCCAGAGTCACTCTGTCCATGCCCAGACCCCACTGCTGGAGCAAGGATGACGCCGGCACAAAGAGCATCCTGACTTGGAGGGGGAGCACCTCGAGAAGCTGTTTCTGTTTTGTCCTATCTTCTGCTTCTGAATTCATCCGTGGGGCTGTGGGGTCGTCCCAGGTGCTGTGCTCAGTCTCTGCATGCCCTGTTTTCCTGTGATGGTGGCTCATACAGCTTTCCTATGAGTGTCTGCTTTTATGCTCTTTGAACAGGGCCTAGGAAATTAAGGGAATTTCCTCCTGCAGCTGAAAGCAGTAATGCTTTTTCAAGCTGCTTGCACTGCAAGTTGTTTCATCTTGATACCTCTAACTGCAGCAGTGGGAATTTCTCAGACCTTGGTCTTGGTGTGGAGGGTGGGCTGCTGTGTGGCTGGGAGAGCAGGCAGGGGCCTTCGCAGGTGCTCAGGTAGCAGCTCTTGGGTTTTCCTTTGTCTCGCTGGATGCTGGAGACTCTTTATTTAATCTTATATTTTTTAATTTAGGTTTGCACAGGAGTCGTGCTTGGTTGGATCTGATGCAGGAAAATAATGTAGAGAATTTAAATTATTGGGTGAAAGATTGCTTCCTTTGAGAGAGAGCTGTAATTCAGTCTGGCTTTACTTCCTCAAAACTTATCAGGAATTGCTCCAGATCGGTCATACAGGACATGAGGTAGCACTGTTAGCCCTGAATGACATTTATGGTGCAAGAACTTGATTTTGATAGGCAGGAGTACTCTGAAACACTATTCTGTCAGGCCTCATGTTGGTGACCAGCAGAGCAGTGCTGTGGGGACCAAGGGCTGCCTCCCTGCATCTCGTCTGTCTCTTTTGTTATAATATTATATCACCAAAGGTGGCTGATTGGGTTTGCTTATTTAATGTATCAGCCCAACAGATGAGGAGTTCTGGGGGAGAAAGGCAAAAAGTTTTGTTGCTGCCAGCTTGTCCCAGCTGGAGGGACTGCAGGAAGGGTTGAGCTGCCTGTGGTGGTGAGGAACAGAGGAAGAGTGGTGGCCATGGTGCCAGGTAGGGGGATGGCCCTGCGGGGATGTGGAGCTGGGCTGGTGAGCCCGGGCAATGGCCGTGGGGCAGCTGTAGGGGGGAGTGATTGCTGCTGCTTTGCCTTCTGAGCACTGCTGGAGGAATGCAGCAGAAGGAGCCTGGGGAGGGCCAGCTGGTGACAGCAGGGCAGAGTCCCCCCCTGAGCGAGGGGCAGCGGGCACTGGCTGTGGGGAGCTGCTGGTGCCCAGCTCGGCCAGGCCGGACACTATTGAGCTGTGGTGCCTTGAATGGGCCAGGCAGGGGCTGAGTGCAGGTGTCTTTTCAGGTTTGCTGGGTGCCTGGATGCTGTCTGAGCAGGGGCAGAAGGCGAAGATGAGCTTGGAATAATGAAATGAGGTTTGTGCTGTCATAGCCCTGGCTTTCATCTCCAGGTCTTCATGGGCAGCACGAGGGAGTGTGGAATCTTCCTGTGGAACATGGCAGCACTGCCCTCCTTTACCCTCTGCCCAAAGGTCTGCCACACAGCATTTCACAACCTGAGGAAGGAACAGCCCAGTTCCACAGCGTATCCCACAAAGGATATCACCGTCACCAGATCTGACAGTGATTGGGGTAGTAAGAAATCCTCAAGTGCTTCTTGATACAAGAACTTGAGCTCAGGATCTCCTGTGCTATGAGCAGAAGGAGACTGGTGGCAGCTGTGGGAAATCATTCCTTTGCTGGAAGAACGTGGTGCTGCCAGAGAGGCTCCTACAAAGCATGTCCTGGCTGGGGAACAGTCCTGTTCCACCTAGCTGCTCCTGTGCCAGTGCATCCAAGGTGCTGGTGGAGACCACCTCTTGCTCAAGGCTAACATATTACAAGGTTTCTTTGAGGACAGGTGAATTACTGGGTTTTCGTTGCCTGTAAACACCTGTGCTGTCTGTCAGGCATGTCTGGTTTGGTTTTTTTTGCTGGTGGCTCACTGGGTGTTGCAACTGCAGAGAGTATGTGGAGAGTTCATGTTTCACCTGTGTATCTCTGGAAGCCTGGCTTGTGGAAGCTGATCAGCAGACACAAAAGCTTCCAGCTGCTGGTTCATTCCTGCAAATTGAATGCTTCAAAATGTCAATAATCTGTAGCAGAGCTGCCCTTAAAACACAGCTATCCATGCTGTCAGCCCAGGAGAGATGGTCTTGGTGGGTTTGGGAGGCCATGGAAGGCCAGGGCTTCAGTAGGTGCTCTGCCATTTCAGGTGGCTGCTGACTCTGGCAGAGATAAGGGCTCTCACCCTGCTACTTTTTTTCCTGAGCTGATCCTCTGCCTCTCTTCCAGGTGGACTCATTAATTGCATTAACTCAGGCAGCATCTGCTCTGTAGGGTACGATGAACCCCCCCAGGGACCACTGCAGGGAATGGAGATGAGCAGTGTGGGGAGCTGTGTGTTTGCACTTCATCCCATTTGAATGCTGTTACAATTGGTGGATTTTAATATCCAAGCCCGTGGAGTCTTTCAATACTTAATCTTAACTGAAGTTTCTGGAGAAGCTCACAAGGGTGGCAGCAGTGGTGGTGGCATGGCCAATGTGCTGTTGGCTCTGTGGAGCCCTCTGCTCTCCCTGTGGCAGCACTGAGGGGTGAGTGGTCTGGAAGAGATGCTGATATGCAGCTGTACAGAGCAAGAAAAGCCTTCCCTGAACAGCTTTATTTTTAAAGCATCATTGTCACAATAAAATGTGTGTTTACTTTGACAAAACCTTTGCGGGGTTATTTTAGTAAAGTTTATTTCCATACAGACTTTTCCTTCTCTGTTGCATTCAGACTGTTCTGGCTGTGGTTTTGGCTGGCAGCGTTTTGAACACAGATACATGGATGCTTTAGGGCTGTTAGTGTGTGTTTGAAGGTTTTCTGACACTGGCTCTAAATACCATGGGGATTAGTTCTGTTTGGAGAGATGGAGGAGAGAATGTATAGTGGACTGTGCTGTTGAAATGCAAGATAACTCCAAATAAGAAATTTTTTAGAGATATTGGTGGGTGGGGTTTTTGGGAAATAGATAACATTACCACCAGGGCTTTCAGCCTTACCCTGGAGCTGCTCTTATTTTGAAAGGAAAGGTGTATTGGAAAGCTGAAGGTGATGTCAGTGCCCGGCAGGAGAAGAGCCCTCGGCTTCATCATCAGCTGCTTGGAAAGGTCCCAGGGGTGACAGCGGATGGCCCAGGCAGCTCGGTCCCAGTGGGAAGCGTCCTCATGGGTGCAGCTATGGTTGTGTATTATGATGGGCAGGGCCGTGGGGTCCTTTTTTCATTACAAAAGGAATTTTCCGGGGCTTGCTGGCCTTGCTAAAGTGAAGGAGGGACCGAGGTGGGGCGAGGTGGGTTTGGGGCATCCACTGTGCTCCACTGAGTAGTGATGGTGGGTGTTTTGTATAGAGGCACAAGCTTCAGTGCACCTCACTTGACACTTTGCTTTCTCAAAGCATGTAAATGTTACCGCAGGGGTGCAAGAAGCTCGGTTTGAGCTCCTGCCTCCCTCCTGGCTGTGCGGGGGAGGTGACGGGTCACTGCTTGCTCGCTGGGGCTTCAGCTGAATGCGTGTGGTGACGCTGTGTGTGACTTCCTAAAGGTCATTTTTCTAGGTTTTGGTTTGAGGTGCAAAACCAACGGGTTCTTCCCTTCGTAAGGCTGCAGTTGAATGTGGCATCGCTGGGCTGGCATCAACGCCCCCAGAGCCTTTGCCCTGGGCAGGGCTTTCCTCCTGGGGCCCCTCTGAAGATGCTGTTGAGGTGCTGGCCAGCCCCCCTTGCAGCACAGGGGACCCAAGCCAGCGTGTCCATCTCTGTCCCCCAGTTTTGTGGCAGGAAAGACTCTGCTTCCAGGGGATGAGGGTTCAAATAGGACCGTGTTCTTTTTCCCTTGGGTTGTGCCTCAGTCTCCCTGCTTGGTGGGAGCCTGTGCTGTTTTCCCTGCTGAGTTCCTGCTCCGTTGAGCACCCGTGCGATGCTTGGGCTGCGTGTGAGGCAGTGCCTGTGATGCTGCTCCCTCCCTGTGCTTTTCTAATCCGAAAGGTAAAGGGAACTATTTCTTTGTGGAGGATGCCACTGCACACGTAATGGAAGAAAGCAAATACAGGCAAAACACCCTCTGCACCGCTGTGGGTTGGGCTGTGGTGTAAGCAGTTTGACCAGTGTTTGTTTGTGTGCCTAGAGAATTTTATGGCAAAATAATTGATCGGTTTTATTGAATGCAATTGCCGTATAAATAATCCAAGGAGCCTCTTGAAACCTGGTGCTGTGTTAGCCACCTCCCTTGCCTTGAGAGCCTGGGGATTAGGCTGCACTGAGACTTTAACTGCTCGTGCACTGCCAAGAGGCTCCTGAGTGGGGCTCGAGGCATTTTCCTGCACTGACAGGACAGGCTGGCAAGGGCCATGGGATGCCTGCAACACGGAGTGCACACTTTTCATTGACGGTATCTCCCCACAGCAGCAGGCTGGGGTCAGGGATTTTGGGGGGAAAGTAGGGAAGATGGCTACGTGAATGCTAACGCTTACAAAGTGCCTCTAAAAAACCATACAAAGCAGTTGGAATAGAAGAGGAAAGCAAACACTGCAGTGCACCAGGTAGTCAAGTGCAAACTGATATTTTTCGCGTCCCTACCTGGCAGGAAAGGGAAGGCATTCAGTGCCTGTCTCCGTGCCCTGTGTCGGCAGGGCTGGCACAGGCTGTGGGCTGTGGCTCGGAGCTGTGGGTGCCTTGTGACACGGCAGCTCCGGCAGCAGGGCCGGGCAGGGCTGGGGGATGCACGGGGAAGCTGCAGGGAGCCAGCAGGCGATGCACAGAGCACAGGTAAATAAAAATAAACCTGCTGGAACCGCCGCGTGCCACGGCAGGAAAGGCCAGGGCTGCTGCAGCTGGAAGCAAGTGCGGGCCATGCCCAGGGCTCATGGTGGTTTCTGCACAGGGCTGCAGCCGCCTGAGTCAAGGGAGAAAACCGTGAATATCGCGTTCCTGTCAGCAAACACGGGGTTCTCTTGGAGCTGGGGACCCTGGAGGGGCACAGGGTGGCCCCCACTCCCACAAGAGTGTGAAATGCTTCCACACATGCAGCTCGCTTTTATTCTGCAGTCATTTTTTTTTCCCCCTCAGTGTTTTTCCAACTCATGTCTTGCTGCCAGAGTCCATATTAATAATGCATGACTTTTTTTTTTATGGTGCTTCCTTCCCAGCGTCCCTTTCAGCTGCTGAGTCAGAGAAGATTGTTATAGCAGCAACCTCTGAAGCGGTGAAATGCCCCTGCAGTGCTCAACTGCTGTCATTTATCATCCCAGCTCCTCTGCGGGCAGCCTGTTCCCTTGCCCGGCTTGGGGGGAGGATCCCCGTGCCAAAAACCTGATTCCTGTTACACCAGCTGGTGACTGGCGAGCTGAGCTCTGCTCAGCCTTCCTAGCTAGTATTTGGTGAAAGCAGATATTGCCTCTGTTGGCTGCTTTTTTTTTTTTTTTTTAAATCCTGTGAAGTTTTTTCCAGATCTGCCTGAAACTGTGTTTTGGGAGTGTGTCTGAGATGTTTTTTTTCTTTTTTCCCCCCTCCTTACTAATTTTTTAATATTTTTTTCCTCCTCCCTGCACCCCCCTCAAGATCTATCCCTGGGCTTTTTAGGGTAATTGGGATGACCGAAGCCATATAATGTGTTAATGGGGTTAAATTAACTTAAAATCCTTCCAGTAGCTGTTGAAATGTGCCTGGCTGCTGCAGGAAGCATTGGAGTTGCTAATGCAGCATGGAACAGAGGCTTGCAGGGCTTCTGCCTCTGGGTTGGGATCAGCCCACTGTGGATCACCTCCATGAAGAGCTGGTCCCCACCTGCTGGGTCTGAAACCTGGAAGGAAATAGGGAGCAATAGCACATTTCAGGGAATTAATCTTTTAATGACTTAAATAATACCTGCACTGTAATCTCAGGAGCAGATCTCTCCTGTCTCCTATCCCAGCGTAACCTCGGGTGGCAGTGGATGCTGGGGTGCTCGCTAGTGGGGACACGCAGCCTCAGTGCCGGGAAATTATATCCTCATGGTCTTGCCCTGCTCAGTGCTCTGCCTTGGTGGGCTTTGAAAGGCTCACCTGTACATATTATCCCAGAGCCAAGCAGGAGAGGAATGGGGTCACCTGGGGAAGGAAGGTTTCCTCTTGCCAGACTTCCCAATCTGCTTCATTCCCCGTGTCCCGCTCTGGGGATGGCATGAGCATGTGTGCACCCACACTGGTGTGTGCTCTGGGGAGTGCAAAGGGCCTGGGACCCAGGAGGGAAGTGGTGCTGCTTTTCCCTGCGTTCTCAGCTGGAGAAGCTGTTCAGAGCAGACGAGGTGTGTGTGTGTGTGTGAGGCTGATGTCCGGGCTGCATTTCTCCCTGGCTGCATCTCTCCCTGGCTGCACACCTGCATCTCGCCCAGGCCAGGCTGCTGTCTGGCAGGGGAGTAGCTGCCCTGGTGGTGCTGTGCTCCCCTCAGCACCATCCTGTGCTGGCCTACTGATTCACTCCTCCCGAGGAGGGGCAGACTGCTGTGGTGTGAAATTCCCCAAAGCTGCAGCGTATCCTTCCACGCTGCAGCCTGGCAGCCTTGCTCAGGGTCAGTGATCTCTCTTTTCCTGGATTTCTTAGGGCTTTGCTGGCTGTTGGGTGCCCAGTGCCCTGGGGACACCCTCCCTGTGCCTGCCAGCTGGGAAGGGGCAAGCGCCTTCCGTGGGAGCTTTTTGCATGTTACAGGGCAAAAAGGATGCCATTAACTTCTGCATCTCGAGTCCACAGGGGCTCGCTGGAGTGGCCTTGCTGTGGTCACCTGCTGCCCCAGTGCTGCTGCCTGCCCAGGACATGCCCCAAGGGACACCTTCACCCTGCCACAGCCCCGCTTGCCCCGCGGTGGCACTCAATGCCACCTACAACTGGTGAGACAAGCAACTTGCTTCTCGGCTAACAAGATTTAGGTGGATTATGCTATGTATTTAATCAAGGGCTAAGCTGATTGCCTTATTTGGAATGGATCAAAGCCCTTGCCTGGAGACCAGCTCCTGAGTGGGAATATGCCTCAGCCGTGTGCCTGTGTGGCAAGACTTGCTTTCGAAGAAGCTGGGAAGTTCAGCAGGCAGGTTTGATGGCAGCAGTGACCAAATGCAAAACCAGATTGGAGAAGTCTGAGGTGATGGTGAGGTAGGAGTGTGAGAATGTTGTTAGTCATTGACCATCGTGGAGTTTTTCAGGGAAAAGGCTTCCTTTGCTAGCTTTCAGCTTGAAACCATGTTTCCAGATACATAAAGCTTCATGCTGACAGCTGAGTGAGATGCTCTGGCATCTGGCAGTCAGGCTTCCACCTTCTAGAAAAGCAGCTGTGACTCTTGTGAGCTTGTGTGGCTCTCCAGTGGAGACCAGACTATCTACTGCTCACACAGGGAGCCCTGCAGTGGCTGTCAGCAGCACTGGAGCTCACAAGGGTCTCTTCTCCCCGTGTCCTGGTCCCCACTGCAGCGTTGACCTGCGTGACTTTGGCTGTGGCAGCAGAGGAGCTGGAGCAGAGGATGCTCCTTGGCCTTGGCTGTGCGGGGCGAGCCCACGGTTTGGAGCTGCCCCTGTAGGCAGGTATTGAGGCAAGTTTGAAATTGGGGATGCTCCCGTTAAGAGCTGTTGTGCTTGTCAGGGTCTGCCTGGAGCGGCAGGGCAAGCGCATTGTCCAAGGTGTGTGGTGTCTCTTGGCTGAGGTTGGGGTTTTTGCCACCAGAGGTGTGTTAGTGCTCTGGGGAGCCCTGTCCCCATGCCTGTGACCTGTGAGCATGCTCTGTGCCACTTCTCCTGTGTGCAGTGAGATAGCTCAGCTGAGCAAGCTGTTGAAAACACACTGGTTATTCAAATCATCTTTTCTTTTTCTTAAAAGGAGAAGTTTATTCCAGGAACCTACCTCTGTCTTGCTGCCATTTGATTCACAAGCTCTCTTGCTCTGTGAATGTGACTGGGTGCTGCTTGTAGAACTGAAAATACCCAAACCAAAAAGCTTGGCTGGAGGAGATGGATAAGGGCAGGTTCTGCTTTGAGAACCAGACTGTTCTCAGGCAGCAGCAGGTGCTCCCCACAGCATCCCTGCTCCTTCCCTTTGCCTGAAGCAGTGCTGGGACTTTGCAAACATCTCTCCCCTCTGCCTCTCAGATGTCCTTGTTTGTGCCTCACTGCCTGCTGCAGCAGGAACAACTCTGGAGCAAAGGCACAGACATGCTCTGTCACATCGTGCCTGTGCTGTGTGCCCCTTGTCCTGCCTGCCCCATCTCTCCTGGAGGTGGCCTGAGCCCTGGTGTGGGGCTGGCAGAGCATCTTGTGTGACAACTGGGTGTAAAGTGTTCCATGTTTAATTTATTGCTAATCAAACCTGCAAATAAGGTGCTGCCTGAGTTCTCCTCCAGTCCAGACCCATTATGCATCTTCCTGCCCTGACTTGTATGTGTAATTATAGGCAAGGATGGGTCAAACACCCCTTTGTGCATTGGGCAGGTTTGCTAGTGTCAGCCTGGCCTTCCCGAGTCTTGGGCTGTCCCAAATGGTGTGACAGTTTCTAGGCTGAGCAGCAGGGTCTCTGCTGGTACCTGGCCCTGCGAGGCAGCTCCGGGCTTGGTTGTTCTGTGCACTGCGTTGGGAAGGGCCGGAGGGCAAGAGCAGATGGAGGGAGCTGCGGCGGGAAGGGGGTGGGGGCTGCCCAGCTCCAGGGTGCTCTGGGTTAACCCTGCTTTCACCTAATTAAAAAAGAAAAAACGGCATTTAACATGGGAATTGTGTGGCTTGCTGCTGCTCTGCAGAAAGCTGGTGGCAGCGTAGGGCTCACGATGGTATTGACACTGATCCTTTCCCCACACTGCCCTCCCCCAGCCCCTCCCCTGTGCATGTGGGGTGTCTCCTGGCTGGGGAGGGGGTCACAAATCCCCAGGCATCATGGGGTGCTGCCAGAGAGCAGCACAGCACTCATAGGGCTGCCGAGGGCTCAGCCGTGTGGAGGAAGGGCAGAGTGGGGGAGGATGGCCTTTAGCTGTAATACCGTGGGGAAGCAAACACAACCGGTACAAATTGGGCAACTTGAGTGGATAAACTGGTGTAATCTAAAATCTGATTATCCAATGTGGAGGGAATGGCCTTGGTGGGGAGGAGGAAGAGGGTGGGCTGCTGCATCACTGTGGACTCCTGCCATGCCCAGTGAGTTGGAGGAGCTGATATGGGCAGGGTCTGTGGGACACCAGCCCCAGCCAGCTCCTTCCTGACGCCCCCCAGGGCTGCCCTGGCCCAGAGGAGTCCTGCCCTCACTGCCTGCTCAGCTCCTCTGGGTGTTCCACCTGGGAGCTCTGGCCTCCCATTCTGGACATGTTCAGCTTTTCCAAGGTAGCCATACGTGTGACCTGTGTTTGCAGAGCTTGACTTCTGCCTGCAGACAGGCTGGAATTGATTAGTTTATTATTTTTTCCCCCTCTGCCCTGTTGCACACATCGATGACTGAACTGTCAGATCCCTCAGCATTCAATTCTCTTAAGGAAACTTCAGTTGCTGCTGTGTTCGAGGAGCTTAGAGGTATTTCAGTGGGGGAAAGGAAGAAAAGGGTGTTTGCTGTTCCCTGGTGTGGGTGGCCCTGTGTGTGCTCATCCCTCCCCAAGCAATTGCAGAGCCAGAGGAGGGCTGGTGGCTCGGGGCAGGAGGAGGCAGCAGTGGCTGCTCCTGCCCACGGTGGGACAGGCAGGGTATTTGTGCCCAGTGCCCAATCTCCACAGCCTGATCACAGGCAGCCTCTGCTGAACTTGCTGCAGGTTCTTCCCTGTTTGTACAAACCCAACAGAGCCTGGTGGGGTAAGAGTGGAGCCATGGGCTTCCTGTCCCTTGTCCCTCTCAGCCGGTGATGTCCCGTGAGCCCCAGGTGCAGCTTGGGGCTGTGGAAGTGCTTATCCCTTGCTGAGCTCGCTGGCTCAATAGCCTTGTGGCTGCTTATCTGGGATTAATGTGTAACTTAATGGCAGCGCTTAGGCGCAGCTCTGAGTGTGGTACTGTGGTACAGGGCGGTGCAGATCTGCTCTCTGACGCCAGGGCATTTTATTCCCCCTTCCCACGATAAGGTTTAAGGTTTTCCTGTGCCTGGCGCCAGCGCAGCCACACTGTTGGTGAATGTTGGCCATGTCTGGGAAGGAGGGAGGAGACAGCAGAGGCAGGAGAGAAGGGCGATGCTGGTGGGAGCCACAGGCACAGCCTGTCCCTTCACAGGGTCTGCGTGTGCTGAGCCCCAGGGTCTGGTCCCGAAGGGCACTGACGGCACAGGTCTGTGGGGTGATGGAAGGAAGGGTTTTTTTTTCTTTTCTCTTGTTCATGGCATCCCAGACAGACTCATGCCATTGCTTTTCTGCTGACGCATAGGAAGGTGTCACACAGGCTGTGATTTGATGGACGGTCTCCTAGGTGTTAAATAAGTTCATAGATAGAGGGATGACTTTTTTCCCGGTGAAGTCATTCCCTACACTAATAATGGAATCAGTTAATTTATTTACAGCAGCTGTATTACCAGTTTGCTTGTCAGGCAGACGAAAATCATATAAAATTGTTATGTATTCCAAGGTCACATAGCTCACAACAAAGCTAGTAAATGTCTTAGGACATCAGAGCTCTTACAAAATCCCATAGGTAATGGTCTGTGTGTTGGAAGTTCAAAGTTGCACCCTCTCTCTGATAGCTTTTTTGCTTCTAATAAAACACAGCAGCTGGAGAGGCCATTCACAGTGTTGCCTTTAATTATTGCAGACAAGAACAACTCTGTAATCTGACTGTGGAGGCCAAGCTGCTGTGGGTCTTAAATGGCACTGCATGGCGAGAGTGCCCTTGGCAGGGAGCTCTGAGCTGCTGCCTTTGAAAATCTTGGACAACAATCATCCCACGTGATTGAAGAATTCCATCTTGGAGAATTTTTTAGGAGTTGAAAGGACTGGCAAGCCAGGCAGATGCATAATGTGGAGGTGGGGCTGTGGTTGTGTTCCTTCCCTGGCTGCTGGGGTGGCTGTTTTCCCAGGATCTGGCAGTGTACAGAAGAGAAACCACAACAGGGACAGTCTTGGTGTATTGCTACCGAGGGATCTCTCCTTGGTCTCCGTGGTGCAAATCATGCTTGTTGCAAAGCAGCCTCTGTGCTGGCAGGGCAGAGGCAGGGCAGGGTGCTTTATTGCCACTCGCAGTCACTGGCCATTGTGTCACGGGCCTTTCAGCCCCGCGAGTGGAAGCAGCAGGTTCGGGTCGGGGAGAGGCTGCAGCGCCGGGAGGTGGCCACGTCCTGCTGGGCAGGGCAGTCCTGGCGGTGCCCGGACACCAGTCCTTGGGTGTGCCCAGGGTGACACGGGCACAGCGTTGCACTCTGCCCCTGCTGTGCCCCTCCCCGGTAGCTGCTGGGGTGTCCCCGCCGGTGATTCCTGCCCTGCTGAGGTCGGAGGCAGGGACAGCCTTGGCACAGGCCAGCTCTCCACGGGAGCGAGGGTCCCTGCCTTGGGTTCCGCCGTTCATTCCCGTGGCGAGGAGTGCGTCCCCTGGGACACACGCATTGTGGGCGAGCTAGGCTGGGAGCAGGGCTTTCCCCGTGCTGGTTTGGGTTTTTTTTTGAGACAAGATGTAAATAGGACATGCTGGACCATGCTTTAGCCATAAATGGCAGTGGAAGATGTGCCGCGGGTGTCGCTGAATGAAGCGAGGAGGGACTGCTGTCCTGGATGCTGTGAGCACAGATCCTGCCCTGTGTGCCAGCTGGGCAGGAGGCTCCTCACGCCGCACAACCGGCGTGGTCCAGCCTGGTGTGAGAGGCAAGCCACTGACCTGGAACAGCCTCTCGGACCCCCTTGGAACAGCTCCCTTGCAGCAGACATGAGGCTGTACATGTGATAACCCTTTTTGTTCAGCCACGCTGAACTTGTAAAACATGCTTGAAAAATCAGGTCTTTGGTTTTTTGGGGGGGGAATAGACTAAACAACAGAACCTGTTCTCTTTTTCTCCATCAACATCGGGATGTTAAAGCTCCATATGATGCCCTTTGCATTGTGCGAACTGAATGAGTAAATCTGTGACTCTCAAGTTGTTTTTTGACAATTTCATATTCTCCAAGGGGTATAATCTCCTAATTTGGAAGACTAACAAATCAATGATTTCAAAATGTATTTAACTTGTGTGTGTGATGTGTACAGAAATTTTAAATCCAAATCCTACCTGTCTCCTGTTCTCTGCTGTGGTCTGACTGTATTCTAGATTGCTTCAACTGGACAGTGCTGGTGAAACTCCCTATTGACTGCGTTTCCTGGGCAGCACCATTCCACCTGTCCCCATTTTCCTGCATGTCTGTGATTACATGTTTGAGCAGGATGCCCAGGCTGGTAGTGGGGGCTGCCTGCAGTAGAGGATTTTGTCTCCTGCAGCTGTGCCAATTCCCATAGCCTGGGGGATGAGGAGGTGTCCCAAGCAGGCCATGTCCTTCCCTGCCCTCCCGCTTCAAGGGCAGCGCTGGGGAGGATGTGCCTGTTTTTCTTCTCCCTTGCTTGCCCAAGCACTCACTTAATTCTTATTTATTATTTTTCTTAACAAAAGCTCTCCCTCTCTTTGTTCATCCTGATCCTACATGAGCATTGGGCTCAGGCACTGGGATTCCTGATGCTTTAAGAGGGTGTCCAGGATGCCGGAATTCCCACTCCTTTGTCTCCTAATGAACCGAAGGAACAAATGCTGAGCTGTAAGTGTTTGGAAGTGTAAATGTTTGCTGTGGTAGCAGCAGCCGGTGCTGCCAACCCGGAGGTGGGGTCGGTGTCCATGTCAGCGCCTGCTGAAGAGCCTTTGATTGCGCATTTCATGTGCAGGGCAAGAGCTGCACGTTTGTGCTCTGCCTGCACAGAATCTGCTGCCAGCAGATGCTCTCTCCTCCTGGGGAGCGCTTGTGCTGGCCCTGGCGAAGGGAGCAGAATCGGGGAGCAGACTGGCTGGAGATGGGGATGGAGGGATGGAAAATAAACAGGACATGCAGTCATGTGCAATCGCATCTCCTGAGCAGCAATTAAAGTAGGAGAGTCAGAATCTCTCAAGGAAGGGTAATATTTAACTTGGGCAAATGCTTGTTGTGCTCTGTGCTCCAGCCTGCATGTGTCACTGTGCCCTTCCTCACCGAGATGAAGTGCAGCGGAGCTCGGGATTGCTCTTGGGTTTTGCAAAGCCCCGTGTGGTTTTACAGCCATCCTTCGCATCACTGCCCCCGTGCACAGGTAAACTGTGCTCTCCTGGTTTTCCCATCTGCACGGAGCTGGATGCTGCATGTACTGCCACTGCTCCTGGGTGACCTGGAGCTCAGTCCCACCTCCAGCCTCGCCTGCTGCTGGGGTGCAGAGCTCCTCCCTTGGGTGCTGTAGATGCTCTATGAGTTCCTCAGTCTTTTGAGTTTTCCCATGTTTGCAGGGCATGTTGTGCTCCTCTTGCTGGGTATCCTAAAATGAGTGCAGTGCTTTTCAGAGTGAGTGGCACAAACACCTTAGTGCAGGCACCTGTGGCATTGCAAATAGAAGTTGCCACTTTAAATGTGTGCATGAAAAAATAGGGTCTCTTAGAATAATATGGATTTTCCTCCCCTTGCTGAGGCTTCCCCAGGGTCATTTTTCTGTAAGATGGTTCAGATAAAAATTTCCCATATTCAGGTTTTGACTGAGTGTCACTTTAGCCTCCCATCTTCCTGCTTGCCCTGTGCACGTGCAAGATGCCAACTTGCCAATTTTGGGGACAAGTGGTTTATAATTGCCAGCTCAGTGCTGCTGCTGCACTGTTAATTTTTAGACCATTTAATGTATCAAATTATTCCTTCCTGTGCTATTTAGAGGCAAAGGGCTAAGTAACAGTGATGGCATTAATATTAAATTCTCTAAAACTAATAGGAACCTCTTATTTAATTGTTCTGGCACTCAGCATGTCTGGGGAATACAGTGCCACTGGAAAGCTAATAGAGACAGAGGTCTCATGGTGTATTATGCTGGGATGTTGCTACTTTTCCTAGTTGGGTTATTTATGAGTTAAGACTATCGTAACTGTCTATCAGTGCCTTAGAGGCTTAGTTTGATTAAACCCCTTTGTATTGCTAATGCTAATGGAGCTGGATTGATGCTGGGGATCTGCTGGGAGAGCTTAGCAAAAGGCTTAACGTAGACATGACTCTGCTGGTTTCACTGTCTCTGGGCCCTGGGGAGGTGTCTGCAGTGGGCAGGACCTCCCAGCCCCAGCCCTGGCAGGGTGATGGGGTGACCTGAGTGCCCACCCTGCTGCTGGCACGACCCTC
Source organism: Acanthiza pusilla (assembly GCA_036630365.1). Lineage (NCBI taxonomy): Eukaryota > Metazoa > Chordata > Aves > Passeriformes > Acanthizidae > Acanthiza > Acanthiza pusilla. The sequence continues at coordinate 16,430,721 of JAXCHO010000050.1, forward strand.
ACCCCTTCCAAATCACTGCTGCATCTCCCATGTGAGGTGTCCCACAATCTCTGCTGGCACATCGTGCCCTCTCCAAGCGTCTGGCAGCATTCAGCAGCAGTTTCTCTGGTGGTGCATTGGTTTTTGACTGTGCTGATGGAAATGCAGGCTCCAGGGGCTGGGAGGGGTTGCTCTGGCTGGAACAGGGCTCCAGGTGCCAGCAGGAGAAGGCTGCACATAGCAGTGAGACCATGTTGAACTCAAACAGCCCCTCTGTGCTTCGGCAGCATGCGGGGACTAATGAATGGGAAAAATGCTGAATGTGACACAAATCTCAAAGCAGAGGAAGACTGGCTCCTTCCTCAGGAAAGCCTGGCTGCCGTGCTGGGCACTGATACTGCTGCAGGCGTGCGGGGCTGCTGCGAGCCACTTGGCCCCTCTTCCTGACCCCAGCCCGTGGCTGTGTGTCCCAGCTCGGGGTGCCCTGCTGGCCCCGGGCAGGGGGATGCTGCAGGAAAGTCCTTTCCGCAGGCGGCGGAAGCGTGTCAGGGTCAGCAGCGAGACATGTCAGGTCTGTTCCCTTCCTGTGTCGGTGGCTGGCATGGATCTCACTCAGTCCTCTTCCAAATCAGCTCCCAAGCTGCAAATTACCCTGTTGCCTCTTCTAGTACATATCATCACGATGAAACTAATTTTCCATGAGAGAGTCAGCTGTTTCTTGATTAGAAGTGCTCCAAAAATACTAAGAGAGAAATTATTACAGGAAGACTTCAGTGCTCATTTATATAATTGGACTTTACCTCCCTGCCTGAAGTTGTTGCATCCACTCCTGGTTTGAGTGAGCCCTTGCTCTCCCTGTTTGCTTGTGAGCAGAGAGAGAAAGGCGCAGCATCCCAAGGGGTGCCATGCCCTGGGGTGCAGCCATGTGCCTCTGCTCCAGCTGGTGACAAGCTGTCAAGTTTTCCATGTGTTTAAATCACAGTAGGGTTGACTTGTCCTTTAATGAACCAACAAGAATAATCTTCAAGCAGTTATTTGGGCAAATGGATTCTTAAATTTTGCTCATTTTCTGGGTGGGCAGTGAGAGTTTGCTGGAAATTAATAGAAAAAGGGACAACTGCCCTCTCCCGTCACTCTCCTCTCCTTGTCCAGCTGCCCAGTGGCTGTGGCTGGGCTGCTTTCGCTCCATGTGTGCTCTGAAGTGCCGCATGCTCAAAGGGAACAAAGGCAGAAGGCCGATGTAATTTTCGAGATCATCCTGTGTGATGAGATTAGCAATATATCACAGCAGGGAGAATTGCTTTTTGGCCGAACCGCGGTTCAGGCCAAGCCCACCACGAGCCTGTGAATGCTCAGGGGTGATCAGCATCTCCTGCACCCTGGCTCTAGGAAATGCCTCTTGGGTACAGAGGCCCTGGGTTCTGTAGGGTTAGCCAGGTCAGGCTTAATTAATTTAAAACATGGCTAATTTGCTCATCAAAAGGGCAGTTAGTGGAGGAGGAAAGAGGTTTGAGATCGGTACAGTGATTCCCAAATGTTGGTGCAGACCCAGCCCTGGCCATGGCAGCCCCTGGAGCTGATCTAAGCACCGTGTGCACACTGGGAGTGAAATGTTTGCAATAATGTGTTTTAAATCCGATTTTCTGACCTGAATGAATTGTGTGTTCTGGATAAACATGGTGTTTGTGAAGCTTATCTTGTGCAGGCGGTTTGTTTTGGGGTAGGAGAAGGGGCTCTGTTCCCTGGGCTGGTGTGGTCATGGGGTCTCTTGGTGTTGGGTGTTTGGCATGTTGATGGCACAGCTCATCCTTGGCCAGGTATCTCCTTAATCATCTGCTTCAAGGGGTTAATATGTGAAAAGGCAACTGCTGGCTGACACAAAGCTGGTGTTGTTGCTGCCCGTGCTCCCCTGGGATGGTGGCTGCTGTGACAGTCTGCTCAGGATTCCTGCTGCAGCTCGGGGCAGGCCAGCCCAGCCCAGCGAGCCGTGTCATGTGGCTGTGGCGAGGCCCTGCTCCGTCTGCCGCTGCGGAGGGGAACAAACGGCGCTTTCAGTGCACCCGACAAACCTCCCTCTTCCTCAAATTAACCAGGGATTGGATGCTGATTTGTCTCTCCTGTTCTTTCATGCTTCACCAAACCTGCCTTTGCTTTACCCAGCAAGTCGAAGCATAATGAAGTAGAAGGTGAAATTACTTGATCAGCATCAGCAAGTCATTTCTCGCCGCTGACCCAGCTCTGTGTGGGCTGGAAGGTGCAGACTTGGTGCCCCTTCCTTAGCAGCAGCCCAGGCCCAATAAACAGCTCAGCTGAGTGGCTTCAGCTGCCCGTTGCTCTGTGCCAAAAATCCGGTGATTCCCGTTGGTCAGACACAGGCTGGGCATGGGCAGCGGCCGGGCATGGCATTGGGCACCGGGCACAATGTGGGGCTCCATCCCTTTTCAAATATTTACTTTGCTGTGTGAAAACAAAACACGGTTGTGATTGGGAAATGCAGCCTTTCCAGGCTGCCTCTGTGTGGGTGCAGGAGGCAGGACAGGCGGGCAGCCTGCAGGGACGCAGGGTGTGTGTACCCCGGGGTGGGGGACCTCTGTCTCCGGTGCCATATCCAACCTGTTCTCCTGGTGACTCCGGCCGGGACTGTGCCTTCCTGGCACAGGTAGCTGCTGCTTTCAGGCTGTGATACACCTGCTGTAGAAATGACCTGTCTGGTATGGTTTCCTTGGGACATTGCATCAGCTGCTGCCCTCCTCTGAGCAGGGTCTCTCAAGGTTGTTTCCTTGGTCCAGTGCCCTCTTCATGTCTCCTAGAGTGTCTTTTGACCTGTTTTTTTAATTAATAGTGCAGAATAGGCCTTCTAGGTTGCGCCTCTGGGTATCTTCACATCAAGGTTTTATTTATTTTCCACTTCATTCGTAAGCCTAAATCTACACGGAGGGGGCTGTGGCTGGCACAGCGATGCTGGTGAGGGGGGCTGTGCTGTGCACGGTGGCTGTCCTGCTGTCCCTGTGGGTGGCTGCTCTGCTGTCCCATGAGAGCTGCTGGTGACACAGGGCTGTGCTTGCTGCTGTTTGCTTTGGGGCCTGGTCCTGCCAGCTCGGTGTCAGCTTAAACTGAAACCTAATCAGGCTCAGGCTGAGCTGTGCCAGGGCACGGGGTCAGCAGGAGAGGAGAGGGGAAGAACCGTGGCTGGGGGGCTGCCCAGGGGCCCAGGGTTCGTGGTGCTGCCTACCCTGGGTGTGGCGTGCCGGGGGCTCCGAGCCTGGGCTGGGGATGCTTTCTGTGGGTGTTGGGTGCCTCTGCCAGGCGAGCGTCAGCCATCGGTGCTGCGGTCTGGAACGGCTGCCCTTCTCCAGGCACACAGCTTGGTTTCCTGCTATAATGAGATTTCCTAATTAAACCTCCCTAATGAAGCGGCAAAGGTGCTGTTGTTTAAGCTGCAGTGCTGTCTTACAGTCAGGTTTGGCTGGCTGCGTCCCCCTTGTCAACCAGCCGCGTTTCCAAACGTGCCTCGTGCCTCCCTTCCCACCTCCCTGCCCTGCCCAGCTCTGTCGGCAGCCACAGCACCTGCAACTCAGGGATCCTCCTGGCGGGAGGAGCTGAAACCAAGCAGGAGGCTGGGAATGCTTCCAAAAGACCCTGAGTTCTTTTCTCTACAAAAGCTGATGCTCATGGAAATATTCCTCTTTTTTCTCCCTTGCAGTGAACACCTACCTCTTCATGATGCAAGCCCAAGGCATCATGATCCGTGAGAACATGCGAACTATAGGAGCTCAGGTGTATGAGCAGGTGGTCCGCAGTGCCTATGCCAAGAGGAACAGCAGTGTGAATGACTCAGGTATTTCTTGAGTAATTGTAATTTTGATTAAAGTTTCCATTTTCATTGAAAATTAAGTTGAAGGAATTAATTTTTACTGGTAAATGCAAGCTGGAAGCTTTGATTAATTGTCTGCTGCTTTTATTTATATATATAAAAATATATATCTAACATAAAAATACCTAATATATGTAGAAATACTGTTATATATAAGAATTATATTTATTTCTTTATATATATAAAATGTTCAAATGCTTCTAACTTGTAGAAAGGGTGAAACTCTTGAAAGGTCTGAAATGATGGGATTTGAGCTGAAAACCTCTTTGCTCTCCAGGAATTCGACTTGTAGCTTCAACCAGTCCGAGGGTAAACACTTCCAAATTCATTGCAAGGATCAGGTTTCATATTTAAAAAATACCTTCCCAGGCGTGCGCCTGCGCAGAGCCCTGGCTCTGTGCACGTGGAGAGGCCTGTGCTCATAAGCTTCACTCTTGCCATGCAAGGATGAACCGAGATGACTTGGCTGGAGATCTGCCACAAATAATATATTGAACTTCGGGCAGGATGCAGGGAGTGGAGCACAGGCTCCCCCTCCCAGCCTCTTCATCACCCAGTCTCTGAGCAGGGTTACAGGTTGTGGAAATGGCACAGTGAGGCAGGACTGCCCACGGCTGTGCCTGAGCCAGGGCGAGGTGTTGCTGCCGGGCTGGTGACACCCAGCCTGTCCCCTCCCTGCTGGCACATCCCCGCAGCCTCACGCCGCTGCTGTTGGCATCGCGCTGCCGTGGGACGTGGGGAGCTCAGCTCGGCTCCTTGCCCACCAGGGCTCAGCAGCCAGGGCTGACAGTTTTACCAGGCGAGATTGTCTCCTCCTTAGTGGAAGGATGAGTGTGTCCTTGCTGCCCAGCCCACTGAGGTGCAGCTTCCATCCAGTTCAGCTGTGCCCTGCTGGGGATGGGGATGGCAGGGGAATTATTGACTTGCACTGGAGATGAACACCCCAGGTCACCTCCTCTCCGGCACGGAGTCAGCCAGGGCAGCCACCCTGGGCTATTTTTAAGACTGGAAACATCAAGTAAAGCAGAGGCAGGGTGAGGAAGTGGCTTATCCCCTGAGGGAAGGAGGGTTAGACACTCCATTGCTGCTGCTTGCAGTGGTGAGAGCCTTCATCCTGCTGAGGGCCTGGCCTGGGGGGCTTCAAGTGATCCTAAAACCTGTGCTCCTGCAGGAGGCAGAGAGCTGGTGACCACATTAGTGCTGCTGCTGCAATATTGTGCATTGCTCGAACTTCATACCAGTCCCAGCTGCACAGGCACGTGAAGGACACCTGTCCCTCCCTGAGAGGTCCAGCCATGAGGACAGTTTTAGCACATACGAGCACTGTCACTGTCCTTGGGTGACCTTCCCTGGCAGGCAGGTCAGAGCAGATGCAGGATGGATGGCGGTGAAGGCACTTGGTGCTGTGGCCACAAGGACTGCATTAGTACTGGGATCAGAACCTTCCCTCCCTGGCTGATTTTGGGTGCCTGGGTGGATGTCACTGCCTGGTGAGTGCATTGTCCCCACTCTGCTGTGGGCAGTGAGGCTGTGTGACAGCTAGGAGAGGAAACCTGCCTGACACGGCTGCAGGGAGTGAGCCAGCGAAAAGGCAGCCCTTTTTTGGTGCAAAGGCAGATGCAGTTGGGCAAAGGTGCAAAACAGGGCAGTTGAGCTTCACTGTGGGCTGTCACCTGGGCTGAGCACTGAGGGTGAGCTCTGGTAATGGGAGTTTATGGGGAAAACTACTTATGGAAATTTGGAACAGTATTAAGCATCCAAAATAACATCTATTGTACTTGAAAAGCCCTTAGGTTCTGTTTACAGCCCATCTTGAGTTTTGAGATAGTTTGGATACTGTTTACTTGAGTGGATAAACAATATTAGTGACATGATGGTAAGCACTAGCACAACACAGCAAATTACTTGTCCCAGTGGAAAACTTCCTTAAACATCTGCAGGTGTGACAGGCTGGAGGGTGCCCGGGAGGTGAAAGGATGCAGGGAATGGGGAGGCTGGAGAGAGGTGCTGGGCGCTGCTGGGGCACGGGGCTCCTCTGCTCCTGCACAGCGTGAAGCAGAGGGAAGCCTGCGTGTAAGGTGATAGTTTTTATTGATCCTTTGAGGAGGATTCCAGGCAGGATTGCCCTGTGGAGTGTACTGCACTGACAGTCCTAGCTGGCATGGAGACCTGATGGGGACTTCCCTCTCTCCTGTTGGGAAGGAGCTGCTTTCCCGTCTTGCTGTGCCACAGTCCTTCAGGGACAAGGCAGGGGTAGCTTTTCCTTTCAAGAGCCATGTGCTCCTTTGTGATACCTAAAGGCGATGCTCAAAATTCCTCTTTTGGCCAGCAAATGCAAAGATTTCTAAGGCACTGAGGCAGCCAGGGCTTCTGCAGCCTCCTGTCCCAGGATGGGATGAGCACCCAGCTGGGTTGCAAGGCTAGAGCACATTCTGTTGGGGACATCCTCAGCTGTGGTTAGCTTTGAAGTCTGTTCACAGTGGCATGGGGAGGTGGCTGGAAATAACAGACCTACAGCTCAGGTGAGAACTTATTCTTTCTTTTTTTCCATTTCCCAGATTATCCTCTTGACCTGAGTCACAATGACACCTTTCTGCAAGCCACAACGTTTCTTCCTGAAGACTTTACCTACTTCCCCAACAACACCTGTCCTGAGAGGCTCCCTTCTATGAGTGAGTAGCACCCTGACAGCTCTGTGCCCCTCCTGCTCCCCATGGCTTTGGAGGGCACATAGTGGCATTTCCAATGTCACCACCGTTGCACCTTTCCCTGCCAGGCACCTAGGGATGAATGGGAGTGCTGTTTAGAGCCCAGCTCCCTCCTGGGAAGTCATTGTTTACCCACCCTCAGGAATTAATCCCTGCTGTGTCGGAGGCATGTTTCCCTGCTGAAGCAGGAGCCCATCGCTTGGCAAACACAAACAAAAGAGGGATTGTGTGCTGGGAGCCGGTGAAAAGACTCTGCCAACCCTTTTCCAGGGGCAGTGGCGGCAGGGTGGCTCCCTGTGCCTCGGCAGTGCTGTCAGCCCCAGCCCCGAGCTGTGCCGGGCACAGCTGTGTCAGGGCTGCTGTGGGACGTGGGCTGGACACCCCCAAGGGAGCTGTAGTGGGAGAAATGCTTCCACCACAGCCATCCTCAGGTGGAAAACTGGGCTTTTGAGGGAAAATGTTTTCGGAGGGGGAATGCTCTCTGCTGAGGTGGGGGTTAAGTCTGCTGGAAACATGCAGGGAGGAGCAGAGGGATACCCCAGCTGGTGTGGGGCTGTCATGGAGAGCTGCATCCAACAGCAGCCACAAAGGCTGAGGAGACAGTGGTGTTACATCAGCAACATTTAAGTGTTTCTGCTGGTGCTGGGGAAAAGAATTTGGGTGCTGGGGAGGGAGGACAGGGATAGAGCAAAGTGCTGCCCCAGGAGCACAGCAGTTCCTCACCTCCTGCTGCTTCTCCCACTCTGCAGAGGGCCCCATCGATGTAAATATGAGCGAGATCACCATGGAGGATATCCACCAGTTCTTCTCTAAAGACCCTTCTATCAAGCTGGGAGGGCACTGGAAGCCGAGTGACTGCCTGCCTCGCTGGAAGGTGACTGGGAGCTGGGCAGCCCCGTGGCCCTGCTCAGTGCAGGGGGACAGGGAGTCCAGTGTTAATGGGAGCATCTCTGGTGTGCTGCATCTTCAGAGCAATGATGTGAGGAGCTCTGAAGTGTGGGAATGCAGTGCTCAGGGAAGAAATAGTGAGCTCAAGGGCTGCTTTAGTGTCCCCAGTGCTGGGCAGAGGTGAAGAGGGGGCACTGCAAGTCTTCCTTCCACTCAAGATGACATTGAATTTTTCCAAAGCAACAATTCCTCAAAAAGTGAATAGAAAATCCATTTTTTTGGGTGTTGGAAGGGTTTCAGGGTTGTCGGCTCAGCCCTGCCTGGGGGAGCTAAGACCCCTTGTTCTGTGCTGCTCCTGCTCCTATAACCCCACAGCAGCCAGTCCTGCTCCCCAGCCCGGGGTCAGCAGCAGTGCAGTGCAGTGAGAGCCTTGTCCTCTCCTCGTCAGGTGGCGATCCTGATCCCATTCCGCAATCGATACGAGCATCTTCCTGTCCTCTTCAGACACCTCATTCCCATGCTGCAGCGGCAACGTTTACAGTTCGCCTTCTACGTTGTGGAACAAGTGAGTGAGTGTGGGGTGGGTGGCGCTGCCAGGGCACAGACATGTGCTCTAAAAATGCATCTGCCAGCACCACAAGTGCAGCTCTGCCCTGTCCTGGGGAGTGTCCCTGCCAGATCACATCTTTTTGATCTGGCAGGTCTAGGGGTCATGTTGCACTGTGTAAAGTGGCACAGCTAAGAGATGTGCCCAGAAATTACTGGTTTTATCTGAAAAATAGAGATGAGGGATTTGTGGTGTTGTTTTACTTTTTTAATTCTGTGTTGTAGTTGTTTTTTTTAAAGAAAGCTTTGGGCCAGGTATTTGCAGTTTAGACAATGCTGCAGTTTTTTTGTATATCCCTGCTGTAGTTCCAGGCAGCATCCCCTAGGCACAGGAATGGCCTGACCAGAGTTAGGTATTTCATGTGGAACATGACAGTCATTTGATGTGTACGTGGACCTCTCACTTCAGCTGTTCAGCTTCACCCACCCAGTAAATATGCCTCCATATTTAGCTCTAGCTTAAAAAGATTGATCAAAATTGGGGTTTTTTTTCAAGTGTCTGAGTAACAAGGCTTCAGCATCTTTATTTGTGCTCCTGCACTGTAAATTGGATATTTCAGTGTTGGTTGATCTCACCAGACTGGCTCCAATACGTCACTTCTTTCATGGTGCCAGTGTGGGAGCTGGTTGCCCTCTAGATTTCTAGTCAGGGTTGAGAACACACAGAGCATGACCTGTAAGGACTCCTCTTGAGAAAGAGCTTTCTCCCTGCCAGGCTGGAAACCAGCCCTTTAATCGTGCCATGCTCTTCAACGTTGGCTTTCGGGAAGCAATGAAGGACTTGGACTGGGACTGCCTCATCTTCCACGACGTGGACCACATACCAGAGAACGACCGTAACTATTATGGGTGTGGACAGATGCCGAGGCACTTTGCAGCCAAGCTGGATAAGTACATGTACCTGTGAGCACTGTTCTTCCTCCTTGCTACCATAACTGCTAAGGAGCCAGTGTTAGATTTTATGTGTTTATTTTTAAGGCAGAGAATGAATCTGGGTTTGTTCTCAGGCTTTGTGCAAAGGGAGCCTGAGAGGGAATAGCAGAGAGCATCCTCAGGGCTCAGGCTCTCCCATGGCAGGCAGGAGAGCTGGTGGGCCCTGCCCTGACCCTTCTCTCCCATTCAGGCTCCCGTACAACGAGTTCTTCGGGGGCGTCAGTGGCCTGACTGTCAAGCAGTTCCAGAAGATCAACGGATTCCCTAACGCCTTCTGGGGCTGGGGTGGCGAGGACGATGACCTCTGGAACAGGTACAGGCTCCTGAGGCTCTGGGGGTGGTTCTGTGAGCCGAGCCCAGCACGTGCTCTGGGGACACAATTGTCACCTTGGACCCTGGCGCAGGGCTCGCTGTGCCCAGTGCCCTGGGCTGGGGACAAGCCAGGCTGGCTGCGGTGGCTCAGCGGGAACAGGGGCTGTGCTGCTGATGCAGGCAGTGGCTGGGAAGCAGAGCAGTGCTGGTTGGGCAGTCGTTGGCTCTGTGCACAGTGTCCCACTCGGCTGAGCAGGGTGCCGAGGCGCCGAGTGCTGTGACGTGCCCCAAGCCCCCCTGCAGTGGGAGGTTTGTGTGGCTTCTCTGTGGGTGGGAAGGCCAGGCCATGGCCAGAGCCCTGGGAGCTCTGACTGTGCGGCCCTGGAAGCACTTCCAGCACAGCAAACACAACGAGTGATTATTTTTTGTTTATTTTATTTTATTTCTCCTCTTTCTAATGCAGAGTACAGTACGCAGGCTACTCGGTGACTCGACCAGAAGGAGACACAGGGAAATACAAATCAATTCCCCACCATCACCGGGGAGAAGTGCAGTTCCTAGGAAGGCAAGTAAATTTTTTTTAAGAATCCTAAAGCCCTTTACGAAGAGTCTGTACCATGTAGGAGGCTCCCTGCAGCTGTTTGAGGGCAGTAACAGCCTGAACTCTTGAAAGAAAGTAACTGCAGGGAGATGGAGGCAGAGCATTGCCAGGATTCCTCCATCCCTGCACTTTGTACTCTGCATCCCTGCAGTGAGGGGTCCTTGCTTTGTGGCTGCTTGGGTGCCACCCAAAGAGGGATTGTCAGCATGGCAGGCTGAGGGCCTGTCCTTCATGTCCAGAGGAATGTACTGGGGGGGCTATTGCCAGGTGTCAGAGAAGCTTCAGTGTTTCTAGAAGAACCAAAGTGCTGAAGCTCATTGCTCAGCCTGCAGAAGGCACAGAGCAGGGGCTGTCCTGCTCTGGAGTGTGGCTTTGGGTGTCCCTGGCAATGCTCACGAAGTGCAACAGCAACATCCTCTCCATTCTTCTGTTCCTGTTCTTGGCCCCAAAGTGGGGTGGGTGTGCAGAACCCCTGAACTCAGGGTATGCTCTCTCAGGAGGCTTCAGACACCCATCAGGAGCAGTAACTGTCCCCTGGACCAAAGGAGAACAAGTACAGTGTGAATTTTGTCTTTTTTCTCATGATAAATTCTCCCTGGAGCTCTCCAGGAGGGCTCCAACCCTTTTGTCCCAGAGCCAGGGTTGTTTCAGAGAGTACAAGGATTGACTGACTGCTTTTGCCTGAAGACTGCAGTGGAATTTGAGTCTTCTGAAAACTGCAACAGAAAACCAGAGAAATATATCTTTCACAAACAACTTCAGGAAATTAACATTTGTAGCTGAGGAGCTGCTGGAGCAGCAGTGTGAGCTCTGTTCTGGAGGGGCTTTAGGCTGCTGCTGTGGAGATTTGAGCTATCTGCTGGTATTTTTTTGCAGAAGACTCATTTTTGGGTGTGTTTCCATTTGAATTTCCATCTTTAGCCCTACTTTTCATTTCTCTGTTGGACAGAATGTAGCCAGTCAGAGATGCTTCTCTTACTTCACTCTTGAAAAAGAGAAGTTGCTTTTGGCTTAAAAGAACAGATTTAGTCAGACCCTTGGAGCATGGCAGGCAGATAATGCTGTGGGATTGAGCTCTGGTCCCTGACAATTCCCTGCTCTCCTGACCCCAGCCAGCAGCCGAAGCTCCACGTCAGCAGGAGCTGTGGGGAGATGGGCAGGGCAGAGCTGGCCCCGGTGAGCTGCTGCCTCTGGAGCCTGGTGCCCAGCCTAGCCCGGGGTCAGCAGTAGGTGTCCTCTGTCCTGCCTTGGAAATGCACTCTGTGTGTTCCTGCAGTAATCCTAACTGCTGCCATGCAAAGCCCTGCTGCTCCTCCACCCCAGCAGGGAGCAGGGCACCCAACCCTCCTCTCCATGGAGAGGGACATGCTCCTGCCTCAAGGCACAAAGTGTCCTGCCCATACCTTGATGCTGTGACATCTCTGAAACCAGCTCTGGCCGTTCCCTCTTTGTTCTCACGCAGCACCTTCACGTGTCTCACGGCACAGCCCTCCCCTGGTGCTTTCTCTGTGCCCAGGTCTTAGCCCAGCTCCACTCGCCCTGGTGCCTCCAGGCCCCCAGCACTGTGCTGAAGAGAGTCACTGTCCTGCTGACAGGTTTTTGGCTATTTTCCCCTCCCAACCTTCCCCCTTCTGTCTCATCACACTGCCTCTAAATGTGCTTGGGGCTGTTTTTGTGCACCAGCTGCAGTTTCCTTCCCCAAACCACCATTCTGCTAGTTTTACTTCCTCCCCCCCATCCCTCAGACTAAAGCCATTCAGTTCTGTTCTTATTCATGTCTGGTTTCATAAAAGTGGCAGGGACCACATCACCCATCTGGGATTCTCCAGGATGGTGTGGCTGGTGAGGGCTTGTCAGGACCCCCAAGCTCAGCCCCCTCCTGGCAATGGGACCTGCAGGCTTTGGGCAGGAATCACAGGTGGTCCTGGCAGCAGAATGCTTGCTGGTGGCACAGTGAGCATTTTGCCATTTTTCAGGTGATGGACTTCTCTGGAATTCTCCAATATTTGCTAACACTGTTATTTAAGATGAGATGGTTACCTTTATTAAGGGCTCAGAAGTTCATTGTTCTGTGGCTGCTGCTGGGACTGGCTCTTTGAAAGGTGTTCTGGCATTGGGAGGAGTTTGCAGGTACTGTGAGATACATGGAAGTGACTCTGGCCTCTGGTTCTCGTTGCACAGGTACGCCTTGCTGAGGAAGTCAAAAGAAAGGCAAGCCCTGGACGGCCTCAATAACTTGAACTACTTTCCAAACGTCACATATGACGCCTTGTATAAGAACATCACTGTTAACCTGACACCAGAGCTGGCTCTGGTGACCGAATATTGAGGAGAAAATAACTTTGCTCTGCCCTTCACCAAGAAAGCACCACATTAGACTTTCTTTTCCAAGGGTTATCGAGGACAAGCAACACTTTGTCTAATGAAGGATCACAGTATTTTGGAGAATGAGGCTGAAAGTGCACGCACAAATTGCCCTAGCTGTACCAATCCAGCCCGATACCCGGGCAGCGAGCTCAGCAGTCTCTTTATTTTTTCTGCCACTTGCTTTCTGGGTTTCAGGACAACGGTTTGACCTGCTGCTCTCGTCTCCACATTCCTCCTCCAGCAATCTCTGGCACTGGGACTCTCCTTGGATGCGCTTTCTCCTCTGGGAAGCGGCTCAGCTGAGGGACTCTGGCTTCTTGACGCTGAACGTCGGGAGCAATTTGGTTGGCAACTGCCCTGGTGGGAGATCAAACGACTTCTGATGCCGTTCTTCTATGTCTGTGCGGTTTTTTAAACGACCTGCTTCAAGTATATACAACAGAATCGCTTCTTAAAGAAGTGTAAGTGTAAATATGCTGTGTAAATTGTCCCTTTTTATTTTTGTCCTATGGCTCAAGTCAGCACGAGAGGTTTACATATGGTCACTCATTTTAGTCCTGAGTTCTGTAAACACCTGTATGAGCATCACTGTACTTGTGCAAGGTGTTCCCTTTGAAGCCAGTGAGACTGCTTGCATGATTCCAGCTGGGCATATGCAGAAATGCTTGTGGGCCAGGGCCCAGAACCTTCCAATGCAGTGGGTGACAAATACAGCTGGGTCATCACTCATTCCAGAAACTACAGGGATGGCTCGTTCCAGGGAGGGTGAGGAAATGGGAATATTCATTAAAAATCCTCCCTTTTCTGTCACTTTTGCAACACGATGTGCAAATGAATCCAAAAGCCATATGTGCTAGAGTCCCGTGGCTGTTGCTCTGTGTCCCAGCGAGGCAGGGGTGAGCCTGGCAGCGCTCCTTCACAGGGCTGGGGGGCACAGCTCCCTGGCCAGGATGGAGCTGCTGTTGCCACACAAGCCCTCCCTGGACAGCAGTGCTTGCCCTCACTCCAGAGCACGCTGGAACAGTCTGGGGGCTGGTTTAGTTGGTATTTCTCATGCAAATGCAGCAGCACACTGAGGTGCTGCTGGAGCCGGGCAGTGTCCTGCACTGTCCCCTCGGCACCTGGCAGCACGGGCACGGCCGGTGAGGCACGGGGTCACAGTCAGTGAGAGACATGAAGGACACATGAAAATATGAGGACCGGAAGCCAGAGCTTGGTCTGACAGCCCATGCAGCCATCCAACGCCATCCTTCTTTTCGCACAGCCGCTGTGGGCAGGCTGGGCTCCAGGCCCTGTCCCCACAGACGCAGTGCAGCCCTTACACAGCACTGACACCTCCACTTTCACTGGACCTCTCTGACTTAAAACTAAATACATGGGTGTTGGTTTTAGTTTGTATTTCCACACAACAAGGGCGGGTACTTGACCTCCGAAGGACTTTAACTCTTTTCATTGCATTGTTTACCTTCGGTTTCCTTAACTTCTCATGGTTTACATTGTTTTCTCAGTTCCGTGGACGTATGATCCCCATACGCATCTGTGGTGGGTGTGACTGCCCAGGGCATTCCTAACCTGTATCCAGAAAATGTTAGTTTAGGAAACACGAGTTTTGTGTAGATCTTATCGGCCGGCATGAGAGGACAGCGAGCCTGCCCTTGAAAAGCGCTGATGAGTTTGTAACTTAGGTTTTAAAGTCTCTGAACTTACATGTGCTTTAAACTCGCTTCCCAAGGGGATTCAGCCTGGTTATTTATAGGCAGAGGTGAGGATTTGCTTTTTCTGGCGCATACAGCAATAAAGACTTTTGCTTCGGAATCTTGATCTGTAATTCACGTGGACCCTTTCCGGGTGCTGAACCTGCGTTGCCCTGCCCCTCTTTTCTTTCATCTTGAGACCTTGCTAGAAACCTGTCTTTGTTTAATGGTGCTTCAAACAAGGAATGTATTTCAACTAGTCCAAGTTCACTACCCCGGAATCATGCATGTGTGTGTGAGTAGGTGTTGAACTACCTTCGTAGGGATCCTCAGCCTTCCATGTCCCTGACACCCGTCGCACCTGGTGTGGAACAAAAGCCGTTACCTCTGCTCAGAACTGCACTCTGCGGTTGGCACAGAAGGGTCCATCCCCAGCAGCATCCCATCCTTCATTCTAACCATGTTGAATTTCTTTTCCCTTTTAAAAATGTGGATTATCCGAAAATGTGCACTGTTAATCTTATCAGCTATGTCAAATACTGTATAGTAAATGTAACTGTTAAAAACATACTGTCAAGCGCATGTGCTGTTATGGTGTAAAAATTCTCATATTAAGGAGAACTTGTACATATTCTGGCAGCTGGAGTTCAACAAGGCCACTCGTTTGCCCCTTCCACGTCAGCGCCGTCAGTCAGCCCTGCTGGAGGGCAGGTCCTGTGTGATGCTGATTTATTTTTTTTAAATGAGCCATGTGGGTTTTATTTGCAAAACTATTTATTGACAGTTAATTCTCTGTAAAGCTCTGCTTCTCTAAGGGAGGTACTGTCTGAGCAACGGCCGCACACTTTGGGCCCCTCACCATCAGAAGTGGCTTTAAACTCTCAAGTAGCTTTCCATCATCATGGCTTTTGAGCTTACTGTTATGTTTTTAAGAGGTGCCAGGGGGACGTTTTTGCACTGAAGATTAGTGTTTTACAACACACACACACTTCTCAGCAAAGCAATCCTTTGTGTCATTACATTTATTTACCCATGTGTTTGTACATTTTTGTATTTGTTAATTTATGAATGATTTTTTCAGTAAAAAATACATATCCAAGAACACAGACTGCAGTGGTTGCTTTTTTTTTTTTTAACAGGAGGTTGGGGTGTGCTTTTTTAGTAGGAGGTGAAATTTGTAAGCCCAGTAAGTGCTTATGAGAGTTTGAGTAAAAAAGGTGAGTGCTGGATGCTAAAATCTGGTTAGAAATTCTTCATTAGGACTGGCCAGAAGTAAATTGAGTGTGAGATGTGGATGCTCTCCAAACTCTTCCTGTTGTGTAGGTTCTTAAGCCTTTTTCCCAAGCATCTATTTCAGTGTAATTCGGATGGAGGGGTCAGCTGGCTTAGTGTGTTAGGAAAACACTGTGAAAGTGGTGCAGGGCTCAGGACTGGTGGTGGGGACTGTTGGTAATTGGATTTTTTAACAACAAACCCAGGCAGACAGACAAGCTTCCTTGCAGCAGCTTTAAAATATCCTTCTCCTGCTCTGCAGCATACAGGCATGCTGGAATAAATAGCTGGCAGCCCTGGGTTGCTCCAAGCCTTGCCTTTTTTTAGCTCGCTGTCTTCTGGGAAGCTTCCTCCCACCCGCGGCGCTGGGCTGGAGCCTGCAGGGTGCCAGGCTCCCTCCAGCCCTGCTGCTGCCTGCGGTGACAGCCTTGCTCCCGAGCGGGTGGGAGCCCCTGGCACTCCTGTCCTGCCGTGCTGGGGTCCTGACCTGCTTTGGGGAATGCCCCAGTCCTCCATGGGTGCCCAGCTGTGCGGGGCTCACTGCCTGTGGCACCCCACAGCAGCTGCCCGGGGGCTGGCGGAGATGGGTGCACCTGGAGAAGGTTGGATTGCTCCTAGACAAGAACGAGAGGGCAGGGAAGCCCCAGCCCATGTCCCAGGTGGGTACATGGGAGCTCCTTGCTGGGGCCAGCCACAGACACAAGAGCTGGGAGCAGACCCCGTTTGGGGTGGGCTGTGCCGAAGAGAGGAGCCCTGCAAGGGCCTGGCATTGACAGCACGGCCACCACTGCCACCGCTGCCACCGGGCAGGGCCCAGCCCTGGCTTCCCTCGGGAGCAGCCCCCACTGCGGGGGAGAGCATTCCCTTCCTGGGCTGAGAACAGCTCAGCTGCTGTGCTGCAGCATCACCTAGCTCTGCAGTGTGTAAAAACCCCAACCTAACAGAAAAACAACTACCAAAGCAGGGGGTTTCTCCTCTTCCCTGCTGTTCTCCCACGATGACTGACAGCAGCTAAAAAGGTAAACCAGTAACTCACCTGGTGTCACCTGGGTGAGGCAAGAGCAAACAGTCCCCGATGGGCACGGGGACTTGCCTGGTCCCTTACCCCTGCCGTGGGTGCCATCCCCCGGAGCTGGTGGGGATGCAGGACGAGTGGGTGGATCATGGTGGCTGAGCCAAACAGGCCAGGCTGGTCAGCCAGGGAGAAACACAGCATGCCTGGACACAGGGTTGAGAAATCATCCCCATCAGCGCAGCCTCGAGCCACAGCGACAGGCTGAAGGCCACGGATGTGGTGGCACGTTCGGGACTCTTGCACAACTGTCCACATGGCTGGGGCCAGCTGCTCACCTGCACAGCAGGTTCCTGGTGGCCATAAAGCCACGAGTCACCTTGTGACAGGTGCCTTGCTCCAGGGCCAGCATGAGCTGCGGCAGTGCCACGCTTCCTGCAGGACCAGGCAAATCGTCCCTCGCCTGCTCTGCCCCGGGGGGTGTCAGGATGGGCAGTGCCTCCCCGGAGTGCCAGCAGAGCCATGGCCTCAGCGCAGCCACACCTCGGCCTTGCTGAGTTTGCAGTTGTCCCTGGCCAGGCTGCAGACCCGGGATGGGCTGAGGCAGCGAACCTTGTGCTGCTCAGGAATCCCTGCAGGCACCCAGCTCTGCCCCGACCCTCGCCCAGCGCTGCTTCCCTCTGGTGCATCCCAGCACTGGGCGATGGCCCCGCAGCCAGCCCGGGTACGCGTGCGGCAGGGCTTCGTTACCGAGAGCTGCCTCCGGCACAGGGCTGAAGCTGATCCCCGAGCCCGAGCGCAGCCCCGAGCCTGACAAAGCACATTCATTCATAATTCAGAGCCGCGGCCGCGGCTGGAGACGCCTGGGCCCAGCACCAGGCCTAGGCCACGGAGGGTGACAAGGACACGGTCCCCGAGAGAGCTCATTGCGGTGGGGTTTAGAGTCCGTGCAGGGGGGGAAATGAGCCAGGGGCACACAGGGGCAGTGACGGTCCGGCACTGGGCACGGAGAGAGCTCGGGGCTCAGCCTGGGCAGAGGGGACAGGCACTGGCGCAGGGCTCAGCCCTCGGCTGAGGGAGCTCCTGCCAAGCTCTCCCCGCGCCATGCCGGAGCCGTTGGGCGCCTGATGGAGGCCCCGCTCCGCAGGAGCCATGGGGGACCCTGGGGCGAGGCACACAGAGCTCAGCCCCGAACCGACCTGGGGCAGCAGGAGGAGGGCAGCCCCGGGCCCCTCACAGCCGGAGCCCCCTTATTTTCAACAAGGTGCAGGTAGGCAGGAGCTTCGGGGCGACCCGAACCGGGCACTGAGCAGCGGAGCCGGGCGGGGCCGGGTTGGGCCGGGGGCGGGCCGGGGGCGGGCCGGGGCTGGGCTGGGCTGGGCTGGGCTGGGCTGGGCTGGGCTGGGCTGGGCCGGAGTTGGGGCCGGGGGCGCCTGAGCGGCGGCGGAGCGCGCTCCCACAGCGCCCCATGGCGGCGGAGCGGCCCCACTGCACCCCGGCAGGGCCGCGGGGCTGCCACGCGTGTCCCTGTGTCACCGTGTTCCTGTGTCCCTGTGTTCCTGTGTCCCCGTGTCCCCGTGTCCCCGTGTTCCTGTGTCCCTGTGTCCCCGTGTCCCCGTGTCACCGTGTTCCTGTGTCCCTGTGTCCCCGTGTCCTTGTGTCCCTGTGTCCCTGTGTCACCGTGTCCCTGTGCCCCTGTGCCCCCGTGTCCCCACCTGCGGGGCTGTGTCCCTATCAGCACACGGCACCGCCGGCCTCTCCCTGGAGAACAAAGGATTTCTCCTTGCTCGGGGAACAGCAGGGTCCGTTTCTTGTCAGAGAGGGAGAAATCCCAGCTTCTCAGAGATACTAAGTGTAGAGGGAAAGTGAAGTCCCCCCGTGGCTAGGGCGTGTGGCAGGCGGTGTGGCACTGGTGGCTTTTGTTTGTTGGTGTGGAATGAAGCCTGGCCCGGAAGGTGCTCCCAGACATGCTTGTGACATGCTCCCAGACATGCTTGTGACATGCTCCCAGTGTCCCTGGGGGAGTCACCCCTGCTCTTGCAGCTGTCACCTTCTACCAAGAGGAAACCATTGTAAGTGGTTTTCAGCTGTTTAATTCACCTGCCCAGTACTCGGTAAAGATCCCCCTTCCCACTGCCCCTTCACAGAGCAGGTCTGGGCCTGCTGGAGATTTTCTTGTCCCCTGACCAAAACCAGGGAAAGTTCTGAGCTGAAGAGAAATATTTGTCCTGAAGCTCAAAAACCTTGTTTCATGTTTGTGCTATTTCACCCTTCTGTTTAGTCCTTTTTCTCTATTAAGACTTACCAACACAACATTTTTCTTCTTTTAAACAATGTCAAAGCTTTGTTTTAAAGAAAAAAGAAAGGTAGAATATTTTTTTTAAAAGCTTGGACATTTTTAAGCTCCCCCTATTTTCCTTCCCTGCCTGTTGTGGCCCAAAAGCCAGGTGTTGGACGGCACAGGAGGAGGTTGGGATGTAAGCTGGGGCAATCTGGGAAGGCTTTTGGAAAAGGAGACAGGTGTTTCTGCACATCCCACGAGTCTATCTTTAGAGGCTTTTTCCCCAGTGAGAAGTTTGCAGGGAACAATGTGTCTCTTTGAAAATCAAGGTATCTTGAAGGCTTAACTCACTCATCCCTGCTCCCAAACCCTGTGCAAGCCAGTGGCAGCAGCTGATCCCCTGGAAGCGTCTCCTGTGTCCCACCAGGTGCAGTTTAGGATGGGGTGAATTTTTAAACTTGATCCTGCAGTCCTTTCAAGTTCTCTCTCCTCCTGAGACACTGCATTCCATGTTTTTCTTCTATATCCATGGCATTGCAATGTCTGCCTGTGGTTTGTGTTGTTGGATTCCCTCTGCCCTCGTGTATCTGCCGTGTGTGAGTTGGATGATGTGAATCAGTTCTTCAGGTTTTTCATGTTCTTATTTGGTAAACTTAGGTTCATGTGCTGGGAAATTCATCCCAGTGCTCCACATGGTCTGTGGGTATAAATCTACTCTGGACTAATGCTTAGTGCCAACATTTTTCAAGCCAGATATTGAACGAGAGAGGGTTTTAGTTAATATAAAGCAGAGTCAATTTATGATGACAAAGTATTGCAAGATGTGTGAGGGAAGAGACAAGCTGCTGAAATGTTTGGCTAAAGTGAAGTGAAGAACTGGAATGCTGTTCTTTGTTCGGTGGCGTCCCAAAGCCCCACTCGGGCAGGGTGCGGAGGCTGCACATCCCCAGCTGCCCCTGCCAGCTCCTGGCGGTGCTTTGGGGGGAGGACAGAGACCAACACTTCCAAACAGTGCTGGCTGAGGCTTCTGAAATTCAGCTGCTGTTCTGTTACTGGGTTGGTTTTTTTTTAAAGATACCTTGAAGAATGGATGTTTCGCTTGAGATGCATCTAAAAGTGCAGCGCTCTCTGTGTGAGGCTGTACCAGTCCCTACCCACCCTTTCCTGATGCAAAGGCTGATGGCTGCAGCTTGGACAGGCTGTGACCACTCAATAAACCCAGTTTTCCTGGTTGTTTTCCACTGACTCAAGGACACTGGCTTCTCCTGCTGGGACTTGATGGAGTTGGACTTGGAGATGGACTTGGAGATGATCCTTATGGACCCCAGGCTCCGATGGGGAACTCGGCTCTCAGGTATCACAGGTTTGAGATTACTGTGGTCTAACCCACGCAGATATTTTAAACATTCCCAGCTATTCTAAGGCAGAGCAGTCTGTGGGTGAACTGGGAAGTTTCCCTTATTCCCGGCAGGAATTATCCTTTTCTCTGTACTCCTTTCCTGCCCCGAGCGGGCTCCCTGCGATGGCGCCGAGTGTGGCAATAGATGGCACTGCTGGGACAGGCTGGAGCCGCTGTGCCATGGCTCGAGGGGCACGGCTCTGCCCGAATCCATCTGGGCCTCGTGTCCGAGCTGCGGATCCGGAATTTGGGCACACCTGGTGCACAGTGACTGCAGCAAGTCTTGGTGCTCCCGGCCGAATTTCTGCTGCTGCAAGACTTTATGTCAGCACCTGAATGTCAGCTTCTGCTTCCATGCAGGGGGGAAGGAAGCATCTCTGGAAAGTTCTGTCTGAAAAGCTGGAGCAGCACAGCACCTGGGAAATACTCGGGATATCTACTGCTCAGGGCTGAGGGTCCCAGTGCACTGCCCTAGCCTGGCCAGGTCAGACCCCACAAACCAGCTGGGACTCCCTGCTGAACCAGAGACACGAGGAAGGAGGGAGAGGGCGGTTGCTTGCAGTGTTATTAGCAAGAACGAAATGAAACCCTTTGAGATCATCTGCACTCTGGTTGTCCACATTCATAATATCCCTAACTGCTGGAGAGAAGCTGCTGTGAGACTGCTGCTGGGGCAAGTTGATTCGGCATCGCGTTGGCTCTCCAGCACTTCGCTCTCTTCTCAGTTTGACCTCAGCAAATGCATCTTCCCAGAGAGCTTTGTGCTGCACAGGGGATGAAAACACGCTCATCACAAGGAAGACTTCCTCACTTATTCACAGCCCTGAGGTTTGCTGGGTGTGACCTAGAGAGAGAGAGAAAGGAGCTGCTTTATTCTTTCTGATGCATGACCAAGTCAGGTTGCCTCCAACATGAATGATTAAAGACCCGCATGCATTTCTAATGATCATATTCTAATTAAAAAGAACCCCCTCCTTGAAAATTTAGGCAGCTATAGTGGCATTGTGGTTACCAAAAAAGAATTAATTATTTATGTGTAATACTCTGATCTTTAAATTACTTGGGTTTAAAGTACTGCAAAGGCATTTGTATCAATAACAGTGCTGTTTTGCTTCCACTTAATCATCACAATTTTATTTATTTATTTATTACCAAGAACAAAAATACCCAAGCTGGTCCATCTGACACTTCTCTGCACCGCTGATGGGCTGCTTTTCCTCCCCGTCTTGCACTGCAATAGTTGAGGTTTTGCTGTTAAGAGGCTGTTTCTCAGCCCACTGAAGGACTCGGTGCCATGTGTGAACCTGGTGACAGGGGCTTCTGTCACCACCGTGCATTTGTCACCGTGGCGGTGCTGTCACTGACCCCTGTGCTGTTTTATGGGGGCTCTACTCACTCCAGCTACTCACCTTTGAATAACTCTGCGTCCTCCTGGGTGTTTATTTTTAGGGTAATGTAGGCCCTGTGCTTTTCTGGCTTCTCCTATTCCTCCTAAAATTTCCTTCAGCCACGGCAGCAGTTCAAGGTGAATTAGAAGAAGTGACTTGAGGCAGAGGACATGCTGCAAAGCTGATGTGTGGGTGTAGCTGGATGATGCAGCGGTTCTGGGCTGGTGCTCTTCTTCTGCCTGTTTCGGTTACCAGTAACTTTTCATTTTCTCTTTTTTTTTTCAACTATCTTTTTTTTTTTTTAATATTTGCCATTCAAATCAGTTGGGATTCAAGCTGCCCTGTTGCTCAGCAGCTGTCCCATTGGAATCCACATGTTGGTGTTACTATGCTGTTAATTCCAGAACAGGCAAGGCTGTTTAGCAGAAGAAGCTTAGGAAACCAGGAACTGCTGGGCTGCAGGAAGGTGCTGTTGCATTACAGCCATTTTGAAGTGGGGCTCAACAGATTAGTAACAGGATTTCTAGTTTAAGGTAAAGGACAACCACTGAGAGCAAGGGGAGCAGAGACCCCCTGGGTGCTGCTGCTGGGACTGAGCCTGGCACTGAGCTCCCAGGCTGGTGGCCATGGAAAGGCAGGCTGGGAACTGCTGAGTGTGCAACTCAGCAATGAGGTGGGTCCCAGGGACACTGGAAACCTTAGGTGCCTTCTGAAATCCCAGACCTAATCCTGGTCACTGCAACCACGATGGCTCCTGCTGCTCCAGGTGGGGCTGGGCTGTGTGATTGTGATGCACACGTGAGGTTCTCCCAGAGCAATCACAGCTCTGTGAAGGAAGGGACATGGAGATGTACCCTAATCCATCCTCTGTACCAAGCCAAGATCAATATGTCTAGACCATCCTGACAGATGCTTAGGGATCTTGTTCTTGAAAGCCTTAATGATGTCTCCACTCCCTATTCTCCTTGGGCAAACCACCCCAGGACTTTACACTTTTTTTCCCAACAGTCATCCTGATTCTCCCATCCTACCATATTTTGTCCAATTCCCAGCAGACGAAGAACACAAGCCATTGCTCTCTCCTACAGACCCTTTGTATGAATGGAAAGGTGTTACCCCATCTCTGCTCTGCCTTCTGTTTCCATGAGTTGACCATTTTCCTCCACCTCTCCTCAGAGGCTGTTTTCTACGTCTCTGGTCACTCCTTTTGCTGCCCTTTGGGCTCTCGCCAGTCGGGGCCTGCCTTTCTTGATGAGCAGTGCCCAAACTTGGGTACAGGACTCCAGCAGAGGCTGTAGTAGCAGGGCATGTGTCTCACACACAGCTTTTCTGTTTATGAATTCCAGCATGATAGCTGCAAAAAAAAAGCAAACAATGTCCTGGTAGCCCTTGAGATTTGGCCATGGTGGAGATGAGGACCATATAAGTACACAGATGGATGTGTGGATGCAATGCAGACTTTCACCAGGCAGACAAAGGAAGCTGAGCGTGGGGCAGTGGCACTGCAGCAGCTGCTGGTGTTTGTGAGCCCCAGGTCTGTCCTCTGCAGTGTGGGAGGAGGGTCATTCCCACCCATGGGACACGCCCCAGGGCACATCAGGAGCCCTGTGGCTGC
The DNA here is from genome assembly GCA_036630365.1 of Acanthiza pusilla. NCBI lineage: Eukaryota > Metazoa > Chordata > Aves > Passeriformes > Acanthizidae > Acanthiza > Acanthiza pusilla. The sequence goes on from JAXCHO010000050.1 coordinate 16,453,650, forward strand.
CCAGTCCCCCTGGGTTTGCCATGCTGGGGGCTCCCAGCCCTGTGGGTGCCACGAGCTGAGAGGGTCTGAGCCTTTCTGCTGCTAGGCTTGGGGTTTGGTTCCTGTATCCATAGGCAGCTATTGAAGCTGCTCTCATTTGCTTTCCACTCCTGGAGGAAAAGCTCTCAGTGAGAAGATGGGTTGCACATTTCTCCCCTCCCCTTCAGCCCGAGTGTTAGGCAGGAGGCTGCTGCGTGATGCAAAGTTGGGCTCTGCAGAGGATGGCAGCGAGGCGTCGGAGGAGCCCGCGCTGGTGGCTGGAATTCCTGTTGCCATAACAACCCAAGGCAGCCCTTAAATATAGAACCAGTTTACCCCATGGCCCCCTCTGTCCTCCCTCCTGGAGCACAGAGCAAACGGGCTCTGCTCCCTCCTTGCTGCCACTGTGAAACCCCAAGGGCAGGAATGGGGACACCTCCGCAGCCATGTGTGGTGTGTGGGGGCAGGAGACCCACTGATCAGGACTTTGGGGGTTCTGTTCCATTCACAGCTTTGCTGTGTGAGCCCCAAGTTCTGGTTTGGCCCAGTGAAAATCCCCTGGCAGGTTGGACTGAAAGAAGAGATCCCCTGGGGGAGTGGAAAACATTTAACTGCTGGAGCAGCTGTGGCTGTGGAGTGGGAGGGTGCTGAGCCCAGCTGGGCACAGTGCAGCTCTCCTGGCAGGGATGGTGCTGAATCCAGCTGAACCCCCTTAGCCTGAGAGAAAGGTCATCACATGGAAAATTCACCGTGTGCCTTTGGTGTCTTCGGTGTATGATTACCCTGCAAAACCATCTGCAGCATTTACGTTTCTTTCTTAGCAAAACGTGTAGATGCTTTTAAAAGCTCTTGTTTATCTATTTAATTAAATACTGTTGTTTGTACCATAGATCAGGAAGAGTCCTAAACTGCAGGAGTTATTTACTGGTGCAGCATAGTGGGAGATCTCCCAGAATCCTGGCTCTGTAGCGTTGGTTTCACTATAGTGGTGTAGCTGATGTAATTTCATTCTGTTTGTTTGTTGAAAGGATACTTGGATTGCAAAATCAAGTTGCTGATTGGTATGAAACACTGTAAGTAAGGTTTTCCTCTCCCTTGTTAATCTACAGAGAGGTGCAACCTGGAAATGTCAGATGAATCCCTTACTCTTTACCATCTCCAGTGATGTCTTATCCCTGTTAACACTGTGCCATTTTCTCCCGATTGAGTTATTGAAAGAAGCTAACTTTTCTGGATTGGCCTTCCATTCCTATTAGAGACCAACAAATGGTGGAAAATTCCACCCTGAGAGTGCTAACTTTGGCAAAGTTACAAGAAACTGAATAGGGAACAACTGGGGCAGGTCAGGCGGTACCTCCCAAATTCAGCCAAATTCAAATTCAGAAGGCAGCTCTCCTGAACTGACTCCCTTATCCTTTTAGATACATTTCCCTTCTGTTGACCTCTTCTGAACTAGACTTGAAAGACATTAGGTCATAAATCTTGGGGTTTAACAAGGAAAGATACTGCTTTGGCATATCACAGCCAGAAAAAGGACATCAGGATTCAATATCAATTGAAAGTTGAGTAAAACAGCAAGAACTCACTTTCCATCAGCTGGCTGTCATCTTCCACTTCTCTGTTTCTTGAGAATTGCTGCTGTTTAACCTAGAAATGAATTGACAGTGTGCTGGGATGATGAATTGGTAGAAGAAGTTGCACTCAGCCTGCCCCCCTTGTTTACATCAGCTTTGCACCTCAGGGGCTGCAGCTCCCAGGCTGTCTGAGGGTGCCTGGGGGCTGTGCCTGCTCTGCACTCATTCCCAGTGTCCAGACACTGGAGAGCTCATCCTGGAGTTGTGTTTCAAGAGAAAACAACTGTCAGAATCCATAGGTTGCAGCTTGCAGTGAATTTTGCACATTCATCCACTCAGTGCCACAGAAGCACAGAAGGCCTGGGCTTGCTGGGGCTGTGATTGTGGATCACAGTGCCCTCCTGCACGGCACAGGCTGGAAGGTCTCTCTCCTCTTGGGCTGCACCTTTCCAGCTGCTCAGTGCAGCCTCCTGCTCTTTGAGGGGTGCTCCTTCAGGAGCCCAGAGCACTGAATTTAATCCTGGAAACTGTGAGCAGGCTAAAGGATTTGTTTGTATCTACAAAGTCACCCCCCTAAAATGTGCTTTAGTCCATATTAGGGCTGGAGCATCACATTTCTCCTGATTAAGCAAATGGATGGGAGGTTTGGTTTCAAATTGCACTGCAAAGACTTGTAAAGCAAACCACTGAAGTTCCTGGGTGGTTCCCTAGACAATACTGCTTGTTTGTGCTTGTTCCTATCCTAATTAAACTTTTTCCACAGGAAAGCTCTTGCTTTAGTAAACCTTTTGTGAAATGGAACTGGCCTTTCTTGGTTTACTAAATTGAAATCCATGAAGATAGATGCTTTAAGAGCAGATAGTCTGAGACCTGCTGTTCACATTGTTGATTCTGACTTTTTACGATGCATCTTTACTGAATTCCCTTGTCTGCAGGGGCTCTGGGGGCTATTAGCTGCTCTAAGTGGAAAAGCAGCTGCCAGGCCTATGGGCATTTGCTCCCAGAGTGGCACATTCCCTGAAGCCACAGCCCCCGAGATTCACTGAGCCCACGTTAGCCTTCACTGCTGCCATCCATCTCCCTCCCTCCCTTCCTCTGGAAGCAGAAAGGCTTTGTGCAGCTACGTGCAGCACCCCAAAAGTCAATTCACATTTTATCAGGACTTTTACTGCAGAAAGGAGAAAAACACCCCTGCAGGACCAATGGCTTTAGGCTAGGAATAAATTGTAGCTGCTTTATGGAGCTAAAGATCTGCTGGAATAACACTTGTGCTGTCCTTGCTAACCAGCAGAGCTGGGTCGCTGCTTGGCTTCCTCAGCCCCCCTGCACAGCCCTTCCTGAATCAAAGGATGGGTCTGGGCAAGGCAGGCAAAGATCACCCACACAGCCTGGGTCTGAAGAGGAGCCTTTGATGTGCTGCTGAGCAGAGGTATTTAATTAACCTCCTCTATTGATTTTGAGGAAGAACCACCTTCACTCTTTATGTGCGAGGGAAAGAGACTGACTGAAGAGCAGCCAAGATGGGTGGCCAAGCGAGCGCTGGGATTGGCTCCGTTCTTCACCTCTGGTTTTTGTTCAAGGCTGTGGTTGACCTTTTGGAGCATGCCAGAAAATGGAGACAGGGTGAGGGAGTTGAAGAAAACTGGTGAGAACTTCTCCATACGTCCCTCCACAGGTGGGGTGAGGGTGTGTGAGGAGTGGCAAACAGCTCCTCCTTCCAGCAGGTGAGGCACGGCCTCTGAGCAGAGACAGCAGAGCAGAGGGGTCAGAGAGAGAGGGAGCTCATCTGAGCAGAGACAGCAGAGCAGAGGGGTCAGAGAGAGAGGGAGCTCATCTGAGCAGAGACAGCAGAGCAGAGGGGTCAGAGAGAGAGGGAGCTCATGTGAGCAGAGACAGCACAGCAGAGGGGTCAGAGAGAGAGGGAGCTCATCTGAGCAGAGACAGCACAGCAGAGGGGTCAGAGAAAGAGGGAGCTCATCCCCCAGCACCACAGCCAGGGCAGAGGATGTCGGTGCTTCTGGCTGTGGCGATGCCCGAGGCGAGCTGGGAGTGGGGCACCCCTCACCAGCCTCACACAGCCCCCAGGGCACGGCTGGGGCTCTGGCTCTGCTCTGCAGACCAGCAGGACTGGGGAGGTAGGTTAAAAATGCAGGCTAAGCTTGCACTGGAAAGGGCATCGAAATATTTTGGAGAACAACTGTGAAATACTGAAATGGCTGCTTGCTCTTCAAAATTATGGTTATTGACAAGTTTGGGAGTTTGCTGGGATTTCCTGATTTAATGGGCCTTAACTGCTTGAATTGAGGGCCTTTTAGATTTTGCATTACGTTGGCTGTTGTTAATTATGTTGTTAATATTTAATGAATGGAAAAATCCAGAGGTAGGTAGCTGATAACTCTTCTAAAATAAAAATCTCTATTATGACAATCCCGAGGAATCTTTGTATTGTTGTTAGGTACCTGACAACTCTCTTAAAATAAGAATTTCTATTATGACAGTCCTAAGGAATCTTTGTATTGGTGTTACTTCGGTTACTGGAATGACAGAACAGAAAGGCTGGGAAAAGGGAGAGGAACCTCGCTGTGCCAGGGACCACGGGGACAGGAGCTGCCAGAAGCTTGCAGTTTGAAAGGCAGGGAGGACATGGGGACAGGAGGTGCCCAGTGAGGGCAGGCTGTGCCCATGGCTCACCCTGCACTTGAACCAGCCCTGTGCTGTGGTTTGCTGGGCTGAGAGCTCAGAGCCTGCCCTGCTCCTGCCCATGGGTGCAGCATCCTGAGCCTTCCTGAGCTCAGGCTCATGGTGCTGATCCTAAACCTGAGCCCTTTCCTCCCCTGCCCTGCTCCTGCCCACGGGTGCAGCATCCCCTGGACAGCCGTGCTACTGCACAGGGCCGGGAGCCTTCCTGAGCTCAGGCTCCCAGTGCTGATCCTAAACCTGGGCTAACCCTAACCCTTTCCTCCCCTGCCCTGCTCCTGCCCACGGGTGCAGCATCCCCTGTACTGCCGAGCCACTGCACAGGGCCGGGAGCCTTCCTGAGCTCAGGCTCACAGTGCTGATCCTTAACCTGAGCCCTTTCCTCCCCTTCCCTTCTCCCCAGCCAGCAGAGATCCGAGGAGCAGGACAGTGGGAGCTGCTCCCGAGCCCCTCACCCTGCAGAGCTGCGGGGCTTGGCCAGACCCCACCTCTGCATCCCCCTAAAGCCAGGCAACAGGAATTTCTGTGCTCCACAGGGGCCTGGGTCCTGCTGAACCCTCCAGCGCTGGCAGGAGCCCGGGCCAGGATGTCAAGGGCTGCCCTGCCACATCCTTTGCCCTTTGCACAGAAAGACCCTCGTGTCCTTTACTGAAGAGCTGCACTGCAACTGCTTTTTGCAGAAAACAACGCGTTCACCAGAATTCTGTGTTATGATGAGAGCTTTGGACAGAAAAATGCTTTTTAGAGCACACCAATGCTGGAATTCAGAGAGGATAGAGATTTCTTAGCTGGTGACCTTTTTAGATGTTTAGTCATGCTAGAAAATGAGTCTCAGCAGGGCAGGGATGGCTGGGGCAGATGCTGGAGTAAAGGTTTTGCTGCAAGGCTGTTGGGAATTTTGGTGCCTAAATCTAAAGCAGCTGAGGATGGGGAGGGCATTGAGCTGAGGGACTTGGGCATGGGTCTCTGCTCTCTGGACAAGTGCTCACTGCTGGGCTATTTCTAAAAACAAAAAAAAAAAATCGGCTGTGTTCCCACCTTTTCTAGCTGCACCTCTGAAAAACAAAGTGACCACTAAGACATGCACTGGAAGATGCAGCGCACAGAAGTGCCTTGAGGAGGGGTCTCAGGCTGCAAATCCCCAGGGGAAAGAAAAATGTCACCCTAAAGAGGGGCCAGACAAGCGTCCAAAACATGAGCTCTTCAGATGGCTCTGATCTCCTGTTTTCCTCCTGGTCAGCTTCAGGCAACTTCTTGCTCCATTGCTGGTTCTTCCCAGCTCTGCTCTGCTCCCCACGGGCACAGTGCAGTACCCAGAGAAAATCCAGCCCAGAGAAAATCCAGCCCAGAGAAAATCCAGCTCAGGGAAAATCCAGCCCAGAGAAAATCCAGCCCAGTGAAAATCCAGCCCAGAGAAAATCCAGCCCAGTGAAAATCCAGCCCAGAGAAAATCCAGCCCTGCGAAAATCCAGCCCTGCAGCCCCTCCGGTCTGGGGCTGTGGCTCTGCCCTCAGCATCCCCCCTGCCCGGCCGAGGAAGCAGAGCTGTGTTTTCCGTAGGCTGTTCAGGGCTCTCAGTTTGTGCTCCTACACCCCATTTGTCCTCTCTGGGCTGCTGGTGCTGGGTCCTGCTCCCCTGCACAGCTCGTGTACAGGCAAAGGGCATGCTCGGAAGGGCTCATTAAAATTCACGGGGTGTAGTGCTGTCCCATGTGAAGAAGTTTAATCCGAGAATGCCTTCAAGAAAGGCTTACTGCAGCCTTCTGCATCACCCACGTGCACTTTGGGGAAAAATAAGGAAGGAGAACAGAGAGTTAGATAAGCTGCTTTAAAATGATCTTCATAATCCTCCAAATTAAAATGTAGTTTATTAAAGACAAGTTACAGATGGAAAACAACCCAAAAAAGGCTGGAAGTGACCCTTCCCAGAGACAATTGATGCTGTTCCTGTGCTGTGACTGGATGTCACTGAGATCAAAGCTGTCCCCCACAGGGAGCCAGCCCCGTCAGTGGCAGGAGATGCCCAGCCTTTCCCCATGCCTCGTCCCCAGGGAAGCTGGGCTCTCTCAGCACTAGAATAACATTAAGCAGTCGCTTGAAATTCAATTTGATGCCCTCCTTGCCATGTTCTTTCACAGCCACTGGTACGGGTTTTCCTGGCCCCAAAGCAGCTCTAGCTTTCACTGTTGGAATGACACAAAGGAGGCGAGAGGAGGAGAGTGTTTACTCAGGAGATCAGACAGTAGCCAAGAATGGCTGCTTTTGTGAAACTTTTGTCAAGGCCTGCCTATTTTCTGCCAGTTTCTCATAGAGGGTGAGCCAGAAAAAGCTTAACCTGTTGGACTACTCCCTTCAGCAGGATTCTCACCTCGATGTGCAGTTGTCATCAAAGCTTCTGCCACTGATGGCAAGAGCCTCTGTCAGCAGTAACAGCGACAAGGCAAACAATCTTGGTAGGAATCACTAAAGGACCTCTCTTCAGATTTAAAGTACATTTAGCTGCTCATTCATCCCCATCCCATGGCGCCTTTGGCAGCTTGCTTCAAACCTTCTCTGTCTCAGTTTCCCTCAGTCTGAGAGGGAATATTATGGTACTTTCTTCCCAGGAGCCATGTGAGATTGCTCTCTGACTGCATATCCACTTTTAGGATCCACGTATGCAAGAGCAGAGCAATTCTTGTTCTCATTATCCTCAGGAAACTTTCTGCACTTCAGGACATCCAAGTGATGGCATTTTTCCAGCATTAGACCACGAGGCAGATTTTGTCTGTAGCTGAGTTCAGTGTTTGCTTTGCCTCCGAGGCTGAGCCCTCAGCCTGTGTTTGTTAAGAGGAGCTTTATTGCCTCTCGGCCCTGGCCCCTGGCTGTCCCCACAGAGTGCCCAGTGTGCCACAGCCCGTGGGGACAGCGTGTCACAGCCCGTGGGGACAGTGTGCCACAGCCTATGGGGACAGCGTGCCGCAGCCCATGGGGACAGTGTGCCATAGCCCGTGGGGACAGTGTGCCACAGCCCATGGGGACAGTGTGCCACAGCCCGTGGGGACAGCGTGCCACAGCCTATGGGGACAGTGTGCCACAGCCTATGGGGACAGTGTGCCACAGCCCGTGGGGACAGTGTGCCACAGCCCGTGGGGACAGTGTGCCACAGCCCCAGGGTGTGAAGGGCTGCAGGGCCACTCGCAGTCCCCAGCAGCTGGACAGGGGTGGCAGGGATGAGGCCACATGTCCACAGCTGCAGCCTGGCCGACCTCTCCTGCTCTGCTGCCCTCCTGAGTGGTGATTGATGCAGCCTCAGCCTTCCAGGGGCTCATAAATCCACAGCTGCTCAATAACACAGCAAGCCCAATTGCTTCCCAGGGCTCAGTGCTTAAAGTTAAATGTTAGATAACATATTACAGACTCTGTTTCTCCCCCAGAGTCAGCCCTGGCCGAACAGTGAAAGCTGAGAGGAGGAAACATCCCCAGCCCCTGAACCCCATGGAAGGGCTGGGGGAGTGCTGCTGCTGCTGGTCCCTCCTGGGAAGGACAGGGACCTGGCGCCTCAAGTGTTTGGCCTACAGTGTTGATGGGAGGAGAAAACTGCTCAGATCCTTCTGTGAGTTCCCAAGCAGCTGGGTGACAGGGACAGATTGGCCCACCGGGTGCTCTCCATTCCTCAGCCAGAAAGGTCTGTGTATTTTCCTTCCTGAAGCAATTGTATTTGGTCTAAACCTGACATGAACAAGACAGACCAGGAGGTGATGTTTTACACATGTTAGGGAATAGTCTGGTGCTTCCATAGCTTCCAGCCAGTCCCCCAGAGTCATCCTCATCAAGAAAAGAGGAAAGGTGGGTCTGCTGGAGCCATCCTTGGGAAGAGGAGCCACAGGGTCTGCGCTTGTGGTCAGTGAGCAGAGACAGAGAGTGAAGAGATGCCCAGGAGGAAATGCACATCCTGAGGAAGGCAGAACGCTGGTGCCACGGGGGATGGCTCAATGGGTTTTGTGGGAACCTGAACCAAAGCTTCTCTGATAACCAATATGCGCTGGCATGTTTCCTGCCCTCTTCCTGAAGGCCAGAGCAGCCCAAGGGTCTCCTTGGCAGCACGAGCCGTGGGCAGAGCGGTGCAGCTCTGCCAGCCCCTCCTCAGGGCAGAGCAGGGAGGGAAGCCAGCCTGCAAGGCGGGGGCTTGGGGCACTCCTGGGGCCTCAAAGTGCATCCAAAAACTTTAGACAAGCTGAAAACATCAACTATTTACCTTTCTTTGTGGTTCATTTTTGGATCATACTTTGCTTCCAGTATTTTCCCCTGGTATTCCAGTATTTCTGTGCTCCTGGGCTCTCAGTAGCACGAGCACGATCTATCTGTTCTTTTTGCACTTTTCAACACTTGTTATGGATCTCTGACAAGAAACCTGATAATTTTTTTTCCCCATGTGAGGGAAAGAATTTTGGGCAATAAAAGAAAATCTCCATTGTACCTAAAGTGTTTCCACTCTGGAAAGAAAATCCCTGGAAACTGAGGGAAGTCTTAAAGGGACACAATGAGAACCACTCTGTAAGAGAGGCAGCTCCTTGTGCGTGATTGCCTTTCGCAGTCCCAAGGACAAGTACCAGGCCCTTGGGCTGCAAGAACAATGCTGGTTATTGTTCCATCTTAGAGCTCCTTCCAGAATGTGAAACTCGGCTATGGGGAGCCAGCCAAAACCCAGGGGCCACCAAAGCTGCTGCTCTGCTCTCTGTGGGAGACCCTCTGTCCCACATGCCATCTCTGTGACAGGGTTTGCAGGTGGGCCAGGAGCCTTCCTTTCCTCCAGCCCTTTGTTTTCCTGTGATCAGTAAAATGATGCAAGCAGACTTCCCTCTTGCTTCACAGGATGGACAGGAAGATGCAGACTGCCACACAGGTGCAGGTGTGTGGGAAGATGTGATACTTCTCTTTATGCAGGTGGAGGAGTCACTGCAGATCAGCAGAAGGATATTTATTTTCACATTTAGGCTCAGCCTATTTCCCTCTCATGTTGCAGCTCAACAAACACTGCCTTACAGTGTTCTGCCTGGCACTGAAATCCAGATACGTCTCTGCCACTGGCTGCAAGTCCAGGAGAGCATATCTTTGCCGTACTCTGCCTATTTGCTCTGAAGTACTTGGGGTTTAGGGTGTTTCCTTGTCAATAACTGCTGTAATACCTGGAGAGAAACAGGGTTTGCACAAACTGCATCCAAACATTTGGCTGGCTCCATAGTCTGGGGAAATAACAAACCATAAATTAGGTTTGCAAGGCTCAGAGTACAAAAATATCTATTGAAATTTGTAACCAAACCAAAAGTGGGGGAAATAACCTTGGAGAAGAGTGAGCAGCAGGCACATTTCTGTGTACTCAGGCCTGCACTGCCCCTTGCTGACAAACTCTTCGTGTGGGACAAGAAATGCTGCAGGGAACAGATGTTCTGGGGGTGGGAACATCCTCTCCTCTGCCCAGACTCGTGGATCACCCCATGCACAGGCGGCTGGAGGGGCTGCCCTGGGCAGGGCTCCCTCTCCCAGCCTTCCAGCACCATTTTCAGCGTTGGCCAGAAGACCACGTGGAGTGGGGAGCTCCCAGCCCCGGACGAGCCTGTGCTCCCCCCGGCCCCTCCTCGTGCCCCCTCCAGGGCTGGCCTCAGCCTCTTGGCAGAACACGTCCCTGGCAGTGGCAGAGGAGCCTGAGCAATGCAGGAAGATACAAATGCCCTGCTAATAAAGCCAAGCTGCCTCTCCCAGTGATCTAACCATGTGAACCTGATGAGTCTCCCTGCATTAGGCTGCCTGTCATTTTCCCTCCAGCATCATGAGAGATAATGCACCTGGGAGGTCAGTGCTGACACCTCTTGCTCTCCTACAGCACCTGCCAGCTGGAACTTTCAGAGCACTTCGTAATCATTAACAGATTTAGCCTCCCAGCCCTGATGAGCGGTTTTGTCTCTGTTGTAAGAGGAGGAAAGTAGGGTCTGGAGGTGAAACGATGACAAAGCAACAGAAGAACTGAAGTGCTCTGAATATTGCCCTAATGTCTATCCTGTCTTGGAAGTGTTCATTGGGTAGGAGGAGCTACTTTACCAGAGGGCACTGGGCTGGGATTAAGCTGGTCAACAGGTTTTATTCCCAATTCTTCCTTCCCCCCCCCTTTCTGGGTGATCTTGCTTTTCTATATCTTAATTTCCTCATCTTCAAAAGGAAGGTAGTGACCACCTTCTTGTAAGAAATTCCTAAATATACAGCTGATACACAGTTGTGTGATATACTGAACAAAAGCACTCTTTGGGATTTCAAAAGACAACCTCTAAGGAAGACGTAGACATTCAAACACAAAATTTAATAGTCTAACACTGACATTGATAACACTGGGCATCAAGAGCCAGGCATGGGTGAGAGAAACATAGAAAGTGGGGGAAAGCAGCACTGGGAGTCTTTATCCTTGTTAATCACATAAAATCAGACACCAGGCTCCTATTCCAGAAACGTTGTGCTAGTCGCTATCGCTGGGGTCGAAGGGCCACGGTCAAGCAAGGCAGGGGGAGATGGGCCCAGTTGTGTCCGTTGGACACACAGCCCAAACAGGTGAATTGCATTAAGTGATGCTAATTGGCACTAACGGACTCCAGGCTTCTGGTGAGGGCCATTTTCCCTGGTGGGAGTGAAGGAGGGAGGCAAGAAGGACAGTGTGGCAGAGGAATACTTTGACCGCTGTGCTGTTACCACGAAAATCACCGTTTTCTCCATTTCTACTGGGTTTTCAGGTTTGTAAATGCTACTTTACATTCTATTTATAGTCCTAATCGGCAGCAGAGATCCACTGTTCCTCCTCTCTGTTTCTGCAAATATCTGCGGCCATGGTTGTGGGCTCGTTTGCTCAGTGAGGGCAGCCGGGGTGGGGGCGAGGGCCCGGCTCACCCTCACGCCGGGGGCGAGGAGCAGCCTCCCTGGGCTCGGCTCGGCTCGGCTCGGCACGGCCCGGAGGCGCGGGGCCCTGCCGCGCTGCCTGCCGCTCGCCGCTCCTCGCTTTGCCGTGGCACACGCCGCCGCTGCCGTTCCAGGGCTGATGGCCCCGGAGCCGCCGGCATAGCTCCGCCGCCGGAGGGAGGGGGCTGCGGGCGCTGCAATGCTGCGCTCCAGCTCACGGTGGAGCTGCCCGGCCCCAGCCCCAGCCCCAGCCCCAGCGCCCAGCCTGCCGCCCGCCCGCCCCGCGCCGGGACAGCCGCGCTCGGCCGCGCCGGAGCCACGGGCTGCACTTGTTGATCCCCGCGCCGAGGCGGCACGGAGCAGCGCGGCTCTGCTCGGTGCCTGCCCGGAGACAGCGCGGGCAGGCGGGCGCAGACGCGTCTCCGGTGCTGGCTGTAGGTAGGAGTGAGGAGCCGCAGCCGAGGGAAGGCCTTGGAAAGCTTCCTGCCGAAGGATCCGATTTACCTCGTTTCCCTTCCCCTCCCCCTGGGCTCCGTGGACAGCCGGGAGCGCCGCCGCCATCCTCCGCCTTGAGGCTGCCCGGGGGGGATGCGAGCGGGGCCGCCCCTGCCGCCCGCCCCGCCGCAGGATGTAGCCGCCCTCGGCCCCGCACACCCCGCACCGCCTCGCCGGGAGCCCGCGGGAGGAGGTAGGTGAGGGCTGCGCTCGGGCCGAGCCGCGGGAGCCTTTCCGATTTTGGGGCTGGGGGCCCCGGCTCGGCGGGGCCGGGGCCGAGCCCCGAGCCGTGCCGGCTGTGCGCGGGGGACTCGCTCCTGTCTGCGTCGGGGTTTCTCTTCGTGCCATCTTGTGTAAGCAACAGTGCTCGGGGCTGTCAGGAGCCACCCGGCTCCCTGAGGCAGGCTCGGGGATTTTTCTGATTCCCGTTTTCGCTGCTTTTTCGGTTATGCAGAGGCGGATGTGGGGGGCTTGGGGGGCCTCCCTGGGCAGCCCAGAGAAGCAGAGCGCTTCGTTAGACCTGCTGTAAATCCCCTCTTTTCCCTGCCCCAGCTCTTTTCTCGGGAGATCTCTAAGGCTGGCGTTACTAAAAGCCTCCGCATCTCCCCGCAGCCTGCACGGCTGGGAGGGTGGGGGGCAGCGCTGGGGCCGCTCCGGCTGCTCCGGGGAACGCGCGGGGTCCGGCGGGGCCGGCGCTCCGGGATGGCCACCCGGTGCCGGCGCGTCCCTGGCCGGCGGCCCGGCGCCTCTCGGGGCGCACGGCCGAGCGCTGCTCGGGGCAGCCCCGCGGCGTGCCCGGCCTCCGTGCGGGGAGCTCCGGGCGGGGGCGGGGGCCCGCGGGGCGGGGAGACCCCCGGCCGCCGCCCGGGGGAGCTCGGCGGCAGCGCGGGCCGCACGTGGAGCGCTGCTCGGGCGCTCCGGGCCGGGCGCGGTTCAGCACCGGCGGGCGGACAGCGCCGCCGCCCGCGAGCGCGGCCCCGAGCACGGCCCCGAGCACGGCCCCCTCCCCGCCCCGGGGCGGCGGGGGCGGCGGGCGGGGACCCACGCGCGGCTCTCTTGCAGCTCCGGGGCATGGAGGGGAAGGAGAGGTGAGCAGAGCCGGCCCCGCGCCCTGCCCCGCACCGCGCAGCGTCCAGCCTGACGGGGACCAGCGATGCCTCTGGGGATGAATAAGCATGGATCTCGCTCTACTACCTCTTTGCCTCCGGACCCCACCGAGATCGTCAGGAGCAAGGCCTGCTCCCGAAGGGTCAAGCTCAACGTGGGGGGGCTGGCCCACGAGGTTCTCTGGCGGACCTTGGACAGGTTGCCGCGGACCAGGCTGGGTAAGCTCAGAGACTGCAACACGCACGACTCCCTCATGGAGATCTGCGATGACTACAACCTGGAGGAGAACGAGTACTTCTTCGACAGGCATCCCGGGGCATTCACCTCGATCTTGAACTTCTACCGTACTGGCAAGCTGCACATGATGGAGGAGATGTGCGCCTTGTCCTTCAGCCAGGAGCTGGACTACTGGGGGGTGGATGAGATCTACCTGGAGTCCTGCTGCCAGGCCCGCTACCACCAGAAGAAAGAGCAGATGAATGAGGAGCTGAAGAGAGAAGCAGAGACCCTGAGGGAAAGGGAAGGGGAGGAATTCGATAACACTTGCTGTGCTGAGAAAAGGAAAAAGCTCTGGGACCTCTTGGAGAAGCCCAACTCCTCCGTAGCGGCCAAGGTAAGACTTCCACATCTCTATTGTCTACTGCCTTGTGATTGGTGATGCTTGCCCAAGGTGTTGTCCTGCTTTAGTGTCTGGGCACCTGTGGCTGGATGGATGCTGTTACTGAAGAGGAGAAAGGCCTCTCATATAACATATAACATATGCAAATAACTTTTAATGGTTTTTTTGTAGTTTGGAAGGGATCTGGTTTGAGCTTTCCTGGGGCAGCCTAGGCTGCTCAGTGTGGGAGAAGCTCCTCTGAGCCGTGGGTCAACGCACAAATATTGCTGTGGCTGGACATTTTAGTTAGCTACTGGCCTGTGTTAGTGCAATTTGTAATAGAGATTTCTTTGGGCCTAAGACATGTGTGTCTTCTGCTGCTTAGCCAAACTGGCTTTTGGGAAGCCAGTTCTGCTCGAACTCTTAGACCCAGGTGCAGTGAGGAAATAATGCCTTCCGTTCCAGGCCTTAATTTAATTTTTTTTTTTTTTTTTTTTTGGTGGCGAAATGCATCTCCTAGTTATTTGTATCATGCTCTCTAGGCTGCATGTCTGCCAAAGCTGGTGTTTGAAATTCATCCTTTACCTGATTGCAGCCTATTTCAAGTGTTCCCTGTGCAAGTGATGCAGTTCTGTCTCTGTCAATAGCTGAAGTGCTGCTTACTCTGAAGTTGGTTCCAATGAACAGATCTTCTTGAAGGTGTTTTGGAGAGAAGATCCATGTTGGGAGAAACCAATGTCAGAGTTGGCTCTGATAATTTAGCTGCCTCATGTTAGTCACATTTTCTCTAGTGAGGAAAATCTCTGCGAGCACAGTGATTCAGTAACCATGGGGACAAAAGTGAAGGGGGAGAGGTTGAAAACTGTGGGATGAATAACTGAAAAGCATGAGAGACTGAGCAGTAGGGACCAAAACTTGAATTTTGTATGTACGCACATCCTCACTGTGTGGCAGAGACGCTGAAAGAGGCCCTGGCTTGCCCCGTGATGCACCTCCTTTTGTACGAACATCTGCAAACGCAGGCCTTGGCTCCATCCCTGGGAGGTCTGGCTTGGGTGGGCCACTGTTGAACACAGACTTCTTTATTTCTTTTTTTCTCTTCTCCAAATGCTGCATATCATGAACCAAGAGCATGTGTGACACTTTGGGGAAGGGATTTTGTGCGGTGTGGTCCAGCTCATCTCGGCAGGGGAAGGGGAGGCATGGTCTGCCTGCTGAACCCATTATCACTTTTTTAATGACAAATGGAGCCCCAGAGTGTCTCCATCTCTCCAGTGGCACAGATGACACTGTGATGAATGCATTAATAATTTATAAGGCTCCTCTGGCACAGTCCTGGAATCCTGAGACACAGGCCCCAGGCTTTGCTGTCTGTGGCACTGACTCAAAATCCATTAGAGACTGTTGATGTTCATGATTTATTGTATATGAGCAAGGGTCATTCTTGCCAAATAAGTGTCTTTTGTGATTTATAAATGAAATACACTCTAGCTTCATTTTCTGAGAAAATTCTCGGAGTAAGTGCACTCGGCATTGCAGGCTCTGGATTAATTGAGAGGGAATGGTAATGCATCATTACCCTTAGCATTTAAAGCTGCCATTCCGTGCCTTCGTTACTGCAATGCAAGTGATGCTGTGTGTTCTCAAACCTCAAATACTCCAGCAGTTCCCAAACACAGATTCCCACTCATTTCGTGTGTAGCAGGGCAAACAGGCCTGATGAACAATTAGCTTAGCAGGCAGGGACAGCAGCGCTGCTAAGCCTGTTCTTTATCCGATTTGCTCCCTGCTGGTGGATAGCTTTTCCCTTGTGCTAGACTCTGCCCTTTGCTTTGATCACCTTCCTGAGAATTCAATCCACATATTGAGTAGGTTGGACTCACTCTTCAGCTTCTGATGGAAGGGCATGGGGAGAGGGACTTGGCAGCCTGACCTGTTATCTGACCTATCCAGCTGTGCCCAGGCTCCCTTTCGGGCTGTGCTTGCTGAATCTGAGCCTCTCCTGACAGCTCCTGGCCAGCTCTCCTCAGCTGGCTGCTCGGTGGAGCACTTCTGCAGAGGCCATGAGCCTCCAGGAGCTTCTGAAGCCTCTCCCAAAGCCACATTCCGTCTGCTTTGCCAGGTCTGGGAGCTCAAACTGTTCCTATGGAAAGGGAACAAAGTAAACTCCAGTGACGTGAGGTTTAATGTCACACAAGGTCCCAAAACCGCGGTTGGGGAAATCTGAACTCCTCTTGTTTATCTTTTCAGACTTGTGCCACTCAATGCAAAGGGCTTTCCATGCAACAAATGCAAGATACCTTCATGCTTTCTTTAAGAATCAAGAAAATAGTTACAGGTGCAGGTTCTCCCCCGAGCCAAAGCAGAGATTTGGCTGGTCAGCACTGGCTGTATTTTAACACTTTCTGCACAGCACCCCGTGTGACCCTCCATACCAGCTCACTGCATGGTTATACTGGGACCAGATAAACAGAGAGAGCTGGTTCTTATTTGTTTGGATTTGGGGGGTTTGCCTTTTTTATTCTTGGATGGGTTTTGTGGGTTTTATTTTTATTGCTTATTTAAATGGCACGATATGTGGTGCACCCCAGCGTGGAAAACAGCATTCAAATAAGAGAAGAATCCCCCAGACCTTAGTTTTTGTTGCTTTCTTATCCACTGGAGGTTTACCCATATCTTTTGATTACTCTGTCTGGCTTTTAAACCACCCACCTCATGGCAAGCAGGGTCTTATTTATATGCAATGCTTTGCCCTGTACGTGGCTGGAGAGATTCTCTTGGGTTTTATAATTCCCGTTCCCTGAGAGGCTCCAGGTTTGTAGAGGAGGTGTGGGCAGTGCTGGAGCTGTCCCCCTGCTGTCACCCCAGGGGCAGAGGGCTGTGTGCTGCTGTCCCTCTGCGAGGGGTCAGACCATGGCACTGCCCCAGCTGGGCCCCAGGGGCAGGCAGGGCCACCAGGGCCACACTGGTTTCAGTTCACAGCCCAGGCTGTTGAGCTGGGCTCTGCTGCCCTGTGCTCACCTTGCCCCGAGGGAAAAGCTCTGTGCACAAAATGGGACACTGAGGGACCTGCCCTCTATCAAATGAAAAAAATATATATCAGGCAGTTGTTAAATAAAACTCTCCATTCATCTCCCTCTAACCTTAGAATGTATTTTAAAGGATCTGATTCTCCTGTTTCCTGTGGTTATTTGCCTGTATATCCCTGAGAAATACTCACTGCAGGCTTTGTGGACGCTTTCTCCTCTTTCTGCAATCACTGTTTTTGCATGTTCATGCTTATTTTTATCGTTCTCCCAATCTATCTTAATAGTTTGGTGGTTGATTCTTGGTTATGTTTTTTCAATAGTATTCTTCATGTACTTTGGTGTACTCACAACATCCATTTTTAACCACAGAGGACTCTGGTGCTCACTTCTGTCATGGTTTACTCTAGAAGATGACGAGGTGCAGATATTTTCTGGAGTAGCTCTTACATTGTGTCGCATGGTGGTTTTCCTTTCCTCAGGAAAGAAAGGCAGCTCTCCAAAAGCCAAGCAGAACTGCTGCTTCTCCTCGGGGCTTAGTGTCCATGCCAGGGCAGTCGTGGTTAGCCCTGCTCCATTCTGGTTTGGGTTTTTGGTCCTAATTGCTCTCCCGTGCCAAGGCTCAGCCTGGCTCCTGTCCCCCCAGCCCAGCTCCCACCCCTGCCCTGCCAAAGTCCCTTCTGGAGCTGTGCTTTCCCCTAACCAAGGCTGGTCAGGATCGCTGGGTCTCCTCCTGCCTGGCCCTAGGGAGGTCAGCCTAGCTGCAGTTCCAGCTAGACTCCACGTGCTATCCTGAAAAATGAAAGATTGCAACTGTCTTGTGCTTTCCAGTGTAACCAAATAACAAATTAGACCAACTCAGTATCTCAGATTAGCTTCTATGGTTCTGGAAATTCTCTGATCAGCTGGACCTTTCCAGCAACTCTGCGAGAACATTGCCCTTTTTGCTTTTTAAAAGGAAAGTATTTCTTTTCCTCCTTTAGCCCTTACAAATGATTTTGCCAATCAATATTTGAGCAATTAGTGTTCCATGGGGTGGGGGGTGGGGGAGGAAGTCTGCTCGTCTTACAGACTCCTCTGCATGTGCTGGTTTCATCTATTTTTCTCTTGCTGTCCTGAAGGCTGAGAAAAACACGATGACATCACCCACTTTGCAAAAAGCTTCTCTGCATATCTGCATGTCAAGTAGGATGTGCACTTCCTTTCCTCCTCGCTGCCTCCACTTCCCACTTGTCCCTGTCCTGTTGGGAGCTCAGCTGCAGCGATCCCTCCCTCCTGACAGGCTATTTCTCATCTTTTCCCCTGCTCCTGCTATGCCTTTGCCAGTGCAATAATATCACATTTATCCTTGAAAACATGCAACTCCAATTCGGTAATCTCATTATGCATGCCTCTACATTCCTTGAACAGCTTTTCTCTGCTGCCCACTGCTCTCTGCTGCTAATCTCTGGATGCATTGCTTAGGGACTGGGGAGGCTGCTCTGTAAGCTCTTTTCTTATTATTGTTGATAGTAGTGACAAAATAAGAATGATAAAAGCCTCTTGGAGATGCATTTGCTACATCTAGAGCGTTCTTCCCCCACATGGGCTTTCTATTCCTGGCCCTTCCTTATGGTGTGCAGTTTTCATTCATCTCTAAACCTGCCTGAATTTAGCATTTGGCAGAGGAAACCCCTCTCCTGAATTGCAGGGGTCACATCTTAGCCGTGTCTGGTCTGTCTCCGAGGGTCCCATCGCAGGGCAGATGTTGACTTTGACTCCTAAAGCCAGACTGCCCACATTTTGCCTCCATCTGTAATTTTTTTTAGTGTGATGCAGCTACTGCCTTGGCTTTTTTGCTATATATAGGAGACTTTTTCCCTTCATTCAAAGTGAACTCCTATCTTCAGAGATTCTCAAAAGCGCAGCCTCATTCCAAAGCCTGTCCCCTGGGTTCAGGGATTTGCCACTTTGGTCTGTAGCTTATCTCTGCTTTTCTAGAACAGCACTGTCCTGTGGACACACAAATGATTGCTGTTCTGGATCAGTCTCTTTTCATCCTGCAGCTGCTTTCTGAGTCTTGTCCTTCCAGTGGGCTCAAATCTTTAGTCTGGGGAGCCCTAGTTCCTGTGTTTAGCTCCCTGCAATATATCCTCTGTGTCTGTCTCACCGATGGACCTTCCCACAGTGGATTGCTGTGCTGCCAGTTCCCAGAGCTCCCCTCCATTCCCAGTTTGGGGACAAAACCCCCACCCAAACCCAGTAAAAGTGCCAGCTTGGTCATTGTGTGCTGTGCTTGTCTCCTGGCTCTGCTGGGAGTCCTTGCAGCACGTCCTGGCCGATGGCACTGCGTCCTGTGTGGGATGCAGCTGCCAGCAGGGAGCTTGTGCTGAGCTCCCCAGGTGGGACCCTCACCTCTCAGGGCGATCCTTTCCCAGAGCAGTTATTTCAGCCCAGGATCCAGGCAGCCCTGGCACTCCTGCCTGAGGATGGTTTGTGTTCAGCACTTTCCAGCCCAAGCCTGCAGCCCTGCGGTCTCTGGAGAATTTCATAAGAGGAAAGTTAATTGTTAGGCCTCATACTTCTTTTGATGTCCTCCCATCCAGCCCATGAAGTACAGTGTGCATGAACACGCGTGTGCTGCCACACTCCTGGATCTTTAACTTCTCCGAAACTTCTGAGAGGAGAGCCTGGAGTGAGCTCATGTCCTCCCTGAGCATCCCCATCCATGTGAGCCTGCCTGCCTCGGGAGGGAAGCGACAAGCTTGCATGCCTGGGCTGAATTCCCCGGAGGACATGCGCTATGGAAGAGTAGTCAATGCTATTTTTAAAGCACCAGCTTCTCATTTGTACCTTTGAAAAAAATCTCTGAGAAATTAATTCCCCTTGCTGCTGGGTGTTCTCCTGTCCTGTTCAGCCTGAGAGCAGACAGGGTTGGAGGTGCCAGCGTCACCAGTCAAAGAGTAGAAAATCTTGCAACAATGGAAAATTCCCCTTTTGTTCAGCTGTAACCGCAGAGGTTTAGTAATAATGGGATTCAGAAGTGCTGGGCCCAGTCTCCCCAGGTTATGCTGGTGAGGTGTGATGTGCACAGTGTGCAGGTGCAGCTGGGGCAGGTCCCTGTGGGAAGCGCCAGGCCCTGCCCCGTGTGCACCTCAGCAGTGTCCGGAGCTGGCTCTGCACAGACATTCCAGAGCTCTCTGGAAAAATCTCTTCTTCTCTTAACTCTTCCTACACAGTGAGATAAATATCCTGGCCATCACATTCTTCTTTTTACCCATTTCTCCAATCACAATTTCCTTCTGATTTTTCTTGATGTGAATGCCCCCATGGAGAGGAATAATCCAATGTTACTTTTACAACATGAGCGTTGCTATTTGTCATTGCTAATGGCAAAATATTTATGTCAAAGAAAGTTCACAGCTGATCGCTTAGTTCTTACAATAAACACAGTCACTGTGATTTACTCTGGAGAGATCTGGCAGCAGCAGGAGCACGATGGGGCTGGTGAGTCTGAGTAAGGCATTGATAGGAGCTTTCTCTCAAGAAGCTCCACATCTGTGTTGTCACATTAAGGCAGGCAAGGATCAGACCCTGACAGTGATGAGAGGTACATGGTTTGATTCCTGGATCATCTGGAGGCTCAGCTCCCTCCTGGGCTGGTTGGTGTCCTGGGGGTGTCCCAGGACAGGGAGCCCCATCTGGGGCTGGGCAGTCACCAAGGGCATGGATCAGCTCCACGTTGCTCTGTGCCAAGGGCTGAGGAGCTGCTGCCAGCACAGGGCCCCTGCCCCACGCCCCACACCTCACGGGGCTGCCCAGGCTGCTCTAGCCTTGGCACTCTCCATGCTCACCTTGCCCTGATTCACTCCCGGGGGCAGCGCCGTGTTCACCCCTGGCATTCCAATTTACTCGGGACGGCAATGTTAACCAGCAGCCTTGGTGAAGTCTTGTTCTGATTTCTAAGGAGAAACTCTACCCTCTATTGTAGAGAGAGCCTGGGGGCCATTGTAGAGAGGGCTGAGGTGAGCACTGTGCCTTTGTCCCTGCCCATGGCCCCTCCCCGAGCACTAGGTTCCCAAGCAGATTTATTTTCTAGGTCCCCCAATAACACCAAAGCCCCAGTCCTGCTTCTGTGGAGGGTGAAACTCCCCCTGAAGGTATTGGGAACAGCTGAGTATTACAATGTCTGCACTCACCGAGCAAAGCTCTCCAAGTGCTTTGGAAAGATGGATTAGTTAATGCCAGGACCAGCCTGTGATATTTGTATTATCCCATCTTAAAGTGAGGAGGTGACCATTGCCCAAGGTCAGCGAGGAGCACGGGGCAGGGCTGGGGGGCCTTGGCTTCCTGCTCTCCGTGTCCCCAGGAGTGTTCGTGGTGCAGAGGAGCTTCCCGTGGCCCCAGGGCACTGCCCAGGGTGAGATCCTCCGGAGGGAAAGGTGCTGCAGCCCTTGGCAGTTTATCCACGGGCAGGGAGAGAGAAATCCACCCCCTCCTTGTTCAAGCACAGGTATTCCTCCTGAGATGAGCCCAGCCTGCACAGGAAAGTGCTGGAAACCTCTGTCAGGTGTGAGGGACGAGCAGTTACAGAAAATAGCAGCTTTTCCTCTGGTAGATCTCAAAGCAGGTGCTCTGTGCTGGGTGTTTTCAGCATGCTCTGATGCAGCTCTGGCTCCAGGGAGGGGCTGCTGCTGAAGTTTTGAATAGCAAGGGAGTGCAGATGTCAGAATAACATACAGAAAAAAGCTGTGTTGTGAAATGATGAAATAAATCACAAAATACATGTGCTACACTATATATTGATCTGCATGAACACGTATTAAACCTGTCCGTCCATACAGGGATTCCTTTTTACCAAACCTAACCTGCATAAGGAAGGTCTTTATTTTCAATTAAGAGCAAACCTGTGCAATCAGCTCCACTTTGAGCACAACAAATGTAATGAATGACTCGAGTGTTACTGAGCAGGAGCAGTGTCTCCTCAGTGTCTCCAATTGCCACCTTTGGTAGAAACAGTACTGGGGTGAAGGAGGGAGTCAGAGCAGGGGCTTTGGGTACCTTGGGAGCTCCTTCAGCCTCAGAGATGGGTCTGCTTTTTTGGTGTGTTCTCCTTTCTCTGTTCACACGTCTCTCCCAGTCCCACAGTGATTCCTGTGAGGTTTTGCTGAGCTTTGCAGTTTTTCTGGTCCAGTGATGTGGACCATTGATCCAGGGCTGTGGATGATTTGTGACCTTCCCTGAGCTGCTGGCACTGCACTGGGGGGGAAGGTGGCCTTAGCTCAGCTCTTCGTTGTGTGCTTGGGCAAGATAAATGAGCAGCAAAGCCAAAACCAAAGCACTTGTTGCTACCCAACTGCTGTTGTTAACATCCATCCTGTGTCTGTCTAATCTGATCAAAAACGTATGTCACCAACCAAAGCTGGTGAACAGTCAAAGCAAATTGAAGGAACAATTTATTTGAAAGTTCTTTTTTCTCTGCTGTACACAATCAGTTCCTGTTATTATGAGTTGAATTTACTCAATACTGTTTGGACTAGGATTTGTGCAGAGTCTCTAGCCAAAAGCACAGATTAGTTTTGTTTTATTTTATTTAAGTCCATTTGCTCTTGCTCATTTTTGAACAAAATGGAGCTGTAAATCTCATTTGCAGTGCATAAACAGCATAAACACCAGAAATGCTCCCTCATTGGTACTGATAGGCAAAACGTTTCTAAAGCATAATTATGCTTACCAAATGTTCAGACTCGAGATTCCTCTTGGGTATCTCTCAAAAACCCCTCATTTTGCTGAAAGAATAAATTGAAGGTGTGAGCAAAGAGGTCTTGCAGCGTCACCAGTGAAATCTTCTGTAGGGGCAGGAGGTGTAGTGAGCACACCTCCCGTGACAAGGACTCTGTACATGTGCCAGCTGTGCTTTGCTTGGGTGCCTCAGCAGTGTCCAATGGCACCGTAAACTGGGCATGGACACGTGGAGTGGTGCAAGGCTCCAGGAGCAGCAGCCTGGGTCCCTAAGGACCCTTTGGTTTCGCTGTGTCCACTCTTTTCCTGTCCCTCTCCGCAGTGCTTCGGTGTCTGCCCATCCCTGGCTCTCTGAGCTGCCACCTGAGCGTGTCCTGTGTCTGTCCTCCCTTGTCAGGTGGGCAGTGTGACTGGCCTGGTTTATCTGGAGGGTGCAGAGGCTTCTCGGGGGCTGCGATGGAGCGAGGGACAGAGCTGTAATTCACCCCTGCTCTCTGGGCCCCTTTTTTCTGCTGCAGCTGGATCCCAGCCACAAGTGCTGAACTGGCACCTGTAATTCATGAGAGCTGACCACATCCAGGGAGCTGCCTAGGAATCCACGCCAGATTTGGTGTCTTCACATTTCTGGGAATTGGGTTTGTGTCTGGCACATTCTCAGCTCTGAAAAGCTTGGTCCACACAGCTGTGATTTTTCTGTTTGTTTGAAAATGTCCATCTCTTGCTCGGCACGCTTCACTGCCTCTGCAGTCCATGCTTTTGTCAACCATAGTGCCCACACACTAAACAAACTCTCCACTCCTGTAATTGGTGCATTTGGCCACTTCCACTGTTAGCAATGTTTGTAAGATCCCTGTATTTCTCCGTATCTGGCCACTCTCAAAAGCTGTGGATACCTCAAGTGTCTGGATAGACAAGGAGTGGACCTCGCTCCTCAGGCAGTGTTTGCTGTCTGCCTTCCTGGTGGAATAAGGAGCTTTCACTCGTTTACTTACTCATGAATTTTTGGTAAATCTGTCCTTCACAGCATAAAAGTTGAATCTTTTTAGAAAATGAAAGGATAAAAAACAGAAGTGTTGTCTTCCCTCCTGTCAATGTGCCAGAAGTTTATTAATAATACATAATAATTATACGTTGCGTTTCTTAGCTGCTTTCATGTGAGGATCTAAAAGTGCTTCACAAACATTAATTAAGTAATCCTCACGCCTGCCTGGTGCAGTAACTATTGCTATCAATCTGCACTGAAATATGACAATGCAGAAGGAACAGTAAATAAAAAATCTCCCAGATCCAGGCAAGAGCAAAGCTGGTCCAGAAAGGCAGAGCAGCTCGAGCAGATGCCATCGTTCCAGGGCTGGACTTCGTGTGACTCCAGCAGTTTTCCTGCCCATGCATCGGCACCGTTCCCTCTGGAGCTGGGGCTGGACACAGCAGGAGGAGATTTTCTTGACCAGTGCAGTGTTTTCTCTGCTGGCAGGAGGAGAGCTGTGACTGGCAGCAGACTGTGTCCTGGTTGGGAGCAGCAGAGCTGGTGGCAGCAGCTCTCTGAAGAGCCTCAGCCATGGGATTTACTGATCCTTGCTCCAAGAAAGCCTCTGTTCGTTACCCTGGGCAGGAGGGCTCGTCAGGGGACAGCCCCAGTGTCCCACAGAGGTCTCTTTAACCCTTAGCTCTCCACCCCGGGGACTGTCACAGTGTCTGTGCTGTCCCCACAGAGCACAATTCTCTCTCTTCTGCTCACAAGGCTCTAGGCAGTCCTGCCCAGGAGGGCTGCACAGCTCACCTTAGTTCTTTCCTCTCAGACCTTGGGCTGAGCTGCTTGAGCAGCCAAGGCTCATTGCCTTGACTGGCATCCCTTAGGGATGGTTTTTTTTGGGTAGAGCAGGAATGAAAAGTAAACCAACCCCAGTGTTCTGGCAGCATTGCCCCTCAGCCTGCAGCTGTAGCTCAGACCTGCTGCCAGGGTGCTGAGTTAAACCCAGGGCAGTCACTGCAGTTATTTTTAGCCTCTACTCTTGCCCAGGGAAGGGTCTGATCGATCTCAGCAGGGTTTGCAGTGTCTTTGGAAGGTGTTGCTTGTTCCTGAGGCAGGTGGGCTCACACCAGCAGCAGCTGGGCTTGCACAGGAAGGACCTGCCAGGGTTTGGGGTGCGCTCGGGGAGGCGATGTCTGTGTTGGGAGGGACTGGGGACCCTGTGGTCCCATGAGAGCTCTCAGATAGATCTGCCTCTAATTTCTCTTCATGGAGGAGTTGTCAAATTCTATGAGTGTCATTTACTTTCAGTTTATTTTGTTAAAGCAGTGGGGTTGGTAACTCCAGGTACATTAGATCCTACTTACTGTTATTTTGATACTTTAAAGTAAATTTGAAGCAGATGAGGTGTACTCTGGGAATTATGATTGATTCCTACTGGCCAGGGCCCTGCTAGCCCTGCCTTGGCCAAATCAGATGTTTTCAAGGGAGTGTTTCAGGAGCAAGAACCTCCTGCAATCCCCATGCCCCCACGGTACTGTCAGACCCAATGCTTCTTGTACAAGCCCTGGCCTTTCCCCAGGCCAAGTCTCTGGATGTGTCTCAGCAGCACAGCACACTCTGGACTGTCCTGATTAGGAGACATTTCCACCAAACATAAGATGTGCTGCATTCCAGAGCACGTGAGGTGTCTGAGTGCATTTTGCTAATTGGCATGTTTGTGCTCTCTCTGCCTGTGTTTACACGCAGTGTTATTCTATAGGTGTAACTTTAGACTTCCATCAGTCCCAGGGATTGTCTCACTTAACACCTGCAGCCCTGGCCAGAGCTCCAGCACACACCTGCTGAAATATCAGATTTTCATTACGCTGGGCGAGTGCATCGGGTCTCACCAGAGGGGTCTTTGGCCTCTGTTTCTTCTCTGCTGAACACTGGGGCAGGTGCAATCCCATTAATTTTGAATGTTCATTAAGCTAAAGAACACATTTACTGAAGTTTCTGGCTATGAATGAATGGCCATGAATGAAACCTACTTGACTTAATACTTATTTTTAAAGATGCTCTTAAGAGCTTCTGTAAAGTGGCTGTGAAATACTGCTTAGTTTGCACTATCTTCTGGAAAATTTGCTTCATGGTCCAGATAAGCTGGGCATGGCAATGCCACTTCCAGGCATTCCAGGAGTTATAGATGTAATTAATTTAATCCATAAACTCTTTGTAGAAAGTTCTATCTTTCTGCTCTGTGTTTACATAGCACTAAGTGCAACAGGGTCTTGACTCACAGCTCGTGTACGCTGCCCCAAAACGAGTAATAAATATGTTTTACAGAGAAAGCAGAAACTGCTGCAGAAAGGTTCGGGGTTAGTTTCCCTGATCGCTGATCCCATTGGCGAACAGGGCTGTCTCCCCAGGAGGGGCAGAGGATGCTGTGCCTGTGCCTGTGCTTGCTCAGCCCCTGAGCTCACCCACCTGAGCAGGGTCCCTGTGCACAGCAGGGCTCGAGCTGGGAGCAGCAGGGGACTCAGGGACCTTTGGGGACACCTCTCCCAAACGGAGTGGGGCAGTAGAGGAGCTCACTGCCGCGGCTGTCGCTGTTTCACTCACCTGAGCAGGGTCCCAGAGCGCAGCAGGGCTCGAGCTGGGAGCAGCAGGGGACTCAGGGACCTTTGGGGACACCGTCTCTCTCTGCTTTTCCTGTGTTTGTCTTGGTAGGGCACAAATCCTTTGGACACCACTCCCTTGCGCTTGTACATCAGAGCCCTCATTCGAGGGGCAGAGCAAACACAGTCTGTGTTTTCCCTGCCCTGCTGGTACAGCACCACTTCTGCTTGTGTTCTTCAGGAGGAATACAAATAAGCTGAGTTTGGCCAGCTGTCTCCTTTCTGATTTAGTATCTTAGGTGGTCCACAGCTAATGATTAATCTTAAATGTCACCTCTTTTCCTTTCAGACTGAGTCCTTAAACTGTTGGGATGTGTGAATACATTTTAAGTAAAGCTCGGATCCCTGTGCCAAAGAACAGAGCAAGTGTGGCAATGCTCCAGCCTTTGCACCTGTTCTGGTTTGCTCTTTGTGTGAAGTGCTGCATAATTGTCTTCTTCATTAGCTGCCTGCTGAATTCGGGTTTGTGAGGGATTATAAACTCCAATGAATATGGATTATTTCAAATGTTTTCCTTTGGGATACAGCACAGAATGGAGATTTTTGGAGCTATGTGTTTGTGTTATAACAAGGGGTGGAAGATGCCTTCCCCCATCCTTTCCCAAAGTTCTCTATTCAGGGCAAGTGTCAGGCAGAGCTGATCCCCTCTGGCTCTGGCCACACACAGCTCTGATCCAGCTGACCTCACAGCTGGACCTGCCTGGAGGCAAACTGGAACCCTTGCTGGGGGTGGGAAACTTCAGCACACACATAACTCTGTACTGGAGTGATCTCCTTGAGTCAACAAGTCTTAAGCATCTTCTTAACATTAAGTGTGCAGCAAAGAGAGAGTGAGTTGTAGTGCATTTAAAGTAAATTTATGGTCCGTTTCACTGAGGAGGCCAGGAGTGTGTGCTGGTGAGCTTTCTGTAAAAATAAGGACATTTTCCTCCTCCAGTTAAAGTTCTTAAGTGCTGCAGGTTAGTGTGACATCTGCAACATCCAAGAAACCTACAGAGATGTGTTTCTGTGGAACAGATGTTTAACAATCCAAATTTTATGTTTTTATCTGTTTGGACACTTTCTTGTTATCTGCTTTTTGTGCCTGTGACAGTGCTGGGCCCAGGAGCTGTGAGAAATGGCTGAAAGAGGGAAGGAAACCTGGTTTTTTCTCTAATTCTGCCATCGGTCTGCCACAGCACCTTCAGCTCAAGTCCTTTCCCCTCCCTGGTGAAAGCAGCACTTGATCTCTGTCCTGCATTGCAGAGCCATTGCATCGCAAGAGAGTGGGGAGAACCTGGTTTTGACCTCTTTGGGAAATATCCTCCCAAACTGAACAGCAAGGCCCCTCTCAAAGCAGAAATCGTGTGACAGCAGGTCCCTGGGCCAGGCTTTGGGAAATATCCTCCCAAACTGCCCAGCAAGGCTCCTCTCAAAGCAGAGATCCGTGTCCCTGGGCCAGGCTTTGGGAAATATCCTCCCAAACTGCCCAGCAAGGCTCCTCTCAAAGCACAGATCCGTGTCCCTGGGCCAGGCTTTGGGAAATATCCTCCCAAACCGAACAGCAAGGCTCCTCTCAGAGCAGAGATCCGTGTCCCTGGGCCAGGCTTTCCCAGGGCGGAGCAAGGGATGCTCTTGCAGGAGCTTGGTTAGCTCAGCAGCCTGGTGGGGAGCTTGAAGCTTTCTGTCATTCTGATGGTTTTTTGCTGGGGCAAACGAAGGCATAAAGCTTCTCCAGGAGCTTGTGGCAGTGCCAGGCAGGGTCCCAAGAGCTGCCCAGGACAGCCCCGCGCTGGGAGAGCTGACACTGCCTGGCCAGGGGAGCGCCAGGCCCTCCTCACCAGGCAATAAATCTCAGCCCTTAACTGGCTGTGCAGGGCTACTCTTCCTCTCCAGGTGAAGAATCACATGGCCATAAAATTTGGTAATATAAACAAGGCAGACATGGTCAGAATCCTATTTGGACAGATTTATAGCCTGACTATGGAGCAGCAACCTTGCCTGGGCTTTGTGCCACCAGTAATTAATATGCATCCTGGGCTCTGTTTTCCTTCTGGACAGTGTCCTTCTGCATGCTTGTGTGTTGGCCTGTGAGCATGAGAGTCTGCTGTCTGCTGAGAGAGACTGTCCTGGGGAGGCTGTGCTGGAGAGCTCTTGCCCTGCAGATTGTGTGGAAGGGAAAGGCAGTGAATAGCCCAATTTGGAGAGCAGCACTTCCCCAGCACGTGCAAAGCCTCCAGGTAGCTGGCAGCGAGTCTCTGTGCAGTGATTCTCATAGACAGGCAATGTCTGAAATGGTTTCTGCCTACCCTGAGATGCAGAGGTTGCTGGAGAAGCCACATCTGTTGACATTGAGCAGTGATCTCCACTCTGTGCCATTTTTATGGGAGGCAGTGGTTGTGTTTTCTGCAAATACCTACACCAAAGCTTTGAACACAATTTCCCGGCTGCTTGTTTATTCAGTCTGATGCAGCCAAGCATGTCCAAGTAGGCTTCACTGAGTGAGTGCTTTCAGGAGGTCTGTGCATCCCCCCAGAGCTGACTGAAGGTGTGCTCAGGCTCTGCTGAAGGGGATCTGTGCCAGGGGAGAGCTGAGTGTCTGCTGAGCCTGCCTGGAGCTCTGCAGTGACAGAGAAACAGAGGTGTCAAAGAGATTTATCACCAATAAACCCTCCCAGCAGTGGTGGTGACAGCAGGGTCCCCTTTGGCCCTGCCCCAGAGGCAGGAGACCAGAGGAGGATTGATCATGTGGCCTCAGTATTTACCTCCTGTCCTGAAATGCTGGGGGAAGCTACCATTTTACTGTCTCCCCTTGATGGCTTTTCTTGGAGCATTGGTGTCCTTCGTTTTCCTCCTCTTCCAGGTGTTCACACCCAGAGGAGACCCCTCCAAACTGCCCAGACTTGCCATTTGTCAGCCTTCACTCTCAGGTCATCTCTTAGACATGAATTTGCAAATCTGTGCTTCAGAACATTGAAAAATAATGAAGGTATTAGAGAGAAATGCAGAAAGGGAGAGAAAAGGGCCCATTTTATTACAGGGGCTGTGGTCCCAGTACAGGATTTGGGCATGGATTTTCAGCTTGGGCAGTCCCTCACATATGAAATCCATTCTCATTGTCACCCTTGGAGTAATTCCCTCTCTTTTCTCACAGTGCTCATGTATGGGGCAGTTTGGGCATTGTGAGCCCTCACCCTCTGTTGGTAGGCTCACGATATAAAATTTATCTTTAATTAATGACCAGTGACCTTGTGCCACTCCAAACTGTCTGGCAAGTGATGAGCACGAGACGCTGGCACATTAAAATCTGTGGCTGTCAGGATCTGAGTTTGAAGCAAGCCCTGCTGCATTACTGGGCTGTTTGTCCTGTCATTAATGAGATTTCTCTGCCCTTTTCTGTCTCTGTTTGGAAAACACATCTTCGTAGGCCAGCAATCCTGGAAACACAGGCCTTGACAACAGAAGCGATGTGGCTTCATGAGGCTCAGTGCTTGGTGAGCAGTTGTGTTGTTTTCCCTACAGCAGGAGGCTGCACGGCTCGGGCAGGGAGCAGGGCTTGGTGGGCCCTTGCTGAGGCTCCCTGGGTGCACCAGGCTTGGCTCTACCTTCCCCCAGCTCCCACAGACTCCCTGGGGCTGTGCAGGACAGTTTAATCCTCAGCTGGGTGTTTGAAGCTGGAGAAGGGACTGCAAAGGCTCTCCTCTGTCTATGGTCGAGGCACTCACCAGGGCTGGATGAAAGCCTTGTGCAGCAAGAGTCTGTGCTCTGTGACCCCGCTGCACATTAGCCCAAAATAACTCGGTCATGGGGCAGTTTTATAGCATTGCTACAGGCCAGATTACTTCTTTGTGAAGAAGCAGATTAGGTGAATTGAGCTGTATTGGCCAAATGACAGCCCCTCTGAAAGGCTGGTTGCTGTGGGATTGTCTGATACCTTCAGAAAAAAAAAAAAAAGGAAATAAAAATAATTTCTTTGGGTTCAGCAGTCAATGGTGTAGCAGCATTAATGCTAGGGCTTGTGGTTTTGTCTGGTTTGTATGTTTGCACATCCTCTGCTGTTTACAGAGCTCTGGTGGTTAGTGAGATTCCATGTGAGGCAAGTGGGCATGGGCTGCTCCAGAGAGCCGTGCCCGTGAACAGCTTTCCAAGGGCTGGAAAGGCCTGAGGAAACCCTGCACCGATGGTGCTCCATGGCTCCATCCCCAGCAGTGGCAGCGTTCCTGCAGGCAGCCTGCAGCCGCAGCTCTGTGCCGCAGAGAGTTCAGCCTTCCCAGGGGCAGAGGGTCCCATGGTGTGAGCCGAGCCCGCGGCAGGTCGGGGTCACTGCATGGCACACACAGCAGCAGGGCTCCTGAGCCTCTGGAAGGGCACACAGAGTGGCAGGAATGGCACAGAGAGTGGCAGGAATGGCACACAGAGCAGCAGGAATGGCACACAGAGAGGAATGGCACACAGAGCGGCAGGAATGGCACAGAGAGGGGCAGGAATGGCACACAGGCAGGAATGGCACACAGAGTGGCAGGAATGGCACACAGAGCGGCAGGAATGGCACACAGAGCGGCAGGAATGGCACACAGAGAGGAATGGCAC
Organism: Acanthiza pusilla; assembly: GCA_036630365.1. Classification (NCBI taxonomy): domain Eukaryota; kingdom Metazoa; phylum Chordata; class Aves; order Passeriformes; family Acanthizidae; genus Acanthiza; species Acanthiza pusilla. Next base: position 16,484,005 of record JAXCHO010000050.1, read on the forward strand.
ACAGAGCGGCAGGAATGGCACAGAGAGGGGCAGGAATGGCACACAGGCAGGAATGGCACACAGAGTGGCAGGAATGGCACACAGAGCGGCAGGAATGGCACACAGAGAGGCAGGAATGGCACACAGAGTGGCAGGAATGGCACACAGAGCGGCAGGAATGGCACACAGAGCGGCAGGAATGGCACACAGAGAGGCAGGAATGGCACACAGAGCGGAAGGAATGGCACACAGAGCGGCAGGAATGGCACACAGAGTGGCAGGAATGGCACACAGAGAGGCAGGAATGGCACACAGAGCGGCAGGAATGGCACAGAGAGCGGCAGGAATGGCACACAGAGCGGCAGGAATGGCACACAGAGTGGCAGGAATGGCACACAGAGCGGCAGGAATGGCACAGAGAGCGGCAGGAATGGCACAGAGAGCGGCAGGAATGGCACACAGAGCGGCAGGAATGGCACAGAGAGAGGCAGGAATGGCACAGAGAGTGGCAGGAATGGCACAGAGAGTGGCAGGAATGGCACAGAGAGTGGCAGGAATGGCACAGAGAGTGGCAGGAATGGCAGGTGATTGCTGGCTGAGGTGAGCAACACACGCTGCATTCAAAATTACCACACCGGTGTAATTACAGAGCCAACAGTAGGGTTATAGTTGAGGTTTCTGAGCAAACGCTTCCCCCACTGCTGGGGATGGCTATAAAAGTGCTTAAACTGCCAAACTGGCTCTTTTGGGATCTGGTGAATGACGCGAGGAGGTTTGTGTGGAGTGTTTACATTAGCAGCACTAACAATGCTGAAGGTCACAGGTAACCTGGAGATGCTACCTGTGGGATCCATCTTTAATGTAGACCAGCAGACTTCTAAAATTCTTCCAAATGCCCTCTTGCCCTCTTCCAATTATTAACGTCCAGGGGAGATGCAGGGAAAGGAGCACTTTTAAAGTGTCATACTCATATAGGTGCAAGTCATTCTGGGGCTTGCACTGTTAGAGATTCACAGTCATCACGATGATGGATGCTAAAGGCTCCTGAGCTTTTCAGAGGAGAGCTGCTCGCTGACTGCAGGACAAGGGTGTGCAGAAGGATTAGCATTCAATAAATCCATCGCAGGAGTCCCAAGCTGTTATTACTTGGGTTTGGAATACCCTGAAATAGCTCACCACCCTGGCAGTTTTGCATCATTGATGTACTCTCAGCTGGATAATATGGCTTTCTAGAAATGGATTGGATAAACTGAGCTGTTTTAAGAGTCTCTCTCTCTCTATTATTCATATATTTCTTCAGTTTGTATTCCAGGAGAAATAATAATATTCTCTAGGGGTACCATTCATTCATATGTTCAAAACAGCCCCAAATGCAAACACCAATAAAACACAACTTGTTCTTAATTAACAACCTCAGGGAGCATGACATCAGGCAGGTAGTACCAGCACTTTAGAACAAAGTACACTTGGAGCCAGGTGCAGCTATTTACCAAAAGCTTCCAGAAAGCCAGCAGTAAAACTGTTTGTTTTTCCAGCACATTGTACACTCACTGTTATTTCTCTAGATGGAAGAAGCAATCTGAGACAGCAAAAGTACACAACTTAGACCAACAGAGCTGTAAAATGATGCCAAATAAACAGTAACTCAAGGTAATCTTCCTCATTACAGTTTTGTCTTCTGGGTGAGGCAGAAAAGGTTATAGGGCAGAGTTTTATTTGAGGGGGGCATTGGGCAGTGCTCTGGGCATGTCCCTCAGCAGCAAGGACACAGCCAGGGGGACACCAGGACAGCACCCTTGGGAGCTCTTTGGTGTGGGATGTGAGCAATGAAATCTGTCCTTTGAGCAGCCAAAGGGGAGGTGCAGTTTGTGTCTTCCCTCCTGCAGGAAGGTGTCGAGCAGGAGCTGGAATGGAGCGCAGGAGCCCAGGAGTGTCTCTGCCTCGGGAAAGCCCCGGGGGAGCTGGGGCTGGACGGGATCAGGAGCACAGGTTGTGTTGGGGACAGGCTGCAGAGGCATGGAGCACAGGGACCGTGGAGCTGAGGGCCCTCTGGGGATGGGGACGGTCCCATGTCACCTGCAGACTGAGTTAGTGGTGACCTAGTCTGGCGTTGTGTACAAAGCTGCAGCTGCAGAGTGGCTTTGAAGCAGTGCTGCTCCCTGCTTCAGACCCAGGGACAGTGGAAAAAAGTCACTTTTCCTAAAATAGCTGGCATGTCCAAACCTAGATTTTATTTATTGACCTTTCCAAAAGCCATTAAAAAAAGTCCTTTTACAGAAGTAGCCGCTCCTCGTGCTTGGCTCTGGAGGCTGGGGAGCGTGTGGGACCCAGCGTGGCTCTGCTGCTGTCCCTGGAAGCCAGACATGGACCGGGGCCCTTGAGCGTGGGCTTGTTCATAATTCATTGGTGTGTTTTTTTAAAAAGACATTTGCTCTGTCTTGTGTCAGCCACACGCTTCTGACTCAGTTGAACTGCTTATTCTTTCACTTAAGCTCAGCCCTTGTTCTGACAAAGGATTTCTAGTAGTTCAGTTTTTGTTACTAACAGCCTGTGGAAAGCTGCAGACACAGACGTTGTTTTCCTGGTAATGCAGAATTTCACTGCGCTGGGGTATTTTTTCAGCCTGTCCGTCAGACAGATAAAACAGAATCCTTTTTTTCTCCACTGTCAGATTTTTCAAAGGCTCTTCCGAAGCAGGTGCATAAATTAAAACAAAATAGAAGTCAGAAGTCAGAGGAAAACTCTTAAGTCTGCACCCTACTGAGAGGGATTATGGGGAGTGGAAAGTATGAGTCACGGCATGGCTACTCCTCTTAGCAGAGTTAATGCTGAGAGTCCTCACGAGGGGCAGCCTGCTCTCGCCGCCTTAGAGCCCAGCCCTGCTCCTGCAGATTTGATCACAGTTCAAAAAAAAGGAAACACGGTGGTGAGATGTACTTATCCTCTGATCTTTCCCTAAAGTCTGGTTTCTTGGCCCCATTGCCAGGTGTTTCAGTGCTAGAACGTGGCGGTGTTTAACTCTGTTTTGGCAGCGCAGCCGCTGTGCTCTGGGGTTTATCCTGGCTGCCCTTTCTCTGCAGCCACACTGGCACATGGAGCCTGAGTTGGACGCCCAGGGCTAGAGCTCTGCCCCTGCTGCCTCTCTGGTGGTGTTCCGGGGGGCCGTGCCCCTGGTGCCTGCCCGCGGCACGAGCTGCTCCCCTGGATGCCCCATGGGTATTCTGGTTAATATTCCTCCCCTCGCACAGCGCTGCACTAATATTGAGCTTCATAAATATTAACTGGGAGGAGGAAGGCGCAGTGAGGCTGGAAGTCAGCTCCCATGAAGGTTCTGTAATTCTGAGATGCTGTGGCTGGGGCTGCGTTTATCTCCCTCAGCCCAGGGAAGGGCAGAGGATGTCGGACACACCCCACACCCCAAACTGTGCGGACACAGCCTGAAATCACAAATATTCACCGTGAAATTGGCCTCTCTCTGTTCTGCTCCCCTGCAGTCCTGTTTCAGCCTTTCCCCATCAGTTGCTGTTTTCCCAGCCGGAGCCTGGGGGATCCTGGCGTGCAGAGCCTTGGTTCTCACAGCTCCTCACGAGTGGGAAAGGGAGAACACGGCAGGGTTCACTCCCAGGGTTTGGTGGGTTTGCTTTCCCACCAGCTCGGGTGGGATCCAAACCTGGTTCCACAGAGCAGGGTAGATTTGGTTCCCTGTGAACGCTGACCAGGGGAGACCAAGAGTCCGAGGCGAATTTTTGTTAGAAAACAAAAACAGACATTTTGGTTAAATGGTTCACTTTGGTCGCTATAGTTTTGTGATGTTTTGGTTAGAACTGAGCATAATTATGGAAGGACAGCCTTGTTCAGCAGTGTCCATGCCAGTCTGGAGTTTTGGTTTCAGGACAGCTGTCCATAGGTTTCCACAGCATCTCAGACTTCTCACGTGCGATTTGGATTTCAATAGGCTTTTTCTGTAAGGCACAGGTGCTGCCGTCGGTAGACACAGGTCCATGCGGCATCAGAAAGGTGTCAGCACACTTGCTGAGTCCCAGATGTCCCCTCAGAGCTGGCCAGGGCTCAATGCTCCCTCCTTCAGCAGCACTATCAGAGTTGGGGTCTGCCTTGTGAAACCCTGACTGAAAAATTCCAGTTCTGCAGACCGAGTGCATTGGGCACTGCTTGGTTCGTGAGCTGCAGGTGAGGGGACCAGGGGCACTGCCAGCTGCTGGCATCAGCCTGGACCTTTCATCCTTCCCAACAAAAGAATCTGAAAAGGCAGAGAACCAAAAACACACCGACAGTCTGTACTTCTGAAAATTTCGGAGGTTAACGAGGACTGTCTCAGTCTCAACTTGCACAAAGGCAGGTTTAATGGGAATGGAAAAACAAGGCTTGTTTTTAGGGTTTGTGTTTTCACTCCAGGAAAACCCAGGAGATGGATTAAACTGAGGAATGCCTTGTTCTTCGGTTTATTCTCAAAATATAACACACATCCAGAGGGATGTAATTTTTCTGTTAAGTTTACCACGTTATCTTTGTTAGATTCATTCCTGGTGATTCACTTGTCACAATAAGCACCTCTGAGGAACAAAGCTGCAGCTCCTGCGCCGGTGGGTCCAGGACAGTGTCCGGCGCTGCCGGGAGCACTGCCGGGAGCGAGGCCAGGCTGTCCTGGCTCCTGCCACCTCTGTGACTCCTCACCACGAAGGTCATCCACTCGGGATGGCCCTGGGAGCACACCTGAGTCCCAGCTCCGCAGGGGGAGTGAGACTGCTCCGCCTGACGCTGGCTGCTGTCCCCAGTGCTGTTTGCTGTCCCCTCCACACCTGACTGTGCCACCGCCCGTGGCAGTGAAGGGTAATTGCCTTAGGAGAGAAGCTCTGTGCAGCAGCAGCTTCACTGGCCCTTCACAAGGGGAATATTTGAGTGCCAGTTCCCCAAAACCCAGGGGTTCAAGGCACTAAATTGTGGGTAGCTTGTGATGACAGCTCTGGTGCCTCCCCTGTGGTTGCACTGACAACTCTTCTGTCTGTGCTCTCACTTTTATTTTCCCTTGACTTTCGTCTCCATCCTCCCCCACCTGCATCTCCTTTATTTCGCCTGCCCAGCCCAGCCCAGCCCAGGCCATGGTTCTGCCTGTGCAGAGGGTTTGGGCCAGGCAGGGCTGCTCCATGTCCACACTGACCAGCCCTGTGCAGAGGGTTTGGGCCAGGCAGGGCTGCTCTCTCCATGTCCACGCTGACCAGCCCTGTGCAGAGGGTTTGGGCCAGGCAGGGCTGCTCTCTCCATGTCCACACTGACCAGCTTGGCCCCGTCCAGTCCCACCCCAGGGCTGTTTGAAATGGCATCACTGGATTGTGCTGTTTCCCCCAACCTGTGCTTCTAGAACTCCATCTTCCTTTCCTATTAATTTATCAATTTCCCATTACTTCATCTTTTTTCCCTTTCTTTATTGTATGTAAAATGCAGGCAATGCAAATTGACATTTGAGAGCTTCCCTCTGCTCTTCCAGTTGCAAGTCCTGGTGAGGGGGAGTCCTATTGCCTTGTGTCGAGTGGCTTGGGGGTTTTGGGGGTGTTCTTTTTGGGACATAGATATAGCTGGACTGTGCTCAAGGTTCAGGTGGATCAATCTAATAAGATGTGAGAAACATCTGACCAAAATCTTTGCACTGTCCAGGCTGCAAGGCAAGATTTGTTTCTTTTTCTTGCTGTGAGTTCAGCTTTCTGTCCTGGTTTTCGCTTCTCCCCATTTTTGCTCCTCTCTCCTCTCTCCTGAGCTGCCCCATCACGAGCAGTGCTGTTCCTGATGCTGCCCATCCCTGCTGCTGCAGGGGCATCTTTATGTTTCTGTTCTCGCTATCAACAGTCACATGTAAGATGCTATCTGTGATTTTAGTCCAGAACTGTAGGCTGCAATGAAAGAAAGGCCACTTTATCACTTATTCTAATTCTGACTGGGAGGTGTAGGGACATTGTCGTGTAATTCTTTCCTGTTCCACTCTCACTTGCCCTGCAGTGTCCCAGCTCTGCCCTGTGCTGTCCCAGCTCTGCCCTGCAGTGTCCCAGCTCTGTGCCCTGCAGTGTCCCAGCTCTGTGCCCTGCAGTGTCCCAGCTCTGTGCCCTGCAGTGTCCCAGCTCTGCCCTGCAGTGTCCCAGCTCTGTGCCCTGCAGTGTCCCAGCTCTGTGCCCTGTGCTGTCCCAGCTCTGCCCTGCAGTGTCCCAGCTCTGTGCCCTGCAGTGTCCCAGCTCTGCCCTGCAGTGTCCCAGCTCTGCCCCGTGTGCTGTCCCAGCTCTGTGAGCGTTTCCAGCCCCGTGTGTGCTGTTTGTGCTGACTGATGCCAGCTCAGAGTCAGGCACGGCACTGCCAATGCTTGGGGAGCTGCAAAAAATACATTCTTTGGTATCGTTTTCAGTGAGACAGTCCAGCAGTTCAAGGTTATGATGCAAATACTTTCCTGCCAACACTTAGATCAGCTCTGCTGGGTTCACACGTCAGAGCGCTTGCAATGATTCCCTTCGTGCTGACTACCACGATCATGAAGGCTGTGGCTGGTTCCACCTCTTCAGAGCTTGACTCACCAGCTTTGTTCAGAGGATCAGTTGCCAAATTCGAAGTTAGACTTTATGAATCATATTTATTTATATTAGGGTAGTGCTTGGGAGGTCTAGTCCTGGGCCAGGAGCCTGCTGTGCTCGTTGGGTGCTGCACAGCATCCTGGCCCAAGGCTTGAATGTTGCTGCTGAGGGGAAAGAGAAGGGCAGGGCAGGGCAAGAGTCACCCACAAAGCCTGGAGAATACCATTTCTGTTCTTGCCAGATCTTCATAGGAGATGCTGGGAAGGGGAGAAATATTTTACTTTCCTGGACAGGTGAGGGGACCACAGCACTGTGCTGCAGAGAGAATATTCCCTCTCCGGGCTGGTGCTCAAACCAGGTACTAGTGTCAGATGGATACAGAGGTTTAGGTTTTCGTGGCTTACAGTGAAACTTTCATAGCAAAAGCTTCTTTCTGAGGAAAAGATAAATGCTCTGAGCATTGGCAAATTAATGCATTATCCCCTAGATTAATTACTGAAAAGTGAAATCAGGTGCTCATTATTTATTCAAAGCTTCACTAGAACTCCTTGGTGGGCACGGAGCTCTGAGGTGTGACTTGGTGCAGAGCAGAGGACAGAGCCCTGGTGGTGGAGTCTGGACAACCTCTCTGATCTGGGGAAGGTTTGGGAAGGTTTGGGAAGGGAAGGGATGGTTTGGGAAGGGAAGGGAAGGTTTGGGAAGGTTTGGGAAGGGAAGGTTTGGGAAGGGAAGGGAAGGTTTGGGAAGGGAAGGTTTGGGAAAGGAAGGTTTGGGAAGGGGTGGGAAGGTTTGGGAAGGTTTGGGAAGGGAAGGTTTGGGAAGGGAAGGTTTGGGAAGGGGTGGGAAGGTTTGGGAAGGTTTGGGAAGGGGTGGCTGCCCCGCACGGAGAGCAGGTTGGCCGCGGGACGGATCCGCAGCCGCAGCGTGGGCAGCGCCTGCTCTCGCAGGGAATCACCACACCTTGCTCCCACTGCTGACACTTTTTCACACCTATCGTCTCAGTGGCATCTCCATAGCGTTCTCTGTGCTTTCAGGCAACCCCAACTCTTTTTTTTTCCCTTAGTAGTAGTGAAAGCTCCTTCCTTTTTACCCAGTTAACTGCTGGCTCCCCCTGACCTGACAGCTGTGCTAACCAGCGTGCTCCGAGGCTGCCCCGCAGAGCGATGTGGACAAGCAGCCTTTTCACACGGAAAAGCATGGAGAAAAGTCAAATCCTGTCACACGTGTAGAGCCACTGAGTTCAGCGGCGCCAGGGCAGGGATGAGCTTGGCTGCAGGCAGCTTTTTCTGCAGCTCTCCCAGCCTTGTGCAAAAAAATCAGTGGAATAATTGACGGCTCTGGGTGTCTGCTGCTGCTTTGTTTGCTTTCGCCTTCCGTGCCTTACCGTGGCTTTGAAATGCAAATTGCAAACTTTATGTGGTCCGTCAAAGGCAGTTTGAGTTATTTTGATGTATTTTTGATGTGCTCTGGAGCGTCACAATCAAACTTTGAGGTTTACTTAGGAAGGTAAGAACCGCTTCCCGTCAAAGATGACAGCGCAGGAAAGGGCTGAGGGAATTTGCAGTGAAGGCTGAAAGCTGAAGCATCATCATGTGGAGGCTCAGGCAGCAGTGTGTGGAGGCTGAGGAGGTGACACCTCCTCAACTTTCTTCTCTTCTGGTGTTTGCCAGAGGACACTGGAGCTGGGGTCCTGCGGGACAGGGGTAACTGGATTTTATTCCATCTCCACTGCTGCTGTGCTGAGACAGCCTCTCTTGGTTGTGTATATGTGTCCCTCTGCATCCTGATCTATTTAAACACCGTGCTGTGGTGGGCAGAGCTGCCCCCGTGCGTGGTGGGAGCACAGAGCCAGCCCTCGGGCTCGGGGGAATATTTTAGGCACTGGTGTAAGACAAATGAGAAGTGCCGTTCCTTCAGTGGGCTACAGAAACTGGGTTGTATTGAAAGA